>JANCRA010000016.1:15900996-17332246 GCA_024362935.1 Setophaga petechia
ATGCTCTTGAGTCAGCAATTTTAAAAGCATGATAATGGTATGAAGATGCCAATAAAACCAGGTAACTTTATAAAATTCTACTTCCATGACCCTGGGCATGCTTCTAGAGAGAAGGGCATGAGATGAGAAACTGAGCTCTGCATAAAAAAAGCTGTAACTGTTTGGACACAAGAATGCAGATGTACACTGCTCATTTGAATTAATGTTAATAATTTTATTTTAATATAGCTGTATCTGAACCTTCTTTTATTGCTAAAAGTGAAGATCGTTTGTTCAAGCATTTATTTGAAGACTATCAGAGATGGGTTCGTCCAGTGGAACGCTTGAATGACACCATCAAAATCAAGTTTGGCCTTGCAATCTCTCAGCTAGTAGATGTGGTATGTATAGTAAAGAAGTTGTATTTCTTTTCCACTAACTTTAAAAGGAGCCTAATTTCATGTGAAATACTTGTGCCTGTTAAACACAATAGATTAAACATCTTAAATTATTATCTGTGTAATAAAAAATACCCTGTAGATGAATATATAATGTTCTCATATAAACATACTTAGTGATTAGGATGCTTTCAGCAGTGTGTTTTGTATTTTAAGTTACAGACCTCTGTGAGCTAAAGCAACTATTTCCTATGGATGGATTGTTTTTTTGTGATATATGCTTTATTTTACAGGATGAAAAAAATCAATTGATGACAACAAATGTATGGTTGAAACAGGTATGTGTAAATATTGATGAAAATTTCTGAAGCTTCATAACTGCAAATCAGCATTTAGGAGAAACTTTTCTAGTTAATTGTATATTCAAAAAACTTAGCTCTTGCAAGAAATTTTATTTCACATAGTATCTTTATAGAATGTCCCTGGAAATGCTTTAAAGGATTAATTGTGGCAAACCTCCTAAGAAAACCATAACAAGGTAAATAAAAATTCACCAAATTAAAAGTAATGTGATATGGCATTGCATGACCATTTAATATACCAAGGTGTGTATAACCAACCATAAATTGCTGCTTCAGTATTAAAGTTTTTATTCAAAATGTTTATTAAGAGAAGTTTGGTTGGTGTATCCTTCTGTATAATATTTTGAGGTCTTTTTCCTGTGGGATATTTGAAATTATTTTATATACATTACTGTAGAATTCCAGTTACAAAATTAAATATGCTTGCTAGAAGGAAATACTTTTTTCTCTTAAGAATATTTGGCTTTGGGCAGGAAAAAGCCTCAAGCTTTGTAATTGTCAGAGTCCAGTACTAAATTTAATTGCCACTATTTACTCAGGTAATGCTGCTCACAAATCATTCTTGATTTAACTGAGAAGAATTTTTGCAGATGCTGGCTATACTTACTAGCCTATGGAATTATTTTTGTTTGGGCTAATTCCTTTCTGTTTGATTATTTGATTTTTTTTTCCTTTTGCTTCCCATTTTTTTCTTTTCAGTAACTGTTATTTTAGGCCAAGTTTTTATTTTTAGGAAAACTTTGAGATTAGTTAGCAAATATGAGATGGCCATGTGGGCTGATGATTCTTTGTGTCCTCTTTAATAGTTTCTGCAGGTCTTCTTGAAGTTGAACCAGTTTTAAGAGTTGGAACATGATGGGGTTTTTTTGTATAATGAAAATGTTTAAATTGCTTCTGATTAGCTTCCAGTCATTGGTATTCATCCAGAACAAGCTTTTATTCAAATTTAATTTATACAATTAAATTACATTATAATAGCTCTTACTTATAAATGCGTGCTCTGAAAAAGGAACATCATATCTTAAGTTCTGTACAGAAACATTTTCAAGCAGCTTTTATAAGAGAAAACAAATACTGACTGAGGTAACTACATGCCTGTTCAGCAACTTCATTGTTTCATGCAAATTTTAGTTCAGTTTGATTGTTGTTAATTGCCCTGTTATCTATCTGCATCTGGTATCACCCTGCTGAAATCCACTTCCCAATAATAATGATTTTTACATCTCTCCTGTCCACAGGAATGGATAGATGTGAAATTGAGGTGGAATCCTGAAGACTATGCAGGAATAACATCCATCCGTGTCCCATCAGATTCTATTTGGATTCCAGATATTGTGCTGTATGACAAGTAAGGTTTGAATCTTTTCATAGAAAATGCATTTACTTCATCACTTCTCTGACCAAACTTTAGGAGGCTCATTGGACAGACATGATGGGCACATTTAGTGGGCTAAAGAACCCATGGAAGAACTTGCCTCTGAATGTAAATAGATTTTGTTGCCATGTTAACTGCTCAGATGTCTTGCTTTACTTCTGAATGCAATTTCTAGTCCCTTTGAAAAGGTTATTTCCATTTTGTTGTGTGAACTTTTTTCTTTATTGGAGAGAAATGTCTTGCACAGTGCTGGGTATAAATAGTGTAGTGTGATGGGAGGGAAGTAACTAATTATGCTGTTGTAGGTCATATTCAGCATGGAATTAAAGTCAGGTACATTTAACTGTAAGGGGGGCTGGATTGGTTATGACTTTTTTCTTTTGAAAATTAACAGATTTCAGGAACAAGTACTTTTGCATTAACCTTTGTGCACAACCCAGGTGCACATACAGTGCTTTTACATTTCCAGACTTCTTGAGTCAGGAAAAAAGGCTGTTGCAGTGATTGTAAATTCAAATTTGGGCACAAGTATTATTTTACCTGTTTAGTGACTCTTTTTCTTCAATAATTATGGTTTGGCTGAATTTAAAAGTACTTATTCTGTCTTACTAATAGAAACACCAGAGCTGAGTCATGCTGTTAAAGATCAGGATTTTACAATCTTTTCATAAGATTGGGACCATAGAAAGTTGCACAGATCTTTTCAGGACTTGAAAATATTCTTCAGTCTTCCAAAGCTCTTTACCTATGTTAGCTTCCGATTTGAGGGGAAAAAGTTGGCTATGAAGACAATACAAAATTTTGGCTATCAAGGGATAGACAGCTGAAATGACAATAACAAAGCATAATTTTTCTTTAAATACATGCCCACAGCCCATTGTAATTGCCTGTAATTTATCTCTTCTTTCAGTGCAGATGGACGTTTTGAGGGAACATCTACAAAAACTGTGGTAAAATATGATGGCACCATTGCCTGGACTCCACCAGCAAACTACAAAAGTTCTTGTACTATTGATGTAACATTCTTCCCCTTTGACCTTCAAAATTGCTCAATGAAATTTGGTTCCTGGACTTACGATGGCTCACAGGTTGATCTAATTCTTGAAGATTATGATGTTGACAAAAGAGATTTTTTTGATAACGGAGAATGGGAAATAGTGACTGCAACAGGGAGCAAAGGAAACAGGACTGATGGATGCTGCTGGTATCCTTTTGTTACATATTCATTTATAATTAGACGTTTGCCACTTTTTTACACTTTGTTTCTTATTATTCCTTGTATTGGGCTTTCATTTCTAACTGTCCTTGTCTTCTATCTTCCTTCAAATGAAGGTGAAAAAATTTCACTCTGCACTTCAGTACTGGTATCTTTGACTGTTTTTCTTCTTGTTATTGAAGAAATTATTCCATCATCTTCTAAAGTTATCCCTCTCATAGGAGAGTACCTGGTGTTCACGATGATCTTTGTGACCTTGTCCATTGTGATCACCGTGTTTGCCATCAACATCCACCACCGCTCCTCGTCCACACACAACGCCATGGCGCCCTGGGTTCGCAAGATATTCCTGCACAAGCTGCCCAAGCTGCTGTGCATGAGAAGCCATGTGGACAGGTACTTTGCTCAGAAGGAGGAAACAGCCAACGTGAATGGATCAGAATCCTCCAGGAACACCTTGGAAGCGGCTCTGGATTCCATCCGGTACATTACGAGGCACGTGATGAAGGAGAATGAGGTCCGTGAGGTGGGTGTGTCAGTCCTGCTGCCCTGATTTTGTACAAGTGCAGATTAGAAAACACAAGGACTTTACTGGGCAGTTGCATATTAAAGATGTGCTACAGATTTCCAGCTTTTGTACTTTGCTGAAAGTTGTGGAGTTATTTCCACTGGAAAAAAAGTGCAAATATGGTACAATACTGAGACTGTCTGGCTGATACAGTGCAGTACTGGGGGTCTTGAAAAGTCTTTTGCTGTTTTCTATTAGTTCTTATCAATAGTTACACTTTGTGAGACACTTGTCTGTGACAAGAGCATGTGCTGTAACTGTTCCCTACAGCACTGCTGAGATGACAGGAGAAGGAGCTCTTTTTCACTTTAATGTTGTACCCAAAAGGCTATCTTGAAAAATGCATTTACCTTATATTTTTAAATAAATAATGGCAAGACTTACCTTGCAGCTTTCAATTTCAAATAAAAACAGTTTGAATGCTGTAACTTATATTAATTTAAATACAGCCTATAGCCATATGTTGGCCATTTTGTGCTCAGATGAAACATGGACTCAATGGCTTCCTAAGTCTATCCTTACTAATATTTGTCCCTAAGTTTTATCAAAAGATGTCAGAGGCTTTTTTTCAGTGTCAGAGTGCATTTGCACTCTGAATTATCATTCATAGATGTTTACAACATTTATGTAAGAGTATTAGAAATCTGTTTTCTTTACATGCTCTTTAAGCTAGCACCATTGGTACATCAGAGATTTAAATGCTATTTCCAGTCTGATGTAGAAGTTTGTAGAAATACAGAAGTTTGTGGTGTACTGTCTGTTCCTGATGGCAAAGGCTGAGGTTCTTAGGGTCTGGGAATTGCTGAATTCAGAAGGCTTTGGTTTCTCAGAGTGTGTTCTCCCACAGGAGACCAGGAGTAATGTGCCTCCTCTGATGTGCCTTCTCAGGACTTGATTCTGACATTGTCACAAGGGATGTGGCCTAGATTTTTAATAAATGTATCTGCTGTACTGTTAAAGCAGCATCTGCATTGTATGAACAACGAAATAGAATAGTTTGCTATTAAATACATAATTTCCTGTAAATTAAGGGTTCACTGTGAGAGACAAGTAGTAAATATTTTGTTTTCCAAGTGTAATGTTGTTACTATAAACCTTGGAAATTAATATACAACTGACTGGGGATTCAGTTGTTTTATTATTACTGGGCTCCAGAGAATGCAAGCTTTAATTGTAAAAGTTCTTAATAAACACCAGACAGCTGGTGCCATCATAGCCTTACATCTTAGGGAGCATTAGGCTTGGGAAACATGGATAGCTCCAGTTCAAATGCAAGACAATTGTTTGGCAGGGTTTTAATTTGCTTGCACAATTATATCTGCAATACTTGCCAAACTGTGTATAGATATGAATAATTTTATCAAAAAAGAAAAAGCAGTCTTGAAACTAGTGTGAGTATTCTCCCCAGTGTATAATTCTTTGCAGCTTTCAGCAATTGTTTGCAACACAACAGCTGCTCTGTACTAACAATTTTTAAATTTTTTTTTTATTTTCTACTTGGGAGGTTTGGTTTTGGTTTTCTGGTTAGTTTTTTGGTTTGGGTTGGTGGTTTTGGTTGTTAGGAGTTTTTTTACAACTTTTGCTTTCAACTCCTGCTTGGGAATTCCACATTATGATGTCATGTGCCATGTATCCTGCAGTATGTTAGAAAATGGCAGGCCAGTCTCATCTCTGTAGATGAGGATGTTTGGTGATTTTCAGAGTCAATTTCTGGATCAAAATCTACACACCTTATCCATCTTCACAGAGGGAAGCTTGCTTCAGTTCCAACTCCCAGTATAATTATAAAACATTGCTCCAGAGGGTTTTCCCAGGGACATGGCTGGAAAAAGCCTATCTTGAAATAATTAAGAATTGCAGGATTTGGTGCTGTGTTTTTACCTGTTCTTGCACACACTGACCAACTCATGTGCTCTCTGTGTTTTAGGTTGTTGAAGACTGGAAATACATTGCTCAGGTGCTTGATCGAATGTTCTTATGGGCTTTTCTTCTGGTTTCAATAATTGGATCACTTGTGTTATTTATTCCTGTTATTCATAAATGGGCAAGTATAATAGTCCCTACCCATATAGGCAGTACAAATGCATAAAATATTTTTGGAGCTATGTCCTACTGATCTGGCTCTAAGTTTTGCAGTAACTCTGTTTCCATGCATGTTCTTTCTAGGCATGTTTCTGGTAGAGTGAAAAAAAAAATCCAGAACTAGAAAATTAAGTTTATTTAAAGCATGGCATTCCCAGGACCCACAGAAGTCAGTCTGCTTATTGCCAGTCCACTGAGTTACTGCCAAGCCAGGTCAGAATTAAAAGAACCTTTTCTAGCCATGGTATGTATGATTTATCAAAAGAGCAGACACTGACACCTACTGTGATATAGAAGGATTTCAATTTTTTAATGATGATCACTGTAGTCCAATTATTAAATTACTATATAAAGCATTATACTGAATATTAAATATTTGCAGTTACACAATAGAGTTGCTTATTTCAATTTAGTATACAAAGGTGAATTTTCATCAGTTCTCTTCAGTGTGTTGTAGAAGTCTGAAATTTCACCAGAATAATTTAAAATTATATAAGTTAAACTTCCTGTATATATAATATACAACTAAGAACAGCAATTTGGCCATGTTTGGCCTTTATAAATTTTCAGTGGAATTTGCTGCTAAATTTTAAAGCTTGTTAATTCTGTGATACCAACATGAGCATTTAATAAGCCTTAAAATGCCTAAAGCATGTGTGTATATTGATATCTCCATCAGCTTTGGGAAGGAAGCCAAAGGCAGGTAACTCAGTTCCCAAGGAGCAAAAGTGTTCTAAGGGGCTGCAACATTCAGATTTCTTTACTCTTGATGAAGAATTTGATACAGTGTGTGAGTTTGCAGAAATGTTCATTATTTCCTGTGTCCGGATGTTTCTCAGAATGAAGATTTTAAGCACAGGCAGAAGGAATTTGTGCAGCATCTTTCTGAAGGAAATGGGTTATAAATTACTATGCTGTGGAAACAAATGGAGATGATAAATGATTTTCACATTTGTTTAATTGAACTTGAGAGCTGCCTTGGATTAGTTCTTTCACTTTAAAAACCATATGTAACTCTAAGCAGCAAGGACTTAGGGTTTTCTGAAATTCTTTTTTCCTAAGATCATTGAAAATGAACTTGCAATTTTCCAATTATTCCACTAAAATGCATTCTTTACACTGATTCCAATGCTACCTTTCTTCCTTTCTTAATGGTTTTATTTCTGGAAAAGACTCTAAAATAGTTGGGTGTTTTCCTACACTGAAGTTTTTTCAGTGTTGTTCATAATATAATTGCATCCTGTAGGCCTAATACAGGAGTAGAGCAGGCTAGAGCAAATCTTAGGAAGTTTTTGTTTGCTTGAATTACTACATGAATAATAACATGTTTAGGTGAGAAGTTTTAATGTAAACTGTGATCTCTTCAATAATTTTAAGTTTTTATAGTGATTATAAGTTTGAACAATGGGTACATATTTCTCCCACACTCCCTCCCAAATCTCCTTTAGAAAATCCCTGCACTAATTATAATAGAGAATAATATAAATATAATAGTGATTACTTACGTCATAATTTATATATAATGGAATATTTATTTCAAAATGTTTATCTGCAGGACATTCTTGGTTTTGTGTAGCTTTTAAAGGCTCACAGATACGGAAATGATATCAGGCAGACCTTTTTTTTTTAATAATAGCAGTTAGGGAATTACTCTTCTTCAGTTACACAATTACATCTGATATTGGATATCCATTTTTCCTCTATTCCCATCATAACTTTCAAGGTGAATTTGCAAAGATTATCTGTTTTAATTCATTAATATAAGAGCTTTAACTTCTCAGTATTACTGAGGTTAAATGCATCAATGACTTCCTCCGTGTGCAGCTTGCAGAAATACTTCAGATAGCTTGTTTCCTCTTCAAATACAACATTTCTTTTTAAAGTCTTCCACAGGTTTGAAATACTGAAATTTACTCTTACCTGTAGAGAAAGCAAGTGAGTACAACTGTAGATTAGATATAAATCTTATTTTTTTTTTAACTCTCCATTTCATCTCTTTCCCCTTGTTAAATGTCTCCAGGCTGCCCAGTTACATCATGATGGGCAGCAAGCACATTGTCCAGTGGGGTCACTCTCTTTATTATAGCAGCTCACAGTTTTTGCAAATGCATGAATTTCTTTTAGGGACTTCTAGTGTGATCATGATAGATTCAGGTAACACAGCTGACACTGGAATCCTTGGGGTCTTCTGCTTATCAGGTGTGTCTGAAACAAAAGAATGTTACTATACTCAGAAGCATGGACTTTTACTTCTGTAACTCACTGCTGAATGTATTGAACTGTAGGTAATACCTTATATAGATCTCTGTCACTGGCTCAAAATAAATGAAAAAAAGGCACAATTTTTAACAGTTTGATTCTCTTTATTTTCACAAATGTTACATCACTTGATACACTGTATTTCCACAAAGTTCCTGGTTTGGTACAGAGAGAACACTTTGTATTTTTACAAAATATGATCTGATAAGTGTTTTGTTGCATTCTTTATTCATGCTCTTAAATAATCTGGAGTTACTGATTAAAAAAAAAAAAAAAAAGAGAAGATATATATGCCTAAGCAACAATTTTAGCACACTTTACAGGACTATTTTTGTCTACCTGCCTTACCTTGGCATAAAACACTTCACTACAGCAGGATGCCTCTGTATCCAAACTATCCTGAGTATTTTGATCCTTTGCATCACTTGCAGACTGTCTTATTGTGTGTTTTACTTGTACACAATTCTGAACATCATTAGGTTTGAGCAGGTTTTTTTCCTGACAGCCTTCACATACATTGCATGGGGATACACAGTTTACTTTATGGCTCTTTATTACCACCATTTATTATTTACCTATTTGTTCTCCTTTTGTACTAAACCCCTCCTCAGTCCTTTCTTGCTCTGTGTGGGTCAGTTTGTACAGCAGGTGGCAATGGCTGCACTCCAGCTGTTTGGTGCTTGTGCTTCCCACCCTTCTGTCCTTGTGAGGGTATTCATGGAACTCCCTGTGAGCTCCTTCCAGAAGATCCTGGCATGCTCTGAGGAAGCTTGGGACCAGAGTACAAAACAAACCTAATAGCCCAAAGCATTCAACTCATCCTGACTTCCCAAATACTCATGTGATTTTCCATTTCTTTATTAACCCCTTCTTAAATCACTCCTATAAAGTTTAACATACTGCCTCCATCTTCTCCAGTTATTGCAGGAAGTAGCTGTAAAGCATAGCTTGTATCACTTTGAGATTAGCTTGTCATAAAGGTTCCAAATTCCTTTTTCTGCATTTTCAACAAAGCTGCCTTGGTCAAGTGAAGGTGAAGCCAAGAGAGATTCTTGTTCTACTACATGGAAGAGACAGGAGGTGCTGGGAGAGGGATGCAGAGTTGATTGGCAGTTTTATTTGATTTCACAATGTTTTAGTTAATTTTTACATTTCATCTCCAGCCATCAGAGGTTGTAAAAACAATCCTGCTGTTCCTAGAATACATACCAGGATGAAAACCCATAGAAAAATACGATCAATTACCATGGCCACATATTTCCAATCATCCTGAATCTGAAAAGAAAAAAAAAGAATAGCAAGTTGGCATGTTTATTAGGTGAATAAGTTGCATTAGCAGTAATACCATTTCATATAAGAAGCACAGTTTTTTCTGTATGTAGATATCTTTATGAATACACAGCTTACACATCTGTTTTTCACTGACAAATTCATCTTGAAGAAGCTTTATTTGAATATGCTCTTTGGAGCAAAGCCAAAAGCTGCTGCTTTAAATCCAAAAGGTTTTTCACCAAGACACTGGACTTGAGGAGACACAACTTCTCTATTCCAAAAATGAAAGTGTAAATCTTTACATTCTTAGATTAACAGATCCAGAAAATGTTACTGAAACAAACTGTTCCTACTGGCCTTTAGGCAGTATGTAAAAAGCAAAGATTAATTAGTATATAATTATTTGGTACTTGGTTATGTAGTACTGAAATTTGACCATTTTCATGCATGATGTAAAATGCATCTCTGTACCTTTCATGTAAAGAGGGAACCATGTTTCAAAAAAACCCTGATTTTTCTAATTTTTTTTTTACAGTGAATTTTATAGCAAGAGTGACAATGAAGTATTTTATGCTATATATTAATAGTAATTCAGTGATCATTTTAGTTACTATTGAGATTACAATTCAATTTTTTGTTTTTCTTTAAAAATGATAAGAAATGAATTTGTTGTTTTTGAAATTTGTTCTTTTTAACTTAGAACTTGTTTGTTAAGGGAAACTTAAAAACCCAAAACAACCTTTATTTTCTGTACCAACTAAATCTAAACCTAAATAGATTTCTGATTTAAGTATAAACAAAGTGAAGTAAGAACGAAGTGCTATAGTTTGGGGATTTAAAAACTGTGCTGGTGTGGCTACTGCTCATAGTATGTTTGAGGAATATGGTAGAAAAAAACCTTTTCATTTTTTTTTTCCTTTATTGTATTAAGATGCAGCTTTATGAAAGATGCCAGTCCCTGTCTTGCAGCAGTTGCCTCATTTAGCTACAGCACTTTTCTCTGCAGCAGCAACAGAGTGAGCACCATCATCACTGTGAGGGACATTCACTCTAAATTTCTGTTGTTGATGGTAAGCTGTGGGAGGGAGAATGTAACTTTCCAAAGGCCATAGGGTCAGCAAATTCCACTATTATATTATAACTTGGAAAATCCTAACTTAAACTCTCATGGGATGGGTGCTTTGGTGTGTTCCCTTTAATGTGCCTCACTCAGTATATATATTGTCAATAAAGAGATCACTGTGCAGCAGAGCTGCTTCTCAATTATATAAGTTCAAAATTGCACATACTTGTAATACAGCTTGTGTAATTTACTTGCAAAAAATAATGGTTTCTTTTACCTTTTTTGTCTGTTTGTTTGAGATCTTTTTCTTACCAAACACTCCAATGGCAAAAGGTACCTGCAGTTTGAGAAACAGTAAAATATGTTCTTACCTCTTTTGCTTCATTCTGCATTTTCATATTTTCTGCAATGTATTTCACACTTTCAATAGCATCTCTCATTTCTGGTGACAGAACTGAAAAGGAAAGCATAGGATCTACAGACTCAGAGCTTGAACTTCTAGTGAGATTGCCACTGAAATCCGAGAACTTGGTGCGCTGGTACTGACAGCAGCTGCAGGCCATGTCTTGACAAGCAAAGCCATCTTTGCAGCATCTGCTTTCAGAGCCGTTGATGCAGTTTAAGTTTGAAAACTCAGAAGTGAATAATGGTTTTGGCTTCTGATTATTCTCTTCATCACTGGCAGGCCTTGTCATGAACATGATCCGGGGAAGTAAGTTCAAGAAAATGGTTCTCACCCACACGGGCATTGTGTGTGTCTTGGGTGTTCTGTAGTGCACATTCAGTACAAATACTGTGATGACAATTGACAGAGTTACAAATATCATGGTGAAAAGGAGGTATTCCCCAATAAGGGGAATTACCAGGGAAGTAGAAGGTATGGTTTCTGTGATAACAAGGAGGAACACTGTTAAAGAGAGAAGCACTGATATGCAGAGTGTCACCTTCTCACCACAGTCTGAGGGCAAATAGAAAACTAATACAGTCAGAAAAGAAATCAGCAGACAGGGAATAATCATATTGATAGTGTAAAATAAAGGTAAACGCCTGATGTAAAGAGAATATGTGATGTCTGGATAGATCTCTTCACAGCAGTTGTATTTGATGTCATGTTTATACCCAGGAGCTTTAATTATAGCCCATTCTCCACTCTCCCAGTAATCTTTCAGGTTCATTGTCGAGCCAATTAGAACTAAGTCAATTTTGGCTTTGTCGTAAGACCAGGAACCAAACTTCATGGTGCAGTTCTGATAATCAAATGGGAAGTAGGTTACATCTATTTTACATGAACTTTTAAATATAGCTGGAGGTATCCAGGTCACATCACCCGTGTATTTTAAAAGGGCCTTTGTCTTGTCATCAACCTGGAAATCCCCAACTGCACTGTAAAACAAGTAGAAATAGCAAAAATTAGAATTATCTACTCCAGGTAGTTTCATACATTCAGATCATACACATGAACTCTTTAATCTTTTTGGGGGAAGTCAGCCATTGCTTGTTTACTTGGAGCTGAATTGCTCATGCAAGACTGACTCAGTGACCATCATAAATTCACGTGGTTAAACTGAAACAAACAGCTCTATAAACTCACCAGGGGGAATTGAAAGCAAATATTCTCCCTTATTAATAGCATGGCTTGGTGCAATCAATATTCAAAATGGTGAATAACAGTCTGACTAGATGAGACTTGTAGGGCCCTTCCAACTGAATTATTTCATTCTATTCTATTCTAGATTGATCAAGCACATCAGAACTCAAGAGGTGATAAGAATATTACTGGTATTTCCACCTCTTCCATGGACAGTGCAGGTAGTAACTATGGAAGGAGGGATTAGGATTGGGGTGTATCTTTGCATAAGGAGTGTATTTGGTCAGAGGTTATTTTAAGTCCCACTTTGCTAACTTATATGATCCAGTTGAGTATATGAAAAAGTAAAATTAGAGGGTAATTTGAAGTTTTAAGGCCCCAGTTAGGAAAGGAGTGGCATCACTGCTGATCCATAGATCCCAGTTTTGGATCTGTGTAGCTGAGTCTATTTCTATGAAAACTGCATTCTTACAGATCCATTTAGTTATAGTTTGGCTCTTTACAGTCTCAGAAATTGACATCTAAAGTAAACTTTATCTGTGGCTTTTATTTGTCAAAGGTGTCAAATTGTGAATTTGACTGCTAAAAAGCTAGAATTGGCATTCCTTTCAGTTAAAGTTGTGACTCAGAGGGGCTTGTGAAGGCAAAAAGCCAAGTTCACTTTGGCCTGCTCACTTGCAGCTCCAGGTTAGAGCTGGCTCCTGCCCAGGGATGCTGGCACAGCTGGCATGAAGGTGAGAACAGCAATGGGGGGATGGAGGACACATATGTGTTGAAAAGCAGCTTTTCAGTGCATTCTGTGAACTTGCTGCTGATTTTTTTAGAGCTGGTAACATCACCCCTCTCTCCCTGAATTAAGAAGTTAAATACGCAAGAGCCTTACTTGTTATATAAAACAATATCTGGCTTCCAGATCTGGCCAGATGGAACTCGGATGAATTCAGCACCTCCATAGTCTGCTGGATTCCACCGAAGCTTGTAATCATTCCAGATCTAATTATGGTAGAAATGAGTCCATGTTAGGTTTGTGAAGAAACTGAAATTCAGTGGACTGGATCTGAATCAAGTGCTGTCATATCACTTCCTGGGTTGATTTATTTTGGATACTACCGTGTTTAGACGTTTCTTTACAAGCACGTATGTGTTGCAGATTGTAGGAGGGCCTAGATATCTAAATGTAATATACATATATGACTTAAATATATGTGGCTGTCCCAGGAATGCCTACTCAGTAGCTGGAACAAGCTGAAAGAAGGAATAAGACACTCTCTTTTCAGAGAGTGTAGGATTGTAATAATAACTTTGATCTCAAAAAACCAGGAATCTCTGGGACAGTGAAAACAAGTTCCTGGAGGCCGGTGGTACAAGTTGTGAGCATCAGTTGAGGGTCAGAGAGAGCTCCAGCGTGTTGTGGCTCAGGTAACAGCCTTTGACATTAGTTCTTGTTAAGCCCCATTATAACGAACTTGAGTATCAAGCTAAAGGTGGGAACTAAGTTGGTTACTAAGCTGACTGCAACAGTGAGTTACTGCATTTTTAAAAAGCCTTTTTAACATGAAGTACACATTTTTCGTTTGTTGTCACTTTATGGGAGCTAACCAGCACCAAGTGGCGCTGTGCGCGACCTCCGAGCCGAGGTGCTTCCTTTGTGTTGTTGTCTGCCAAGGCAGAGATTTGGAATCTCCAGAGCAAAAATCTTGTATTTAGCGACTGCAGCAAATGTACCAGCCTTGCTCTCCTCCCGTCCCGTCCCGTCCCTTCCCTTCCCTCCCCGTCCCCGCTCCCGTTCTGTCCCCGCCTGCCGAGCGGGGCGGCGGCCGCTGGGGGGCAGCAGCGCCCCGGGGAACGGCTCGGGCGGCGCCAGCGGCGCAGAGCGGGACAGCCGGGTCTGCTCTGCCGGCCTCCTGTGAGGGCTGCTGTGCAGAGATCCTGCCTAAGGATGCTCTCCCGGCCTCCCGTGCAGGGCTGCTGTGCAGTGATCCTGCCTAAGGATGCTCTCCCGGCCTCCCGTGCAGGGCTGCTGTGCAGTGATCCTGCCTAAGGATGCTCTCCCGGCCTCCCGTGCAGGGCTGCTGTGCAGTGATCCTGCCTAAGGATGCTCTCCCGGCCTCCCGTGCAGGGCGGCTGTCCCGGGATGCGTCTGTGCCCCCAAGGAGCCGAGCCTGGCGCCGACCCCGCAAGCCCAAGGTGCTGCCGGAGCCCGCAGAGGCCTCGCTGGGCGGGCGGCTCCTGTGGCCCCGGGTAGGCCCGGCGGAGCGGGGAACACTCCCGCGCCGGAGGGGCTGTGAGTGGTGCCCTCAGGGCTGTCACTGAGCGCTACTTACGTGCTTCAGCCACAAGTTGGTTTCCATTATCTGGTTGACTTCGTCCTGGAAAAGAGAGATGTGTCGGGAGGAGCGCCGGCCCTGCCGCGGTGCCCGGCGGGGCGGTACTCACCACCTTCACCAGCTGCGACATGGACACCTCGAACTGGATGATGACGGGGTCCGAGACGTTCTTGACGGGGCGCACGAACTGGTTGTAGCTCTGGAAGAGGGCCGCGTAGAGCCGGTGCTCGGCCTCGGAGCCGCCGCAGCCTGCAGAGGGCACGGGGTGAGCTCGGGGCCGGCCCCGGGCGGGGCAGGGCTGACCCGGTACTGCCCTGGCTGCTCCCAGTCCCGGGCGGGGCAGGGCTGTCCCGGGTACTGCCCTGGCTGCTCCCAGCCCCGGGCGGGGCAGGGCTGTCCCGGTACTGCCCTGGCTGCTCCGCACCCCTGGGCACTGGGCAGAGCCCCAGCCCCTCCTGAGCGGGCAGCGCTGTGCCATGGGGGCATTCCCTTGGACTGCGAGGGGGAGAGCAGTGAAAGGTAATGCTACGGCACAGGTTTTCTAACACACGTCTGCAAATAAGTTAAAGAAACAGTTTCGGGGAATTAACTGAGGAACTGGGGATGCAAAAGCCCTTTTCCCTCACAGTCCCAGTCCCCCAGACCTGGCAAGGCCACAGGGATGTGGAGCAGAGGAAAGGGAAAGTGTAGCCCAACAGGCCAGGCCTCTGGTAAGGGGTAAGAAGCCTTGCAGCAGGAAAAGAGAAGTTCGCTTTCTAGTCTGAGTCATGATTGCGTGAGTGCAGTGAGGATAAGAGCCTGCTTCTTGAAATATATTTCAAAAAGGATTAAAATTTGATTAATTGTTACATTCAAAGACTTTTCAGCACACTCAAAGAAATCTGCTCTTTACCCCTTTATTATTCTAAATAGTTTTTATTTATAATAGATTCCTATTGTCCTTTTGCCACTCATAAATTCAGTTCATCCTACCTTGTGGCCAACAAAAAAGCTGCAAACTGAAATTCTTGAACAACAAGGTGCTTGACCTGTTTCAGGATGAGGTGTGAGAGCCTGTAGTTTACACCTGCAGTTTTATTATCAATCTAGGCAATAACCATCCTGACACTATTAGAAGCCGGTGGCCTTTTATTTTTATAGGGCTATCTCTTAAACTCTCTTCTGGACAACACATGCTCATGAATTCCAACTGAAACACCAGAAAAAGTGTTTTGTCATTAATGTCATTATGCACATTTGACAAAGGCACAAACTGAAGTCTGTCAAACATATTCTACAGTCCCTTTATGGATATATGTGAAATATGAATATTTGCAAGGACACGTTTATTCTCTGCCTGTTGTTTTTTAGTAGAGAAAGAGGGGAGGCAGAATTATCTGCAGGTGACAGACTACACAAAGCAGGTGTTACTTTTGAATCTGTGAGACCTCACCTCTCCCTAAGACAAGGGTTCCCTCATGTTAAACCATTCAGCTAAAAGGTCTTTTGTTTGCTTTTGGGGTTTTTTGGTTGATTTTAACCCCTTGTGCCTTCCCTTGTTCACTTGGAGTACAATTTTGTTTTCAGATTAGTGAAATCATTCAGGCCAACTTGCTAACTAAAAAATGAACCCTTTTTAACTGCCAGTCTTGCCCATATTAATTCTTGATACCTTCTATCTCTTAGATTGAGATTTCCTTGAATAAATACCCCCTAATCTTTTAGGTAAATAATTTTAAATCTAGATCTTAATAACTATTATGGTCCATCCCAAACTGCCAGCCTTTTTACATGCTACCAGCACTCTAATTAAATCTAGCATCCACTGTTTCTAGAGAAGAAACAGTGCATTCATGTGGGGTTTTTTTGTTTAACTACTTTGTGCTTTCCATATCCGCAGAGAGATGTGCTGTTTGCACATACTTAAAGCACATACAAAGCACATACTTAAAGCTTTTTTAATGCTGTCACTTGTCTTCTCTGCAATATGTGAAACCTTTATGTGTGAGGTGCTTTTCCTTCATGTTAAAATAGCTTTATGTGTCCTGTTTGGCATTTTTTATCAGGACTACTTAACTACTTTGCAAGGATAAACTTAAACACCCCCCCACTGAACAGCAAGCTATGTAACAGAAACAGATGTACCACAATTCTGTACATTTGCCCCTTAGGTTGGAGAGTGCTTCTGCACTTCTTAAAAATAATTTGCACCAAAACCATCTCCTGCTCCCCTTTTCAACCCTCCCTTTACCATCAAAGAATAACAGATTAAGGATCACTCACCTTGCCAGAGAAAGCAAACAGCAGCAGTTAGAAGGAGAGTGTTCAGGCTCTCCATGGTGCTGTGAATTGCTGCCTGTGGACAGAGGCTGTTGAGGATGAGCTGCACTGCCGGGACTGGAGGAGCACAGGCGGCAGGGAGGGCTCGGCTCCCCCGATGCATGAAATGCCTGCGAGCAGCAGCCGGCAGGACCCTGAGCACAGCTCTGCGCACTGAGCTCCCATTAGCTTTGCTGTGCTGCCCCCTTTCAAGCTACCCAGGCTGTCAGAGCTTTGGGAACGGCAAATAAAGTGCAGGAAAAACAGATGTTATTGTAGGCAAAGAGCAGTCTTCTGGCACAGATAGTGGGCGACAGTCCTTAAAATGGTGCATAAATGAGCTTGGTAATCTGACAACACTGGAGAGTTTTCCAGCCAGCTGCTATACAGGATCCTTATCTGTCAGAAGATCATGCCAATCTGCTAGGGGAAGTTTAATTAATACAAATCTTGTAATTGAATTATTCTGAAATGAATATTGACATTAGGGATGCCTGATTTAGCAGTGAACTGAGATCATGGGACCTGATTTCCAATTAGGCTGTTGACGTTTTTTTCCTGCTTGTGTCTCATCTCGCAAGTGGATGTGCTGGGTGCCTGACCATGTGAAAAGGATGTGCTATTCCCAAGAGTAATTAAAGGCATGTACAATTGGAGGGATCTGAGCCCAGAGTGGTAAACAGCAGCTGGGATCTGGCAAGAATCTGGGGGCTTTGAAGGGAAATCAAACTTGACCAAACCCTTGAGAATAACTGTCTTTGGACCATTCCTATTTTGTAGATTAGAAAGGTGAAATTTGAGAAGAGGAATACGAGCACAGGATCCCAGCTTTATCCCACAAGACCATGTGAAAGGACACTAGAAAGAAGGAGGAGCTGTTTGAAGTTCCCGAAATTCATGATTTGCAAAGTGAGGCATTTCCCAGGTGCCCATCAGCTTCCTTGTTAACTTACAGGTCACCTTTTGCACTGCCCTCCCTCTCTGAAACAGCCGGGTGATGCAAGGCTCCTGCAGTAGCTGTTGCATGCATCTGTGTGGAAGGAAGAAGAAGGGAGACAACAATATGGGGTTCTACCCCCACTTTTAGAACCGTTGGGAAGGAAGCCCTGTGGGACAAGAGCTGCAGCTGTAGGGCTTCACTGTGTGCCCTTAGGGAAGGATAAGCAATGACCCTGTTTGGTGCTGTGTTAAGAGGTAGCAGTGGGAGAAAGAGCACCAGACTGGCTTCTGTTGTTGGCACTGAGCTTGTTTATCCTGTTAGCCCTATCTCTCGGAGCATCATTCACTTTGTCCCCAGACACATGCTCTTATGATAATTTCTGTAATTCTGTTAGCGTGGAGGAAATAGGCTTTACTGTCCATTTGATTTTATTTCTTTTTTTTTTCCAGAGAACTCAGCTGCTTGGTCTTTTAGCTTAACCCTTTGTGGATACTTTTGGTTTTGCATTTCAGGGCATTGAGGCTAAATGCTTTCCCTTTCTGTCTCCTTGCTATAAGCAACATTATAACTGAGAATTTTGTTTGTTCTTTTTAATCCCAACTAGAAATGAGTTAAAGCTTCAAAGATCAGACCATAATTGGTGCTCTCCAAAAGTTGATGTTTAACCTAAATAATTTAGAAACACTGATCTGCAGAGGAAGCGAAGAGCCATAGCATCAAGAGATATAGATATTTTAGCCTAATTTGCCTAGTTACTGACATTTTCAGTGGTGTTTTTATGGCATGGATATTTTGTTTCTAACATCCCATGCTGTATCTCCTGGTGAAATCAGCTAGAATTGTGGTAGAATTTTTTCTAGGACTGGGGAGGGTGATGTGATGAGAACATGTCACCATGACTGCATTGCAGAACTACACAGAAGAAGAATTTGTATGGGCAGGGGGAAGCTGATCTACCAGGAAGATCTGCAGTAACAACCTATGAAGCCTTTGTTCTTTAACAGACATGCTGCTATTAGAGGGGTTTTGCTAAGATTTGTTAAGGTCAAACCTTAATCAATTCAGGTGAGGAAGAAAAGAACATTTTCCCCCCCTTTGGTCTAGGGTATTGATGCTCCCAGTTGTTCCCAGTTTGCTGTGGCTGCAGGGGTGCAGAAAGAGTCCCCAGTAAACTCATCTAAGTGCAGGTGGTGAGTGGTGGTGTTGGAATTTCCACATGTTCCAATGGAAGGCAAGATTGGTTCAGGATTAAAGAGTTTTGTAATGGTAGGGAATGGAGAGAAACCAAACAGAGATTTTTCCTCACTTGTAGGGAAACAAAGACTGGTTGCACAATACCATTGAAAAATTTTAGTGTAAAATACTTTTTGAATGTCAACTTTTTTTTTTTTTTTAATGGAAAGCATTATGGTAAAACCCCTAAAAAGTAGAAATGTTGAAGTTTATTTTGTTCAATGAACTGGGACATTATCATATTCATATTTGCCTGCAAGACATTTTTGATATTTCCTTTTCTCCAATCTTTTAGTTTTAAAATCTTGCCAAAAAATAAAAGCAGAAAACCCTGTAATTCTTTGACAAGTTAAACTGGGAGCAGTTCTATCTATTATGTAGGTGGTGCTGCCGAGAGTTAGGCAAAAATAGGATTTGCCAATTGGAAAATGCAGATTTAGGAGGTCAGTTTTTTCAGAATTTTAGGAGTTTGGGTGAAATTTTGCATTCTGAAGTTTGCTACGGATTAAATTAGATCTGGAAATGCTAAACCTACAGAGGTGGTTCCCAAGAGCATAACTAGGAAAGAGTATATTGTTTCACTCATGAGTAAAAAGGAGTAAGCTGGCCAGAGTGTATGAAAAGCACCAGAGCCCACCATTTCCTGGATGAGGAGCTCTGGTTCTGCAGGGATCTCCCTGGGGCCAGTGATGTGCCTCTTGAAAGCTTTTTCTGGGTTTGTCAAGTCTGAGGACTTCATCTGCCTGGACTCTGTGATAGCTGCTAACTGAGCTGCCAAATCCTTTCTAAAACTTTTGTCCGTGCTGAGGATAATTTAGCTGAAGGCTGCAGTTACAGAGCCAAGCATTATCAGTCTTTACTGCTCATAGAGATAAGGGCAGTTCTGAGATGGGAGCACCTGGGGCCTCATTTCAGATGCATCCAGGCAGTGAGGGGGAGGATAGGAGGGAGCTGGGTATGAGAGTAATGGGGGTCAGGGTGGGACAGAGCCCAAGGTGCTGTTGGTGCTGGCTGAAAACAGCAGAAAGGGGTCTGTGCTCTGCAGGGGGGGTGGCTGCAGCTGCTTTGCTGCATCCATGGCTGCTGGGCTGGGTGAGTCCCTCTCCCTCCTGCCCCGAGGGAGTGTGCAGCAGCTCTTGCAGCATTTAAGTCTGCACTGCCTCTTTCAGAGTCCCTGTTCAGCATTAGTTTGATATTTAAAGGGCCTTCACCTTTACACTGCCTGCACAGTGCTGGCAGCTTCTCTGGCTTCCCAGGTGCCTTCTGTAAGCAGAAAAAGCTGTTCAGCAGCTGGGGCACGTGTGCACCTGTGGTTGGGATGTAACCTAACATACAGCAGCATCTCCTTGCCTGGGGAAGGCAGCCCTCTGCTCCTGGGGCTGTCCGTGCCCCATCTCACCTCACAGCTGCTGTTACAGCTGCCTGCAGAGCAGCAGCTCTACTCTCCAGGTCTAAAAGGAGAAGGAAACATTTGAAGTGGGGAAATCCAGTTTGACCCATTTAAACTTTGCACCACCCAGCGGTCACCATGGGAGGCTCCAGAATAGTTCATGTTTGGGGAGCTGGCCAGGGGGCTGCCCCCCTGTGCCTGGAGGATCTGGTGATCCCAGGGTGTACTTGCATCACTGGGGCAGGCAGTCCTACAGTTACCCCTCACCTCCCTGCCCTGTCTGTGTGAGCAACACAGAGCTTAGAGGAAGGGGAATGGAAGGGAGGGTGACAGTGTGAACCCTTCCTCCTTCTAACGTGGGGTGAAGACAGCCTCACCCCTCCCACTTGTGATACTTTTCCCCATCTGTCCTGGATTGCCAAGCAAATTTTATTCTATTTGCCATCTGTATGGCAGTTCTGTTCAGTGGGCAGTTTTCTTATCTCTTCCACACCCACACCTCCCTTTCACTGCATGTGAAACACTGCATGGCTGATAAGAACTACAGCATCCCATTGGGAGATGTGAGCCCAGAGGGAAGAGCCAAGCATTCCTACCTGGGTGTAATCTGGAGATTCTAGAACACCAGCACAGCTTTTCTCCTCTGGATTTCCCAGAGGAACAGCAGCTGCCTCTTCCACTGCATTTTGAGAGGAAGAGACTGCACCTTTCTACAGGATCCCTGCTCCAACAGAACCACACTGACACTCCAGGAGGGGTGAGCCACAATTCCAATTGAACTGCTACCAGCACCCTGACCAACAGGGTGTCAGGTTGTGTTCTGACTCTGTCAGTGTTACTTTGGTTTATTGCTTTGTTCATTTTATCTTTTTATTTTCTTCCTATTAAAGAACTGTTATTCCTGCTCCCATATATTTTGCCTGTAAGTCACTTAATTTAAAATTTATAGCAATTTGGAAGCAGGGGGTTTACATTTTCCATTTCAGGGGAGGCTCCTGCCTTCCTTAGCACACGCCTGGCTTTCCAAACCAAGACACCATCCTCTCAGACTGTGGGGCACCTGGCTCTGCTGAAGTGCTCAGGCCCCAGGGGACCCTCCCAGGCCTCAGGGATGGGGGTGCCCCTGGAGCAGGGGGGTTCAGCCACGGGTTGGGAGGGAGTGAATGCAGCCCTGCAGCTGCTCAGAGAAATTGCAAAGGTGTGAATGTGGCTGTTTGGCACAGCTAAATCTTTGTACTTATCTGAGGCTGCCTGGGAATAGCAGTCCAGGGAGAAATGCAGCTTGGTCTTGATGAAGGCAAGTAGGGCTGGAACTGTCTTCAGCTGTGGCTTGGTGAAGAACACAGGTTTAGGTGTCAACTAATTCCCCTGGGACAGGTGAGCCTCAAATCGCCTTCACAAGTAATAGTGGATTTCTAGGTTGTTTGCCAGGTGTTATTTGTACTTACCAATGGTGATACAATTGTTGTGTCCTCACAGCACCCCAAGGAAAAAGTGAGATTGGTTTCACTTGAAAAGTGCAAGGAGCCCACTTTTCTTTTTGTAGATTACCTGGAACAAACTGGTGGGATTGTCCTGTGATGAGGGTCTAGGGCCTCAATCTGTCCTTTGCCAAAAACTTTAAGACTCTACATGCTTTCCTAGCTGATTTGTTGAGGGTTATACTTAAATCCACATTAAAATCTCTCCAGAACAACACACAGGTCTGTGTGTGCTCACCTGTCCTCTCCTTCTTGCTGCCTTTCACCATTGTCTTCTCCCATTGCTTTCCTGTGCTTGTAGCCTTAGACTCATTGAAGTGTGTTTGTGCCCCAGATACATGAGCTGTTAAACTTGCAGGGAATTTGAGGATTAAATCTATATAAAGGAAAATTTTATGGTTTATTTCTATTTCATCACCAAACAGAGTATTATATACATGTTTGTTTATCATACATTAATTTGGCCTTTGTTGATCCATCAGGTACCAGAGATGGCAAGCTGAGAAACCTTTCAGTTACTTCAGCTACCTCGGAAGTGCTTCTGTTTCTCAGTTCAGGTGTAAGTATCAAATCCACTTGCAAAGCTCTTTATAAATCAGACACAAATAACTTTGATGCACTTGAAGAAAGTAAATTTCACAGCAGTACCTTCTTTGTAATAGGGAAATTGCAGTATTCTAAGGAAAGAAAATATCCTTCCTAAGGCAATGTATTTAAAATACATAATAATATGATGATGATGATGATGCCAGGATGACATCTTGTACAGCAAAAATCTTTCACTGTAATGTTCAGATTTCAAATAATTGAAAAAAGGGCAAGATATCACCCGAAGTACTGGACTCACTGAAAAAAAAATAGTTTTTTATTTGTTTTGGTTTTTTCCTATCCCAGTAAGTCAAGTTCTATGTTCCTTTTCCCTACTCTAAGGGATCTTAGTGCAACTCACTTGGCACCTTTGTGGAGTTAACAAAGGAGAACTGAGAGCAGAATGAGACCAAATGTCTGTGTAAGTATTGACATTTAAAATAATAGCTAAGGGTTTATGGCAGCAGTGTGGTTTTGAAAAAGTGGTTGCAGAAATAATCCAACAGTCCCCAGGACACAAACAAGGACAAATATCCAGAGAAACAGCCTGTCCACTACCATGGCAACATACTTCCAATCTTCAATGACCTGGAAGAAAAAGCCAATTAAAGATATTAGTAATTTGTCATATTCTTTTGGTCTTCCTCTCGCTAATGCTGAGTTTTTGTTTATCAAAATAAATGGAAACTGATCTCAAGGTTCAGGGAATAAACTGGCTTTAGGCTTGGTAAGAGATTTTTCTCCTACAACACATCTGAGCAGAGGAAAAAAATACAGTAAATATTTCTTAGCTTTCTTGGATACATCAGATACTGAGTGTGTCTGCCTGGTGTGGTGCCAGCCCTGAAGGACCCACACCATAATCCAATTAAGGAATATTTTTTCTTCAATTTTAGTTTGTAAATGCTGTTAATCTGAGTGGGCAAAAATAGATGGTGTTTACTGCTGTTAAACAAGGTTAGCTTCAGAGTTCTTTCCTTATCAGCAGTCATCTTATTCATGGGGTTTAATGCATATTAATACTGTTGCTTTTATTAAAATGCCTTTTTGCCCTGCATGTGTTGTCTGTGAAAGTCATGGCCTTAGATTCTGTCTCAGACTGAAGTGACCAACTGGGCTGTTATTGCAAAGGGGAAATATATCAATCTTCATTTGCATCTCAGGAATAATTTTTCCTCTCTCATTGATTCTGGTTACACAGGGGATGTCTTCACATCACTGACTTTATCATCCTGGTCGGTTGAATCATGTCTGATATTAGAGCATTGCATATTTTTCCTTGAGTGCACACTTTTAATTCCCACTGCTGCTAATGGGAATTGAATTCTTCTGCAATCAGACCATATAAATGTATATGAACAGTTGTTATCAGACCATTGTGATGAGGCAAGGAAGCAGAGAATGAAGTTATGAATCTAGAAAAATTGTATGTAATATCAGAGGACCCTATGTGAAAAGCATTAAGGGGATTTTCAATATAGAAAGTGCTCTTGAAAATCGTTCTTACTACCAAGTGAAAGCTTTGTAGATCCTTTAGTGTGCAATACATCCTTGCAAGAATTTCTGAGCTATTAGAAAACCTTTTCCTGCACTATGAAGTCGGCTTCTATTTAGTCAGTTTCAATGTTTACAAGCTCATGTCTAATGTTAATAGCTGAACTTCTTTATTTATATTGACAGTAATTTCAGTTAATAGAAAACATGAACTACTCAGCAGCATGCTCCTCTAGGGACTGCTGCAAGATCAGAAACCAGACTTTATTTAATCTGTTTGGCTGAGGGAGGGGAAGCACAACAGGAATAGAGAACCTGGAGTCTCACTGTGGTCTGGATTAGAGAGAGGACAATGGGAAGTATGAGGGTGATTTTTCCCTACTGTGGGCGCTTGTCTAAATAAAACCTGTGACCCACCTGAATTTTCCAAGCATCATTCCCAGTGTTTCTGTCAACTCTATTGTGCTAGCTACAGGGCTGTGAGTAGGGCAGGGGAATAGAGCAGCAGCACAGCTTAAATAAAGTATTTCTCCTAACCAGTAATGAGTCTGGTATATATAAAAATAATGAAAGAAGTGTCAGCTCTGTTGAGGTTCTTAATCCTACCCATGGTGTTTGCCATATACAGGCAGGTGTCTTAGTCTAGAGAGGGTGTTTGCAAAGGGCTTCTACCAATTTTGCTAAATTCTCCTGCTGTGCCTTCATTAGGTAAATGAATGCATGAGCTGCAGGAACACTGAACATTGTATCTGGTTAACTTGGCCTGGCCATGGATTGAATCACAGTCTTACTGATTCACAATGGTGAAAAATGGTCTATTTCTAACCTGGAACTGAATATTGTTTTCTTCCCCTGCCAATCACTACTTGAATGTGACAACAAAGCTTTTTTAAGTGTTTCATGACTTACTGGGCAATCAGCAAACTCTTGTTGTAGAAATAGCCATATTATTTATCAGGAGAGTATTTGCAGTTATCAAATTGCTTTTGATTAATGGCATAAATTATTTCCTCTTATGAGCTGTATCTAGAATCTCTCTAAAATCTTGACAATAGCTAGAGAGTTCAAATATGCTTTCTGAGGAATAGCATGTTACACAGGAGGACAGAAGATGAAGTTTGGAAGGGCAGGGATTTCTCATTTTTACTTACACTCTGGTCGTTGTCATCGCTTTTCATGTGCTCTGCTATAAAACTGACTCCATCAATTGCTTCTCGCACTTCAGGAGAAAATTTCGCACCTGTTCTTAACCTAAAATCTCGATGGCTGCTGACATTGTCAGGTGTCTCAGAGACTTTCATATCATATCTTTTGGCAGAAGCTGTATTCAAAAAATAGGTAGAGTTCTTGTAGAAGTCAGATGGCTCCATACAAGGATTCTCTGCTTTTGTCTTTTTGCAGTTGCAAGGCTTTTGCCGTGGAGAATTATTTTCTGGGCGCTTCATGAACAGGTAGGCCGGGAGCCTTTCAAGGAAAACCAGCTTTACCCAAGGGGGCATGGTGTGAGTACTTGGAGATCTGTGGTGGACATTGAGCACACAGACACTGGTAACTATTGAGAAGGTCACCAGCACCATTGTAAACATGAGATACTTGCCAATCAGTGGAACATCTAGAGATGTTGGAGGGACGATTTTGGAGATCAGCAGCAAGAACACAGTCAAGGCAAGCAACACAGATATGCATAAAGTCATTTTTTCACCACAGTCTGAAGGCAAGTAGAATACTAGGATGGCTAAGGATGTAATTAGCACACAGGGAATGATAAGATTGATGGTATAAAAAAGTGGTTTCCTTTTAATAATGAAGTCATATGTCACATCAACATAATTGGGGTCCAGAGGGTTTACAGTCCTTCTTCCTGGGAGTGCTACAATGTCCCACTCTCCACTTGGTGTGAAGTCATCCATGCTTGCTGAGGAAGTCTTAAGCACCATATCAATTTCTGTGTGGTCGTACGTCCAGGAGCGGAACTTGAGGGTGCAGTTTTGTTGGTCAAATGGGAAATGCTTCACCTCAATCTTGCAGGCACTCTTGTAAATGGCTGGGGGCAACCAACGAATGCTTCCATTGTACAGCACAAGGGCATTTGTGTACAGCGACACCTCGTACGTGCCGTCCGCGCTAATGAGAGGAGAAAAGAGAAGGAGGAGGAAGTGGTAAAATATTAGGAGGAAAAACAGTTCAAAACAGAAAAGGTCTGACATTCTTGATCTTGTGGGCCCCTGTTCTGAGAATCAAAGTTTAGTAATACTATTATTCTGAAATCTATGCTGTAGGGAGCTATAACTTGATAGGGAGATTAATGTATGCATTCCTCTCAGTCATAGAGTTGATTTTTGGTCCAATACTTACAGAAAAAAACCTTATAAAATTATTATTCAATACCAAATACACACCTCTGTTTTATCCAAAGAAATCAATGTGTTTTGTAAATGTTTGCTCAAATAATTAAAGCTTCCTACATCTCTGAAGGCTAAGCAAAAATGAGATCATCCCATGTGAAAACAGAGATACCTTTGATTTGGAGTGTAGCCTCTGCTAAGAACACAGAACAACACTCCTAAATGACTTGGACAAGGAAATAAGGATGAGCTGCATTAGTTAGAAAGGCAGGGAGAGTGTAGGCAGAAGAAATGTAATTATATGGCTTATTTATTGCATCACTCCAGTTAATGTTTACTTATTACAAAACCAGAACAGACAAGCCACATCATTCTTAGTGCCCACAAATAATCTTGGCTTTGTATCTCTTCCAACTGCTGAATTTCCACCAGGGGAGT
The DNA here is from genome assembly GCA_024362935.1 of Setophaga petechia. Lineage (NCBI taxonomy): Eukaryota > Metazoa > Chordata > Aves > Passeriformes > Parulidae > Setophaga > Setophaga petechia. The sequence continues at coordinate 15,927,693 of JANCRA010000016.1, forward strand.
CTTCTATGTTCTGATGGGCCCTTTAACTTAGGGAGAAGATCATTATCAGTCAGTAGTATCCTCTCCTGCCCAACAGTGTGGGCCAACAAGGTAGGGCTGTTTGAGCCATTAAGTATCCTGGGGTAGTGTTTGTTGACAAGGCATCATGGAAAATAGTTATTTCAGTGCTAAGGGTGGTTTTTGTTTTTTTCCTAAGCAGGGAAATTATATAAATATCTAAGGCTTGGCACATGTGTCTGAATCAGTTAGGTGTGACTCTGGAAAGGGCTCACCTGGGTGAGGCAGTGAGAGCCTGGCACTGAGCTGAGATCTTTGCAGCTAATTCATGCAGACAGTGAAACAACCAGATGTGGAATGAGTGGCTACAGCCACTAATAGGGGTCGTTAGTTCATTGCCAATAAGATAGCTGTTTTCTGAGAAATTAATTGTATCTTAGTTCTGACATGTCTGTACTCCCCGAGTTACCTTTGCCATCATGCCATGCCTTGTGCTGGGCAGAATCCTGGGCTGGGAGTATGTGAGTTGTGGTGCTGGCTGTCCTGTCTCAGTGGTGGGAAGAGGCTGGGCTGCCCTCCCAGAGCTCTGCACAGGCCCCAGACAGAGCTGTGGGCATGGGGACACACTTTGTGTTTTCCTGAGCACCTCAAACTGACTGATGCCTGTGAAACTCTGCTCCAGCAGCAGGAAGTTACATGGAGCTGTCCTTTAGCTAAAATTTAATTAAAGCTTTGTGCTAATGTAGAAATCCAATACAGTGAGGCTTGTTCCTGTGCATTTAAGAAACCTTTTGAAACTATTCCTTTCTATTTTTACAAACTATTAAATGGTATCACTTGGCCAGTAGCAAAAAGAAGCAGAGGGCAGAGGCACAATTTACCAGAACAAGCTTTGAGCAGGCAGAGTACATCCTAATCCACTGGCTGAATTATTTTGTGACTCATACATTAGATTTAAGTGTTCATCAAATCTGGTTTCCAGTAGTAGGATTCCAAGGACTTAACTCAGTTATATATAAACCTCCTGGGTTTCCCATCTGTATATGTTCATAAATCATCGTGTGTTCATGAATTCATTGGTTTTCAAAGTATTATAAAAGTATAAATTTTGATTATTTAAAAAAAAAGTTTATCCTCCACTTCAAGGTTTTGCTAGAGACTTAAACCAAAGCAAAACAAAATTGTCAGTTCCTTTGTTTGAAAGAAAAACTGAAGTATGATATTTTTCTCAGTACTATAAAGCAACAGGGTCAAATGTTGACAGATTTATTATGTATTCATAGAATGGGTTTTTTCAATGCTTTATGAAAATGGAATATAATTTGGGTTTTCTACATGAATATGAACTCCTGGAGTTCTGGTATGTGTAAACTTTGTAACAGATGTGCGTCCTGGGATCTGTGGTAGAAGAAGGAGTGAGGGAAGAAGAAAATAAAACTGTATCTCAGCCCCTGAGATGTCTGATAGGACTCCAGACGTCTTCTTGCAACTGCACTTACACCTACAATTTATTCTTTCCATACAGTCTATTTTCATATAAATCTGTCTCAGTTGTGAGCCTTGGCATGGATCCTGTGCTGTAACTGCTCATGCTGCAGACATCTTCCAGCTCTGCTGGAATTTCTTTAACCAGAGCACTGATGGTGAAAATTATCTTTGAGCCCAGTAGCCCAGTCAGATACACTTGCTACTATCTAAAATTCAGTTTTAAAATTTTACCAGACCTGCTTCATCATTTCTGATGTTTGTTCCTTGGTTAAAATTTTGTTCAATGTCTGTGTAAACTGCTCCAGTTTTACTTACTTATTGTAAAGCACAATGTCTGGCAACCAGATGTGTTTTGCAGGTATTCTCAGCTTGTTTATTCCTTCATAGTCAGAGGGCTTCCAAGCCAGCCGATAATCAATCCACTCCTAAGAGAAGAATTGGACAGTAGTGATGGGAGTGTCCAGAGCAGCACTAACAAAACAATCATGTGATGGAGTGAGAGCTGTTGTATTTGAGGTTTGCAAGAGCCATTTCTCTGTGGGTTTGTTACCTGGTTCAGCCAGACGTTTGTAGTCATGATCTGCTCCCGTTCATTCTGCAGGGAAAAAACAGAGACAAAAACTGGCCTCTAAAATGTTTCACTTCATTGCAGTAATAAGATTTATTCAGTGGGTTTTTCAGCATGATTTTGTCTAGTGTATTTCAAGACAGACATTTCTCTGAGGTGCAATGGCCAGTCTTGTACACATTCTGATGATAAGTAGTAACCCCATAAATGTAGAATTCCAAATGCCTTTTAACAAGAACAGTTATGGCAGGAGTGAGGGCAGTTATTTGGAAACAATAACCACCACCTTGCTAAGCTGCTTTCCTATCCCACCCCACCCCACTTCTCCACCCTTGATTTGAAACAGAAGGGAGAGTTGACCATAGGGAGGCCTATATGAGGCTGTGTGAGGTTGGTGTAAGGTTTGCCATGTATACCATGTCTCTAGACAGCAGTCCAGAAGACAAACCTCTCTGTAGAAGATCTGTCAGGAGGATTTCTGCAGGAAAATGAGTTAATTCTCTGATCCTGAAGGTGCTTGAGATTGTTGGAGCCTACAAGATGCCTAATTTGTTCTGCTCAAAGAGTGAGGCTATAGAGGGGTAGGGACTGAGCTGTGCTGGTCTTGGTCTTTGCCCATTCATCCGCCTTGCTTAGGTTGTTGCTCACCAGGGCCTCTGGAACAAGACACTTCCATTTTTATGCCCAGAATCTGCAGTCTGAGGGGACACTGTGCTCGTGGTGTAGTGCAGGATGTAAGGTGTCCTGTCTGTGTCCAGATGGAGCTCCCCAGGAGAGAGAGCACTTAACTAGAATCATCTGGTATACATGGCATTGAATGCTGGGTGTATGTGTATGTACATCTATGACTATCTATATATGTTATATCCAGTCTGCATGGGTGTATGAAACCTCAGCTATTTGTACAGTTTCCCTTACGTTCAAACAGTCTTTCTCATTTCCTCTTGAATTTCAGAATATATATTCTTTATGTCTGTAAAAGTTTGCAGCAGCCCAGTCACTGGCCCTTACACAAATTCTGACAGGAGGCAGTCATCTGTATCTTCTCTGTCTATCTCAGGGAGAGCAGCAGAGTTGAAAGCCCAGTTCAGGAAATTATTCCCACTTATATACTGGCTCTCATTCCCACTGCAGTTAATGTTAACCTCTCTTAGTAAAGATGTGTTTATACCTTGTAATAACTGTCAAACACATACTAACCTTGTGGGTGAAAGTGTCTTTTAGACCCACTCAAGTAATTGTTATTGAGTATGAGGAGTTGCTTTCATGAGGATTATTTTAACCATGTTAAGCTATTCCAGCCAGAACTAATGTGTGTTTTTCTTTACAACATTCCAGTTTTCTTTATTAATATGCCTGATATGTGATTTGGATGTGGCTTTGTAGCTTGTTTTCAGGCCATTGAAGCACCTCAGTAGAAGATGGATTAGCATTCCCCTGATGGTGGATGGTGTGCAGTCCAGGATAGGTCCTGACCTGGGGTAACCTGCAGTAGCTGTACTGAAATCAGTGGAATGATTTTGAATTTTAGCTAGATGGAATTCTATTGGACGAAGGTCTGGCCCCAGTCCTTCAAAGCTTAGGCACAGACTGATTTCCCCATTGTAGCTCCATTGTGAGCTCTAAAACCAGTAAATTGTGTGTATGGGCTCTGCCTATTAAATGTGTTACTCAAATGAGAAAAGAGCAGAGATGTAGCAATGCCAGTATAACTATTAATTAGAGTACTGTGCAGGTACTATTGAATGTAAAGGCATGGCCTAATTTGAACTTACCACACTGATGAGCTGTGCCAGGGAAACCTGCAGTTCTATGGATACCAACTGGGAGGAGTTGACAGCTGGTCGGATTAATTTATTGTACCTGTCAGGACTCAGCAGGTGGTTCATTAGTTTTTCTTCAGCATCTGCTGCCATGCTTCCTGTAAAGCATCACAAAACAGGATTATGGAAGGGACACTAAAGTGACATGAGGTAGGGCTCACAGAATATCTGTGCATCAGATCATCTTTGGGAAATAATGATAGCTTTTGATTTTCTAAAGACTTGTGTGAACAGGAGGATACAGTGCTTGCACTGGTATCTGTTCTGCTGAAGTTGACTTTCTTTCACAGAGCACAGATCAAAGCTGATCCCTTTCAGGGTTTTTTGCAATAAAATGTGAAGCTCAAATTGGTAGATACTTCTGGGATTGCACTCAGAAATAGAAAATGAGAGCAAACCACCCTCTTGATAGCAGGGGAAGAATTATTCTATGATCCAAAGGGGGGGTCCAGCTGTGACTTCTCTCTTTAGTGCTGTAGGAGACAGAGTTGCAGGTACACATACAAATTTAAAGACTCTGCTTTATGTAGAGAAAACCAAGGGATAAGCTTTAGGAGTCATAAAGGATTTTTTAATGACTGGGGACTCTCTAGTAGCTAGTGATGTTTCTGTTTCAAAATTTGAAAACCCTAGGCAGTATATTAGACTTACTTTATGTGGAAGTAAAACCTGATTTGTGGACCAGCACAAATACTGTAAATCTTTGCCAAAGCTGGAGTTCAGTGACTACAAAATACAGTATCTACAGGTTATTATCAAACAAGCCTGAACATTCCCTGTGGAGCAGAGCAGCTTCTGCTCTGAACAACCCCAGGGTCATTTATTCTGTTCTCATGTTCTTTGTGTGCTTTTTAAAGTCACCCCAGTGGACTTTCAAACCACCTGACCATACTGATGAGCAAGATCCTGGTGACATCCTCTGACAGAACTGAGCCAGAGACACTGGGCTCTGTGTTGGGCAGGTCTGGGTTGTGGTGCTGATAGAATTACTGTGTTAGTGCAAACAGGATCCAATACAATGGATAGAATATCTCTTCCATAGAAAAGGTCACCTGATTCAGCTCACCTAATTCACCTCTAGACATTGCAGAAAGGAGGACAGTGTCCTTACAGCATACATGCTTCATTATTTCCCAAAGCAATTTCACACAGTAAAAAACACTGGCTATGCAAGTATTTAAAATTTGTGGTACATTAATTTGTTTTGGTTTTTTTTATGTTGTAGCATGTAATGAAATCTGGGGAAAGGCAGGCACCAAAAGGTCAGGATCAAATAAGCAGCCAAAGCTCGTGTGCATGTCTAGAAGGTGCCACATTTCCTTGTGAACTGGGCAAGTTGATAGGCTGAACAAGTCTCTCTTTAAACTTGAAATTCTTCTGAATCCAACTTGGGTTAAAAAATACCCTGAGACCTCCTTGTTTCTGATCCAGTGAGAAAGTGGAATGAGGTAAAAGGAAAGATTATCAAACAGAGATTTCACATCTAAGAACAACTTTTACTCAAGCTTTGTGGAAAGGTTGAGGTAAACACCAGGCTTGATTTAATTCTTGTAAGACCAGCATGGGCTGTGGCCTGGTAGCCCAAATTCTTCACCTATACTTAACTATAACATTGTTCTTCAGAACAGGCTTTTCAAATATCTTCCAAGGCATTTGGGAAAACAAATTTGGATGAATGTGTCTGTTTGTTGAATCAGTTTGTTTTTTGATTTATACTTGCTTTGTACCTTCCTGCAAGTCATTATAAAAGCCCTATACCACATGATATTTTAATATGACATTTGTTCTCAATGCAAGGTGCCTAATCAAAAGCTTATCAAGCTAGACCTATGCTGAATCTTGCTAAGCTTCAGCTTCTGGGGTGGTTTTCTTGTGTGTAGCAATCAAGAAAAAGCTAAATTTGATACTGTGAAGAAAAGAGGGCCATGTTCTAGTAATGAATCTTGTGGTTATAAGGATAGGGTAGAGATCCTGTGGTAGTTCAAGAGAGAATCCTTGTTGAAGTTTTTTTATTGTGTTCTTAGGTGGAGTTTTATGTTGGGTTTATTTATAGTGGATTTTTTTTAGTAGACATTCCTACTGTTGCATATGTAAGTGATGTAAACATACAGCTATAATTCAAATATAAATAAATTGTCAGTTGGTTTGTTTCATTCAGTGGTCCCTGAATACTGTTAGCCAAGGTGTGAGTTCTTGTTTGAATTGTTAATTGTGTTTTCACTGCATTGCTGCCTTTGTCTGTGGATATTCCAGCACAGAGAGTACTTGCTAAACGGGGAGTAAGGAGTAGGAACTGTAGAATATTTGCAGAAAGCTAATTTTGGGTTTGTAATTAGTTTTTTCTCTGAAATCTGCTTTTAGCAATCATAGTCGGTGTACAAATCCAGACATGGTGTGGGGTCTGCATATCTGATGAGAACAGCTCAGATTTCCAAGTACTGACTGTTAATAAACTTTGTGTGGATTAATGACAACCCATGACTTTAGTTATAAAAAATATTTATTCAACAATGAATCCCTTTGAGAAATTATTATCTGCTCTTAGTGAAAGCATTCCTTCACTGGGGATAATCCTTTGTAAAATTCCAGCCTTTGTAACTTCATTATCAGAAATAAAGGGGCTGCTGTCACCTGTATCATACACCACTAGATGTCAGCCCTGCACTGCCTGAAAACTTGTTAAAATAGATCTCTGTAAATACTGGCGAAAAATGAGCGTTTCTTGTCTAATTTTTACAGTCCACTTTCCATTAACAATCTACATATAAACCAGATGGCAATTAATGAGAAATAAATTACCAGGCATCCAGTTTCATCTTTATGTGCATTGTGTGTCAGTAGCCAGGCCTTTGAAATGTCTCTTTTTCCTCTCAGGGTTGGAAGAAATGGAAGTGCAGTTTTCCCCACAAACTGTTTTTTTGGGTTTTTTTTCCAAAGAGCAGTAATCCCCAGAGATGGTGCAGATGTAGACTGATGCTTTTAGACAAATTATTTTAACAACAATGATCAAGCAGTCCTAATTTGGGAGTGGAGCATCTTTGTGTACTGAAAGCACTAATAAATAAAGCCCATTGGGGTAAATCCTGAGCTGTGGAAATGATTTTAGCTTCACTGAACACGCTACACATCTGCTCTGTGACAAGGAGAGCAATCACCACATACCCTGCAGTACACATCCCTCAGTAAGTTTGTTTTCTCTGTGGGACTGAGCATTAAAAAAAGTTGCACCAAGATGCTTCCAATTTCACAGCAAAAGAAACTAAACTTGTGGAGACTTTCCTTTTTACATAGTCTAATTTAAATACATAAAATGAAATAAGTAGACATCCTGTTTGATTCCAGCATAATAACAAATTCATTGGAGTGATTTCCACAGAAAAGAATAAGGAGCAATGCTGAGAGATACAGGCAAGTTCACTGTTATTACCGTCAACGTTTCAAAATGTAACATAAGACATATTTCTAGTGTTTCTCTGAACTCAGTTCTCATAATAAATGTTGAAATAACATTTGTTTAGAAGTAGCACTGTAGCATGTGTTACCATTTTAATCCTTTACTCCCTCACACATAAGTGACATACCAAGTTCTCATCTGTAATTAGTAAAGAACAAGTAAGAAGCAGCAATGGAGCAGTCCCATTATCTTCTCTGAAATGATGTTGTTACTTCTCAACATACTCTCAAGCAAAAAGATTTTCATAACCTCTTAGAAGAACACATACTGATTTGAAATATTTTTTGTTCCAATGGAAGTAGCAGTGAATTTACTGTGTTTTAAAGGTTTTTAATTTTTACACTGCAATTAATGCAAATAAAAAAAGAAATATTCAGGGGTTTAGAAATGTATAATTTAAAAATCTAAAGTGGGCCCTCACTCTCCTTTTGTCACAAAGCAGATGTTTTCTGAAGTTGCCTTTCAGACATGGAAGAAACAAAACAAGTGTGGAATGAATAGATAAAAATGGGAAGTGTGTGATCTGAGGATCTTGGTTTAATTTCAGCCAGTTTCTCTCAGAGCACTTCAGAGGAGCCTCTCCATGGCAAGAAGCTCCCATGCTAAATGCACTATTTCATGCTGCTGTCAGGCTGTTGTGTTGGCTAAAACATAGCCAAGAAATCCTGATATACTGAGGGAAATGTTCTTGTATAAAAGGCATAACTATTCTATTTTTTGTAGCATATATTTATATATAACAACTTAATTTAAACTGTTTCCATTCTAATTTAAAAAATTAGGAAGTATGAACTTTGCAAAATATAGGAACTTGAGAAAATAATGGTAGAAGGATGAGATCTGTCATATTTACAGATCATGTCATGGTTCATTTTTTCACCTTCAGTACAATATACTGCTTTTACTACCACAGATGATCCTGGGAGCATCTAAAGGGATATTATTTAGTCATTATAATTGTCATGTCCTATAGTTATGTAATTTTATATCCAACCTGTCTGTCCATATTCATCGTAGTGCATGTGCTGATACCAAACAAGCCCAAAACAGCACTAAAATAATCAATTTTATACATCCTCTTAAAGTCAGCAACCTCCTGAGGTGATGGTTATGAATTGTCTGTGAGCTCATGCCACTGCCCTGCCTCTTACCCCCAAAAGCTCTCACTGTTGTGAAACTGCAGGAGAAAGAAAAGGTCACTTACCGTTCAGACAAAAGGAGCCCACCACAAAGAGAACCAGGCTGTACATTTTCCTCATGGCAGTAAGAAGAAGTGGATTCTGTCCCTCAGCTTAGACAGCTGGCAATAGGCTCTGTTGGCAGAGATGCACAGGCAAGAGATGTAGAAGCAAACCTGAATCTTGGAGGTATGAAATGCCTGGAAAGAGACAGACAGTAGGACCTGACAGAAGCGTTCTGCAAAGTGCAATTTTCGTGAGCATAGTGGTCCCTCCCCCTTTGCAGCTGTTTAAAGAGCTTTGTGAAGAGGAAAAGCAAATAAGAAGAGTGAACATAATGTGATAATGTTGTAAAAGAGGAAACGAAAGAGCAAGCTAAAGGACATGATGTGCAAAATGCAGCTGCTTAATTCTTGCTACTAGATAACATTTAAAAGGCTTTCTGATTAATGAGTGCAGTGGGTGAGAATAGCTGTGTGGGAAGAACTGGTTAAACTTCGTGCCATAAAATCTCTTAGTGTCAATAAATTATAGCCCCAGCAGAGGGTTATTTTCTGTGTCAAGAGAGAAAGTTTAGTACCTATTTCCAACCCTTTTTGACTCCAAAGCCCACACGTGTGATCTCTTTAAACTAGAGCTCCAGAAAGTTTTTGGGAGCACCGAGAGAGGAACAGAAAACTTGTTGTCATTTGCATGTGATAGGATTTTTAAAGGAAAGCTAAAACAATCTGTGGTGAAGTAGCAGTAGGGATAGAGACACTCCAGAGGAGCATTAGAGAAATTCTGTGGAATTCATCTTCTAGAGCTAAAAGATGAATTCTACAGAATTCAGACTATAGAGTGTCATGTGTTTTGGGACTTGCAATGGGAAGATTTGTGTAGAAGGAGGGGGCAAGAAGAAGTTATGTGCCCTTTGCAAGCACTGTAGGACAGGCCATGGGATAGATACCCCATGGGATAGAAATACCCCATGGGATAGAAAACAAACCAAACCAACTTTGATCCCCTGTAACTTCTAAACTTTTCTATATGTACATGTAATCAATTTTGTTTAGAGGTCCATTTATTGTATTTATGCTGTGCAAATATCAGATGATAAAAAGTTCTGTGGATTATATAGTGGAATTGCTGATTTATGTCTTCTGTGTACTCAAAAAAATTTCTCAGCACGTTGTTGCCTTATTGGTAAACATCCCAACATTAATGTGCTGGGTTTGCTGCAGATCTTAATTAGTAAGTTGAGCCTCATGTCAGGGGTCACCTGATTTCAGGTGCAAGTTCCAGTCTTTATTTTCAGTCTTTTTTTCTGCTTTCATCCCTCCTTTTTCTCTCTCATTCACTATGCATTAGCTAGAATTGGTTTAAATTGGGACTGTTTAGCCTGGAGAGGAGAAGGCTCTGGGAGACCTTAATGTGGCCTTGGATACTTAAAGGGGCTTATAAGAAAGGTGAGGACAGATGTTTCAATAGGACTGGGGACAACGTTTTTTAACTAAAAGAAGTGGATTCAGTCTAAACATAAGGAATTAATTTTTTACAGTGAGGATGTTGAAACACTGGAACTGGCTGCCCACAGAATTGGTAGATGGTAGAGGCCCCATCCAAGGAAATCAAGTCAGACTGGACGAGGCTCTGAGCAATTTGGTCTAGTTGAAGATGTCCCTGCTCATTGCAGGGTGGAGTTGGACTAGATGATCTTTAAAGATCCCTTCCAACTGAAATTATTCTATGATTCTAAATAGTGTGGGACCTAAGAGGGATTGTGAATGGTTTCAGTAAGACAAACAGAACAGTCACAGTGAGGAAATCTACTTGACTTAAAAAAAACAGTGCAGTCCTAGTAAGTACCTGTAAATAGACTAACTGCATGAAAATATAACACTATTTCTGTTTTTCTCATGTTTAATCAACAGCATGTAAAAAGAGACTATAGAAGATTCTTCTCTTGCAACAGTCAAAAAACCTAGGAGGTGTGTCTCAGGTAAAGTCTTCATCTTGAGCCTTCCACTTGTGCTTCTCACCACAGTGTGCTTGTCCTGGACCTTGTCAGAGACCTGGCTACACTCCTGAGCCTGCTGGGCAAGATTGTCTCTCCTAAGGTACAGGGAATTGCTTTCACAGAGCTGAACCTTCACTTAATAAGGGTGTGTTTGAGCAAAGCACCAGTGTGATGGGGAAGAAAGGCTGCATCTGTTTCTCTGTTGTTACATTCTGATATCTGACCTGTTTCTCCCCAAAGGCAAATCTTCCATCTGCCAACACAGTCTCTGTGCTTTGCAGTGGCTGTAGAGGGAACAGATGTGTGGCCCCTGAAGTCACCGTGCTTGTACCATCTTGCACTGCTCCGTGCCTGAGAGCTGAGTAGCAGTTCAGGATACAGCAAAACAGCCTGGGGTTCCTTCTCCCCAGGCAGTGGAGCCTCACAGAGCCAAAGGGTCACAGCCCATGCACTGATTGCTCGGGTTATCCTGCTGAGGCTGAGGTGGAAGGCAGGAATTACCACAGCTGGTTTTCACACACCTCCCTTTGCCATCCCCTTTCAGTCATTCATGCTGACAGAGCACTCAAGGTCTTCCTTCACCACTCGTGCTCTGCTATTGTTTTCCCCACAGTGATGCTGCAGGATTCCATTTGTTCATTAAAGCTGAGGTCCCGAAATGCCTTTTTAGCAGGCATTAGCATATGTGCTGTTGTGGATTTGCATGTTAATGCCCTGTGAAAGTGTGGGAATGGCAGGGAACCATCCCTGAACTGGCCGGGGGCTGCTGCTGGCGATGCTTTGCATGCCGTAGGTATTAGAGCTGTCAGATATGTGAGGAATCCAAGATGTTCAAGTGTCCCGGGAAACTGGCAGTCCCCTCCTGGGGATTTATGGTGGTGATTTCCAGCTGCTGTTTGCATTAGGAAAGAACCAGTCAGAAATGCTGGAGCTTTCAAAGTGGAAGCAACCTAGGGTAGACCCAGCTTCCTTAATAACACAAGTACAGGTACAGGGAGTTTGCTGCAAAAATAAATGCTTCTGGGTGGAAGGGCACAGGTATTTTCAACTAGCTGTGATGCTGAAATGAAACTTCAGAAAACATAGAACTGACTTAATGTTGCACTAACAGAACAGCTGTCACTTTCTAGTTGAAAATTACTACAGAAAATATCAACTAATGGTAATTTCCCCCCCCCTAACCTCTTTAAGGTGTGAAGGTAATGATATCTGCCAAAGTCCTGGCTCATGTCATAGCAGCAAGGCTTACGTTGCTTTCTGTTCGGTTGAAAAATGGAACTTCTGCAAATACCCAGAGGGTTCTGCAGGTAAAATCCTGGTTTTCCCTACTCACCACTACCTAGATGAGCTCATTAGAACAGCTGTACTGGAGCTAACGTTTTGCATTTCTGGAATTTTTTTCCTTACAAGTACACTTACAGTCCTATTAGAAAAGTGGGATGCCTCAGTCATTCTGGTGCTAATGTTTTTGGGTTAAATTGTACTGCTGCAGCTTTGTTTCACAGTGCTGTAGTGTATTTAAAATCTGCAAGGCAAAACAAAACTGTGGCACTGTAGTTCCAGTAACTGTCAGCTGGATGAGCTTAGCTAGATCCTCACAACTGTTAGTAGAAATTAGTGGGAAGGGCAGGGGTATGTGAAACATTTAGTCTTCTGTAATCTAAAGCTTTGGAATTTAGTAAGCTTTTTTTGGATTAGTAGATGCTTTATACTGGAGAACTAGTTTTCATCCAGAGGCTTACTCTACAGTGATGGACTGTGTCTATGTGGGTAATTGTGTCATAAAGTCTGTTTCCCACAGCATTCATAGATGCATTTGCCTTCCCAGATGGGTTCTAACCATTTTGTACAGATATTTGTAATAAGCTGCCTTCAGGCAACGCAGAACATCATCAAGATTTTGCAAAGGGCAGTGCAAAACAGCTGTAGATGACACCAAATTATCAGGTAAATAACACTCCTTTAGGGTTTTAAATGATGATACTATATGTTATCCCATCAGAATCTGCTCCAAACCCCAAAATGTTCCGGAGAATTGCCACTCATAGCATGAGACAATGTTACTAACAGGAATCGGTAGCAAAGGATGCAATTCCAGCTTTCATGGTTAAAATGCAAATTATTATGGATAAATTAAAAGCCACCTTTCTGCTCTGGAATATGCCTGATGGCAGACAAGTCACTCCTGAAAAACAGTTCTTTCCTTTCCTGGTTGATTTTGGAAGTTGTTACCATGTGCTTTGTGAGCTGCAGGTGTGTTGTGTTGGTAGAGTACTTAGGCAATAATACTAACCCTCTGTCAGTCCCTGATTACCTTCACCATTTTAACCTTCAAAGTGCACAAGTGTAACAAGTCCAGAGAGCTCTCCAAAGCAGTGCAAAAGCATCAGCTGGAGGTGGTTATGCTATTTTGGAGCTGATATTCTTATTTTTAGTAGCCTTCTTTTGCTTCCTCTTACTTGCTTTGAGATTTATTGCAGGAAAACCTGCTGAGTGCCCAAAACATGACTGGCCATCAGTCATGCATTCTTTGAAAACATTGGAAATGAAGCTGTAGCCTTTCTTGCAATGCCTGTATTTTGTATGAAGTTAATTAAAAGGAGCTAAATATTTGCACCTCTTTGGCAATATCAGTGTGTTCTATATACAGCATAACCATTTTTGTGTATTCTTACTTTTTGAAGTAAAAACTCTAAATGTAGATTCCAGGAGTAGGAAACAATATCTTAAGTTTAGCTATCTTGCTACATTATTCTAAATAAGAAACTGTGCTTGTTTACCTGCCAAATCAGTGTAGTGGCTGTGCAGTTTCCAGCTTTGGTGTAACCACAGAGTGTATTACATCTCTTGGTAAGGTCCTTTTTTAAGTTTTTAGTATTCACAGTGTTTTCTAGATTCAGTAGAATTGCCCCTTTTAATCCTCATCACTTTCTTTATTATCAAAGCCTAAGAATCAGTTACTAAGAATTTATTTTCAGCTTTTTTAGTATTTACACCTTTCTACTGAAATATGTGGAAAGCCCTATAGCAAAAACCTACAGCAAAAAACTATTTATCATGGGTGTCAAAAATTGTAATACATATAACATTGCTGTGAAATAGAACATCATTATCCCAAAAGTAAAGAGTAAGCAGCCTGTGCTAAGGTAAATGCACAGTCAACTATGCAGATTGAAATTTTAATACCATTTACTACTGTGCTTTCTGCAGTAATTGGTAAGCTATTGAGAAAAGCTCTACTGTCTATCAAAAATAGATGCTATGAATAAATCAAACATAATATTTTCAAGCTGTTGTGAATTTCTTGTTGCAGGGCCTGACCTGCACATCTGCTTGGACTGTAGAGTAATGTGAATTTTATCCATGAGGTTGGCAAATTTTGTACTGGCCAGACTTGTATTAGAAGGGTAACTTTTTTGGCAGTAAAATGATTTTCCTTCTCAAGATGCCTCTCTGTGCTGCAGGATGTTAATAGCAATAGATAAGTACATACCTGGTCATCTGGAAAAGCCAGCAGTGCTGTGGTGCAGAACACATTCACTGCAAAATTGGGAAGAGTTTTACTTGAATTTTAACCACTGCTCTTCAGTGAGACAGACCTGCCCACTGCTACCTCCTTCCTTGCTTTCATGTTTCAAGAGCCAGGGTAGTAATGGCTCTTCTGTACACTGGGCTTTTAGGATGAGACATGGGCATTTGTGGATTAATCTCCTGTTACTGAGATCACTTGTGTGCCAGAAAAAAAATAAACAACTGTTTGTGGCACAGTGCAAAGGTTTCTCTCTTGCACCCATGGTGGAGGGAATCCTAACTTCTGTATCTGCACATCCCTTCAAATGGAGAAGGAGGAGAAGAGTGAAGGACAGCTGTACTGTTTGTGCTTGACCTTTTTATTTAGAACTGCTACATTTCAAAATGAGAAAATAGGAAAAGTGCACTGGAAAAAGAGGGCTTTAGGATACAAGACTGAGAGCCAAAAGACATGGGCTTTGCTCTCAGCTCTGCCACCAGTCTCTGGGGCTGTGTTTAGTTAAGTACCATCCTTGCTCAGTGCTTCACTGTCCCCAGGTGTAAAACAAAGATAAGGATTTCTAAAGAATTAACTAATGCTTCTAAAGGGCTTGGATGGCAAGGAATGAAAAAGAATCATGAAAAGACAAAGAAACTGTGTAGTAATTTGGCTTTCACACTTCTACTACTTAAGAGGCTTTTGCTTTCCTTAACAAGCAAATGATATGGACACTGGGCTTGTCTGTGGTGAAGTTAATTTGGTGTCTCTAAACTGATTAATTAAACATGTTAAATGTAAAGAAATGTGGCTGGTACAGATTAGCAGGGCATGTGGTTCTGTGGGAGACCTTGTACATAAAATATGGGAGGCTTTTATACATAAAATTTTCAATATGAGAGACTTTCCTCAAGCTCACTTGAAAGTGTTTGGGTACAAGTCAGATCGTTCCTGCTGCACTGCAGAGAAGGATGAAAACACTGGTGGAAAAGGTCTCACAGCTGGAGAGGCAGGTACAGCCTTAATTTCTGCCTAGAGAGAAGCTCCAAAATGAATTCTTTAAATTTAGGGCTTTTGTACCCTCTCAGTTTGGGAAGCAGAAGGCACTGGGAGAATTGGAACCCAGAGGTCTGATACAGAGCAGATAGCTGGGAGATGGATCTCTGTGTTGGATGCAGAGGGCAGTGGTGCAGAGCTGGAGTGGAAGTGTAAGCAGGATCTTTTTCAGCTCTGTGCACAGGCAGGTACAGGACAGGAGCAGGGAGTGCTGCCAGTCACGGTGATGGCAAGCACAGAGCTGGCCAGCAGGAAGGCAGCCCTGGCAAGGGAGGCAGCCCTGGCAAGGGAGGCAGCCCTGGCAAGGGAGGCAGCCCTGGCAAGGGAGGTTTCCTACAATGCCCTGGGCACCAAAGGATCCCCAGCCAGTCCAATGGATCTGCTGCTGCCGACCTGCCCTGGCCACTCGTGCTGTGCCCTGGGGTTTGGGAGGGCACGGGTTGCTGTCCCTGTGAGCAGCTGCTGCCAGGCTGTGTGGGGGCACAGCTGTGCCTGCTCCTGCCAGCCCTTGCAGGCTCCTTGCCTGGCCCAGCCTTGCTGGCAGAAGTGGAGACGTGGAGGAGCAGGAACAGCAGATGGCAAGCAAGAGCTTGGCTGCTGGTGCATACAGGGCAGTAATGGAAGCATAATAAAGGGATATTATGCAGGATAATGAAGCAATGCCCAGGTCCTGGATTTGAAAATTCAGTATTTTTATCTCAAGTAACAAAAAAATTTATAAACTCATGTGTCTGACAACATGTTGGATATTTTTTTTGTGGTTGTATCACTTGATCTAGTAAAAGATCCTATTACTGCCTGCAAACCTTGCAATGTACAGAACTTGTGAACCTGCCATGTAACCACTACCATTTCCTCTGCCCTTCCTTCAACTGTGGTATACTAAGAAAAATTAAAAGAATAGGAAGCTGTGGGGGGATAGAATGTAAGAAAATAAAGATAGTGCAGAAGGTAATCTCACCTCTGAGGAGTTGCAGCTGTACTAATCACCAAAGATTAGGAACAGGCCTGCCCTTAACAGGCCACAGCTGTGTCCAATAAGAAGATGAGTGCTACAAAAGAGTGGGTGAGCTGGGTGAGGAGGGAGTTTGTTGGCTGAGCTGTGAAGAGAGAGGGAGTTTGTTGGCTGAGCTGTGAAGAGAGAGGGAGTTTGTTGGCTGTGAGGAAGAAGGAGTCAGTGCTGTGAGGAGCTGCCCATGAGAAATCACCAGGAAGGTATGGGACCTTTGCAATAAGATGACAGCAGGAAGCCATTTAGAAAAACACTCTAATTGCATATTCATTGTTTTTCAAAGCTGAAAACAGAGCTCCTTAGTTTGCTAGATAATACCCCAGTCTCTGAGTATTACACATGAATATACATTTCATGGAGACACATGAGTATCTAAACACAGGTGCTTCTAATTGATGAAGTTTTTTTGTAATTTAGAGCAAGAGTCCAAACTAAATTTCTACGTATGTAAAGCTTTTGAAGCACCATCAGTGTCCCAAATTAAAGGTTTTTTCTTTTGCCTTACCCCTCATACCACAGCAGAATTTGTTATTTCCAAGTCAAAGGAAGCAGTTCCTTCTGTCTGTTCACATTTGGCTTTTGTGAGTTTCTTTAATGCCTCTGGTTTTATCATCTGCACTATGTGGAAAGCAGTAATTTGTGCTGACATCATCTAACTGCCCTGAAGAAAAAAATATGTTGCATATCACCAAGGAAAAGGAAAAATTTATCCATAATTTAGGGCAGTAATGGGGTTTAATACACAAAGTCTCATAGCATCTCACATACTGACAGGTTCTACTATCACTAGCAATGTCTTGGGATGCTGTTGTATGGATTTAATCAGTTATGACTGAAAGGAAATCATTATAAGGGCCTTTGTCTTGTAACCACTTCTGGGCACTTTGTTATCCTTTGTAGCAGTTATGCTTATGAGAACTCAGGAGATGTTTATTTTTCCAAGCAAGGAAACCCACACAAACTGTTGATGTTTGAGGGGCTGGTGGCAGTGAGGTGCTGGTGCTGAATAAAAAGCTGGCTCCTCCTCCCCAGCCACAAACTCCTGTGACAGCCCAGATTGATGGATGGACATTTGTTGGTTATTTATAGTTGTTAACCTGGCAGGGCTGTGCTGCTGGCCCTGCCCAGCACTCCAGAGTGCCAAGCAGGCAGCTGCAGTGCCCAAGGGGGGCACACTGCTCTCTGTGTGCTGTCCCTGAGCCACACAGAGCTCACTCAGCCAGGCAGCTCCACCCTGCAGCATCTGTGACCTTATCCTCACCTTCCATGTGCACCTCGTGGCTTCTGTGGCTTTTCTCAGTGGGTGGAAGTCATGGTATGTGACATACAAGGCAATATGTTGCCTCTAGTTTAAGAAACTATGTTTCTGTTTGAAGAGATGAGGTATCTGATGGAGCAGTAAAACATCTGATTCAGCAGGTAATAGATCTGACTCACTGGCTCATTTATTTGTTTCCTAAGTAGTCATACAAAGTGATTAACAAAGCATCTGGCTTACTACATGTTCTGGTTTTCTTTTTTTTAATCCTGTATAATTAACTTACGTATGTCTGTGTGATGCCTCTCTAGCACTCCATGAAATCTCTGTCAAATTGGGTTTGGGACATGTCTACCCCAGTGTGTGGTCAAAAACAATAGTGGCCCTGTTGTCACATACAACTCGACAGCAGTCACTCTGAATGTGGCCACGAGCTAAATATAAACATGGGATACATTTGCTTGTCAGTAAAGGTGGTGTATTTTTAGAATTCAACTGGAACCTTACCATTTCTTATATGTTATTGAGAGGCTTCAGAGGCGACTGTGTCTTCCACAGCCAAAAACCTATTTTGAGTTCTACCCAGTGCAGTCTGTATTCCATCTGCTCCTTATTTATGGCACTCTGAAGCATGCCAGCATGCAAGGGGACAGAAGCCATCCTGTTTAGTCTAGGCTGGAACTGTGTCTGTGATATTCTTGTTACAGTCTCATTTGAGGCAGTAGGAGTAATTGATTCAGTGAGACTGGCACAAAACCAGGCAGATCAGGTCAGATCAACACTGAACTAATTTTGTGAGGATTTCTCTTGCTGAAAGGGTTTTTAAAAATATTTTGTGCTGTCATCATTCCAATCAAAATGTTCTAATTTTGAATAAGTTGTAAATATTGCAGGCACTGAACTGGAGATACCCTGGGGTGAAATGCTTCTGTCTCTGATTGCCACTTTCCCAGAGTTTTAAAAATACTGACATTCCTCTTTTTAAAATTCTTTTCATTTCAATGGCCACTTTCCACTGGGAGCAGGAAGATGCTTGGTTTGAAGCATGTGCACTCATTTGAAATTCTGAGCTAGGTTGGATATTTCTGCCTGCCCCTACCTTGTGTCTGACAGATGTGTCCTGACTACTTATGCTTCATGTGACTCTTCTGCCTAAATACCATTTTGTTATGATTTCAGTTAGTTCCAAGAGCAATTAATTTTTGTATCAGCTGTCAGTGAGGAATTTTCACCTGAAGACAGCTGCTGAATGTAAGCACCTGAGAGAAGCTGAATCCTTTGTCATTGGAGCTGAGAGGTTTGTCCAAAGGAGGACACTCCTCCCAATGACCTGAGTTTCTTTATCCCTGCACTTTGAGAGGATTATGTCCCTGAGGCTGCTGGCATTGAAACACAGAGCTAAAGAAGTCTTAGAATGTGCCATGAAAGCAGCTGGAAGCCAAGATGTTGGAAAACAACTTCTTCAGAGTTCAGCTCCACTGGCTGAGGAAGGGGGACAAAATGCTCAGAGAGCTTATAATGCTTGATTTATTTATAAAGGCTAAATGTGTTGGGACAAAGAACTTTGAATTGCTGTTTGTTAAAGATTTATCATCATCTCTTAGTGTATGGGAATGGCTAATAAAGAGGCCACAGGCCTTTTATGGTGTCTTTAGCAACATCAAGAGAAGATAGCTTTGATAAAGTGTATCATCCCAAGATCCAAAAACTTCTCTTTCAGATGAATCCCTTGGGGTTTACCTAATTCCCGTAAGAAAAAATTCTTTTTTAACATGCATAATTTATGATCCACTTATAATCAAACTGTCTTGTGTTTCTCTGAGCCTAGTGGCTCTTTCAGGGTTGGGCTACCAACACTGGGATCAGGGAGGCTGCAGAAAGGGAGTGGTTGGCACAGGAGAGCAGAAATGTGTGGATTAGGAAGGTACAAATATCTGTGCTGGGAATGAAATTGGATTTTCAAGTGAACAGGATTTCCCCACTGCTCTCAAAGCAGATCTCTAGGGGTTTGTTAGCTGGAGCTGAGGGGAGGGAGAGGAAGGAGCTGTTCATTAGTGCACCAGGCTTTCAAGAGGTGGCTTTGGGAAAATCATGGTGTATGGAACTGCTCTCTGCTCACAGAGGAATCAGAGAAATTGTTCCAGACTTTCTGTCACCAGCTGGGTCCTTTGGTGAAACAGTTTCAGAAAGGGTGATCATGAGGGAGCACAGAATATTTGCATGCCATGTATTAGCTTTTTTTTCCTCTCCTTACATTCCTCTCTGTCTGACTGAAGTCAGCTGCTGTGTGGTGGGTAGGAGGAGATATCACATCCCCCAGCTTTCCCAAATTCTGCCTCTGCCAGCTTATATTCAAAAGACTCTCCTGCCTGATGTCTTACTTCCCACTACCCATCCCATGTCTGAGTGGGTTCCCTTGCCGGGGACACCTCCAAAGCTGCAGCAGTAGAGTTGATCTGAGCACACACACCATTGGTGTGGAGTGCTGCTTGCTTTAAACCAAGAGCAGGCTGTTTATATTCCAGCTATACCCTCCAAAGCACAGCTGTACTGCAAATGTCAGTGCAGAACATTTGTCCTGGCTCTTGTATGGTGTTTGAGCAGAGGGGAGCCTGAATGTGAGCCTGTAGGAAACTGCAGATCCCACAGGTCTTTTTCTGCCTTATGCTTTGCCAAGTAGTTATTGAGGTTTATGTTGGCTTCAGTGCTTTTTAAAAAAATTATATTCAGGGTGTTCCATATTACCTTATTGTGTACACTTGGAAAATACTTCAATTAAAGCAGATTAGTATTTTATTAATTGTACAGGCTGTTTTCAGGCAGCTGCAATAAAAAGAGATGGAATTTCATAGAAGAGAGATTCCAGAGGATAAACAACTCCCAGCTGGAAAGGCAATGCCTGATACTTCATGTTACATTGCAGTCTTCACAAAAGATAGTTTTGAATTAACTAGGAACCACACTCCAAAACTAGAGATACTCTGGAGTGCATCTGTGTGAATGTGTGGTAAGTGCTGGAAAGGATGCTGTGCTTTTAAATCCACTTGAGGGGCTGCTGTGCCACCTGCTCATGGCTACACTGCCATCAGGAGCACTTTGAGAGACAAGGATCTAAACCAGAAGTAGAGAGGATTTGGAGCTTGTGCTTAGAGCCCTGCAGTGCCACGAGTCAGGCAGGTGTCTGAGGAGACAGGTTCCACCAAACTGCAGCCAGCTTGTCCAGACAAGGAGGACACTGTGCAGGTGAGAGCTGGAAGCACTGACTGAATACCAGAATGCCTGAGGATGTCTGTGTGTACCCATGGCAGAATCCTTTGTCTGCTGTCTGTCAACTCCTCCAAGTAGCTGAAAACTTACACACTGCTTTGTCTAAGGTCATGCAAAGAATTAAGGCTCTCTGGCCCCCACAGTAGGTGGTGGGGGTTTTATATAGAGTAAGGTAAGTATTTTATTTGGAGTTAGCACCCAACTACATACAATGTTTTGTTGTGCCATAATTTAAGCACCAAGAAACCCCAGAAACTCTGGTACCCAGCCTTATTCTCTTTAATTGCTTGGGTCATTCAAGAATTGTTTGCAGTCATGACCTAGGAATTTCAGAACTGGCTGTAAATGGAGTCTGGTTTGCAAGGCTGTTTCTAGTGCAGGTCCCCTGATTAATCAAGATGAGTATATTGGGATTTCTCTCTGCTGGTGGTTGCCTGTCTGCAGAGGTATTGAAGTGGTTGGAAGCCTTGCCCTTCTGGGGAGCACAGCTTTAATCAGCTGGGAAGCTCCAAAGCAACTGGGGCCAACTGGGCAGGAATGTGACATGAATAAGAGCTCTTGTTTTAGCAGGAAGGAAGGCTTTGATATAAAGCATGGAGTCACTACCCAGAGGAGTTAAGGAGACTTTTCCTTGTTTTATTGGTTTTTATTTGTTGGGTGTTTTTTCATATGAGGATGGTAGTAACATTGAATCTTATTTCCCAACCCCCCTGATTTTGCTCCTTTAAATCTCTCACAATTTATTAATCCCAATGTTTTTGTGAATTAATTATTCACAAGACCTCTTTTACTATTGAGTTTCTAGAGACATTTTTTCCTTCTCTAACTTGACTCTTTGCACCCTCTTACTCCTTCCTTGCCTTTACTCACCTCCTCTTCTTTTGCTTAACACATCAGCTGGTTCTTCTTCCAATTTTATCACAGCACTGGGGGACTGGCAAGTTGGCAAATGCACTAAACCACTTCCCTGGTGGTTGTTGCTATGTTTGCCAGTACCAGCTGGAAAACTAAGTGCTGGTAAGCCAGATACAGCCTAATTTCACTGAACTTCCTATTACTGTGAGATCCAGAGCACCCACTGCTTTCTGTGCCTCAGCTGGCTCCTTTCTGTTATGGCTCTGAGAGCAGCACCAGGGCTGGTTTGTGACACAGGGCAGACAGGAGGGGTGGTGGAACCAAGGCTGGTCACCTGTCATGTTCTGCTGGCACAGAATTACAGGGAAATGTTCTGTGGGAGCTTTTCCCTTTTATTACTCACCTGCAGATTTACAAGTGTTCTTGTAAAGGAGAAGGAGGATGGGTTCAGAAAGAAGCAGGTGCAGCAACTGGTAGCTTTCCACATGAGGAAGGCTGAATTTTACTTTGCTTTACTATCAGGGATTTATTTCTTCCCCCTCTGAGATCAGTTATGCCATTTCTGCAGACCCAGGTCCTAACCTGTGTACAATCAGCATCACCTTAATCAGGTGGGATGAAAAATGAGTGCTCTAAGTCTGGCAAAAAGGTATTAGAATTCCTGGTTACTGACTCAATATTTATTGCTCAGTGTTTAAATACTCAGTATTTATATTAGTTAAATAATTAAAAAAAAGAGAAGTCATGTGTTTAAATTTTACTTCTCTCACCACTTAGAGAACCATTTGGCTCCATCACTAGGTTCTGGCAGAGGGAATTTTCTGGTGACTGCAGCACAGCAATAGTTGATTACTTTTGTCAGGTAAACAACAAATATCCCAACTCCTGAGCCCAGGCCAGTTGTGTATTCTTCTAGAGGGATTGCTGTTCCTGTACAGCTCCCAGGGGACATGGAATTGAGCTGACTCCTTGGGTTATGTGCTTCTGGGGGAGACACATAATGAGCTTCTCCTGGTTGGCTCATGAGTGTGCATATTATTTGGGGGATTTTTTTTTTAAATCTTGCAGCAATTAAAAAATCAAAGTAATCTACCATATTAAAAAGGATGATTAACTGGCTAGGTCTTATTTTTGATAATTTACTTAATAAGCCATCTAATTAGCAGCAAGATGGTAGCAACTAAAATGTAACACAGTTCTTAATTTTTTTTTCTATATCCAGGAGTTTTATCCTAGAAGCATAAAAATTCTTTGTAACTGAATGCAACAGGGAATAGAGTTGGTTCAGATCATTCCCTGGTCTTTTATTAAGAGCATTTGGAGTAAGCCTGAGCCTTGCTGAAATCACTGGAGCAGGAACCAGCAGTCAGGGAGGAGAGCCATGGAAAGAAACCTTGGTTCTGCCAAAGCTGTAGGTTTGTGTGTGATGTTTCATGTGGTTCCCCTCCTGACTTTTCTATTTTTCTCTCTCTGCATGCAGAGTTCAGCAGGTGGATTGGCTCTGTGGCACACAGAGCTCTGGTTTGTCTTGGTTCAATCCATTCCTCATTCTCCACAATTTCTGTGTGCTTGAACAAGTCCCTCAGCTTCTCTCTGCTTCCTCACTGGGATGTTGGGAGGATAAGTGACAAAGCTGGAGGCTGCTAAATCCTGTGTTAACAGGGATCCTATACATGCACTATATAATGTCTTTATGTGAATTTTACCCATTCAACTTGATTCATGTGCCAGTTGAGCTTCACTTCACCCAGAATATTTTCAGTTGCTTTAGAATTGTTTCTAAAAATTGCTCTAGTGTTGTCTGCCTTAGGCTAGATTTATGCAAACTACACTTTCTTAAGACCAAAAAGAGCTATTGCAGCAGCCTGAATAACAAACCAATGGACTAAAAGCTAAAATGTTTTGTATTTGAGGAGAATAGAAGTTCCAAATCCCAGTCCCACTGGGTTTATTGACAGAAGGTTTTGCCATCCTTTCCTGAATCCATTCTGTCAGGATGTGATTGTTTTCTAACAGAAAAATTCACAAATACAGGCAAAGGAATGGAAAAAGAAGTCTGAATTCTGGACAGTGTACTTTTCAATTATATTTTTGGATGCCTGCTTTGGTAAAGGCCAATTATTTTGCTCTACATGATTGAGCTAAACTGAGAGAAAAGAGAGATCATTAATTCTAGTAAGGTGAAAATACCTAGTAAGTTACAGTATACAGAGCATGAAAAGTGCATCTATGCATAGAAGTTCCTGAGCCTGAATCTTTGTGCAGTCAGCCTCTTAATAGGTCAATTAGCACCTTACTCTATTTGGGCCATAATAATCAACTGACCTCTACAGAAATTGGAAGTGATATTCAGTGCATGTCCCCTTCAGACATGTATGAGTTCATTACCAGCATAGTAAGGCAGCAGAGCTCACACTGAGCATCATGACCTCTGAGTAATACCTAGATGCAAACATTTTGGCAAATAGTTATTGCTTTCAGACTTAGGAAAAGAGGACATTTTAGATTCCACTCCTTTCTTCTATGCTTGAAAGGCTTGTGTATGTGGGTACAGCAGGCAAAGCTCCTGCTGAGACCTCCTCAGTCTGAGCAGGAGCATTCAGCACTTGAAGTCCCAGGCTGTCCCCTTTGGAGGTGGAGCTGCCTAGGAAATCTGGACAAGACCATCATTTTGTTTATCCAGGTCACTGGAAATATGTTTTGAGGCCCCTTTTGTTGGGTTTGTCATCACACAGTCATTATTTTAAGGTCTGAGAGAGGTGTGTAGTAAAAGACATACTTTGGATTTTTACCAGCCAGTGAGGTCATTCTTGGGGAGCACAGAGAAATACATGACCCTGCTGTGTACACAGGAGAGTGGGGTGGCTGGGGAAGTTACCTTGGTTTTGCTTAGGCAGTTTTTGGCAAGGGCTGTAAGCATGAACTATAGCTCAAAATGAGTCCAGCCATGCTTCTAGGGAAGGGGTGGTTTGGGTTTCCTTCAGTACTTTCCATGTTCTAACAGGCCAAAGTCAGGGAAGCCTTTTTGGGCCTGTACACTCTCCAAGCACCCCTCCTTGTTAGACTCTTCTCTATTTCTCCTGGCATAACCTTTTAAAGCCATCACCATGCTGCACTTGGAGCAGAATTATCTCTGCTATAGTCTCCCTGAGGTCAGTGAAAATATGAGACTGAATTTCTGGAAATGGATTTTCTGTCCAATCTGCCTGTATTCATTTCTTCCTCTTGCCTTTGTCCATGAGCTCACTCAAAACCAGCCTGGTTAAGTTGGGAGTATTCTGGGACACTGGATTTGTGCAGCAGATGCCATGGAAGGCCCTTAATGCTGGATAGATTGTTTTCTCTAACCAGTGTGTACATTAAGTACTAGGCTAAATCCTTTTGGATTAGAGAAGTGAGAGAAAAATAGACTATTTCTAGAGGGAATTTTCCTTCCATGCCCCTGATTTTTGTGTGTTTACAATATTGTTCTGAACTGGAATCACTGTATTTGGCACACTTGATCTTTTCAATCTATTCCAATTACTAAGATTTGAAGTAGCATCCCAAAAAAAGTGCTGATTCCTTCAGGATGACACTGAGGAGTCAGCCCAGCACTTTGTCACAGCTCCCTTTGCCAGCATGCTAAATGCTATTTATATCCTTCCCAAGTCCTGGCTGGAGAA
This sequence comes from Setophaga petechia, assembly GCA_024362935.1. Lineage (NCBI taxonomy): Eukaryota > Metazoa > Chordata > Aves > Passeriformes > Parulidae > Setophaga > Setophaga petechia. The sequence goes on from JANCRA010000016.1 coordinate 15,952,821, forward strand.
GAAGTACAGAAGAAATACAGAAAGCAAGCTGGAATCTGCAGGCAGACCTCACAGGAGCCCTGGTGTTCTCATTCACATGTTGTGTGTCCTGAAATTGCAACAATGTCTTTGAGACAAATGAGCTGGCATTTCCAAAACCAGCCTTCTGTAATGCTCATTCAGATATTTCTGCCTTTCCCCTTAGGAAAAATCTTGCTCTTTTGCAAGAACTAAGGACACATCAAAGGTACAAATATGCACTGGGCTTGAGGCCAGTTCTACCTTTGCAAAAAAGAGTTTATTCTGAAATATAGGAGTATCAGTACAGAGTGTCAGGCCAAGTCTTTTCTATTACCAATTTTTCCATATCAGTAAAATCCCAGGAGGACTACAACAATTGCTACACATTTCTAATTAATTTTTTTTAAACAGAAAGAAATACTGCTAGTGAGTAATAAGATACAGGCTTGTGAGTTTACTTTGCTGAGAGTTTATTTAGCTTATTTATTTAGCTCTTCTCTCTATTTCTCCTGCTTTTCTAAACAGTTCTGACATGGTTCTGACAGGGGCTTCAGGTGAGATCTGATGTGGGCACTGTACAGCATCCTGCACGAGCTGCAGGATCAGGAGTGAGTCTGTCCTCCCAAGTTCAGTTCAGCTGAGGCTGGAAGCAGTGTCAAAGCAACGTGTTTGCCTGCAGAGAGGATGGAAAGTGGGGTTTGGATCATGCTTCACTGCTTGCCCTCAGCTGAGACACAGCTCAGACTCTCATTTCACAGCTGCAGGGTGAGCATGGAAACAACAGCTCCTACAGGAAGGAGCAGAGAAACAGAAAGTGTTAGGGCAAAAGTTATGTCCAGAGACATGGACTGAAATCTCCAAAGAGTATCATCCATCTCTGGTCTTTACTCCACACACTCAGATAGACCCACATGTACACGTGCACTCACTGGGAGCCTTGATGCATGAATAAAAGGAAAAAAAATCAATATGTTGCCCACATCAGGAAGATAATGATGGGTTGTACCTCTAGTCCTGGGATCAGCTCTCTAGTGTGTAGTGAGCAGAGCTCTTTCTGCTTTAGAGCAGTAAAAGCTATTAATATTTAAATATATGTCTTTTCTGTTCCACTTTTGCTGAAGGTGTGCTGTTATAGATCATGCTATCCCAGAGACCAGTAAGAAAAGAAACACACTGAGACTCTGAGTGTCATGTTGATGTCTTTTCAGTTTCTTTGTCTTTCCTATCCCAGCATTGCTGGTAGAACTGCAATGCTGTCCTTGTAAAAATTCTGGGATGGAAGAACTGACACCAAGAAAAGGAATTGATATCAGATAATGTTATCTCTCTGTCTGTTGCCTGTTTGCCAGAACTCCCTATTGTCTGGATTGGAAAGTTCATTTCTGCATAGCAAATGCAGAATCAGAGCAAAGGGGTTTTGAAAGTACATCCTCATGGATTTGGGCTCCTACCTTGCTCTAATGATAGGTTTATTTACGAAGTCACTGCTGATTTCAGGATGTTTGGGACTTGCAGGATATTGAATGAAAAGTCAATGAGTAATGGGACTAGAGAAATTTACTCACTCTACAAATGCGTTTAGGTATTCAAACACTACTTGAAGACAATGGAAGTGTTGCATAAATGAATGGTGTCTGTTCCTGCAGGGGTGTTGGCACCAGGTAAGTCAATGGGCCCATTTATCACCAGCACTCTAAAATAGTTTCCAAAAAGTCCTTCATGAATGACATGCACTTTTTTGCTTATAGTGATCTGTAGCAGTACTGTCATAGTGTGGAGGACTGTCTGTACACTACAGATCTTACCCCCTTCATAAATACAGAAACAGATGAAGAAACTCAAGTGACTCACTCCAAACTCTCTGAAATGTACAAATACCAAGAGTGACTTCATTTATGAAGGACAAGAACTGGCTGTTAGGAGTAAGCACATTAGTTTTGTGTGGTATCAGATGAAGGAGCAGACAGGAGGTTAAGGAACTGGAAGATTTTGTCTGTCAGTTCCAAGGCAGAGCAGGGCACACACAGCAGAAGAGGAGTCACTCTGCAAGGAGGGACCTGCTATGGGTTTTCCATGTGTGGAAGCCTTGTAGTGTCTCCAGGGGCAGTGGTTGAAGGCACTACATTTAAAACCTGATCAAAAGACTACAGAAATCACCATAAAGATTGTACTTGCATTCAGTTGTTTCCTCTTATGCAGGAATAGAGATTTCTCAACAGTACCAATAAACTGAGGTGCTGCATTCCTGGATAATGGCACCTGGACAATATTGGCCCCCTGTGTCTGAAACCTCTGCAGCAGTGTTACCTCCTGGGGGGTTCAGGCACTGCCTTGGGCTTTCCTTGGCCAGGTGTGAGTTCCCAGGGGGGTGCTGTGACTGTTTGGCTGCCTCCTCATGCCAGCTCAGTCGTGTCACACCCCTGTAGCCCCCCTGTGACTGTGTTGCAGGGGTGCAGCAGCAGGGAGGGATGCTCAGCAAACAGTGCTTACTCTGCTGCTGTACCCATGCAAGGAAACGAATTTGCTTCATCCTGAATTGAATTAGTTGCTCTTTACACGATAACTGATTATTCTCCTTGAATCATCAGGTTTTTTAAACTTTTATACACAGCCCGAGGGGCAGGAGGGGCTGGGGCAGGGCAGGTCCTGTGGGCATTCCCCAGGTGGGGACACTCAGGGCCAGGGCAATGCTGGCTCCTGCCTGCTGTGAGGGACAGTGATAACTGCTCAGCAATTTCTGCCATCACAGCTCAACTCTATGCAGAGGGCTGAAAATAGATAAATAAATAATCAGTTATATCTTTTTAAACATTATCCCACCAAAAATGTGACTAGGGAAAAGTAACTGGTAATTAAAACATGGATAAGAACAATTGTGCTTGAGCAAACAAAGGTCCTGGCATCCAAATTCCTGATCTCTGCTGATGGTTTGGTAATACACAGAATGTTTAGAGAAGAATAAAAGAAACAGACTGATGATCAAAGCTCAGAGACTTCTGCTAAAAACACACATGTTTTCTGTTTATGTACTTTTTTTTTAAGAATTCCAGACATATCTGCCTTTTTACTGCCTGTGAGTATCAAACACTTTCATAAATCTAGTCATGATGACTCTCATATAACTTTATTTAGGGATGATGAGTATTCTATTAAGAAGTATATTTAGTTAGCACAGTTTTACCCTTGTGTGTATTACAGTGTTTTAAGAATATTGGATTTGAATGCTTCTTCAGCATTCTTTCTGTAGCTCCTTGCAGTCACATTTAGATTTAATTGCCTGAAATAACTTTCTATCTTTACCAAACCAATCAAGGAAGCTTCTTATTCAAGTCACTTAATTGTGTGACTGCAAGGCAATTTATCTTTGAGACAGACACTTGGAATGTGTGTATGTTTTGAATACAAATACAGATTTTCATGCTGTTATTATTCTGCTAATGATGGTATGGCATTGCTAATTTTTTTTCCAGATTTAAAAGTCTAAATAAAATGACAAAGGCTTAAGCCAGGCCTTTAAAACTATGACTATGCCTGAGGATAATGAGGACAGTAACCTCCTGTGTCCATTACCAAACATCACAGGTGTGCACAGGGACCACACAAGCTACTCAAACTCTCAATTTCTGTTCTTGTTAGTTAATGGAGTTCTTGCATTTAGAGATGAGTGCATATTTCCTCTGGAAATAAGGAAACAATGAAATCATATCTATTTTAGATATTTAAGGAAAGAAATTAAGTTGCAGTATTGCTTTTTACATCCATAACTTTAAGTTACTATAATTCAAGATGTTCAAGTAATCTAAATATAGTAAATCCTACTGGTTGTGGCAGTAGGAGGGGTTTTGGTAACAGTTGATAATATAGTTGCTCTATAAGTATTTATACTAATAAAATTTATCCAAAGAATCAAACCAGTGCTGGGAGAGCAATCACAAATGAACCTCACAGGGTAAACTTGAAATTTTTAATTCTTTATGAATTGTAAAAAAAAGAAAAGGCTTGTTTAAACCATGAGGAAAGTGAAGTCTCCTCTCCGTAAAGATGCAATAAAATGTGAGTAATAAAGCATTAATAATTCCCATTTCCTCATGGACTATGACCTTGAAATGCTTTCACCAAGTACAGGGGTTGGATGAAAAAGGCAAACTCTTTGGAGAATGAATGTCCTTAAAGAGAACTAAAGGCTCTTAGAGAAGGAGATAACTGATATAAAAGCAAGAAAACTGGATGGAAGGATGCCCCTTGTGGTTTGTAGCCACCTGTGGGATGCTCAGACATGAATCCTGGGAGCAGCCATCCATCCAGCCATTTGTCTCATGAGAAGGAAAGCACCAGACATGGCACCTTGTACCCCAAACACTCCTGAGTCTGTTTGGTACAAAGTGCTCAGCTTTGCCATGACTGAAGTCTCTGAATGCTGAGCAGTTCCTGCTGGTGAAAAGTTGCTTTGTTCTCCCTGGGGGCTGTGCTTGAAGGGCTGTGCCACTCTGGGGCTGCCTGGAGCTGTGGGGCAGGGCTGGGTCATCCCTACCTGACAGGAGTTTGTGCCCCTGGGTGAGTTGTCTGAAGCTGAAATTTGCATATATAATAGCTCTGGGCTTTCTTTTTGCATTGTGGGTGAGGTTGTGACCTGAACAAACCCAGGAAGGATTCCTTGTGATCATTAAGTTCTTCTTCACTTGATGTGAGAACAAATCCATTTTCTAGACTATGAAGTTAATTCCCTAAGTCACTGTCTCTGCTTTGTCCTTTTCAATTACTGCATTTGAAAGTCAGTGGCTATATTAAATAAACTCCTATTAAAGGGGTTTGGAATATCTCCCTTCTAGCACATCCCTGGGGAAATAATTTGAGAAAAATAGAGAGAAGATGACTTGGCAGCACTAATTCACCATTAGCTGCCAATTATGTTTGTGGATGGTCAATATCATACCTGAAATAATGCAGGATGACTCAATTATCTGCTTCATGATGCTGGCCTGTTTCCCTTTTTGGTTAGCCCTCCTAAGAGCATAAAACAAGGAGAGAAGAGAGGAAGATACTAACCAGCTCCAGTTATGGTTTGGATTTGGTTTTTTAAACATTGAATGCTTTACCTTAAGTGGGACTTGATTTTGCCCCTCAGGCCTGGTGCAGGCAAGCCACAGGCATTGCCTATCCAGAGGCCTTTTGACCCACATGAGACAGGGTTTGTAGATGTTGCTTTTAGCAGTGATGGCAGAGTGACAGTGAACCAAGGGAAACTCATCACTGTTTATCCACAGGACCTCCCCTGAACTGCTCCTGCGTGTGCAGGGCTGTGAGCAGCTAAGCTTGCTTGGCTGGAGAGAGCTGTGGTTCAGTAGTCAGGGTAAATAAGAACAGGATTGAAATATCACTATGACATGGCCCTGGCCACAGTTCATTTTCAGGGCTGAGCTTCATGTCAGCTCACTCTCAGAGCTGATGTGCACTTGGCAGTGCATTAAGCTCAAGGGACAAACCAGCTGTGACCTGGGCACTGCCTCTCCCCGTGCCAGGAGCCCAGGGGGCACAGAGCAGCAGCCAGGCAGCAATCCTTGGCCTGAAAGGGCCCTGGGAGGGAAAACTGAACAGGACCTGCCTGGAAGTGCAGGATGGAGGAAGGCAGTGCTTTGGAGCAGGTTTGTGTGCTGGTCCCTCTGGGGAATGTCAGCCCACATGGGCAGGGCAGGCAGCAGGGAAAGCAAATGTCTCAAGAACGGCAGCTTGATTCACTGCCAACTGCATGGCATTTTAGATGGCAGGCCAGAGAGTTTCAGTGGGAAAATCAGAGGTTCCTTTCATATGGACTTCCACTGTGTATCTTAGTTAAGAATAAAAATGTATTTCTTCATTTCTTTGGAAAAGAGTTGAGAGTTTTCAGCTGGCTGAACATAAGAACATTTAAGTCACATAATCTTTTACATGAGTGCTCACCCTGGTATCTAGAGCTGTGCTTTATGGAGCTAATGGCCACAGGATTAGAATGAATGTTTTACTGGTTTTAATTTTGTCCATAAATATGAAAGAGCTGTCTTACTCAATTACTGTATTCATACTACAACTCTGTTAGTTTTCCTTCCTGCCAGATGTGAAAAGAGCAGACCACCCCTGTTTTTCACTTGTGCAATAAGAGTGCATTTCTCACTGCCTAACATTTCTTTTTGTATTACTGGTCTGAATATTGGCTGTTTATCCAGTAGCTTTTCATGCCATTACTTGTTTATTAGTCTGATCAGTTGCAGTTTCTTTGTGTGTACCATAAAAAGGGTTACTTACAACATGCAGAAGAGAGAACCTAAGTTATTTCAGATAATTCAGCAGCTACCTAATCCTGATCACTTTAATAATTTCATGATTAAAGGATTTTAGCTTCTTTTATTTTTTCTTTGTACTGTATCTGTGTTACGAAAAAAGAAGTCATAGAAATAGTAGAGAAAATAAATAGACATGTGAAAACTTAAAGCTTATTGAGTATAGAAAGATGTGTGATACCTTTCCAGTGGTGAATTTTTACAGGAGCAAATGCAGGTTTTCCAGGTGTATTTCCAGGTTTATATGGAAGGCATTGGTTTCATGAAAAAAAAAAAAAAGAGGAAATTTTCATTCAGAAATTGCATGTAAGGTGTTTAGTTTAACCCACACGTGACCAGCTGAAGGAGGACTGTGCAGTGAGCAGAATCCCTTCAAGACTGCTTGAGCAGAGTCAGACACCATTGTAGAACTGGCTCAGGTTTGCAGCATGGTTTTGGGCACACTGCCTCCACCCCAACAGCTTTTATTTCCCCTTCCACCTTGGCTATATCTTTTCTATTTAGGATGTAGATGCATTATGAGTCAGATTCCCTTTGATGAAGTGCTTTTGCTGTGCAGTCATGATCTCTACTTCTGAAATAATATTTCATTAAATCTGCCTGGGTGACAAGGCTCTCTCAGACTTCTGATTTAGGAGCCCTTTGAGACAAGCAGATCTTTTTTTTTTTTTTTCCCCCAGTGTCAGTGATTTTTTAATTGGAGCTGAATTTTCAATGCAATCAGAGAAATATTGATTTGCTTTGGGATGTTGTCTCCTCGTTATGGTGTATTAATGCTGCTGAAGTTACTACAGGTGACTGAGGCTCCCCAGCCAGGGGCTCTGAACCCTGCTGTGAGGATGAGTACCAAGCAGTCCCTGAGCTTCAGATGCAGGGGAAGCTGGTGGTGTTTGTTTTCCCCTGAGCAATTTAGAGTAACTGTTAACAAAGATCCTAAAGGGATGGTGAAAAAATGCCATTGTCAGCCACGTGTTGTACTGGTTTGGTCAGGGGCTGTTGGAGGGGAAGGCACTTGCTAATGAGCAGTGGAAGGAGAAGCAAACAGAGGGTGCTCTCTCCATTTTTAAAATCAGGTCAGTCCTCATTAGGCAGCATTTTTGTATGCCACATAACAGGTAACTCCAGGGTGCAATATGTCTTCTCTGAATATAAATGGATTTGTGTTAGTTCTGTGGATGTGAGAACCTACACTGGACTGCACTCTTATTTTAGCACTAATGTTTGCCCAGCTCCTGCAAAATGCTGGTCATTAACTCGTTGGAGAAGTTTATGACATGTCTTTAATTTACTGTCTCAAGCACTGCAATCCTGATTAGGTTTTGCAACAAATATGTGCAAATTATGCTATGAGTGTTTCAAATGGCATTTCCATGCTTATAACTCCTGGCTGCTAATCAACATGCAGAAATGCCCTTACATTTAAAAAGCTTTGGCCAACTTCACCAGAATGACTTGCTAAGAGCAAACTGCAACATTAAAGCTTCATTTCACTGGAGCTGCAGGCTCTCAAGTGCCCACTCAGCCTGGGCATGACCCTTCAGAGCTGGAGCTGCACCTGCTCCTGAGATGCAGACACTTCATCCTGTGCTAGCTTTGCTCATGCAGTTCACTTGGCAGCAAATCTTGGAGTGATCTTGAGAAGTGGAATGTGAGTAAGGCTGGGGTCCTTATGCTTTTAAGCCAGTAGCAATAGAGCTAACATCTAATGTGTTTGTCTTCCTGTGTATTTGTTTGTTTGGGGTTTTTTAAAACAGTTGGTAAAAAAAAAAAGTGAAAAAAAGGTTAAAAATAAAAGTGAGGTTTTGATTACACTTGGGAGGCTTTGGATCTCATCTTCCAGCCCTTTTGATCACATTTGGTCACTTAATGAAGAGAGAGCATATCTTCATTTAAAAAAAAATATCCCACTTACAGATTCAAATATTTCTTTACTGTCAAAATACCAGTTTAAAAACCTCAGAACCCAAATATATAAGCTTGATAAAATTTCTAGTTTCAACATACCCTGCAGCTCTACACCAGCTTCTCACAGACCTGTACAGAAAAGGCCACAAATAATTGAGTTGTAAATAAATCCGGATTGGCTACTGGCATTAAAATATTAGTCTGTAATTTACAACTTCCAGTGTGCACTCAGTCCATAGTAATTTGAGAGCATGAATTATAGTGTTGTGATTTGTTCCAGCTTTCCTTCTGGAGACATGGTTGAGAGGAAACTATGTACTAGCCCTAAGATATTGTTCTGTCATTCATTCATTTCAATGTCTGACTGAAATATTTTATATTGTTATATTTACCAAGGCACCATGTCTCAAAACAGCCACCTGAAAATAAGAAGTTAAATAGGGAAATACCGAAGGAGAAATGAATCTTCTCTCAAAAGCCCAAGGCTGAAAACCTTTGAGCACTCACAGGAGAGCTCTCTGCACTGCTGGTTGGTGCTGCAGCTCTTGGATGCCCTGGCTGAGAATTGGGCACGTCTGTGCTGGGCCTGTACTCACACGTGTTCAAAGTGTTCTTCCCTCAGCTTTTTCCTGAGAATCCTCAGCCCTGTGCAAAGTGTTCTTCCCTCAGCTTTTTCCTGAGAATCCTCAGCCCTGTGCTCACAGTTTGTGATGCTGCCCCAGGGCTTACCTCCCAGCAGCTTCTCAGGCACAGAAAGAGGCACAAAAGCCCAGGCAGGTCCCTATGTGTGAAGTTGCTGCTGCTGTTGTTATTGCATTTGTTTGTCAAGTGCCAGCAGATTTCTTGATGCTGTGCAGAGGGAGGTTGATGTTTCCTGTTAGCTTGAGTTTAAAATCTAAAAGTGCCACCTCTGTGAGCAGAGCAGCCTTTGTTGATGCTTTCAGCTGCTCTTTGCACTCACAGTAACAGCAAAAACCATTGCAGCATCTGATCCTTACCAAGCAACTGGATACTACTACATTGCAACACTGAGGAAAAGACAACTTATGGACATGATATTAGTGTGCTTTTTAAACTTGGGGCTGAATTGAAAGCATTTTCCTGTGATGTATTTGACGTGGTCAGTTTGGAAGAAGAGAGAGTAGTGCTGGATTTGAGTAGAGGTGAGAGCTGGAGCATGGAGCATGAAAGGAAGTGAATGATGAGAGGACAGCTTTGGAAGAAAGCTGGAGAGGCTTGTTTTGCAGAAGAAAGAGGTTCATAATTAATATATGACCAATAGGCAGGCCCACGAAATAAAGGAAATAATGTAAAGTTAGAATTGTTAAAGGAGGGAGCTGAGCCTTTATGCTTCTTTTGCCTTTGAGAAATATCTTGCTTCATGAGCATTGGATTCCTTCCAGAAAGAATAATTCTGTTACCCCCCAAAGCCTCAGCTGTGCCTGCACTGCTGTGGTGCCATGTGAAGCTGTGGCTGCCCTGCTCTGCTCTGTGGCTCTGCAGCAGCAGTTCTCTTGCCCACAAGATCTTCCTTTGGTTCTGGGGCATTCCCAACAGCTCTGTAAATAATGCATCAGGACTGTCCATCTTCATCACAGCAGGCACAGTGGAAAGACACTTGAGGAAACTGGAAACTTGCTATTTTTTCTCTAGATCTTTCCAAATACTTCTGAGACTCATATGAATGCTTCTCCTGTGTGTACATAGACATTAAGGTGGGGAATGGAGCTGATTATGTTTCAGCCTGGGAAGGGTCTCATCTGATTTCACCCAATTGTGCTGTGTTGGGTCCTGTGCAGTCCTGTGAGATGAAAACAGAGTAAGCAAAGGATGGCATTAAATCAATTGTAATGGCCCCTTTACTGGGCTTTTAAGAGCTTGGGAACAGATTTTCTGCAGTGTAATTCAGCTAAATTTTACACAGTATGTTTGCAAATGATTTACTCCTTTTTGCTTCAGGACTTGGAAATCACATCCTAGGGTCCTGCTCCAGTACATATTGATGTACAGTTTTTGCAGGCTGGACAGTTTATAGCTGCAGACAGCTTCTCTGCATTAACTTTATTTAAAAAAAGCCCCACACAACAACAAGAACAACACCAAAAGAATAAAAAAAGGAAAAAAATCCCCAAACAACCAAACAAAAAAAACCCTAATACTTTCAAAAATATAGTAAATGTAGAACTTTGTATTATCAGGTAATACTCTTACTATTTTTCACAGCAGCCTTCATTTGAATGCCTTCTGAATATGCTTTTTCTGAGGACTACTATAAAGCAAGGTGCAGAATATGATATTAATTATACATGTAGGGATGTAGGGAGAATCTGAAAAACTTAAGAATGTGGGCCTTGCCCTGTGACACCCCGGGGTCTGTTCAGCTGTGGGTGAGCCAGAGGCTCAGGATGCAGTGTTGAGTGTAATCCTGGTTGTGCAGTGACCTCTAGAGCTGGAGGGATGGCAGAGGCTGCTCTCAGCTCTCTGCTCTGTGACTGGCATCTGCAAGTGCAACCCACATGTCAAAACCAATCTGCCTAACTGGTGCAGAGAAACCCAAGGGCTTCCAGAAAAAGTTAAACTTGTAACAACCTGTCCCCATTTTGTTATGAATGACAGTCATGAGATAGCTTCCATGTGCCAGTGACATCAGTGTAGTAAAAATACCACAGATACATTCTTGACAAAACCCAACAAAGGAAACCTAAAAATGTACAATGATGGCAAACTTCTGTATGTTCAACATAAAATTCCAAGCACAATTATTTCCAGAAGTTTAGCCGTGGGTGATTTTACTTGAAATTATTTCTACTTATTGCTCAATTTTCTTTGTTATGACTTCTTTTATTTCCTGTGCAAAGGTTCTAGATCATGTCTTCTGGTGAGGATGAGTGCTGCTGATAATGGAGATTTGTCAAACAGAAAATCCCCTGTCCAGAGATGATTGTTGTTACATACACCATGCCACACTGCTATGTTTTAAATGGTTTAAAATCAGAGCCCTGCTGCACTGAGTGTATTCTCTGGAGCATCCATTTGTAGTGTCCCATGTGGGGACAGCAGCTGGTGAAGGAAGAGTATTCTTCTTTCTCTGCAAGTTGGGCAGTGAGCAGCTTGGCCAGATCTTGCAGGAAGGCTGGGCCAAATACAGTTTTAAGTCCAGCTGGTAATCTGCACTGGAGTTGGTAACTTCAGCTTTGTCCTCTCTTTCAAACACGAGGTTTGAAATTCTCCAGAATTACAAAGTTGGTGTAAATGAAGCCAGGAAGGAGTAATGAGATCCTCAAAGGTTTCAGCAGAATTTCTACCATATCCAAGTGAAGTGTAATTATGTTATGCTTGTGGAATAAGCTTCTCTGTTCCAGGCTAACATAGTCACATATAACCTGGTTACAGAAAAAAGAGTTTAAGGAGTGTTACAAGCAATCTCTGCAGTAATGGTCTGACTTTCCTGTAGCATTACTTCAAGCTGTTCTGTCCTCTCAGTCTCCCCCCCTTCTGTCAAAAGGCCTGGTGATGTTTAGCCACAAATATGCTTCTCCAAATAGGTCTGTTGGCTAAAACTTGATTTTTGCTTCCTCCTTTCTTATTATCTGATCCATTTTGCATGGTGCTAGTGGCACCTTGGTGCCTTTCCCCATTTCACCATACACAGAATATTGTGGCAATCTTTGTGACAGCTGAGCTGCAGCAGGAGCTGGGGTTACAGCCAAGTGCAGGCAGTGCTGCCAGGGCAGCCATGGGACAGCTCAGCCCATGGGGGGGCTCTGAGCTGGGGCTGCCACACCTGGCCCAGCCTGCTGTGCTCAGACACTTGTGCCTGTCAGACATTAGCTCTGAGCAGCTGCTTCCTAACATCTTTCAAATCTCTTTGGAACAAAGCCTGCAAGTTCAGCAGCAGAGACATGAATGGCACTTTGAATGGCAACCCTGCTGTTCTGTGCTTCTCTCTGAATGAGGAAAACCCAGTCATGACATGCTGTTAATTAGCAGTGACAGAGGGACAAGGAAAGTGTCCCTGTGGGACACTTATTCACCAAGTGAAAACATTCCCTCATTCTGCAGATGGAGTAGCTGAGGTGTGTGGCAGGGTGTGTGCCATGGGTACTGTACAATCAATGGGCACCACAGAATCCCAAAATGCCCCAGGCTATGGGTTATTTCCCCAAAAGGCCCCAGACTGTGGGTTATTTCTCCAAAAGGCCCCAGACTGTGGGTTATTTCCCCAAAATGCCCCAGACTGTGGGTTATTTCCCCAAAATGCCCCAGACTGTGGGTTGCTTCCCCAAGAGCAGCCCTGTGAGCTTTGCAAGGTTGACAGGATGCTATGTGGAGTCAGCCTGGTTCTTTTCTTTCCAAAACCAGAATAATTACTGTTTCAGCACAAACACTAACTGGTTTTTTGCTTCCAATAAGATTTGCTTAAAAACATTTTGTAAAAAACAAAAGGAGTAGCAAAATAGAAATCAAAGGTGTTACTTGACATGTATCAAATATTACCTGCTTCTGCAGGGCTCCAAGCATGCTCAGCACAGCTCTCAATTTTTCATTCCCTAGAATGAAAACAGCATATTTTTCACAGAGCAAATATAGCAAAAGTAAGCAAGAAAAGGGTCTGGTGAAGCAAATGCTTGATATAGTCAAGGGCTCAATTATGCATCAGTGGATTCAATTTACAGAGTAGAGAGCATCAGTCTTGGACAAAGTCGGTCTCCCACACAAAGCACTAAAGTACATGCTGACAGAATGAATTAAGTAGAGTGCTAGCCAGAAGTCACTTCTTCCAAAAGGTAATTTGATTCACTCCTACAGAAATTAGACTCCAGAAGTGGAATATTTACATCTCTTGCTTGAAATAATTTGGAACATGGAGAAAAAATCCCAACCACACATGTTTATTGTTGGGTGGCTTGTTTTGGGGTGAAAACTTTTCCTTGGATACAAGTGTAACTCTTCAGAAGTAACTGAGTGAGCAGACACCCCTGTACACTTGGTTTACAGAATATTGGACTATGTCAGTGATAAAATTTTCCCCAGATGTGTTTTGATACAAGTGAGCAGTTTGGTGACATTTGGATAATGCAGGTGGTATGTAGGAGTAAAGAGCATCACAAGCCATCTTTATCTGCTTCTCTTCATTACAGGGTCAAGAAAATCTTATTTGTGAGAGTGATAAAGTTGGTCCTTTTATTCTTGATACTATGTGCACTGCTTTAATGCACAGCATCAAGCATCACAAATTATAAAAGAACAGTGTTGAAGGCTCAGAATGAGGTCAGTTGTGTTTCTGTTTGCTTTTGTGTGACAATAAAAGCTCTTGTATGACTGTGCTCTGCCTACATGCTACCCTAGGAAACCAATACACCTCATCCTCTGTTGTTGCAGACAACCAAATCCTGGCTTTCAAGCATTCCTCCATGGGCTTGTGCATCTGAACTGGTTAGGTCTGTTCCCATTACTCCTGTTGGAAGGAGGATTGCCTTCCAGAACTACCTGTCAGATCTGGAGATTTTTGCTTTTCTATTTGAATGCATCAATGGAGAATGCATCAATGGAGAAGCAGCCAAAACTAGAATATTTTTACTTCATATGCAGAGGACTAGAGAGTTGCAATCAAACTGCCTTAGCCCTTCAGTTTGAACAAGACCTTGAAGTTCCATCTCAGATCCTGGATGATTGGTTTGCTGCCAAAAGAAGGGAAACTTTGCATTTATCTCTGATGTGTTGTGCTAGAAAAGCTGCCATCAGTTTCTATTAACTGACACAGAGCTGAGAAGACACAGAGTGAGTTGTCCTGAAGGTTCTGTGTCCTGAAGTGTTCTGAGACCTTTCCTAAGCCTCCCCACCCATACATAAAAGGTTTGGAGATGGTTTGGATGGTCTCCAAAACACAGTGCCTCATCATCTTCTACCACTAATTCCACTAATGAGTTAGCAGCTCCACCTGAGGTTGGTAACAATGTGTTGGCATCAGACCTTATTCTTCTGTGGCCTGAGCAATCTGCCTGGTCCATGTTCTGAGGTCAGGCTCTTGCAGAGAGCTGTACACTGTGTTTTGTAGCTATTTTTCACTCCGTTGTTGGCAGGGCCCCAGGCTACTGCAGCTTACTCCATTGACTCTTTCACTTGCATTTCCAATTTTCTTTCATGAAAGCTCAATCTATCACAGCAGCCTTTCCACTGGCCATTAATTCTCACTGCCTGGCTGATTGACTGGGCTCCCATGCTGCATCACTTTGGAAGTTAATAGGATTACTAGAAATGCAAGAAACAGCTCACATGGTGACTTTAAAAAAATGCAAAAGGAAGAAAGGAGGTGATAGCCAATTTGTCAGGATTCATACAATGAGGGAGTTCACCTTCTCTGAGTTATCCAAAATTGCATTTGACTGGTGGCAGCCTTAATGGACCGATTGTCATTTTGATTGACAACTCTACAGCAGAGTCTAGTGAAGGTGGTATCAATTAAATGAAATTGCAATGACAGTGGTGGCTCAGGGCTGTCAGCAGGGTACATCCAAACTGCAGAGCCAGTGCAGGCCCAAGGCTGTGCTGGAGCCCAGCCCTGGCAGCAATGGCACCCTGGGCTGGGTGCTCACCTGCAGGGAGAGCTGGCAGGGCTCACTCTGAGGGCTCAGCCTGCTCTGCAGGCAGCAGAACATCTCTGGGGGTCCTGCACCGTGCAGACAGGCCTGGGAGGAAAACTGAGCGTGGCTGCTCCTGTGATACAGCCCATTTGCTTACACTGACAACATAGAAGCACAATGAAAGATAAGCATTTACTGGGATATAGGCCAGGTTTTAGTCTCCACAGCAGTCTAAAGCACTCTTCATGCTGTGTTCTTTTGCCTTTAGATTAACGAACTTAAACGCTGTGTAAATGGCAGGTATGTTTCCTGTTGCTTTTCTTTTCTGATTGACAATTGTAGTTTGCATCAATTTTTTTACTGGATACTGAGGAAAACTGATAAGCAGAGAAGGCTTACATGTATTCTACCTGGGATTGAAAAGAAGCTTCATTATTGAGCTTCCCTTCAGCTCCTACTTCTCCCTGTGTCCCATTTCTGCTTTTCCCTGCCTGTGAAGGCAGGCTTGGGTACTGTATGGTTACTGGTGCTCTCTACTTGGTTCATTCTGTTAGGAGCCTGAAGAAGGTAATGTAGGGGGATAGAATATAAGTCAATAAAGGTAGTTTAGAAAGTAATCTTATCCCCTAAAGAGTTGCAGCTGGGTTAATTATTGAAGATTAGGAGCAGGCCTGACTTTAACAGGCCACAGCTGTAGCCAATAAGAGGAGTGTTATAAAGGAGTGGATTGGTTGGTTGAGGGGAGCTGGAGTCAGCTGGCTGCTGAGAGGACAAGGAAGAGTCAGTGCCTGGAGGAGCTGCCTACCAGAAACATCAAGGAGGTGTGAAACTCCAGCAATATGGAACCCTTGCAATATAATGGCAGTAGAGCCTTTGTAATGTAATGACAACAAGGTAAGAAGTGGGGAGGTGGTCTCCAAGGAAGGTATCTATGAAGTGTTTGTAAATTGAAGAAACTACAGACTCACTGCTCCTGCAGGTTTGATCAGAGTGATAGTGCCTTCTGTTATATTTGTCTTCCATAAGGTTCTTCCTAACATTTTAGGTACTCACACTATTCAAACATTTCTGTTTTCTTTTTCTAACTCTGTGTTGCAGTGCTCTTGCAAGGCAAGAATTTCTTTAGAATCTTGTCTTCAGCTGCTGAATTGGTGTTGCTCTGGTTTTCTTTGCTTGGGTTATAATCTTGTTTGAAGTGATTGTGGGGTTCAATATTGCTGACAATAATTTGGATGTGCTACACAGTCCACATCAGACTTCCCTGTGGCAAACTCTTGAGTGTTTTGTCCTTTTGCTAACACTGGCATTAAGGCCAATGAGTAAAGCTGGAAGACAAAATTGCTCACAGCCCAACAGGGATGTGGCTCTGTTGGGAGGTTCAAAGGGAGCAATTTGGGCAAGGAAAGCAGCATCTTCTTGTCTTCTGTTGGGAATAAACCAAGGAAGAATTGCCTCTGCCTTCTTTTCCTCACAAAACCACTCAGCAGCTGAATTTTTGATGGAGGGGAGAGAAGATTGATTATTTCTTTCTCAGCCTTTACTGTCAAGGCAAGTGTTCTCTCAAGTTAGCATTACTTTCCTTTCTGCACCTGCAGGACATGTTGCCATCAGCTTTTATATCAGTAAGGCTGCTCTAATTCTTTCCTTCTGATTTTATGAGAACAGTTATGTGTGATCCCTATGCTGTAACTTGTGCAATTCCAAAGGCAGCAGTATGTGTGAGATTTCCCACAGCCACAGGAACAGAGCTGTTTCCAGATCCATCTATTTGTGTAACTCCACGTGCCAGTCCCAGAGGGAGTGCAAGCTCCTGAAATTGTGTATCCTCACATGTAAGAAGAAAAGTGGTCATGAGGATGACAGGTGCAGTTTGAATATGTAGATAAGCAGAACTTCTGAGGCTGATAGTGGTAGGGGATAATTTGAGAACTGAATAGATCATTCCTCTCAGAACAGCACTTTCAGACTCTCTAAATGCATAGGTTTTCATACCAGGAACAAAGTCTGTAGGCAAAAATATGTTGGTTTATATTTTTACAAATACGTATCTATGAAAAATTGATAGTTGTGAAGTTCATAATTAGTCAAATTAGAATCAGATTGCCTTTTATCAGATTGGTTTCCTATGCAGGAATAAGCTTTTCTGATTTAATCCTGTGCATACACCCTGGGGACAGTTGCCTGTCTATAAACAATATAGCTGAAATGCTGAAGCTTCTGGCTGAGAAAAAGGCTCACACTCCATTTTGAAAGTCCTTCTTGTTTTAGTGGCAGTGCAGCCAGTCAAGCAGTTCTTGTGTAGATCCCCAGGGCTTTTCTTTTCCCCTTGGGTTTATCTACATGCACTGAGGTAAATACAAATAAACCTCATCTGCTGGAGTAGTAATAAGTCAGCAAATGTCATCTTTTACCATGCACAGCACTCATAGGAACCCTGTTTTTTTCATTTATGGATAGACAGAAAAGGATGGGTTTAGAAAAAAGGCATCAGCTGTAAGGAAGTGAGAGAATCAAACACAGATGCTGAAACTGAGCTTCATTAATATTTTTGTTAGGCTAAAGAGGCTGCATGTAGAAGTTTATATAGTTTCAGGGCAAAATGAGGTTTACATGGTTTTCTTTTACACAGAGTAAAAGAGAGAGCTTTTAGTCTCATTAAGTTAACAATAAAGAGGAAAGAAAAGCTAAATCTCCAGGGGGGCACATAGTGTGTGTTTGCTGTCTGCAGACATGTGCATTGAGCTGAGCAGGTCTCAGAGGCACAGTTCAGAGAAAAAAGGGGCTACCACAGCTGTGCAAGTTGTGTGGGGTGATGCATTCCCTTTACACACAGATTTTTCACAACTGCACTTGAGGGGGAGGAAAATTCACCTGGGCAAACCCAATTTTGGAAGGAAAAACATGAGCAATCCTTCTAAACTGAAGCGAGTTATCTGCTCAAAGCAATAGCTGCTAGTCCAAGCCAAGCATGGAAATGCCATGAGAGATTTGGAGATAGTCTGACATTGACATTTCTCCTGTGGACCAAACCTAAGGGGGGGGTGTAGGTGCCCATCAGCCCCAGCTGGGTCTGCAGTGCAGCAGAGACCTCACAGCAGCTGGCACAGAGCAGAGCTGGTGATGCCAGCTTGGCACAGCCCCTCAGCCACAGGCAGGGCTGGAGCTGCTCTGTGCATTCTCCCAGACAGCAGCTGCAGCCTGAGCACTGCAAACCCAGCTGGCAGCTGGACAGTGTTTCCTTCCACTGCTCCATGTTTCTTTTGTATTTAATTTATGCTGTCCTTAAGGACTAATTGCACTGCCAAGAGAGTCTGTCTGAGGAACTTTCATATGGAAACCCCTAGCAGAAAGGCAGGTATTTAACCAGTGTCTGACCACTGCACCAGTCTTGAAATCCATCACATTTTGATTTCTGAACCATTTCCGTCCCTTGAAAATGGATGGGGTTTTATTTGGTGTTGTAGATTTTAACTTTCTTGGACTCTCATTATCCAGAAACCAACAGAGTTTACTTTTTTTTTTTTTCAATAAACAAAAGAAGGAAGTGATAACTGTGTTTGCCTTCCATTTGGTTATGGAGTGGGAAGCAGCTGCAGATCTGAGTACAATATTCTAACTTTGCTGATGCTGCTGATTGTATTATGTCTGGACATGCAAGTCTTGCAAATTTTCTATCTGCAGAGCTTCTGGAAATACTCTAATGACATTTCATTATTTTCTTTTTGCCTCCTTGGCCTTATGAAATATATGTTAATAATGTAAGAGAATTTTAAAAGGGTGCATAGCACTTATTAAATATCTCCAAAGACTTGTAGAAAAACAGTTCACCTTGACAGTGAAGGTTACTTCTACCAAGAAAAATGTATTTGCCTTTAAAGCTGACAAAGTGATTTCTTGCTGTCTGATTTATGGTGATGACCTGTACTTTGAGTTGCTCTTTGTCTGTATACCTGTGTGGGGTTTTTTATAAGAATCTTGATATTTTTCTGACACGAAAGAAGAATTATGTAAGAAAGGAATTTGTGTGCTTTACTTCTTTGGTCAAAAAAATAACATGGGCAAATCTGTTTCTTGTCAAATACTGAGATTTTCTAAGAGCCCTCAAAAACTCTGCTCTGAAAATAGAGCAACAGTGAAGAATTTCACATTTAGAAAACAGTACATTGAAAGGAGTTTTCCAGTCATGACACATGCTAATAATATCTTGTATGGTTTTGAGCAATTCCTCATGAGGTCCTGAATCATGTAATAAAACCATCCACTAGGAATAATAGTACTAAAGATCTAAACAGTTTATGAGCCATCTAAAAATCTGTGTCCACTTCAGTACCCAGTTTAACTGAGCCTCAGGGAGTGCTGGAAGGTTTTAGCTCAGTAGATGACAGGTCCTAGAAAGGAAAGTGTTGAAGACACAAAAGCACTGAAGGTCCCAGATGGGCCAGAAGTGACTGGAATGGTTCCTCTTGGCTCATCTAATGGAAATAGTTGTTCTCAGGCAGATTTTCCTCTTTCTGCCCCTGATTTAAATCCAGAACTTCACTCAAATGGAAGGAGAGCAGGTGAGCTGAAAATGCAGCCTCACGGATTTACCCTGCAAACACTCTCTGTTTTTCTGGCAGCAATGTGAAGCTCAAGGCACTGTGGCTGCCTTTGCTGCCCTGGGGCTCCTGTTCCTGCCAGATCCTGGGTGCTGCAGGAGCACCCCCTGACTGCATTCCTGCTCTTGTCTCACACCATGCAGGTCCTGCCTCTGGGTTCAGTGAGCTGTGCTCAAATCTGTCTTTGGGAGCAGGACCTGGACACTGCCTGGAGCTTCTTTTGGTTCAGCAAGCCTTGGGGAGCAGCTGCAGTGAACTGGCACAGGGGAAAGAGTCACAGAGCAGTTCCAGTCATTCAAAAATGAAATCATCCCAGGAGATTCTGCTTCTCAAAAACTTCAGAGTAACAAGCAGCTGGATCCCTGACTCCTGGGAAATACAGTTTTCTTGTGTCACTGGGGCAGGACAGGGAAGAATCTATCACTTCACTGAGGCCATTCCCTTAACTGTCATTGTTTCCATGTCCAGTGCTTCTAAATCTGCCTTTTGTTCCACAGTAGCTCAGATTGGCACTGCCTTCCTTTAGGGAGCTTTTTTATTGCAAAAATAAATTTCTGGTTTGCTATTTTTGCTGCAGATATAATGTAAGCAGAAAATGATGGGGTTTGCATGCCTGGAGTGAGACTTCACTTAAAACTTTGCAATTACACAAAGAAAATCCCAAATTCCATTTTGCCTGCCCAGATAGGAAAGTGCTTTTGTTAATTCTAGTAATTATTACATCTTTTATTAGCCTATCAGTTCCATCCAATCTGGTCTTTCCTATTTTACTCCACAAACTCTAGGAGTAGAAAAAGAGGCATGGTTAAATCTTGTGCTTGAGTGGAAATTATTTATGCATGCATGTTCTCCCTCCCACCTGATCCCCCACTTTTTCTTTATCTGAATTGCAATGTGACTGATCTCACTTCTGCCAAAGTCAAGAAAAATGCTGCTGTTGGCCTCTCTCTGCACTCAGGGTAGTAGTGGTCTTCTTCCACAAAGAGGAAAGAGTTTTGTTCTGTTGTGTCAAAATCTCCCCTTGGCCATCAGCATCAGGGAAAATAGCACTAGCAGCATTTCTGGATGGGTGATCTGTGACCATATCAGCTGAATGTGTCCTGATAAGCTTCTCTATGGCCCCAGTGACTCCTACAACTCTTTCCTCCTTGTCCCTCTTTCCTTCCCTTTCTCACTTCAGAATGGGAAACTTCAAAGCACTTAAACTGTGCCTCCTGTGGGTCAAGAATAGGGTCAAGTTTTTTTAAGATTCCTTCATCCAAGAGCAGGGAGTCCTGTGGGGGAGAGGAGTTTCCTGGGACACCCTGGGTGTGTGAACTCAGCTGTGGTGTGGAGCCCTGGGGCTGTGCTGGCAGTGAGGGAAGGGGACACTGCCAGCTCTCTGTGCCTGGGAGAGGCTCTGCCTGCAGCCTAGGGGAGGGATCCTTGTTCTCAGCAACTCTGGCTGCCTGTGCACGTGTTCCCAGGCAGGAGCTGAGGGCCCTGTGGTGCCTCATGTGGAGGCTGCAGTTTCTCTTTGACTTGGATTGGGCTTCTGTGATGTTTCCTCACAATTTTCCATTCCTGACAATCCATTTGGTCTGCTCTCCCCTCTGCCCTGCTGCTCTGAACTCCCTGCTCTGTGCTCACTGCTCTTCCATGCTGCAGGGTTTCCACTGCCTTCACTGAAGCTGTTCGTGCCCACAGTCACCTGAGGGAAGAGGGCTCAGTGGCACCAAAGTGGCTCAGTCAGGTCATCAGGTTTGCTCCAGGGTTCTGAGAACAGGACAACATGACCAGAACCCTTTCAGACTGTAAAGATGCTTATCTGCTGCTTTCTGTACCTGCAGGCAGAGACACTGCACTTCTTTCTCACATGCAGGCTTGGTCCCAATTCAGGTTTTGGTTCTCTCTTTTGCCCAATCTCTGAAACATCCAGAGGCAGCAGCCAGAACCTAGTTCTCCTGAAGGGGTAAATTACTTTGTCCCTATTTTGCTCTTCATCATATCCTGCAATTTCCTGTTCATGTCTGATCTGTGTTGCTGTCATCTTCTTTGTCAGATCTGTGTTGCTGTCACCTTATCTACTTCTATTCTGAATAACCTGAGAGAAGTTAAAGAAAGTGACTTTTCATTCTTATTTTTTTATGTAGCAGTTCCAGCTAGTGTGCAATAGAGCACTTCTGTATCAAAAATAGGCAGGAATATGAGCAATAAATAGCAATGCTCATTAATGCTGTGTGTTCTTCTACTGTGAGAATTCTGTCTCCTAATTATTTTTCCTTCTTCAGAGTCAATTAGCTTAATGTGGTAACAGGAATCTATGATGGTGCTGCCAAACTCGGTGTGTGTCTCAATCTCCATGGGTTCCCAGCATGACTTTGTGTTATGCACTGAGCAGTGACAGATGTGTGACACATTATTCAAACCTCTTCCTCTTTTCTCTATCTTTGGACCAGGATCAGTTTAAAAAAACACATGGGCTAGCAATAACAGTACATGAACTTTTCCTTTCTTGGTCCTGCAGAGATTCCTGTGTGTTCTGGTGTTCAGATGCAAACAGGTCCATTGAGCTTGTCTGGACTGAGCAGAGATAAGGAAAAACATGGGACTAAATCCTGCAGGACTGGGACCTTGAACTTGAGCAGAGCACAAGGATACAGCAGGGACATAGCCCAGTCTAACCTGGGCTCAGTGTTTCTGAGTGCAGGGTGCTTCACAGGAAATTATGACACATCCATGATGCTCCTCCCAGCTCCAAATCATCTGGAGGCATTTCTGTAGTGACAAATACTTTTCCTAATCTTCTTCCAGCCTGGTTCTAGTGACTGGGATCTGAGATTGGGCATGAGGTTTTGAACAGACACAACACTTACTCTGCAGATTGCTGGAGCTGTGATATGATAGATGTTATTATTCTGGCTGTGCTGCACTGTCAGCACTTCCCATACCACAGATTTTTGTATTGTGACCAAGATGTGCAGTGCCAGCTGAAAGTGTTGGCAGCTGAATGGGACACATTTGTGATTTTTGGCACTTGTTCATGATGATTTGGGGTTGGGTTTGAACATTCCAGCTGACCTTCTCAGTACGATATTCAGCTGAGATGTTATTTGCAATTTTAAACTTTACATTCAACATTTTTTCTTTTTTTAATGAAATAGTGACTACTCAGAAAACTCAGAGCTGGTGTCTGAAGCTATCTGGGATGTCTAGAGGAGAACACTGAATGCAGGATTTGTGACAGGGACTGTGCTTGAGTAAACTTGTCATCCAGGGAGGGCATTATTTATTTTTGCACACCTTCTTGGGTTATGTCTTAGTGTATATATTGTATGCACATAGAAAATTCTCCCAGAAAGAGTTTGGAAGAGCAAAACTTTGTTCTGGAATAACCATTCAGGCTTCAATTGTGTTTTCTATTTATACTCCTGCTGCAGATGTTTTATCTGAAAATGCCCAAAGCATTTTCTTAGCAACATTCACAATGCTGTCCTCTCAGGCCTTTGCTGATGTTCTTAATCTTTATTGATAGTGCTGCATCTGGGCATAAGCTACATTTTATGGTTGGATGGAAGATTGTTATCTGGGCATTTATCATTTCACACAAATCTTCTCTCTCTGTAATCAGTGAAGTGAATGTAGCTTTTACAGGCACAGCTTTGTGTTAGCACCTCCACCCCTTTATAGCATTTCAAAGAACAGCTGTCCCAATTCTGCTCTATTTTGGGCCAGTGGAGGGTCCTGATTCATTCACTGAAAGCTCATCTGAGACCAGAAAGAGGTATAAGAATTAAGTTTGTTTTGAGCTCTGTCCAGTGACTTTAGCATGGGTTTATCTTTGAAAAAAAATATACAAACAACAGATATAGAGTGTGTTTTATCATTTTAGAGGATCCCAGCACTGAAGAGGAGAGTAGATTATTTCAAGGATTAGTCAAAGGGTGAATGTTAAGGTAATGGAAAGCTAGGATGAATATTGGGGAAAAAAATATTCTTGCTACTGCAGTCCAGTGGGACCAAGAAGAAATGGAAGGACTATTGATTGGCTTATTTTAAAAGGTCTAAGAAATGTATTACATCAATAACAATCTTGCCTTGGTTAAATCATCCAAACATTATTTGCCTAATCAGACTGAAGAAATAGGTAAATACAGCATTTATTCCATCTGCTTTAGGACCTGGCTCAAATGTCCACCCATTTTTGGAAAAGTACTGACATGTGAATGCATGCTTAGAACCAAACATCTCTTTAGAAGTTATGTTGAATTGGGTTCTGAGCCCTGAGGTGGTTCATGAGCAGTTGTGGGTGCTGTCCTGCAGACCATCCTTTCTCAAGGGTGCTTTGCCAACTCTGCTCTGAGCTGTGCTGCATTTCTGTGCTGCTCTCCTTCCCTGTGGACTGCAGGGCTGGGACTCAGCTCATGGCCAGCCATGGGCCCACCTCTTGTATTCTCAGGGTTCCCCAGATGGAGGAAGGAATGATGAATCTGACTCTGTGTTCTTAGGAGGCTAATTTATTATTTTAAAATACTGTATTATATAAAAGAATACTAAACCAAGCTATACAAAAGGATACAGAAAGGATACAGCCAGAAGGCTGAAAAGATAAAGATGAAAACTCATGACTCTTTCCACAGCCCTGACACAGCTTGACCCTGATTGGTCATTTAGTCAAAACAATTCACATGAAACCAATGAAACAACCACCAGTTGGATAAACAATCTCCAAACACATGCCAAAGCAGCAAAACACAGGAGAAGCAAATGAGATAATATTGTTTTCCTTTTTCTCTGAGGCTTCTCAGCTTCCCAGGAGAATAAGCCTGGGCAAGGGGATTTTTCCAGAAAATATGATGGTGGCACCCACCTCACACAAATGGGATTTGCTGTGCTCAGGTGCCATCATCCACTGCAGAGCAGACCCTGCAATGGTAACACTTGGGCAGGCCCAAAACAACCAGGTGCAAAAATACATGGCTTGAATGTTGCTGGGCTTCACTGCCTATAATACAGCATTCATTCAAATTCCAGTCTTTAATTCCTTGTGTCCTTTTGAAAAGCTGTACAAGCTGTATTAAAACTGTTCCATTTTCTTTGTGATTTCATCTTCAGAGGAAGCTTGTTATAGTTTCATTTTAAAAGATCATCAGTGGGTCTCTGCTGCATTGCACTAAAGTTGTTTTTACATTGTAATCTCATATAATAATGGGATTGTAATGACTTTGCTAATAGACATGCAGGATGCAAATTGTCTGTTTCTCAAATTTATATTATTTTTGGTAGAAGGAGCAGCATAATGGAATCATCAAGAGGGTTTTGAAAAGTTCCTTCTCTGTTTTTCTCTGTCTGTGTGCTTGTACTTACAACATGAGATCACGGAGACAGTATTAGGAAACGAGATTTAGTGTCACTTTACAGGAGCTGTGTATTTGATAGGCAGTGTAATTTGTGGAGCAGTGGTCTCATCCTAAATGGAAATCCAAATGGAATTATGAGCACTCTTGAACTTTCAAAATTGTACACTTAATGATGATGGAGATGAATTTTATTGTCTGTGCTTTGTGGCTGAAGCAGCAGGGTTGGAAGCAAGCATTAAAATTTGATGAAAGATATTTTCCCATGGGGAAGCTCTGTTTCTGATACTGACCACTCATCCAGATTTGGCCCTAGATGGACTTTTTAGAGCAAGATCAAGGCTGATGGCTTGGAGGTAAGTAGAGAGGGTTGTTAGAAAAATAAATGGCTAGAGATCACCAGGAATGCCTTGTGCCAGTGTGCTGGCCTGCAGCTTTTAGAATATCTGTGCTGGATGTGCCTGTAGCTGCAGTGTAGCTAAAGATGATGTTTTTCTGGCATTTATAGGGGCCAGCTACTCCTATCTACTGTGAGGCAGGTAATCCTCTAGTCTAGTTTATGCTTTGTCTAAATCATCATTTCTGTAAGGAGCTCTCACTCACATCACACTTAATGGGATTAAAGAATCATGTGACTTCAATGTGTTAAAATCACATTAAGTGATTCCTTACCATGAATTTCAACAGATATTCCCTGTAGCCATTTCTGTGTGAAAGTTGTGCATTGGTTCTCCTTGGAAGTCCCATGCTAGTTGTAAATTTTGGGTTTTTTCCCCTCTCTTCTGTTTCTACTTATCAGCTTTGGCTGAGAACAGCAGCTGCCAATGCTCTCTGTCCTTGTAAGACTATTCAGGTGGAAAAGAAATTGTGCTTTCTTTAGTTCCAGTGTCATTTGACTTTCCCACAGTTACAAGGATTTCCAGGAGATTTGTTTCTTCTGCTTCTCCCTATGCCAAGGACTACAAAGGTGATATTTTTTTCTTTGGCTCAAATCTTTCTATTTATTGTGTGCTTAAAACTTGCAAGAGAGTTGCTGGAATGTTCTTCTGTCTCCGGTGATACTGGCCAAGTACCTGAGGTGTGCTGAAACCTGGCTAGTAAATACCCTAAGCTTTGCTTGTTAAATGCACATTTAACAATTTGAATTTAACAAATTTAACAATTTGGCAACTCCTCGAGTTCCAGAGCCACTCTCTGGACACAGCTACTAAATTTTGGCTGCAGGTAGGAAAAACAAGTAACACAACAATGAGTGAGGCTGGGCTTTTCAGTGCCTTTGTTTCTAGAGCTACCAGAAAAGCTTGATCATTAAATAAACAAATTGTATAAAAAGGAGAGAAGGCCAGGAATGTTTTCATTAAAACTTTCTCATTGCAAAGCATTACAGCTGTACCTGACTAGAAACATTTCAGTTTGGTCAAAATCTGTCAGGAAATTTCTCGGGCACAAGACAGAAATGATTGTAAAAACAAGCAATAATTAGAATTTAATTTTCAACCATGAAAAGTTTGGGCTCAAATCTTTGTGTTTTAAGAGCAGATATTTAATCTTTCTCTCCCAGATTCCCAGTCTCAGCAACTACTTTTGCCACAGAAATGATGATTTGAGTGAGTGTAATAGATTACCTGCCTGTGGGAGTGGTGTAGTTTATAATTTATTTCAGAACTGACTAAAAGGGAGGGATCTCTCTGAATAAAATTGTACAACATTCCAGAATCCTTCAGAATCAAAGGTCCAAGTTTCCCAGGTCTCACATTGCTAAAATTTCTGCAGAATTAGAATCAGTAGAATCCATTGGGACAACATTTTATTACCTCCATGTGATAATTACCTGTGCAATATGTATAACATTCATCAGAATAAATGTCTAGTATTTAAGTTTCTGACTGGAAGAGTTAAGAAAGAGTGACAATTAGGGAAGTATATGTACCTGGGGATTGGAACAAGATTTTTTTTCTTAAGAGAGTTAGAAAACCCTTTTCTTTATTTTGGCTATTGTGAGATCATCTTCCACTTATGGCAAACAAACATTCTCCTCAATGCTTTATATAAAGGCTTGAATAATACTCGTAGCAAATATTTCTGAGGTGCATTTTATTTAAAAAAAAAAAACAAGCCAGCAAACAAAAAACTCCCCAAAAATCCAAACCACATCCACCCGTGCAGTTTGCCTTCCTGGCTGCATGCTGTGCTTGTTCCAAGCCTGATTTATGAAAGAACAAATGCAGCATGCTCAGCAAGAACCCAGGAGGACCTGTTTTACCTGTGACCTCTACTTCCACTTGTAGATGCAACAATTGAAATCACAATTGCTGCTAAATTGCAGTGACTTTGGCAATGCTGGGGTCTGTAGGATATTTGTGCTTGTGGCTTGACCTTTCCACAAAGGGTTGAACCTGAAAAGAATTATCACATTAACCTCCCAATAAACTTGAGAGGAGCTGTTTTGTCAGCTGGAGTTTGTGCCTGCAGCACTCAATACTGAGCCATTTTCCTGCTTGCAAATGTCAGCAGGTCCAGCTTATCTGTTACAATGCTTCACTGAACTCAAGCTACTCTCATGAAGTACAAAAATACAAATTTCTTTCAATGTGAAGTAGACCATCTGTGCATTGTTCAACTTCTCAGTCCTGGGAATGTTTAAACAGTGTCACAGATGAGTCATAAAAGTGTGTTGATTCATGCACTCAGTTTAATAAAGTGTATTAGCATTCATGGTTTTCTTAACACTCCTGCACCTTAAAAATGGAGCTGCTTGAATTTCAGTCCAGCCGTCAGTCAAGCAAATACTCCCATGCTGATGTAGTGATGAACTCGAGTAAGAGATCAGAACGTGGAATGCTATTTAAAAATTTTTGGTGAGTTCATTTCTTGCACAGTGCTAGAGAAGCTGAGTGTGCATTAGATCCCTTGGAGAGTGCAGATGCAGCTGTGTTTGTGCTGCAGCCTGTTCCAAGGGCCCTCAGGAGAGCACAGGGGTGCCTGAGCCAGACACAGAAAGAGAGGGGCTCACCCAGGGGAGCCACGGGTGAATGTTGAATGGGAGGAGACAAAGGGAGCAGCCAGCAGAAACAACTGAGAAGGAAAGTTTCAGTGAGGGCCAAGTGTGGGTACAGCCAGAGCTTCCTGGTCCAGCTCAGTTCTCTCCCAGCTTTGGGGAGGTGTGTCCTGGCTGTTCAAGAGCCCAATCCTACAGGCTCATCCCAGGGCTGCCTTTCAGTTCTTCCCTGTGGCTGGGGGTAGGACTGTGCTCTGGTACTTGGTAGCTTCTATGGGGCTCTGCAGTGCCAGGGAAGTGTGAAAAATGCATGGATTTTATGATTGGCTTTTTGCAAATATTAAAATGAATATTATGTGTGTTGTGTTAGAAAGTAATGCTGTATTAATTCTCTTAAGTAGTGAGTTAAATATAGTTTTAGGTTATAAAAAATGTTAAAATAGAAACTATGCTATGTAAGACACTTTTTTTAAAGAAAGGACTCCCAGCTAGGTAGCAGCCACAGGACACCCGAACCTTTCATAGAAAAAGAATTTATTGCCCTTTTATCAGAAGAAACGAACTTCTTCCCACCTCGAAGGCACTGTCAGGAATCAGAGGAAGAAGTTGACACTGACCAGACAAAATCCTGTGTTTGAATGGAATTTATGCATCGTGTATGAGGTGTATGAATATGCAACAGGCTTTTAAGGGTTAATCCTTTGTTAACGGGATCCTTTTTTGGGCTCGTGCTGCCCAGAAAAAGGTACCTGGACATCCATAACTCTTTGTTTCTATTGTCTCGTATTGTCCTAATTCAAATTGTCCAAATTATAATTGTATTACTATTTTTTATAACCATTTTTAATACTATGAAACTTTTACAATTTTAAATACAAGTGATTGGCATTTTTCACAGAAGTGAGCTGGGAAAGCTGCCCTGCCCCATGGCCTGCAGCACCAGCATGTGCCTGAAAGCAGCACTGGCCCAGCAGGGAGGGAGGCTGCTGTGCCCAGCTCAGAAACTTCTGTATGCTCCTCCTTCTGGAAAAATGAACAGTGTGCAGATCTGTGGCAGTCTTGTGAGAGAAGGCAGATGCATGTAAAGAGCTGTGAATAAGCACAAAGGTGAGGAGTACTGACACTGCTGTTCCCTGAAGAAATGATGTGGAATGAAAGTGCAGCATGAGTCTTGCTGGATTTGACATGGTGCTCACTCACCACACTGCAGATGCAGCTCAGTTTGAGCCATGTGTGGCAGGGTGTTTTCTTTTTGCATTCAAATCTTTTATTTTTCAGAAGTATTTGATGCAATGAGATTCATTTCTCTCTTTCAATTACTTAAGTATTTTGCTGTTGCTCATTCTAACCTTCCCCCACCTTTTGTTGTGCAAAATATAAATTCATTACTATTTTCTACAGCATAGGGTCATAATTGAAATTTTTGCAGGTGGAGCAAGGTTTTCATGTTCATGGTTTAAATGGAAAAAACTGTATAATTGCCATCTCTGACATATTCCAGGCCAGCTTGGATGGGGCTTGAAGCAAGCTGGTCTAGTGGAAGGTGTCCCTGCCATGGCAAGATGTTGGATCTAGGTTACCTATAAGGGCTCTTACAACCCAGACTATCCCTGACTCTATGCTTCTATACTCTGAATATTTATAACTTAAAGTTGGGTAAAATCATGAGAAATTTTGCCTTGCTCAAGCTGGGTTCCATTGGCTAGGTTGGTGTCATTCCCAGCTCACCCAGAGGAGAACAGATCCACACAAGGTTTCGTGAGCTCCAACTGCACACAGATTTTGTGTTCCTTTACCCTGAGGATAACTCAGGCATAATCTCTTACTGGGTAAGTTCAAAATAAAAATAAAAATAACAGTTCTAGATAGCAGAGCTTCTTTTGCAAAGTGGCTGAGTGAAGAGCTGTCATGTTACATTAAGGGCATGGTCACTGCAACTGATTACTTCATACAGGGTATTTGCCAGCCTGTCTCCTGTGTAATCATGAAGAATGCATTGAGTTCAGAATAGCTGCATGTAAGTAAGTTGTGAAAAAGTCTGGGATACAACTGAAAGTTCCTCTCATGATTGGTAGTGGGGAGAAATATTGCCAAAGCTATCAGAAAAATGTTCTCTTTTCATTATGTATTCCAGAAGATACAGACCTGCATCCCAAAAATTCTTCAAACTATTTGGATAGAAAATGGGCACAAGTAGTAACACTTGCTAGTGCTGGAGCTAATGGGCTTAGTCCAGGCAAACACCAATCCATGGTATTGTCTGAAGTGCATTACTGTGTTTTGTTGCAGAAATGAGTCAAGGAAGTAGCTGTGGTTGTGAAATACTGAGCATTCCATGGGAGTAATTAATATTTGTCTTCTTTGGAGAAAACTCTTCTGAAATCATAATCTACAAATGTATATTCCTTGGTTCTCAGGCAGACTGAAGCACTTTGGCTTTGTCCAAAGCCCTGAACAATAAATACCCTCACTGGCAGTTTGGTCTGCTCTGCCTGGGTAAGACACAACCCATAAACTGTTCAGTGAACTTAAGGAATTTGGAATTGCACCAGGAGAAGGAGCAACAGCTACTTTCCTTGTTCACATAAATCAATGCCAAGGTGCTCAGGCACAGAGCTGTCCCTTTGAAATCCTGTGGATGACACTGGATTTCCTGTAGGATTCTGTTGGGTTTAACATCCATGTGTTTCATGGGGTGGGGATTGAAGACGGGGACAACACACACCCCAGTGTCCCTGTGGCAGAGAAGAGAATTTCTTCCTGCAGCTCCTCTTTATAAAGGACTTTGAAAAGCCCAGTCTGATGGATCATTGGTCTGGTCTTTGACAGTGCCCAGCTCCCAGAGCAGTGGGATGTGTGCAGCTGAGGGTGGAATGCAATTGGCTGAGGTTCCTGTCACCCAGCCCAGGGCTGGTTTATGGAGCCAGCTGTGTTTCTTGTTTATAGCCAAATTAACTGCTCAGTACGAGCCAGCTTGTACAGGAACAGGATTCTACCTTTAAAAAAAATCTTCCAGTTTCTTTCTCTCTTCCATAATTCCTTTTCTATCTTCTTTTTAATGAACCAAGTCTTCTAAATGGCAAAAAATTATTTTTTTATTTCTCTCTCGTCGTCTGTTGGCATTTCCATTTGCTAAAGGTTTTTAAGAAGGGTCAGTTGAGTTGGTTTAGTCTTACCAAAGATTTAATAAACATAAAGAAACAATCTTCCTATTAATGCAGTCATATTGCTGTCAAAAACAGAGAGGGAAAACACTCTAAAATCTTGTATTTACAATTTTGCCTGAAGCAACAGTGGTTTGCAATGAAAACTCAAAACATTTCCCAGGAAACCTTGTTTGTGTTTGATAAACATGTAATAGACATTTTTCTCCAGATATCTTAATTTCAAAACTATAGTAATTAAAAAAGAAGGGGTTTATATTTTCCATTTCAAGAGAGGCTCCTGCTTTCCTTAGCAGACACCTGTCTTTTCAAACCAAGACACCCAGGAGGTCTCTGAGCTGCAGTCTGTACAAGGGTACTTGGGGCTGGTGCTTTCTCTCTTGCCTTCCTCCTGGAGCATCCAGAGGTCCAGGATAGTGAGGCCAGAGGTATATTTAGTCCAACTCTCTATGGCTGGACCTTGCATATTCTCAGCTAGAAGGTGAGAAATGAATTTGTTTGTAAATGTACCTCATTGACCTCTGATGACTGCGCCTCATGAAAGGACATGAGATGCATGAATGAAGTGCATTGTTGTGTCAGTACCACACAGCACAACCTCCCTGTCCCTGCTGAGCCTGCTCTGTGGAACATCAGGCTGCAGTTTGGAGTGCTGGCAGTTTGGCACCTCTCATGAACACCAGATGAATTTTTAAAGTGAAGAAGAGCTGAACCATTGCCAGTAGGTTATAAGGCTGGTGAAGGAACATGAGACTGGGGAGGAGATTGCACAAAAAGAGCAGTAAGTGAGAGATTCCTCTGGACAAGATTTGTGCTCTGAGCTGTATTAACAGCACTGAACTGGAATGTGTTAAATAATTGAGAGGAGATGGAGGCCCTCTCCAAGCAGCACAGAACCCCAGGGACTGGTAAATAATGAATACAATTCTTCTGCTGTTAGTGGGATGACTCATCACTCTCTGTCTGTTTTAAGCACCTGCTGCAGGGGTTGGAGGAGGACTGGGCCTCTTAAACCTGCATTGCAAGGAAAAAGCAGCTCTTGGCTGCTACTAGCTCATTCCTTTATCCACCTGTCCATAAAAGATACCAGCAGCAGTTACTGATAGAGGGAGCCTAAACAAGGAGGACAAATTGTCCTACTGTGTTGTTTGGCAGTGGAGGATCTTGACCCACAAGTTATTGTTTGGCTTTCCTAAAACCAGGAAAACTGGAAGGTGGCAGCTGACACGAAGATCTCAATAGACACCAAGGGCTTGCCTGTGCCCAAAAGCCCAGCAAAGTTCTGAGACAGAGCCATTCTGTCAAGGGAAAGCCCAAAATCACTGACCCAGACACCAACTGCCCTGTGTGCATTGCTAGTGGCACCAGTAAACCCTGGTACTGTGTTCCATCATTTGTCCATTTGACCAAGCCCAGAATAGTCAAATGTGAGGGCTTCAGCTTCTCCAGCTCTGACATGTGGAAAACCAGAAGCCATTTCCAGCTGATATTTCCACAGGGGATGTCACTAAGTTTGTGTAAGTTCCACTGTGCAGGTTTAGGAGTAGATCAGAATTTCTTAGCAGTGGCTGTAAAACCATATTTTGTTGTAGTAACAGAATGGTGTTGCAGCATGCCCAGACCAAAGAACAGGTCACAGTGTTCCCTCTTTCATGCACCCATGTCCTTTGCTACCCTGTTGCAGGGTGTCTGTCTTTGCTCACAAATGAAGAAAATGAGTGGAATTGACCTTTTCTCTCAGAGGTCTTTACAGCCAAGAAGAGGCTAGAAAAATGAAACCTGTCCCTCTGCTTGGATGCCATTTTCTCCCACAGGTAAATCATGGAAATCCCACTGTAAATCATGGAAAAAAGCTTAGCAGACTCAGCACTCTGGGAAAACTAAGGCTGTATTTTGATATTGTGGTGGCTAACAGCTGGCCTGAAGGCCTCACAGTAATAATTAATCCCATTTTATAACTGAATGGCCACTAATGATACAAGTTCCTTGATGATATAAGCTGAGCAGAGAGCAGGCACTGGCAGGCAGGAGCAGTGGGTTCAGCCATGGGGACAGGCCCTCAGCCCTGTGTGAGACAGAGAGTGCTGCTGGGCACAGCCTTGCTGGGCTGTGTCACACTCCTGCCTCTACCCCACAGTGACATTTTGGAAACAAGTTTACCTGTGTTTAGACTTCCAAAGACAGATATGAGGACACCCACTGACCTGGTTGTCATAGCTATGTTTTCACCTGTGAGTAATTTGATCCCCAGCTAATCATGTATGCCTGAAAGCAGGATCTGACCTATTGTCTGAAATTCTTGAAGAGATGGTAGGGAGTGCCTGGTGGCATACTGGGAGAACATAACTGTGCTGCTTCACACTTAGCTGTAAGAGGGAATTTTCTTTCAAACAAAGGGATCCAAATCAGTGTCACAAACTTTCCATTTGAGAGCTCTTATTCAAGCATACAACAAGAAGTTGTTCTGGATTAACTGATTCATTAGTGATGTGAGATAAAAGTAAAGAATAATAATTCCTAATTCCTAAAACTCCAAACCCAGTAATTGGCAGATACAGCTGTAGCAGCTGATTCTCAATTGCTGAGATGCAGGAAATCTTCCTTTTGCTAATCAGACTACTCTTAACTTAGAGTACCTGCTATCTTCTACTGGCTGTTCTGGCTGTTTTACTGATGGAGAACCTATCAGCTGATGAGTGAAAAGTTACAGTTTCAGAGTTTTTGAACTGAGATGTTTAAAAAATCTCTTGTGTGAGATTTGGGACATATTTATATCTGTTTTGGGATCAGATTCTTGTTCGTATTTTCTAGTAGTGGCCTCTTCAGCCTATGAGAAATTTGGGATTTTTGTAGTGTTGTTTTAAGTGCTGTTCTCTGTTGCCTGTTTTTCTTTTTTATCCAGGAACTGTTGTCTTCTTGCTAATAGGAGTACCACCACTTCACACCAATATCCTGCCTCTCTTTTCACATCCAACACTGTTCCATACTTATAACCACTACTTATTACTGTAAGAATTTTTCCCTTACATGTATCTGTTTAACCAAGGGCATCGATCACCCTGTTTAATCCTCCTTTTTCTGCAAAAACATTTTCTTCCTTCCTTTTTAAGAAGGTGAAAACAAAAATCTTTTTAGGTCATTGAGAAACTTAGAACAGCCACCAGTATTTATTAGTTAGATGATTTCAGTGACTACACTGTCTGTTCTCTATCCAGGACTGTGTGTATCACATTAGTTGTCTGCCTCTTAAGTGAATTTAATGACTGTAATGTGCACATTCATTTGCTTTTAGACATTCAGATGAACAATCTTATTTGTTATGAATTCTGCCCTTGACACACCCTTTGAGAGCACTTCTTGGGCCTCACCATCCTCATGCTGGACACAGCCTCAGACAATAGCTCAGCTCTGCTTTTGTGCTTCCCATTGTGCTGCACTTGTGTCCAGAAACCACACCTGTGGTCTTGAATGAGTTTGTTGTAAGAAGAACCCCTTGTTCTGCAGAGCTCCGAGTCTAAAGAGATGAGCCAGATGAGAGGTGGGAAGGAGAGGGAGGCACCAACAGGCTCTGTGACTTGCTTGACCTCCTGTGGCAGTTGTGAGGTGCCACGTGCAGGGTGTGTGACAGAGCTGGGACAGTGATCCAGCTGTCTGTGTCCCCATGGCTTTGGCACAGCTTCTAGACCAGTATGGGTATCAGGTAGTGAGACCTTACCAAGAGTCCAACAGTGCAGTGTGGGTGTAAATCAAAACAATGCAACTGTTTATCAGCCCAGGAAAATGATCAGGAATAAGTATCTAATCTGTAGAGCCTTCATGTCTGAAATGGGATTGCTAGGGATTTTAGTGGCTTTTTTACAGGGCAGTCGTCATGGAGAAATTCTGGAAATATCAGAAGTGATGCTTCTACTTCTATAAAGTGTAAAATCATTCCCAGAGGGAGTGGTTTCTGGGAAGACAGCAGTGAAGTTCCAGAAAGATGTCTGTGAAATGAAATAGCCTGTCTGGGGATCAGCCGTGCTGCTCCTGCTAATTCACAGGATCTCAGCAAGAGTATTCTTTGACCAAAGCAGGAAATACTCAGCATTCTTTTTAGGCTTCCAACTCTGTACCCAACTGTGCAGGGCAAGTACAGGAATGAACAAGCTCAGGTAGGAAAGTAAAAATCCACAAAAAGGTGGAATAGCTTCTTTTAGAAGGGGAAAATTTGAGGAGACTTTTGCTTTCATCAGCTTTCCCTTTGCCTGGTTTACATACAAGCATCATAGTCCTGGGTGTGTGAGACTGTGTAATATCAAGAGTACACTTCAGATACTGTGGTATTTCTATTCACCTTGGTTCCTATTCCCAGAGACATGCCTGGAGATCATCAGCTCAGAAGTTTAATTTACAAAACCAGTTTTTTGCCATGCTGACAAAGACATGGCCAGTACCTGGTATGGAAATGTGAGTTAAGCTACTTAGGGTGATTATTCTTCTGTTGTTAGCTTGTTAAGGAAAGGGTAATGTGGCAAGGAAATCCTAAGAAAGTTGGTCAGAGATATTGCTTTGGATATTTCAGTATTGCTTTGGATACTGATTTTTAACAGTGTTTTGTTGGTGTGCCAATATCCAAAACCTATCTTAAATCTACTTACATCCCATTGATTTGCTACACTATAAACCAGATCTTATATCAAATTAAGCACTTGCAAACAGCTGCTTATCAGAGGCTGTGCTCAGGGCTGCTGGTACAAGGCAACCCAAGATTTAAGGTACGTTGATGCTGCAGCAGGAGGGGTGTGCCTGGTGCAAGCTGCAAGGATGCACTCTTGTGGCAAAGAGGTGCTGTACAGGGAAAAGGAGGAGTTGAAATCACCTTCTGTTTATTAGGAAAGTGAAGACTTTCATACTCAAATAAGATGAAGAGATTATCAGCTATACTAGGCATTTTCACTGCAGCATCAGTATTTTGTATTAGTTCTCATTATATTTTCTCTGCTGGAGGGTACATTTGTACTTCTGTTTTCTGAACTTCTGATAAGCAGGTGCTATTCAGCATTCCTCAGTGTTTGCTCCCCTGGGCACATATTTGTAGCTGCCTGCCAGAACTGTTTGTATGGCTTGGAGGAGAGGAGGTGTCCAAGGGAAGAACTGGGGGAGCACAGCAGCTGTGTCCTGAGGAGCCCCCCTGCCTCAGTGAGCCTGCGCCCCACAGAACCTGGCCCTGCTGCCTTGGCTCTGCAGACAGCAAACCCACCAGGGCTGAGGCATGCAGGATTGTCTCCCACCCCTGCCTTAAAGCACTTCCAGGGTCAGGTGGGGAGGGTGCCAGGAGAGGATGGTGGCTGTGGATGCTGTGTTAACCCCAGAGCAGCAAGGTTGGAACCATGGCAAGGGCTGTGTGTGTGCAAAACCCTGTGACTAGCCAAGAACTAGCCAAGGGGAACCAGGGGTTGATTGAGGTGAACTGCTGAAAGACTCTGAGCACGTTTTAAAGGTGCTTAGGTGCCTGATGATATGGATGGAGTTTTGATCTTCCCCAGAGAACCTACCTGGAGGCTATTTTCAGTCTTTCCTCTATTGGCAATGGTGAGAGAGATGGGGAGGCTGAGTGGTGATCAGAAGCCACATTCACTGTGGACTACATATGCTTATATACTATTCTAGAAAGGCTAGTAATGTTTTACTACAATAATTGGGTTAATCATCACATAAACAAACATACATTTTGCAACATCTCTTGCTTGCAGAAGTTTATTCAATCTTCTTTTCCTGTCAGCCAGTCTTGATTCAATCTTCAGCCTGTCCAGATTCAATCCTCAGAGCTCTGTTTGTTCTTGACAAGGAATCCTGATTATCAGATCTCTTATTGCTAATTAGATCCAAAGTATTCTCTGTCTCGTGTGCCCCAAAATTCCTCTTGGAAACTTTGTTCCTTCTCTGTAACTCACAGCTGATCATGTGTTTTTTCTCTGCCACTGGTTACCCAAGTTGTGTGCTCAGAGAGGTTCTTTTTGAACTGTTTAATAGTGTACACCTGGTAAGTGTTTAGCATGAGTCTCCCATGTCCACCTCTGTCATTTAGGAGCCCTGTTTCTACAAATAGATGTGTCTTACAAGAGTGGAGGAAGCTGGGGATACTTGCATACTGTTTATGTAAGGTAGCACTGACAAAACCCACTTGAAATGCTGTGTAGTTATGTCATTGGTAGGGTGTTTTCCAAATATTTCTTTGTCAGAAACCATAGTCAGTCAACAACTAAATCAGTAATGCAAAAGGTTAATAGCAAACAAAAGTGAAGAACATTGTAGCAGACTGCCAGGCAGTTGGCTCCATTCTGAGTGTGACAGATGGGTGGCAGGTACCAAAGCCAACATTGCATGTGCAGAGGAAAACACAGTCTGTAACACTGCCCCACTTCTCACAGAGCCTCTGAGGATGAGTGGCTCTCTCTGCTTTCCAAGAGACCCAAAGGCACCCTGGCAAAGTTCCTTAGAGTAGGGTTGTGCAGGACCTGCCCTCAGGCAGTGCCATCCCGAGTGTCAGACAGCTCAGGAATGACCCAGTGCAGTCAGTGCAGAGCAGGGAGGGCTCCCAGGGCTGCTGGACTTGTTCCTGCAGGGATCTGGGCACCTCCTCACCTGTGAGGCCCCTGGAGTTCATGTGCAAAACTGAGTGAGAGGGCAGAGGGCTGGGACTAACACTGAGGCCATCTGGATCTCTGTGGATGTGCAGAGGGCCCAGGTGGAGCACAAAGCCACTGGAAGTTTGGTCAGTAACTGAAGTAGGTGATGTTGAAGATTCCAGTTTAACAGATAATGTGGATTATTCCTATGAAGTCCTTCTTATTTTGAGATTTAAGATAACAGCATATACAAGATAGGAACATAAGGTTGATCAGGACAGATTTTAACAGTTTCCAGTGTTTCTTGTTAAAAATGGGGTGGGAAAAGTGAAAAAAAAAAAAAAAGGAAATTAAAAGTGAAAGAAGTCATGGATAAATATTGAACAACACTGCTTCTCCAAACTGAGTTTTCCCCTGTGAAAATGTGGTAGTTTAATAAAATGGAATGGACTAGCTTTGGAACATTAATGTGAGCATACTTTCCTTTTACACTAAATTGTAACCACTGTCAATGGATCTGCACTGAAAACTGTTCATCAAACTGTCCTGTGCTGCACTCAGATGGTAAAATTCCATCACAACTCTGTCTGGCTATCATACAGAATTAACTCCCTGCTTAGCTTCAGTCTGAGACACAGTAAATACTGGCAAACAGGTGAAGGCTTTATGAGCCTCAGAAAAATAGATTTCTATGTGCTTTTTCAGAATACAAAGTATGTTATAGATTCTCAGGAAAACTAAAATTACCAGAAACACTTAATCCCATACTGGAAATACCATGTGGTTTTGCCAAGACACTGAATAGTAAA
Organism: Setophaga petechia; assembly: GCA_024362935.1. Taxonomy (NCBI): domain Eukaryota; kingdom Metazoa; phylum Chordata; class Aves; order Passeriformes; family Parulidae; genus Setophaga; species Setophaga petechia. The sequence goes on from JANCRA010000016.1 coordinate 15,991,137, forward strand.
ATCAGCATGACTTAAATTAATAAGGACAGTTGTCTAGAAGTAGAACACTTTGCTTGAACCTAATAGTTCAGTTTAATACAAGGAGTATTTTCTGAACTTGCACATCAGCTCAGTAGGAGAAGAAAATAGCTATGGCAACATATAAGGAATTATCTTTGAATGTCCCTTGAATGTTCTGATCTCCTCTGGATGAGTACTGACCCATCCTGTGTTATCATAAGAATGCTCCAGGTTTACCTGAGTGTCACTGGTTTCTTGTGTGGAGATGCCTGCCAAAGAATGTAGTGTCTGCACAGCCTTCTGAGAAAGAGCCATGATGTCTAAAGAATATTGAGAATTATTTTCTCCGCTTCTGCCTCAAAAGATTTGTAGATGCAATTTCTTTTTTTTTACTCAAGTTTTACAGATTTTCAGAAAATTTCAGATTTCCAGGGCACACGGGGCTTGGAGAGCAGAAATGTCCCTGTAATTAACCAGCTCAATAACTCTCCATCCATCCATCCCTGTGTCCTGTGGGATGGGTTTGGCCCCTCCCCTGCTCCCGAGGGCCCTGCCGAGGGTCAGGCTCCCGATGTGCTTCCAAAAGTGTTCCTCTGTCTCCATCTTCTGGTCAGCTCTTCGGCACTGCCTGCACGTCCTCTGCACACAGAAGTGTGCATTCATCAACGTGAGAAATGGCCTTCTCTGGTGGAGCCACGACCAGGCCCTTTCCCTCTTGTTCCTGCTGCTTTCCCTCTTGTTCCTGCTGCTTTCCCTGGCTTGTGAAGAACAACCTGTGCCTGATGGGGATGGCACTTGGCTGAGGAGGTGTGTGAAGAAAGCTGCTGATATTAACCACCAAGTCTGCTCACAAACATGAAAGTCACAAAAAATACTATGAGCTCCATGCCCGTGTAGATAGGAGCTCCACATGTCCTGGATGGTTTTCCTTAAACAGCTCTTTTGTAAAAGGTGACAGATATTAGCAGCAAGGAGTGTAACAAGGTGTCATAGATGGATAATGAGATGATTGGCTCTCACAATTAAGGGATAACTATTGTGTGAATATTAGGAGAAGCTTTAGTGATGTATGGTTCTGTTATTGTAGTTTAGATGTCCTCTGCTCTCCCCATAGTTCCCTTTCCCCCCTGTATTGTTGCCATCAGACAGCCAGGGCTGTCTAGGACAGGTAAAGGAAGCTGCACAGGTGTCCCTTGCATGGGGCAGGTGGGAATGGAAAAGCTTGGGGGTGTTTAGGGGGTGGGCATGGCAACACCTGAGCTCCAATCCAGTTACAAAGCAGTCTGCACTGATAAATGGCACAGAAGAGCTGACAGACAGACTTTGGGTAGGGCCAGGGCTGGCTGATGCCACCCCCAGGGGTATAAAAGACTGAGCACCCATCTTGAAGGGCACTGGCCATGTGGTATCCATGAGGGGCAGTTCCCAGCACTGCAGCTTTTCCCTTGTGTAGTCCTTTGTTGTATTTTTGTTAAGGTTTAATAAACCTCTTTAAATTTTCAAAGTGAGCAGTTGTCTCTCACAAAGGGAATTGCTCTGAAATTGCTCCCACCGAGGGCTATGGAGCTTGCTGTCCCTCAGCTCTCAGGTGCAGCCTCTTGGATCAGATCAGTGTCCAGAGGAGCAGCTTGAGCTGCTGGGACAGAAAAGCTCAAAGAAGGTGCCCCTCCTTGGGGGGCTGCAGATCTTACCTTGGGGGATTGAAGCCCATAACTGGTTAAACCAGCAGAAGGAAAACTAAAGATCTGCAAACAGTAGGACTAGTTTACTAGGGGGAAAAAATCCAAAATTTCTGGCTTTTCTGCCTTGATAACTACATACTTTTTTCCCATCCTAAAAAGAGCAATGCATTACCCAGCTTGTATTTCTAAAAATGTTAGGCAGAAGTTGATCACTGACTTCTTTTGCTCACTTAACCTACATAGCCATATATAATTTAACCAATAGAGATGAAATTGTGTTTCTTCAGCTGATTTTAAAATTGCCATGACACTGATAGGCTGATGACTTGTACTCTTTTATTATAGAAAGAGAATATATTTTCTACATATAACTGGGCATAGGAAATTTGAAATGCATTCACTTTTTTCAAAAAGTCAGAGGAGTTCTTGATCCAGCACAGCCCTGCTGGCTGTTTTAAGTGCATTATAATCACATTTTCCTGGATTTTTTTAAGTGTTTTGCTCTTCTGTGTTGTGTGTGAAAAACCCACACAAACAACAGGGAAAACTGACTGGCAGCCTTGGGGAAACAGTGAAACTCTGCAAAATGCTGCCAGACACACAGAGCAAACTGACTGAAACACCAGGAAAAAACCAATTATTTTTAGTCACTATATGTTATAATAGGGGCCTAAAGGATTCTGACAGATGTGGGATTTTTGAAACAAGATGGTATCCTCAACACAGATGATGCTGTACTGTGAAAGGTGAAAGGCTGAGTTAAATGCTGTTTTTCTCACTTCACCATGACTGATGTGGTCCACTGGAAATTTCAAAACATCAGGGGATGGTATAGACTCCAGAAGATCTTTCTTTGGAACAGGCAGCTATCTTTGGCTCCCTTCCCTGGATGGGAACTCTAAGGTGGAGTTCCACAACTGAAGCAATGTAGAATTCACTGCCTCTGGGCACACCACCCTTTCAAAGCAGGCCTTGTGCTTCTCATGAGCCAAAGCCTTTGTAAACAACCTCCAAAGGGATTTTAAACCAAACCAGCTGACAAAATGTGGTACCAGGACCAGCAGGAATGGTGGAGGGCTAAGGTGGCCAGAGGCAGCCTGGAGAGCTCAGGGCTGCACCCCTGTTCCAGCTGCTCCCCTGCAGCTGTGCCTGGCACATTTGGGGCACCCTGTCTGGGGGCACTGGGATCTGGGGCTGGGTGACCTTCCTTATCTGAAGAAGGCAGAGAGGAGACCTGGGGCCTGAGCTGCAGCTCAGCAGCTGAAGAATTTTCTTATGTAGGTGCCATCCTGGTATGAAGAAAACTTTAGGAACCCAGCTTCAGGTTATGTATTCTCAGCTGAATCCCATCTGAGCTGTGTGAGCTGCAAAAGTGAAATTAGAATTTCAGACAGATGGGAACTCCTCAAAAATGTATGCTATTTTGTTTCCTGGAAGGATTTTGACAAGTTGTTTAAAGCTGTGCAGCTTACTACCTATCTCTGCCTGGTCTTTGAGACACAATTCAAAATAAACTCATTAAAGGTTTGTGTTTCAGCAGGGGAAATGCAGAGTTGCCTTTTTGCATTTCTAGTGACAACATCAGCAGCAGATGGCAACAAACAGCTGAAAATCTCTGTTTAGGTCACTGCCTGGCCCCCACAGTGGGATGTATGCATGTGATAACTACTCTGAGTATGAAAACCTACCTGTTCTAGCTCCTCTAGTGCATGTGCAGCACCAGCCTTAGTGCTTGGTGAGGCTGCTGGCAGCAAACCTTGAGCAGAGACTGGGCAGCTGCATTTTACACTGTGAAGGTCTCATGGAATGCTGCAGGCATCAGGGAGAAGTAATTGCTTCTGCATAGGTATCCACAGCTGCTAAAAACCCTGTATCTCCCCAATGTGGCAAGTGCATGAGGTATGTGATTCAAAGAGAGATTGGTGGATGAGTAAGTCTGAAGTTCAGGCATTTGCCTCATAGCAGGTTAACAAAACTTCTAAAAGGCTTTGGCATTTCAGTTGGGGTTTTTAATTGCAGCCAACAACAAAAGCTCCATGCCCCCTAAAAAAACGTGTGCAGGCTTGTGTTCCCCACAGTCCCTGGAGCAGGGCAGGGAGAGGCTGACCTGAGAGATTTGTTTCTTCTGGACCTGCAGTAAAGTAAGGCATTGAGAGAGATTTTCTGTGGCTCCTGAGAATGCTTCTAATCTACCCCAGTGAGCAGGGCAGGAACCTGATGGCTGTACCTACAGCCAAACCCTTGCACAAGGATTCTGTTCTCAGCTGCCCTGGGAGCTGCAGAGCTCTTGGCACTGCAGCCCAGGGCCTGGGGGCCATGGCACCCACAGGAGCAGGAGGACTGGAGCCCCAGCTTGTCTCCAGTGCTGGCTGCAGCCTGGCACAGAGGTGAGATGGGCCCTCCTGGTCACGTTGCTGAGGCTGCTCTGGGAGGGGCTGTCCTGGCTGCTGCTGAGTTGGATGAGAGCTCCCTGTCTTTGGCTCCTGCTGTGCTGTCCCTCACGGTACATCCTGCTCTGCCAATGTGACTGCACACACAGTCACTCCCTAACCTAGTTCTGTCAGAGTGATGCAGGTTAGGTTAGCTATTTTTTTAATATGGGAAAAGTAGCCTCAAGGCCAGGTTCTCTTGCTCAACTTCTATTACAATAATAGCATGCAACATTCATATTGTGCTCTGCTGGAGTGTGTGTGATCAGCTTGTGATTGGACTTAATAGCTCTGTAAATAAAAGAAACACAGAACAAAAAGCATGATAGTCTTCAGAAATCCAGCTGATTCCTGGAAGAGTTAACTCATTTAGAAACCTTTTAGTGGGCCATATTGATTACATGGATGTGTTCAGAGCAGCTGTGGATATTGCAGTAACAATGAACTGAAGCAGTTTATCAGCACATCAATTATTTTACTGGTATAAAAAGGAGCTTTAATTGGACTAATGATGATGGGCTCAATCTTATGTCGAAGCTATCTCGCTATCACAAAATTATCTCTCAATGAGCTCATCTGTTTTGCAAGGGAGAAGCTCATAATCTCATAGGATGGAAGATGTTTTGGCTATTTATAGTCACTGATTTTATTTGCAGGGGATATCATGACTTCACAAGTGCAGTGGCACTAATCTCCCTGGTAAAGCATTTATCCTAATCTAAAGGGAGCTCTTTGCTACAAAGCCAGCCATGTACTTGAAAGGGCCATTGAACACGTTTGAAACACTGACAGTGATTTGCCTGTAAAAGCAGCAGGTGAATCAGTGTGTCCTGAATGCACAGCAGCCCAGAGCCAGGCTGCTCTGTGAAAATGAGGCAGTGAGACAGAGGAGAAGATGTTCCTACCCAAAATGGCTGAACTGCTGAGATGAGTTGGGCAACAGCACATGAACAGCTGAGAACGTGCTGCAGCCTTCTGGCTGCTGAGGACATGCAGGGATGGGTTTAGGCACTCTCAGTTAAAGAGCAGGCTGCTGTTCTTACACCAAGGACAGGGAGAGAGTTTACTTTTCTCAGGTATTTCCTACCCTACTCAAACCAGCTAGCCTGAGCTAGCTTTCAGCACTAAGTTGTATGGAATTACTTTTGGCACCTGCTCCCAAGGGATGGAAATGCCTCTCTGGTTGTGTTTGCAGAGATCACTGAGGACCATGGAGGTAGCTGGAGTGTATCTCCAAGAGATCAAACATGTTCCCTACTGAGGCAAATGGAGAATAAGTTAATCAGCAAGCAGGGTGGAAGTGGAGTTTCTGCAGAGCTCAGGGCTGAGAGGAGCAGTGAGCCAGCAGAGATCGCTGCTGGGCTGGAGGGGGCAGCCTGTGACCTGCTGGGACCAGGCTTTGGTTAACAATTCCACAGCTCCAGCCTTCAACAGGATGTGGAGCCAACCCCAGGACAGGCTGGGGTGCAGGAAACCATGTCAGAGCTGTGAAGGGAGGGAGTGTGGGTGCACAGCACCTGCTGCTCTTACCAGGCACTTCATTTCTTGCACTGCTGCTGCAGTGTCCTCAGCCACCAGCAAGCCCCTGGGCTGCAGCTGTGCCTGAAAGGGCAGTGCAGCCCCAAGTCTGAATTTATTTTTTCTCCTTGCAATCTGCAGGAATAGAGTGCACTTCATCACTTTCTGCCAGGTCTGCTGAGGCCTGCCCTTGCTGGTTGTGGGCTCAGTGATTCCAGGAAGATGAGCAGATTTGTACACAAGGTACGTGCAGGATAACCTAGGACCACATCAGTGGATAAGGCCAGATGTGTCTTCCTTTAAATCATAATCCTTCATGTAATATCACATTTAGTTGTCATAGAAACCATGGCATCACTAAGACTTGCAGCCCTTGATCCTGCAAAGCAGTTGAGCATTTGCTTTTAATATAAAGTATGTGCTTAAATTCCAACTATTTCTGTGGCACTGCTTGTATGCCTAGAACAAAGCCTACACTTTATTTTTTTCCTGTGTGAGAGTGATGTGGCCCAGTAAAACCTCCTGGTTTCTTTAGTTAAGCCCAAACAGTATGCATGTTTCACAATCAAAAAAATTACTAGCACAGGAATGGTCTAAAGAGAGTCCAAACAGAACTTTTTAAAAAGATGTGTTGGCAATTGAATGCTTGATTAGATCACATCACTGTCTCTGCTCCTGTAACCTGAAAAAGCATTAGAATAATGCTTTTCACAATTTCTTCCAGCACTTAGGACAGTGCACAACTCTTAATTCTACTGATTGTGTAAGGAGAATTTTTTTTCAATGAGTCTAGAACATAGAGAAGTTCAATAATAATTTCTAACAGAAACATTCATGCTCCCAAATTAAATAACCTATTTATTGTAGCTGTTCATGAAGCATTTTTTATTTTTCTTTGAAAACTGAGTTTCTGATTTAAATGTTTAACACTTTCTGTGTTAATTTTAAGGTACATTTTAGCATTCAAAGTGCTGAGGAAAGTATGAAAGTATCCCTTGTGTCTCCAAAAAAACAACAAGAAAAGTTTGACATTCTGGGAGTTTTAAAACATCTTTTAGCTGGGTCTTTGAGCAGGTGTCCATGTTGAATATTCAATTCTGTTGCAAATGTGTTTGAATGATATTTCACTCATTTACATTAACATGGTATTTCATTCATTTACATTAACTGCAGTATTTCCCCCCAGATCACTCTACAAATGAAATGTCTGGGGTGCCTTTTCAGGGACGAAATGTTCCCCTGCAGACAGGGCCTCATTCCAGGCTTGCTGGGCTCAATGGGCAGGTTTCCACTGGAGCTCAGAGGGTTCTTTATCAGAATGAGGTGGTTTATAGTTCATATTTGATCTCATGATAGACATGGGGTAACGCTTTGACCCATTTCAGCACTTGATAACTGGGCCTACCCACATCTGTTACAGCTGTTCTGAAGTTATACATTTACATTTGTGCCAAAGCCTGTTCTGTAGAAAACCTGTTCTGTAGAACTTCAGTAGGATGAGGTCGTAGCAACTCCACAGTAAATTCAGTGCATTTTCAATGCTTCCTGTCAGCAGAAATAAAAAAGGAGCAATATCCCAAAGGCATCAGCTTTTGTGGAAATTAAAGCAGAAGGTTAATAAAGGTGGTTGAGTCAGAACTCTCTTCCAATTCAGGGGATGTTTGTGGACAAATCTTCCTGCTATTTACTGAGCTCCACCAGCTGGTAAATGACTGTGTATTTCTAAAAGCCATTCTTGTAAAAAGTTTAAATTTTGTGAATGGTAAAAAGGTTTTAAAATGTTCCTGACTAATCTCCTTGCCTGGAGAAGAAGGTATCAGCGTTTGTATGACTACAAAGGTAAATTGATGAGCATGCTGTTGATTCTGCTGATTTCACAGTACCTGGACAAAAAGAATCTCATCCATAGAAGCATTTTATGAAATAGCATGATTCACACCAAAAAATGAGTAAGAATTTATGGTCAGCCATATTCACCAGCAGACACACGAAGGGAATGTTCTCCAAATTATTTGTTAATAGTACTGTATAAAAACAAGATAGGGAAAGGGAACAGTAAGCTAGTTTTCTATTTTATACTTACAGGGCTTAAGTTGATTTTTACACAGCTCCTCTGAGTCTGAGAATTCGTAGTGCTCCCGAGTGTTCGCTAAAGTCCATCGGAAGTAATGGACAAAATGCGACTGACCGTCTTGAAGGCGTGAAATCAATTTCGGAGCACGGAGGAGGAGCCCCAGTGCCCTCCTGTATCGGCGGTGGGCGCTGTGTGCCCGCTCCTCCCGCCGGGCCCGAACCCCCCGGGCTGGGCCGGGAGCGACCGCGGGGCCCGCGGGGAACCGCCCGCCAGGGGGCGCCGTGCGAGTGCAGCGCGGCCGTGAGGGGAGAGCCCGGGACAGAGGGACAGGGACAGACACGGGTACACTGGGACAGAAGGATACTGGGCCATGGGGACACCAGAGCGGGGCAGCTCCGGGGCACGCCCGGCGCACCGGGAGCGGGCACAGCGGGACCCAGCAGGGCCAGCGCCCCACGGCACTCCGCTTGCTCCAGCCCCCCTCGGCACTGGAAAACCGCAGCCTTTTCCCTTGGCCTTCCCTGCCGTGCTCACCTTGGGCCGCCCTTGGCCCGGTTTGGTGGCCACTCTTGGCAGCTCTTTTGCCCTGTGGCATTGCATCCTCCAGGAAGAAATCCTTCCAGGGTCCCTGGATGTCAGAGTGGCAGGAATCTCTGGGCCAACATTCAGCTCATGTTTTTCTTTTCCTGGCTTCATTTAACTTTTCTTGCTTCTTCTCTGCACCAGAACAAAATAATCCCTTACACAGTGCTCTCAGCCTGCAGATTTGAGGAGCCAGAACATAAAGGCAGGCCTGTGCTACAGCTCACTGTACTTTTGGTTATGTGATACAACCATGTACTAATGAAGGGAGGGGATGATAAAGGTCCTTTAGCTCCTTCCCTCCAGCCCTGTTCCTCTCCCCCGTCCATGTGGGAAGACAGTGTATTCCTATTTGACTGTTCCCTAGTTAAAACTGTTTATATGAGACTGGTTCTTCAAGCCAGATAAATCTCCCAGATTTATCTCAGCAGATAGTGGACAAGTTAAGACTCTTGTCTAGGAAAAAAACCACCTTGGTGAGTACATTGCCATACTACATTCTTGCAGGTGTCACACAGGTGTTGTTCTGAGGTTGCTCAGTTGTGCCTGGAGCTAAAGTGAGTGCAAGCCAGGGCTAGGATTGGGGTGTGTAAAGGAGAATCCTAATGGACATTGGCTGCATCAGAGAATCTAGCTCTGGAGTTTAATGCTATTAGAAATCACATCAGAAATCTGTCCTCCAAGCCCCACACTCTGCTGTGTTTTTTGATAATTTTCTGCCAAGATCACAGTTGCAGTGTTCTAGGTAAAGAGCACAATAGAATGTACCAAGCAGGGTAAATTCTGAAACCAGTGACAGCATTGCTCTGCTCCCCGAGCCAAACCAGGCTGTAGCTGTGAGTGGAAATTGGAGAATCCTATGGAAAGTAACAAGTGTGGAGCCATGGGAAGGAACTGGGAAGGTGTGTGTGGGGTGTTACAGAATGGGCCCAAGTGAGATCCAGTGTGATGGTGATATAAAAATGCAATCTATAGGACAGCAGGAATCACTAGGTTTGTGGCTTTATAGATCATGATTTTTTAAATTGATTTTTCTGCAACCGTTGGAATTATTTTCTTGTCCTCATTGCTATTCAAATGTCTCTCTGTGTCAATTACAGTCTCTTCTAAGTCACACTGAAAGTCTTGATCTGAACTCTAACACAGCACTACCATGATCCATTTTAAACACATTAAGTACCTTTTCCTGCTCAGTTATTTGCTATTTTTATTCCTTTTTCACAATTCTTAAGCCAGTTCTCAAATTATGTGGGTGCTGTTATGTCAAAAGAAATGTGAATTAGTTATATTCAGAATTCTGTGATTCAGTCTTCCAAATGTTGGTTTAAAGCCAAGTATGTTGGTTCTGTTACTTTCCTTTCACTCACTGGTGTTGTAAATCTATATGAAGTTCCCTTCCTTATAAACTCCAGGGCACATATAACTGCTTGAATCTGTTATCCTTCACCTGTTTCAGCAGCTTTTTGTGCTTAGAATTTGTTTCTAGCAGGAGAAGAGTCAGATTTACAGGAAGTAATTGCTATGTCATTCTTTTTCTGAGGTTTGGTCTCACCTGAGGAAAGATGACTTCAAGTCAGCTTTATAATGAGAAAAAATCTTATATTTTCTGTCCTTCTTTCACCAGTAAAGGTAGATGGCTTAGATTTCCAGATGTACTTCACTACCTTTTTTTTTTTGTGGGGGGGGGGGGATTGTGGGTTTGTTGGTTGGTTTTGTGGTGTTGTGTTGTTGTTGTTGGGTATTTTTTGGGTTTCTGGTTTTGTTTTTCGTTTGTTTGTTTGTTTGTTTTTACAGTGTTGTATCTAAAAAACTCAATTTTGTGCATATGATATTTTAAATTTAGCAGATGCAGATCATGTAGAAATACTGGGGCTTGGTGGACCTTGACTTGTGGTCTGTGGACACTTGTGATTTCCAAATCAAGAAATGGTTGAAAACACTGGTTTAGCTCCCCAGTCTGTCCTTCCCCACATGTCAAATGAGGCTGCATCCTGTCACACCTGGCCTGCTGTGACACTGGTAAGGCAGCACTTGAGTCTGTGGAGGTTTGAACAGGGACAGTGCTGTCCCAGGCATAACTCTGTTCCCCACAACCTAAACTTGACTACAAAAAGAGATAAAAGTGGATGAGAAGCTGTGGATGGTGGGGTTGCTGAGATGCATTTGATCTCTCTTTTCCATGCTAGGTGATGTGGTTGCAGAATCTGGAGCAATAACTGTGACCTGCCCTGTTCACCTCCGTGTCTGCCAACTCAGATGCCCTCTGCTGATATTTTAGATGTAGACAAAGTTAACTGCCTATCAAAATAAGAAATCAAAATGGGCATGGAGGGGCTGAATATTCAGCTGTGTCTATGATTGCATCTCAGCCCTGGAGCACTTGAGCTGGGGGTCTGGCTGTTCCCTTGCCTCCCAATCCAGGCAGAAATGTATTTAGCAGGACTGAGCCTGGCATCCAACCTCTGCTCCTGAACATCCCTTTTAGGCTCTGAGAGGCAAGGGAAAATGAGCTTGCTGAGCCCTGGCTCTTTCTGCCTTTGTCCAAGGTTTCAGCTAGGGTCCCTCTCTTGTCCTTCTCTTTATGGGTGTCAGGTATTATTTTGTCTTTTCTAGTCTCAGGTTCTGCTGCTATCTGTGAAAAAGTTCAAGAGTCTACCTGGGAATCAACTATTATCAAACTGCATCGTCCATCAGTAAAATCAATTTACACTTCCTCCCATCTCATTAACTTTATCCTTTACTTTCTCTGTCTGCTGACGTTCAGGGATACAAAAGATGTGGGCCTTCCCTATTTCTGAAATGGCAGTTCCTTTTTGGTGCCTGACATTTCTTTTGGGAAAGTGACATCAGAATTAAACAGAAAGACCCCTTTCTAAGTGCTAGGCTGTAAATGAGAGAAGTGAGATCAAAAAACACAACTATAAACTACTCTCAGAGAAGCAAATCAATCCTCTGCTATGTACACTCAACTGAATGTACAGGAGCTTCATTCAGGGGTAAAGCTGGAAATACAGCAGACCTGGAAAAGGCATTCACAGGAAGAAAAGGACTAACACAAACTGAAATTCATCTGTGCTCTAGAATATCCTTTCTTTAGACAGACAACTATTGCTTTCATCAAAGCCCATTCATCCTATATTTTACTTCATTTCCTTCTTAATGGCTCATTCTGAGCTCATCTTTCCTTCAGTTCCCTTTGCCCCTTGCTGCTGGCCTTCTGTCCTGCCAGGGACATGCCTGTCTGATCTGTTGGAAACAGGGCTGGCAGTAAATGCTGAGGGGAAATACAACTTTGGTCTAAACTGTTCATCTCCTTGTTCTACCCAAGAATGCAATGAGGAATCTGCTGGGTTTTTTCTGAAAGTTTCAGTTGAAGATTCTTACAAGAATTTCCTATATTTAAATAAAAAGGTGGGAAAAGAAACAAATGTTATGAAGGTATATTATCTTCAAAACAGGGTTTTGGCCAAAGTTCAGCCTCTGGGAGAGGGAACCTAGCTGTATGATAGAGGAAGGCAATTGTGATGTTGAAGATGCAAGTTAGAAAACAATGGTGCTTACAGGCAATATAGATCAAGGAATTTAAGAGCAACTGTAACTACTGGAATCTGATAGAATGCTCCTGGGGGCTGTACCAAGATTCACGACCTTTATTAACCTGAGATGTCAGGTCCTGCCCTGTGTACACTCATTTTGGCCTTTGGGAAACTCTGGGCTTTCCTGAATCACCTTATGACCAACATGAGATTCATGTCAATGTCCCATGGCAAGTCCTGAAGAAAGAAACTGGATGAGTCACACATGTCTGACAGCTCTTCACACCTCTGAAGCAGCCTCTGAATTCCAGAAGAGGAGTCAGCCCCAATGTGTTCTCAAGGTCTTATCACAGAAACTAATTCAGCTTGCACAATGCCTACTAAATACTGAGAAAGGCAGGAGAATTCAGAGGAGTGGTGGCTGTGCAGCTGCATGTTACTTCTTGAAGCCTGCAACAAAAAGGTAGATTGAATGAGCTGGGAAAGTTCTAGACCAGGTTTGCAGAACACACTTGGCCAATTAAACAATTTGTTTGTCCTGCCAGGTGCTCAGGAGACAGTGTGGCAGGGTGTCCTCCCAGCCAGCACATCCACACATCCCAGCTGTGCAGCTGCCAAAAAAAGTGTGGTGTCACACTCAGTGGAGAGGCAGAGGAGAGGGAAGGTAGATGAGGAGACAAGGAGGATGGAAGAGCAGAGGGAGTGATAGAGGCAGGTCTGGTAAGGCATGACAGAAGGTGCAGTTTGAACTTGCTGAGCCTACTCACCTAACTGCTGCAGTGAGGCATTCCAGGCCAAAATCCTATTGTACAAGGGAAATTGGGCTGAGTCACCAAATTCATTCCTCTGCTGTTTCATGCATCACACCATGCAATGCCTGACAAAGTCTGCTTTGTTTGGTTTTGTCTCTGGGGTTCCCATAGGGAGGCTTTTCCAGGTCCTCCCTTTCTAATAGGTATAGTCATTTTCTGCTGCCTATTTCTTGCTAGTTTGTCCCTATACTGAAACTATCCCTTATCTCTCAAAGTTCTTTGCCCTGCCTGTTGATGTATTGACACACAACAGTTATATCCACTCTGGCTTCACTTTGCAGGCTGTGCAGTCTAAGCAATACCTCAGCCTGTCTAGAGGAGCTGAGTTGCACACACTGTATAATCACAGTCTTTCATATGACAGCTAAAAAAATCCTGTGGACTTTCTGGTATCTTTCATTCAGAGTATTTAACCAGTGTCAATGCTTCCTGAGTCCTTTTGTAGCAAAGCATGTTCTTTGCAGCTCTCTTTGCTGGAAGGGTAGGAATCTCAAGCCCACAAATCAGTCAGACTTCCATATGCTTGGAGCTGGGCATGTGCGTAACTGTTTTTCTGGATCAAGATTAGAGTTCTCAGCACTTGACAAGATTCAGCTTGTGGTTTGTGAAGTGCTGCCAGTTTGTCTGGAATTAAAGATCTATAAAAAATATCAATTTTTAAAAAAAGGCAATTCCCTGTTTCAGGTTTATGTGTGTACTGCATTAATTAATACCTGGTTGGGAAACATGAAGGACACGGCACAACAACATTGCTTGTATCACACTTCTCACCACGTGAGAGCCACTCCGTGTTCCCAAAGAACTGACAACTATCGATATGAAAAATCAAGAGAGGAAGGGACAGATACAGGTGCAGAGATGGTAATGCCAGTGTCAGGAAGGGGCAGCACCCCTCGATCTCTGAATGTAGCGAGTATTCACTTGACCACCGATGCTTTCATGCATCGTGATGCTTTTTCTGGGGATAAAAATGTTGTACAAACAATTACGGGGAGCTTAAATGGAGTAGTAGCAATTTTTCTTGGCCTCTGTATTGCTGATTTCCAACCTGCAGTGACTGACAGCAGATTTTTTGGGTATGGATCCGACAGAAACGTGAGGACAGGAATTCCTGGCTTAAGTCGACTGACCCCCGAGGAGTACTGAAGGACTGACGGGACTCTGAGATGACAAGTGCAAACCCAATGCTGCAGATTTTTCTCAGCAAAACAGAAATGAGGTGAGGAAGCAATGCCGCGTGCCCTTCCGCAGGGCTGAGCGGTAGGAGAGGAGGAGCAGCAGGGGTGAGCGGTCCCTGCGGTTCGGCAGAGGGACCGGAGGGCTGCGAGCCGGGGGCAGGAGGCAGTGCCCGGGCAGGGCTGGGGCGGGCGGGCAGCGCAAGCAGGTGCTGCGGGTCAGCCCGGCCGGGCCAGGGGACCCGGGCGGCGGCCCCGGGGGAGGAGCGGGGCGCGGGCCGGCCCCGGTGCGCGTGTCCCGGGCGCGGGGCCGGGCTAGAGGGAGGAGGGCAGGGCGAGGGCGGGGCGGTTAGCGCGGCTGGCCCGGCCCGCCGGGGAGGAAGGAAGGGAAGGGGAGCGGGCTGCGCTGTTGCCCTTTTAAGCGAGGGAGCGGGCGCCGGAGGCCGGTACAAAGGGAGCTCCGCCGTGCCCCGCCGGCTGGGGCTGCCCCGGCCCCGCCATCTTCCGCCCCGCAGGCGCGGCCGGGGCCAGGGTCGGGCTGGCTGAGTCGGAGGGAGGCGGCGGCAACGCAGGCCCGGGCCCGGAGATGAGGCCAGGATGTCGGTGTCAGGGCTCAAGGCCGAGCTGAAGTTCCTCGAGTCCATCTTCGACAAGGACCACGAGCGCTTCCGCATCGTCTCCTGGAAGCTGGACGAGCTCCACTGCCAGTTTGTGCTCCTGCCGCCGCCGCCAGGCTCCAGCCCGCAGCCGCCGCCGCCGCTCACCATCCACTGCAACATCACGGTGCGGGGGCCGCGCGGGGCGGGGAGGGCCGGGCACGGCCCGCCCTCGCCATTGTCCGCGGGGCGCGGGGAGGGGGCGCAGCCCCGCCGGGGTGACTCAGCACGGGGGGGCCGCTCCTCAGGGGCTCCGGGCGCCCTCCCCGCTGCCACCATAACAAAAGTTACAGGGGCGGGCGGCCCCGGCCTCTCCTCATGCGCGGCGGGGGCTCCTCCGGAGGACCCGGGCACGGGAGAAGGACGCGGGCCGGGGCCGCCGCCGCTTTGGGGCCGGGAGCCGCGAGCCGGAACAAAGGGCGGCCGGGCCCGGGGCAGCGGGCACAGAGCCCCGGGGCGGCGGCGGGAGGGAGCAGAGGGGCCCCGCTGCCCGGCCCGGCCCTGCGGCGGCTCGCGGGTCGCCGGTAGCGCCGTGCGCGGAGCCCGGAGCAGGCGGCGGGCGGGCGCTTTACCGAGTGCGCCACACGGCCGCGGCCTGGGGCGGGCCCGGCCTCCCCCGCGGGGCAGCCCGAGGCGGCCGCAGCCACGGGAAACTTGTCGGTGTCGCCGTCGTGGCGGGGTAAGGCAGAGCCCCCGCTCTGCCGCCGAATGGCCGCTTTATCATAACGGGGCGTTTAAACTTGTCAGGGCTGCGAGCAGCCGTGTCCGAGCTGAGGGTCTGCTGCCTGCCGAGGGCTTTGAAGGTTCTCCTTTCTGTGGGTTTTATTTCCCCTTAAATTCGTTTGGCTTAATATTTCTTATATGAGTGGAAGAGAAGCTGAATAAAACGTTCAGTGTTGTGTGACGTGGTAACAATCCTCTGGTTCTTCAGAAGTTTTAAGGCCTAAACTTGCAGAAGGATCTGAATATGTTGGCATCTGTGACTCATGTACAGGAAAGTGCTGGAGGTTCATTTTTGTTGTGTTGGTTGCAGTTCTAGGTGAATTTAAATGCCTTATCAAGATTCAACTGAACAGTGACATATTGAAACACTTTGGGTGAAAATAGCACATTTGTGTTTAAAGAAGACAAATTCTACTGCCTTTTTTTGTCTTTGTATGGAAGTTTTAAACACCGTGGTGGTCAAAACATTAATGTAAATGCAAATATTTTAGTACTGAAAGATGAAAATGTGTGTGCAAACCAGGCAAGTCTAATAATAATCGTGAGCAGATTCTTACTTGCCTTAAAGTAACTTTATTAAATTAAAGGCAAATTATTAAGTGGATCTTTCAGTTTTCACAGGTAACTGTTATGAAAAGTTGCTTCTGTGGTCGTGGGACAGGTCTTTGTTTTACTGGATACTTGTAAGACATAAAATTCTGGGATTTTATGGTAAAATAAATAAGAAGCGTTGGTGTTCTTGTTTCCAGACGTGACCCATCAGATGATGAATTGTGTGACTTCGTATAAATATTTTTTATTCAGTAGAGAGTGTTCCATTGCACAGAAATTTGGCTTTTTGTTTCCACACAACATGATATATTTCATGAGTCTCGCTCTAAACAATAAAATGAAAGGTCTGATGATTGTGCACCCTTGGTTGCCAGTTGAATTTGATGAGTTATTTCTTCTTTGTCAAGTCACAGCTACCAGGTGAGCCAGCAGTAAGACCTGAAGTTGTTGTGCTCAGAGTTTGTGCTGTGGTGTTTATCTATTTCTGGGACTGCTTTCATTGCAATTACTTCCAATAGCAATTCTCACTGCAAAGAAATAACCCACCTTAGCTGTAGGCCTTTGGTTGAGGTGAGCAGGCAAGAAACCACTTAGATCACTGTTGTCATGTTTGTGTTAATGAGGACACAGTGTCTGCAATCTGCTGGTACAGTCACTTGTCCCAAAGGTCAGGAGCTCTCTCTCAAGCCATTGGACTTGCAGCATATGAACTTGCAAAAAGAACAGGAAAAATGCTCTTTGAAGCCTCAGAACTGAGACTTCTGCTTTGATGAAAGGCTGTGTCTGAGCTTCTTGAAAGTTCTGTTTACAGTTGTCTGTGAGCAGCTTGGTGCTTTCTGATGTTGACTAATTTCTTGCTTTTCAAGGCAGGTGGCTACTTTCCCCATCTGTTAAAAATAATGACATAGGACAACCTGAGATGCAGACGTGGCTCCCTTGAAACAAATAGGCAGCAGGTGATAGAGCCAAGAAGAGAAAGCTCATCTCTGGGCTTCCATCCTAGTTCTTTGACATACATTTTAGAATTCTTAGGTGTCACAAAAGTGATTTTTTTTTCCTCCTCCTTCCCACTGAATGGAGTCCCTTGGCCCTGACTCCTGATTGTCTCCA
This sequence comes from Setophaga petechia, assembly GCA_024362935.1. NCBI lineage: Eukaryota > Metazoa > Chordata > Aves > Passeriformes > Parulidae > Setophaga > Setophaga petechia. The sequence continues at coordinate 16,007,986 of JANCRA010000016.1, forward strand.
GATGTTTTTGTGGATACTGTAAACTAGAAGTTTACTTTTTTTACTGTGCTCCAGTGGCTCTGCGGGTACTGAGGGAACTAGGACTTGAAATAGCAGTAGTAGCATGCAAAGACTGGTAAGGCTATAAAGCTGTTGGTAATCATGGGTTTTTTGGGAGGCTCTCTCCATCAGAAGCTGCTGTCCTAATGTTTTGGATTTGCAGAGCAAATACGCAGTTGGTATCACCCCTATGATACCGATCCAGCCAGGGTATTTCCTTTACTCAGCAAAAACACCCTGTGGGTTGTGTCTGGATGTTCAAGAATCCTGTTAATGGGGAAGAGGAAGCACAGAGCTCAGTCACCACTTCTTGCCTTTGTGGTTCTGTTAGCATACCTCAATAGTTCATGTCAAATGACAGCTGTCTAGCAGTGTGTAGAGGTGCTGAGCTTATGGGATGGAGAAATGTCTGGTAGAGAAGGAAGCTTTCAGTAGCTGAAAAGTGATCTGATGACTAAGTTGGCTCTGAAATTCCCAACAAATCTTTTTTTCTCTCCAGCCTAGAGGGAAGAGGAAATATTCCTCTGGAGATGTGAGGGAACATATATGCTTAGGAACTCTGTAGGTCTCCACAAGTTTTCTAGACTAAAATTCAGAGTTTGAGAAGTCTGCCACTGGCATTTCTCACTGAGGTGATTTGTTGATTGTCTCTGTAGCCTAAGTCTGTAGAAGTGTCAAAGTTCAGTATTGGCTATAGCATCTCAGGGACACTGTACCTGTGGCTCTGAACACTGCTAGAAATTCAAGCAAGATACATTTTACTTGATAGCTCCTCTGTTTATAGAGTGGCAGCCAAACTTTGTCCGCGTCTGTCCTTCACTATTTCTGGTAGTGACCTGTATTAGAGCTTACATGGTTAATCAGATTATTTTAAAAGAGGCACTTAAGGGTGGAGTCATCCCTGTCAGAAATATTGCTGCTTATTCCTGAGAACTGTCCAATTATTGAACTTGTTCAGGCTGTGTACTTTCACATTCCCATTTTGTTATGCCAACAGCAGTGTCTCCATTTGAGGTTTTATTTCTGTTTTCCTCAGGTTTCCATTTTAGTTAACAGCAATATTCCAGTTGATTGGGTTCAGTAAACCTTGTCCTGTTCCTCATGTGTTTTGAAATAGCATCAAGCCTATGGCCTTACTAGAGGAGGGTGTTTATTGATCATGACTTTAGGTAAGTGTCCTTCAATATAATCTCTGGCTTTAGTTTGGTACCTTATCACACTTAGGTCATAGAATTGCAAAGAGTGTGTTAGAATTATTCTACACTGAAGTTTGGATTGCTGTAAAACATTTTGTATTTTTGTCATCTCTTTGTTCAAAGAGAAATTGGATATTAATATCTCTCCACCCATATGCAAAATTCCTGTTGAAATTCTGTATCCTCAAGTGACCCTTGCAGGTAGAATGGGGGTTTGTGCCAATTCCATGTGAGAGCAGGTTTGCCCTAAACGGGTCCAGGGCTGTGATGTGCAGTGATATCCTTCATACTTCAGTTCAGTTCAGGTGATGTGGCTGACTCAGTAAACTCCTGCTTCTCTGTTGGAAAGAAGCATCTTCTGCTTCTGCTGAAAAATACCCTGCTGCTAAATCAGAGTTAGAAGCTGCTATGAAAGACTTGAAAAGATTGCTGCCTACAGATAACTGCAATTGATGGGAGAGGACTTTATTTTCCCTTAAAACCAGAATGGATGAAAAGATATTACCTGTGAAGCTTTTGACAAGTTGGGTGTATAACAGAGAATGAGTGTATTGGAACCTGGGACAGTTCTTCAAATATGTAGGATTTTCATACTGAACTCGCTCCTAGCTAGTGCCTAGACAGCTGGTAACCTTTCTAACAGGTTATTTATTTGTACATAGAACTGACCACATAATGAAGGAGGCATTCTATTCCAACCATGGATTTTTATTTTTTATTTTTGTGCATCATTAGACATTCTGTAGTGAGGTTGAGACCTTTGTCTTGCAGCATGTGGATGTCAGGACTGTATAAAAGCATACACAGCTTTATCTTGATAACATGTACTTTTTAGCCAGGGTTAGATTTACTTGCTGATTTTTAAAAAGGCACTCATGCAATTATTATCAAACATAACATGCAATAGAAATTGACCAGGCTTAGTATTGTTTTATTTAGCAGACCAAAATTAAGCTTAAAAATTATTAAAAGAGTAGTGAGGGTTTTAGTTTCTCCTTTTATGTCAAAACTGTAATTGGAAAAAGAATATCAAAAAAAGGAAAAGGAGGAATCTTTTGTGTCTGGAAGACAAGACCTTTCTGATGCCACAGTCTGGTTGTGTGATGTGTGGAAGGTTGTAACCAATGAAGTGCTCCTAAAATAGCCTAGAAAGCCACAGTGGTGGGCTTCAAATAGAAATGCTGGCATATGTTTAGGTCTTAGTGCACAGTAAATTGTGCTCTTTTCCAGTGGGCTGCTGTGAGTTGGTGACAGTAACCTCAGAACTGGGATTGTTGTGGTCCTTGAAAGAGCTCTCTGTGCACTTTGATAATTAAAGAAGTTTTGTAGAAAGAATTACATTCTTTTCACTCCACATCCTTCCTCCTGTGAGCTGTTCAGGAGGTTTTGTCTATTGGTGCCTTGTTGATATCCTCAACATGTACTGAAAATTGGAATTTTTAGTAAGAACAAAGTGTGGTGGTAACAGTGCTGTTTCTTGCAGACCAACAGAGGCCTCTGTGCCTGGTGGCTGATACTGAATTTGCTGCATTAAGGTCCTGGCTGGCATGTAAAAATTCTTATGTTGATCTGGACTATTTCCCAGTCTGGTTTAGCTGCACAAACATCTGTCCTGTCCCAGCAGGGGCTCAGCACTGAGTGGGAGCTGCTGCATCCAGCAGTGCTGGCAGAGCCCAGGGTGGCACTCGGGACTGGCCTCTCCTGGGGTGGCACCAGTGCCTGTGTTCTTACAGTGACAGCTGCACCAGACTTAATGCAAGGCCTTTGTTTACTTGAAAAATCTGACTCTTTCTGGAGACTGCAAGATGCAAAGACAGAGACAGTTCTCTAAATAGTATTATTATTTGAAAAGAAAAAGAGGAGGTGAAATTTCTTGATAGGAACAAATGTTTGTAGAAGTTGATTAACAGAAATTACTGCTATTTTAGTTATGCCTCAGTGTGGACTACTGTTCAGTACTGTCAGGTTGTTGGCCTTCATGTAGTTTTGAAAGTTTGTAAATGCCTGAATTCTTGACTGGAGTATTAGGGTTTGGGGGTTTTTTTCCCCTTTAAATGGTAATATCCCTTTGTAAGAGACATGATAGTTGATGATTTAGTATGTGTTCCACTGTGTTTCTTCAGCCTCAAACTATGTCAAAGAAGCAAAAATGACCTTTCACCAGCTCCTAGAAGACAACTGGAAAGTTAAATGACTGATTAAAATAAGAAGATGCTATTTAGCATTTAGCTTTTCCATCAGTCTGCCTGTATGCAGTACACTTGAAGCTAATATGATCACAGTAGTTCTGAGTTGATCTCTGGTGGAATCAGGCATACCAGCATCTCTTACTTATGTCTTGTGTCCAGCTGTAATCTCTAAGCATGGTATAAAAATAATGACCTTACATGTGGGGATTTTTTTTCTTTATCTCTTGCTTATAAGACATCTTGGTGTACTAAGTGCTGTAAAACACCTAATACATGATTTCTGAAGATTTAGTATGAACTGTATTCTCCTTTCTCTCAGACCTTGCCATCTTTTGTCCCCTTGCAGCAAAAGAATTCAATGCAGTTGGAGATCCTGCAGAAGCTTTTTCAATGTGTATTCTGGAGGGCAGGAGCATAAACTCTGTTAGAACTTGTATAGTGGCATTAGAAAAAAAATCAAAGCGTTCCTGAGCAGTGGTGTTCAAGATACCACAGGCTTCCTTGAATTTTTGAAGTAGGAAATAACTGTGGTAAGAGTTGTGGTGTTCAACTTATTAATGGTAAATGTTGGTTGAGCTCAGTGGTACTGAAATTTTGCATGTGGGGGACAAAGTTCCATGCAAGTGGCTGCAATCTGGAGGCCTGTGGCTCAGCAGCATCAGGGCAGTGGTGTGCATGTTACTGTGAGAGGAGAGCTGGGGAGGCTGAGTGGTGGCTGGAATGCTCTCAGGGGTAAGGGACAGCAGGACCTCCCTCAGCCATGGATGAGAATAAATAATTCTTCTACCTGCAGGTGTGTCTGGAGTACAGCAATTTTGCAAAGGGAAAAGGTGGAAAAGAGGAAGATGGCTCTCAGAGAGGTGAAGGTGCACAGATGGAAGGTGATGCTGGGTGGTTTGAACACTTAAAGGATGTAAATTCCTGAGGTTAGAAGAAGGGGAAGCTGGGATCTTTTGGGTGACAATAGAGCTGATACCAGAATTTGCATACTGTGGGGTAACTGTGTACTGTGATGAAGGTGAGGGCAGGTCTGCAAGAAAACTTTCTGGAGTTAAGCTGGTGAGAGAGGGATATGTCACAACTTAGTTATAACCAGTTCTTCTGTTCTAGCCATACTAGAAGCCATTTCTTGTTACTCTGGCTTTGTGACACTCATGCTAATGATAACTGGCCTGTGTAGTTGCAGAAGTAGGTAATTAATAGCTCTTGATGATTAGAATGTGTTGATAATTTGTTTCATGTAACTAGATTTCCTGCAGGAATTTGAACGCATCAGATTCTATGCTGGTAGTAAAGAGTATTGCAGAATCAGATATTTTGTAAATCTTTCTCTTGAGCCCATGTGTGTAGCTGCTCTTGGGTAAAGCACTGCCAGCTTGAGTGTGTGTGTAATGTGTGCATTAAAGAGAACCCCTTGTGTCTGAGGGCTCCCAAACCACCAGCCCCTGACCCTGGCAAGCTGAGGGCACGAGCACACAGTGGGGTTTTGTGTGTGAGGAGCAGGAGGGCTTCATCCTGCTGCTGTGAGGTGCTTTAATAAAAACCTGGGCATAGTCTCAGGTCTACAGACATGTTCCCAGTAAGCAAAGTGTGCAGCAGTGCTGTGTGCTTTGCTCAGTTTTGAGTGTGGAGGATGTTTAACTTTATTTGTTGCTGTTAACATTGGCAGAGCAATGTTCCTTAACTCCCTTAGGCTGGCCCTCCATGATAGTGTACATATTCAGAGACTGCTTGCTTCTCAGAGCAGCTGACTTGCTGTGCTGTTAGTGCAATCCTGTAGTGTTGAGTTGTGTTTGAGAAGCAGTTCAGTATTTTGGTGGATTTTTAGTTTGGGTCTGGACAAAAGTGTTAGGAGTGTTTGGGGTTCTTTCTGTGAATTTCCTTGAGTGGAGAGATTACGTGCTGCATTAGGATGATGTGGAGAGTAAAATGCTGCTTCACAGTGATAAACGCTAACTGTGTTTTGTCAGAAAAGTGCATTTTTTTTCCTTTTATGCTCCAAATTCGTGCTTTAATTCTGTGTAGTTTTGTTCCACTGGACAAGTACCCTCCTGCCTTTTGCTTGGTATGGAGCAAGAATGAGGTTGTGGCAGCTGATAAGAGAATCTGATAAACCTGTTTTTTCCAGGGTTATGTGCAATTTCATGTATGGGAATTGGCTGTTGGGACATTTTGCATGGATTAAGTAATTTGAAGAACAGCTGACCATAAAAACTTGACCACAAGAAATGTAAGAGTTATAATGCTACATTTGCATTCATGTTTGTGACCATTTGAAGTGATGTTCTGTGCCTTTTCTGCTTTGGTTGTAGATGTTTTGGCTTCTTCTTATCAGGTAGTGATGTTTTGAGCAGTGAGAGATGTGTGTACCTGGACAGAGACATATGGAAGTAAAACACATAAATATCTTAGATTATTCACAGACTCTGAAGTTACTGGCCTCTTGGATGTGTCTGTTTGAAAGCAGCAGTTGCTGAAGTTTTCAGGATTTTTTTTTCCCCTCAAAGTGTTATTTTCTGTCTTGGGTGTATAAAAAATTTAAGAAGTTAAAGATTCCTTAATAATTTCAAGAGAATTCTTTGAGCTTGTGTTGAACTGGAAATTAGTGCAGATGAAGAAGCAGATGACAAATTGCTTTGATTTAGGGATAATTCATACACAAGTGAATTGCCATTGAAATACTGTCCCTTTTGCTACTTCCTTAGATCTGTGGTGGTTGTCAGTGAAGATTGGCACTTAGAGATGCTGCTGAATGTGTAAATTGCAGAAAGTGTTCCATGATCTAACTGAGTTGATTCAGATCCATGCTGTGGTCCCTGTGCCCTCGTGCAGAAGGTGGATGGAGAAGGTGCAGTGTGAGAGCAGCACACGTGTGCCTGTGACACCTGATGTGACAGCAGGACAGTGGCTTTGCTCTCAGAGGGGATCTCCAGAACCATTCTGTGTGCTCACAACAAACATTTCCTCCTGGTCACTTTTGTGGTAGCCTTCTGCAATCACTGGAACTTGTGTGTACAGAGCACTGTATTTTTGTTTGGGACAATTTGTGGTTGCAGAGTGAATCTTCCTGGCATCCACAGAGTTATGGTTTGTTATGGTCTTTCTGCTCCATGAGGCACGTACCTTTGACCCTGTCATCTCTAGCATGGCTGTGTTTAATAACATGAACAATTCCAGAACAAGGTCCTGTGCTACACTTGCCTCCTTCCCCGGAGAGTGTGTGGGAGAGGCCAGCTGTGCCCCGTCAGTTGTGGGATTCAATGTGCTCCTGGAGGTGTTGGCTTCTGCAGCACTGAGCGTATTAGCAGAACTGACACAGAGCAGGATTAGGGGATTCTTTCACCTTCTTCTGCAAAGGTGCAGGGTGATTAAGGTCTTGCAATCCCAGGGATCCTACCAAAGGATGATGCTTCACCTGGGATTGTTGTGTACAGGCTGTAGCTGTCAATACAGCCATTAAATTCAAGAGTAGAATTGCAGTCATTTTGGGTGTTGTAGAGAGAGATGTGTGTTTCAGACGGCTGAACTTGGTGCCTTACTAAGTGCAGGATTTATACCAAGTGTTCTCACTGAACTGAGGCTGTCAGGCTTTAGGGAGGATGGAAGAAAAGTAAAGCAATGCAGGCTGGCTTTTGGGCAAGTGAATAGCATGTTATATACGATTTTAAAATTTAAGAAAAAAAGCAAGTTCCTCTTGTTTGGTAGTGATGTTTAAAATTCACTTTGCTTCTTTGCTACCACAAATACTAAATTTCATTTTAAACCCTCCATTGCAAATACTTTTCTTATCTTTTAGAACTCAAGATCACTGACATATTCTATTCTTTAAGAAATTACAAATTTTTCATATCTAAAAGTGCAAATGTTAGAGTATTGTAGTGTTCAATGACTTGATCTACACAATACAGCAAATGGTGGTGTCTGAATGTTGGAAAGTAAAAATTTGGGGGTGTAGGTAACAGGAGATTTCTGGGGAATAGTTTGACTTGGATTACTTTTAATGACAGTGATTCTTCATGCTTTCTTCTCTCTTAATTATTATAAAGGATTGGTTGAGAGGGCAGATGAAAATCTGCTGGCTTTTAAACATTCTTAAGCCTGTGGATTTCACTGGCACTTGAGCTGCTAGTCATAGAAAATGCTTGCTGCTTCTTAAGCTGCCTTTGGAAAATTTGGCCTCTAATAATGGGAAACAATCTGTCAGTTGTGTAATCACAACTAATGCTGTTTTAAGTAGCTGTAAGTACCAGTGTTTTATGGTCACCAAGCTAAACTTTAGCTTTAAGAATATCTTCTGAAATCCTGATTTTTTTGTTAATATTAACTCTGTGGGTTTCTTCTCTAAAGGCAGTTTGATACAGGTGGAAAAATAAGTAGTGAATAATTGACTAACAATTGCAAATAACACGTACTGAAGTGTACCTAATTGTTGTTTATTCTTCAGTATTGAATGTTCATGTAGGATGTATATATGACCCTTAATAAAGATCTGATTCTGCTGTTTAATTAAATGGACAAAGTTGGAAAGCCATCTGTGGTTTGTAATCAATTATTTGGCTTGTGTTTATAGCTGCAAATGTATTCACCTTGAGAAGATTGTATTAGGCCTCTGAGATGTCTTGTTCCATTAGGATTTACTTCATTACTAAGATTTGGGTGAGCAAGAATGGTCTCTTTCCAGCCTTCTCTGAGTATTTAAGCTGGTTAAAATACCTGCTTTTTGTAAGTAAAGGAGGGTGGAAACAATTTTGGGACTGAGAAAATGAATATTAGAAGGACTGTTAAAAAATTACTTAAGCTTTGGTTGTATCTGGTATGGAAAGAATAGAACTAGGTTCTGTCTATGATGGGGATTTTGCAAAAACTAACAAGCAGAAAAGAAACAAGACTGGCTGAAATTTATTCAGACAGTATGCTAAGGATTTTTAAAAGAAACCACCTCCACACTTTTTCCATCTAGTATTATTGGGAAATTAAAGAAAATTAGGAACTGTCACCACATCATCGTGATTTTAAATCATGCTGCAGTAGCTGTGTGTTAAAATGTATGTTCCTGCCATTTAGCTGTGATAAAATGGCTCAGTTGTGTACAAGGAGAGATGATTACTCTTCTGCAGATTGTAGCAAACTGCAAGTACAGGTTGTTCTAATGTTAAGACTGAGAGGAAGATGTGTTGTTTTGATTTAGCAGCATCACAATTCTAAAAGTCTTGTAGTAATTTAGAAATGTCTCATTTAAAAGTCTCTTACTGATGTCAGAATTGTGTCACTGTAGCTTTAGAAAGCAGGCTGAAGATTATATAACGTGGCAAGGAAACGGCCTTATTGTTAAGGATGAGAAAGCTTAGATAGGATATACTTAGATGACAGATCCTGCCCAGGAAAAGCTGTCTTAATGTGTGTGTTCCCGGAATCTTCTGTCACATTTTGCTGCTTTTTTTTTTTTTTTTTTTTTTTTTGTCCTTTGGTTAGCAAAATTATTAAATGTAAGTAGAGCTCTTACAGAGGATGTAATGGAATGTCTGAACAGTGAGATCCCGTGTGTATTCTTCTAACACAGTGGTTTTTCTAAATGATTTTGATCAGTTTTGAAATTGTTCCCATGGCAGGAGTGCAGGGCTTTATTCCCTTTGTATTTTGTGTGTTTATTAGCGGGCTGAATTCTTTCCCCGCATTCTGTCACAGAAGCGTTTGCGTTCACAAAGCTCCCAGTCTGTGCTGCTGCTGATACAAAGAGTCTCTAGAAGTGATGATGCCATGAATTGTAATTGTATCTGTGCTGCTGTAAACATCCTGCCTTTGTCCTGCCGGGCAGGGCGGTGTGATGTCACTGCTGTCCTGTCCCTGCTGTGCCCACGGCCCTGCCTGGGCACTCAGCCCCTGCCTGCGCTTGTGGAGAGAGCAAAAAAGCAGCAGTTACATAAAACATCTCCAGTGCTGAGTATGGGAGAGCTGTGCAGTGAGAGAGATTATGGACACAAAATCACTGCATGGCAGCTCTCTAGTGAAAGGCAATAATGGGGCTTTTTAGCCACTGACAATTAATAGTAAAATAATTGCTGTTTTAGGGTTCCTCTCATGAAATGTCTTTGAGAAGCCTGTGTTCCTTCCATGGCACAACAGCTCAAACCCACCTCTTATCTCTGTAGCATACAGATACAGAAAAAAAGCTGCCTTAATTCTCTCAACAGAATTAGCTCATGTGAAGTTCAGTTGTTTGACCTTACAAGCCACAAGCTTAGCTGTAAGTTGCCTGCTGTGGTTATTACAAACTCATGAGCCTTTTTATATCTCAAGTTCAGAATGTTTGAAGTTCATGTGTGAATTCTGTATTTCAAAATATAGTGACTCATATCCGCATGGAAATCAGCTGTTCCAAAAATATGGATTACTTACAGATCTAAAGAAACTTAATTCCATTTGTATTTTTAAATTAAATGAATATATTTATTGGTAAGTGTGAAAAATTAAACGTGGCAACAAAACAGAAGTTTAATTGAATTTTTATTTTAAATCTGTTGTGAAAAAGTTGGAATGTTCAATTAATTAATCATATGCCAGAAATCTAAAACCTGAAGTATTTTCTGATACAGCTGAGTAAATGTGCTTGCAGTGTTAAAGAGGAGCCTTTCTGAGAAGTGCACTCTCTCATTCATGTTTCAAAAGCTGTATCGGACTAAAAATTTGAATGGTTAATAATTTTTAGGACACAGTCATTCATGTGTGCTGTACACTAATAATCCAGGCAGTATTGAGTCCTTGTAGGTTTTCTCACCTGCAGGAGGGGAGGGGAGGGCTTGTTTTAATGGGCACGAAATGGAGAGAGTGTAAACCATGAGTAGGAGCTGTCACTCAGAGCAGGAGGCAGCAGCACGTTGCAGCAGCCACTGCAGTGTGTTTAACTCACAGTGGGACTGCTGATCATCAGATCTGCACTGTCAGTCCTGTCCCTGGCTGCTGACAGACATGCTGCAGGTGGTTTGGAGGAGATACTGAGACAGGCCCCCAGACTGGAGCAGATATGGTCACAACAAGGAGTGTCCTACTGTGGGGTTGTTCCTTAAATTCTTCAGGAGGAGAAATAAAATTGGCAGAAAAAAGGAATATAGACAGGGAAGAGTTGTGTTCCACTTTCTAAGCAGTATTTGGATTCCAGATACAGTTTAGGAGAGAGGATTAGCAGGTGTTTGTCGTCTATAAATCTTTGCAATTAATAACATAATTCAAAAAATGGCCTGGGCTAACATAATTTAAAAAATGCTTTAAAAAAAAGCCAAAAATACCTCTTAGCAGAATGGTGCATGCATTGTGTGTATGCAGATATGTGACTGTATCTGGAGAATATTTTTATTCTGTTGAGTGTGAGGATTTTAAAGAAATAGATGGCTTGGTGAATCTTGAAAGGGTTGTTGCTTGCTCTTTGTATTTCTTGATGGGAATGTTGGTGTAATCTAAAGTCATGGTAATAGTATTTACCCTACTGCCTTTCTCTTAACTTTGTGAACTGGACAGAGAAGTTGGGGTCTCAGGAGCAGCAGGGTGAAACAAGTATTGAGGCAGTGGGGCCACAGTTAGCAGAGATTCCCTTGTGCTGTTCCCTCTGCACATCCAGATCAGTGGGAAAGGCTTGAGGTGAGAAGGTTGCACCAATGCAGAAGACTTGACAAGTAGGCTGCATGTTATTAAAAATGAGTGAGATGCTATCAGTACAAAACCTGAAATATCTTTAATGAAGTTTAGCTCCTAAAAATAACAGTTTAGAAACCCAGTGGCAATGCGGAATTCAGCCTTGTTTCTCCCACAGACATAGTGGTTAATCTGTTAAATGAAACTGAGGAGAAAATACACTCCTCTGAAGCACTGTGTTATGTAAAGGAGGAAGGTGATTAAACCACATTGGTAAGCCTGCCTTAGCTGTAAATCTTGGCAGGCTGGACTTTCCTGATAGGTCTTTGTTAATCAAGAATAGATATTCAAAGGTCTCTGCTTTGTGGGGGAACAGCACAAAGGAATCTCTGCTAACTGTGGTAATATCATGTATTCCTTTAAGGAATTTTTAGCTGTGATTTAGAAAAAAAATATATGTAAACTTGAAGGGATTGAACTTGTTAAAAAATAAGTTTATGTAGAGGCTTCATTTTACAGGTGGGATTTTAGAGCTCTCTATCTAGAACTCCTCTGGAGTATGGTGTCAGGCTGTTTTGCCCAAGCTTGTGCCCTTTAGTCATGTGGCTTCATTTGTGGAGTTCAGCACTTCAGAGAGAAGGTCAGTTAGGAAATATGCTTTATTAAAAGCCAGTTCTGACATGCTTTCTTCATGTATTTTTTTCATTTTCAAACCTTGTCTGTTAACAGTTGAAGAATGAAGCATAATTTATTGTCTCTGGAATGAGAAAGATGGATTTTTTCCCTTTTCAGCTGCAGTGAGGGAAATGAATGAAAATTCCCTCATTATTTTGTAAGACCCGGGGATATGAAGATAATATCTGGGTGATAAAACTGAGGTTCAGCAATTTGTCCTCAGCTACTAAAATCTAATTGAAAGAGTGAGAAGTGGAGAATGCCTTTAATAACTAAAGCAAAACAAGTAAAATCCACACACATCAATGACATGAAGGAACACTTACTGTTGAGTTGGGAGCTGCATGGTATTTTCCATGCTCACAATCTTACCAAACCTGTGTGAGGAGAAAAATTCAGTTGGTTTTTAGAATGTGTGAGCAAGAGCCAAGGGCTTTCTGTTTACCTTTCTGTAGCAGGGGTGCAGCTTTGGGAGGGCTGCATGCTGTGGCACCCATGAGCTGCTGTGGGTCACATCTCTTCCATGGGTTCCATGTGCCCAAACCACGGCTTGTTGTGGGTAATTAATTAATCATATGCCAGAAATCTAAAACTTGAAGTATTTTCTGATACAGCTGAGTAAATGTGCTTGCAGTGTTAAAGAGGAGCCTTTCTGAGAAGTGCACTCTCTCATTCATGTTTCAAAAGCTGTATCAGACTAAAAATTTGAATGGTTAATAATTTTTAGGACACAGTCATTCATGTGTGCTGTACACTAATAATCCAGGCAGTATTGAGTCCTTGTAGGTTTTCTCACCTGCAGGAGGGGAGGGGAGGGCTTGTTTTCAGGGCACGAAATGGAGAGAGTGTAAACCATGAGTAGGAGCTGTCACTCAGAGCAGTGACGCTGCTCACTCAGTGGAGCCCCCTTGTAAATCCTGTGAGCCCGTTTGGTGGCACCCGGCTGTGTCCTGGCACCTGCCTGCCAGCTTGGGACTCTGGATGGAAGGGAGTCACTCTGTGAGCTCTCCTGGAGTCAGGGTATTGCACGAGAGGTCTTCAACAGTGGCATGTCCTCAGTGAGCCTTGGTGGTACAGAGATAAAATGGCACATTTTATCTGTCATTAAGCTGTGATTACCAGTTAAACTGTCCTCCAGGGCATTTAAGGTGCATTGCTTTTGGCTGAGGGTCGGTGCCTGAAGAGTTTCACTTATCCTGTTTGAGGAGGAATTCTCAAGACACCAACTTCTATCACTTTGACAACTTTTCTTTGCAGGAATCTGTGTTTTTATGAAAAATCAGCATCAGTTTTATTCTTTGACATGTACTACTTGTGATTCCATTATTTACTAATTATCACCCATACCACATTCTTCAATTTCTCCCTCCTGCCCTACCTGCCCCCAAGATTTTAAACATTTCAGCACTGTTTCTTATGTATATCCATCATCTGAGAGATAAAAATAAGTTGAAATACTAGAAGAACCAGTTGACTGGATTTCTTTCAATTTCTTTTGCATTAGCTAAAGATGTGGTGTTAAAAGCTTCTATGTTACCTGACACAGAGTAAGATTAAAAGTGATATTAACACTGTGTTATGAAATTTTGGGGGTAAATGATTTTTAAAGCTTTGGGATTTTTTGCTTATTTGTTGGGTCTTTTGTTTTGTTTTTTGGTTTTTTTAAACAGGAATCTTACCCCTCTTCATCACCAATATGGTTTGTAGAATCAGATGACCCAAACCTGACTTCAGTCTTAGAGCGTTTAGAAGATATTAAGAAGAGCAATACTCTGGTGAGTGAAGTATTTTGGTTATTTTGGATATTTACTTGGGATTGTGTGCTTACTTGGCTTTGTCACATTAACAAGCAGATCAGTTGGTTCAGTTTTAGGGTTATTTGGGGGATTTTATAAACACAACTTTCTCTTCCAAAAAGCTTAGGAGCCAAAATTAATCCAAAAGATTTGAGGCAAGAAGGAAAAGATAACTTCTTTTAGAGAGCAAGCTTTTAAGTAAGATTTCAGCCCCAGTAATTAGTGTGATGTTTTCTGAAAATAATTAAACGATGAAGTGGATGAAAATGTTAAGACTGCTGAATAAGACAGCTGCTGTAGAGTTTTCTTTGCACAGAAATCAATTGCAGAGGCAAAACTTTGTACTCTTGAGAATGCATATTCTCCAAACCATGACTCTAATACCAAGGATTCTTGCTTTCTTTAATCCTTTCCCTCTTGCAAAGGAAACTTGACCTGAGAGCTTCTGGTTGATCAGAATGTTTCTTAGGTACTGATACATTTAAGGAGTGTTGTGACTTTGGACAATTGCTAAAGGAAATCTTTGTATACAGATTCTGATGGCTATTTTGTATTTCAGAAAACTCTCAAGCATTGTATCTTACTTAAATACCCTTTCATGAAGTGATGGGAGCTCAGAGGAAAGGCACATGAATATAAAAATTCATTTCCTAGTCTCTCTAGGAAACTGCCCTTTTGAATAGTGCTTGGAAATAAATTTCAGTACAAATGCAGTTGGTGCCTCAAAAAGGGCTATTGCAGCATACTGACAAACTCAGGTGATCTTTAGTAGTAGATGATACTAACATTTTGTGTTTATTTTGGTGGACATGAATGCAATACATACTAAACAAATCAGAATACTGCTTATTGCATGGATTGTGTGCTTAGTATTTGTGTGGTTGGAAAAATTTGGGATGTTCTTTCTTTGGAAAACCCACTGCTTGTTATGTTTCCTGGGATAATGTTCATCTAGGATACCCAGCCTTACATAAAAATGTACAAGTGTCTTTTCCTGAAGCTAGTTTGCATCTGAAGATGGGATGTGTTTGACTTCTAGCAAAAATAATTTGGAAACTAATAAGAGTGAATCTTTGTGGGCCTTGCCATAATTAAAAATAATTGTAAAGGGACATTAGGGCTTTCATGCATTTTGTTGGATCTGATTGCACAACACATACATCTCTGTATTTTCTACTTCAATTTGACTGAACTACATTCAGGAGAATATTATAAATCTCTGTCTTTAAGCTTTGCCTGGAAAGGGGCAGTAGCAGAAAATCTGGCTAAATGAGCTTTTTGCTTAAAGACACTTTTCAAAAGATTGTGCAGCTTGAAGCTGGTGTGGCTGATACTCAGCCTAAAGGTTCTGAACAAGGTATTTCCTGTGTGCAACTGCCTGCAAGAGGCTGGAAGGCTTTGTGGTAAACATGCAAGGGCCTTGCTGTGCTGAGTTGCATATGCACACACACTGCTTATGTAGCTGGTAAGAAAACAGCTTCTGCTATCAAGATTGTACTTGCCCATGTAAAAAAGCTGCTGGGTTGATGTAACAGACACCTGGGATGGCCCATTGGTTTCTCAGGAATCCACCCTGCTTTGTGCTGTGCCAAGGTGAAGGCAGATGGGAGTGGTTGAGGAGACAAATACTTGCACTACAAAATCTGATTTCTTTTTTTGCTCCAAAGACATGGCTTGTGACTTTTTAATTTGGGCTTTTTTTTCTCCCTTCAACTCTTCCCCATAGAACTCCCTCCCTTTCAGTGGCATGGAGCACTCACACAGAGACTTCTTGCAGCAAAGAAGGGATAGAGGAGTACAAATCCAAAGGCTTCTAATTTATCACAGTCTCATAAAAATTCACTTAGTTTAATTTAGAATAATCTAGAATGTTTCAAACTAGCTTTCATTTAATTTACTGCAGGTAAAGGATCATTAGTGCCATGCTCTAAACTCAGAGTTACTGGAGCAGTCAAATTTTGAATGGAAGAAAGCATAGGACCCTTGCAGGAGCTCAGCTGTGCTAAAAGCAGTGCTAGCACATGTACCCTGCTTTAGCCTTTGGTATTCTACTGCCCTTTCTACCTGCTTTGTAACATGGGACAGGTGTCAGCTGTTGGGAAACTGAGGAATGTGCTCTTCAGGCAGAAATGTTTGACATGTGGAAGCCTTGTCATTTGACATGGCAACACAAAAACTGATTTATGATGTTGAAATCCTACATGTGTTTCCTGGAAAATCTTCTGTGGGTCTGAAACTGTGGTAGTTACCTTGCACCAGCATGTTGCTTTTACTATGAAATTTCATCAAAACACTAAAAATGTTGAAAGGTTATTAAGAATGTGATCAGCATGGATGTCATCAGGTTTGGACAGCTTAGCTGCTTGGTTGTCAATGTTGGGCAGGTTTCAGTCAGCAGATGAAGAGGCTACAGAGTTCTTTCAGCCCCTAGTGTCTCCTGAATTTCCTTCTGAAAATCAGCCATGCTTAAATTTCCTAAGTATGAAACTGCCATCTGCCTTCTAGTGGCTGTGCTAGGCAAAAGAGAAATCTTCCTGTGATTTCCCTTGTTCTGTTTAGTATGATGGAAGTTACGTGATGCAAGTCTGAGGCCTCAAACCTTATTTCATGAGATGGTAACTATAACTCTACACTATTTGGAGGTTTGCTTTTTAAAGAGAATATGGAAATGGGCTGATATTCAGAGAGGCAGCTTTAATTCTCACACTCTAGACCTTCAATTTGCATGAAGGATGTCAAAAGTAAGTACACAGTTCCTGGCATAAGTATGTTTACAGCTTGGGTAAGCTGCTGTCTTGAAATACACTGCTTCTGTGCTAATATTTTACATTAAGTCCCACATGGAGGCATTTCAGGGAAGAATGTCTCTTGCAAACTCCCAGTGTGGCAGCAGCTCTTTCTGCAGTGGGAGTCAAAGAGACAAAATGCAGGAATCAGCTTTGCTTTAGTCTGAAGCTGCCTGAGGCTGCTGAGTGTGGGGGAGGCCAGGCCAGGTACTGTCACTGGTACCTGATAACCAAGAAGTGCCACACTCCAAGTGACAATTACTGCTTCCCTCTGGTTCCATTTGTATCCTTCTTCAGCACTTTCTCAGTGGTAGGCCGAGATTTATTGATGCATTTATTTTTATATAGATATTGTGGGTGTAGGTAGAGACACACAGAATAATTAAGTCTTTTTATGCTTAAACTCTACTTCTTAAATTCATTTTTCTTCGTAATCAGGAAACAGGGTGTTTCATAGTGAGCCCAGCAGGATATTAATACCATCAAAGGTATCCTAAAATTGTTAATGCTTTCATACTACATTAGGAAGAAATCTTCATACATAAAAAAAGCCTCCTAGTGTAAGCTAGGATTTTTTTAAGAAAAAAATTGTTTTAAACTGTTTTCGGATGTGCAGGACATTAAGATAGGAAACACAATTCCAAGAGGTGTTTGTGTTCTAAACCAGCATTATGGTGTCCAAAAGAACCACCAACTTCTCAGAGCTCCTGAAGCATTAAAAATTATAGAGGCTGTGTATTCTAATGGTGTAATTTTCATTATCTTGATATTAATTATAATAATTTTAACAATTTAGAAATGTGTTGTGTTTGGTCACTTGAGGGTTTCCCTTCTGCAACTTATTCACATCACTCCTTTAGCCTGGGTTAGGAGTTCTGGTTGCTGTTTACTTTGTGCTCTAGGCAGTTTATATTCCAGGGGACCTACTGGTGTGCTGATAGCTCGCCTCAGTAGCCTCCAAGTGTGTGTTAAGCATTCATTTTACATTAGTCAAGCCTGTGAAGTTACCCTGGAAATACATTTAAATTATTAATACATGACAGAAATCTGCTCTCCCTTTTGATAGTCTGTTCATGTACATACCAGCACATACCAAATCTTGCTTAGAGCACAGGGCTGGATCAGATGTCTTCCAGACGTGACTTTCAGCTCAAATTACCCTGTGATTTTTCATACAGATGAGCAGAGGATAAGGGATAACAGTGATGGTGATCCATGGCAGAAAGATCAATGGTATTAAATTAATTCCTGTGGAGGAAAAATGCAGCAATAAGGAAGAAGGGTGGAAAGGTTGTACAGACAGGATCAGCTTCTTGCTCTGCCACCACCTTTGCAAATTGTAGACACTGATTGCAAATAAAGCAGCTGATCTATAAAAATGAGCTGCAGGATGAGTTGTATTAAGGTAACCCTGCAATGTAGAATCCTGCCAAGGAAGGGGATCCCTGCTCTCAGCAGGTCTCTGCCTTCCCCTTCATGGTGAAATGGTGCTTGTGTGCTGAAGCTCACCAGGATTGATCTGCCACAAGGCAGATAAGCTGCCAAGAGTGGTGTGTTCTGTGGTGCTGTGGAAATGAGGAGGGGAAGAGCTGCTGAGGCCCTTGTCAGGCACAGCTGTAACTCAGCCCAGGCTGTACCAGCACCTTGTTGTTCTGAGAGTGCTCCTGTTCCTTGCTTGTGGTGCTGTGCTCAGAAGCAAGGGAAGCTTACAGTGTGGCAGGTCCTGGCTGCAAAAATCCCTTCTGAATTCCAGTTCAGCTGACAGGATTATTTGTGAGGAGGAGGGGGAGTGAAGGAAGCAGGGCAACAGTTCTTAACTCTCCAGTCCTTATTGTTTCTCTGTCAAGGCCCATCTAATACTGTATTCACCTGCTTTTCCAAGGCCAGTGCTAATTGACCAGCCCAATGGTGGCAGTCTTCCCTCGCTGCTTAGATTTATTTTTGTATGATTCACAGAAGATTTAAACAAATTATTAGCTCTGTAAGAAAAATTACAGCTCCTGAAATTGTATGGTTTATGCTCCAGCTCTCCATGAGGCAATGTTTGTGCAGAGAAGTTTCTCAACAAAATGTATAGCAGTGCAATTCTAAGCATTTTGCACATAATGAAAATAATAGTTCTAAGACCTGTGGTTCTATCTGGCAACTAACTTTTTGATTGATTAACCTGATTCCTGTCTGCTAAAAGATTTCATTATGTTCTGGATACCTGGGAAGCTTCAAACAAGTGTAGAGTCTTGATGCTGATGAGGAACGTGATTGTTACAAATGGGTTTTTGCCAAAACCTATCATGTCTCATGTATATACTCCTAAGAAATGTGGTGCTGATGCCCCATTCCTTTAGGTGATATCTGCTTTATTTTTGAGTTAGGTTGATCATCTGCTTTATTTTGGGGTTGGGTTGACTGTCATGAATGATGCAGAAGCAGCAGACTTGGTGTGATAGTGTTCTAATGCACACTGGTGCCCGAGTTCACGGCCTCAGATGGATAAATAACATTCCTGTGAAGCACAATGTTGAATTCTGCTGTAGAAGGGAAAAGCACTGAAGCTTTCAGATAGCATAAGGGCAACATTTTCCTGTCACTGCTAGTGATTAGGGCTTGGGAATGAGCTCTTAGCCCTGGACAGACTGAATTTTTCACTTCCAGTGGGGTAAGATGAGAGCATTTAAACTGGCCAATGGCAAGGCTTTAGACAAGTCTTTTGGAGTGTGTGTGCAGAAATGACTGTCTTGCATGCTGCCCTCGACAAGTGGCAGGACAAATTCTCCTTGGTTTGGGAAGAAAAACACAAATCAGAGATAGTAACAGATTGTGCCTCACCCTGACACAAGGTACAGCAAGCAGAGTGCCTGGGCTCCAGCTCAGAGCCCTCCTGGGACTTGGACAGGGTTGGTCCTGCTTCTGCTGCCTCACTGGTGTGCCCTGTGAAGGAATTCAGGGTATGGAAAACCAGACTGTTCCTCCTTGCTTACTTCAGCTGGGAAATGGGAATGGGCCCTTTTGTCTCATGGAATGTGACCATTTGCTCATTCCATAGTGATGTGTGGCTCAGACACCTCTGCTTGGAATAGATGATGCTGTCAGACTAAAAATGGTTTTTCTGCTCATGGCTTTCTTCTTATACATAGGAAGATGAATGGGAGTCATTGCTAACTTGCCATGTCCTTGAGTTTCTGTTGTGGGGACTTTACTACAAAGATTGCAGAGGAAATTTTATTCCAGCCTTAGCAGATTTAAAGGCTGTACACTGATTTTAGGTTCAATATCAATGTGTGAAGAAAATTCTAAATATATTTCTCTGTGCTTTGGTTTAAATGAACTTATCAATTTTTTTTGTTGTTTTTAGCTTCTTCAGCAGCTGAAGCGATTAATATGTGACCTCTGCAGATTATATAATCTTCCTCAGCATCCAGATGTTGAAATGTTAGATCAGCCATTGCCAGCTGGACAGGTAAATCAAAAAAGCTGTGGACACCTTCTTATGCCAATAAAGGAGTTGTTTTTTTAACTCCAAGAAACAAGATAATGGCAAAGATTGAACCTCGTATAAACCAGAACTGAGATACAAAGCACTTTTGCATTATGGTGTCTTCAATCTGAATTTTATTTGCAAAATCCATTTAATAATGGTGTGATAATATTACACAATTCCCTTTGAAGTTTCTGTATCACTGCAAGGTGTGTATGTGATACCAGTGCTGTCAAGTTTAATTCCCTCCTTAACACTATGCAAGCCAATCTCTGTGCACTTGGAGTGCTTCCCAAACTTACTTTTTCTGAAATATTTGGCTCTTTGTTGAAGAGTGTGTGTTTCACAGTGTGCACTTGGATGAACTACTGTTGATGTTTTCCTTCTTCAATCCCTTGCAGAGACATGGGATATCAAGGCCATATGTTACTTTGGGAAGGGAGGTGCCTTGCTTATTTCTTGTGCACTTGAAAAATTAAGAATTGTGAAGGCCTGAGGTGGTCTTCTTAACCAAAATGTTTTGTATTGTGTTGAAAACAGAACTGGTAACTGACAGTAGCTGTTCTTTTCTGTTTTTTAATAAGATTATGGGATCTTCTTTTGTTTGAACACATTAAGATGACATGATTGCTAAAATACTCCTTTAGAGTAACAGATGCTTTCCTGTGCTGACAGTGCTATAGTAATGACAAATAACTTGCTTAATTTTTGGTCACATGCCAGATTGTAATCCTGTAGGTCCTTTTTCTGAGCCACCCATTCAGCAGTGCAGCTGTAAGGCAATGGGCTGTGCTGTTAGGGTGTAGCTTTGTGAAGGGTCTCACACGTGCTGTGAAACTCAGAAACAAACTCGTGGAAGGTTTCTTAGCCAGAAATGTCAGACAGTTTCAAGTGAAATAAGAGGGGCCTCAGTAACTCTGACCAAAGACTCATCTGGTCCCATATATTGTCTGGAGCAGTGTCATTGCTTTGACAAAGGAAGACTGAGCAGAGGACAAGCATATCAGAATAATACTGAATATTTCTGCAGCTCAGAGTTCCTGAGCTTGCAGTGGTATCCTGAAAGAGAGTCATAAAAATTAACTCAGTGTATTGTTTTGATATTTCCTCAAACAGGCTAATAGTAATGGCTACATGATAATACTAGTGGCTGCATGGAAGTTCCAGGTAGTGAGAAAAAGAATCCATTAGGTTCTGGAGGTCTAAAGTTCATTGAGTTTTTTCTTTCTAGGGGTAAGATAATTAAATGTTGTAGATGGATTCTAGTCAGAGCCATGATCTGATTTCATGCTTAAGGGATGGTGGGTTGTAACCCACTTGATGTGTTTGTTGCATTTGACAATTTCTCAGAATAGGACGTTCCTTATCTGAATTGAAAGCTTCTACTTACAACTTAATTGGAATTAATTGAGACATTCTGTTTATTTTTGCTTTGTGAAAAAGTCTCTTCATTGTCATATTCCAGGAAAGCATCTTTAATAATGCATCTTACCCTTATCTGCAAAGGACTGAAGTTTGACATGTAACTTTTGCATTTATTGCTTCTCTTTGAGAGTAGGTTTGCTGGTTTTGAAAGCAGGAAGTGTATGCAAAATTTATGCAGAACTTTCATTGTTGTATTGCAGAATGGAACAACAGAAGAAGTTACATCAGAGGAGGAGGAGGAAGATGATATGGGTGAAGTATGTCTATATATGAGATGGTTGTCCTAATCTAGTAGAATTTTGTCATTTTGCTCTGCAATGTCTGGCTAATAATTAAACCAAACTATAACATGTAACCTCCCTGGAGTTCAACAGAAAAGATAATTAAAATTTGGATGTTTACCTGAATGTTAGCTTTCCCTTCAACCAGAAACCCAGTGAAATTTTCTTCTTAAACCTAGATCTCAGCTGTGAGGTACTTGGATACAGAGAATTGGACATCTGTTTGTGCTTTAGTCAAACAATACATAACATTGTGTGCCAAATCAGTAAGTTTTTGCATTGTTAACTCCTATTTCAAGCAGCATGTGAACTGGCTCTGATCTAGTTGGAAGTGCCTCCCAAACTGAAGCAGACTTGCTAAGAGTAAATCAGTTTGCTGACTCATTAAATGGGGGAGCTAGTTTTTGACTGTAATAAATTGAAGGGACTGGAAGGGCATCAAAACAGACACACTAAACTTTTATGTCCATGTCTGGCAACATGGGGCTCTCTTTAATGAGCTTTTTAGCTCATAGTTGTAAGAATCACCCTTTTTGCTTGCATCTGCTACATGTTAGAATAGCTCCAAGATTCTTGCTTTCTACACTACTATAGCCTGCCTTATTATAGTAGAGCTGTTCTGACTACTTCAGATTTAGATTTTTAATTAAGGTTTAGTAAGAATGAACAAATCTCTCTGAATAAATGATCTTCCTATAGAAAATATCAGTGCTACTGAGTTCTTAAATTAATTTGTAGCAGCCTTTCTTATGCCATATTTAGCCTGATCCAGACTACATTTGCTGGAGCTGGTGTTTCTGTAAGGGTGCTGTGTCCCATGTCCTGCTGGCACAAGGCTCTGATTGCTTGCAGACTGCTTGAGTAGCCTTTGGCATTCTGTTTGGGTTACTTTGTAAAAAGAGAAATGGTCTGTCATTATTTATCAGCTGTCAGGGGGCATTGTGTGTGGCAGTGATATCTGTAACCTGTAATCTAGTCCCAGTTCTAGATGGAGAAGCAGTTTCCAATTCCTCAGCTCTGTCATTGGAGAAACATGAGCATTTTGAAGAATACTCAGTCTGAAGTCTGTTACAGCTGAAGGAAAGAGTGTTGTCAAATGCACCAGGTGTATTTCTTGTTACATAGGACATTTTTGAATGTGAATTTTTCTGCCATGCAAACTGATTGTGCAAGGAGAGCAGCCCCAGCTGTGCCAGAGCTCTGCATACTGGAGTGTATCTGGTAGTTGTGTAGCCAGAATCTGCTGGTGTGGCTGCTGCAGTGCTTCCTTTGTCATGTCAAGGTGTTTCCATGCTTCCCCTCCTCTCCACAGGCAGCATTTGAATCACCTTCAGGCAATTGTCTGAAACTCAGAGTGCTTCTGTGCCACACAGATAAGCCCATCTCAGGATACAGATTGGAGGGATTTTAGGGCCTTGGTCTAGAACATAGAACTGGAGTGTTGGCTTGGGTGATCAGAATGCTTGACCACAGAATTTTGTCTTATGTCCTGATTCCGAAATTACTGCATCTTATCTCTAGCTGAAATGTTAGCCTTGAATAAAGTACACATAGTTTTCTAATATTTAACTTTCTTGAAGGGTTGCTGTAGCCAGATAGGTTAATCACAACTTGTGAGAAGTGCAGTATAGCTAGAGTTCTAATTGCAAAAGGACCTTTTAGAAACATCTTGGAGCCACCCTACCTTGGGATACTTTTGGATTCTCTAGTCCAGTTTGCTGCCTACTTCAGTGAGCTAAGTCTTTACAGTCTTATCTTCTTGCACAGGCAGTACTTGTTTCTGTGACCAGAAACATGTTGTGAATTTGGGCCTCATTTGTACTATGAAGGTTCCCTTTATTTCCAGTGGTTATGTTGGCTGAGGGTGAAGTTAGAACAAAATAGAAATGGCATCCAACAGTCACAAATCCATAGTGCTGTGCAGTATGTGACTGTGTCCCACATGCCTTTGGAGAGGGAGGGTGTCACTGAATGAAGAGCACAGGACAGTTATTTACAGTTAACCTCTCTCTCTCTCACAGGACATTGAAGATCTGGATCACTATGATATGAAGGAGGAGGAACCAGTTGATGGGAAGAAATCTGAGGATGAAGGCATTGAAAAAGAGAACCTTGCAATCTTAGAAAAAATCAGAAAAAATCAAAGGCAAGATCACTTAAATGTGAGTTAATGATTCCATGCTTCTTCTTTGCAATACTTCTGACTTTAAAACAGAGATTGTTTTCTGCAAAGAAAACCCACTCCTATACACCTAGACATAAATTAACCTATAGCTGACTGTTTACCTGCTCATCTGCAGAGGTATCCATGGGTTATCCCTCTATTTCTTGCTTGGTGCCTTTGTTACAAGCATTAGTTCTTGCAGAATCAGCAGAATGCCTCCAGCCTTTGAGCTTGACTTTTATTGCTGAACCCTTATTTAAGTAAAAAAACTAAAGCCATAATTAAAATTGCCTGTGTTAAAAGTCATGGGTGACTTAAAATACTTGGCAAACCTGTGCTTTAAATCATTTTATGTATGAGTTTATTTTTCAGTAATAGCTGTGCCATCTGGAAATTACTGAAGGGTGGTGGATTGTTGTGTAGTTTTTTTATTGCCATGCATAAAGTAAAGGGCCTTCAGCAGCTCTGCAGCTTTGTTGTCAGTTTTCTGAGTGATCTTAGCAGCAGGCAGTTGTAGAAAAGGTGCTTGTTCTCCAGAGGCTTAGAAACGTTCTGTCCCAAGTGCCAGGCTCCAGAGAGGCTTCTACTTCTCAGAGGTGCATGTAGGAGGGTGTGATGATGCCATACAACCTTAATTTTATTTACCTTGACTCCCAAAGAAATCAAAGCTTTTGTTTCATAGAGGCTTAAAAAGTATAAAACATGAAATTTAATACTTCTGTTTATTATCTGCTTCATCCACAGGATTTTAAAATTTTAGCACCTAAACCTGGTTGGCATTTCAGGGTTTAAAAGCAGGTAAACATAGGGTCCCAAACTGCTTTGGCTGTATAGTCAAGTCCTGTTTTGAGACTTGAGTAACCATAAGGACAACAGTCACTTACTGGTTTTGTTTAAACTTGAATGTTCACAGTTTGAGACGATGCCTAGTGAGGTTTTGTGTGTTTCTGTGCATGTAACTCAAACTTGTAATACTAAGGAGTCTTTAATTGTTAAAGAAAATATAACCTCTTGCATCCTGAAAGGCATGGCCTGCTTTACAATCATCTGAAATGTGGTAGAACAGAATAAAGGTTTTTGTGGTGTCAGCATTCTTCCTTGGCGCAGAAAGCCTCTTAAAACTGCAGATTTTCTTTTGCTATCTATTCTTTTCCTACTTGGCCAATATTGCCTTTCCTTTTGCTTTTTCCCTCCACATTTTGTGGAGCTGAAATGAACACTGCTGGTTTTCTGTTTGACAACAGCAGATTCAACTTACATAATAGCTGTTTCTCATGCCAGGACACTCTCGTTGATGCTGGTGCATAAACAAGGTCAGCTGAGTGCAGGGAACAGGGTATTCAACTGCTGCTGAGGAACTGAGGTATTTTTGTGGGTCACCAGAAATAGCTGTGCTGCTGAAATAATTTCTCCAAGGACTTGTGGAAGTTTACTCCTAGGTACTGGAGAACCAAAAGCTGTGGCTGTGCTACTGACCTAGGAAAGAGCTTTCCCAGCAGCACTTTATTGGTCCTCCATGCTGCCAAAGCAGGGGGCTTCTGATAGAATGTGTTAACCATGCTCTAAGAGCAGTTGTTTGCTGAGTGTCCTAACACAAAGCAAAATTTCAATCTGTTCAGCCCCCACAACTGGGTTTCTTAGAGGACACTATGAGTTTCACAAACCTAAATGCAGTGGCTAAACTGGTGTGGTTTTTTAGCCCTTTGGGATACTTTGTTTCCTCAGCAGAGGCCAGTAAAACAAACCCATGCCATTTACATGCTGCTTGTTGGAAGAGGGAATGTGCAGCATAAAACAGGGCTTTGACTGGTGCCCAGTGCAGCCAGACTTTTCATTTCCTTTCCATGTTCTTTGGCCCAGGTCCGTGGGCTGTCCTCTCTCCCCTTGGCTGCAGTTACAGATAATGCTCAGGGCTTGTTCAGGGGAAAGCAGTGCCTGCACTCCCATTGTCATTTATTCCTGATAGGTTGAAGACATTTTTCTGCTTCTCAAGGTGTTGTCATAGGAGTTTTTAGTGTTCATGTGTGTTGTACAAGTTAAGAATGTGTATTAACTAATTTTATAAATGAGTTCTGTCTTTGGCAGTATCCCTAATCCTATTCTTCTTGCTGGCATCAGGAAATAAATTTGGCTTTTGGTACAGTATGTAACTTGGAGCAAGAATTAATCCTCCTCTTTAACATTGTAATAACTTTACAGAGCCACTTGCTTACCTGTAGTTAAAATAGGTCTTTGAACTGGAATCATTAACTTCAAATATTTAACAGCTTGCTGCTGCTTGCTTTTCAGAGGTCTCTCCCCACATAGTCATTTCAGAGACTAATGCCTTTCTTATTTAGATAATGCTATTAGCTTTTCCTGTTTCATGCTGAGGAGTTTAAGCACTTCCCTTTAGAAGTCTGCAATGTCTGTACTTTCATCTTCAGATTTTATGAAATCTAAGGTGTCATTTCTATTTTTAGTCTAATCCTTGAAGGAAGTATGAAACTACTTTAACTTCTAGGAACGATTGTGCTTCTGCACAAATATGGAGAAAGTTCAGTAACAAATGGAACTTATGTTCTTCAGCTCTTTTTGGGTTACTTTAGATTTCAGTTTATTATCTTGGAGAAGTTTTCATCTTTTGTTTCAGCAGGTGATTTTTGGTCTTGTGGCTAAATCTTCTGGAATTTGAGTGAAGAAGTTTCCTGTGTAGCATTCTGATGTGTTCAGTGTTTTTGTGATCAGACAGGAAACAATCAGATCTTTGGATAAAAAACTGCAGTGAGCTGCATCTCCTATCCCCTATAACTTGGGGGAAGAGCAGGCTGTGGGTGCATTTTGAGGGTTGGAAGGGAAAAAGAAACCCCTGATGTCTCTGTGGCCTTAGTACAGCAGGGCAATGGCAAGTGCTGTTCTGACTGCACCACGAGGTTCCTGTTTCCAGCAGTGGCTCATCCTTGGGGGGGAGAGTTTGAGAGCAGGACAGGCCTGTAGTGGTGCATCTCGTGAATATTTTTCATGTCCAGCAGTTTTGGCTGTGAGAATTCCTGCATCAGGTGATTTCTGTTATGTGCAGCTCTCAGCAGCTGGTGTGTTGTCGCATGGATGTTTCTCTCTTGCAGCAGGGATTTCTCCAGCTTAGCTGCTCATTGCTCTGGAGAGCCACAACATAGTACAGGATGGGATGATTAAGTGAGACTTTTTGTGCCTATTTGATTACTTCTTAGGAAAAAATAGTCACTTGGGTCTGGTCCTGCAGTTCATTTAACTGCTTCAGATAAAATGGCTTTGCCTTCCTGCTCTTGGCATCAGCCCCATGTGACAGATAGATACCCATCAGATCCCATGATCGACCACTTATGTCTGAGGCAGTTGCAACTATAAATCTTACTGTCACAATTTGAGAAATGGGAACTTTATCTCCCTTGGAGTGTCAAGTCCCACTTTTCCAGAAGGATACTGTTATTTATATCTGGGTTCAGTCTTTGAAATTATAACTTACGTGTACTGAGTTATGGAAAAAGTTTTTAATTTTAGTATCACTGTAGTCAAAACTGACCTCAATGCTCTGTATGGTGCAGTGCTGGGATGCAAGTTGTGCTCTCTTCTAAACTGCACTTTACAGTGGCTCCAAAACCCACAAGTGACACCAGAATGAAGATGTGCTTCAGAGCACTGGTGTTTGCCATTAGGCTTACTTACCATCAGGCTTAGCTGTTACCTTTGTCTTCAAGTTCCTCCAAGGGTAGTTCAGAGCACATAAAATAAGCCCCTGTGCTAAACTCCTTAAGTTAAGCTTGCTATCCTCTTTCTCCTGATTGTAGATTACTGGTTTACAGTCCATCGATTCTTTAGAGCAGCAAGTGTAACTATATTTAACACTGCTATATAAGGAGTGGGCAGCCCAACCAGAAACCCCTGGGGGAAGAAGGGTGAAGACAAAGACAAAGTGTGTTGAGGCTTACTTACACACACTACAGCTAACTCCTTTAATACCACCTCATTTATCAGCAACTATAATGGAAGTCAGGGGGATGTGGGTGTGTTAAGCTTTGGTTTTTAAATGTCCCCAGTACAGAAGATACTTAAATTTTCATTTGCCAAGATGAACTTCCAACATGATGTATAGAAATTCAATAGTTTAATTGGATGGAAATAGAGATGCAATGAGAGAGGTAGTTTTCCACAGGATGTCTTTGACCATCTAACTTGTCCTTAAATTGCCTATATTTATAGGTTGACAATCTGTGGAAAGTGTATGAAAATTCCTTCTTTTAGTAAGAAGTACAGTGGAAGGGGCAAGGATCTGCACAGCTCTGCTCAGAAGAAAACCAAAGACTTGACACTTGTCTATGAAATGTCTTTCCTCCAGACTCAACATATTGATGAGTCCTAATCTTAATACTTACAAAGCACAGCAACCATACAAAGAATGGTGATTAACACTGCTGTGTTAACTGGTTATGTGTAATACTTCCTGTTTCAGCTAATCTGTAAATAGTAGTAATATGCAGATATTGCATATAAACAACCTTTTTCCATAAAATTTCATGTACTTGGTGTTTGAGAAATCCCTTCTTTGTCTGATACTGCTCCATAGAGAGGAGCACAGTAAGTAGAGAAATTACTTGTCTGAAGCCTTGTCTGTATGTAGCTTTTGTTTAATCAGATGAAAGGAGTTGTCTGTTATTTGCATGTTTAATTACAAGGTTCATCCTTCATACCGGTCTGTTAAGAAAAACTAGTGGAATTTCAGAAATCTGCATAATTAAATCCAAAGGTGTATGAAAATAAATAGCCTTGAAAGAAAAATCTAAGTGTATTATTTGATACTATTGGACAGAGAAGACAGAGGACTGTGTGGAGGCTTTACCATCAAGTAACTGTTACTGATACTTAATTTTTATTAAGAAGTAATTTGGTCCTACAATTAAGACCTTGTAGACCATGAAGTATCACTGTGGACTTCAGGCAAACAGGGAGGATGTTTTGGGTATTAGGTAATGGTCACAACTGCTTCATGTTCTTCCAGAAATAGTTTTGACACTTGTGTCCAAAAAGGATTTGTTTATAGGTGTTCATAGTGTCTGGAAGGAAACTGAAAAAATAAGAATCTTTGTATTTTTAGATGGAGTAAAAAAGCAGCCTCATCAATTTACTTATTTAGTACTTGATACAGACAGGCTGAATTAGGTGGGTCTAAAAGACCCCAGGTGGGTCTTTTTTATTTGGTAGTGGGGCAGTTTTGTTTTTTGTCATGGTTTCTCCCCCCAGCCATGCTTGTGAGCTCCATGTGTTAGCCTGCATTTCAGTGGCAGTGCTGAAGAACAGGAGCAGAAGGGAACTGCAGAGGTCCAATGGAACAATCTTCCTGTGGGAACAGACTGATGGTGGAAGCCCAAGTGTCACAGGGTCAGGGTTTGGGGTGGTAACTACCTGAGCTCATTTGGAGTCCTTGTTCCTATTCTGTATTTTAAATCTTATAATGCTAACTTTTATCTCTCTGTTTTTCAAAACTCTTGAACCTAAAGTGGTACTTTGGGTGGGATATATAAGCAGAGTAATCACATAACATATAGGAAAATTGGTTTGAGTTTTCTCTCACTTTGAGGTGCTGAGAAGTACAGAGCTGAGCTCTAAAAGAACAGAAGAGATTTTGCCATAGTTGCATAAATCACAAGAACTATGACAAGTCACAAGAAATATTTTGTATTTTAAGGTTTACATACCTTTGTCTTCCTCTGTGTAGATGTTGATTTTTTTCACTCAATTGCAATAAATATTGGTTTTGTTCCACGTTTTCTAAATTCACTGCTTGGTCTTACTCCTCAGGAAGCTGCTGTTCTAGAGTGGATACTTACCAACTCCTGTACCTTTTTCAATGACCAAATAAAAAAATACGTCTGAGAAAGCAATAAAACCTTATTTTAGGCTTACTCTTAGGATTATGTTTACTTCTCAGTGTGTAAAAGCAGAATGTAAAATTAAATATTTCACTCTGAGATGTACTGTGCATCTGTCTGGAAATTAAAATGCTAAAGATTTAGGTCCTTTACAGAAAAATACCTGTTGTACCTTGATTAAAAGTTTGTATCACCTATAGCATTTAGTAGTATATATTAATGTTCTTTAGAGGGAGGGCCTTGTTTCTTTGGGGTAGGCTTTGCTCACCAGAATATTTAACTTTTCAGAAACCCAATTCTCATACAGAAATTAATATATTGTTAATACCTTCTAGTTAGTAATGTAAAGTTGTTTGTAAATACTACTTTTCACTTATTTGGAGTCTTTTTTGTTTATTTCAGGGTGCAGTCTCTGGGTCAGTTCAGGCTTCAGATCGACTTATGAAAGAACTCAGGGATATATATAGATCACAGAGTTATAAAACAGGTAAATGCCTCAGATTTCCCTCTTTAAAATATACTTTAAATGAATTCTCTTGGGAAATACTTGCTGCTAACTTCTCTGTGTTTTGTTGTCCTGTGTTTGTATATAAGTGCATGTTTGTGTGTGCACATATGTAAAAATACATAGATACATCATGTATACTTTTATTACATAAAGTAGTTTATTTGTGGAGAAAAGTCAGAACATCTGTTCCTTGCAATAAAGATGTGAACTACAGTGAAAAACAAGCTTGTATTTTAAAGTAGTTTGAGTAATGACCAGTGGTTATCTTGAGGTGGTGGATGGCTGTTTCATTTATTCCTTATAGGAGCTGTAGCTAAAGTAGCTCTGCAAAGGATTCAGCAAATTGAATCACCTGAGTGTTACTGTATGAGAAACAGAAACTACATGGATTTTGGGCAAGTTGTATTCCTCTAGGTCTGCCAAATAGACAACTCCATCACTGCAGCCAGGTCTCAGACCCTGCTGCAGGCCAGGGTGAGAGCAGGAGGAATGCCTAATTAGGGAGTCAGTATAAACTTACATACATTTTCACTTTTCTGTACTTGTGTCCATAGTTATTTCTAGTGGACTTAAACCTCACTTGATGATGACATTTTAATCATGTGTAAAAGAGCAGAGATGAAGAGACAATAGGTTCCTCTTTTGATTTATCATATTTAACTTTTAGGTCAATTGTTTCATGTGTGGAAGTGCTGGGGACAGTGATAAAATGTCTGGGGTATAAATTTGATAGGTGACCTAGAGTTGATCTAATGCAGCCTCCTCCTTTTAGCTTTGTTGCAGCTGAGAGCTGAGAGCTTGCCAGTGTGTCCCAGTGACCACCTGTGTGGGAAGGAATGGATTAGTGGGTTTAGGGAGGAGCTGTGTGAAGCCATGGGGGATGCTTTACTGCCCGGTTTTGACCTTCAGGGTTTGTTTTGGTGATCAGAGCTAAGGCTGGCTGTAACAGTGCTGTGGGGTGCTCAGACATGTGGTGGCACCACTGGGGTCAGCCAGGGGCCCCTGGCTGGCTGTGGTTTGAGGGGGGTTTAGGCTCTTTAATAATGCCAATTCTTGGCTTTAGATAAACAAGTCTTAACGAATTGCAAAAGACTGATCTTCATGTAGGAAAATGTACTCTGAATTATGAGGAAGAACAAATCTTGCTAAACTTTACAGAAAGATGAGATTCTAAAGGGTGAGTGCATAACTTAGAGCTTATGACTTTGGAAATATGTAAAAACACTGCAGCTGGATGCCTCATGTTGATCTCTAAAGCATGGTCATGAAGGGGTGTCAGGTGGAGGTTGACACTACAAAGACGATGGCAATTCTGCTTTGGAACACTGTCCTACTGACACATTTATTACATTGTGCCAGTAAATTGATGCTGTTTGTTATAAAACTTGCCTGGATTCATTCCTTATGGTTTCATTTATTCTTCAACCTTGAGTAAATTTATGTTCTTGGTTCTTTTCCTTTGCACAAAACTCCTGCTTTCATAGCCTAGTTCTGCCTTTTGTTAGATAACTGTCACCACGTGCACAGGCTTGGCAGGTAATTGGCTTTTTTAATGTCATTTTTGTTAGAGTACTTGCCCCATGGTCCATTTTACCCTAAATTTAATTTCTTCCTACTAATGCACAAAGGGAACCATTGTGAAAGTCCCAGGTTCTCGTAACTCTTGCAAGGTAATTTAATGCTGTTTTCATTTCTTTGTGAGACAAGCCAGAAAGGCTAAGGCTGATTTTTAGTTAGGTAAGGATCACTTTATTTAGTTTTCATGAGGTTACATGTTTTTAGGACTGACTGTTGAACACTGGGAGGTCTGAAGTGAATAATACTTGCAGCAATAGTGTTTTAATTTTTTTTCTTTTCTCTTGGACTGTTTTATAAAAAGTACTATTAAAAGACAGTGGCCTCAACTCTAGCTGTGCATTCAAGGTGGTATCTATTTTAGAAATTAATTTCCTTTATCAAATGAAGCAGTGCTGCTGGAGTTCAAGCAAAAGATTACAAACTGGCTCTCAACAGCAAAGTTGGTTATCTACCTGGGAAATCTAGGGGAAGAATTGCCCTTAAAGAAACAGAAAATAATTTTCTTATGAGCTGACAGAAGCAAAAAATACTCCAGAAAATTAAGATACTCTGTTGTGAATTAGTTTCATTAGCCTGTTCAGATAATGGGAGCCACAAGTCCTGTAAAACAAGATTATCTCATTTCCACATATCAGATTGGAGATTCACAAACGACTTAATGTAATTTAAGGGATTGGGAAAGGAGGGCAAGAAACAAAGAATTTGGGGACATTAAATGAAATCTTTTCTGTTCATATTTTTAACATCTGTTTTATTCAGATATAATTCATATGGACTTCAATTCCCTGGTTTTATCCAAGGACTGTGTGGGATTTACTTTTTGAGATAGTAATGTTGCCCTAAGTAAGATGTTGCCTCTGTTTTGAAAAGAATTGTTTTTCTTTCTACATTTCAATTTCTTACTTTCTTGCTTGCTTCACGGTTCTGTGGGTTTCTTTTTACTTGATTACCTTTGAGTAATAAAAACCCCACCCCACCTTGTATTTAAGCAAGAGGAACCTACCTCGATTCCTTTCCTAAATTAAGGACTGCTCTTTATTTTAAAATTGCTGTTAGTAAGTTAAATTATTAAATTATTTTAAATTATTAATAATATTATTAGTAATAATTAATTATTAAAAATAATTTAAATTATTTTTTGACAGGAACCTTTTATTCTCACTGTCAAAATTACAAAAAAAACCACATAAATTACTTCCAAATAACATCCCCTTGATTATTCAGAAAACCCCAAACACCCTCCCTCACCTTTAGATGGTGTTAAGTACTTCTGTATCAAGACCTGTTGCCCCCTGGCTGCTGCTGAGGACACCCACAGATGCTGTTTGGCTGCCTGAGGCCCTGCAGTGTCTCTGCTGGTGTTGTGTCTCTGAGAACGCCCTGCAGCCTCTGCCTCAGATGCAGTACAGCCCGTGGGGGTCCAGCTCTTCCTGCTGGGGAAGCTGGCAGAGTCTGGGCCGTGGAGCTGGAGTGGGACAGGAGCTGTGGCTGAGAACAGGAGGCTCAGGATGATGGGAGGAGTGCAGGAGTGGGGCTGAAGGCTTTGTGAGTGAACAAAAGGATGGAAGGTTGGCAGGGTGTCTATCTTGTCAGAGTGACCCTGAGATGTGTTAGAAAGTCTCTTTTCCCAGCCCAGCGCTCAAAGAAGGAGTCAGGGCTCTTCATTTCTCAGTCTCAAGGTTGTTTATTGTATCTTGTCTATAAAATTCTTTCTCCTGTCCTGCCGAGGTCAGCTCAGCCAGACAGTCCGAGGCACTCTGCCTGCCCCCAGGGTGGTGTTATCTTTTTATACTAAGAACTACCTATACAATGTTTACAGTTACTTCCCAATACCTATCACCTATGTTAGACAGTGAGCTTCTACTCTAGGCCAATCTGTAAGTGCCAACATCACAGCAGAAGATGGAGGCCAAGAAGAAGAAGGAGAAAGGCTGGACACACCCAGTTCCCTCCATCTTGCCTCCTGAACCCCCATACCAAAAACCCTAAAATCTACTTTTCCACCCCGTGATAACTTCACTATTATTTGACCTAAACTGTTGTGGCTTGCTGATCTTCATCTAAGGTTGGTAACTTGCTCCACGGGTCATAATCAAACCCACAGGTGTTTTGGGCTCTGTGCCAGGGCTTCTGAGCCCCCTGGCAGGGGTCCTGGCCATTCTGGCCAGCCAGAGGGATGCCCTGGGTTCCCACAGAAGGTCTCTTGTGATCTTCCATTGTTTAGCACAGTGTTAGGAGCCTTACTGTAACTTACTGCCTCCTCTGTAATAAGTGTTGTTTGCTCCCACCTGGATGCAGGTGGAGGAAAATATTCTGGATGCAATAATGGAATAGATTTGTCATTAATGGGAGTTCACAATGAGCAGAGTTCTGAATGTCAACTCTTTTGATATTACATCAGAGCAGTACAAATTGAAATTCTTACAGTTTGTGACTTACACTAAGGTCAGTTCAGAAAATAGTGTCCTTGGATCTGGGGAATTGGAAAAAGGCCTTAATAGCTCCTTTGGTTGCTCCTCAGACAGAGATGCTGTGTCCCTGAAGTAGCTACTGATTAAAAGGGACATGGATAGCACAGTGAGTATGTGTTCAGGCCTACATTGTTATTCTAGATATGGAAAAATTAGAAATTGTGCTCTTGACTGCAGTACCCACTTGTTAGTGGCACTCAGAAAGGAGAACCAAGCATGGCTGCTTTAACCTGTGTGCCAAGTTTTGAAATGCTTTAGAAATTATGGTGTCTGGACAGCTTGAAATGTCACGTGTACTCCCAAGTACTAATGCTTATAAGCTTCAACTGTAAGATTATTTTTATGCTAGAATAATAAAACTCAGAAATTAATATCTCCCATTCCTTGGGAAGAATGTGGTGACTGCAATCTGGTGATTGTATTGCCTTCAGAAATTCTAGGCAAGTTCCTGATTTGTATATGGCTTCCAAATAATTAGGTCAGCAACAAGGATGCTGTTAAATGTTAGGCCAGGTAACAAGTTTAATAATAGTGGGTTAGTCTATATGCATGAATATTCTGTGAAAGAGGAGGTTTAATTTCTGTACATGACTGATACCATGCTCTAAGTCTTGCTGGGTGGTTAAAGATTTATTGCTTTTTCCAGAGCTGCTTATGAATTTATGCAGAGAGGAAACTTTGATTATACAAGAAAATGGCAGATAATTTCCATCCTTCCCTGGGAAATGAATTGCACAACTGTTGTTTAACATGCTTAAAGCAAACAGGCCACTGAAAGTCACCAGCTGGCTCCCACAGACCGTTCCATTCTTTAGATGCATCTTTGTGGCTTCCTCAGTCAGCTGTTGGGAATGTGCTTCATCCCCTGCTGTATCTCCTTTTTGTTGGGTTTCTACTGTGTACACTGTCCTGCTCTGTCTGTACTGATGAGAACCTGGGAAACACACTGCTGCACACTCACACTGTGTTGTGAAGTGTCCTGAAAACACATTGGTGGTGTACTGGGTGTAAAATACAGTGAGTAATAAGCAAACTGGAGTTGTTGTTGTGGAAGGTTTGAAGGTGAAATGGTTAAGTATCAGGAAAAAATTGATTATTGTGGAATTTTTTAATAGAAGTGAAAACAATTTTTCCTTGTAGCTCCTCAGAAGTGCATCTGCTACTGGAGGAAGAATGTGCCTCAATATCCTGCCCATTGCTTACAGCTGCTGACAGTATTCAAATTTAAAACAAAGAATGATTTTGCTAAGTTTTCTATCTACACTTTTAGTGCATAATTAATTCCATCTAATATTTCTACAGGGATATATTCAGTGGAACTGGTAAATGACAGCTTGTATGAATGGCATGTTAAGCTTCTCAAGTAAGTTAATAAAGTTTTTATGTGTTCTGTACAATCTTGTTTTAGTATTGCTGGAGAGATTCTTTTGATAAATGAGTATCTCTAGCCATAGTCTATAAATCACCATTACATTATGTGCCACAGCATATAATCACCATTACTGTAGTAGTACAGTAATGGCAATTGTAGCCACTGAATAGTGGCTGTAATTCTGATACATGGGAACATCTAGAGATAGACCAGTAGTGATTGAGCTGGCAGAAAGACAGACTTGCATTTCTCTGCCAGTGCTATGTGTATTGCATTAAGTGTCATTACTGTTCAATTCTAAAACTGCTCCAAAATATGCAACCTTAAATGATGAAAATTCTTTCCAAGAATTTTTGCATTGATTTTATTTTTGTTTTGAACGACAGGGAAATCCAGCTTCTAGTTGCACTTAAGATGTAGGAAAGAACATAACTGAGTGTCATTAGTTCTTTATTTCTACAGTTAAACAGACACACAGGACTGAAACACTTAGCTATCACAAAAATATGAATTATGTAATTATATGTACCTTGTGTTCTGTCATTGTCTAGTATACCAAGTGAAAAGCAGTACACAACTCACCTTTCTGCATCTGTAGTCCTGTAACTTTAATTCTAGAGGTGTTAGAGTGGAATTATTCCTGGTGACAGGATCCCTCTACAGTACCCTAAAGAAAGGAGGAGCCTACCCAGCCTGTGCTGGGTGGCTGCAGCAGCTGGCAGTGAATGAAGGAGCTTCCATGGGTTCAGAGATGTCCTGGGGATAAGGACAGAGGCTGTTTCAGCACAGTAGTTGACCTGCCTGTAGGAATTGTTGCCTTGTCCTAGGGGTGAGACTTGTGCAACCTGGGTCACCAGCTGCTGGAATAGCTTTGTTTCCTTCTTAGTGTAATCATGGGCATGTGAAGATTTGAGGCTGAAAATGGCAGGAGTGACACATCAGAGAAATCTGTGGCACGTTATTGGAGGCCTTTCCTATTGAGTGTGTCTGTAACCAAGTGCTCAAACCATGTGCAGTGATTTGAAACCTCTATTCAAGTGCTGTGAACAGGTCTCATTTTCTGCCTTCAGAAAAGAGGAAATGGAGTGCATGCAGCAAATGCCTTCCAGAATGTCTGAGAAAAGAAGTGTTGTGTTTGTTTATTGCTGCAAAAAGGGTCTGGAAACAAATGCACCATGTGCAGAGTAGCTGAGGGGTAGGTGTTCAGAGGAAAGAGCCCATGTGAGGAAGGAACAGTATTGTTACTCAGAACAAGTCCCTTTGAACAGGCACAGCAAAAGCCGTGGCTTGAAATGAGAAGTTTCTAAGCACTGGAAGATTTTTTTCTGAAATAACTTCACACTGGTAGGATGGGGACTACCTGCCCAAGAAGTTCTGAAATGAGATCTTACAACTTTGTAGCTTCAGCTGTAGTAGAGGATTAGGTTTAAGGGCCTTTCAGTCCCTTTAACATCTGCTTTTGGCTTGCTGCAGGTGTTTTTGACTGGTCTCTTCTATTTAAAAGCAGATGAGGTGTCACATTAACCCATTGGGATTAACCCAGTGGGGTCTGCATTAATGGCCAGGCTGCTAACCACCAGCATTTTGGAACAAACAGTTGTTGAAATTCTGCTGAGCAGAAGCTGCTGGCTTTAGTACTTCTGCTGATGCAGATTACTTTTAACAGCTGATGCAGAATTACAATTACATATTCCATAAAGGATTCACTATGTGCTGAAAACAAGATGACTACAGTCTTCCTGTTTTTCTCCCCTCTTATTTGAACACAACTGAACTGAAGAGAATTAAAATTACTCTTTTTAAATAAACAGCTTATTTTGTGCTATGTTTAAGCAACACTTGATAGCATTGGGAATGTTGTACATTGCAGCAAGCTTTTATGCTGATCTTGTGGCAAAGTTTTTACTTGGTAAAAAGAGCAATAATTTCCTACATTTCACCTTAAACTGCAATTTGTAAACTACAATTACATAAAGGAAGTATGTAAGAGGAATTACTGTTTACAGGTATTGAAAATATTAACTTGACCTGTGGTATCCCCCCTGCTGCTTTTACAGGGTTGATCCTGATAGCCCACTGCATAGTGATCTTCAGGTCTTAAAAGAAAAAGAAGGTGTAGAATACATTTTACTCAACTTCTCTTTTAAGGTAAGTGTTGGTAGGACAAAAAGCTGCAGTTAAATTTGAGGCTTACTATAGAAAATTACTGAAATGACCTTCAGCTGTTACTTGGGTAATAATGGATCTGTGGTCTAAAAAAAAAAAGGGTGGGAAAAAAACCCTAACTTTTAAGTTAATCTCTGAAGCTTCCCAAAAAAAGCTTTTTAGCCAATACTATGGAAAGTGAATTTTTACACAACTGAAAAATTGTGGTACTTCAAATCTGATTTGACAAATAAGGCTATTGAAATACTTTCTGTTTGGGAAGCAATGTCACAGTATTTTCCTTAACCTGTTTTATTCTTCTTCTCAGGATAACTTCCCTTTTGATCCTCCCTTTGTGCGAGTGGTGTCTCCTGTGCTCACAGGAGGGTAGGTTTGAGCTGCCCTGCAGAAATTGTGCTCTGTGGTAAAAATGTTACAACTTGAAAAACTCTGTGGCTGTCATATGTGTAAGAACTGACCTCTGTGGGGGGTTAACATTGCTCTTCCTTCTCTCTTGTAGGGTGCTTTGAATGGGTCTTGATCCCTGTGTTGCCTTAAGTTTGCTGCAAATCTTACCTGTCTCTCTCTTGCTGGTAGCACTGCCATAAGGTTTTTATTTAAAAATCCCTCGAATGCTCATCCAAAACTACAAAATTTCATTGAAAACACACTCCTAATGTCATCTAAAGCATGTTTGAGGTGCTGTCTGTGGGACTTGTATATATCCATGGAGAGACAATTAAATTCACCTTCCAAGGCTTTTATGCATCTCCTGGTGACAGAAAATGATACCTGGTTTTGAAAATGCAGTCTGTGATAGCTGATGCTGGTTCTGATGTGATTTGAATTGTCATGTGTTCTTCTTTAATTCAGCAAATGGTTAGTGCAGTTAAATAGGGTTCCAGAGGGGTGCTGCTATCTCAAAATTAAACAAGCAGACCCAAACACCAGAAAATTCATTGGATTCTAATTTGATTGTACTCAGACTTCTTTTTAGAATGAAAGAAGGATGGCTTTTCAGTGGTCATTTCCCTCTGAATGTCATACGGATCTATGAGGTATAAATGTCTTGATCATAGAGGAGAATAGATTTTGGCAGTGCTAAATTCTCTTCCCTCAGTCCAGGTTTTGTCATGCTCAGGTGTTCTGCTGAGTCCCAGTAAGCACAATAGATAAAATATTTTTGAAATTTAAAAAAGGTATTTACATAAAAAGAGCAAGAAAAGATCTGGTTATCTCATGTTATTTATAAGTGCAGCTGCATTGTTTGAAATGGTGTTGAACTTCTTTACACAATTGAATGTTGTTTTCTTTTAGCTACACATCTGTACCATGTATATGTAGAGAAGCCATAAAAAGTAACTTTCCTTTTCCCATGTTCTCTGCAGTTATGCAGAATAGCTCAGTCAGTGGTTAAACCTAAGTCTAGTTAGCAAACAGCTTTTTTGTCTCACTATGCTGATTTTCTTTGCCCAAGTATGACATGACTAACTAGTTACAATATATTACTGGTTAAAGGGCATTTCAGCTTCATGAACAAAGAATTGAACAAACAAGCTGGCAAGAGCTTAAAGTGCTGTGAGCACTTGCACCTTTTTACTAACTGCTGATGTCAAGTATATTTTCTTTCACATTTGTTTCTAGGTATGTCCTTGGTGGAGGTGCATTATGCATGGAACTTCTTACTAAACAGGTGAATATGAGCTCTGTTATCTGAATAATAAAATGTGCCTGAAAATAATGAAAATAGGTGCTTCTCTTGAGTTGAAGAATCCCTGTGTGGAATAAATTACACATTCCAAAGGAAACATGGTGGAATTAAACCTCAGTCCCACAAGATTTGCCTTGCTGATCTTGTTTGAGATCTTTTGTGCCTTGGGTGGCTCACAAGAGATGTGAGGAAGAGGCAGGCAGTGTGAGCAGGTCAGCTTGGAGCTCTCAGAATCTGTGAGGAAGGCAGTGTGGGGAGTGAGCTCTGGGGAGCATGACAAGTTGTTTTCTTTTCTAGAAGCCTCTTCAACTGCATAAAGTCAGCTCTGGAGAAGTGAGGAATACAGATGATTATAGTCATAGATGATTTGTGCAGACAGAGTGATTTTCTCTTTAAAATAAGTAAATCAATGAAGTAACTTACTTGGAGGCTCTGGCAGAAACTCTTGTGAGCTCTGGAAGGTAAAGCAATGTCAGAGATGAGCAGAATTCTTATAACTTACTGAACTGACTTCATTAGAGATCATCAGTCTTTTCTACTTCTTGGAAAAAGGAGTTGTAATTTCTGTTGTGACATTGCTGAAAATGTGTCAATGGTGTAAAGATGGAGCTTTTTTTGTTCCTGTCTTGCTGTATTTTGGAAATGTAATTCAGTCTTTTAATTCTTATGAATTCTTAGTACTAGGACTGTATATAATTCTACAGATTTTCTGTGGAAAATAAATGTTAACTGAAAATTAGTAATTGAAACTGGAATGCAGGAAAAAAGTATCCCAAAGCATGTGTTCCAAAACATATTTGCAAGGTGAGCACAAGAAGTGAGTACATGTTGTATGTTAGCATTCCTTTCCTCCCCCAGGGCTGGAGCAGTGCCTACTCAATAGAATCAGTCATCATGCAGATCAATGCCACTTTAGTCAAAGGAAAAGCCAGAGTACAGTTTGGAGCCAATAAGGTAAATGTGCTGTGTTTCTCAACTACACAAATCACTCTTGGGCTTCTATTTCCTTGCTGACTTGCATAGAAGATGCTTAATGACAGAACTGCTGTTGCAAATATATATATGCATTTCAAATTGTCTGGTGCCTGTATGAGTATTTTATTGGCAATTCAATATTTTTATGTAATTACAAGCATATGAGGTGGATAAAGCCTTGGGATGGGCAGGGTAGGCTTTTGCTATCCTTGTATTGGCAAGGGAGGGGAGGGGAGGACAATTAGAACTGGGAGGATTTGGAATTTCTGGCTCTAAGAAGGGAATCTTG
Source organism: Setophaga petechia (assembly GCA_024362935.1). NCBI lineage: Eukaryota > Metazoa > Chordata > Aves > Passeriformes > Parulidae > Setophaga > Setophaga petechia. The sequence goes on from JANCRA010000016.1 coordinate 16,048,572, forward strand.
AAAGCCAGGAATGTTCTAACATTGTGCATGGACGTTATTTTTAAGCCCACTGTAGAATTACCTTGTTAAAACTGGTTTTGAGTTTTGCATGTCTAGATGCAGATTTTTATGTTAGTTTTTTTCTCCTTTCAGAATCAATATAACCTAGCAAGAGCACAGCAGTCCTATAAGTCACTAGTACAAATACATGAGAAAAATGGTATGTATATCCTTACCTCTCTGTTCTTGTCTGCACAGCACCCTGGGAATTGGTGTTTGCACAGAGAAACTTGAAGTGACCAAGTGTCTTATTTTGGCTTGGGAAGACCATAAATGTTTCTTCCTTCTTTTTTTCTTGCACTAGAAAAACAGCAGTGCTTAAATAACTTGACTGTGATCATTGCAACTTTTCAGTTTACTTGAATGTTGTGTTCCTGCTGCTTTTGAGAGGCAGCTGCATTTCATGTTCAGCCATTTGATCTAGGAACCTCATTGTTACTGTAGCTGTAAGGACTCTTAATATTGGCAAAGTATCTGCTGGGAGTTTATCCCTTTCCCTGAAAGATTTTGTTTCAATGTGTCAATAACCTAGTGTCAATAACCTGGTGGAAATAATCATTAATGAAGAGAGAAAGTGGAGAAGAAGACCTGAGACTAAAAAACCCAAGAAGTCCAAGTGAGGTGTACTAGCTGGGAAAGAGTACGATACAATAGGGAAACACCTGTTTCAGTGTGGGCTTTTTTACTCTATTTCAAGTCTCTCTGCTGCATAAAGCAAGTGTACAAGTGCTTCAGGTAAAATTGAATTTACTGTGGCAGTATGAGATGCCTGAGGCTTTAGAAGGTTAAGTAGCTTACATGTTACATAAAGGTAGTCAGCAGAATTGGTACTCTGGTCTTGTGATGAGGGAGTCAGTGCAGTTACACTTCTGTGATGTTCAGGGCTCTGGGTTGGACACAGTGTCCTCCAGGAATTGAGGTTACTGTGGAAGTGTTTGTGTGACTGCAGTGAGCACCTCAGTTTCCCTGCTGCTAACACGGAACAGAACACCTGTACTCTTGGGAGGAAGATCAAAGATAATGACTTCAACATCATCTCCAGTTTTACAGTATTTTGATCTTGCTGTTCACTGAGCCTTTTGCTCTCTTTGTTTGCTACAAAAGCCAGCGTGGCTGCTTACTTGTATGTGCTACAAGTGATCAGTGCTGCCTCAGGAGCTGAACACAAAGCATTCCCAGTACTCAGTGCTGCTGTGAAGGGTGTCTTAAGCTTAGAGCTGCTACATGCTCTCTGGGACAGCACAAATAGGCCTTGTAGTCACTGTACACACATTTAAAGGAAATGTTACAAGAGGAGCTGGGAGAATTAAGATTGGAGGTCTGGAGGTCTCTAGAAAAAGCAGTGCACACCTGATCAGGTATGATTCAGCTGTTAAATGTGCCAAATTATGTCAGGAGACCAGTTATTCAACTGACATTTCTGAGCTTATTCCTACAGTAAGATTTGCAGAAGTAGGATAAAGTGTTTGGTTGCTTGCGCATGCCTAACTCTACACAAAATGGGATTTATAGAAGTGTCCCAGTGCAGTCATGTTTGTATGTCTATGTTTTAAGTAGCTTGAAGACCTTGGGGGTTTTACCTCTCTTCTATTAAGTTTGGTTAGAGCAACGTTCCTCCTTCAGCAGCTTCCCCTTGTTGGTGTTCAGCTTGTCCAGCTCAGGATAGCTGCTGCCACAGAAATCCGTGTGTGCACACCCAAATACCAGGGCAGATCCTGGAATGTGCCACATGGTTTGTCTCCCACTGCTGACTTACATTTAGGGCACTAAGTAAGTGTGCTCAGCTCGTGCTGAGCTTGGCCTGCCTTAAGAGGGAAGGACTGAGCCAGGTTCCATCTCCCAGGTGAAGAGTAGGATGCTCTGGACACAGCAGCGTTGGTACCTAACATGTCTCTGTTCTCCACAGGCTGGTACACTCCTCCAAAAGAAGATGGCTAATGCTGAGGACTGTTGTATACCTGGACCAATGTCAACAAAACAAGCTCTTTTTTATGTTTTCCAACACAGACTCAAGCTATGAGTGCCCCTATAACAGCTGTACTGAGGACTTTAGCTATTAGATAAGTTAGTGGATAATCTGTCAACTGACACGTACAGTATAAGTTACAGCCTTACCATTCCGCTCTTCTTAGGCATCGGGACTGAGCAGTTTGGGCCTTTACCATATTTGTTCTTATGGATTAAGCAGATTTGGGCCACGCCTTCCCTTCTCCCTTTTTTTATTTGAAAGCATAAACTCTCCCTGCAGCAGGCTATCAACTTACTAAAGATCATACAATAGGAGTGAGTTGTTCACACACTTCTGTGTATTTCTTACTTTTTGCAAAATGCAGACTGCAGAGACTTGCATTGTATTGTTTCATTTAAAGCCAAGAAGTTTAATACATTGTTTAATACTGTTTTAGGAAATGTCAGGTCTTGCAAATCACAGTAGTTTTTCTGGTCTAAAATGACAGCGTTTGTAGTATTTTCCAAATTAATGATATAGGAAAAACACATGTATGTTAAGTCATTAAACATTTTTCATGGCTGTATGAGAATATGAACTGTTTATTGGAAAAGATACTCTTTGTTTAGATTATTTTAATTTTTTTGGTTTTTTCTTTTTTATTTTGTTTTGGTTTTTTGTTTTTATGCAGAGCAAGGCTGTGCCAATAAAACCTTGTAACTAGTCACTTCCACTGGGGCGTCAGAACTTGCTGGGCTGTTCCTGCTACTTGTTGGCTCAACCTCCTTAACAAGAAGAGCCACAGTATGAAGCTTGAAGTTATTTAAAATACTAAAAACCGTTTTAGGTGTTCCATTTTATTAACGGGTTGTTGCAATCATTTCTAAACTAATGAACTTATAAAGTGATTGGCACAAATTGAGATGAAAGTCCATGAATGAAAAATTTTTATATAAAAACTACAATAAAATACAAAAACATGTCATCCAATTCAGAGGCATAAGAAATGCTGCCATAGTCATGACGGTGGTTTTGTTATTGAAAGACTAATGGGAACTGTTCTTTCTTTATTAGGAGATGAGTCTGGGTCTGTGTACTTACACAATTTCATTGCCTTACCGGAATCGACTCTTATTTTGGTTGCAGTACTAGTCCTTAGGCCTGTGCACTCCTCGGGGCCGAGCGAAGGGTGTGTTCCATGGATTAAGCACTTTCAGAAGTGCAGAAGCATGTTTTTATGGGTTTTTTTTTAGTTGACTATCGAACTTGTGCTCTTTTCTCTATCAGGCGCCCGCGGGTCCTTGTGCATTTGCTTCTAGATCCAGTTTTTAGCTCGAAAGAAGCCACCTGGGCGAGCTTTGGCGGCGCTCCCGGTGCGCGCTGTTCCCGGTGCGCGGGGCGAGCGCCGGGGCTGTGCCACTGGCCGGGCACGGCGGGGTGCGGCGGCCCCGGCCTCCTCCGCCTTGCGGCTCACGCTTCGGTTTGGGTTCCATTTCTTCTGGCAGAGTTCCTTGGCAATGTACAGTAATTTGTAAACTTGCATCAAGTTTATGAATAAAAAGCATTTTACGAAGCGCTGTGTCCGTGCTGGGGCCCGGGGCGCGAGGGAAGGGGGGAGGTGAGAGCGGGACGGGTCCTCCCCGCCGCCAGGCGGCGCCACTGTCGTGGCTTGTGCCAGCTCGCGCTGACCGGAAGTTGCCTCAGGAGCGGAGGCGCGCGGGTGACGCAGGGCAGCGGGGCCGGGGAGGCGGCGGGGCCATGGAATCCGCGGCGAAGGGCAGCTACGTCCTCGCCAACCTCGCCGAGGTGGTGGAGCGTGTTCTCGGCTTCCTGCCCACCAAGGCGCTGCTGCGCGCCGCCTGGTAAGGGCCGGGGCCGTGGGGTGGGCGGCGGCCGGCTCCGGTTGGCGGGGGCGGTGCGGCCGACGCGGTGTGTCCGTGTTGTGTTTGCAGCGTGTGCCGGCTATGGAGGGAGTGTGCACGGCGGACGCTGCGGACACGGCAGCGAATCGCGTGGGTGTCGGCGCTGGAGCCGGGCCCCGCCGAGAACCACGCGCTGGTGCGCGCGCTGGCCCGCGAGCTCGAGGTGAGGGCGCGTGAGGGGCGGCTGAGGGGGCGCGAGGGGCGGCTGAGGGGGCGCGAGGGCCGCGAATTCGGCGCCTTCGTTTAAACGCTGAACGCGCTTCTTCCAGCCGCTCGGCAGAAGGGACGTGTTCGGAGGCGTAGGTGGTTTTGACAGTTCAAGTGTTGCGTGTTAGTACACTTGAACTGCCGAGGATTTGCAGTTCAGGGCACATCTGTTCGTCGCGGCAATCTTGTTAAGAGGTTAACCCTCTTAGGCCGGGAGACACTGAGTAAACACTGCAGGACTTCTCTGCCTGCAGGATTTCTTTCCAGTGTTATTCTGGTGTTGGGCCTTCACTCCACAAAGATTCATGTCGGCGTCTTCCGCAGTAGACAGGCCTGAGCAGATCAGTGTTAAACCAACGGGGACAAGAAGCGCCTCTACACTGTTCCCCAGCATCAGCACTGGTGAACAGTAGATGCCAACAACCATGGATGCAAGGAGTTTAGATAGTGCTAAAAGAAGAGTAGAGTCATGAGCCAGTCTGCTGAGCTGTTCTTCTGTGAGGTTTGGGTCAGCTTCCTGCCTATGGGCAGAAGTTCCTCTGGGCACTGCTGAGGCTAATGAGAGATTATCTGCTGGCTGACAGGAGCCTGGTGAGGGGGGAGGGGACCGACGTGGGCTGGCGGTGGAGCAGGAGCAGTTTCTCCTCGGTTTCTGCCCCCACTTTCCCCCCACTCTCTCCTGGCTTATGCTCTCCTCCGCCTGTGTCTTTGCAGAAGGTGCACGTGCTGCCCCAGACCGTGCTCTACATCGCTGATGCAGAGACCTTCAGCGGGCACGAGGAGTGTCATGAGCAAAAGAAAGGTAAAGCCTGGACCTAACTCACTTCCATGTAAAGATACGCTGGGCTGTAAGCAGAGCACAGTCAGCTGAGGGGGAATTCTCTGTGTTTTGATTTCAATGGAAAGGAAATGTTTTGCAGAAACCATGACAGCGTAGTATTGCATTTGTGGTAGGGAGCAGCTCGCAGATCTTTGTTAATGTGCACAGATGGGTTCCTTTCCCTTCTGTGGAGGACGCTGAGTGTCTAGGCTTGCCTGCCGGCAGCCCTGTGCTCTCAGGGAGCAGCACAGACCAGCGTGCTGTTACCAGGGCGGCCACTGATGGGCAGCATTGGTTAAACAGGACGGGGTTGGCTGTGGGATTTGCTCAGAACACACTTTTACTGCTCTCTGATGGTTTTTTTGGTTTCTTCTCATTTTAACAGCCAGAAAAAGAAACAGTAAAGAAACGGCTCTCGCACTTGAAAAGTTGTTGCCAAAGCGATGTCAGGTTCTTGGACTGGTCACCCCAGGAATTGTAGGTAGGAGCAAAATGGGTGGTTTTTGAGAGGTCAGCTTGAAGGTGTCATCTCCATTGTTCAGCACTGGCTTCAATTTTAAGGTGTTCAGTGTTGCTGCTAAGTGACGTGGAGCTTCACGTATTGCAGTTATCATTAAAAGGGTTGATTTAATTGGGCAGGCAGCTTTCCCTGGCATCTTAATGTACTTATTGAATGTTGCTTGGATATATGGACACATTTCAATCATATTGTGACTTAACTGTAGAGGGCATCCTGGTATATTCCTGTTTGTAATGGTCTGCCAGGAGGCAGTATGCAGTAACTGGAAAATAATATATAATATGTAGTAACTGGAAAATTCACGGCCTCCTGTGGCAGGCTTTTTCTCATGCTTCACTTTTATCGTTAGAAACTTGTTTTTTTTATAGTTTCTCACCTTAAATTCACTTTCCACATTATAAGTAAGGTATTTGATTGTTGTCACTACCATATTTTAATAGCACACTCCCAATTTTTGTGTCAGTTTTGCTTTATACTGTCATCACATGCTTATTGGACACCTTAAAAACTTAAGTATGTCTGTGTACCTCCAGAAGTTGGCAGGAAGGCTTGTATTGTACTAATGTTTTATATTTGATGTGCCTGGAGAGATATGTGTAAATATATCCATGTCTCCATGTCAAAACTGACTTAAGTGGGATCGATAGCCAGCAGGACCTACACGTTTCATCTTTCCAAAACATTAACCAAAAAATTCACAGATTTCAGTTGGATAAGTTGTTATGGAAATAGATTGTCATGTTTAATATCACCTGAGCTGTTCAACCTCTTTCTGCCTGTGTCAATGAAATGAATGTATTAGAACCTCTGACCACAACATGCTTGGGTTTGTCTCTGTAGTTACCCCGATGGGTTCAAGCAGCAATCAACCTCAAGAAATTGAAGAGGGAGAAGCTGGGTTTGCTCTGTTGTTTCCCAAAATTGATGGGGTGAAAATTCATACCTTCCACTTTTCTAAAGACGTGAAGAACAGGGTCTTTGATGAAAGCAAGTTTGCTGAAGCAGGTATGTCATTTTTCCCTCCTTTATGTGGGCTTTTGTGAGATGCTGCTGTCTGAGGTGCCAGTGGAGTTCTGAGTAGAACCAGCAGCTTCTGCCCTGGCTCCAAGAGCCTCTGTGGGGCTCCAGCTGGTGACTGCATCTCTGCTCCTCCCAGTCCCTGGAGCAGTAAGGAGAAGTTATCCCAAGTATCAGTTCCCAGTTCTTTCAGTTACATTTAAGTGGAGCTGTTCAGAGAGAGGTGTGATGTAATATTTGAGGAGAAACTAGGATGGTCGGACTTCAGAGTTCAGGATTTAAAAATAAGGGGATTGGTGTTGGCTTTTGTTTGTAGGTCTGAAGAATAACCCAGATCTCCGTGTTGTTCTTCTGTTTGGCTACAACTCCTGGAAGACTGGAGCTACTCGATTTCTTCATCAAATAGTCAATCCATTGAATGAGAAAAGCATCATCCTGGCTGGAGGACAAGTGGAGAGCTTTACATCACTGACCTCTGAGAAGTAGGTATTTTTTTCAAGGTAAATGATAAAGAAGATTTAACGTGAGAGAAACATTGCAGATCCATAGCCTTCTAGTTGTATTGAAAATCCCCTTTACCAGTAGTAAAATAACAATTTCTTAAAGGGAAAAATGCCACAACTGCTACACTGTGATCTAGCCAGAAAAACTGGAAGCTTGGTATGGCTGTGTTACAATTTGAATTCTGGAAACCCAGCTAGGAGAAACCCAATGGAAAGGCGATTTCTAGCTTCAGATACCTTTGTGTGTTTATTGCAGTCAGCATTTCATCTCTGGAGTGCAGGTAAATGAGTGCCTGCTGTGCCAGAGCCCGGGATGTGAACATGTGTGTGTGTGTGTGCCTCAGTTTGGCTCACAGCACGGAGCAGTAGCTGCACACACAGCGAGGCTGTGCCCCAGGTGCTCACTGATCTGCCCTGGCTGCTGAAGGACGTGGCATTCCGTCCTGTGGAGCACGGTGCAGCCATGCCCACAGCTCCTCTCGTCCCACTGCGGGTCTGGAGTCCACACTAATATCAACGTTTTCCTTGCATCCAGTTAGCCAGCTGCACCACTGCCCCAGATAAGAGAGCTGACCTTAAGTCACTGCAGATAAAGGTTAAGTATGTAACTACTTGACCCCATGTGTCCTGGCCAACCATTTTAAAGCAACAAGAATCCAAAACCTTTACTTGCTGCTGCCCTGCTTTACTGTATAAATCCTCAGTGCCTTTGCTTGTCCTAAGTTTAGCTGATGTTCTAGTTGAATTGCAGAGCTGTGACATAGACAAACTACTGAGTTTGGTGTGAGTGAAACACGTTTATGGTTAATACCTAGTAATGGATATGGAAGTTTTCATTGTGAAAGGTTACTACACAAAAACATTGCTAAAATATGCAGTCTTTAGTTTGCTTTTTAACTTTGGTTGGTATCAGAATCACTGCAATGTCAGCTGCTTTGAAGCTAGGTCTGCTGCAGCAGCAGTTCAGTCTGGTGAGGAGTGATCCCCCCAAAAGGCTCTAACTCGGTGCTGTTGCCTTGCAGTAACCACGCCCAGCCTGGTGACGCCTGCGGTGTGGTTGGGTTGGCTTTCAGCGGCCCCCAGATCCAGAGTGCCACTGTCCTGCTGGACCAGGATGTGGCTGATGAGAGGACAGCAGAAGCGGCCATGCAGCGTCTCAAAGCAGCCAACATCCCCGAGCACAACACCATTGGCTTCATGTTCGCCTGTGTCGGCAGAGGGTATCGGCATTACAAAACCAAAAGGAATATGGAAGCAGATGCATTCAGGAAGTTTTTTCCAAATGTGCCCCTCTTTGGCTTTTTTGGACATGGGGAAATAGGATGTGATCGAATAGTTACTGGGAATTTCGTGTTAAGAGAATGTAATGACATAAAGGATGACCTGCTTCATGGTTATACTACTGTAATGACTCTAATTCACCTTGGTTCAACTAAAGCAAACCAAGCATAAGTAAGGTTTAATGCTTCACTGAGCTGTTTGTTTCATTCCAGAGAGCTGAGAAGTCTGGAAGAGTGGACGTCTTGCAGTCAAAGCCCCTTCCAAAACATAAACATCATTTTGGTAATGTTACTGAGTCTTGTAGTTGCAATAGAGTTTACTGTAATATCTGTGAGAAAGCCTTGCATTTTTTGTAATCCCCTGTACACATCAGAATTGCAGGAAATTATATTTGATGGAATTCTGCATTTGAAGAAAGCCTCTTTCTTCCAAAATGAAAATGGTTTTTACAAACTGTAGAATACGCTCAATTGGAAGGGACCCATCAGGATCGTTGATTCCAACTCTTGGCCCTGAACAGGACACCCCAGGAATCCCACCAAGTGCCTGAGAGTGTTTTCCAAACTCTTCTTGAGCTCAGGCAGGCCTTGGTGCTCTGACCGCTTTCCTGGGGAGCCTGTTTCAGTGTCCAGCCACTGGGTGAAAAACTTTTTCCCAATATCCAACCTAAACCTGTCTGGCTCAGCTTCATGCCACTTCCTTGAGTTCTGGCACTGCTCATGAGAGTGAAGAGATACTGATGACCACAGTGAGGTCTCCCCTCAGTCTCCTCTCCTCCTGAGCAACCAAGTGTCATCAGCCACTCCTCATAAGGCTTCCCCTCCAGATCCTTCACTTCCTCATGGCATTCCTCTGGACCCCCTCTAAACTTGATGCCTTTTTAATACAGAGGTGCCCCAAACTGCCCCCAGCACTGGAGACTGCCCCAGAGCAGGACAGTCCCTCCCTGGCCTGGCTGGCAGTGCTGGGCCTGATGCCCCAGGACATGATTGGCCCTCCTGGGTGCCAGGGCACGGCTGGCTCAGAGTCAGCTTGCCACTGACCCCAGCTCCCTTCCCACACCTCCTCCCCACTCCCTACACACAACCAGGGCTGCCCTGTCCCAGGTGCAGAATCCAGCACTCGCCATTGTTATGTTTTATATGGTTTGTGATTGCCCTTTGTCAATGTCTCTGCAGGGCCTCTGTCCTTGAGAGAGTTGACAGCTCCTCCCAGTTTAGTGTCAGTGGCAAACCCAAACCCAAATGTAGAAAGAAACTACTTTGATGTGCTCTATTTATGCATATAAAGCACTCTAGAAAAACTACTGATGCATTAAATCTACCATTTCCTGGATTTTATTTCTAGAGAGATGCAGAACTTCCCCGAAGTCCTATTTACAAAACTGAATTTTTACTAGATAAAATCAATGAAAATCTTTAGAGAAAAGTGACAAAGTACTTGTTAAATAAACATAGAAGTATGTCAAAGTACCTTGCCTTCTATTCTTGGAGAAAAAGCTTTTATTTAAAGATATTGTCCAGCTAAAAGTTCAGCTGGGCTCACCACCTTGAACTGGATTTCAGTTGCTCAACTGTGTGGCTCAGAATATAGTGGTTGCCTCTTCTCCTGTAGTGTGATTACAATCTTTTAAATCTAGAGTGCTTAGAAATAAGTCTATCTATCTATGAGTTTCTATAGGAAGTTTTTTGCACTTAAATTTGGAATTGTAAGACACACAAGATCTGGCTATATTATATTTATATAGAGACTTTAGTAAGACTTGTGTTTCTGCATGTTTTTCCTATGCTTTTACATCAGTCACCTGTTTCGATTGCTGCAGCTGGCATGCAGTACCAAGTAAGTAAATTCAGCATAGTCTCAGTATAGCTAATAATATATTTGCTGCTTTTTAAATTCTTTCCTCCCTTTTATTTTCACGTAGTAATAGAATGACAAGAAAGTAAGATTAATTTTGCACCATATCACCAGATTTCTAAATGCTAAATCAAGCAGCTGGCCCATTTTCAGTGTAGTAAAAAGAAAATACCTGTATGTTGTACAACAAAGTAACAAGTTTTGCTTTAAATGTACCAAGGAAGACTTCAGTTATCAACTTTATTCCCTTGTCTAGTTAAAATTTTCCTGAACTTGGCCTAGCAAGCTTTAGTAGGGGGTTGTGTCTGTCCTGAGCATGAACTGTTGGTGTCAGTTGAGCACAGACAGCACTTCCCCATGGCTGTACTGATGATGGGTTTTTATAATTAGAAGATAGTATGAGCTGTGAACTCCCAGTGGCCATCTGTGGATGGAAGATTAGTAAGTGTGGGTGTGACTTGGACAACATTTAGTTATTTCATTTAGAGGGAAACTTATCTGGAAGTAGAGTATGGTTCAATTTTCAGAGAAGCCCCTTGCTGGGAGGTGACTGTGTTATTTTAGCATAACCAGAAAGTCACATTTGGCACTTTGTGTGTGCATAACGTTCATGTTTAACGGGACAGAAAGGAAATGTTTCATTTCTGTAATGCAGATTGGATTCCTGGTGCTGCCAGCCATGCTGAGCAGCCTAGGAGGGTTAACTGGTGCTGTGTTAGAGCAGTTGTAGGGTGATCGACCACAAGGTCACAGAAGTTGATGCTGAGCTCAGACAATGGCACAGCTAAACCAGAAGCACCAGAGTGGTCTGCAGGGGACACTCAGCAGGTCCTGTAGCTGAGGAAGCTTCAGAGATAAACACAGTGCAGAAAAGGGAGGGGTCTGCATCAGAATCCAGGAATCCTCTGCACTCTCCTCACTGCTGGGGAGTGTGGAGATGAATCCCCTGGAGCCATGCACATAGCTGGAGCCACTAGAATGTCTGTCCCAGGCCACACCATGACTTCCATGTGACAGGGAAATGGTCTAAGTGATAAAATTGCAACATCTGTGATTAAAGTGTTTTGCTATCCAGATTCATTTTGCCTCCATGCTGTTATTTGCTCTTCAACCACAACAACCTCCAAGAGAATCCCAAATACATTTAGTTACAAGATGCATGTACCAAAAGGCAGAGATAATTGATAGAAAGTTTTGCAGTGCCAAAATTTATACTTCTATACTCAAAAGAAGCAAGCATGAGGTTTTTAAGTGGGTAAAGTTACTTCAATGAGTATTCAGCTATTGAGGCAAATGTAAACAGCAGGACTACTCAAAAGATCTTCTCTACACCTGTGTTTTTATACATCTTCAGATTGTTTCTTCTGGAGATAAGAAATCTCTGTTCTGAATTTTCTCTCTTTTCAATTAATGAATTTTCTCACCTAATCTTCCCTTCAATACAACCTTATAAATCCCATATAATGACCTGCTTGGTAATGTGCCATTGTGGGAACATATCTGATTTTTTGCTGGTTTCTGCCTCCAGTGCTAGAAATAAGTTGAAAAAAAAACCTGTTCAGTTCAGTTCACATTTTCTATGCCTCTGACTAACCAGACATTCTCTTTGTGTTTTGAAGGCAAAAAAAAAAAAAAGACATGGACCATGGCAGATGGCTTTTTTTTGTCTGAGTAAGAGAATCCTGTAAGGGACCAAAGTGTGGTATATAATATATTAGTGTGATCCACAGATGCTTATGTGAATAAAAGAAAGCTTTGGAGAGGGCAGCATTTTTTTCAGCCAAGATCCCTGTCTCAGTAATATTCTGTGTCAGAAATTGACCTGACGAACAAAATTCCTGATTTCTGCTATCTGAAATGTCAACTGGAATATTCAAGGTAAAGTTTGAATTTCCCTCAGTAGTGAGATTTTCAGAAGAAAGCCAGACAAAATTAAAAAGCATCAAGGATGATGTCTTGCTTAGTACTAGGAATGTACACCAAACTCTGCTTAAAAGTTTTTTTAACCATTATCAATCTCTTTTCTTAATATTTCCCTTTAACTCTAATTAAAATAGTGTGCCAGGAACCTGGGCAATAAACTACCAGTGGTACCTTGTGCTGATGTGTTACAATGAAAAAAAAAAAAGAAAAGTATTAGCTGGGAGAAAGGTGGGGGTTTTCCCCCTACATCTGGTCAGGGTATCTGAAACAAGCCAAATTCTGCACATGTATCACAAATACCAATTTTGAAACTATTGAATCAAGACAGGCTTCAGCTCCTCTGGGGAAATCCTGTGAAAAATGAAAAATCCTTATCAAAAATTCATAATATCACCTCACACTAAAATCCTGTGATATCTCATATTCTCTGTGCAGTGAAAAAAAAATACTGTATTTTATTTATTTCCCATGTAGTAAAACCCAAGATTATCTCATGCATCTAGCTGTGCATTATTGAAAAGCATAAAAAATCTCACAGAATTCAAATATAAATTATAGTGATTTCTGTATAATTGACAGTTTGAAAAGTACATAGAAACTCCATTAAGTGCAACTGTTTAAGTCTTAGATGTCTTCTCCAATGTCAGCCTCCTGTTTCAGTCAACTTTCTTCTCTCATCTTGCTTGCCATGTCACCCTCTACAATTTAGATTCTTAGGGTTGCTCTGCATGTTGTTTCTCCACCATTCTTCCACTCTAATGCTTTAGGCTGTTGTTATTTCTGAAAAATAAAACATGTGACTTCTAATAACAAAAATTTCCTCCCCCACTTGCTTTGTGGAGTCATTTAATTTTAAATTGTACTCACTGTTACAGCCATTGCTGCTTGTAGTTTCAACTAGGTTGGCACCACACTCTGAAGAACTTGTCCTTGGAATGGAAACTTTCCTGACCATAAAAAACAAAAAGGAAACAACAGAGAGAGAGAAGAAAAAATTACACAGAGGGAAAAATGTTATCAGGGAAGAGACAAATTAATAGAATGATTTTTCCATTGGAAAAAGTGTCATGGATTTTCTCCAATTACTTTTTAATTAGCTCATTGCTTTTGAGAATCGTGTTTGAGGGAGAAGAACAGAGATCAGAGGGCAGTACAGCCTTTGGAACTACATGGCTTCCCTCCTCAAGGTAACTGTTTGTCTGATTTCTTAGGTCTTTATTAAAAAAATTGGTAGACAGCACAGAATTATTTATCAGTTCTCATAGTGTTTGGAAATTATGTGAAATTTTCCACACTTTGTTGAAGAGAAGCAAATCTTGTAAATGGAGCTGATCATTTGCTGTCTAGTTCCCTCTCTTTTAATAGTAATCAGACATCTGCTCTCTTGAGAAGAGCCATGAGCTATTCTCTGTTGTGTCCAGTTTGTGTCCTGTGGTGATGTAACTCCTCCACAAAATCTGTTGTCTTGGACAGCCTAAATGGCTTTATTCCTAGACCCTGTTGTTTTGGCTGGCTGAGTTCTTGTTCATCAATATTACACTTACTTTACAGGTCATTTGGCATTTTAGCGTGCACTCACAGTGAAATACAGAAATTAATTGCAGATTTATTTTGGTTTTTCCTAGGGTTTGCTCTATTCCTCTGAGCTATATGTGTGGCATTTAGGCTTATCTATTGCTTTTAAAGAAAAGCTGGCTTATGTGGCATCTCTTTCTCATCACCTTTCTTATTCTTCTTCCAGTAACCCTGGCAAAATATGTTTCTGGAGGAAGAAGACCAGATGGACCTGGTGTGATAGGTGAATTGCTGGAAGCAGAATATGCCATTTGTTCCTCAGTAGCAGTGCAATATTAGCAGGGGGTTTTGTACACTTCCCTGTTTTGCCCATGTCAGAAGGACAGGCTTTACCAGCACTGCTTGTTGGAGAGAGTGGGGGGTTGTTTCAAGATGGAGAGCAGCTAGGTCTGTGTTTGCCCTGCCTCCATGTGCTCTGCAGACTGGAAAAAATAAATCATCAGCTGATAAAAATGTGATGACTCAGTTAAATGCAAAAGGAGAATTATTTCCCACTGTTCACTCAGAGCTTTCATGTGCAGCCCTACTCTTTCATGGATTACTTTCACTGTAAGTTATGATTTAGTTTTATAAGCAGAGCAATGCAACCTCCACCCTTGTGTGTTGAATGGATTTGTTTCTAGGGAGCATGAAATGCACTTGCACAAGCTTGGTCCTCAAATCTGCCCCAAACAGCCTGAGAGAAAGAAAACTTGGAAAGGAGGGAGGTATGATGATACAGACAAGAAAATAGAGAAAACAGAGCACTGAGTTCTATATTCCAAATGATTTGATGTATAATTTTAGGAATTCAGTTTCCTTGTCCTGAATTAGTATCTCCTCTTCTGCACTCCTCCAGATTACATTACTGTTTGTACTAAAACCCCACTAGAACCCTCTGCTGAAAGAGCCATGGACATGCTCACTAACCAGAATCAGGGAAAGGCTCTCTGCTCTCTGATTGTGGATCAAATGTCTCTGTTAATACAGTGGAGCAGTGGAAACTTTAGCACAGTATGTCTGTTAACATTTTAAACTTAACATATTCTGTCAGGAGGCCAAGTCAAAGATGATGCAAACTCTCAGCTGACCCTTACAAGCCCTAGCTCCACCCTCTCCTGAGATATAGGGGATAGATGAAGTTTGAGAAAAAAGTGGGGATAAATGGCAGCTCTTAGCAATAATGCTCATTCACTCAGCTGAAAAGAGAAGAGATTAAAGTATTCACTTGAGACTCCTCATGTGTTGGTCACTTCAGCCAAGAGATAAGGACTTAGAGATGTAAAGTGTTCATTTATAGATGAGTTCTCTTGCAGATGACCATCCTACATCAGCCTCTGAAGTGTAAAGGTAAGACAATTTTAGCCAGTTAGGTTCTTTTATCTGTACTAAAGAAGTTCATAATGGTTTTATGAGATTTCCCAAATTAGTCTGGGAAATTAGACCTGTAAGAGGAGGTTCAAGGACAACTATGTTTTAACTCAGTTGTTGCCCTATTTATTTTGCTAATAAAGAGGCACTACTGCTTGTACTGCCAGTCAGGTAAAGTGTGAGTAAAGAGAAGTTGATGTTCCAACCATCTAATAACAGAATTTTCACAGACCTGTCATTGCTATCACTCTAAGCTTCTGTACTTGGACCATAAAACTCAATAGATTGTCTCCAGCTTTCCCCTAATTTTACAGTACGTGAAAGAAAAGGGATCCTTTAACATATTACTCTCTGAAGACTTTTTTTTTCCTTTTCTCAGAGACTATTTTACTTCTAAAGAAATACTGTCTGTATCTCTATGAGACTTGAATGAATTTTTCTTAAGTTTGTTTAAGCTGTATTTTGTTCTAATAAGTTTATAGTAATTTGCAAATGCTTTTGGCAAACAACTGCTGTGGCATTCCATGGCTAAGCAAAATTAATTTAATTAAAATTGCTAATGTGGGGGGTATCCTTTACAACAAGGGATTTTTTTATACCAACTGTTTTATCAAATACTCTCTATCTCTTCTAAATGCATTCAGCTGTGGGAGAAGCTGGCATTCAGTGGGTTTCCATGACAGCAGCTGAGGTAAAACTAGACCAGCTATTCCAAAGGTCGCTCATTGAAAGGCACAGATCAGAAAAGTTGATTTGGCAATGTGACCATGGGAGCACAAAGAATAGAACTGTAAGAACCTTTGGTTATCATAACCTAGGAGAAATGCAGTATAGGAGGAAAGAAAAGATTCTCCAAATCTGTGATGATAAAGAATTACAGGGGCTATAAGTTGCCTTGTAGAGAGACACAGAGATGCATAAACACATAATATTGGTATGTGGCAAAATGAGTTCTTCCAAAAAGTGCTGCACTCTAAAAATAAAGAGGGGACACAGGTGCATTGCACAGGTGCAAAATGGAGAAGGCATTGCAAGTGAAGATGGTAAGTTTGTTTGGGTTTGGTATAAGTGTAGTGATATATGTACAGCATCAAATAGTTGCCTCAATCCCAGTAAATCTTTGTGTTTTCATTCCAAGTCCTAATAGGCCTAAAATGCTACTAAAACCAACCCTGCAGCACTTGCTGTCTGGCACTGATGTCTGCCTTCTACTCAAACCTGGATCATCCTGGACAAATTAGTGAGCTCTCTGAGTGATGCTAGTAACATCTAATTAATGCTAGTAAACATCTGCCTCAAAGAATGAAATTCTTCAATTTCATTCTTTCCTTAGTATTTTTCCTTTCTAGACTAGGAGTGGTAGAAGAATTAGAAGCTAGTGGCACCAGCTGCTTCAGTTATCAATTCAGTAGGAACAGTTTCTGATCCTCTGTTAATTTACCACTAATTCTCCATCTTTGGACAACATAAGGTAGACTAATGTTTTAAAATGTTAGCACTTACTCTAGATGGACTGTAAAATCTCAGAGAGGGGTGTACTATGGGTGTTTTTTACAAAGCAGCTGTAAGTAAGAGCTTAGAAATGAGAAAACTTCAAGCCAGGAAGTAAATATTACAAGCAACAAGTTGAGACATCCCCATTCATTATGCTGAATAACCATACAACCTTATGGATAATTCATTGCATACTTTTACATTCAAATAATTAGTACATGATTACCAGAAGAAATTTCTACTTGATTGAATAGCTTCAGCCTTATGAATCACTTTTACCTGCAAAGGAAGTAGAATGCTCCAATTACAAGAACTCCTAGAAGAAGAAGGGAAGCCAAGAAAGCTGCAAACAGGTCACCTTTTGTTTGGGATTTGATGCTGGGCAGCAAAACTTCCTCACAACGAGCTCCTGTGTAATTCTCAATACACCTGGGAAACCAAATTGTATTTGGGTTAGATGGTGGCTTGTCATCTACAATGAAAAGCACAAAAGGCTTCTTCTGGGTAGAGAACTTGTTATCACTCAATTCAAAGGTTATATTTGCTTCACAGCAAGTTTTCTTACATAATTTCCTCTCACCTTGTATTTCTGGAACAAAGGGAATTAGGCATGTTGGGCATCAAGTTTACATTCTGATCCATACTGCTTTTATATATTAAGTTTAATGTACTCATCACTGACAGATTTAATTAATTAAGCCTACTTCTTTAGTGTTAACTGTGTCATCCCACTGGTTCACTCACAGTAGTCATGCTTTCTTTTCCCTGTTTCAGATAACTTTCTGGCTTCCTTTGTTGAAAATAGTAGTGTCAGCTAAAGAGAGCAAGGAAATGAGAATTCATTGAGACACAGTACAGCTCAAACTGCAGAAGTAGTTATGCAGTGTAATAATTCATGCCAGAACATGCTACATGCTTGGTGAATAATCCCCTCTTGGAGAGACCTACATAGAAGTCTTCTCTACTATGCTTATTTTATGTGTTGAGCTCCTGAAAACCTCTTCTGAAGAAAGGATTAAAACAAATATGCTATTTTACCATGGTAAAATGGTATGATATTTTAGTAAAACCAAATAAAATTAATGGCTTAGTAATTAATATTCAGCCAAAAAAGGTAGGTTGAAGTTAAACTAATCTTCATTTATTATGTATTTTGTACTTATTCTGCTAAGTTTTCTTAAGGAACTGATTTCATTAATGGGAAAACGGGAAGCACTTCTTTCAATATCTAGATTCTGTGTGTATTTTTTATATATGCAAATTTGCTTCTCTCTATTTGTATTACTAAAGATCTTGCTCCTTCTTGCTATTTCTGGCATTGAAGTCATAATAATCTGTGACATAAGCAATTTCAGACTCCAGCTGAGAAAAATGGGCTAAACTCTGCAACACACTTGAAGTTCTCAACTGCCATTGGCAGCTGCAAGGTATAATTTCAGATGAGGGGTAAGAAGGTGGAGAGGGGAGGAACTGCCAAAAAAGAAGAATGTTTAGCATATCTAACTAAGACCAAAGGATCCCTGTGAGTTTTCTGACATGATGCCTGATGTGACTCCCACTACACTTTCTGTAGGTTATGGACCAGTATTTCAGTACTGCTGGCCTAAACCACTGCACAAAGAGTTACTACCCTTTTATTTTAATTCTTTGTCTTTGGAAATATAATAGAAGATTTAGACACTAAAAAAAGACACCTAATTATCATCATATATTAAAGCTCTGCAACTGATCAAACAGACAGCATTTACTAAGGACAATCTGAGGCTTTTCAAAGTCATGATGTTTCACTGCTGGGAGAAGCAAGGGTAGGCAGACTGCTCTGATTGCTTGAGATAATGTTCCAGATATTTATTCTAAGTGTAGTGGCTTTTCAGTGGCCTATTTCTGAAATACTGTAGAATACTTTAAGAATAGAAGTGTAGTTTGAGTGGGGCATTGTTCTCTAGCAAGTGAGAGAGAAATGCTTTGGAGAGCTGAATAGAGTAACAGGGAAAGAAAATGGAATAAGAAATTCATAGGAGTATTCTTGAATAGCAATGAAAACTGGAGAATAATGCAAGGCTAAAATGATACAGGAAGAAAAAAATAGGTTTTGGCATCAAATTAAGGCTCATGGAAAAGTTCTAAAGTGTAAAGGGAGTAAGTCAGTAGCCTAAAGAGTAGAATATAGCAGGAGGAAGACAAGACAGTCACAGCTGCAGAGAGCTGCACAGAGGATCAGGTAAAGGGTAAGGGTTACTGAACTGCTGTGATGCAGGAGAGTGAGTTGGTGTGAACAGTGCATGGGAGCTGTATTCATGTGCTGCAAAGACAGGAGGAAAAG
This sequence comes from Setophaga petechia, assembly GCA_024362935.1. Lineage (NCBI taxonomy): Eukaryota > Metazoa > Chordata > Aves > Passeriformes > Parulidae > Setophaga > Setophaga petechia. The sequence goes on from JANCRA010000016.1 coordinate 16,067,351, forward strand.
AATTGGGAATGCATTCACAGCACAGCAAAAGGGTCACTGAGATCACAGCACTTCCTACAAAACAGAAAACAGAGCCAGATGCTTAAGGTAGTCACAAGCACTGCATTGGATAAGATGTCAGGAGATGACCAGCAGGTGTGCAATTACATTGATCCTTTACAATCTGATTAGTAACTAAAACATAACAGCCTTGCAGTAACAGGGGCATCACTGCTCTCTCCTTTCAGATGCTGCTTTTTGGACACTATGGCACTGGGATTTAGCAAGAAGGTGAAGTTTCTTTCTTTGCCAGACTCTAAGGTGGGCATCATAAGGAAGTGTCTGACAGACTGTAAAAGCAGGAAGTAGAATTTGAGTCAAATATGCAGATTCTCACTGCTTTGCATTATACTATCAGGGTGTTGACTTTATTTATCATTTAGCCTTCCTTTAGTCAGAAAAATTTTGGATACTTCTTGGTATAAAACTATTTCCATGGAAATACAAAGCTCTGAGCAGAAAAAGATGAAAAATTATCTGCTTGTCAATGCAATTCAGCTTACATGGCTGATGACTTTAAAATCAACATAATCTTCAGTCTGTAGCTGACTCCTAAAAGTTGTCCTAACACATACAGTCTGAGAACATCTAGTAAGTATGAAAAACAATTTAGAGCCAAAGTGAATAAGCAATGGCAAAGTTAATTGGACACCTAAGCAACTCTTTAAAAAGTTCTGCATTTAGAGAAGTTTCAAAACTGTTACTCTTTAGACACTGGGAGTAAAATAAAATGCTTCTACTGGAGAGAAGTTGAAAGAATGGGTTATTCTTCCCTAAAAGAAAGGCTATGTGTATATGGGAAGGTTTCCCTATCTGGCAGTTATATTAATTTGGATTGGTAATAGTTTTCAAACACATAAGAGAGTGTTGCATTTTATATCTTATATCCCATTAAAAAGAAATCCTAATTACTGACTCTTTTTAGCTATACTTTTACTGTGTATTCTAACTTTCATTACTCCTTTCAAGCCAAAAGCAGAACTGAAAAATACTAATTGGTCAGTTTGTTTTCAAAAGAACCTGAGGTACATTAAAGTGTATTTTTGGAGGCAGAGAAAAAAGAAAAGCTCAGATGACTGGGAAGCCCTTCCCTGGCAATTTGCAGGGTGCATATTCTGAAGGCTGAAAGCACAGCAAGTGTGTGACTTGTGGGGATGTCTGAAAGGGGAGTGAAGGGCCCATGGCACAGAGCCAGGCAAGGAGGGAGCATACAGAAAGTGGGAGAGGGAATTTGCATGGCATTTACTGGATTACTGTAGGAAAGGTGGAGGAGAGATTCCATTAGGATGGAAGCAAAGGATGGGAAAAAGGAAGAGATATCCCTGAAGATGCACAGGCATTTCAAGGAGGAGATTTGCAAGATCTGTGTCTCTTGCACTACTTGGCCCTGGGCAGAGGAGGATCCCTGTCCCAAAATGAGAGCGTTCACTGTTGATTTCTGTGTGTACTGCCCTCTGAAGCAGAGCTCTGTGCATACTGTCTTATACCATCTGTATTTTGCTTGAAATATATAAAGAATGCTCTCAGAAATCTGCCAGGTATAAGAAAAAAATGGAAGTACCAGAGCTTCCCCTCAGAAACCAAAATCTTCACATAATTCTGCAGTGCATTAATTGGTGATTATGGGACAGCTGTGCATCAGGTGCTGAGGCAAACAGCTTTCTGCCTTGTGTTTTATGATGCACCTGAGGCAGCTGCTTTTCCATCCTCCTCTGTCCTGCTGCCTGTTTATTTAGTTCATTTGAGTGTTCCTGGCTTTGAAGCTCATCTGGTTTATGGTTACAGGGGTTTTTTTTACTGCTGAGAACATGAACTCCTTGTGGGGAAAGCAGTGAGGGAAGATGGCAGCTGAGCAACCTCATGTTTTAACACATCAGCTGTATTTAAAATCTGCTACTGTTGCACATGGAGGGGGTCAATTAATGTTCAACAGATACTAAATCTCTGCCTTGTATATATCTATTTGTGATTGATAAAAACCCCCTGAAATTCCAAAGGTAAACAGCAGCTCTTCATTTTTAGCATGCTACAAAACACATATTTCTAAAGAATGATGCATTTTTCTTAGTCACATGGTGAAATTACTTCCAATGATGTTGCACAGGGTGATCTGGACTAACTGCTGAGCACAACACATTTGTGTGACCAAGTACCATACCAAGGCAAATGTGCTTTAAGGTATTTTTACAGTTTGCTAGTCTGTTCTTTCTCCATCTCCTCCTTTTAATTAACAATCATTCAGCCCTTGAGTCTCAAAGTGCTTTGAGTTTCCTTTCAGTAGGACGTGACCATTTGAGAGCACTGGGGAGCTTTGGGTGGGATTTGGCAGAAACCTTCATCAAAGAAACTGCGCAACTGTGTGATGATGCCAGTCGTGAAGTTCCAAAGCACCAAATATTTTCTGAATTCTGCTGAATAGTGATGCATTTTTTCTGTTGTTTCTATTCACATCACTGCTGATTACTAAGATATCTGTGTGTAAACAAAACCTTTCTCATCTATAATTAGCCTTCTCTGACTGATTAAGGAACATGCTTAGAATGAGGATGTGCTTAAATAGAATGCTGCTATTTAAACCCATCTAACTTCATAATCAACCACTAGATACAGAAAAAAATAGTTGATAACTTAAATGCAATAAGATTGCCTGAGTATAACAAAAATGCTCTTAAGATGTTACTTTTCTCCTTCAGCAGATTATAAAATCCTAAAGTACCTGAATTGAAAATTACTTCATTTGGAGCTGTTAAGGTGGAAATGATCTATGCTGACTAGTTTGTGCTCCTGAAGAATGAATTTTTCTGAGTATTTGTTACTTCATATTTATAGTTATTGCACTGAATACATATTCCTTGTTACACAGTCCAGTAGTAGTTGAGAGGGTGCTTTGAAATTGTGTAACAGCTGCTCTTCAGTTTAACCATTCATTTTTTATTTATGTACAATAATACAGGATTCCTTCTACGAAAAAACCATATGTATTTCAAAATGTTTTACTTTTTTTGTGTAGTATTCATTTTATATTGCATAAGCTTGCAAGGTTTAGCACCTAGAATAAATCATCACACAGCACTTCAGAGCTTTAATCTCACTTCTGGATCTGATTCATTGTGACACTGAACAATGACAGTGATATGCTATGTATATTTTTCATTGAGCATTTACCACAAAATTGCCTCTTTTCTCCCTAAGTACATGAGTTTACATGCTTGAGTTAAAGTATTTAGATTGAACTGTCCCAAACAAAAGAAAGTAATATTTTAATTTGGCATCTGGGAAAAGATGTTGTTTCCTTCTTCACCTGTTTTATCCAGTTATCATTAGTTATAGCTCAAGACAGAAGAGGGAACTAAAGTTGCCATAGAAGAAAAAAGATAATATCCTTAAGTGTATCTAATATTTGTCTGAATGCCTATTTTTTTGTTGAGCAAAGCCATTAAATCAACCGTAATTTATTTGGATGAATAACTGTGAAAAGTGACGGTTTTATTTAGCATCTTATGTCTTGTTAAACCAGAGAATAAAAAGATAGGGCAGTATTTATGCAGGGCATGTATCCACATGCAAAACCAGGAAGTGCTTCTTTTCCAGTTGGCTACGTGGGCTGCAGCAGGAAGAATGGTTCTGTTATGGAGTGGTGTAAGAAGTGTCTCTGTTTGCTGCCTTGATGTTTCTTTATCAAGGAGTCTTTGGCTGTCACTATAAAGCTGCTCTTTGAGTATTTCAGCATGATTCAAAGAACACAGTAAGTCTTGAATTACATTCTTTTTTTCCATCATAAAAGATTATATTATTTTTTGTGTCTCTGCATTTTGATCAGGTCAGGCCATTTTATATTATAAAAATTTTTGCAATGTAATTAACTCGTAAGAAAAACTGTACTTTGCCTTTCTGAATGCCTTTCCCACAGTCTATATTCCATGAGGCAAAGGGTATTTTGTTCTTTCTGTATTGTAATAAGGAAATATGGCTCTAATTATAGATATAATCCTGAATGCATACATAACTGAATACTGTTCCACCTGCCAAGCAAGTATACACATTTCTTTTACTCATATCACCATGTCTCTGTAAACTAGGTAAGTAATAGGTAATTGGTATTTAGAAGTGATTCCTTAAAGAAGGAAAATGGAAAAATAGTCTTTAGACAGCTGCTGTCCAATACTTAGACACACAAACTTCAGTTTCACTGACCTGCAGAATGGACTGGATACAGTAGGAATCATATAACAAATCCCTCCATTTAGACAAAAAGATCCATAACTGGTGCCACAGAGTTCTTCATGATCTTAAAAATAAGACCAAAAGAAACACTGAGAAAAACAGACTTCAAACCAAAAAAACCACAAAAACAAACTACCACCCAGATGAAATCAGCCTATGAGCAAAAAAGGTATAGGTCTTGCCTTCCAGGCCAGCAACACAGAGCACTGTTTTGCTGAACAGTTTCATGTAACAATATGGAGAAAAGATCACAAATTTATCACCATATCAAATAAATTGGATGAATAAATCAAACTTTCTCTTGCAGTGAGAAATTCTCCATTACTTCCTTTGCCCTTCATGAGCACTCACACGGTGAGTCCAGTGGTTCACACCATGGTCCAGGTGAGGTCTGGTTTCTCCTGTTCCAGTGGCACAAAGCACCTTCAGCTGAACTGGCTCCTGCAATGGAGTCAGTCAGTGCAGAGGCACCCAGTGCCAGCTAAGGGCCAGGACATTGTGAGACTGCTCTGGGCTGCACTGAAGCTGAAATGGGACCCTGGGACACCCCTGGGCTTCCCCACCCCAATTCTCAATTTCCCAATGGCCAAACCAGGGCACAGCCTGCAGCACTCACTCATGTACAGGACTGCTGGCTACAATATCATCAACACAGATCTCAAAAAGGCTTTTTCCTAACTCAGTAGGCTTCTTAGATGAATTCTAATGTGTTAAACATAACTAGGCATTCTGATAACACCCCAAACACAGGACACTAATGTTGGCACTTGGAGCAGCACTTGTCCATTTTGTGCTTCAAAAGCACATCTAACTGTACCACTTCACTCTTCCTGAAAGCAGTCTAAATTTGGAAGCTGGACTGAATATATTTATGACACATTTAATGCATCAGTAACTCATTTCATATATATGCATCTAATATTTTTATATATTTCTTCCATCTTATGAAACCACAGTATCTCAATCAAAACAAAAATAGACCAGTTCTTCTGACATCACAGGGGTGATAGTCATGTGTTGCCTCACACTTTAGGTGTTCTTGCTGTTATTTCTCTCAGAAGTTCTGAAAACCAGAATTCTGCTGTGTCACTATTTATGTACAGAAGACATGTTCTATACATAGCATAGAGTTAGGAGGAATCAAGATTTTACGTTGTCTTATTTTCAAGAAAAAGAGTTAGGGTTCCCCTTTATTCCTGCAGAAAAATAAAAAGTAAGAAGTGTGGCTGTAAGACATTCTACCTTAGACAGACCTTGTACAACTTATCTAAAATAAGCCAGGTTTTTCTAAGAGTGGCAGAAACTCTCAGCTACTTCTGTGCAAAATTCATTGTGCATCCTGCTATCCTCTAGGCCAGCTTTACCAAGTTTACTCTCCCTTCTTCTCCTACATTCTTCCCTTTCTATGACAGCATATTGATGCAGAAGTGTGAGTAAGTCCTTACATTATTTTAAGATGAAGACAGTTATACCCCAGGGCCCAAGAGGAATTCAGTTTCATGTTCCTGTTACTGAAGTGCCAGCATCCAAATGGTAACTGGACCTTCTTGCCTGTGTGCAGATAAATTAGGAAGCTGGAGGAGGGGAGAAGAAAGGCTGGAGAGATTGTTCATGTTTGACCTTGTTGCGCAGAAATTCGTGTTCTGTCCTACCTTGTTAGGAGTTAAATGGAAATTTATTTTAACTCTGAAGCTTTCTGTGCTTGTCTGCTGGCAATTCATTTACTGCAAGTTCACAATTAAAAGACTTTAAATTATTTTGTATGGGTAACTGTACAATTGCAATAGGAATAAAATGGGAATGGGTGAAAACAAGGATGGTTTTAAACAAGAACTACACCTTAGTTGATTTTCATTCTATTCCAACGTAACAGTGGACCTCCTGTGAGAGTTTAATTCAGTTGAAGGCTACATCCTTCCTTAAATCAAGAGAGGGCACTGAACACATCAACAGTGTATCAGAATATCTATACAATTTTAAGAATCAAGTGAGAAAAACAAAACTCCCAACTCTGACCTGCTCTCAACTCTGGTAAGTGTCTGAGGGAGTTAACTGTTGAAATTCTAACAGACAGAAAAGGAAGATGATAGAAGGTGGGCCCTGCAGAAAAATCCTTTTGAACAGCTCACAGAAAGGTTTCAAAGGAATTCTCCTGAGAATTAATGAGAATTTGTTAGCCTCCTTAAAATCCTGCCTCGTTGCTTCTATTTCTTCATCTTTATGCAGAAATAGACCTGCCTCACAGTGGCACAGGGGCAGAGCACTGAAGAATGCTAAATGCCTCCAGTCATTCATGCCTTGGAACATCTGGGAGAATGAACACTGTTAAGGTGTGATCTTTGTATCAAGGACCAGCTCTGCAGCCCAACCAGGCATTTCTGCTCTGGCAAAATACCTCAGGCACTTTCTCTTAGGTCTATTAGAGAAAAGTGAGAGAGGTGGAGAGAAAGAACAAAAAGTGCCTAGGAAGCCTTTGAAACCTTTTTGATTGTAATTACAGACAATTTTTCTATAGGCTATTTCTTTCTAGAAATAGATTTTTTTTCCAATACTAAGGGGAAAATGGTAATCTTAATTTCAGCAGTAATGAGAAACTTGAAGAAACGTCTGTGTCCACCTTGATCAGGTACTCCTTTTTTCCATCCAGTTGTGCTTTTCATTAATTCTATTTTGTGTTTTAATACTTTGCTACTGATTAGTAAAACTATCTGAGTAACACAGTGTAATGTAGATGTTAGAATTATGAAAGACAATCAATGAAATTCAGCAAGCTTTGACAACAAGAAAAATATTACTAACAAATTGTAATTTTCTGCAACACAAAAATAGATATTATTGTACTCCACACCTATGATATTGAAATGCAGTAGCTTGCTGCAAATTTCAAAGTTACAGTTCTGTATTTGTAGACAGGAAAGTGTGAAAGCACCAGTTTACCCCTTTAAATCAATAGTCAATGATGCAGAAGAGCATACTGGAGAATCAGAAGGGGTTCAATACAAGCCAAAACCCAATTACATTAGCATTGGTGAATGTGTTATGATTTTTCATGAGGTAAGTCAATACATTATATTAATCTAAAAATGCAAATTGTATGCTTTGAAAGTCAAATGTATACTACAGTCAGACTCTATAATGAAGATAGAGACAAGAGATGATGGGCAATTCAAAAAATATAAAAGATTTAGCTTTAAAATTAATAGAACTCTATCAATGTATGTTGTACATAACATAAGTATGTATTTTGATACCACCTTCTGTGTGACAGATTTAAGAGAAGTAGGATACAAAAGCTTCTTCTTTAAAAAATTGGATTTCAGTGGAAGAAGTGAAGAGGAATAAAATGAGGTTGTTCTTTCTAATGCTAGACTGAATACTTAAAACTGACTGAGGTAATAGCAGCCTCTAAATACACTTATGCTTAATTATTCTTTTTGAGGACATTCAGGTGTCCTGGTTTCAACTGGGATAGAGTTAATTTTCTTCCTAGTAGCTGGTGCAGTGCTGTGTCCCTAAACTGTCTTGTCTGTTTGTATTTAAACTTTTGTAACCTGACTGTTCTGACTTTAAAAAATCACCAAATGCAGGCTCAATATCACCTTAACCCCAAAGGGCCAGCCAGCCTTGGTAATCCACATGTAGACTCAGCTGTCTTGCCTAGTCCAGAGCCTAAAATCCTGGACTGCTAACACAAAAAAGGGAGAGAGAGGAGTGGGAAATGTTGGCAGAAGGTAGAAGGGGGCTGATGCATGCTCACTCATAAGCAGCTTTACCCTGCACACTAACCAGTCACACACTGAAATATCAGTATTGATCACAGCAAACATCTCCTCACAGGATTTGTACCACTGGCTGGTAAACTCTAGTGAGGGATGGCATCTCTGCAGAGCACTTGTGACAGTCCCAGTGGCAGCTATCAAAATCAATGCCATTTCAGTAAATTCTAATGATATAGATGGGTGTATCCAAGTAAAGACTTGGCAGAAGTTACCTGTTCGCATATTATTCCCACAACAATTTTTGTTCTTGGTCAGAGGCAACAGCACCTAAAGACAAACATGTAAATTAAGCATATAATTTTTGAACCTGGTGTCTTTTTCCCCTGAAGAAATAGCTATTGGAATGCAACTTTCAGTGTTTCTGCTAAGACATCGTTGCACTCTGACAGTAATGCACTGTTATATGTAAGTTCCATTAATTCACAGTTAATGGCAAACATTCAAGTCTGCTGTCAAGTTCAGTGAATCCCTGAAGGCAGAATAAAACTAAATTCAGACTAAAGCATGTTTAAACAATGAATACGTTTCAAAAACTGCCATGCTTATTCAGAATTGTAATACCCGATGCATTTAGGCAGTCTGATTGATTCTGGCTAGCTAATTAGATTGACACTTGCACCTTCAAAGACAGTGCACACAACCATTCCTCAGACTGCTAATTAGTCAGGTAAGATCTTGGTGGTAGAACTCTTCCATTCCACAAACAAGAACTTGTATAATTTGTAATTTCTCAGAGTCAATATGTGTTTCACTTGAGTGTCCCTCATGTCTTGATGTCAGGTGGAAATGTAATATAAGCTGTGAATTTATCAGAACTTGTACAATGATTTTTTAAATCCTCAATAGGAACCCTCTGCCTGGACAGAAACCAATGTTCACTTGACATTGCTAAAAGAAGCTTATTCTGTAGACATGCCAGCTCTATAACCATCTATCCTAGCTGTCTTCTGTTTCCTTGTTATATAGCAAAGATTTACTGTACCAAATAGGTTACTGAACAAGTGTAACATAATAGATCATTTTGTCATGTTTGCTTTCTTTCTTCAGAGTGTATGCAAAGTAAATACTTAAGCAAACTGTCCTATATTGGAAGAAAGATTTTTTTTTTAACCATTAAATGATCAAATAAACTATCAGCTTTATGATAAATAGTTGCCTATACTGCAGCTTTAACTAACAGCTGACTTTGTGTAGAGGCCCATTTCCAAAGGTGTAATGCATTTGTACTTACTTTATAAGCAGCTGGTTCTGGTTTTCATGGGACCTCACGTGGCTTCTCTAGCCTTTTACCTGTCCTGTCCATACAGGACAATGACAACTGGCAGCTCCCTGTGACACTGGGCTGTAACAGCAAGGTCCCCACCCAAAGGTGGCTCACAGCTCCACTTTGCTCTGTGTACAGAAGCAAGAACAATTAATACAGCATGTGGCACTTCAGAACTAAAATCTTTTCAAAAGAAATCAGGAGATTCATTTTTCTAGCAGTCAAGATCTGGATTCTGTATGTGCAGTTAAAAAGGTTTCCAGTTTACATTCAGTGCAGTGGGGTGAGGTTACAAGGACAAACACATGGACAGAATAGGGTAACACCCCTGATGCTCACAGGATTACTTGCATATTTTTCTAGGGTTACCAGTACTAAAGTTTATTGCTGAATTCAAAATACTCACAAAATGTAGCACATATAAATTGTATCGTACATATATTTTACACTGGCATCAAAAATCTGATTTAAATTTGTGTTTTATTGGAGCAAATAGTCTTTGTTCATTTAGTTTCCCTTTTCATGAAAAGCTCCATAAAACTGTATAATATCCAATAACTCTCATCAAATATAAACAGGATATATAAACTAAATTTCATTACTAGCTCCTGTACTAGATTTAATTAGGATATGAATCCTTGAATTGACAAAACAGCTTGAGTTTTGTTACTGTCAAAAGGAGATCTCACATTTCCTCTCCTTCATCTTACAGTCAGTATGTACCTCAGCATCTCTGGTGCTGCTCCTGGTCTAAGTTCAACTTTTTCAGAAGATGCTTAAATCCAGTGATGTGGCAGAAAATTCCTTAGGGCAAGCTGATGGTTTTCTACTGCATCAGTGTGTTAAATGGATGTGCTGTGCAACTCATCAGCTCTTGGGACTAGGACCAATTGTTCCATGTAAGACAAATTGTTTATAAGCTGGGTGTAGAGAGCAAGACAGCTTGAGGAAGGCTGTGGGACTGCTAATCATTCATTTTCAAACTCTTTTGTCTGTGTATTCAAGGAAATAGGGGGTGACAAAGGGAGGGAGTGAAAATACTTCCCCGCCACTGTGAAAGCAAAACATTATTTTTTAATTCTGATAATAAGTATCACAATATGGGTCTAAAGATGTTTGTTTAAAGAGGTGTTGCTGACAGCATTCACAGCTTTAACTTTTTTGTTTTTAAGACTGAAAAGTACATAATTAGGTAATGAGGTATTTAGATGTTTTTCTCTGAGGTGTTGCACTCTGAACAGAAGTTCAAGTATGTATCAGTGTTCTAAAAAGAATAAACTGGACTCTCCATCTCATTAGATAATAAGATGATATAGTTAAAGAAAAGAAAGCACTGCAGCAGAAATTGTTGCTAAATTTGATTGTGACTCAGGTCTGTGTGTGCACTGAGTTCATACTAGAAACACAAAGATCATCTGTGCACCTTTCTTGCACTTTCCAAACTGAGTCTTCCTCTAGATGCAGATATAGCCTATGCTCACAGAAGTTAAAATCCAATTGTATGAATGCTCAAATGTTTATCTTCCATGTATCTTGGGAGTTTATGAAATGTTATTTTGTATATCCAGTTAAGAGCATTTTAATCTGAAATTCAAAATATAGCCTGTTTTGCTCTGTGCCAGCTTGTTCAAAAATATTATCAGTTCTACCCTTTTCCCCTCATCTTTGTCATCTAAACTGATGTAAGATTAGTAATGCATTGTTTGAAATGCTTGTACATGAAAGTTAGGTCACCTGTGTATACTGAGAACAAGTCTTGAACTCGTTAGATTTGTCTTTAAACGAACCTGTGTGCTTTACTCCATCTATTTAAATCAGAATCTGTATTGCCTCTTGGGTTTGTGTACTTTTACTGGTTAGCTGGCCTTAGCATCCACAGTACCTGTAAGCCTTAATGAGCATAGGCAGATAAAATCAAGCACTGAATAATGATTTGGGCTTTGGTTTATGGATCTTTGCTATTCAAACACTCTTAAAATTAATCTCTATATAAACGCTCCCCTAAAATAAAGAAGATGGTTTCAGTCATGTGGCTATTTCAAATACACATTGTTTGTACATTCAGATTAAGTTGCACCTTACAGCTGTCTTTGAGAATGGGATTTTACTGCATTATGTATTCTTTCTAAAAATCAAAAAAGGTAAAATCTCATTCTGCCCCAATATTAAGCTCAAATATTTGGTCATGAAAACAATAAAGGGGAAAAAACTTAAAAACTGCTTATTATGCTGATTAAATATAAATTTCCTTCTGAGATGTCCTTGATACCTGTCAGTAGTCCACACCTCATACTTTCTTTAAGAGCCAGGAACTGTCCTGAAGTCTTGTTAAAAGGAGTCTGTTTTTTCTCACCCAGGTATAACTTCTCAAACCTTCAGTGCCTGAAGCTAATAACTGATCTGAGCACAGAAAATCATCAGGCGTCAGAAAAAATCCATCAAACTGCCTGAAACTGATGCCCTGTGAAGGCTGGCCTAGAACAGAGGCTAGATGGAGTTAAAGGGATTTATTAAAAGGCCTCCATGGATCCACCTTGGGCAGCCCAAGAGCTCAGCCAGGGCTGCACCCCAGATGAGCCACAATGGACAGCTGGTCACAAGGGCTCTCACTTCTGTAAGTCCTGCTCCATTTGCATATTGGGGTTAATTGTCCAGTTATAGCTCCAGGTTATGGAGTCCCATCCTTCTTGTTTTTCTCTCTTCAGTCCACGTTGTTTGTGCTCTTGGGCCTGAGGACAACCTAGGTGGTTGTCCTTTGTCCTAAGCTAGGAAAGGAATTGTTTTGTCTCCCTACTCTGTGAGGAGAGCTTATCATCCCTTAGTATCAAGCTCAGAACTACACACTAAAGCAGTACAGAATCTGAAAAATAGAAAAGCTAAAACCTAAGGCATCAAAACAAATAAGGATCTCTATAAGGAAGAATTCCAGGTGAGATCTTATAACAAATCTGTATAAGAACAATGTTGTACTCAAATTTATACAATGGAAGTTTCTTTTAGGATGGGATAACCACAATATCAGGAAATTCTGTCAAAAGACATGAAGCTAAAGCAGATGACAAATAGCTCACAAATCTCAACGTGCTTTGGTTGACAGGCTAATTTTTTTGGACACAGCTCTTCAAAATTCTTTCCATTGCAGTTTTCTGAAATGACAACAAATGGCTGAGTCCTCTTAGAAATCCCAACAGCAAATATTTAGGTTTACATTTTAATTTTTATCCACTAAAGTATGTCTAGGATTAATGATATACTAAAACAGGGATAAAGCTCTCGTCATGGTGTTGAAATTGAAATTTGCGAACAACTGCAAATTTCCATCTGAAACCCCAGTTCTATTGTATGAGATATTCACACAGACATTGGCAAAGCCACGAAGTTGAGGCTTCTGTCCAATGTAACTACTGTAGTCACACCACAGATTTGTAATTTTGAGATAGAGATTCCAGTTTCAAGCCTGTGTGTGCTTATGTGAGGGGAATTATTAAATTTTACAAGACCCTTGCATTCAAAAAAATCATTATCAGTCCTGGAAAACAACCCCACCACTATTCTATCATTCTGTGTGCTTACTGATTTCTTCTGTGGCACCTTTGCTTCCAAGTTTCATCCCTAAGTCTTGTAAGAAATCAACTGAAATGAATGCAACTTAAAGTTTGTCTCTGCATGGGTAATTTTTATTCATACCTCAGTGGCAGATGTAGTGTCCCTCATAAGGTCAGCTCTCAAATGTCAATAATCTCAGATCCAGTAATCAGAACTCAAAAATCTATATTACAGGCTAACATACAAGGAGACAGTTTAGCACATGGTGACACAATAAAATAGACCAGTGCCACTTCAATAATCTTGAGTTACTAGGAACGTATGTCATAAGATTTTAGATATTTACATGGCAGCCATCAAGAATCAAGTGTAACCAGTCTTCATCATAATGATTTTGATTTTTTAAGATTCATCCAGCACTAACAGCTGGTTCCATCAGCTGTTCCAAAACACAGGGGAGATAATTGTCAAAACCTGAATTTCAGTCTCTATTATTTTGTCCATTTAAAGCACCTTAAAGCACTAAAGAAGTTCTTAACCTTGGGGTGTTTTACTTTTTTTTTTTCTTGGTGCATTTAATTTTGTATTGAGTTAATTTGTTCTCCTTAAACCACGGCTTACCACAGCAAACGGGTATTCTTAACTCTGCTGGTGTAATCTTTCTCAGACATGCACAGGACAATCTGCTGAATCAACGTAATCCCTAATCCGCATGCTGGGATCCTGCAGCTGCTCGCTCCGGTGCCGTTATGTAATCCCGGCCTCCAGGGCCGGGGCAGAGCGGGGCGAGCGCGGCGCTCCGGGCGCTCCCTTCAGGCCGGGCCGGGCCGGGCGCGGCGCGGGGGTCGCGGCGCTGCCGCGGGGGCGGGGCCGGGGGCTCGCGGCTCGTAGTACTCCAGCGCGCGCCGCCCGCCGCCGCGATTGGCCCGGCCGCGCCCGCGTGACGCGCGGCGGACGCGCGCGCGCCCCCTCCGCTCCCGCGGACCGACCCCGCGCGCCGGCCTCGCGTTTCCAAGGCGACCCGGCAGGAACGGCGGGAGGCGCGCGCGGGATCGCGCGCGGGCGGTCCCCGGGTTCCTCCCCGCGCGGCCGCCGGTCCCGCGCGGGGCGCGCGCCGGGCGCTGGCGGCGCGGGTGCCGCGGGCAGCAGGTACGTGTGGGGAGCCCCGGGGACGGAGGCGCGAGCGGGGAGCCCCGGTCCGCGCCGTGCCCCGGCGCGGGCAGCGGGTCTCGGCCGTGCACGAGCCGCAGGACCGTACCGCGCTCCAGCGCGGGCGGCGGGTCCGTGCCGTGCCCCGTCGCGGCCGTGCGCGGCTCGGGGATCCCGGTGCCTCCGCCTCCCGGAGCCGCCGCGCGCCCCGCCGTCCCCTGGGTCGGGCTGGGCGGCCCGGCGGGCTCCCCGCGCCGCGGCGGCGGGGGCCGCGCTGGCGGGTGAGCCCCTCCGCGGCGGACAAAGTTTGGCGGCGGGCGCCGCCTCCCGCCAACTTGCCGGCGGTGGGGCCGGGGGCCCGGGGGCGCTGTGCCGCGGGCCGGCCTGCGGCGGGGCCCGAGCCCCCTCACGCGGGGTTAGCCGAGCCGCGGCCCGGCCGGGGCGGTGCGAGGGTCGCTCCGCCTGTACTGCGGGGCCGGAGCCGCGTTCCGGCGGGGCCGGGGGACTCTGGGCGCTGAGGGCGCCTCACGCATCGCGGCCCGGCCCGCGCGCCTCCGGACGGGCCCGGCCGGACAACTTCGGATGTGCGGATCCCGAATACCAGCAGCCACGGTAATGCTTGAGCGGGAAAGTTGCTTTTATTGTGTGTGTACAAACCCACCCAACGGTGGTGCCTCAGCAGTGTCTTTAGGCAAGAGTACTCGGTATCTGTAAGGTGCTGCATTGCTTCTTACAAACCCCCTGTCCTAGAGTAGCATCATTGCTTGCCCCAACGAGAAAAGGAATAGTAGTTTCTTTTCTGGAGTCGAAATCCAATTAGAGTGCTCTTTACTAGGGAATTTTCGGTTTGCCTTCCTTAAAATGTAATAAACTTAAGAGGCCTTTTTTGTTAGATTTGTAGAGATGAAATCTAAATTGTGGGGACTGATGAGCTGTAATGGGACAGCCTGTCAGAGTAACTTTTCTTAAAAATAGTAGTGTGTTAACATGCATGGTTTCAAAACTTGTTAGTATTCTGAAGTTAGGAAAAGGCTCTGCTAAGTGTATCTCCAGAATTTCTTGGTTCTTACATGAAGGTTTAAGAGCAAACCGATGTACAAGCTCTGTATTAGAGCATGCACCTGACAGCAGTTGTAACAGCTGCAGAGGATTTTATGTGTAAAAGAAGTAAAATGCGTAATGGTGTGGGGGTATTTACAGCTGTGAATGCAATCAGCAGAGAAGGCTCATTTGTTGGAACGCAGGGCACCTCTCTCAGGCACGTAGTCAGAAACTGCTGCTTTGCTATGTGACTCTTAGGAATCCTGCTATTTTTGCAACAATTATTACTGGAATTTGAACAAAGAGGGGTAAGCAGCCTCTGTACTTTTAACATGCTGTAATAACATTACTAACAAAGTGTGGATTAGATGAAACAGTACTGATAATAATTTTTGATAGCTCCTGTGAAGATGCTGAGAGTTCCTGCAGGACACTTGTAAAAGGGTTTTTGCTACCACAGTCACGTTAGGCGGTGGTTATAAATTAGACTGTACAAAATAGTAGCAGATAGGTGCTTTGCAAGGAGATGCTGCGGTTAGCATTGTGCACAAGGTATCTTGTATGGTTAAATGTGTGTCTTGGTGCTGCAAACAGTGTATGTCTTGTGAGGCAGAATACTCTGTGCAGAGAAGGGGAGGAATACTTCTCATTTACAGAGGATATAGAATAAGTGTGTGCTGCTTCAAACATGTTATGGTTCCTACATGTGGGAAGAGTGTGCCCACAGTCAGCGAGGGGATGGTGTGAGCGAGGAGCCCATTCCCAAAACAATGCATGCATGTACTCATCTCACTCATTCCTTTGTGTTTCTGAACAAAGTGGAGTTTTTGCAGCTCTGTCCTGATGCAAAAGTGTTTAGGGCAAGATGCTGTTTTCGCCTGAAGGGTGAAAAGAAGTGGAAGTTGCACACAAATTGAGATGTGGTTATCTGGTAGTAATTATGCTAAAGACAGCAGTGGACAGCAAGGACGTGAGGCAAGAGTACACATCTGCTATTTCAGCCACGAAACTGGAGTAGTAGGTAAGATAAAGATCTGAACTCCCACTGGTTTATGAAAAGGCCAGTAAGAAAATTAAGATGTGAGCTACGTATGCTTGCAGTGTGAGTACAAGTGCAAGCCTGCTGCTCAGCTGAAGTATTTTCAGATCTTGACTGACAGCATAAATGCAGAACATAACTGTAGCTGTCTCCCCTCTCACTGTGCCTGTTCCCAAAGGTTAGTTGGATGTAAGTGTGATTACAGTTCTGAAGGTGCCCTGTACAAGATGCTTACAGCTCATTATGCTCTCCTGGCCCCCAGTGCTCTAGTGCTGTTACACAAGGTGGGTTCAGTGGTGGCTCCCCCAAACCCTGGCTACCTGCAGCTTGCTGTTTGTCACTGCGGAGCCCGAGGCTGCAGGGATGTTGCATCACGGGGGGACAGGACTCACAACATCTCCAGCAGGGTGGAGCACATGGTTTCCCTGTTCCTGCACATGATTAGGTACAGATAGAGAGGAGAAACTGCACTGCCCTGTGAGATCCTGACACGACTAAAATTTACCTGCATCATCAGTATTCGTGTAAATTAGTTGCATTACCTGGCAATAGCACAAGAATTAATTGAATTGTGTTATGCAGGACAAAACTGCATCTTTTATCAGAGCAGCCAACAGGGCTTGTAACTTCAGTTACAGTGGTGCTCAGCTAAACTGCTTCCTGGACAATGGGATTAACTAACAGAAAAAATACTTTATCCCTATGAACACTGCAGAACCAATATTGACATAGGAGACCGAGCTGGAGTCCTTTCTGCTGCATGTGTTAACATCTAAAATGTCCAATAAGTGCTATTTGAAGAATCTACATTTCTAGTTGGTATATGAGAGGAGGACTGAGGTTTGATTCCTCCTTTTCCTCTCCTCACTGGTTCTAGACTGATTGTGTATGCTGCTGAAGGGTATTTGCTACACTCTTGTTAGGTTCAGTAATATGAGGATAAGTCTGGAATCAGTGGTGTGGGAAAATGGGGAGTTTTGGATTTTTTGACTTGTAAAAAATTTCTAAACTTTTTTGAGTATTTTTGAAGAAGGTGGATATGAGCATACTTGGTGAAATGCCATTTTCAAGAGAAGAGTAAAAAAATAGTAAAAGGTTGGCTTCTTACTGCTCTGGGGTAGAACTTTGCTGTAGTTCATTCTTTGGCTCTAGAAGTTTCTGTCCAAGGTGAATTGATCTGGAGGGATAGAATGTAAGAAAATAGTGCAGAAGGTAATCTCACACCTGAGGAGTTGCAGCTGTACTAATCACCAAAGATTAGGAGCAGGCCTGTCCTTAATAGGCCACAGCTGTGTCCAATAATGATGAGTGCTACAAAAGAGTGGGTGGGCTGGGTGAGGAGGGAGTTGTGGTTTGTTGGCTGAGCTGTGAAGTCAGTGCTGTGAGGAGCTGCCCATGAAAAATCCCCGAGAAGGTATGGGACTTTTGAAATATATGACAACAAATGAAAACCTTCTTTCCTCCAAATTCATAGCTGGTGTGTTGTGGGCAGCAGCAGGGTTACCTCAGCCTATCCATTAGCTGGGCTTAGGATTTGGTGTGGCAAGTTGATGTATTAGGGTTTAATTCTTAATTTTGTTATAAGGTCCCAGTGAAACCTGTTGCCTCCATGTAATCCCTTTGAAATCACTGGGTTTGCATGAATACAGTGAAGTCAGGCCTTGTAAATTCAAGTAGCAGAGGAGGTTTTCTGATGATGCTTGTCAATAATGTTTATCAAGTACGCATCATAAAATGCAACATCAGCTTATTTCTTGGTTTATTCCTCTGTCTCAGTTGCATTTTATCATGTTCTAGAGTTCAGTGTTGCTTTGATGTGTTTCAACCAAAATTTCTTTGGGGCATTTTTTGTATCTTTCCTTACATCTGTAAAGCACTGTGTGTACCTACAGCATTACACACAAATAAAACTACCTCTGAAAATGAACGTTCAAATGCATTGGTTGCAGAGTTAGCCCTGTAAATCAGCAAATACCTGATTTAGGGTCGTGCAACTACAGTTCTGTGTTCTGAGCCCCCCTGCTCAGTGACTGAGGCAGTGATTTGCAGGAAGTGGTGTGTGATCCTCATAGTTGAGAGGAGGATTAATGCAAATGGAGCTGAAGTTATCGGCTGTTCTAAACGTGGTGCTTCCGAATTTTCAAAAGCTTTACTTTCAGCCCAAATAACCTTCTTGCAAATTAGTTTCTAATGTGGAACCTCTTGGTTGGGAGGCTTAGCCCCTTTTGTGTGTTTGGTTGGTTTGGATTTTGTAAAATTACACTACATGGAGGTATAAACTTCCCTTGTTGACTTTAAAAAAAAATCCCTAAATGGGATTTGAGCCTTCAGTGGTGATTTCTAATTTGGGTAATTGCCTTATTTCATGAGGTTGTTAGTGGATGAATGGGGAAAGGACCTCTGGGTCTGTGCTTTGTGTAGGGGAGCAGCAGGTGAAGTCTGACCTGTTTCATCCTCCTTTCTGCTCTGTGTCCTGCCTCAGCAGCCTGCCCGTGCTCACAGCACACTCGCCTCTGTTCTGCCAGAGGTACCAGGTGCCCAGCCCTTTGCACAGGGGGTTTGTGTCCATGTGGATTGGCTTGAGAGGCCACCTTTTTTAATACTTGATGATAAAAAAAGCAAGCAGGCATAGGAAAACAGTTCAGTTTAACTTGAATGGATTGCTGTGAGACAAAGATCCATCTCTGCTGTTCCAGGGAACTTCAAAGGCTGCCTGCAGACGAGGCAAGTGTCAGAGCTTCTCAAAAAAGTTGTGAAAGTCTTTGTAGTGGAAAGTGTTATGTGTCTGATATTTAAGAGTGCCTACCAGGTTTTTCCACTAATAGAAAATGAAAATTTGTGCATAAAAATAGCAAAATACAAGTTTTATTGAAGTTAGTGAGACCTTTACTGTTGAATTATTTTATAATTCTTCCTTCAATGCTTTTGTTCAAGTTTATCAAATAATTTCTTACAGAAAAGTGGTCGTTTGGACTACCAGTCAATTTAGCTGATGGTACAAATGTAAAGAAAGCTCTTCTTTGAGTGAACTAAACAGCTCCTGTCTGTCTGTAATAATTAAAGTTAGCAAACATACAGGATGTAAACATGAGACATGTGGTGTGTCTCAGCAAGCAGTGCATAATTTTTCTCTGTATATCATAGCTGCCTGCATTTTACAACCCAGATGTAGTAAACAATTGCATTTTTATCTGGAATGATAAAAGTAGACAGCTTTGAAAGCAGTTTTTAACAGGAAAGGGAGATACGGTCAAAGCTCACATGTTAATTGCACAAGTGTATTAAAAAAAGCCAATCTGAAGGGTTTTTCTTGCACATATTTGTTACTTTTCTTCTGTTACCAGCTGCCACATCCAGAAATCTGAATGGTCTCTTTTTTTTCCTTCCTTTTTCCGTCATAAGAAGAAGGACTTTGGGAGCAGGGGCAGTAGTGTAATTAAATAGATGTGTTTAACTTGGAAAGGTGTTATTTTTAGAACTAGCTCAAAAGGGCAGGTACTCCTTGGAGACATTCTGATATGGCCAGATTGTCTCCTCCAACTAAAGAGCAGTACAGGACATGGGCAGCAGCAAGGTTTACTTAAAAGTTTTTGATGCACATTATCTTTGGGCAAAAAAACCCAAAAATAAGAGGAGGCTGCAGAGTGGGTGCAACTTGTGAGCCTGTGGGCTCTTGGTGCTTCATGAGAGTGCAGGCTCCAGAGAGGCTGCCCGTGGGGGAAGCCCTGGTTCCCTTCCTTTGTCAGGGCCGTGCTGCTGCTGGGTCCCTTCCCATGGGCACAGCAGCTGCTCAGGGGTCCCCTGAATTCCCCCCCTCAGCTGTGAGGGGCAGGGCAGTTGGTGCTGGTCCTGGGAGGAAGGGGTGTCTACATGAATTAATGGGCACACTGCAGAGATATTTTTCTCCCTACTCTCTGTTCTTTTTTTTTTTTGTAGTTCTGTTTGCTCACTTTTCCACCTCTGAGCAAAGGGGAGCATATGGCAGTGTGCTGTCCATCTGGTTGCCACTTACTGTGAAATCATTATGCAGGCAAATTTGGCCCCATCTTGAATTTCTTAGGTAGGAGAAACTGTTACTAGAATGACAGCTGAAGTGTTTCTACTGAGCTGTAAATGTGAATTAAGCTCAGAATGAACACAAAGGGCTCTTTCTGAATATTTTCAATCTTCTACATTAAATAAACCCCAAGTTGTGCTATGCTAGTATTTAAAGCAAATAAGGCTGGGATCCTCATTGTGAGCAGTAGACTCTTCAAATACAGATAAAAGACAAGTCCTGTCCCAGAGGATCTGCAGTCTAAATACATTTTAATGAGAGTGTAGTGAATGGTGATAGGTGCTTAGGAGCCCTTTAGTTATAGAGATAATACTGTATAAAAATTCCATTGGCAGTTTTGCATCCTAGCACAAGCTTGTCACATAGTCTCTTGAAATGCATAGCAGATGTTAATTCAGGTCTGTGCATTTTGGGTATACCCAGGTATTTCTTGTTTACCTGCATATCAAGGATCAACACTGGTAAAGAGAAGTCTTACTGTCTTTAGCACCATAAGCACATGTATGTTTTTGTTATCACATTTCACATTGCAAACATTGAAATAGTAATAACCTAGCTTTCCTCTAGTTATCTAAAGGTGTACCACTGAAAAAATCAATTAGGTGATGTTTATGCTGTAATATCCTCATACCTTATCTGCAGACAAGAGTACCTGTGAAAGTAGTTTTTAAATTCAATTTATTTTATGGTTAGGAGGGTTAACTTTTGTACATTTTCTCTCGTGTAAGTCAGGGGCTTGTTTTTCATGTAGCCCCATGGATAAACCCTTTTTTTTTTTTTTTAAATTGGAACAGGTGGCTGCACAAGTAGAAGTCAAAAGAAAGTAATTTGTATGAAACAATCTTCCTTGCTGTTTAGATCCTAACTTTTGATTATTACATGCAAATTTGTTATATAGTACTGCTGCAGTGATTCCACTGTGATATAAAAGTGCTTGTGGACTGGAAAGAGGAGTTTTGTCTTTGTGGAGGACAGTGGCTAGAGTTTCTTCACTGCATTCTTTAAAGTTTTCATTTTGTTTTGAATAGAAGTGCAGTCAAGTTTTTCAATATTGTAAATGTTGAGATTTTTTTGCTGTTTTTCCTGCAAGAGCCTATTTAAAGGATTATAGATAGCTTTCTGAAAAACTTTTGTTCTGTACTGCATCATGCAATGGGAAAAGTTCATTTTGAGTTTCAAAAAAAAAATCCAAAGTTTGAGATTTACTCCAGAGGAACTGTTTTTGAGCAGATATTCTCTGCAGTAATATGTCTTCCAAGTATTTTAAAATGTGAATTCAACCCTCAGTACACAGCAGTAAAACTGGGCTGACAGTGGGAATTCAGAGTAGATTTGGGGAGAGGAAATATTTCATGGCCTCTGTTAGAGTCTGGGGGAGAGCTGTGGCCTCTGCTGCTGATGTGCAGCCAAGCCCCTGCTGGAGCAGCACTGGGGCAGCCAGCTCTGCTCAATCCTGCTGAGCTGCACCTTGCACTGCCTTGGTGAATGACTTGTGCCCTGCAGAATTGTTTTCCAGTTCAAAAGAAGAAGAAGAAGAAAAAAAAGAGGGCTAGCACAGAAAAATTCAAAGTTTTTCTTTTAGCCCCAGTTCTTTAGCTCAGAGCATCAGAGAGTGCTTCCTGAGTAGTAGTTGGGCTTTTTTAATGCGTGGTGTCATATGACTTGTATTGAAGTTTTCTGAAATATATTTTATTTCAGAGTTCATTGTGGGATAAATCTGTGATGAATCTAAATGTTACATGCTGAGTGAGATTCATGGACATATTCACCAAACTTGTCTCCCTGCTATTGTGATTTAATGTGAAAATGAGAAAGAATTCCTTTAGTAGCTTGCTTCTCATGAGATAGAAGTAACTGGTAAGGCAGTTTCTCTCTGCTTTAGAAGTCAGAATAGTCACCACAGTGACCCCTGAGACTGACATTTGAAAAAGATTATATTTAGTTAAAGATTTTAAAGAGTTTGAGTTTAATGATACTGGCCATCTTCCTGCATCTATTATTCTGCTGTAGAAAAAGAAGTAACTGTTGAGCAGGTAAAAGCCGTGGTTGTTCTAGCTAAGGAAGAGACTTTAACAGTTGTCTTGAAGTGCTGCTTTTAGGCTGGTACCCAGGCTTCACATCCTGCCAGAAGGCAGGAGTTTTGATGTGTAAATGAAGGTATTCTTTGAAATGCTGGGAAGGCCTGGAGTGCCAGGCAAAGGGTTCCCTCCAGAGCCCAAGGAACGGGAGCTCAGGGACTCTTACAGCCCCTTGAATCTCGAGATACAGACTGTCCAGTTGTAAGGTGATGTTTGGTTTATTTTTTAATTACATTCTCTTTTGATTAAAAATGCTCAGCAGCAGCTCTGTTGTGCTTTTCTGACATTTGGGAGTGATGGAAAGAAAGTTGGAGTTTTTTCCATCAGCAGTTGGATATTTTACACAGTCTGACTGCAACACTTCATTCTGAAGCACAGCTAGGCTTGTTGCTTTTGAAGAACTTCATTCAGTATAAGATGATTTCCTTTTTCAGGGAGAAAGGACTGCAGCCCAAGTAGCTGGTAACCTGCCAAGGGCCAAATCTGAAAGCACTGGGTATAGTGAACTAGCAAGCAAAGACCAATTGGTTATTTGTTTGAAGCATTTGCAAATGCAGCCAGGTCTCTGAGTGCCCAGGCAGCAGCTGGGGTGTGACTGATGTTTGCTGGGTTAAATGAAGTAAGTGCATCTCCAGTGAGAGAGGAAGGTTCCACAGTCTCATCTGAGAGCACTGTAAGCTCTTGGCTTCCACGGGCTGCCTCGATGGAGAGATTTCATGGGCTGAGTGAACAGTGAGGGCCGCCAGCTTTCTTCTGCTTCATGCCTCCAGATAAGGATTAAGGTACATGGGACAAATTGACTGGGAAATACAGGCTTGCACTGTGCATTTTGTCAAGAGAGGGAGGACTTCATACCCTAGTGCCTGTGTATTTCACAAGCTTTAAAAATCACTTTTAAATATGCTCCCTTTTCGTTGGTGGCTGTGTGGGGCAAGAGCTTTCTCTACTGATGATATCTAATGAAATTAAGTACTTATCTTGGTTATAATGCTATCATAAGGCAATGCCAAATGTTGTTTCCCAGAATGAAGGTAGAAAAAAGGGAATGCCAGTGTTCAAGAGATGAAGTTATAAAACGGAGAATTCGATATTGCAGGAGAATCTGATAGCAGTGGTACTTTCCTTCCCTAGACGGACATCTGGTCTGGGGGCTTTTACTGGTTGTGGTTAAATGGTTTAGCAAAGCTCTTCAGTCTGAAAAAGGCTGTTTTTCTCTTAGTTTCACTGAGTATATAAGGCATACTGCATGAACAACATTTGGCAGAAGAGAAGCAAAATGTATCTGAAACCTTTAATTATATGCTGTAGGCAGCACTGTCTAGGTCAGAAGGCACCATATTATCAAATAACATATTACAGGTATTCAGAACTTGCACAGTAGCTTGATTATTCAGTGAATAATTGGTTTTTGTTAAGCAGATAATGGTACTGTTTGCATTCAGAGCCTAGATTTGAAGTATATGATATAGAATATTTGTATTTTAAATCATCTGTTACCCAGCTGATGTAAGAACTAAAAAGAACAGAGTTCAGTAAAAGCTTCTAGGATGGTAGACTGCCTCTTCTGCTGTGCTTGTCTCACTGACTGTATCATACCTGCAGTTCTGAAGGTGTTGAAGAGAATTTTTTTTGTTAATTGAATTTAATTTTGTATGGGTGTTTGCAGCAATGCTTGGGACCATATAGACTGTTTAAACACAGACAGTATTAAAAACCAAACCAAACAGAAAATGCCCAGAAGAATAAACAGTTTGGAAGCTTTCCGACTTGCTAGTGGGCAGAAAGGGAAGTGAAGGAGAACAAGAGTGTGATTACAGGCAAATAGGATTTATGAGAGAAATGCCATGTGTTTCTGTGTCACACACCACACCTTATTTTGCTTATCTAAAGGAGAGAGAGTATTTCTGCTGTATGAATATTTACTTAGGCTTTTTAATCCTTAACGATCCCAAGGTGTAATATGAAATTATTGACTGCAGTGTCAGTAGCTGGTAATTTTAATGAGTATGTCAGAATATGAGCTCTAGTAAGTTTGCAGGTTCCTTGGGCACTCATTTCTGTAAGCTTGGAGGTGACTGTCAGCTTGGGAGAATCCCCAGTGCTACAGAACTCTGTGTTGTACAGGCTGGCGAGCAGGTGATGGTGAACAGACCTTTCTCATCTGGGTTTTGTCTTACTTTCTTTTTCCCAAGATGGAGTTTAAAAGAAAAGCAGTAAGGTGATTAAATTACTGCCTTAAAGGACAACAGAAGTGATCAAACCCACCCAAAGTAATGTTTTTTTATAAAGTGTAGTCAGCTAATCAAAACACATATTCTCTATCTGTGACTGTTTAGCCTGCAGAAGATCAGCCTGCCTTGCAATAGGGAAGTTGTATTTTCCATATGAGCTGAATACCCATTTGAGCTGTGATCAGCACTCTGCCTTCCCTAAGGAGATGGCAGTGATTGTAGCATTTATCATACATAAAGGAATCTGTCTTGCTCTATATATCTGCCAAAAGACACGTGAAAAATAGAGACCGAGGCAGCAGCATCCCTGATCTCAGTCACCCCTCAGACAACAAGACTGATGGTGAGCTAAGGAAATCACTTCTCCCCTGCTCACCTGAGCCCCATATTTAGCCACAGCAATAGTTTTGAGTTGGGTTGATTTAGAAGCCTGTCTGTAAAGGAATCTGCTAGCAGAATATTGGCTGAAAGGTTTGTGTAGTGCATGAAGCTGTTGACCTGTGCTGCAGACACACGAACCTCCAGGTGAAAACAAATTCTTGTTCACACCAGAAATTGAGTACCTGGCTAGAGTGCTGTGGCTTACATTAAAAATGGTTACTTGAAAATTCAGTGACCTAGTGGGCAAGAGTTGGAATTTTGGTGTTCAAGGAGAAATTGCAGTGCATACAATTGTTTTACTAAAAGCAAGGAGTTTGTCTGGGTTATTTAGGATTGAAGAAATCACAGAATGTAATGCGTGTTCTGCTGTCATCAAGCAGCCCTGTGTCTGAAGCAGAGACGTAAAACCAAGGGCAAAAGTTCTAAACAGGGAAGGAAAGATGGAGCAGAGTTAAGTTGCAGAGCACTTTTTTTTCATGGAAGAGCTCTGAATATTAGGATTTTGCTTTAGTCCTCTGCTCTGTAACATGCTAGCAGAAATGATGGATTGGTGATCCTTCTGACTTGGCAAGATCAGGGCTGCTCCCTGGAAAATGCAGCAGAAGAGCCTCAGAGGCTGCTCTGGGTATGCTTACAGATTTGTGTGCCTTTGCAAGGAAGGGAGAGGCAAAGGACTTGCAAACCAAGATCAAAATAAAAAATGATGTATAAAAGGTGCCATATATGACCTGTTTTTCAATTTCTCTGCTAAGCGCAATGGAGCTGCATGGTATGTAATTTCTAACGATTTTTCCTTGTATCAAGCTAAACATTCCGTTCATTTTTCCCTCTAAGGACTGAACTATGAGCATTTTTGTGATTCCAGCAAGGGCAGGTCTCTATGTAGCAGCAGCAGCCACTGGACCTACATGCTGGACCAAGCTGCTTCCCTTGTGCCTATCGTGGTGTGTGGTGTCAAAGGTGTTCAAGTTGCTAATTGTTAATTTAAAATCCAGATGAAAGGATGGATGAGAACTTTTGTATGTCCAAAGCTACAGTTTATGTATCCCCTGTGCATGGAGTATGGAGTGTTTTCAAGCTTAGATTTTTGTCAGTTTTGATTGTTTTGTGTTTGTTTTGATGCATGGATAAGTGTGTTTAAATTCGTTTTCATCTTTTTTCTGAGATACAGTTTTGCATTTATATAATAATTTGTAACTGATTGTTATAAGTTATATATTGTACAGCTGAAGTGTTAGAGGAAATCATTCTGGTGTGGGTTTTTAATGAAATGAGATCTAGTAATACTGTTCACAATTACAATTTATTTACCTAGAAAATGCTACTAAGTTTTCTCCTTAAATAAGCAGGTAAGCTCTCTTTCCCTTCTCCAGTTTTCACAAATTTCAACACTGTATCTGATGACAAAGTGAGTAGGTGGGGTTAAGAAAAGCGTTTCATCCAGGTGGACTTCTTGTCACTATCTATAACTTGTGTATGTACATGTGGATCCTGTAATTTTTCTGCCTTTGGAGCTCTCATTAAGTTCATCCTGCTGTAGAGCTTCGAGTTTGATTTGTACTTTCCACCAAGTTGTGTTTGGGATAGCCTCTTATCCCATCGATTTGCTGTGATATTTTTATGCTAACTGTAGCAAAATGAGATGTTTAAGGAGAAATACTTAAAGAATTTCAAATGTGCTTTTCATCTTCTGGACACGAGCTGGTGCAACAAAGGGGAGAAAAGTCAGCATAATGTGACCAGCCATCTCTGTAAGTTGGCAGTGGAGCAGAGTTTGAGAACATCTGGACTGTGAAACGCACCTCTTGAACTTTCATTGATTGGTTCCTTAGGCTGCCAGCCAGGAAGTGTATTTTTAGATACTTGCAGCAAATTTTATTGCATGTGAACAAATGCCAGATCCATACTTCGTCAGCTGCTGGTTTTCAGTAAGTAGGGAGAATGGATTTGGGTTTAAGTTAAGTAGTTTATTTTGTGCTGCATTGCAGAGTGCAGTTTGTACAGCTGTACCTGGGCAGTGGCAGCTAGTCACAGAGCCCAGCACAAACTGGGCTTTCTGGTAATCCTGAGTGCTAATCCACAGAGGAAAACTATTGGCCTGGACACAGTAAAGCAATTTTTTCTTTCACTTAGCCGTGGCCTCTGAAAGCAGAGATGGGAAAAATGTGTCTGTGTGTTTCGTTTTTATGGCTCACCATATATTTTTTCCAGAACAAAAGGAGGCATATTAATTTACTGGAAAATGAATGGGTTGACTCCTTAGATGAGTGAAATGTGATGCTACAGTTACACAGCACCCTGGAGTACAGCTATTCCTTGGGATTTTGAAACGAGGCACGTTCTTGTTAATAGCAGGAGAAAACCATTCTGCCCTGCAGCTGTGTGCTCTGCCTGCAGCAGTGGGCAGGGCAGTGGTGAAATGAAGTAAAGTGTGGGGGGATGCCTGAACTGATCTATCTCAGGGGTTGCCTTGGTCCCATCACATTCCTGAAGGATTCTGCTCTTGGTTGAGGGTGAACTCTGGTTTGGTCTGCCTGTGTTTTTGCCCTTTGGATGCTGCCTGATGCTACTGTGAGTGGCATCACACTTCCTTTGGACATCTCTCTGTTCTGTGCTCTGCAGAAGAGTGTTTCTGATATTACTGCCTCTTGAAATTACTTGTTAATGGAATATCTTGTCAAAACCTTGGTCATCTTCCATTCAAGACAAATTTTCCTATCCTGAAGCACTCCCTGTTCCTCTTGCTGTCTGTCCTGCAGTTTCTCTCTCTTCAGCATCAGTGTGGTAGGTCTATTAAAGCAGCCTCTGTTGATAAGGTATATAATCTACACTTGTTCAAAACAGTGTGATCTTATTACTGCAAACAATGCCTCAGATTAGATTAAGTGCTGTGGAGCAGGGCTTATTTCACTTTGAAAACCACATTCTAAATCACCTAATTTGTCTCTAAGTAGCTTGTGAATAACTAAAGTATGGGCTGACTTTCTTGTGTTCATTTCTGTGTTTCATTTCTGTTCCTTTAAAAACCAGAGGATTCTGGTTGTCCTTTCCCATCTTGACCTGCAGTGGATTTTGTCAGCTCTCACTGAGAGCAGATGCCTGGAACCATCTGAGAGCTTTCTACCCTCCACTGTTCAAGTGTTGTGAGCTGTACAGTTCATAACCTGTCAATTGTCAACATTGTTTTAAAAGTGTATGTTGAGAGTGAGAAGAATTATAGAAGAGAATGTTTTAACAAGGACTGGAGTTTTGGAGCTATGAAGATGAGAAATGAAGGCTCACAAGATATTGCCCCTTTAAATCCTGTATTGGTCTTTGCAGCAGATTGTCTCATTTCTAGTGCTTGTTTTTACAGTGACAGGTGCAGTAAATCTCTCACCTGATGCCAGTATCATCTTAATACCTTGCAGATATTCTTGGTTTATTGGAAAATTTGTATGGATTTTGATATCTCTGATTCAAATAAGATTTCAAAAGCAATTCATTTTATTTTTGGAATATTTTCATATGTATCTAAAAAACCTCAACAACCTACACTTAAAACACTTGAGGCTTTTCTTTCTATAGGAAAGTGGCAGGATTTTTATCAACAGAATGCTAGATCAAAGGTCAGAAACTTGAATACTAATCCAGATATTAGCATCTCTGTCCTATGTGGTCTTGGGCTTTGTGTTTAGTTAGGAAGTATATTTTCAGTAGCTTATTTAAATTCTGTTCAAAGTGCTGGGGAGTCTTCAGCTGAGTTTGATAGATTGTTTAGCAGATAATGGTTGGTTTGGAGGGGTTAGTGCAATGGTGATACACAAAATATTTCTGAAAATTTTCAGAGCTGTTTCATGAGCTCTTAATGATCTTAATCCAGAAAGCTAATACAGATGTAGCTTCTTTGCTCTCATCTGTTTTTAACATGTTTTTGAGTTTCCTATATCCTAAAAATGTTTAATGAATATACTGGTAAAGTAGTTTGGTTTGGATTTTTTTTATTTTTAATAAAGATGAATTGATAAATCTTAACAAAAGTCTACGTTTGCAGCTGTAACAGACACAGTTCTGTTACAAGCAGGTGACTGGTACGTGTTACAGGTTGAAAAGCAAAAATGTGTTTTATTTATATCTTGACATTTGTTTACTGTTCTGGGGCTTGCATTGCAGTATGGATCTGTTGCATAACCTTTGCTGGAAAAGCATCCTTTTATCTGCTCAGTGTATTAGACAGAACCTCCTTATTGGATATATTGGATATGGGTCATGGGACTTGAAGTACTAAATAAGATACAGCTGCAGTAGAGCTGGGAGGGTGGCAGGATGGCCTTGGGTCACACAGTGGCCAAAGCTTTTCTGCCTGTGTGGTGCCACTGAATAGTGAAGGACAGAGGACAAGGGTTTTCTTGTGGGGCAGTGTGGTTGGGGTCTCCCAGCCACATTGGGAGACTCTGTTTTCCTTAGGATCTCAGTTTTGGAGAAAATAGTTACTAAACAAAGCTTTTTAAGACATGTGTTTTATATACTGCCTGTGCTGAGCTCTAGGGTAGCAGAGTTCGTTGCATAAGTGTCCATTGTACATTTCTCCAGCAGGCACTGTGATAGAAGTGTTCATAGAAAATTACTGTATCTCCTTTAATAGATATTTGTTATAATTATTTAATACACTGGCAAAAGCCACTGAAGTCTGATTTGAAGTTAGTGCCAGGCCTTTTAAATGAGAATAACTTTTCTCCATCATCTCCCTAACTGCAATTGAATGACTATGGCTGTATATTGAAAGAGAAGCCTGGGAATTAACATGCATGACTTTTAATTGAAAATACATGAGTGGTTTGTATATGCTATTTGTTTCTTCCCATTTTGCTATGATTTGATAAGTGTTGGGTAGAACAGTTACTCCAAAGTTTACTTGTTGAATTGCTGGAGAAGCTGAGGGCAGGTCCTTTTCTGTGCCAATCCCTGCTCTGGACTTTCTGGCTGTTATCAGTGGCAGCAGGAGCTTCTGGGGCAGAACCTCTGGGATTCCTGGGGACACTTCAGGAGGACCAGCTCCCAGGCAGGGATCCATGATCCGTGTGCTGCTAGATGCATCAGTTTGCTTTCCCTTATCATTGTGTCTTATCACTACAGTTCCTCTAAGTTTATTCCCAAAACTTTTCTAAGGCAGGAAAGTTCTCTTATTTTTTTTTTTTTGGTGGGTTGGTTGGTTTTTTTCCTCTCTCCTCATTCTTTTCCTCCTCCATAAAGGAAGAACTGGGGTCCAGTAGCCTTGCTGTGGTCCTGTGAAGGCACCTGCTGTGGCATTCTGGCACCGAAGTCCGAGCAGCTGAGGCAGTGTCAGAGCATTAACGCTTCTGTTTGAACCGTGGTGCATATTTTATCTGCCTGTAAGATATCACTGTTCTTACTGCTCTGGGCCTCTCTTGCTCATGTTTTTCTGGGGCTGTAGTTTTACCACATGTCTTTAAGGCCGTGGTTCAAAGTGCATTGCAGAAACCTGAGGGAATACTGAGGTAAATTTTATATCTGAATCCTAGAGTACCATCCTCATTGCTTCACAAGATGGATTTCTTATTATGTTAGCAGTAGCACCAAATTAGTGTCCTGCAGGAAAAGCTGGTTCTAGGCTCACAGTTTTGAATCACAGTAAGATTAATTTCCTAGTGAATAGTGAACTTTGTGAGCCTTTAGCAATTAAGAAGTTGATTTTAAGTTTATCTTGATGCTGATGCTCTCAGTGGAAGAGCACAAGCTGACACTTCTCCCCTCTAAATCAAAGGGAGTGCATGGGTGGGTGTTCCTGCATCTTCTTTGAAATTTATTCAGTAGCTTGTGATACTCTGCATTTCCTCATGTGACAAGAATATCAGTCCCCTCTGTTCTTGCAGAGTTTGAAAAAGATGAGGGCTGGGCAGGGATATGGTGATGTTAGGTGTTCTTGAGAGGGGAAAAAGATAAATTGGGCATTTTTACTTTCCATGTGTGGTTTATTTTATTACCAGTAGCTGAATGCATTTTAATATGTATTTATATGAATAAGCAAGTATCTTCATTCTGAAGGAATTCTGCATGCCTGTGCAGATCAAATGCTTTTTAACATTTTCAGAAAGTACTTCTCTTGCATACTTCACTGATCCTTTTTGTATTCCATACAAAATAACTAAGGAAACAATTACTTCTAGTAAAAAAGAGCCCTTGCTTCCTATCCCTTTTCCAGCTCCAGTGGGAAGAACTGTTGCCTTATCTGTTCGGTTTGCAGTGGTCAGACTAGGCAGGCTCCAAACATCTGCTGACCATGTGTGTGTGTCCCTGTGATGGAGTCAGAGCTGAGGGGAGGGCACACTCTGCTGCAGGGGATCCCTGACCATGTGTGTGTCCCTGTGGTGTGTTCAGATTCAGAGCTGAGGGGAAGGCACACTGTGCTGCAGGGGATCTGTGGCCCTGTGTGTGTGATGGAGTCAGAGCTGAGGGGAAGGCACACCCTCACACTTTGCTGCAGGGGATCCGTGGCTGTGTGTGTGATGGAGTCAGAGCTGAGGGGAAGGCACATTGTGCTGCAGGGGATCCCTGGCTCTCTGTGTGTCCCTGTGGTGTGTTCAGACTCGGAGCTGAGGGGACGGCACACCCTCACACTCTGCTGCAAGGGATCCCTGGCTGTGTGTGTGATGGAGTCAGAGCTGAGGGGAAGGCACACCCTCACACTCTGCTGCAGGGGATCCCTGGCTGTGTGTGTGTGTGATGGAGTCAGAGCTGAGGGGAAGGCACACCCTCACACTCTGCTGCAGGGGATCCGTGGCTGTGTGTGTGATGGAGTCAGAGCTGAGGGAAGGCACACCCTCACACTCTGCTGCAGGGGATCCCTGGCTGTGTGTGTGTGTGATGGAGTCAGAGCTGAGGGAAGGCACACCCTCACACTCTGCTGCAGGGGGAATCTGCCCCAGCTGACAGGGCTGCCCTGGCTGGCCTTGGCTCCAAGTGCTTCACAGGACTGCCTGGGCTGGGCCTGCTTGCTCCCAGCTTGGACCCAGTCCCTCCCCATCAGTACTTTGTGGCAGAAAGCTGGTCTGTAATTTGCAGTAAGTGCATTCCATCACCTGCTGAGGGAAGCAGGGTGACCTGGTTAAATGCACCAGACATATATTAAATAATGGCTGTCAGTACACTGCGTGATGGAATAAGGTGGTTGAATCTTGTGTTTTAGGCTCCTGGTGATCAGGAAAGACTCTGCCAGCCAAAAGCAGTACAGCTGTTGTGTCCCCATAGCTCTGTGAGATAACTTGCCTCTGAAGTACAAGACAGATGAGAATTCAAGAATTTTAGTGTGTTTTTAGAGTGGAGTTTATCCTGTATACATCATAGGATTAAATGCTGCAACTGTGTGTAAATTTGCGTTCAAAACAGCTGGGTTGTTTGTTTCCAAAAGCTGAATTACAAAGCATAACACTGTCCAAGAGAAGAGCAATAAATTTCACATCAATGGGCTAATTGTTATATACTTGCTTTTAAGATACACAGTAAAGCCATAAATTAATATAAATTTATTGCATTTTGTCTGGAAGGCTGCCCATAATACTTTCCAGGAGTGACAAAACGGATATTTCTCACAAATATATTTGTGATTCAGTTAGTTCTTAGAATGAAAGCTTTGGTTCCAGATGCTTGTTTCGATTTGTCTAATAACTGGATTTAGTACCAGTCTAGTTAGGTTTCTTTTGATTCTGTACTGCTAATTGTGTGAAAAACAGAATTGGTCTAAAGAACTTACTTCGCACTCTCCTTCCTAGCTAGAAACATAATATTTATGGGCCTCAGAGTCCATAAAGTGATTGGCAAGATGCATTGAAATCCTCAGCTTCAGAGATACCAACAGCCTGCTTAGGGCTCTCCCTTTCTGAGGAGGCCCAGATGGGAAGACCAGACAAATCTGTGAAGGGACCTTTTAGCTGTGTGATTGTTCTCTCAACCCAAGAACCCTGTGGTGTTCTGTTTCCCCATGGGGAATCCCTGTGGGGATTTTTTCTACCACATGCAGAAACTATAGATAACTGTGGGCATCACCAATTTATTACAGCTGAATACAAGCAGTTTGTAAAATGGAAAGGGAAATGGCATGCTTGGAATTACTCCAGAGAAAGAGATCAAATGAATAATCTGGCTGGAGGAATGCCTTTTATTTATTGAGGAGCTAAGAGCAAGCTTGCTGTTTGGAAAGCCTTTGTGGATGGACAAGTTTTGCAGTCTGAGATCCATATTGCTCTCAGTATTTGCCGTGGTATTGAACTGAGAACACCTTTTCTTTGCCCCATGGCATCTTCTGAACTAGTAGCACTGTGAGTTGCTGCAGTACCTGCCAGACCTGTGCCTTTTCTGGGGAATGTTGGGAGTGTGTGAGAACCATGAATTCCAGCAGTGCCAGTGTGCACCATGGAGCATGGACTGAATGAGAGCCCAGAGGAGCTGTGGGCAGCTCTTGTGTTGAAAGCCTATTGATGCTGGAGCATTTGCAGGTCACAGAACCTGTCTGAAGACCTGCTGCACAATCCCTGCCTCCTCCCCAGCTTCCATGGGAAGAGAGAGCACAAGGAAGAAGCATGGGTGGAATATTTTTATAGCCTTCCAAAACAGAGCAGCTCCTCCTGGTTCTTTTGGTCTGGGTGTGCCATGTGCTGCACACCTGCAAGCTCCTTGGAAGAGGGTGGGCTTGACTGGGCTCTCCTCAGTCTGTTTTGGATTAATCCTCCTCTAAAGCCTTGGTTCCGTATTCTGTACTCCATATTTGCAGTACTGAAATGTTCAGGATTCAGCCAATGATCATGTTGCATTTGTGATGAGATTATTAACTGTGCACAGTGTAACTCTGCATAAGTTAATTTTTCTCTCTTTTGGCCCATCTAGACTTCTCTCTTGAAAGTGAGAGTCCACTTAGGAATAATGAGGGTTTTTAGTTACATAATTACATGCTGTTTTTTTTTCCTTGAACAGTGTTCTGCTTAATTTCAGCATAGAGGTTGATTCCACAAGGGAATAGAATTATGACTGCATGAACAAGTGCAAATCTGCCATTTCCTAATTTGTGAATGCCTGTCTTTTTTTTTTCCCCAGTCTAAATACCTTTCTTGCAATGGAGGAGTTTTTCGTTTTTTTTTTTTTTTTAATGTGGCATATTAAAAAACTTTGCTGTCAATCCCTCCATGAAAAAGATGTAAAATTCAAATGTCCCTTCTTCCTTGAAATAAAAAGCTCCTTCTCTTGTGCCTCTTTTCTTTTGGACACTGCATAGGAATGCTAAAGATTAAGGAAGTTAATTTGTTTTTTGTTTTCTGTGTGGCATCTCCGCATTCATAATTTTTTGACAAATCTTAATACCTCAGCAAATTCTTGTCTTACATAAAGCATTATGGAAGGTCAGTTTAATCAAAAGAATTTTTTTTAATATCGTACCCTGTGTTTTTCTCTGTTGGGGGAAAAAGAAGAACCAATTTTGTTTAACCCAAAGTAAAGCAAGGAAGTGCTTGAAGCATGCCTGCAAATTTGTCAGTTTTTCCCTTTCAGAAGTACGAGTTGCTGGATTCCTGAAGGGAACAATTTTGGCATTTATGACCAATTAAACTTTCTAAATGCAGATGATTGGAGCTAATTAAAAGTCTCAGGACAAAAACAGTGGTGATCCCAGGGGGCCTGGGAACTTCAGTTCTTGGAGAAATGCAGCTTGCAGTAGTGGCAGTGAGTGATCACATCAGGTTTGTGATGATGCTCAGGATGATATCCATGATGTTAATCACCAACAAATCTGGTTTGGCTAATTCCCAAGGGCTCAGTGTGTAAATCACTGTTGCAGTTTCACTTTGAAAGCATCAGGGGTAATGTCTGTTTAGGTGTGTCCCCTACTCTTCTTACTCTTATTTCAGATTATTCCTTTTCTTCCTGTTTTGTTGAATAGCTCCTGACATCTCTGGGATTGCCCAGCTGGCACACCAGTAGCCATCAGTGGCATTTAGGCTTCAAAGTGTATCAGCCTTTCAGTCTCTAGACTGAGATAAGAATGTAACTTGTTTGCACAAAGGAAGCAAAAATCTGTTTCTTGATGTGGACTAGATTCAGAGTAAAAAGCTCCAGTATGACACAAAAGAAGGAAAACCCCCAGAGCAGCCCTCTTCCTCCTCTGCACCCCTGCCTGAGTCTCCTCAGTGATTTCATGCTGCATGTTTGCTCCAGTTGGATATTGCCAATGGCCAGAGCTCTGCACATCATCTTGGACTATTTCTGATCTGAAGTCTTTCTGCTCTGTGTGCTTTGTTTCTTTGGCTGTGCACAGTGCCTTGCCCTGCACTCTCACTTTTGCTGGCACAGCTATTTTTGGAGCTGTACTATGACCTGTATCAGGGAAGCCATCCTGCTTTTTTTTTTTTCTTTGATGGATGGGGTGTGGGCAGAGGAAGGAGATGGAGCTGGTGAGAACACAAAACTCCACCTTGCAGCAACAGCAGTGTCTCCTTGAGTGGGGCCTGAGGCATTTCCTTTGAATGCAAACTCTGAGCCTGACCAGCTGTCTTAAGCTACTATTGGGGGACTTATTACAAGAGCACGTCAGAATTTGGTTTTGTAGCTATCTTGTAAGGGCACAAACTTGGATGCTTCAGTTAGCATCTGAATTTTGTACAGGAGCTTACAGATTCATGATGATACGCCTCAGAACATGAGCAAGTGCAGCAAACAGCTCTGAATCATGTCTTGACTTCAGCTCAGCTGAATAGGGTACAAGTTAGTAGGGACTTTGGTGCAAAAGGCTTAAATTAAATAATCTTCCTACTCCCCACCCCCAACTGGGCCCACTACATTGTGACACATATTTTGTAAGACTGTACTTGAATCAATGCTAAAAGCCATGGTTTTCCTGCACCAGTATAGAAATCTATATGGAGTATAGATTTTATTTTTTTTAAGTTTGCTATTGGAGTTTTGGTGTTTGTTTTAGCTTAGTGTATGTATGCCTGTGCTATGCTTTAGCATATACTTTCCAAACTCTGTTCTATGCTTTTTGTTGTTTCAGCGAGATTTTATCTGCTGTTGGCAAGCTCCTGCCAAGGTGTGGTGACTGACAATAGAAGATCGATGTAAACATTAACAAATGAACTGAGGCAGGATGTGGCTGGGCAAGGCCAGCAGCAGAACCTTTGCTCCAGTGCAGGGCATGACCCAGAGCCTGCACAGAGGGAGCTGGGGGCAGGTGTTTGCCAGGGCCCTGCACAGGAGAGGGGAACAGCACAGCCAGCCCAAAAACACCTGCCAGGAGCCTTGGGAGCGCTGGCATGGGTAGTGAGGGTGCAGAGAACAGAGCAAAGCTGAAGGGCTTGCAAGGCAAGGACAGCACTTGGAAGCATTTTGAAGATCTTGCCTCAGAAAGAGCTCAGTGGTTGGGCAACAACTCCCCTCAGTACTAAAGGGGTGAAGAGCTGTGATCCCACACGTTTGAAGCTGGGCTACCAGTTGCAAGCTTACACACCTCCCATCAGATTGCACTGTCCTCTTGGTGCATACAGGATGTCAGCCATTTACTGCACTGAATGTTTCTGGTTGTTACACTGCTTGAAAGCTTGTGCTAGAAACTAGTGGGACAATTCTTTCCTTTCTGTCACAAATTCTCTCCAAACTGTTTCTGTTAAACTCTGGAAACTGCTTCTGCTGCAGCCATCTCACCTGGAAAACCACAGAAGGAGCAGAATTGCTGAGCTCTCAAAGGTTGGGCATTACCTGTGCTCACGTGGCAGCTCAGCGAGTGCTGTGTGCTGCCTACTCTCAATTCTACAAAGTGGGGAGAAAAGCCAAAAACTCTGGACCTGTTAGTAATTCCATCAGATGAGACTGTGAGAGATGAGGCATTTTTGTCTACTGAACGTTGAGTATATTGGGTGGGGAAAGGGCTGCATAGAAAAATTTTCACTCAGGTGATGGATGGAATACCCAAAAGTTGTTCTTTGTTGGCAGGGAGAAGAGCAATGTCATTCTACTTTGCTTACAGGAAAATCCTGTAGGAATGCAAGCAGAAGATAAGTTTAAAAGAATAAAATTTCCCTGCTGATTCCTGCTGCCTTTAAACACAAGTTAATTGCAAAGAAATTTCTTGTGGAAGTTTCAAGTTGTTTATGTTGCTCTGAAATGTGAATTTTTTAAAGGAAGTTTAAAACAGATAGATGAGGTGGAGTGGATGGTAAAAAAATGTTTTTGCAGAATACCAGTATATGTTAAGATACTTCTTTTTGTTGCTTGCATAAAGCCTGGAAAGAAGCATGAATCACAGTAATCCATTTAGGAGATAGAGAGATACATGCACACAGCCTATTACACCTCTTTTGTCTTCTTACTGCGCTTCTGACTTGTCTCCTGAGCTCCTAGATCAGCTAATCCATCAGCAGTTTCCCCAGCAGGTACTCACGTTTGGCACTCTGCGTTCCAGGAGGGCTCCAGGAGCTCAGTCCCCGTCTCTGCCTGTGGCTGTCCCGGCCCGCTGGGCTCCCGGGGGCACGGAGCGATCCCGGGCTGAGCTGGACTCTGCTCCCTGCACAGGAGCTGCTCCTTCAGCCCCGGGCTGGGCCAGCTCTGCCTGCAGCACTGCCGGCTCCCCCAGCAGGGGCTGCCCTGCCTGGGGCTGCTGCCTCTGCCCCCAGCCCGCTCCCATACACAGTAAAGCCATAAAGTCATATCACTTTATTGCATTTGGTCTGCAAGGCTGCCCATAATACTTTCCAGGAGTGACAAAACAGATATTTCTCACAAATATATTTGTGATTCAGTTGGTTCTTAGAAGGAATCTTTGGTTCCAGATGCTTGTTTTGATTTGTCTAATAACTGGATTTAGTACCAGTCTAGTTAGGTTTCTTTTGATTCTGTACTGCTAATTACGTGAAAAGCAGAATTGGTCTATAGAACTTATTTCTCACTCTCCTTCCTAGCTAGAAACTGTGAGGCCCATAAATATTATGAGTCGTAAATAGGCAAGATGCATTGAAATCCTCAGCTTCAAGAGATGCCAGCAATTTCTTACGAGATTTTTCTCTGTACTTTCTCCCATTCTTATTGTAGTGTTGTGAATCTTTCGTATTTTCATTGACGTTAGGTTCTCTAGAAAACTAGAGGATACTTCTAACATTTCTAAAGGCCTTTAATTCCATTAGGCCCAGAATCCATTAGGCCCAGGATCTGAAGAAAATTAAAATTGATAGCTTGAGGAAGAATCTTAAGGTTGAAGGCCAATGGCTGAAAGACAATCTCAGTTACATGCTGAGCTGGAAACACAATTCTGAGCTGGAAAACACTCTTCTGTTTAACTGCAAATGTGCTCCAGCTTTGGGAAAGCAAGAGAAGGGAGGGACAAATATTTCACGTTTGTGTCCTGGCCCATTCCCCAGAATCTTAGGATTAATCTAAAAAATAAGATTTCTTAGTATCTAGAGGTACAGTTTGTGTCACTGCTTTCTTTTCAAAGTCCCCTTTTAATGTGAGGCTGGGGTTACCAGCACTGTGCTGTGTCTCCTGAGCAAATGGTGAGGTTTTACTAGGTTAAGAAGCTTCCACATGTGCATTTACCTGTCTGTCCTCTGAGGCCAGTTTCCATCAGTCTTATTCCCATTTCCTAAATCAGCTGGATCCCCATGTACTTTTGGCTCTCCAGGCCTGCAAATGCAGTTAGAGCAGGATTCCCAGTTTTCTCACTCTCAGAAGACAAGTGCACAGTATCTCATGCCTTGACCATTTTCTCATGCTGAGTGCTTAGAAGAACTGATTTGGGTAAAATTTTTCATTCAGAATTGTTTGGGGTTATTTTGTGTTGTAAAAATGTCAATTGAAAATGAGATGTTAGGGAGCTAACATTGCAAAACAAGTCTGAGTCTTATATTGTAGTTTTGCTGTGCTGGTAGGGGCAAGAGTTTGCATCAGAAAGCTCTGTGTGATTGAAATATTCATAAACTTAGGCAAATGTTTTAGTATTTTGCTGCCTTAGGGGGTACAGTAAATGAAATAAATTAAGGTGTACAAAGACCAGGGAATAGACTCCCATTGTTACTTGAATGGATATGAAATCAAGTTTCTGCTGTATTAGCAAAGCTTTATCTGAAAAACATGTCCTTCTTACTCTAAAATTGTAAATAAATGGAAGGTTTGTGTCTTTTTAAAGTATGTGTAGTCTTTTGTTTTAAAGTTGTCCTCTTCATATGAAATTAGGTTTTTGGCTTACTTATCTACCTGAGGAGGGTGATCACAGTGTAGAACTTTTTTTCTTGCATCTGTTCCAGGCACGTTATCTGGAAAACGTGAAAATGCATTGGCTACATTTTGCATTTTTGTAAAATTACAAAACGTGAAATAAAGCCTTGGAAATGGCTCTACAAAAGATGTAAGTTCAATTTTACTTTTTTGTATGAAGTGATTGTTAACCATCTTAATGTAGCTACATTTGTATGTCTCCACTGTAAATACTTGACTGACAATTCAGCCTGTGAGTGGCTCTAGGGTAAAGTTTAGTATAAGAGCATTTTTCATGATCATTGGTGTTATTGTAAGTAATTCCAATTTGCCAATATTTATTTCTGTTTAATCAAAATTAAGAGTCTGTTTTTATGTTACTTCAAAAAAATTCTGTAGCATCTAATCTTCACAACAGCTTCACAAGGTCTCTCATGATTTTTAAGAGCTTTTGTTTGTTGTGTGGCATTCCTTGTTTTTCCTGCTTCCAAAACCTGTGTATCAGTAGGTTTCATTCTCACAGGCTTGTCCTCTTTTGCTCTGGTGGCCATACATTGCTCCAGGTACAGGACAGGTGGAGATTTTGCCTTTTCCAAATGTGTTACTGGGTTTTGTTGATCAGAATATTATCCTGATAACAGCCTGTCTAGAATGCTTGATGACATGATTTAATTTTTGGAAGAGACTTCCTATGATAGCAAAGTGAGTCAGGAACAGCTCAAACTCAAAAATGGAGAAGAAACCCCCCAACTTCATTGACAATATTAACACTTATGTCTAGGGCATGTAAAAAATTGTCTTCCAATAGAATTTACCCTCCTGAAGCTGTGAGCTTTCTCTGAAAATCCCCTTCCCCCTCTGATCTTGGTTATTTTCTCAACAATCTAGTGGATTTAAACAAGACCTGTGTTCTTATGGAATTATATATGTGTCAGTGTGTAAAAGTAAATGCACTGTAACTTCACAGCTTCCATAAGATGGAGGAATTAACCTGGAATAAAAATACTTTGAAAAAGAATCATGGCAGGGGACTAACCTGTTAATGACGTTTGCAACATGACAGCAGAAGTCAGTGTAGCCCTTTGGATTTCTTTCACTTGGGTTTCAGATAACCTTGTTTTGCTTCTCACAGAGACCTCATCTTGCAAAGCTAGAACTTTAATGCAGAGCAGCTGGAAGGAGTTAAACATTGGAACCACTGCTGATTTGGTTGCATCCTCCAACATGACCAATCCTCAGTAAGTACCATGTGATACAAATCACTTTAAATGAAAGGGAGCAGGCTGCTACCTGGAGGACAATGATGGGACATCCTGGAGGTTTTGTATTTGTGTAAAAATTGTGAGTTAGCAGAAACTACATGGATGGTGCTGTAAGCATGTCTGATGTGCATTACTAGTGGCAGTGGCTGAAAACTAGTATGTTATGTTATTTTCAGGTCTGTTTATTTTTCTTGACACCAAACCTGTCTGCCAACACCAGTCTGTTTGGTTTTCTTTTCAATCAGATCAGACTTTATTTGTCATATAATCTTGTCTAAGAATACAGAAACTCAATACTGTTGGGGGAGGGAAGGTTGCACCAACCCATTTCCTGTTTCTTTTATATTACTGGAAATTGGATCATTGCATGCTCTTTCATGCAAAACTGAACCAGCTTGGACTCACAAAGGTACATGTCCACAGGATGGCATTAAAGGTGAAAAGCAAAGAAAATTCTTGCTAAAATTAGCTTTTACCTCTGAGTTTCTGATTTCAGAATCAGAAGATTCTTGTTTACAGAAGAATACAGTTCTGTTGGAAATTAAAGAATCTCATTACTTTCCATTATTAGTTAGACATGAATAAAATAAAAGCTTTTAGGTAATTCAGATA
The DNA here is from genome assembly GCA_024362935.1 of Setophaga petechia. Taxonomy (NCBI): domain Eukaryota; kingdom Metazoa; phylum Chordata; class Aves; order Passeriformes; family Parulidae; genus Setophaga; species Setophaga petechia. The sequence continues at coordinate 16,108,279 of JANCRA010000016.1, forward strand.
ATACTTCCTTTTACCTTCTTTTTCTGCCACAGTATGGCACAGCTGCAGCCTTTCCCTGCCAAATACTCTACATATAACAGCATTTTACTTTCTTGGTAATTCTGGCAGCAGTTAGTTGCTTTTAATTCAAGAATAATATCTTCCATCTGAAAGAATTAGTCTAATGGTGAGACTCAGATCAGTGGAAACTTTCAACATAGAACTTTAGTTCCTTCACCCACATCTTTAAATGATGTCCTTACACAAGATGTAGCAGTTAAGTGATCTTCTAAAGTAGCCTCTTATTTTTTGGGAAAAAAAAAAGGAACTGCTAACCAGGTTGCTTAAATTGCTGAAACATTTTAATAAGCTTCTTAAAAACAAAATGCAAGTTCTGCAATCAAATAACACAGGGTGCTAAGAACTTTTAAACTATATCCCTGTGGAAAAAGAATATCCTTACACCTGCTGTAAACCTCCAACAATAGCCTGAGATTTCTTCCAAAATTACCAGGCTCCCTTAGAAGAAAGCTGGAAAAGTTTGTGCCTGCACATCCTTGGAATCAAACAGGGCAAGCAGCTTTGCTGGGTGCTGCAAAGATCAGCCCTTGACATGCAAGCTGTGTCCTGAGCCAAGTCATCCTGTGCATGCACTCATGCTAACAGATAAAATTCTTACAGAAGTAGTATCTTGTTCTAAATGTGGGAGACATACACATTGTCAGACTGTTTTTAGCTGCATGGAGTTCCCAATATTGATAGTGGGCTGCTGTAAGAATACCTGATCAGATTTAGAAGCTGTACATGAGGTTACTTAAGATAATCTTTATGGAGGAGGCCATAATTCTCCTGAATCACTGTTCCCTTTCAGTGCTATTTTGAAATAACTTGTAAGAAATGATCCTTTTTTGGTGAGTGTAACAAAGCTGCCATCCGTCAAAACTGTTTGAATCAGTATTCAAATCTGCTGGAACAGGGCTCTGACTGCACCTAGTAGCTAACAGTTGGTTTGTATATAGTAATTTAAAAGCCTGGCTATTCACTGCTCACCAATCTAACTTAGAGAGCAGTGAGTTTTTCAGTTGGCATAGTTATGTGCCTGCTTTCTGTTTTGCATAAATATTTTCCTTTTGGGCTCGTGCATTTTGTCTCTATTTGTTTATACACAGCCATTTCTATTTAGTGCTTCTGAAGCAGATTGAGCAGAGTGAAAGTTGTTCTCCTGTGTGAGGTTTCTGTTGATTGCAGTGAGATCTACTGAAGCTTGGAGAGATTTGATCTTCCTTTAATGGCAACACCTCCTCAATGACCTTGCAGAGGCCTTTTAAGTTGTTGGCTCTTTAGGATTCCATGAAGTTCTTGTCTCTAACTGCCTTTTCCTTGCTCATTTCTATTTGTTTCTGTGTGTACATGTGTTTATTACATTTCCAGGCCTACAATTGAAGGCAGTGTTTCAGAAGTTGAGATCATTTCCCAACAAGTGGAAGAAGAGACCAAAAGCATTGCTCCTGTGCAGCTTGTTAATTTTGCTTATCGAGATCTACCTTTAGCTGCACTTGATCTGTCTGTGGCTGGGTCCCAGCTTTTGCCAAATTTGGATGAGGAGTACCAAAGAGAAGGGTAAGTACAAAGAGCAGATATTTGTCATGTAGTTTTAGGTTACAGGACTTTCATGGCCTGTTAAACAGCAAACCTTAAGGTGGAGAAGTGCAGCCAGTTGTCCTTAAACTCTGTGTAAAATTATTGTCACAGGAGGGAAGAACCTTTTCTAATATCACTAATCTGAGCTGTTTCAGAGCTGTTTATCATTTTAAGTGGTTCATGGGTATTGTTTGACCACAGTCAGGAAGCTTTATCTCAGATGAAATACCTGGCCTGTCAGACAAGCAGAATGGTCTGGTGAAAGCTCATTGAGAAAGGTGTTTGAGGATGTTGAGAGTTGGCTGCTGTGACTCTTGGACATAACTGTACATCTCCTGACTGAGAGATAATGTCTGGTACAGCTGATTCCAGGACAGAGGGTCTACTTGCCACCCAGTAACATGAATTATGTTGTTTGCTAATGTGAGAATGTTGTCTTTGGTAATGTACACAGTATAGACATACTGCTCCCGTTCTCATAGAAAGGTGGTTCCAGGTTCATTGCAATAAAAGATCTCAATCAGCTCATAGCATGTGCCCAAACATAGCCCAGTGTCAGATTATGTAGCACTGATGTCCTACAGGACATTAGAAGTCATCCTTATGCCTGGTTCAGGCTTGAAGTGGCTGTAGGTGGACTGCTGTACTAAATTCTTTATGAAAGATTTGGGTCAGCTGGAGAGAATCCAGAGGAAGGCAGTGAGAATGATCAGAGGCTCAGAAGACCTGCTGTGGAGTACTGATTGAAATAACTGTGTTTCACATGACAAAGAGACTTTGAGGGAGCTTCCAGGAGCCTTCAGTGAGGAAGGGAGCAGCCTGATACTGATTTCCATGACTTTCAGGACAAGAAGTAAAAAGCTTGGATTGCAGCAGAGAGCAGTGAGGGCAGCAAAGTGCTGGTGTGTGTGGGAAGGAGGGGGGTAGAGGTACAATTGCTGGATTGCAGATCAGGAAGTGTTATCACATTTGCCAGGGATGATGACACTGTGTTTAACATCCCTCGGGACAGAAATGGGCTGGGCACTGGGGCCTGCCCTCCCTGGCTCTGTGCCTGGTGCTCCCCTGGGTGTCCCACTGAGCACAGAGCTGCTCCACTGTCACTGAGGTCCAGGGGGAGCCCTTCCCAGTGAGCCATGGAGGATGCTCACTGCTGAAGACTTTGGAAGGCTTTATATAAGGCTCCATTTATTAACAGCTCAGAATGTTTCAACCTGTGCTCTGTAATCAGCAGAGACCTGCTTGATCTGAGCTCAGCAGGTATTCTGGGGGGTACTCAGGAAGCAAGATGTGGGGAAGGCTCTTGCCTTTAATTGCTTTCCAAATTGGACTTTATGAGACTTCTCCAAAAGGCTGTTACTCCAAACAAGGGGAAATACATTTCGAGTAGGTTATATAAGTACGCTACAACTGTAACATAAAATACCCTGCATAGCAAAAGAGGCACTTGAAAATTAATTTAAGTATGCAGGTGTAATCCTCAGGCTATTTTGGTGCTGAGTCAGTACCAGTTTAGTTCAAATATGCATTTTTATAGATTTTTGTGATCTGAAACTCAATTCTTCACTGTGCCAAAGGGCACAGGTCTCTCACTAGAACTATTTGAGAAGCTTAGCAGCCTTAAACATGGAAATAGGCTTGTCATTTTTTCCTCAGCAGAGATCTCTCCCTTCACTCAGACTTCTTTTGTGGCTTTGTCAGTCTGAATGGAAATAAGCAGGTGCCCTCCACACCTCCCAGCTGTAGAGGACATTCTCTGAAGAAAGTTCAGAGCTTAAGTTTGGACATACCAATGCATTTTGGCTAAATGTATTTCAGCTGCTTTGTGGGAATGGTGGCTTCTTCCTTTCAGAAGCATCCATGACAACTGATGCCCTGAGAAATTCAGGAGCAGAGCTGGGCTTCATAAGCCCAGCAGCAAAGTAAAATACTGACCCTGTGCCACCTCCTGGCTTGGTTGGGAATATTGTCTGGTTTTATGGACAATATTATGTGGTGTCATTTCTTTGCCATGGCCTTGTTCATTGTGAATGGCTCCAGTCCCAGTGAGGAGGAGGTGGGGCAGTTCAGATCAGTTTGATCCAGCCACATCTGCCTTAGGTGCAAAGAGGGGAATGTGGGGAGGGCAGCACAAAAGGCGGCAGAAAATGGCAAAAATCCCTGTAGTTTCTGCCAGCACCCATCTTTGTGACTGAGGCTCTGTTACCCCAGTGCTGCTGTGCAGAGTGCAGCTGGAGATACTCTGGGTGTTCACCAGTGAGTCTCCATTTCCTCTCTTCAAGAGAGACCTCAGGCTAGGGAGGAAGGAGAGGGCAGGAAAGGAGTCTCCTGATTTAATGGTGATGCTCTGTGCACCCCAAGGAGCACACAAGGTTCTCCTCAACCTTTTCTTCTTTATTAAGGCTACAAAGCATTCAGGGTCCAAGCACAAAATTAACCTGGTTGCTCCCTGGGGGAGCTTTTTGTTCCATCTGAGGGAATATTTCTCTTAATAAAGCTAATATTAATAGGTGATCAGGAATAGGTGGGTCATAACCCTCCTTGTGTGCCTGGAAACTCTCACATGGCATCACACAAGCTACCCCTCCAATAAGAAAAGAAGGAAATGAGAAGGAAAAGGAAAAAGAAAGTAAGTTATGGTCTGTCTTTACCTTGTTAGACAGACTGTATCTAAGCTGCCATTCCTGTGCCTTTAATACTGGAATAAAGCTTTACTTAGTGCAGTTTGAGAGGTCTTTGCCTTTCATATCAAATTCTCAGGGCAGTCAGTTCCTGTCTGTTGGTGTTTTGAAGGCATTTTGTGCACAGTTTGAGCTGGTTTTGGCAGACATTTAGATGACAGTGCTGATCCCTGTGCTAAGCAAGAAAGAAAGGACTCCAGGTTAGAGGCAAGTTCTGCCTGTCCCTGATGTACACCTGTGGGTAGTGAAAGGGTAATCAGGCAAGAAAAACCTTTCTGCTCTACCTGAAACCCTCAAACAAAATACAAAATGTGTTGTCCTGAATTTACTGGAGAGGCTGTAGTTGTATTGAACTCAGTTTGCATGAAAAGAGTATGCCAGCATCTCACCAGAAAGGTGAGATAATTTTTAAATATTGATTGCTTTAAATGCCACTCTTAGGTTGTTTTTTTTCCAATCAAGTATTCTGTTTCTCAAAAAATAGTTTCTCTCTTCTGCTTTTTTTGCATCAAGTCCAATAAAAGTGATGGAGAGGAGCAGAAAAATTGACAACATGCAGAAAGTAATACATGGAGAAGAAAAAGCTCTCCTTCCTGTATTTTATATAAGTTCCAGTTAATAGGTATCAATCCCAATAAATGATTAAAAAATTGACAGGTAGTTGCACTACAGAGTGTATTTTATTGTGTGAATATGCAGGTGGACAATCAGCCTCTCTCCTGATAAGATCTGTGTTTATTGGAGTTGAGAAACATGGGGGAGAGGTGTACACCAACTTTTTAATTATTTGTTATATTTGTTTTAAATCACAGCCCTCGAGTTTTCATGTTAAACATTTGAAACATGAAAGTGTTTTCAAATCCTGGGTTTTACATCAAAACTGTAAAGTTTGTGAGTTCACAGTTAATGCAACTCATTTGGCATGAGCTGTAAATAGGCTGTTGTAATTTAATAATTGATGATCATTTGTTCATAGCCTTAGATTTGTATGGCCACAGCTAGAAAGTGCATTAAACAGTGGGAATATCAAAGAAAACCATAAGGAGAGAGAGGGAAAGGAAGGGAAACCAAAACTGAGCAGAAGTTTACAGAGATGCAGAAGTTAACACAGAGAAGAGTTGGGAGCTCTCATTTTAAACTGGTTACAAGATTCTGCTGGTAAATGTATTCACCCATCCTGGGGGGAAAAAAGTGTTCCTTCAGCCTGTCTTCTGTAATTGTACCAAGCAGGTGCTATTATTTTGCTTTTCAGGTTAATCTTTCAGATGTTACTTTGATTTTTTTGAGGTATTTTACTTGTGCTTTCTACAAAACTTAAAGATGCTTTATCTAAAAGATCAAGTTATCACATTTTTCTTGTTTTCCGCTTTTCTTGTCTTTATCTGCTGGTGTAATTAAAAATAATCAATTTTCCGAAAAGTTTTCTGCACCTCTGCAGATCTTGGATCTGGAATAATGGTGAATAATGAGGTCCAAGCCCAAGATAAAGTGCAAGGGTTTTGGAGGGCACAACTATTTCATGTAGCAAGCAAGCTCCTATTTACAAAAGTGAGTTGTAATTTAGTTTTAACTGCCAGTCACAGTCTCAATGCAGAAAGATGGTGCAAAATCCTGCCATGAGGATGCAGGGATTGAGGCTGTAGTGCTGATCTGTTCTTTGTGCAGCACTTTATCACTGCTGCTCTCAGTGCTGTGGTCCAAAACAGACCTGCACTGCAGCAGAAAAGGAGCAGTCAGCTCAACAGAACCTCTGAGGTGCCCAGCCCTTCAGTAGAGAAAACATGAAATTTTGGCCTGTGTTAGAGTGTTCACTGATTTAGAAATTTCTGTTTCTGTACAGGCTTTTAAGTGTTTCTCTTGGTAAATTTTGTTTTCCAGAGTAGCTCATTACTGTGTTTATCCCAGTACCTCAGTGCTTTGAGTGTGTCCCCCCATGTCTTTTATCAATTGGTAGAGAGAGCACTACTGTAAGTAAGACAAAGAATTCATTTTCTAGCTCAGCGATTTTAAGAGTTTTTTGGTTTGAAGATTTTTCTGTATTTTTCCAACAGAACTTGCTTTTCCCAGACAGTTTTTGAGGATAGAAATGTAGCATTTGTAGCCCACAAACCACTGTTTGCAAAGCTCTTTATTGAAGACTGGAAATGACATGAGTCTAATTTGTCTGGCTTGACAGTGGAATTAATTGTCTAAATTGGGGAAGATATGACTTAGGGCAAATATTGAAATATGGATAAGCCATAGGACAAAGAGGAAATGTGGAAAAGAGGACTATTTGTCTGGAATGCAGGTCTGTAAAACAAAACCAGCTAAATGCTGAGCAGCAGTGTAAAAGCAAATCAGATCTTAGGATTGCTTGGGAAAAGAGCAGAGAATAAGAGGCTGTTGTTGTGCCTCTCTGTATATCCAAGCTTTGTCCATGTCTTGAACACGAGTGCAGTTCAGATCCCTGTCAGAAAGAATATGGTAGCTATAAAAGAACTGGAAAAGAATCAAAGAAAAACAGTGATCAAAGATGTGATACATCTTCCATTGGAGATTGATGTAAACTGGGACTCTGCAGGCTGGGTAAGAGAAGGCTGATTGAGATTTGATTGATAATACAAAGTCTGTGACACAGAGAGGTTAAAATAGGTTTGACACCCACACACCCCCCTCCCAATACAGTCTCTAAGGTACATTAATAGATTAAAGCCCAGTTCCAGAGAAACAAGGAGAGTTTGCTCTTGGCACAGAGGGCAGTAGTGCCTGAAGCTGCTTTCTGAAGGATGTGTGGCTGAGAGCAGCTTATCCCCACAAGGGGAGATTGAACAAGTTTGTGGAAGAGAAAGTCACTGAAGTTCACTAAATACAGCCTGAGAAAACACATCTGTCTCAGGAAGTGACGAATTGGAAAAGAGTTGGATTCTGTGAGAATGTAAAGGGGAAGGATTTATATGTTTGCTGTGTTCTGAGACATCTGGAGACGTCTGCTCATGACCACTGTTGGAGATGGGATGCCAAGCCTTGGTTCAGTATATTCTAGTATTGCTGTTCCCATGTTTCTTAAAGGGAGTTTTTGAGGCTGATGTCTTATTTGGTGTTACATTTATATATATGCACTAAAGATTTTAGCATAAAAAGGCAAAATCCAACAAGCAATTTTCTAATGAGAGGAGTAAAAGGCCAGGTAATCACTGGGTGTCTGTGAACAAATGGTGTGATACACACCTATAAAGAAAGCACAAATGATCCTAGAAAGCTTCAAGTACTTCAAATAGAGCTGGGAAGCATTCATGTAATTAATTAATTAAGCCTATTGTAAATATTATCTCCTGCTCCAGTAGTCTGTATTCACATGCAGAAGAGGCTGCTAGATAGTTACAGAGGCTGAGTGTCTGTTCCACAAAAAGCATGGGCTTTAATTGAATTACACACGTGGCTGCCATTCCTGTGTGCAGGGCATCGTGGGCAGACTGCCAGCTGGGGAAAAGACCTAACAAGCAAAGAATAATACTGGCACAAGAGTGAGTGTGGATAAACTGGCCTTGGGTGGGTTTGGGGAGAAAATGGGGGATTCTCTCTTGCCATTGGAGCAGGAGAGTTTTGCAGGAGTCTTCCAAGAACTCTTCCATGGGGTCTGAAATAGTACAGATTTTAGGGGTAAAAAGATGAGAGTGTTGTCAATATTTAAAGTTCTGTAGTTAAACCAGGCTTGTAGAAGTCCATAAGAGAGGTGCAGAGCTGTGTGTGTTCCTTGGAGTTCCTGCTCCAGGGCTCCAGCTGCTCCCTGCAGCCTGCTGTGAGGCTCTGCTGTCTGTGTTGGCTCAGCCACATTTTGGTTTGTTATTTACCTGTGTTCCTGCCACTTCCTGGCCATGGCCTTTCTGCTCCTTCAGATAGCAATTTGGATCTCATCCATCCTTCTGTTTTCTGATCATAACCATCTTGTGAGGTGCAAACACTTGCTGTTTAGCCAAAAGAAGGAAAAAAAAAAAGACAGGGTAAGGTATAATGCAGATTTTGGGCTATTTGTTTACAATACCAGAAAATAGAAACAGTGACAGCTGTTAACAGCTTGAAAAAACTGTTTGTAGTGGTTCCTTACCAGACAAATATGTTGAACCTTTACCAGTTTTGCCTTATGTTCTGTATTTCCCAAGCTGTTTATTAGTAAGGCTAGCAGGATGATGACAGATTGGGTTTGGATGAAGCCATGTGTGAAAGTATTCTTTAAAAAAAACTACCCCTGGTAAAATTCCACTAAATATATTTTAATGTCTCAGAACAGAGCTTTACAGCTCAATGTCACCAACAATTAAAAATTTCTTGTGCTAGTACATTTATTTACTTCATCCAGGCATTGCAAGAAAGGTAAATGATATTTCTGTTGTAGAGACAAATTAGCTGAAATACCTGATTGACCTGTTTGAAATCATGCAGGAATGTTTTCCAAAGTTCCACTTGTGTGTGAATTCAAGCCAACACAGTCAGGACACCAATAGAATGTGTGCTTATTCTCTGAACAGAATGGAGGACTTTTTTGCTAGTTTGTGGCGTTTTGGCAATTTGGTTTTTTTGTTTGGTTTGGGGTTTTTTTGCCTGAAGTGAGGGGAAAAAGGTCTTTTACTTATGGTTAGTATGAAATCTCTTCATAAATTTATGAGCTGTGTAAGTTATATTTTGGTTTGTTGGGTTTTTTGAAAATTCTGTGTAGCTGCCTTTCTAGTCTGAGCTTAAAATTTCAAGTGTAGCTTTGCAGTGTCACAGGTGAAATGGCCAGAATTTGGAAGGTAGGTTCAAACCCACACTAATTCTGGTAGGGGTTTGTTGTTCTCCAAACCCAGATTTCTCTGAATAGATGAGCCCTTGCCCATCAGAGGGGAGAGAGAGAGAGAGAGAGTCTGCAGTGCTAGAAGAGGTTCCAGAGGTGAGGGGGGTGTGTGTTAGGGTCAGGGTGGTGGTTAATGTGCAGGGTCAGGGTGGTGGTTAATGTGCAGGGTCAGGGTGGTGGTTAATGTGCAGGGTCAGGGTGGTGGTTAATGTGCCAGCCTGCAGACAGGGCTGTGCAGGTGGTAACAAACTCACCTTGGTGTAGCAGGTATACAGAACTGAAGGTGGTTTTCCAGTGCTTAAATTTCAAATCCTTTTGTGTCTTTGAAATCAATTTATGTATTTTATGAGTATGGTAGAGGTGGAAATGAGCACGTGAGCTGCACTTGACCTCTTAAGCTGATTGCTTTATCAATTGTAAACTGGTAGTTTCATTCAGAAGTTTTTTAGAATTTGTGTTAATAATACTGAGTAATAGTACTGAACAGACAGAATAATGCCATGTTATCTAGGATTCTATAAGTAATTAGCAGTTTGAGTAATAATTATCATGGTTCTGTGTATTGTATGCTAAGTATTACAGTTCATTTATTCTTACTGGTGCATTTGGTACATTTCAAAATCTTGACTTTGCAGGGCTTTTAGAGATAGGTACTTGGGCCCTCTACTGATGATTCTGTGAATAGGAAAAGCAGCCCTGCAATATTAAAATACTGGCATAATGGGTCTTTTGGAAAAGGGAACATGAATGTAAGCAGGGACTAGAACTAAAGCCTGTTCTGTTTAAACAGAGCCACCCCCTCATTGTTTTTAGAAATATCTAAAAAACTTCAGCCCTAAGCCTAAAATCATAGTTGCATTAAAAACAAATTACCCTGTTTTGAGATATGTAAAATAAGACCCATTAAAAGATCGAGCTGGCAAAAAGGCCCCTATCCCAATGCCTTTTTTTTGCCTTATATTTTAACACAACCTATTTGAAATCTATTGCATTCTGTATTCAGGCTGGAGCCATAACAAAGTTTAACCTAAGGGCAAGGTGCTGATAGTAACACTTGTCAAATCTTCTCTGAAGCTTTGAGAGTCAATCGAGGAGGTCTTTTGCAGTCAGGCAATCAGGCAATCTGACTACAAGTGTTGTTGATGTGCTTAATTCTGAGAAGCTGCTTGAAAGTGTCAAGTCTCTGAGCCCTGCTTGGCATCACTTTCTCCCTCATTTGTGAGTATGTCAGAGAACATTTTGTGATGTTTTTCCAAGTGTTTGATTACAGTGTGAGTTACTGAGTCTAGAGCTGTTTATTAGGAATTGATCAGTATCACCATACCTTCTTGTACACCTCTGATTTCTGTGTTGTGATATTTTAGTCAGACAGTGAGGTTACTGCACCACACTTGCAGCTTTTAAAACCCTGGCTAATAAATCATGTCAGCTTTTCATTACCTAATGTGTATTTATAGTGCTTTGAAAATCTGAAGTGTCAGGCAAACATCCTATTTGAACTTTCTGAGGTGAGCCAGTACAGGAACCTTGCAGAACAGTGTGATGAGAGGTGATGTGATACTGAGGGGGAAGAGGTAGGAGATGAACAGAACCGGGATGGATTTCATACATCTGAAGTCCATGCCACTGTTATTCCTATTACCAGTACTCCTAAAAAAAAATTTAGCAGCCCTCTTGTAAATGTGTATCTGCATAGCACAACAGTAGTGCAACGTTTACTGCTTCATCAGCTTCCCTCCTGAGTTCTGCTCCTCAGAGCTCAGCCTCCTCACAGCTTCCTGCATCCTGCCTGAACCTTATTTTTCCACTGAAAAAGGGTGACTTCATCCAAACCAGGCTTGGGAGTGGTTCCTGGTGCATGCTGTCCCCCAGACTTTGACAAGGTAATTCTTGGCCTGATCCACAAACAGGCTGATGAGAGCTGGACAAATAACCAAGGGAGAGAGGCTGGACCCTGCCAGGCCGTGTGCCTTTGCTGCTGTCAGGTGCAGCTGTGCAGTCACTGAGCTGCTGCTTTGGTGTTTCCCAGATTCCTGTTGTTCTTTTCCATGATGTCATGGACTGATTGTTGCATCCCAGATTTGGCAGTCCTTATCAGGTCTGTCTCATACTAGAGCAGGGATAAAGGTGCGTGGCCAGAAAATGCAGTAGCAGAGAAGTTATTTTAGAAAACTCTTTAGCTTCTAAACAGCAGAGCCCTGCTGTGCCTTGGTACTCACTGCTAGCTGAGTGCAGCATGTGTGTCAGAATAAGAGCACATGAGAACTGGTGAGACAGGAGGAAAGCAGAAATGTGTGTATGATAATGAGGGCTGCATGACTCAGAACACTGAAGGCACTTGGACACCAGTGCACTCCAGAGCTGGGGAGGTCCCAGGCTGAAGGTTTTTCTTACATTTCTCTCAGTAAAAGAATCCAGTGAAAGTGAACTTTGCAGTCTTTGTGCATTATTGCTGAGTGTATCCATAACAGCAGAACTTACAGTTTTGAGTTCACTGCTCTTTAGCTCTCTTCCTTTTTCACTACTACTTCTTTTCTTTTCTTGTTTTTCCCTTAATTTTATTTCCTTAGATCTAACTGGCTAAAACCGTGCTGTGGGAGACGAGCAGCTGTGTGGCAGGTATTTTTGCTCAGTGCAAGTCTCAACAGTTTCCTGGTAGCCTGTGTAGTATTGGTGGTGATTCTTCTGACTCTGGAGCTCCTAATAGATATAAAGCTTCTCCAGTGTGAGTAGGAGGATTTTTTTAATTTTGATTTTTTAATTTTTTCTTTTTTTTAATTTTGATGAAATAAAGGCTTAACTTGCTGGGAGGTTTTTGAAGGGGGAGGACGTTGGGAATGTTTTTTTCCCTACCATTTAAATGATTACTAGGCTAGGTAAGAAATGTGGTTTTGTGGAATCCTGGTATAGTGAAGTCAGTCTCTTCTTTATTATTCTGACCAAAGCTAGGTCAAACAACAATTTCAGTACAGGACAAATATTCAAAGATTACAAGCAGAGTGTACATGCAGAGATTCACATGTGTTGTCATTAGTACTTGAAAAGCTCTGTCCTTTACAGACATGTTATACATGCACAGAGGAAAAATCTGTGCATCATTAATCTCTGATACCCATCACATGTGGAGAGACAAAAGTGATGCACATAAAAAAATAAATGGGGTTCTTGGTGTTAACCTCTTATTAATTACTTCTGCTCGAAATTTCAGCCTTCTAGCTTGTAATGCACTGAAATGAGGCAGATTTTCATTCTACTTTGCTAACACACTGTGAGTCAAATCATGGCTTAAATGAGGTTTTGCTTTATCTGAATTCACTCTACACGGGTTCCACAATGGAAATTTTAATGCTGCTGTTTTGCTTCTTAATTCATCTTTTTTCCCCCTACTCTTCTTTTCCTCCATTACACCCCTTTTTTTTCTTTTATTTCCTCTTTTTCATTTATGATATGAAGTTGACATGATCACAGACACCACCAACACTTTCCTCTAAGCTAAGTGTTGAGGAGCAGCCTCTAGTGTCTCCATGCAATCTCAGTTGTGTTGAAATGGCAGCTGGGGTTCAGACAATCCCATAAATGCAGGAGTACTTAGCACAAAAGAGTGCCTGGTGTCCCCTGTGGCAGCTTTAAACTGAGCAAACCAAATTTTTATTCTGTTGAAGTCCTTTTACTGTTGGAATTTGTCAACTAATGATAGTGGCATAAAGACTGAGGTGTTGCAGTTGTATTGAGATGACTTTAAGGGACTTCATTGGTAATTGCAGCCATTTCTTAAACTCTGTGAGATGGATGGGAATGACTGTGTGTCATTCCATGCTGTTGCTCCCCATTTCCACCCATCTGTCCATACTGCACACACTGTTCAGGGCATGGCCACTCCCTTACAGCTGTTGCTTTCTCTGCTCTCTGGTCACTCACCATTTTTGGATGAGGAAACCCAGGATTTGGACAAGTCTGCCACTTTGAAAAAAGTCAGGAATGTGAATTATGGGTATAAGGCCTTAAGGAAGAAGCTTTCAACAATACTTATTGAGGTGTCACATCTTTTTGTTTATGTAGAGAATTTTCACTTCCTGTAAAGACAAAGGGTTTTAAAGACTATTGATTTCTCTGAGTTGTAACAGTTTTGGTTACTCTCCTCTGGAAGCAGCCATTTTCTCACCATTTATTTTCTGAAGACCCTTCTAAGGAAGGCTTTACTTCAGGAATCATTGCTCCCCTGTGTGTCAGGTGCATATGACCCTGCTGAAGGCTCTGCCCCTTACACCTTGTGCATGACCTGCAGGTGTTTGGTTGAGCCAGGTGATTCACTGTTCAGAGGTGGCCCCTGGCACCAGGATGGATTTTCCCAGGTCCATTCTACTTGTGTTACTACTTTACATTTTAGTTAATGAATCTTGCCATCAGGCTTTTTGCCTTCCCAAGTTTGAATACCTTCTATGTTGTTTTAAATCAGATAAAGGCTGTCTCAGTGAGGCTGATCTGAGTATTCCAGTTGTGCCTTGTAAGGGATGTGTGTCATTTACACTGAGGTTTTGAAAACCCATTAGCCCATAACTATTTTTCTCAAAAATGTAATTACAGTTTTAAAGGGTTCCTTATTCTTTATAAAACCAAGCAGTGCATTAGGATACCTTACAGCACATCACTGCCAGTTCTGTCCTTAGTAACAACTGCTAATCCATGCTATAGACTGTAATTACTTAGGAAGCCTCCCTTTATTAGAAGAAATCCAAACCCACCAGCCGGAAAAAAAAAAAACCACAACAAAAGAAACCTGGTGTTTTCTTTGGCTGTGACATTTTTAGAGTATAGCTTTTCTATACTCTATACATTTCTAGAGTATAGCTTTTCTGTCCTTCTTTCAGTGCAGTCTTTGGTTGCATGAGGCACTTCTCCCATGCACAAAGCTGATGGTTTCATAGGTCGACACCACATTTACAAATTGTAGGACACACGCGTGAAAACATCAAAACATCATTCTAGGGTATTTTAGCACAAAGTGTATTCATACTGGAATTAGAAACCCCAGACAGCAAGGGACATATAATACATGTTTTGTTTTAGGTCTGTGTTCTGTAATCAGTTTTTTTAAGTCTGTCTTCAAAACTCCTCACATGCAATAACAAAATAACATAGCAATACCTTGTGATGCTCTGCAAAAGCAGTAATAGATGAGTATTAATTCACTTGCACCTCATTTTAAAAATTTAAAAAATAAAAATCTTATGGCAGGTTCCAGTGCCTCAGGAATACAGACCATGCTATCCATTCCTCATCTTCAGCAGTTTTGGGGAAAATGAGTTGGGGAAATGGTGGTACCACCCTCATTCTGCAGTCGATGCATGGGTAGAAGGCAGCAGCCCTTCCTGAGCAGCGTGGGGCTGAGGGGCTGCACTCCCTGGCAGTGCCCTGGCCGTGCTCGGCTGTGCCCAGCAGAGCCCTGGCAGAGCCCTGGCAGTGCCCGGCAGAGCCCTGGCCGTACCCGGCAGAGCCGTGCAAAGGAAGCGCCCCCGGGCCGCAGCAGAGCCTCAGCCCCACGGGGTCAGGGCTTGCCCGAAGCAGCAGCAGCACACACACCCCTGCAGTGTGCATGTGCCAGGAAATCGAGAACAGCATCCGCTGAGAGCAGGGGCTGCTGCTCCGAGCTCCTGCAGTGCTCGCTCGGGGGTTGGCAGGAGGAGTGTTCCCCCCAAATCCGTGGTTGCTGAATGTTTCTGTGTCGCCAGGGGGCAGCTGGAGCCTTGTCTGTCAGTCGAGCCCTGTTGGAAAAACTGCATCTCAAGAGTTTCTCATTCTTCAGGCTCTCCGACAGAGAAGTGCCTTAGGATACTTTATTCTGTTGTATTCTGCCGATTCGTTTCACCTTTAAGTAATTCCTCTGCTGCAGTGCAGCAAATGCTCTCATCAAGTCCCAAAAGTGCTTCAGCAGTGGGGGTTCCAGTGGCAGGGCATACTCAGTTTTATTTGTATCCTGATTTCTTCCTACATCCTTTTCCTCTCCTTCCCATATTAATCATTTCTGATTTTAAATAAAAATCTGCATTTAGTGTGTGCACGGTATGTTCTTGGGAAATGGTAAAGTCTGCTGCAGCCCTGCACCTCTGTGCACAGAGCCACTGCTTGCCTTACACAGTCATCCCCTGACACTGCAAGCCTGCACAGACTGCTCTGCTGTGGAGATGCTGGACTCACAAATACCCTGCAGGAAGGGAGAGAGTGTTTGCTCTCCATTCCCTTAGCCCAGGCTTGGGAGCATGTGGGAGTAGGAATCACTAGCAGTTCAGTTAGTGGACCCTGTCAATCTTCTGCATTTTTCTGTCAGCATGAAATGTCTTTTGAAGCCCATTTTGAGGATAAGTTTTTAAGCACCTGTTGCTGATAAATAGTGATCATCTGAGATGAATTGCCAAAGACTGAACACAAGGAATGATGTGGGGATAGTAGAGCATTCTGTTTCCTTACTGAGTCCTAGGTCTGGATTTTTAGGTACACAGGAATTAGTCACACATCTCCTACTGGAGTGAGAACATGAAGCAGTGGCAGAGCATCAAAGGCCTGAGCTGTGTCTGCCATTGCTAACCAGCAGCAGGATCTGTTAAAGCTCCAGTGAAGAGCTGCTAGCATGGTGAATGAAGGTGAGCAGCTGGCAGGGCTGGAGTTCCATGTCCATTGCATCCCATCCTCTTTCTGGTACTTCATTGCAAAATCTGACAAAGCAAGCTTTACCATATGTAACTTGTGGTATTACTAACTATGTTAAACCTAAGTTGCACTCTGCTACTATAATGACCCTTCATTGTATTATGTTAATTGCAGTTTCAAGTGCTTCCCAGTTTGCAGGAGTAATTCACTGGATCAGCCTAGTCATCCTCTCTGTTTTCTTTTCAGAGGTATGTATAACCAAAGTCTTTCACCACATTATGTTGTCACTGGAATTAGCAAGAGTTTTACAGGAGTTTGACTGCAAATGTAGCACAGTGTATTTTGAAGAGAAAACCAAATAAAAGTGTACTGTTGCTGTTTCTACTTAGCAAACTAAAAAGTTTTATTTAAATTAGCACTTTATGTCAGGTAAGGAAACGTGGAAGGGAAGATACTGCCTTAAAAATTATAGTTGGTAAGGTACAGAAAGAAGTAATTACCTCTGAATCTACTGGCACTGGACAGGATAGTTTGATCCATTTGTTACCAGTGTCACTGGGTATAAAGTATAGGATTTAAGTGAAGATGTGTTCTTCAAGAATAAAGATCCATGGGAGCTTTGTACAAAAAGATCTGTTTTGAGAATGGAGTTATCTCCTCTCACAGTTTATTAAGGTAGCATATGTATTCTAGGTTGCTGCATGTAGACCTAGTCAGAGAATGAAACAAATGGTGAATTTCTTTGCCAAAATGTGTGTGAATGTATGCACTGGAAAAGGTTCTAGTCATGATGTAACAAATGACCAAACTGGGGTAATCTGCCTTTCTGAGCTATCAGCTTTGTTCCAGAAAAAAATTATTGGTGTCAAGACATTTAGACTGCTCCTGAAGTATTCCAGAATGCTTTTATTGCTATTTTTCAGGTTTTAATATGTTACTTGTCACAATAACAAGTTTTATGTTTATTAATTGGAATACAACTTGGACTTAAAATATTTTAAAATATATTTTCAGGTTCCATAGGAGAAAATATAATCCAGAGAGGTTTG
The DNA here is from genome assembly GCA_024362935.1 of Setophaga petechia. Taxonomy (NCBI): domain Eukaryota; kingdom Metazoa; phylum Chordata; class Aves; order Passeriformes; family Parulidae; genus Setophaga; species Setophaga petechia. The sequence goes on from JANCRA010000016.1 coordinate 16,125,087, forward strand.
TTAATGATTTCGTTCTGTAGAAAGTTTAGATAGTTACTGGGTGAAGGTTACAGAAAAAACAATAATCAAAAAACAAAGCTGTGATATCTGCAAATTATTTACTGGATCACTTGTTTTGAATTCATACTCATCATATATGATTGGCAATTTCCATGGTGTTCCTTATGAAAAACATTTACATGTAGCATTTTGTATTTCTCAGCAGGGTTTTTTAGCTGGTGCTGTCAGTGGGTGCTTTCTGAGAGGGCAGGGATCTCCCTCTGCTCTGCATCCCAGCCTTGTGCTGCACATACACAGATAGGGCCCATTACTGACCCCATCCTTTGACAGTGCTGCTGGGCTGGAGGTTACATGGAAGATGACTGAAAATAATCTCTAAACAATTAAAAGAACTTGTAGTCTTTCCTTTGTGAATTATCCTAATTCCTAAAGGCTCGGGTTTGCTAGATGGTGTCCATTCCCTTTAAAGAAATACTTTCCTCTCCCCTCCAGAATCTTTCCTTGGTGGGGATTAGCACCCTGGAGCTCCCTGTGATCCTGAGCTTCCCAGCAGGATCAGCCTGTGGCTGCTGCTGGCAGCGTGGCAGCACAGCCACCTTCACCCCTTGGCTTGCTGCAGCTGCTCTCAGCAGAAAGCCTCTCCTGTGCTCAGTCTGCAGCTCTGGGTTCATTCCCTGCACCACCACACTCTGCTCACACCTGGGGCACTGTCTTCTCCTGTGTCCCTCCCTGAGTGCTCAGCTGCTCCTGGGCTGTTTGTGGCACTGCAGACACTCCCTGAGGCCAAGGCTCATCTGGCTCAAGGAAGGAATTGGTTGTTTCAGTTCTGCTGGGACAGGGTACCCTTCAAAGTGGTTGAACTTGTTCAGAAGTATTTTACAGGAAAATAATGACAGAAGTGTTTCACAGAGCACAAACAGTTTCCCTGACTCACCATCCTCATTTTGGATCTGCATTGGCTTTTCTCTCTTTATTAGATATTTGAAACTACTTTGTCTACGTGCTGTTCTCATTTATTATGAACTTATCACGCACTTCATTATCTACTTCTGTCTTCCAAAGTAGCTTCCTTCAGCTATTTGATTATGGTTTGAATTTAGATCAAATAACAATGAGGCCACACAACAGCCATGTGAGGTGCACAGAGCAGGGTAGATTTTTGGATATGGGTTCATTTGGCAGCTCAGAGATAGAAGTGGCTCCGCAGAGCAGCTGGATGTGCTTCAGAGACCACCAGTCTGGGAAAGAGTTCAGGTGTACCTTTCCTGCTGGGTTTGCTGGGGTTGGTCTTTTGCCAGGTTGAGTTCATACTGGATTGTGTCTTAAGAGAGCAAAAACAGAGGGTATAATTTTCTGTCATCCAAATAATTTTTTTTTCCAAGAGGTCACAAAACACTGCAAAAATTGCCAACGGCTTTTTTCTCCGAGATTTTAATTTTATTTTCTCATTTGGTCCCTTCAGGTTGTTTTTTTTTTTTTCCCCTCTGATTCCCATACCATGAGTCAGCTGGTTTTGGGATCATTTGTTTAGATGATAATTAGTTTACCTGGGTATAACAGGCAACTGCTGAGGATTGATGAGTCCTTCAGTCCTTGCTTTTCAATTCAAAGCGAGGATTCAAGGTTTCTGGTGTTCAAAAAAGGTAGTTTCCATAGCAAGTATCCTGTTATAAGTTTGAATGTTTAGTGTTTATTCTGTAATTTGGTTCCCTTTAGTTGCAAATATGGGTACACAGTTCTTCAGGAAGACCTCAACTTAACAAAGTTGTCAAATACTTGTTAAGACCTATAAAACTTTCAGCACAAAATCTGAATGTTTTAGAAGAATACAACTGACTAAAGGTGGTGCTTTCAAAGCATTGCAGGTAGTTGCAGTGCAGTTGAAATTAAACAGCCACTGGCTTTCTGCTTGGGTAAAATGAGGGGGCTAAGCATGCCAACAGCTGGCAAATGCCACCAGAACAGCTGCCAGCAGAGCTGAGTACTGCTCACACAGCATCTTCCTGCTTTCCTAGGCTTGTCTTACAGCCACAAGCCTTAAAGGTACTTTGTTCATTTTATACTGTCACTGTCTGTGACTTTGCAGCATTAAAATCATATTCAAGTGAAGTGCACATCAGCTTTGCTTTTTTCCAACTATTTGAACAGGATTTCCTAGTGGTTTGTCTCTGTTTACATACATCACTGTGATTTGTCTGTGCACCAAATGTTACCCAGACATTAAGACAGAAGAGGAGAAAGAGGCACTGGGTGGAAATCCCAGTATCAGAGCAGGGCAAGGCTGGGCTTGTACCCTCTCCAGAGGGCAAACTCAGCCTTGGTGGTGTTGGTTGAGAAAAGGAGATGGGGAATGTCTCAGAGTTTTGGTAAGTGGCCTAAAGTCTACTCTGAGCAGTTCTATCCCATTGCCACAATGTCCTGGTGCTGTGGCTGTTGTTCAGCTCTGCTTTTCCACTGGGGCTGGTGAGACTGTGCAAGAAGGGATTCCTGTTATCAGCTGTGGGCCCCGCTCTGTGTGCTGCAGCCAGCCCAGCACTCAGGAATTCTGCTGAAGGGGAGCACCTGAGGGTTTCCCTGGGAGGAGCCAGGTTTGTGTACTCAGTCAGGCAAGCACCAAATTTCAGCTTTCTTCTGGCATCTGTGTCCCAGAAGTGAGCATTCAAATTTAGTGGAGTGGGTCTGGGCTCCCAGCTGCTGAACAATCTGTTTCATTAGCTGTGGCTCACAGGAGGAAAAACTCCAAGGCTTTCCTCATCCTGTATATTTAAAGGAAGTGTTCATAGTTACCTGCCATTTTTTCTGCTTGTTAACAGCAACCCTTGAAAGGAATAAAACCTCCAGAGGGAGACTCTGCTGTTAAGGTTCTGTTTAAAACGAAAAACATCCTAAATGACAAAACTAAGTAAAGACATCTTTCCCTTAAGAAACACATAATTTACATTAGAGAAACTTGGCTGTGTTACTTTTGTTATATTATTTGTGAGCTTCAAAGAGCTGAGTGGGAAGATAATAATCTCCCATTAATCTTCTGTAAGCTGTGGTTTCTCTTCTGTGTGTTTACTTTTATTCCATGTACATACAACTTTTCTCATGGTGCATAAATTCACTTCATTGCTGTAAGTTTTGTTTTCTAAATGGAGTGAGTAGTGGGGTCTGGGAACACAGATACAGATTTTATATATTAATATGATTCATAAAGGTAAATTTAGTCTTCTTTCTTTGCTAATGTGTATGAAATAAATTTTAATATACTGGGAAATTTCTTTACTAAGCAATTTTCTGGCCTCACAAAGAAGTAGTTACCATGGAAAGTGGTCCCATAAAGTTCTGGGAATCTTGCTGGACATCTGCCTGAATGCCAGTCTGCCCATTTCATTTCCAGTAATATACCTGACTTACAGTGTGCTGTGTCAGTGCTTCATCTGTGCTTTCATCTCCTGATAGTGGCAGTGCAGCAGGTCCTGCCCCACTTGTTTCAGAGAGAAGTGTTGGTGCTTGTGTGACCATGCCCAGAGGGAGATGGTGGTGCAGGGCTGCCTAAGCCCAGTTCCCTGGCCACTCTGCACCTGTGGTGGAGTCTCTGGTGAGACCTGAAAAGCCCTTTCAAATCTAGACAGAATTGTCAGTTGAAAATTCATTGGTTTTCCCTGTATGCTAAGAATTAAGATTGTGAGAACATTGGGAAAACACAAGAAGAAATGAAAGTGCAGAGGTTGTGCAAAGGTGCTTTTGGGTGTGTGATGTCCTGGTGAGAGGGAAGCCAGTGTGTTTGTGTCTGTTCATGGCTCCAGCCCTTGGCAGGGGATGCTTTGGCCCCACGAGCTGATGGAGCCCAGCAGTTCCAGCCAGGACATGGGGTTGGGTTGTTGGACAGTGGTGATGTGGGGGCTGTAGTTTCAGAGCCTTGTGGAAGAGAAGCTGTGTGAGGAGGGTGCCTGTGCCCTGGAAGCAGGAGGATGTGTTTGTTGATGGGTGCCAGCACGTTCCTCTGGGCTCTGCTGGCCTGGCACAGCGTGTGCTGGCACAGCTCCTGCAGTGGCTCAGAGCAGGCACACCAGGAGATGGCAGAAGGGGATTCTTCTGAGGACTGCATGAGCTGAGGCCTCTGGGAGTGACCAGATGAGAGGGGCTATAAATTACAGATTGGGTACAAGGTGTTCTGGGAAAGCTTTCAATAATTATTTCATCTTATGAGATACATGCAAAAGGCAAAAGCATAATTGACAGAGTTTGTGGAGCCTCTGTGACAGAGGGTGGAAGGAAGGACAGACAGACAGACATCCCTTGCAGCCACCTCCATCCTGTCTCTCCCCTGCCAAGCTGTGCCCCCATGAATGCAGAGGTGCTCTGCTCTCTCCTTTGCCTGGTGCTGCTGGGCCAAGGTCCCTCCTTGTGCTGCCTCCTGCTGATCTCACCCTACACAGGGGCTGGACTCAGTGACTCACTGAGCAGTAAATTGAATATCAACTGTGCAAGCAGAAAAGTACTTAAAATTACTTAATGTACCATGCAGTCAGCTGACAAATGCAGATTGGGGGAATTCACACAGCTGGCTCAGCAAAGGACTTGGCCAAGTTTTCCTACAAAATTAGAGAGAGAACCTGCAGCATCTAAACCTCACTGCAGACAGTTAATGTCGTGCAAACAATTGTGTGTAACCAGGAGACTTTGTCAGTTTTGAAACTGGATTTCTGTCTGAAAAATTATTTAAAATTTTATCTGCATTTACTTTAGCTTAAAGAAATTAACACAACTGTTCAGTCATTTGCCTTTTATTAGTGCACATTAATAAATTAGCTTTAGCAGAAGAAAAATGTATTTCTGTCATAAATAAAAAATATATGTGTTAAGGACTTTCTAATTAAAACATTTCCAGTCAAAAAACATTAAAACTTTCTTTTTCAAGTACAAAAAAATCCAATCTGGCAGTACTTTCCTTTAACAGAAAGTGCTTGCATTGATACTTAATGTTTTTTTTAAAATCTGTATTCAGAACTGCAGAATGCCTGTGGTGTAATGCAAAACTGGTTTTGTGTATTTGTACATGCCTGCACATCAGTAGAAAACAGCAGTGCTACTCCAGTTTTTCTCTTTTTTTTGTAGATTTTTGTACTTAAAAGTGGTAGTATTGTGACTAACATTGGTTTTGTCTGTGATGAATGTTTTACAGTTGCAGTTCTCTTCTAATTCATATGCATCTTTCAGTTTGGTCCTTGAACAGTAGCAAGGAAGTTTCCTGGATTATTAATTTCTGTCTCTGTGTTTTTTCAGATTCTGCTACAGGTCCTCATTTTTAAAGTTCTGTACAGGGACAGTGTACAATCAAATGCAATATGTATGTATTTGTATGAAACATATTTTTGATTGCTTTGCAAAAAATACTGAAATGTTATATATAAGAAATACCAATGCTTTCATTTGCTGTCAAAGCATTTATTATACTAAGCAATCAAGGAGGTGCCCAGTAAATCCCAATTTCTTTGGTTCCATCTTTTCTGGGTGAGAGCAGTGGCAGCAGCAGTGGATGTTCTCCCTGCCATGGGCACGCAGGGCAGAGTGGGGACAGCCAGGGCTGGTTTGGAGCTGGGCTGGCCCAGGGGTGGCCAGGCTGGGGCTCACTCAGGTCTCCAAGGGCAGAGGGCCTTTCCTTGCTCCTGGCACTTCAGTGGGGATGGGTGTTAGGAGTGGCAGTGCTGGTGCACAGCTTGAAGAGCTTCCATGCAGAATAAATGTTTTCTAAGCTTACCCCCAGTTGTGCCCAGCTCTGGGGTGGGAGGAGCTGGCTTATCCCAGCTAACACTCACCTTCCTCAGTGTCTGCTCGAGCTGAGAGCCAAGGTGCTGATCATCTGGGCATGTTGTGCTGGACAGCAACACCCAGTCCTGCATTAAATGTCTGCCAAGTGGACTTCCAGTCACTGCTGGCTTGTGCTGATTCACAGCAGCAGAGTGGCAATGAAAACATTTGTGTTAGCTTCCAGCCCTTGGAACTGCTCACACCCATCAAGGTGCCAGTAGCACAGTCTGATTGAAATGCTGCAGTCAGGAATTTAAAAGGCAGGAAGGAAAACACCTTTTTACATTCCCTTACCAGCCCACTGTTAAATCATATTTAGGGTTGTGAGGCAGTGTTTCTGTTTTCTTTGTGCAGATATGCCTCATTCCAGTGAAAATACTTTTGTGCACACCTGTCCAAAGGAAGGAAGACTTTCACCCTCAGTTTCTGTAAGGTTGTTAACCATCCTGTGTTAGTTGCTTGTTGACCTGGCACTTTGTAAGTCCTGCCCAAGCAGAGCAGAGGCTGAGCTGTGCTCTCAGCAGGGTGGCTGTAGGAGAGGTGGTGCCCCAAGAAGGCTCTGCCTGTGCTCATGTGTTTGCCGTGGCTGCCTGCTGTGGAACCTCTGTGGACCCCAGGTAACTGGTACAGCTGAGCTGATGGGCTCACAGGTCACTTGTACTTCAGCCTTCTGTGCAGCTCCTGGGTGGGGAGTGAGGGAGGTGCTGGCAGAGGAGCTGGAGTGCATTTCCTGGCAGAATTCAGCTCAGGAGCTGAGCTGTGGCTGCTGCAGGAGTGCCTTGGCTGTCAGCAGCACATGTGCTTACACCTTGTGCCTGTCAGATCACATGGTGCTGGCCACTCTGGGTCATTAAGGGGCTTGAGCACCTGCTGTTGTGCATCTCTTCCTCCACATAACAAATAAACCTTGAGGTTCATTTATAGGTTATTATGGAGAGGGTCCTACTCCCATGCTGCATTTGTCAAGTGCTTTGGAAGTACAGTGCTTTTAGGAGTGCAGACTGGCAGCATTGGTGGATCTTGCTGTCTCTGTAGAATATCATCATTTTTTGTCTTCTGGCTCGTGCCTCCCTTTCTCAGCCAGCCTTGGCCTGTGCCTCTGCATTCCCCATTTCTGAGGTGTTGGCTGCTTCACTCTCCTGCTCCTTGGTGCTGTGGGGCTGGGCTCTGGCAGCACCATCTGCCCCACAGCAGCAGTGTCTCCTGGCAGAGCAGGGGAAGTGCTGTTATCCAAGTTAGCAGTGCCAGGAGAATGGGGCACAGTCATCCCAGCCAGCTGGGGCACTTGGGGGGGTGGCAGAGCCACAGACAGGAACACAGAGCAGTTCTGTGTTGTTCTGCAGTTGGGTACTGCTGGTGCATTTGGCATCAATTCAGAGCTGCTTGGGATTTGAGATTTGTATTTATAGTGAAGAGGAGATGCATGAATTCATCAGAGTCACTTTTTTCTGCACAGTTCTGGGCATGGTCACCCTGGCACGTAGGCTTGCTGAGCACTAAGTCATTATGCTGCTCCTCAAGTAGAAAACAGCATTTTGGTGGCCCTTGTAGGGCTTCAGCTGCAGACTTCTCATGTCTGTCAAAATCTGACCTTGTTGCTGTTGGCAGGAAACATCCCTACCAATTAGGCTTTTATGTCAGTTCAATATCAATTGCAAGTTGACTGATGGATTTTTTTCTTTTATTTTGTGTTCTGAAAGCCAAATTAAAAATTAGGGAAGGTGCCATTGGATTTTTAATAGGAATTCACCATTGGTTCATTCTGTGATTTTTCTTTACTCCTCTTTTTTAGTTGTTGAGGAACCTTATTGCTGTTTGGCTTCACAAAGAAGGATCACAGAGATATTTTTCTCCTTTATCCCGTGACTTTTCTGGGATCCTACAATAAAGCAACTGCCCTCAACTGCAGTGAAGAGCATCTGCTCTTCAGGCTGATGAAATGTCAGTGCCTTTAGGGATCAGGACAGGGCCTCTTCTCTTAGAAAATCAGTAAGCACTGGCATATCAAAAAATGGCCAGAAAAGAGAATTTTCCCCCATTCTGACTGAAGGAGCCCCATGGTGGATCTTACATAGACGGGTCAGGAGGCTGGGGAGGGTTGGTAATCTAAATCACACAGATCTGAATCAAAATTTTAGGAAGATGGAAAGACTGATGAGCATTTGAACTTGGAACTTGTTTGTGGAGGTTTTGCTAAGTCAATATACTGGTTGGGAAGCAATATCTGCTTTTTAAATATAGAAGTTTAGCCATTTCTAGAACCTGATTATTATTATTTAGAAGAAATGTGTAATTCTTAAATAAGACAAAAAATTATTCCTTAAATAGGTAAAGGACTAAATGTTTATCTAAGACTGCAATAACATTCATAATCTTTTTTCCCCCTAATCTATTTTACTAGACTATTTTGAGGATTGTGGTCCTTGGCATATGGGATTACATTGAAAACAAAATAGAGGTAAGCTCTCTCTTGGTACTGTTTTCCAGGCAGCCCCAGTAAGACCATGAAGAGCTGCTTTAGATGGCTTTGTTATTAACAAATAACAATACAATATCTTTTGGGGCAGATAAATACACACATTCTTTTCATTATGTGCATTATCAATAGCTGAGTGCTGCAGTCCCTTTTTCTGTGACAGACTCAGGAGATTGCAGTATTTGAAAATATTTTATGAAGGGAGGGATTTTGGACTTTTCTTTGTGTGACTTTTGTTGTTAGAGCTGTGCTGGTCTGACAATACTGCTACCCTGAAATGTAAAAACTGTCACCTGAATTTTATATCCCCATTGCCATTACTGAGTTGAAATTAGTTGAGTTAGTTGAAAATTGCATGTAGTTTCCTGGTGGTAAATACTAGTTTGGCAAAAACCCCATTTTTATTGTGAAATTGTTTTGATAAACACTGTAATTAATACCTCAAATTAAAAATTATGTAGACGACTCTTGTAGAGAAAGAAATTTTTGTGTAATAAATAATACATAATCCCAATCTGAGCATAAATCTGGAAATCAGGAAAATTAAAAGCTCTTTCTTGATACTACCTCATAAACCACTACTGTGCAGGAAGAACCAGAAGACAATCTGGGTGTTCTTGGAGCATAATCAGTATAGAGACTTGCATCTCTTTGTAATGAAGTTGTAAACATTTTGACTTGTTTTGCTAAAAAAAATTAATGAAACTTAAATAGTTGATTCAGGGTTTTTTATTATTAAGGCTAAATGGAGCAGTTTCTGATAATTCATCTTGGTAATTTGGAATAGTGATATTTTTTACTGCCCATTGAGTGGCTGCAGTAAGAAGTATTTCTTTTCAATACACTGAATTGTTATACACAGTTCTGAATATGCAGTTCTTAGAAAAATCTGTGCCCTGCCTCTTTATGCAAACAGTTCATCAGTGGGCCCTGGCAGCAGGGGAGGCTTTCAGCAGGAATGAGAAGGTGCTGCTCTGTTCTACTCTGCTGGGCCAGTGTGGGACAGACACAGCACTGCTGCCACTCTGCTCTGGAGCACATTCACTGCCTCATTTCTGTCTAATGCTTTGCACAATTGCTTTTTCTGATCTAATCCCAGTGCAGCCAGTGTCACATGAATCATTCAGAGCAGTCCCAGTTGTCAGACTCCTCACAAGCCTCCTGCCCCATGGCAGTGAGAGCAGGCAGCCTTCCTGTCAGGGTGCACAGCCATCCCCACACGTGTGGTGTAGCCAGGACATGGCCAAGAGCCATCAAATCTCTTGGCTCCATCTTTTTCTACTTGTCTTCTTGATCTCTTCATTTGGACAGTAAGATCTATGGGCAGGGACTGCTTTTTTTTTTTTTTTTTTTTTTTTTTCAGGATGACATTATACCAAATAGCAGGTAATAAATACCAGTGATGATAAAACTCCTTGGCTGTAATAACATTTAGACTATCACTTCTCCTTGGGGATTTTGGCCTGTATTTCCAAATACCTTTCTCTCCCCCTTCCCTTCCACCACAGTTTATCTCTCCTCACCTCATAAAAAGCACTGAGGAATTCTGTTGTGCTACCCCAAAAGGATGCAGCCTTTCTGTGGCTTGGCCACCTCTCATATCCCTTTCAAAGAGGTACATAATTGCATTTCTTTTGGGCAAAGAGAGACTCCTTCCAGATTTCACAGAGGAATGGCAGGGATATGATTTTAAGGAAAGGTTTGAAAAGCTGATTTCTCTCCAGGTGTTTGATGGTGCTATCATAATCTTGTCCTTGGCACCAATGGTGGCCTCAACAGTGGCCAACGGCCCCAGCAGCCCGTGGGATGCCATCAGCCTTATCATCACTCTGAGGATATGGAGAGTGAAGAGGATCATTGATGGTGAGTGGGGACTCACTTGTGACTGCAACATCACCTGCCAGGCTGGGGAAAAGAGGTTTTAAAATTACAGAAAGATTGCTTGCTACCACTGTTCTGCCATTGTCCTTTCTCTTACATTTTGCTAGCACTGAACAGAAGAGAGTTATGACTCCCATGGAGCAGAGTAGGTCTGGAGATCATGGCTGTATCTCCTGCTCTCCAGGAGCCTTTATAATTTATTGATTTGCTTTCCTTTTAGGCAGCTTCCTATCCCCTGTCCTGTAAAGTAAATGTCCTTACCTGCTTTATGTCTCTTGCCACCAGCTGTCATTCCTGATTCTGCAAAATAATTGATTCTCTACTTTGCTGATATTTGCTGCACCCTCCTCATAACCATACAGCCAGCTCTGTCTTGGGACTTTCTTTTCTCAGTTTTTTTCAGTAAATAAGTTTTATGTGGGATTCCAGGAGGGTTTTCTTGCCCTGGGGATTCCCAGCAGGAGTTGCTCTCTGCATGCTGTACATCCTGGAAATGAAGTGCATATTGGTGGTGTTCTGCAGAAACCTCCCTGGGGATTTGCCAGGGGAGATGAAAAGGCCCCAGCAAGTCAAGGTTGCAGAGAGCAGAGTCTGTGGCTGAGCCTGGAAGCAAGGACTTCAGTGTAGGTTACTGTGTGCTCAGCAGCCTCAGACAGCTTAGGGAAAAGAAATAAATGAATGGCCATTTCTCTCGTGTGTGAAAAATCAGAGTTAAGTTGTTATTTTGGGTTTAAATGCCCAGGAAACTTTGTATTCAGAGTTCAGAAGAGGTCATAGCCCTCTGATTGAAGCATAAGACAAAATGGCAGGATTTTGTGTAGCTTCAGAAAACATTAATTGCAGTATGTATTGACCAGCTTTCCTGATCAGTGTGAGTTTGCCATAGTTAAGTCAGGAGCAAAATTTCTAGAGCCATTCAGAAAACATACTGAAAACTGGTCTGTAGCTTGAAAAGCCATAGAAGATAAATGCCCTTTTTGTTTCTTTAAAATATCTTTCTTAGTCTGCTGTGTCCATTAAGAACTGATGTCTTACCACAAAGTCGAGGAATTAAATGGTTGGGGCTGTGGAATAGTTCTTTTCCTGAGGGAACTGTGCTGTTAAGGTTTAGAGGGAATGGGACTGACTCTAAAGAGAAAATCCTCCTACCCAGTAGTTCAGGAAATCTGTGGTAAACCCTGGGGAAGAGCTGTACTAGCATGGAACCTGGGAAGAGCAGGCAGCATGCATTTCAGTTCAGCCAGGCAGATGGAGGTCTGACCCTGCATTTCCTATGTTAGAAATCCTTCCCTGAAAAATGTCCTCTAGTGCTGCTTCTATTGGATTCTCTAGATGCAAGGGAAAGGGATGATGTTCTTTGGCCTGTAAAGGTTTTCTTCCTGATAAAAAACCAAATCACAGCTGGGTTGTTTTAAGTGTTATTTGTGTTTTCCAGCCTATGTCCTTCCAGTGAAAGTGGAGATGGAGATGATGATTCAGCAATATGAGAAGGCAAAAGTTATTCAAGATGAGCAGCTGGAAAGACTAACCCAGATCTGCCAAGAACAAGGGGTAAAGTTCAGTTCTGTCTTTATTTACACATATCTTGTCAAGGCAAGTCAAACAGCTCATGTACTTGCTGCAGGCTGAGCTTTGAGAAGTACCACTGGGACTTGTGCTGGGGGTGACAGGTCTCAGTGCTAAGGAAGCTTTAGCTGCAGCCAGGATATTGTCAGCATGGTACTTGTCAAACAGCAGTCAGCTGCCTCTGCTGCTGGGCTTGTGTTTTCAGAGGTGAGGAAAACAAATGTGAGCAGCAGAAAATAAATGGTTCCAGTATGTCATTTGTTAAATGAGAACAGCTAGCTTGACATAGTACTAACATACAAAAGCCATTGTTGGAGACTGCAGCTAGCATTCCCAGGAAAAGGATGTGCAGTTTAAAGACATGAATTTCCCTGTTTTAAATGCAAGAGGCAGCTTCCCTGTAGGTCAGTCAGAGACTCCTGGCAAGCTCAAAATATTGCAGTAGAAGCTTCTAGTTCCTGGAAGCAAGTCAAGATTTAAGACTCTTCCCAGGCCCCCAAATGTTCGGTGATTCAGTCTGGAGGTAAGGGAAGGTGAAGTTTGAAATATCTCAAGTGAATATATTTTACATGAAAAAGGTGTAAAACCATTCTTGGGGCAATGAGCCAGGAGTTTTCGCCATTTGTCTTATGCAAATGAGTTCTTGACTAACTTGCTTTACAGTAGAAAGCAGGGATGGATGTTGAGGCTTGGGATAAGTGAGTGTTGAGGTGACCATCAGACCACAACAGGATGATCCCCTGGTGATTTACTTCTTGTTTCAGTGAAAGGGGAACTATGAGATATAGCCCAAATAAATCCTGGAGATTTTTAGCTTCAACTACCATTCCTGGCTTGTGGCAGGTACTTTTGAAATACAAAACCATCAATATTTGGGTCCCCAAACGTATTTTAAGTTTAGATCCAGATCTGCTGGATGTCAGCCTAGGGTTCTGCAGTGAACTGCTGCTGCTGGTGAGTTGCTTTGTGTGATGCAGAGCTATAGACACTGTGTCATTTCATAGTTCTGGTTTTGAGTCACTCATATTAGCCATAACAAGTTCTAAACCTAAGGTTGGCTTCTGCCAAAAATTAGTAAGTGCCAACTGTGTTATCTTGGGTGGCAAAACTGCTGCCCTCTTCATAACACCTTTGCACAATGATACTTAGTGATTTGGGTTCTGTCAAGGTTGTGGAATTGCCAGGTGAATGGTATATACCCCATTTTACCAGGGAGAGAAATCAGTGATTTCTTGAGTCCCAGTGCAGTATTTTGTCTGTCAGACCATATTAAAGGTATTGACAATCATAAATTGTAAACCATTTGTTTTTAGGAAATTTGCTATACAGCCAGATAAATAACACTCTCAATCTCTAACCAATTTTGGTGTTACAGTTTCATAGTCTGATCCCAACTGGGGTTCAGGAGCAGCTCTTGCTGCTCTTCATTCTGAGCCAGGTACTCCTGAATGTCTGACCAGAGCCACCCTAAATCTGAGCTCTGATGGTCACAACCTGCACAGCAAACAAAGAAATGCTGCACTGGGAGAGGAGTCAGTCTGAGAAAACAGAGCAAGTTCTCTTGCAGCTTTCAAGTGTCATCTGCTATGGAAAAATACAGTCTATAGAAAGATGACAGCATGCTAAATCCCTCTTACTGGCCTGACTTGCTGCCAAACAACTGTCTCAGCTGTATAATATCAGGTAAATGTACTCATTTGCTGCAGTTAGTAACATAAGACATTGACAGGAGTACTGCATCCTTTATTTGTAAATTATTAGCTTCATAATTCAGTCAAGAAAAAGTTGTCAGCATTATAATATTCCCATTAACATGCTGTTGTGTACAGCATCTGATGGGGAAAATGACTCCTAATGGTATTTAATGTCTAAATTTCTGCCAGGTTCTTGCTTTTTCATTTGATCATCTTTCCTGAGCTTTCCAAAGGATTGCTGGTTCCTGGTGTTTCCTTGTGCTTGTCTGTTTGGGGGAAGGTTTGCCTGCAGCAGGCTGTGCCCAGAGCAGCAGCCAGGGGGGTTCCAGGCTGCCCTGCCCCTGTGGTGCCAGCTGTGCCAGGGCAGGGGTGCTGGGGCAGACAGGTCACCCTGGTTCCCTGCAGCCCAGCAGGGACTCACCCTGTGCTGCACCTTTGTGACCACACTGGCATTAATAATTGCATTTATTCAGTAGTTACAGCTGGGGCTGAGAACATTCCTGCTGGAAAGGTTTCCCAGCACTTCCTTTTCTGAGTGTTTGGTTTTTTACTGCTTTGCTGCTGCTCAGGCAATTGGGGTTAGAATTCTCAGGGTCTGGATTTTTCTGAAGAAGAAATGATCTTGAAAGTTTCAAGCAAAGTATTAATTATTTTGTTAGAGGAATTGGGAAAAATAGTTAGCCTGTTTTGCTTGGGATTTAAAACAAAAATAATTGGTGGCTGCTTTTCTGAGAAGTCCCATGCTGATTTGAAGCAGGTGCCTAATGCTAGGCAGACAAAACCAGGATTTCTGTTTTAAAAATTAAAAGCAGGAAAGATACAACTTCCCTTCATCTTCTGTATTCTCTTTCTTTTGTCAGTTGTGGGGTTTTTGACCAGTGATGATGTATCACAACTATAAAGTACATTTCCATTCCTGACTGACATTGGAGATGTACTTTTGCAAACGTGTTGCTCTTTCCACATGTTGCTTTTTGGCTAGCTGTACATCTGAAAAACAGAATATATTTATAAATTAAACTTGCACAGACCACCACTTTGTTCTCTGTAGTACCCCACTGCAGCTGTTTGAATAGTTTGCTTTTTATTTATTCTACATTGGCCAAAAAAAGAAATTATTAAACAGGAATGGAGCACGAGGGATTTCTAAAAATGAGTAAAGGTAAAAGGAAAAGAAGTCTCACTGCAGTCACTGTCAAGAATATGCAGAGTATATTGCTGATGGTTTTGCTTTATTAGAATAACTTAAATTGCAAAACAAAGTTCTAAAGTTTCATTAGCTACAAATTCCAGTCAGAGAAGATTGCTCTTTTTCTCTGGAATCACCTGTAAAGGAATTTCCATTTGTGATAACAGATATACTTCCCTGATCTTTTCTGCTTAGCTTTCAGAAGAGTCACCCAGCTGAACACAGCCCAGCCAGGAGTGTGTGCTTAGCCTTGTAACACCAGAGCTCCTTTGCTGTCAGTTCCTGCAGAACTGGGGTTTTCAGCATTCTTACCAGTGCAGCAGCTATGGGAGCTGTAATTTCTTTTTTTATCTTGGAATATAATTTGTACAACAGCTGCCAGTTTAATGACAGGGCTATTTAGCTGGTAAAATTACCTATTGGAGAAATAACATATGCTATCCTCTCACAATAATTTTAATTTATTTCTAACTACCAGTCATTTTCTTGGTGGATGGAAGTCAGCCAAGGTCATCCTCTGTTTTATTCTACCTATAAATCATTAGTTTGCAACTGTCTCCTGATTTTTATTGTTACCAACAATGGCTAAACTAATGGAAATAAACATTGGATTGTATCCCAGTGGCAGATGAGTTTTAGGGCAGGGCATTCTGTACAGACAGCACTAATAGAATTGAGCAGTTATTGCTCCTGCATTAAACACAAGCAAGCTTCTGGCTAAAATGTTCATTGATCTCTCAGAAGCTATGTCAGTCCTACTCTGTTGTTAGACCATTAAAGGGGAGTACTCCATGATTCACTGCTCAGTCTCTTTTTGAGCCTCACGTGTGTATTATAAAATACCAGCTAGGATGGGTGGCCCACTTAATGAAACCAGGCATGTGAAAGGAGATGTTATCCAGAGCTCCAGGTAGGTCCATCAATTTACCTGCTTAGAAATAATCACCTAAGGCATCATTTGAGTGAGGAAGTGCTCAGGAGTGCCCCATAATTATTTCTCGTTTGTTTCCTGACAAAATATTAACCAGGTTTGTGTTGCAAGAGGACGTGTAACAGATTTTGAAAATGGTACGTTTGAATTTCCCATTGATGAATTTTCTCTTCAGGCCACACAATCTAGTTACTCATTTTTCTATAAAGTGTTCTGTATCTCCCTTTTTCTTGGTAATAATTGTATTTTCACATCAGCCACGTTTATTGCACCTTTGTTGCTGTCTCCAGCTCCATCACACTGGGTGTCCCCAGACAGTTCTCAGGGGTGCACAGTCAGAGTACACAAGCATGGCACGTGCAAACTTCCTGTGAAATCCAAGAATAAACATTGTCATTGTGACAGTGGGCAAGCACTGGAGCATCTTGCCAGGGAGGTGGTGCTGTGTACACACAGCCTGGAGATAAGCAGAATGTGAGAGGACAGGCTTTCAGCAACCTGAGCTGAATGGGGCTGCTTTAAGCAAGGTGTTGGATTGAATGGCCCTCCCAGTTCCATTGCAGCTTACATTATGCTGGGATTCTATGAAGTTTTCAAAAATACTTTTTCCATTACAGAGTATGTTGGAATTTAGAGGTGAATACCCACCAGAAGCTACCAAAGTAGGTGTAGTTAAGGAACATCAATGTGTCAGGAGGTGCTTTACCTTTGTCTCCTTGGTCACAAGTTATCTTCTACACAAGAGCATTTCTTTGCTCACTGCCTTCTCTTTGAGATTTGCAAGGTTCTTCCACAGAACTGATACCTATGAGTTAATTTAAGCAAATCAAAGCATGTGTTGAAATTTATATGCCTTTTTTTTTGTCATCTGATGATATGTACAGTGTGCTCCTGCCCTACAGGCTGAGGAGAGGATGGTGTACCTGAAGTACAGACCATGGTTTCCTCAGTCCAGGTGCTGCTCCAGGTGTCTGCTCAGATCACTGCATCAGCTCCTACTGCAAATAGAAATTCAACATGGTACCTTGGCCCAGAATTTTACCTTAAAAAGACTGTTATACATACCTCCTAATGATTTAATTTAGCTGCTCCGGACTGCCTGCATGCAGTCAGAGCAATCTCATTAGCTCTTGTACACAATAGAACTGCCTGAGGTCAGTGTGCAGTATAATCTTCAGTAGATAGAAGCACCTACAGCCTAATTTGCTCATGCAGCCCCTCGCTGCATTTCTCCTGTAAGGAACACGCCCTTAGACTTAACCTTTGCCTTAGGGGTCTCCTGGATTCCAGCACCTGCAGGATCCTGAGATCATGCTTAGGAAACAATTCCTACCCAACCAATCCTCTCTGTAGATCCCTTATGAACAAAAACTGTTTCTCGTCTGTGACAGAGGCTGTCAGTACCTGGATTCAGTGTCTGTGACAGGGTGACACTGGCACCCAGCTTTGGTATCTGTGACAGGGTGACACCAATGCCCAGTTCAGTGCCTGTGACAGGGTGACACTGGCACCCACATTTGGTGTCTATGAGACGGTGACTCCCGTGCCCAGTTCAGTGCCTGTAACACCAGTGCCTCAGTCCGGTGGCTGTGACAGGGTGACACTGGAGCCCAGTTCGGTCCCTGTGCCCGCCGTGTCCCGTGCCCGCTGTGCCCGCGGTTGGTGGCGCGGCTGCAGTTCCCGCTGCGCTCGGCAGGTGGCAGCAGCGCCGCGCGCCGGGCCCGTGTCCCCGGGCCGGAGCCGAGCGCGGCCCTCACGGGCTGGGCCCGCAACCGCTGCCGGCCCTGCGGGCTGAGGGCTGGCAGGAACCTGGCAATACCCGGGCTAGAACCTGGCAGGAACCTGGCAAGTACCCTGGCTATAACTGGCAGGAACCTGGCAATAACCTGTGCTGTTTGGAAATGCTCACTCTGTCCCAGGAGCTGTGAGTGCACATGAGGAGTCTGGGCTCTCCCCGTTTCTCCTTCACACCAGGAGATATAACGCAGTGATGTCTTCAGGTTCTGATTGTTACAATACTCAGCAAACGTTTGTAAATGCTGAAGCTCCTTAAATTGGATCTGATGCAGACATAGTTATTGAGCTGACTTTTAGCTAACTCTATCTGTCTGTGTTAAACAACACCTGCCATTTTTTTTGTATTGCGTGAAAAGAGGAAATCATACCATTCCTCTAGGCCAGAATTAAGCATTTCAATGACAGTTATTTCTTTTTCTGACACATGTGAATATTTTTGAAGGGTGAAATGTAGAAAAACAAATTATGTTTGAGCTAGACAACATGAAAAAATCTCCATATTTCTTTTTTGACTAATTTGTTTGAGTGCATTTCTTCCATTAAACCAAAGGAGTGTCTGAAAGGGTATCTTTCATTAAAGGTGGAATGTAAGGTATTCCTTGTGATTACTTGTTTTGTTCAAGTAAAGGATAAAACCTGAAATTCCCCATGTTCATACTGGCACAAGCACCTTGAGCTTCAGGATGCTTCAGGCTGGCTGGGAACAGAGTTAGCAGTGCCTGTTCTTCCTAGCAATAGGCTAGCACAACAACAAGAATCTGCCATGGAGGCTTCATTGCAGGAAATCAGGGAACAGGACAGTATTTTGACATTTGCTGATTCCACCTGACTCTTGACTGCCACTGCCAGAAGACCTTTGGTTAAAAGCAGTGAGCACTTGCAGCCAGCTGTTTGCAGCTGGACTACAGATGGAGGAAAAGCTGTGTGCTTTGTTAGAGCCCTGGATTAGCTGCTTTAATGGGATCTGGAAAGCTTGAGCTGCCCTTTGGCTTTCTAGATTTGAGTCTTGCAATAGGCCTTCCAGTTAGTGCGGTTCCTTCCCAGCTGCTCTGGAAAGCAGATAGTGTCCAGGTGTGGCAAACTGGAATCCCTTTTCCTTTCCTGAATCCGTGGAAATTCTGTCTGGTTTCCCCTCCCCAGTGTTGGCACCATGTCTGACTGCAGGGGAACAAATGGGATGTGGTGATGGCTTCCAAAATCTGCCAGTGGAGCAGATCTGAGTCACATCTGAGGGTGAGACGCAGCCAGGGCTGTTCCACAGCAGTTTTCCAGCATGGAGGTGCCAATTCCGTGTGTGCTGTGGGTGTGCACTGCTGTGTCCTCCTGCTCTGCCGTGGCTCTGCAGGCCCTGAGCCAGGGGAGGCTCAGCAATGCCACATTTGAGTGTTTGCCTGTTACTCACCTCATTTGTGTTTCCCTGTCCAACTCTAGAATTAGATGTGACTTGGTCACTGCTGTACTACTGATTTTAAAGAGTTACTCATTTAAAGAGAAACTCTTCCTTCCAGCCCCACAGCTGTGCTGTGTGGCACAGGGAGTTTTTTCCTGCTTGTATAAGGGTTTAAAGGGTCTCTGCAGCCTCTCTAAAAACCTGTTTTCCTTCTTGCATTGTAGAAGATATTGGCCATCAAAAACAAAATCTGCTGTGTCCCTCAGTCAGACTGTACCTGGTAGCTTCTTTTCAGGTGTCTGCTTTGTAACACCAGTCATGAGCAAATCCTCTTATGGTTGCACAAGTTCTTTAACATGTTTGAGAGGAATGGCCAAACCTTCCCCAGGGCTTCTGCACACTGCTGAGTACAGAAGATTCCAAGGAAGAAGAGGACTGTAGGAATAGGACTGTAGTATCCTCCCCTTGTCTGATTAGTGAGGGAGGACCATTCTGGGTGCTGCTCAGAGAACCTCCCTTCCACTGAAAGCCTCATTACAAAGTCTGGTTAGGGATATTTTTCTAACCTAACTCCCTAAATGCCTGTTAAAACCAGTCTCTTGCTATAAAGGTTACATGAGGTTTGCAGTAAGAATTGTTAAAATTGTCCAAAATTACCCTCAGGACACAGCTGTGCAAAACAGGAGCAGCATGAGGCAGTCATTGTCTTTAGATATGTGAGCAATGGTCTGGCTCACCTGGGCTCTGGGAGAGCAGCACCAGCTTGGACTCCTGTCCTGGCTCAGCCCCACTGTGTGTTTTACCAGACCTGCCGTGTTCAGGGATGAGTAACAGGTCCCCAGCTGTAGCTTTTCAGCTTCTGGCTCTGCTCACATGACAGACATGGTTTGTGTGTTGTTTTTTCCTCCAGTTTGAAATCAGGCAGCTGAGGGCCCACCTTGCTCAGCAGGACTTGGACCTGGCTGCAGAGAGAGAAGCTGCCCTGCAGGTCCCACACGTGCTGAACAAGCAGAGCAGCAAGAGGTACAAGGTGGTGGCCACTGAGGACTCGGACGACGAAGGCACCGAGAACATCTCTGAGCTGCGACCTGCACGAGGTGAGAGCACAGGGGGATCCCACTGAGCTCCTTCACTCCTGCAGGGATTCATTGCTGCATCTGCTCTCAAGTGGCAGGAGCTGTTGTATTTGGGAGCAGGTTCTAAACAGAGCCAAAGAAATGGCTGAGATGTACCTTCCCAGTGTCCTCACGGTCACATCCATCAAACACTGGAGAAGCAGCAGCCAAATGAAAGTTGGCCAAAGGATAATCACTCACAGGTAAAAGCAGGGGAGTTGGGAAGAACATTGAGAAACAGTTTTAGTCTTTGGCCACTTGCATTTCTGTGGTTTGGAGAGGACTCCTGCATCAGCTGTGGGGCTTGCCTTGCCTGGAGGCTGTGCTCTCACCAGTTCCCTAAAGCTGCCAGTGTTGGGCAGGGCAGCACTGGTGCCAGGCAAGGAGGGCAGGGCAGTGTGGGCATCCTGCTTGCATGTCTGAGTGCCACATGGCCCTGGTGAGGAGCACTCTGCTGCCCAGGGTGTCTGCTGGGCAGCTCTCTGCTTCAGGGATAACAACACTTACATCTGCTTGGATCACATTTTATTATCTAAGTGCTGCACCTGGTTTTTTTTCTGGAAAAGACAAAGCTCCTTTCCTGTGATTCACCAGCCCTTCCAGTGGAGTGCAGAATGTAATATTTTTATTGTAATATTTTTATGTAATATTCCAGAGGAGACAGCACTTTCTGCCTTAGTGCTGTGTTAGTATTTCTTGGGCATCTTAGCTTAATTATTGTGGATCTGTTGGAATAGAGTTTGCACAGTATCTTTATGTTGGTCAAACTCCTTAGAATTCAAGGCACAGATACTTTAAAAGCTGTTAGACATTTTCAAATTATAATCCTTTCCTTTCTCTACAGAGTAGTGAAAGCATGTAGAAAATTGTTTTGGTTTTTTCCACTTTATATATCTAAGCACTAACTACAGTAAAGCCATTAATTATTCCTGATATGAAATTGTATTTAAAAGCAGACAGTTGAGCAGACTGACCCTAAAATGCATTTCCCTCTTTTTTGTAGTATTTCAGAGGTTTCCCCAGTGGATAGATTATAATTTATGCATGTGTTCCTTGCGGGTTACGTTTGGAACTGAAGAGTGTTGTGCACACTGTAAGGAGGTTTGCTGAAATTTTAGTGCTGTGGAGGTTGGTCTAAAAATTCTTCTGTTCAAGGTATTCCTTCCAACATCCAGGTTAACAGAATTACTCATTATTCATGGCTTCCTGTAAAATGCTGCCCACACTTGCAACAAAGTAGACTCCCAATCTTCAGGATTGATTTCTGCACTTAGGTTACATGATTAGAGGGATTTGTGCTTTTCACTGATAAAAAAAGACATTGAGCAAATAAGAAAACATGGATTGCTTCACTTATTGGGTCAGGTGCAGTTATGTTATATTTAAACATTTATACTGAATTTGCAGAATAAATTTCCAGTTCCTGGAGATCATCTAAAAGTACTAGAGGTAATGTTTATTGTGCTCTGTATTATATATTGCATACAAAGTCTTTGTAGGTACCTTGAGTGCTTGTTTTCAGAACCTAAATTAGGGCGACAGTGTTTGAACAAGTAATTTCTGTGGAATGAGGCAGGAACTGGACAGGAGGAATTCCCTGTGTTCTGCTGCAGTCTGTGGTAGTCTGTCATCCCTTGGGGCCCAAGTCAGAGTGCCTGAGACACCCCAGAGCAGCAGTGGTGTCAGTGTGCACAGCCCAGGGCACAGGCAGGCCAGGCAGAGGATTTCACACGGCATTTCTGGGATTATTTTGCAGCACTGGCTCAGGGATTGCTTCTGTGGAACTTGGGAATCTCAGCTCACAGCTGGAGAAGGCAGTAAGGATCCTGGGCCAGCCCTGCCTCATTGTTCTCCCTCCCCACCTCGACTGGGGCTTTCTTCTCCAGCTCTCTGGCACCAGCTTTTATTCCCAGTGATGGGCTGGCAGTGGCTGCAGCAGCTTCCACCATCCTCCCTCTGCTGTGCTGGCAGTGTCTGCTCATTCTGCCCCTCCTGAGCAGTGCAGGTGCCAGCCAGAGCTGCCTGTGCTGAGCCAGGGGCAGCAGGGCACGGCTGAAGGTGCCTCCATGTCCTCTGGGTGGGATCTCCCATCTCCCCCCTGCTGGGGCATGTGAAATGTCAGAGATGTGGCTCTGCAGAGCACAGGCAGACAAGACAATTCCTGTACTCTCCTGCAGTCACACTGGCTGTGCTGCCTTCAGGGCTTCCCACATCATTTGCTCTGCCTGGAACTTCAGCCACCAATGTTTTAACCTTTGGGTCAAGGGTTATATTTTGCAAGTTACCCTGTGTGTCAGACCACGTTTAGGGATTGCTTCGCAACCCTTTTCTCTAAGCTGTGTTGTTCATCCTTAAAGATTGCAGAGTGAGGGCTGCAGCTAATCATCCTGAGTGCCACTTGGCACTTGTGAGCTCTGGAACATACCTGCCATGGCCTGTGGCCCTGCTGGGGAGAGGAGAAATGAGGGACCAGGTCACCTCACTGTGGAGAGGGAGGCAGCAGTTCAAAGCCACCATTCAGCTGTTTGGCAGAACACCCTCTGATGTGCTGTTCTTTTATGCTCTGGCAGAACATTAGCCCCACATACAACACCTGAGGCTGGGGGATGGAATGGAATGCCTGTGTTTTTGCCAAATGAAACTTTGTCAGCCTTCAAAAAAATCACTGTCTTCGGAGAGCTCTGAATTCTGCCAAACCAGCAAGCTTGAGTTGGCCAGAGAACATACTGCATGAGAAAATGGGATATTCCATCTCAGGCTAATCTAATTTCCCCCATCTATATTGAACAATGGAAACATTCAGTGCAGAATTCCTCACCATGAAGGGCTGATGGAATAAGAAAGCATTGAGACTTTTTACTCATTTCCCTACCTAGAAGTTTTATGGGACAGTGCATAAGTTAAAGCTCCTTGGGGGCAGCTGTAGCTTGTCTCTGGTATTTACACAGGGTTTTGTGCAACAGTTTACTACAGCATTCAGTAAAGTAAGGTAACCTCAGTATCACATGGTACGTGCAGCACCTCTGCAAATTTGTGTAAGGATACACAGTGACCTGCACCAGGAGAGCTCTGTGTGTGCTGGCTGATTTGGGAGTTTTCAATTCCATGTTTTCACCCAGATTTTCCTGCAGTAGATCTCCTGCTCTTTCTATTTAAAGTGCCTTAATTGCAGGTACGAGACTGGGAGAAGCAAGAGCTCTGCTCAGATGGACAGTGGGCTCTGAAGGAGTCCCTTAACTCCCCAGCTTACATTTCATGCCTCCTCCTGAAGGCCAGTCCTGTGCTGATTCTGGGAACCATGAGCTGGTTGCTGCCTCCCATTCTGTCTCCACAGAGCAGTTCACCAAGAGGCCTCCTGACACAGTGGGAATAACACTGTGGAAAATGTATGGAGAGATGGTATTTCCTAATTAATATGGTAAAGAAGCAGGAATATTTTTCACCTTTAGTTTACTTTGAATTGGGGTTTCAATTCTCTTGCCAAGAATTTTATCTCCAGATCACACAAATGTGAGGGTTGAAAGAGTTTTCAGCCTGCAGGTCAAAGGGTACCAGTATCAACAGCAGGAAACAAACAGACCCCAGAGGAGGGCAGGGCTGGAGGAGCTGCAAACCCAGGGCAGAGCTCTGACATTTGCTGCACTCTCAGAGCACTTCAGCTCTGTTTGTGAAGAGCTTGGGCTGAAAGCTGCTGCCTGTGAGTGCTCAGCAGCATCACTAATGATGTTCAGGAGCATTGTGGTCAGCCTTTCTCTGAGAGCAGGGAAATACCCTAAGTGCTCCTTTCTTCTTCCCAGAGATGGTTGCCATTTCACATAATGGCAAATATCATCCTGTCTATTAATCTCTAAATTATAAAGGAAGTTCTAAATGATAAAGGAGTTCTTAGTCCATACAGTATGTAACTGGTCATGGTGAGAATAGCAGCTAATGTTTTCTTGTTCTGCACAAATCATTTTTAGTGTTTGGTATACAAAGTTCCAGGCTTCAGGGAATGCCAGGTTCACAGTGCCCCCTCTAGCCATTAATACTTCCTTCCAAAATTTATTATTCTTTAATCTCTCCCATAACATATGAATTAGAGTCCCTAGTGGAAATTCCTCATTTTCCTGCATATATCATTTTGGTTTTTGAAATTCTACAGTACTGCCATATTGTAAGATTAATACACCACCCTTCTATTCCTCTGAGCAAGAACCGGAACTTCACATCGCCAAAAACCTTTTTTTAACTGTTCTGAGTCAAATTTCCATTTTTATGGGGTTAGCAGTAAGTCTTTTGCTTTGGGGGACTGCTGCAATTTATGATTATGCTTTAAAGGAAAGTAAAGCTTGGCCTCCTTGTAGGTACCCACTGTTTTGTAAGTGAAGAAAGTAGGATACTGGGAGGAGAGCATGAAAACTTGTGGAGCTTCAGAGGGCTTCCCTTAACATTATTCATAAGCTGTCTGAGAAGGCAAAGCAGGGCACTGGGAAGGATTTTGTCAGTTGTTCCTTGCAAGGCAGTCTGTGCTGGTTGGATGCTTTTAAACTCTGAGCCAGCTCCTTTGTTGATCATCTGTTAGTGCTCTAAAAGAACCCTGTTAGTGCAAAACAATAGATAAAAAATAGTTTATGGTTGTTTTCAAATGCTGAAATGTATCTACTTTGAAGTCAACTCCTGGAAGTGGAGTATCTAAGTGCACACCACTTCAGCTTGACTTCTCTCTAGGTGCCTCTTCCAGGCTTTGTGGTTCTCTGTGCACTGACCAGCCAGGCAGGAATCAAAGGAATGAAACCTTAAGCAACACTTAGAGAAATGTGTGTGCAGTTAGTGCAGTCAGGCTCTTGTGTTTCACAGTCACCAAGTGGGTGGGGTACAAACTGCTCACTCCCAGAAGGGGCGAGCCCACAGTCACGGCTGTGAGGGTGAAGTTGTCTCTCATCATTAGTGTGAAGAGGTGTGAAGATGTTGCTGACAGGTAGAGGAGCACAGAACTGGAAAGCTTTCCACTGTCCAAGCATGCAGCCTTTCAGAAGGATCCCTTTCATGAGCAGATGGTGCTCCCCTGCCAGCAGTGATTGCTCTGCCCTCTGCTGCCCTGCCAGATGCCTGCCTGCCTTCTCAAGCGTTACAAGTCTTCTCCTAATTCTCAGATTACAGTTATTTGTTGCCAGTTTATAACAGTTTGTTCTTGAATCCTTTTGCTTATTTTTTTCTTATCTTGATGATTGTTTTGGTGGCAGCCATGGTCTTCCTCAGCTTTGTATTTTAGACTTGGCCAATGTTGCTGTTTCACAGAGACAAACCCAGGTTCCTCTGAGTTTGCTTCAGACTGACTGTACTGAGCCAGCTCAGATGTGGCTCTGCTGATCCATACTCAGGGAACAAGGGTGGGAAGAGCACTGAGAGTCCCCCAGGCCATGCTGTGCCCCCTGACACAGAGCTGTGCTGCATCCCAGCCCTGCTCCAGCCAGCTCACAGTGCTCTTGCTGCATCATGTGCTCAAGTGAGGCCCAAAGTCCCCCATTTGTTGTCAGGACTCTGGGTTTCTGTCTCAGCAGCATCTGCTGATAATGGAGCCTGTTGCATATTCCAGGTTTCCTTCTGCACAATGACCACAGAATAATTTCTTACTTAGAACCAGGCTGAAGCTGTTGCTCTGTTTTCTGTGCAAGCTGACTTTACAGTTGCTCTCAAGATGGAATATCCATGTGCCCAGGCATCCATCCAGCCTCTGCAGGGACTGGATGTGTGTGTGAATTGGACAGTGGTGTGACTACTGCAGCTTGCAGTAATGTAGCAATCTGTCTTCAAACCAAAGGCAGGGGAAGTCTCCTGGAAAGTGCCAGCTGGCTGCTCTTGGTTCCTGTTGAAACAGATGAAAGATCTGTTTCTTTAGAAACCTCCTAGTAAAGACTCTTTTCTGGGAGGAAGTTGGGGTGAGACATTACTCTGAGGACTCACTTCCTCAGTGGGAGGCTGCACAGCAGAAGAAGGAACCTTCCAGTTCAGAAAATTCAGCTTGGAGAAACAGAAGGCAGTACAACCAATGGCAATAAAAATATGAAATAAAATACTCTAATCATGAAATATTTCAAAACAAAACCCCCTTTTTAAGGCCTTTTCTTGTATGCAGGGGAGTTGCAGATCACTCATGAAGGCATTGATGAAACAATTAAAGATCACTGTTGAGGCATATAGAACTGAAAGAGCTCTGCCTTGGGTGGAATGTCATTTATATATTTCACCAAATTTATGAGGTTTTTATGGGGCCGAGAGAGAGAGATTGCAGTGTTGTCTCTTGGGTCAGATGAGATTATATGGCACTGTACTCTAAGTAGTTTATTACTCCCTGAGCCATTGCAGTGTGTGCTTGGAGTCCTGCAGGAAAAGAACAAGCAGATAACTTGGAAACCTTCATCAGACAAAATCCAGTGCTTGTCAGACACATCCTGACTGAGAGCCACACGTTTTTTCAATAACTGGGATTTGGGCAGCAGGCAGAGCTGGGGCTGCACTGCAGTGAGCAGCCTTGCAGGGGGGCTGGGTTTATGTGAGATGGGGCAGAGTCTGAGCAGCCTTCCAGTCAGACATTCCCTCCTGGGGTGGGAGCTCTGATGGTGTTGGAGTCAGCCCCACTGTCCCTTTGTGGTCTCTGCTGCCTCCCCCTTGGAGCTGTCAGCCCACACTGCTTGAGCAAACTCTGCTGTGGGCTGCAGAGAGCAGCCTGCTCTGCTCCTTCCTTCCTTCCTTCCTTCCCCTGCTCTGCTCCTTCCCTTCCCTTCCCTTCCCTTCCCTTCCCTTCCCTTCCCTTCCCTTCCCTTCCCTTCCCTTCCCTTCCCTTCCCTTCCCTTCCCTTCCCTTCCCTTCCCTTCCCTTCCCTTCCCTTCCCTTCCCTTCCCTTCCCTTCCCTTCCCTTCCCTTCCCTTCCCTTCCCTTCCCTTCCCTTCCCTTCCCTTCCCTTCCCTTCCCTTCCCTTCCCTTCCCTCCCCTCCCCTCCCCTCCCCTCCCCTCCCCTCCCCTCCCCTCCCCGCAGAACTCTGAGCTGAATCCCTCCCCAGGCTCTCACTGCCTCCATGCTCCCCCTTTGCAGGAGGGTTGTAGATAAATCCTTGCTCTCCACAGGTTTTCACATGGGGAAGAGCTCCAACACTCTTCCAGCTCAGCTCACATCTTTTGGAACTTCTTCACTCAATTTCCTGTCATCCACATTTCCCTGGGGCCATTTGTTCAGGGTGGATGTGGCACAGAGGGACATGGCTTAGTGACAGTGTTACTGGTAGACTCAAAAGGCTTTTCCAACAGAACAACAGAAGAGTTTCTATGATTCCTGCTGGTACCTGTAGCAAGAGGATCCCAGTCACCATCCATTGACATTTTCCTAAGATTGCCATTTTCATGGGAATTAGGATGGGAATGCTTTTCCTTTCTGCTTACTGCCAGTTTTTTTGTTTGCTGTAAATGCCATTTAGGTATCTTCATGGCTAAAGATGCAAGGTCTGTCTTCTGGAAAAGGAAGTGCAGGTAACATTTCTCTGTATTGGAGGAGATGGATTTATTTCTAGGAAAGGAGAAGAATTAAATTTGGATCCTGGAAATTCCAAGGTGGTCGAAATAAAATAAAATTTTTAAAAGAAGCATTTTTAAAAACGCTATGGAAATTGTGAAGAAATAAGTACTTCTTAAGACAACTTCCTTTCTGCAGCTGAAACTGGACTAGATTGAGATTGACAGCAGAAAACACTTTATGATAATACAAGTGCTCAGCCCCTTGTGTAAAAGCTGGTCTTCCCTGCTTGCCCCTGCAAACTCCCTGCGTGCCACCAGCAGATCCTGATCCCATGGGAGCCCCACTCCAAGCAGGGACTTCATCTGGGAACCCCCACAATCCCTTCAGCAGTGTTCTGTGGTGCTGGGCACAACTGTGGCTTTGGGGGTACATTCTCTATGCACAGATGGGTGCTTTCAGTTGGGAATTTGTTGCATTATTTTGAACTCCATTTTTCAGCAATGTAGAACATAATGGGAGGTAACTGGAATTGTTCATAACCTTCAATGCCCAAAGCAGCTGAGACTCCCATATGACTCAGATGAGTTTGTTAATTGTCAGTTTGCTTTAATGTAATGATTGAGAAACTTAATCTGTTGTTGAAATATTTATTCTGCTGCTGTTACTCCATTACTCTTTATTGGTGTTTATTGTAAGAAACTACTTAAGGTTGAATATACGTATTTTATATTTACATACACATGTACACATGGATATATTTGTACATATATTTTTAATTTATAGCTAAGTAGATCAGCAGTGGTGAGCAATAAGATTAATAAAGCCATCATAAAATAACATTAAAGTAGGCAGCTGGGAGCTCCCCCAGTCTTGTGTGCCAGTGGTCACACACAGAGCCAGGCCAGGCCAGCTCAGGGGGAGCAGGGGCAGGGCATTCCTGGAGCTCCTCTCCAGGTGTTTGGCAGTGCCCACTGCTGCCATACAGAGCAGCCTGGTCCTCTGCTAGCTTGGCTGGGACACAGCTGCTGTGCTGGGGAGCTGTGCCCTGGTACATTCTGTCAGCAGAGCTTGCCTTGGTTTGAGCATTGTCTTTGAGACACAAAAAGCAGGTGAGTGACTTCTCCAAGCATTTCCTCTCTTTGATGCAAAGTGTCTTGGCTTTTGGAGAGACTCTGCTGGGAGCCCCTGTTGGTGGCTTTTGTCAGGTGCCAGGGGGGTGACCCTCATCCAGCCACAGTGCTGTGCTGTTTTCATTTGTGTGCTTAGAATTGGACTCCAAGATGCTGAAAGTGCCCTGCCAGAAGTGCAGCTCCAGAGGCATTCTCTGAACCAGAACCCGTGTCTGTAGCTGGCTGATTTGGTGGCACTGAGAGTATCAATTATGCACGACTGAAATGAAGTGTATTTTAGTAGCAGATAGCTGAAAAGCCTTGCAATGTACTCCTAATTCAGTGGCATTGCCCTGAGCTACTCTGAGGCCTCTTTTTTAAACTCAGACATTAGCACAAAGCACACCTCTGACTGCAGGCATTTAAAGATCAACAAGGGCCGAAAAAGCTTTTAAGATCCAACGAAACCAGGAAAACAACGACATTTCCTTTCAGTGTCAGGTTAGATTGCCTTCTTATGAGTGCAGCTATTTCAGGTACAGAGTGCTTGGTGGTTTGGGCCTTGTTGTGTGAGGAGAGTGTTCCCCAGAAAACATCTGTTTCTTTCACCTGCAAACCGCAATGTGCTGTGATGAGGCAGGACTGTAGCCACAGAGACCCAGGGGGACGAAGGAAATCTGGCTCAAAGGGATGAGCACGGCTTTCTGAAACATGGTATCAAAAGGAGCACTTAAAAGGAGAGAGTGCTTTTAGAGCACAGATACACCACAAATTGGGCAGGTCAGGTTGCCTGGAAGCCTGAGTTGTCTGGGCCTGCTGATACTGTTTCTTAGCAGCACTGTTTGCCTTCGCTCAGAACAAGAGAACTTCATGGGTTTTTCCACAATGGTAAAATGTTCTGCTTTTCCATAAGATAACAGTAAATCCTCCTGTCATCTGTAGCATCTAAAATCTGTACATGCAATGGAGCTGCTGCTTTCCATTCTGTGGTCACATCTTCATTTTTAACTCAGTGTTGAAGTTCAGGTGTAGCTCTCATGCATGTACTACAGGTTTAGTATTACACCCTTGATTAGTAAAACTGTTCATAGTAGGTTTTAAGCTAACAGATAGTGTAGTGTTAATATTATGTTGTATACTTACATGCATGTGTTATATACACCAAAAGAACTCTTCATTCATTCAAAATGGAAAAGAAGTGAGGTTATATTAGAAGGTAGGGAACTGCACATTAAAATCATACATGGTGCCTCCCCTTCTCCTGTGGGGAAGGAGGTGACTTGGGGATGTCAGTGTGCAGTAGCAATGGCTCTGTCTCTGCTGGTGCCCTTGGTTCAGCCTGTCAGGATAAATCCAGGTTTATCTGTGTGCCCTGGCTGGGACGGGAGGCCCCTGCAGACCAGGGAAAGGCCAGTGTTGTGTTTGACTGCACAGAGTGAGGGGAAATGGCCAGCTCTGTGTCAGCCTCTGGAAAGATCACAGAGCACCTTCCTTTGGAGCCCAAAGTGCCTCATTCCCAGGCTGGTGCTGCAGAGGACTGTGACAAAGTCCCTTGTGCTGGCTGCAGCCAGAGCATGGATGGGGTGTGATGCACACAGGCTTTATGGCCTAAAAATCCAGAGCAGGTGGCTCTGGGCATGCAGGGAGAGGAAAGCTTTCCATGGGGTGGGATTCAGCCATGTAATGAAATAAATGCTCTTCTAAGGGCTGCTTTTCTGTTCTTTCAGAGGATGACATGAATAATTACATCAGTCGATACTACAACGAGCCCAGCAGTGGTGAGTGTTGCTTACAAACACAAACGTGAGTGGTATGTTTGCATTGCCTTGTGTGCTGTGAACCAGGTGAGACTGGGCAGTGCTTTAGATCTGTCCTGGAAATGAAACCCACTAGAGTCTTCTGGTTTGGTCCCTGGAAGTGTGTGCCAGCAGTCACTCTCTGAAAGGCCCCAAGTTTGCTCTTGCAAACTTTGTATTTAACTCAGGATAGTTCGGAGATCTGGGAGGGGTTAATTCCCTGTAGCTGGGCTGTCCAGCTCACAGAGCACTTCAAATGGATCTGAGAATGAACAGTAGGGACAAAATAATTGAAGAGAAAAGAAGTGGGGAGACAGCTTAGCCCAGCACCACGCTGGGAACCTTTCAGAAAGGTTAAACAGAATGGTGGGAAACCTCAGCGGCTGGGCCTGACCCGAGGGCAGCCTTCAAATGGATGTTCCTGGCAGGAGTCCTGCTGCCAGGGGGGGTTCCTGCCCGTGCTAGGGGCTCTGCACAGCCCTGCTGGGCTGCACGGGGGGCTCCTGCCCATGATGGGGGCACTGCACAGCCCTGCTGGGCAGAACAGGGGGCTCTGCCCGTGCTGGGGGCTCTGCACAGCCCTGCTGGGCTGCACGGGGGGCTCTCCCCGTGCTGGGGGCTCTGCACAGCCCTGCTGGGCTGCACGGGGGGCTCTCCCCGTGCTGGGGGCTCTGCACAGCCCTGCTGGGCTGCACGGGGGGCTCTGCCCATGCTGAGGGCTCTGCACAGCCCCTGCTCTGCCCAGCCCAGCCCACCTGGCTGTGCTCTGGCTGCTGGCAGGGGGGGCTGAGGAAGGCAGGCTCTGACAGGTGGGGGTGTGCACACCCCCCTTATGAATATAACATTTTGTATATATATTAAAAATGTGTGTATGCTAATATAATGTGTTTTAACTGTATATCTCCACATACACATCCCCATATATATTATACAGGGTTATAGGAAGGAAAACAATGTGTGTGTGCCCTCATATGCATGTATATAGAATATACACAAGGTATGCGTGTGTATATATTCATATATATGTGTTTATGTGTGTATATATACATAAGTAGAATGTATTACATACTTTATATATAAGTATGCATACATAGTGAAATATAGGCATATATAGATATATTTCTCTATATAAGGATATGCCTAGTATATATATAATGTATGTGTATGTATATAAATCTATACTGTATTCTATATATTCATATATATAGATATATGTATCTGTATACACACACAAACCCAGATACATATACATGGATAAAGATGTAAGTAAACATACACATTTCTACCTGTATGTATATAATGTATATATATATGTCTCTCCAAACATAAACACATCCTCATATGGGTATTATGTAAGCAGATTTATACACATATGAAGGTATTTCTGATTTTGTGTCTACACATAGGTGGAGCTTTATCTAAATATAAAGAAGTGGGAAAGACTGTGTCTCTGTACATACTGAGATATTTTATTAGAATGCAAATATTAAATGTAGAAAGGAGTGTGAGAGGTGGTCAGAATATATGTGTATACATTATAGAAATACATGTGTATATATTACAGGAATGAAAATACATCTCTGTATAATGTATTGTATATCTTTAATCCTGTATATAAATGGAAATAGATTCATATGGAACTGAGGCTACATAAATACTAACCAGAAGGGAGTGTGAGTGTCTGGTTGTAAGCCCAGCTGGCATTCAGTGGGATCCAGGCAGGCTGGAGAGGGGGGCTCCTGAACACTCCCAGCACTCAGCAGGGCCAAGGGGAAGCCTGGCCCTGTCCCCGGGCACTCCCCAGCACGAGCCCCGGCTGGGGATCGAGAGCAGCCCTGAGGAAAGGACCTGGAGATGCCTGCCCCGCTCTGCCCCACCTGCAGAGCTGGCCCCGACAGGATCAGCATCAGCTCAGCCCCACCTGCACAGCTGGCCCCAGCAGCATCAGCTCAGCCCCACCTGCAGAGCTGGCCCCGGCAGGATCAGCATCAGGATCGGCAGGATCAGCATCAGGATCAGCAGGACGTGGAGCTGCTGCAGCGAGTCCGAGGAGGTCCCAGAGCTGCCCTGGGCCAGGCTGGCAGCACTGAGGGAACAATGCCCTGGCACAGCCCCGTGGCAGGGTCAGGCTGAGCACCCTGGGATGGTGAAGGTGTCCCTGCCATGGCAGGGGTGGCACTGGGTGGGCTGGAAGGTGCCTCCCACCCCAAACCATTCGGTGGTCTCTATGAGCACATGGGTATTGTGTTGAGTTTCTACGCTGTGTCATTGGGCAGGCAGATGTGCTTGCTGAGGATGGTTTCTGTGTATGTTCATAGATCAGGATATGTGCATATGAACATGGCTGCAGTATGGTCCCGTGTGTTTAAAGCTCTGTAAAGGCATTTGTACATGTTTGTCTGTAGATTTCTGTTTTATATGCATTACATTTGTATGTGTGTGCATATAGAGCTGTGATGTATGATGTATCTATAGCCATGTACATGCATGGAGAGCTGTGTCCTTGAATGTGACTGTGTGTAGTCTGTATATACATACATGCAGGCTGTACACAGTCCATATAAAGGTACTTTCAGTGTGGCATATATGTCTATCTCATATATATGGGGATAGACACATATTTATAGATGGGTGAAAGAAACTGTATATTCATATTTTATATATCTTAGGTCATATAAAAATCAAGGGGGTGTGAATGGCTGTATACATATATTTTTAATATGTATCATATGTGTGACATAAATATGGATCTATCTCTGTGTGTGTATCATGTATATATGTAATATATTATGAATTATATCCCCATATATATAAATTCCCCACATAGACACAAAGGGGAAAAAGTGTCTATATCTTTTATTTTTAAACATAATTATATATATTTTAGAAGGTTGTATAAGACTATCTGCATATACATCTCTTTTTAATCTATTTTATGCATGTTATTATGTGTATATCTTACATGTAAAAGTATATACTTGTTTTTCTATAATTATATAGGCACATGGAATTTTATATATAGGCTTATCCTATATCTGCATAAAGATATAGAAGCTATGCATATATATGCAGACAGAAAGGTAAAGATCTGTGTACTACTTTAGTATTTTGTACATGTATAAGTAAAGATACATATATAGATACTGGGAGAGACATATGTGGGTAGGCATGTGAGAGCCTGTGCAAATATGTATATGGTTTATACATTAGAAAGGACATGAGTATATATATATATAGGTACATATGTATTATATATAGAATATGTGTACATATGTAGATGTATTATGAAGGGGAAACATAGAGAAACATATGCATAGAGACATTCCCTCTAAAAATATGGATGTCTGTATGTTTATAAGTTTATACATATAAAGGTATGTATATGGGTATATAAAGTCTGTACATATGTATGTGTGAGAAAGAAAGCCTATGAATCCATAGGCACATGAATTATATAGAGAGCTATTTTAAAAATGTACACACATGCCTATAGAGGTATAAAGTATTGGTTTTATTCATGTCTGTCCCTCTACACACATCCCCAAGCTCTACAGGACTATATATAAAGATGTATGAATCTATACATAGGTGTAGGGTATGTAAAAAGGGAAAGGTGTGAGGGCCCATATCTGTGCATATACATATACATAGTGTGTGTTCACATATAGCAATGATGTATTTCATATTTGCATCCCTGTATGTATACATTCCACATACCCATATATGTGAGTCTGTGTGTATGTAATCATTACAGATATATACATTGTATCCTATGTATGGGGCAGATACACACATATATTCCCCCATCTCTGTGGATAAATGAATATATAAATTTGGGGGGGACACCTTGTATCTAACTATGTATTTTATTGTGTGTGTGTATGCAGAGAGATATATGCACAGGTATATGGTACTGTTTATAGATGTATATCCCCCTCATATACATTGAGAGACATTAAAAGGGGGAGGTAATGTAATTTTACATGTATGATATGTATCACTGGTGTTATTATAATGTACTATATATGTATATCCTTGTATCTGCAGTCGCTGTGTATGTACACACAAATTTACAGGTGTGTGTATGGACGTGTGTATGTACATATACTGACAGATGGGGGGATTTGTGTTTATGTAAGGAGAGCAGAGGGAGTATTGTGTGTTCCATGTACCAAAAGTCCAAATGTTTGTATGCTGTGTTTTACAGGGGACTCCTCATCCATGTACACATTGCCTGTATGTCTGCAGAATGATTGTGTGCAAGAGACTCTGTGTGTGTGCCTATATATATATATATATATATATATATATATATATATATATATATGTGTGTGTGTGTGTGTATGTGTATGTATGTATGTATTTATGTATGTAGTGAGCAGGTGTATATATAGGCATATCCTATTTATTTACAGATGTGTGTATATATATACACAGGTCCCTTGATATGAGCCCCCATTATACAAATAGCAATAAGGATATAAGTTCTCACAAAAAGTTACAAAATATTTTTAATAAATATTTGTATATAAATACATGCATCTTATAAATAAATATACACAGAGAGGTGGGATATTTGTTATTTAGTAATAAATAATTGTATATATTTAAGGGGTGGGTTATGTATTAGAGTGTATATGTGTGTGTGTAAAATATTCTGTATGGAGCTCATGTATGCACATACTGCCCATATCTGTATGGAGACATCTGAGGATCCTGTGTATAAAAAAGGAAGAGGTGGAGACAGACTGCATGTGTGTAGCAGTGTGTCCTACAGAACATGTGTGTGCATGTATATACAGGTGTACAGCACTGTTAATGTTTGTGCATTTCCCTCTGTACCCCTGAATTCCTGTGTCACTCTCAAACAAGGTGAGTGTGTGTGTACACACATCTCACTGGCCATGGGCAACACCTATCACATGTAACATGTGTGTGTCTGGGTGTGCATATCCTGATCTATACACTGTCCCTGTATGTGCACATGGTGACAAGCCTGTGCATTGCTACACAGAAGGTCAGACTGTGCAGCTGCCAGTGACAACTGGATGGAGTTAAAGGACACAGTGCATCTATAAAATGGCTGCATAGCATAGGAATGATGTATTGTTTGGGGGGGGGGGAACCATGCACTACAGTTTGTGTGCATCTATATGCAGTCTATTATATTGGATATTGTGTGTGTGTGTATATATATAGAGAGAGAGAGTGAGAGAGAGTATATTTTATATATGTGTGTGTGTATATATATATATATATATATATATATATAAATAATATACACACACACTCCCCACATCTGTATGGAGAAGTCTATGCAGGTATAGGTTATATGGATTTGAACTGGGGCAGGTACATCTATGTAGGTGCAGACTGTATTACACATAGATTTATATGCCTATGTATACATCCCCATAATACATTCTGCTGTCTATAAAAGCGTGTTTGTATATAATTTAAACCATGTCTAAAGGGTGGGGTTGTTATGTAGAGCTATAGAGTTATACATGTGTTATATGTATCTCTTATATTACTTGATACACATTAGATATATATTCCTGTATATACATTCCAGATTTATATATACACACCATAAGACATAGTCATACACAAAGGTAAGCAGACATGTGTGTAATTGTATACATTCTATTTAAAGTGAATTACATTTTCAAAGGGGGAGAACAACTGTCCTATAGTTAGTGCATCTGTATGGTTTTATATATCTATGCCTAGATGTACACACACAGACACACAGCTATGTACATAGAAAATGTACATATGTATGTACAGGTCTAATGTATTACATATGGGGCTTGTGTGTGTGTATATATATATATATATATATATATATATATATATACACACACACACACACACACACACACACACACACATATATATATATATATATATATATATATATATATATATATATATATGCTTTATATTGTATGCTTTATATATAAAGATATGTATAAAATTAAGTGGGTGAGACTGTGTAGCTACACCTATGTATCATATATGTCTGTGTCTGCACATGTGTAGAGAGAGAGGTGTTATATATTGATATGTATCTCTAGAGCCCCATAACATACTTGGAAAGCTGTAAAAAAGGTACATGTGTGTTTATATATTTACATAGATGTACACATCACAAGACTAAAAGGGGGAGGGGGTGTTCAGGTATAGTAAAATGTATTCTGTATGTCTCTAGAACTGTGTTCCCCAGCCATACACACAGTGAGAGATCTATGTATTTATAAGTAAAGGTAAGTATACATGTGAGTTAAAGCACAGGTGTTTTCTATTTATGGATAATTCAATGTATTTAGAGGGATGGCATGTCTTATTAGTGTATATATTATATGTATATGCATTGTATCATATATGGATTTTCTTATAGTCTAAAGATGTGTATAGAAATAAAAAAAATATATCAAAATATGTCCATGAAGTTCTAGCATGGTCTGCCCAGGGAGGTGGTGGAGTCACCATCCCTGGGTGTGGCACTGGGTGCCAGGGTTTAGTTGTGGTGTTTGGGCTGGGTGGACGCAGTGATCTTGAAGGTCTCTCCCAGCCTGGTGATTCTGTGATAATAGTTGTGTAAATACAGATAGGGTCATCTACAGGTCTCGTCCCCTACACAGAGATCTAGCCAATAAATATACATACAGGGGACATATCTCTGTAGAAAGGTAGAGGGTTTGTATATACTTTAGTGGTAGACAGCTGTCTGCCTTTCAAGGGGGCACTGTATCTTGTGTGTGTGACAGAAGGTCTGTGTACAATGTATTCCATATGGGGCTCATACTGACATAATTCCTCATCTCTGTATCTAAAGGCCATGTGTATATGAAATGGAGTGGGGAGGGGGTGAGAGCCTGCATCTCTGCACCTGTGTATTGTATGTAATAAATGTGTGTGTTCATGTATGTATATGCAGGTATGTGGCATTAGGTATAGCTGTGTATCCCTGCCTGTACAGCCCCAGTGTAGATACAGGAGATACATAAAAGGCATGTGTCCATCATTTAAAGACTGGCTCAAGAGAGGGGGACTGTTAATGTGTAGGAATAAATGTGTGTATATGTGTATCTGTATATCCCTGTGGGCACACACCCACACACAGAAAAACGAGTACAATTGGGGGGGGGGGGGGG
Source organism: Setophaga petechia (assembly GCA_024362935.1). Classification (NCBI taxonomy): domain Eukaryota; kingdom Metazoa; phylum Chordata; class Aves; order Passeriformes; family Parulidae; genus Setophaga; species Setophaga petechia. Next base: position 16,162,479 of record JANCRA010000016.1, read on the forward strand.
GGGGGTGCATGCTGTTGTAGCAGTAGCTAATTCCAGATATTTAAGGGAGGAGCTATGGCCCATAGGTACCTCCCTATTGCCTGTCCATGTACACAGGCAGGCAAAATGGATGTAGGTGCAGTTTCTATACACATGTACACACTAGCTGTATCACTAAGGCTGTAGGGGTTGGTGTAGTTACACACACAGATCTAGGCCTACAGTGTATCCCTATAAACAAACACAGAGAGCTGGGGATAGAGGAAAGGGCTGCCCTGCTGAGTGTCTGTATGTAATATATACATACACGTGTATGGCTCAGAGGGGTCTATGTGCCGTGTGGGTATCTCGGCTGGCTCTGTGCCCATCACTGTAGGTACAGAGCATTGCACATGGACTCGCTCTGAGCCCCTGCCACAGGGCGCTCAGCCCCTCTGTGCTCTGTCCCTGCAGACAGCGGAGTCCCCGATGCCGCCATCTGCGTGGTGACCACGGCCGCCATCGACGTGCACCGGCCCAACATCTCCTCGGAGCTGTTCACGGTGGAGGTGCCGCTGCGCCTGGGCAGCACGGGCACCTCGGCCAGCCTCACGTCGGGCAGCGCCTCTCGCTCCACGGCCAGCTCGGGCACGCGGGGCTGCAGCGAGAGCAGCCCGACCCTGGGCTCGTCCCCGGACTGCAGCGCGGCCTGCGAGGAGCCCCGGGCCGCGATGGCGCCCGCCCGGCAGCGCGCGGTGCAGGAGCTGCTCTCGTCCCTGTCGGAGGAGGCGTGCCTGGCGCAGAAGGCGCTGGATCCCGTCAACCTGAAGCTGCCCAGCCCGGCCGGCTCGGGGGGGGGCAGCCCCGACCTCGGCCACCGGCTCAGCGTCTACAACCGCAGGAACCAGGAGAGCCTTGATGTCTTCCAGCTCAAGCCGCTCCTCGACTGCCCCCAGGGTGCCCCAACGATCGAGGAGAAGTACGGGGCGCTGGGGCCCCCAGAGCCACGGCTGGGCAGGGTTCCCGAGGCATAGGGCCCACCTGGGGCAATGGGGACTCCTGTGGAGACGCTCACCACGCTGGCGATGAGGCTGCGACAGCTGAGGTGGCAGTGCTGAAGACACCGGCGGCATCTGCTGCAGTGGCCACCAGCCTAGGGCGAGGCCAGCGTCGCCTCTGCTCCCCTGTGCCTGTGGCACCTACCTGCCCTGCCACCAGCTCTGGGCCAGCTGGGACCTACAGTGGCCAGCTGGGAACAATGGACCTTTCAGCAGTCTTAGGGCAGTATGGACCCACAGGGCCTGGAGGGACAGACAGACTGTGCCGGGAACACCGTGGAACTTCCACCGGTCCAGGGCCAACACGAGCCCCATGGTGCTGGAGGCAGGACAGAGCTGCTGGACAGCCTGGGCCCAGCCTGACCCTGCCCAGGGGGCTGAGCGTGACTGGGAGGGGTGTGGAGATGGGAATAAACACCGACAAACACATGCAGCCTCCTGCCTTGTATTGCTCTTGCCTTCTTCTCTTACCTGCTTTCCCTGTCTTGCTTTCTTCCACCCCACCACTCCATGGGCCTTGCAGCTGACCACCAAAAAAACCCCAACACAAAAAACAACCATCCCAACACTGCAGTGACCGACCCCACCTCTTTCCAGTAAAATCCTTTATTTGCCCTTACTCCACAGTGCCGGGTCCCGTCACCAGCACTCACTTCTTCTTCAGGAGCTTCGTCATCTCCGGCACCGCCTGCAAACACCGATGCCAGGGTAGTGCACATTCCCCTCTGACCCCCACAAACTGACCCTGTGCAGTTCCCAGCCCTGCACTTACACTGCCCACCCTCCCACCCAGCACAGCACTCCAGGCTCACAGCACTCCCCACTTCTCTCCTGCTGAATAAAGCCTCTTAATTATTTAAGAGAGCTACATTTCCATTAGGTGGAAATAATGCATTCGTACAAAATTTATTAAGGAAATTGTCTACATGGTGTTTCTTCAGAATGTGACTTTGTCTGTGGCTCACAAAGAGGCCCGTGCTCACCACGGAGCCAGCGGGCATTATTTCAGGAATGGCATTAAGTGCTGGCAGAGTTTCTGCCCATGCCTCCACAGAGCCACTCCCGCCACTCACACGTGTGGCCACACACAGGCACTGGGACAGGGCTGGCTCGGAGCTCCAGAGGGAACTGCAAGCTCCTCCTGGGCATCAGCCTGTGAGGCAGCAAGCCCAGGCAGAAATAATCACACCTCCTGCCAACTCTCTACTTCCAAACTTTATGAAGCTCAAAAATACATGCAAGCACCTCTGTGTGGTTATTTCCAAAGTGGTTCAACCTCAGGAAACCAGAACTGAGGGAACTGAGGCAGGCTGGCTGTGACACCCCCCCCAACACAACCTACCTGCAGGGATTTATTTGATTTTAAGCATGCAAATCATGACATCAGAAAGCAAATCTTTAAACAACAAACACCCTCACACAGACATGGTTAACATTCATTGGATCATATTACATAAGCCCCTGTCAGCTCTCACAGAGTTACCCTTACATGAAGTTTAGCCTCACCTGAAATAAGTCTGCTACCAGTCCATAGTCTGCCACTTGGAAAATTGGAGCTTCTGGATCCTTGTTAATAGCAACAATGGTCTGCAAGCAAAGTTAAAGCACCATATGAGTCTAGATATTGATCATCCTCTGGGGCTGGATTACAGGGCCAGGTCTTAGCCAGGAAATGGGCTCTATTTCTCTCCAAGCCCCCAGAAGCAGAAGATTTATCTGGGCATTTAATATTTTTCCATCTCAAAAACAAGCACCTCCTTCCCTCTACACCACAGTCCCCCTGGAAAAAAAACCACAAACCCTTCCTTCCCTGCTCATCATACACATCTCTTCTATCCTTCCCTGTAGAAAAGCCTAGAAAGAAATTACTACAAAGGATTATCTGCACATTCTAAGCTGCACCACTGCAGAACTAACCTGGAGGCAGCATTTACAACAAGCACAATAAAGCCCTGCCCAAAGGACTCTGTAGTTACAATGGGACAGCATTTAGTTTGTCACACAGTAGAAAACAGCAGAACAAATCCAACATAATGATCCAGAAAATGTCTTGGTTTAAACCCTGCCCTACACTGACTCATCCTGAACTGCCTGTGACAGCTCCCAGTAAGATCAGCATGGCTGGGTGTCCCCATCAAATCTGCAGCAGGCTGGGGAGCACTCTGCAGAGGAAGGGAAAGGAACCCTGAAGCAAAGGCAGCAGCTCCCAGAGGGAGCCTTGCACCAAGCAGGGGCCAGGAGCACAGACTGGGCCAGTGCCAGAGGGACAATGGCTGGGGACAGCTGTGACCCCACAGGCAGCTGAGGCCCTGACTGCCACACCCAGGGAACCACAACTCCCTGTCTGTTCTACTCCCTCCACTGAAAATCCAACAAAATTAATGGCTTGGGAAGCAGGGACCTAGTGGCAGTAACTCAAAGAGAAACATTTACAAATCCTGTGGTTTTAGGCCCCCAGCAATGTTATTTCTTGGCCATTTGTCCCCTGAGAGTCCCTGTAGAGGACCCCACCACAAATGCAAGCGGGCAGTACCCAGAGCACTGCCCTGCCCTATGGCCAAGGACGTGCAAGTGCAGCAATGCTGCCCTTGAAATGTTCTCCCCAGAGCTCTCCTCTTTTACAGTTTTACTTCAGTTACCCCTCTTTGTAAATGCAAGGCTCCCAGACAAGCTGCAGTGCAGGAAGCAAATCCAGGCTGTGATCCCTGAGTAAAGCCTTTCTCTGAGCCTTCTGAGGCCCTGCCATTCCTTGCAGAACCATCCACAGGGGCTGATGCTGAGGCCCAGCCAAGGCCAGCACCACAGGGGCTGCCAGCTCTGTCCTTAGCACAAAAATAATTAAGACATTGCTTGCAAAACTGTCTGAAGCTTTGGTTTGGCAGCTTAGTCCTTCCTCTGCCTCCTGTAGCTGAAATAACTTCAGTATGATTTGGGTCCCTACCTCATTGCTAACTCAGGTGAGTAGCAAAATCACCACCCTGCTCACAACAGAACTTTGTGAGTTCAATCTCTGAGTAAGAAAAGACAGGGGAACTCTCATGAGGGAATTAGAAATAAGGAAAGAAAGCAACAACAATTCTTCAGGTCTCCTCAAAAGCTGCATTTTTTACCTTGCTGTAAAAGAACAAATAAATTATACATCTCACTTGGTAGAAAACATCTGACTGCTTTAGAAAACATATCCTGAAGTGTGCAAGTTCACAATGCCAGATAATCCAGAGTGCTGAGGGAGGACAGGGGACGCTCTACAGAGCTCCCATGGCTGCAGAATTCTCTGTTTGGGGAAACTGGATCCTCTCCATAACTACCCCACCTAAATGTCTCAGCTGAAAGGAAGACAGAACACATTCCAAACACCAGTAACTAAATCTGAATTTTACAACAGACACATCAGCTTACACTAAAAAACTCAGATATGGGAGAAGTTGAAGGGTTAAATAAGCATCTCATATCAACGAATTTCATCTGTCATTATTTGTTATACCAGAATACCTCAAAATATCAAACATGCCTTTGGAAAAGCCATAAAGGCAGAGGTTTTGCTGTGACAGTACAGGTTAATATCACTGCTCAGTGTTTTTGTAACAAAAGAAATTCTGGATTTTCAAGTCAGAGGTTCCCAGTGCTGCTGGCAGTCTGAACTGGGGGTCACATCAAGTCTCTGCAGCTCTCAGGCAGTGGCTGCTGCTCACCCCACCTGCCCATGTCCTCACCCAGCCAGGGGCACAGCTGGAGACTGAAGTGCTGCAAACAAAGCTCCAGACAAAGCCAGCCCTGGCCCAGCAGTGCCACAGGAGCCCAGGTGGCCGTGGCAGCAGTGCTGTGCCTGGGCTCCCCCTCTGCTGCACTGCAAGCAGGAATGTGGCAGAAACTGTGGCAGTGCTGTTCACCAGAGCCCCTGGGAATACACTGCCACAATTCCCACTGCTCCAGAGACACCTTCACCCCTGCCCATCACACACCCTTAACATCTTGAATTTTGGTTGTTTTTCTCTCCACTGCATCAACTAATGCTAGCACCACTCAGGTCCCTGCTTTTAGAAAGCTTATCATTTCTCCCCCAAAATTTTTATATGATACATGAGGAAAAAAAATGGTAAGAAAGCAGAGATCATCCTTCCCCTCAGGCTGGTTTTGAGGACAATTACCAGTCACAAACTCACTGGTTAAATACAAGAAACTACCTGAAAAGTTTTGAAACCCTCCTTCTCAGCTTTATAAACTATTCAAAACTGTGGCTTGGTTAAGTTCATAATCTGAGAATAAAAAAAAAAACCACATAGCCTTTTAAAAAAATTACTGTGGGAGGCAGGACCTCCAGTTTTTGATCTGCCATTTGACAGTATCAATCAATAGGTAACTCTGCTCCTATTTTCAAACACTGCACTGTGGGCCAAGCTGGCAATTCCAATTTTGGATTATTTGCTTTGGCACCTAATGAGTTAAACCTTTTAAAGTTTTACTGCCATTTTATTGCAGGTTTCCATTTGAATGGCTAAATGCAGGAATGTCAGAGACATCTTTTACTTTATGGAATAGTAAGTTCATAATTCAAATTGTGCATTGTTATGCATGAATTAATATGTCATAGTCTGGAATTAAGGCAAATGGAACTATTGTATAGAATTCAGGCATATGTGCTTTGGGTGGGGTTTTTCTAAACAAAGTCAATTAGCTGCTTCCACTGCTCACTCTGGGTTGCAGTGCAAAGGTTTTGCTACAGCATGAGATGTTTTGCCAGAGTGTCTTTTTTTGTCAAAGTGTTTTAAAGCAGCAAGAAATAGGAAAACCATCTAAAGCACTGATGTAAAAGCAAGGGAGTCAGCTCACTCCCTTCCTCAAAAATCTCTTCTAGTACATCCACCTTCACATACCTTGCTGTCTTTCATTCCAGCCAAGTGTTGGATTGCTCCAGATATTCCCACAGCAATGTAAAGTTCCTAGGAAAAAACAAGAGACAGACATTTTTGGTCTCCATGCCACAGTCTCACTAAGCTCTCACAAACCTTAACCCAAATCAATTACATGAAGCAGTTTTTACATTACAGGAGTTTCCAGTACTAAAGGAGCTGATGGTTGGTTCCCTTCCCCACCTGGGATGCAATGTGATTGCAAAAGGAGAATCCCAAAGGAGCAAAGACAGGTTAGGGGAAAAAAATAAACAAAGTCTGCATCAAAAACATCCACCATGCTCAGCTAAAGGCCAAGGCAATCCATGTTCTCCACCACCCTGGAGATTCCCAGTGCAAATATTAGGGAAGAGAACCTACAGATGGATAATGCAGCTGCCTGAAGAGCAGAGCAGGGCTCAAAGCCCCTCAGAGCCTTTACCTCAGACAGAATGCTCAAAGCTGAAACTGAGGTGTTAGGCCTTTGGAAGTCTCCCTTTAGAGCAGGATAAACCTCTGAGGAACCCCTGAGGGCTGGTGCCCTGCACATCTGCAGTTTGTGTTCCTCACCCAGCCCTCCCAGAGCCTCCCTTCCCCACCCACTGCCCATCCCACACAGGATGGGCACAGAAGGCACACCAGCTACAGCAACAGCTCCCAGCTCTGGGGATCCACTTTCACATCTCCAAAGAGCCTTACAGTCAAAAGAGATTGCAATTTATAGGTAAATAAATCTGAGCCAGTTGTTTTATTCACAGCTGCAAACTACTACTTCTCCTTGGGCTGAAAGTCTTCCATTCCATTCCATCATCCACCCAAACCCATCCATTCCATCATCCACCCAAACCCATCCACTCTATCATCCACCCAAAACCAAGGGTATTTCAGGGCACTGACAGCTCTTCCAGTCAGAGCTGAACTCTTCAGCTAACTAATATTACAGAAGAAAAGTAAGGGAAGTACCTTTCACCAACTCATTCAATAACAGAAAATTAACACATAAGTTTAGTTAGGGGCTCATCTACCAAAAGCAGTCAGAAGGTGGTACTTCACACGTGCTTAGAAAAGACACAGCCCCAAATATTAACATAATTTCTCTTTTAAAAATACCAAGGGTATTCCATATCTAAGAAAATATAAATCTAATTTAACTCAATAATACTGGGAGGCCACAGGGAGGGTAAGAGGATCAAAACCAATAGCACTGTGCAGCTAAAGTGCATTACAGTTAGGTGGCTTTTAGCACAGAGAGCCAAGCCCAGCTGTGGGACAGGCACAGAGCTACACAGGAGGGGCAAACCAAGGTGTTCAAACAGACCCACAGAGGCTTCTGCCACACAGGGCTCAGAGCCATTACAGCAATTAAAGAAAAAATGCTTTCTCTTGTTTCTCCAGCCACAGATCTGCTCACTATGGTTTTGCAAAACAGGAATAGATAAATGAAATTTATGAAGTTCTTCTGTATTTTTATTAAAAAACTCTCTAGCATAAAAACTGAAGGGGAGGGGAAATAAAGCAGAAATGAAGTATTTCCCATCAAAAAGGCTTCCTTTGAATCATGGAATCTAGTCCATGTCCTTCCACAAAACCACACAGCTGGTGAACACACTCAGAAACTCCTTGGCCTCAGCAGGCTTTTACCAAGTGGATTACTATTGGAGGTCAATCCATTTTAACCACAGCTGCAATGTAACCTAATATGTCCACATTAGAACTCATGGTAAGAATGCAATATTTTAATTATACCAAATAAAAGAACAGATGTTACAGGAGAAATTATTCTAACATCATGCTGTCTTTAATACAAGCTCTTTTTAAAGACACATTACTGTAATTTGATTTTTTTTTTTAGAGCAATTCATTAAGTGCCAGTCATCCAGACTACCAGATACTCTTATCAGTCTGCTTAACATTGTGAAGTTCAATCTTTGGAAAGAATCCAGCTAACCAGGAGCCAGATGCCTATGAATATATTCTATTAAAATATCTAGGAAAGACAAGGATGTTTCATTAAAAGGACATTTGTAAATCACCAGGCTTGTCTAAAAGCATTTATTATGCATCTAGGCCATGGCCTTCCAGGCTATGTGCTCTGGGCTCCCTGGCTCAGACAAGTGGTGCTGCCAGGCAGCTCTAACCCTGACAGGAGATCACCTCAGCAGTGTTTTCATGGAGGGAACACACAGGACAGCAGCTTCTTAGCAACCCTTCTGTGCTGTCAAAGGGACAGGACTGCTTAAATCTTAGTTTTAATCTATTCTGCAGTTCAGTAGGAGGGACCCAAAGGACCCACAATGTCTAAATGATAAAGCTTCAGGACTGTTCACTGCTGTCCTGAGGAGAATTCAACTGGTCATCCAGAGATCACATAAAGCATTGAGAAATTCAAATCTTTATTTCTTTTCAGACCAACAACCTTGTTCTGATGCTTTCCCTGAAATAACTTCTGCCAGGCCTTTTGCTGAGTCCTGTCATTGCTGTGCCAGAGTTCCCAGCCCCAGGTCAGGACTGTAGCCCCAGGCCCTGTGCAGCAGGTGAGGAAGGGAAGCAGAAAGGAGCTGGGTACCCCAGGGCAGAGCCCCTTGCAGAGGGTACCCCAGGGCTCTGCCATGCTAAAAACCACTTAATGCAGTTCAGCAGCACACACAGCAGGCTCTGCACAGAGCTCCTCTGGCCAGGACACCCAGGCAAGGCACAGAGCAGATGAACCCAAGGCTGGGTCACACCTCTCAGGGGCCAGATGTGGCTTTACACCAATGTCAAGTTCCAGCTTTTTGGAACCCTGGAAGCTGCTCTAATTCCTGCTGCCAGGCAGCTGATGCACAGCCCCAGTTACAGGCACTTAGAGCAAAGTCCAGGCCATGGAGCAGCATTTGTAACTCCCTAGAGCTGGGCACAGGCTGATTTCCACTGAAGGGCTGCTGCCAGCACTGTGCCACAGGACAACAGGCAGCAAAACAGCACACACATATTCCAGAGCAAAGGCTGCACAGCACTCTGAACACATGAAGTGCCAAAAGCAACTGAAGTCAAGGAAGTAAACATTTTGGTGGTAGATGGACATGACATCAGCTTAGAAAATTGCCTTGGCTCTCAGTAACTTCATTTCACACAGGAAATACTGTACAAACATCACAGCCATGCCACAAATATTTTTATGAAGTCGCTGGCAGACATCAGCACAGGGAAAGGACACCAGAGAAGAGAGCTGGTGGCAAGGAGAGCAGATGGAACAGGGAGCACAGCACAGGACACTGAATGCACCAAACAGGCAAGAGTCTGCAAAGCAGAGCACAGGGAGGCACCATGGGGAGGTACCAACACTCCAGATGTGCTGCTGGGAGGGCTCAGGACATCAGGACATGGGGAGCACCCACGAGGCTTCTCCAAAGGCCACAGCAGCAGCCCAGGGTGTCTCTGGCAGCCCAGAGGCCAAGGGGCTTTACCTGTCCTGCCACACGTCCTGCACAATGCTGGCAGGCAGGACCCTCACAGAGAACTCCAAGTTTATAAGCACAGACCTGCATCACAACCACCCTAAAAACCCCACAAGTCCAGCTCCCAAACTGATCCTATTCCAAGTCAAGATTCCACATCCAAAATCCACTTTCTCAGTTGCTAGTTAAAGTATTAATCTAGACTTACACTTTTCCAACAGAAATGACTGTAGTATGTCTTAGAGTCATTACATGCTAATCATTAAAATGAAAAAAAAAAATCCTCCTTGGCCATTCCCTAAACTCTGTTTCTGCTTCAGACATACCCAATTTATTCACTGGCAGGCTTCACATGCACCAATGTGCACACCTGGCCCCAGAATCCATCCAGCCAGTTCCATGCTGTTTGGACAAATGCACAGGAGTGCTCTATGTGGATGACTGCAATTACCAAAATACCAATGCAGTTATTTTCCTGTGCATACAGACTCTTGCAATTATTTATAGAATAATTTGTGGCATATGATATTACTTCATTTATACTTATGAGAATATTTAAATATGCCTTAGGCTGCCTTGGGGCAGTTAAGGGACATTTGCTTAAGAGAACTCCAAGAACAGTTTTTATTTCAACTCCAGAGCCCTTGAATGGTGCTGTGACAGCCCACAGGGCAGCCACAGGTGCCCAGAAGCTGAGGTAGCTCCTTTGCAAGCATGCTGTCAACTGCTATTGATTTTTATGACAATTTTTGAATTATGCTGAAAACCTCCAACACACACCAATTTATCATCCTACCAATGGCATGCTTTTAAACAGGCCACTTTAATAAACCCCTCTGGCATACACACTCTTTTTAAAGGCAGCTCAGATATTTTATTTTCTTTGCAAGAGTGAAAGGACAATGAAATTAGAAAGAAATCTTTGTGATTAAAATTGCTTTGTACAAGAGATTCCTCCCAATTACAAGCTCTTAGGCCAATAAAATATTTTCTGGCTTGACAGTAGTTCATGCCTGTTACACTGTACCTCAACACTTCTCCAGGATGTGCAGCTTTGGTGCAGCTGAAGCCACTCCACACATCACTAAACCAGAGCCCAAGTGCAGTTTCTTTTTCACTTTAAGAACCTTTGATCAGCCAAGCTGTGTAATTACTCTTAAGCATGGCTAGGGTGTCTGCTGGAGTGCAGGGCCATACAGCATTTTTTTCCCTTTCTCTCCAGGGAAAAGCACATCAATTGCTTTCAGCTAAATGCACTCACATATGAATATTTTAGTACAATTTAATGTTTCTGCACCAACCCCAAAGGAGCAGAGCATCAATTTGTGAACATAGTTTTCTTGGAGTTAAAAGCTACACTGGATAATGCAGGATGAAAGGGGTTGTCAATCCTTAGCTTTTTAGCAAGTCAGAGAAAGACAGTCTGTAAATTCAGTCCCAGCTGCATACAAACAGCTCTCTAAAGTTTGCCACCATAAAGCTACTTTTCAACAACAGAGAATTATCAGAGGAGATATTCCAAAAACAATTTCCCAAGCACAGTTGGTTTTCCCAATGCTATTCCCATCTGCCACCTACCTAAGAGCCCCAACCATTTATACCATGCAAAGTGCACCTGCTGGCCTGTTAATAACACCCACAGACCTGATGGACAAATAACACATTCCTACAAAGCTGAGGAGAGCAGAAATTATGTACCATGCTTTTGAAGAGAGAAACTTTGCTATCTCAACATTCCCTTGTATGTGCAACAAAGGAGGAAGTCATTAAGATCTTATCAAAGAATAGAACATTTTTTTTAAGAAAGTACAATCCAGACAAGAGGAGTGACAATTCTCATGATGCCAAGGGAACTAATTAGTTTGTTTGTTGTTAGTAAATTTAGGTAAGGGACAGAGAACAACAAAGAAGAAAAGTACTAGAATAAAATATGCCTTGTTCACTTTCCTTATGCTTCCTCACAGGGGAGTGAAGGGAAACAGCAGATAAACTAATCTGAGCAAGCAAAGGATCCCCAAGAAAATGCTGGGAAGGAAGTAACACTCAAGGACAGCTAGCATTCACTTATTACAAAGAAACAGAAAATACAGGAATGATGTCAATGATGGGATACTGTGCCTCTCCCTACCTGCTCCTCCCAAAGCAAGATGACTACACCAAGTGCTAAAAGCCACTCACTGCAGTGGAAGGGATGCTCAGGAAAATACTGGGGGCACAGAGAGGCTCAGAAAGGATCCCATCCTCTTCTAGAAGAGGGGGGAGCAACAAGAATCCCAGCATTCTTACACAGCTGTGGTGCCTTTCCAGTGAACCAACATCTCACTCTCAGTGTCTCACCTGAAGCTGCACCTCTCACATGCCTCTTCTCCTCTCATTATTACTGTCAATTCCTGACAGGTGTAAACTGCCTCCCTTGGGAAGTTCCTTTGTCTCTTACAGCCAGAGAGCTCCTGCAGCATGAAGCTGAAGCAGTGAGGCCAAGCAGTTTCCTCCTGGCCATCCCATCAGACCCACACTGAGCTCTCCTCTCCCTTGCCCACAGGAGCTCTCTCAGAGCAGGCACCCACCTTGTGTGCATCATGTCACATTCTAGCACTGTCAGTTCATCCAGTGGCAATTATTGCTACATCACATATTTCCTAACTTGTGCCTTCCTGACTTTTCCACCTCAGTTTCTTGCCATCTATTAATGTTTTGCACCCAATGTTGAAAGCAACAAGACAGCAGCAATTGAACACCTTAAAATTAAAAACTAAAATTAAAAAAAGAAAGTACTTTTGCCAGCTAGGAAATCCTACAGCAGAAACTAAGGCAGTTCTAGAGTTAGACCCTGAAAGAGCACCAATTTTAGAAGAGTGAAGATTTAAACTCTGCAGAGATTAAATTAGAAGGACACCTTTCAGACAGCAGCTGATCCTTCACAAGGCCAGAGGATAACAAAATACACACACACTTGCCAAGAAAAGCACCTCTCAGCGTCACTGAGGTTCTGGCTGTTCTCTGGGGACAAGAAGCTGAGTGTGAGATAATCCCAGTACAAGCCCACCTTCCTTCAAAACCTGAGGGAGGAACAGAATTCATGAGAACAGGCTGCAAGGGGAAGCCTAGGAGAGCCTGGGAACAGTTTGGGCATTGAGGGGCAGCTGCAGGGCAGGACTGCCCACCTGCAGCATGGACAAGTGCCCAGGTCCCAGCCATGCCCAGCAGCCCTGGGAATGCACTGGCACAGCCCAGCTGGCACTGCTGGAGCCCAGCAGGGACCCTCAGCCCCCCACTCCCCCTGGCCAGTCCCACAGAGGGCAGGAGAGGTTTAGAGCAGTTCCTTTCCTCTTCTCACAAGTCAGAGTTCATTGTTTGGTTCAATATCAGACAAACTGCACAAGTTCCTGAGAAAGATTACACACTGCTTTGCATGCTAGAAATCTGCTAATTATGCCTTGGGTAAGGAAAGCTAATACTGAACTAATAAATGAAGCATTCATGTTCCATTTCCAAGTTTTAAATAACTGAAAAAAACCACTTTTTATCCATCCATCCATCCATCCATCCATCCATCCATCCATCCATCCATCCATCCATCCCCACACCTGTTTTGTTTTTTCTTTCTTTATGAGCATGAGAGAAAGAACTGGGAAGATTTTTACTGTGGAAGGTAACACCCTTGACTATTTGAAATTTCTTATCTAAAAACAGCAGTTACTCTGAGGTAATGGTGGTAGGCTTGATTTCTGTAAGGAATTTAGTATTTTCTAACTGGATATACTTAATTAATATTTAGTAGTAAACACTAATAGGAAGGATATTTTTATCCAAAACCAGCTAATTTTAACATTCTTACAAGTGCTTTTTCCTTAAACAGAAAATGCATACAGTACTTAACCTGAGAATCAAATTTCATTTTTCTGCAGAACACCTGCATGTAAGAAATAGTAGGAAAAACTGGCTTCTACTTGTAAAAAATAGGCTAAAATGGCTGTCACTGATTAAAGACACTGAATATACTAAATTGCTTTTTTTAATTAGGAAGAAAACATTTTATATTTTAATATATCCACTTATGTCTAAAAATTTCCTTCCATCTCCTCAAATAATACAAATCAGCCTTCTCTTTCATAAGACAGAATGTTCAAATAGGAGAACCCAACAATATGCATAAACACCAACATGAATAAAACCTTGAAGTTTACCAGTCCAAGGCTACTCTGGCAGAGCAGATGTGCTGTGCAGAAGCAGGGCTCAAACAGCCACAAGGTGAAATCTGTGCTCTTTAATTACCAGCACTCTCCCACCACTTCAGTGAAATGAACTGCACTGCTCCTGCAGTGGCCCTGTTTGTGAGTTAACACCTCAGCCATTTGCAAAGCTGCTGTGCCTGTGAGCTCCTGGGCTCTGTGAGGCACTGTCTGGGCTGTACTCTCAAAAACTGAAGCCAGTCACAGAATTATGAAGGAGCAATGACCAACACGACCCTCCCTTCCCCAGGGCACAGCTGAAGGCACAAGCAGCCCTCTCAGACTGTTCTGTTCTGTTCTCACCCAGGGATGAGCACAACCACCCCAGCAGGCACACAGAAGGAGCAGCAGAAGCACCTCCCCTCTTGCTGAGCTTGGAACTAACCCCTGTCCCTCTGCAGTCTCAAACTGACCCAGTTCCAGAGTCCTGGAAAACAATGCATTCCACTCCTCCACGGAGGCTGGGCAGGCTATTAATAGAGTGCAGGAGCACACTCTGAGCCACTTTCCCAGCAGAAGCTGCACAGGAGAACAGGCGTGCCTCAGACTCCAGAGCTCTTGGATCTGAGACTCTTCCCCTGCTTAAAACCCACACACCCAGAGGGCACACACCATGTCAGCTCAGAACTGAACACAAAACTCAGCTCTCAGCTGCTCTCCCTGCCCAGTGTCCAAAGCTGCTTTGCAATTCCCCAGACAGAATATCAGAATATCACAAGCTCTCCCTGAACTGATGGCGAGCACGGCTCACGCAGGGAGAAAGCATCTTCTGAGAACTGCTAAAATAGCCTGTGTCATCCTGACCTGACCAAAAGAGCTCAGTTCTTCAAGTCAACTCTATTATCCACTTCTAGCTGAAGCACCAAAAAGATGGTGAAGTAGAATCAGGAATGTTAAATTAAGAATTTGCAGCTTTCGACTGCTTCATATTTAAGATGCCTACCCAACACACAGAAAAATTAAAATCTCTAGTCAGCAACTGTGGGCTTAATATCAATTCAACTTGCACTTCCATTACAATTAACATTCCATATTTTCTATATTTCTAAGGCACTGAATGCTATCCTTGCATGTATTTTAGGATCCATACTAAATATCTGAAATTTGAAAGAAGAGACATGGAATTTCCAGTACTCAGCACAAGTCACTATTTAACAAACACTTGTTAAGAAGTGAGATGAGAGAAAAATGCATCAGCCTGCAGACAAATAGAGCAGCACACAAGTGTGCCAGGTCAGATCGTTTATGACACCAAATTTAACATTCATTCATTACTCCTGACTAAAGGCTATTTAACAATCCCCTAGAAGAGGACAATGACCACACTGATGTGATCCTATGATGTGGTTTTATGTTCTTAATACTCTCACATGTTGCTATGGGCCATCTGTGGCAAAATACAGCATTGTATCATCATCAAAACCCAGCCTTTTTTGTTTCAACATAATTGTTTATATGCCCTTGACTCTGGAAAGAATGTTCATTGTTGAGCCTTAATACACAAACCAGAGCTGAGCTGTCTTCAAATTAATATTCTCCACCTCATTAATGGATATTTAGGTAGAGAAGAACTAAGGATAGTTGGTCCCATCTCATGCCCTTTCAAAATACACACTTAAATGACACTTAGTTTATACCCTGGTAAGCAGAGAGAGTTGGGGTTGCATTTATAATCCACAGAACCTCCCAATTTCCTTACACAGCAGAGGTTAATATCACTGCTATCAGGACTTTGGAATGACCTTAGTCTTATCAATAGGTTCACTTCTCAGAAGGAGTGTTTTGTAGCAGTTGGTTACCACACAGATTTACAGGTTTGAACACTAGCATGTCTGCAAACAGCTCAACTCAGGCCCACAGGGTCATCATCAGATGGCCTCTGATGAGGACTTCAAAAAAAGTAGCAAACATCCCTATCCACAACTCAAGACAGAAGAAATCAGAAGCATGGAACATCTTGTTCCATGAAAATCAAGAAAATCCAGCAGACAGAGCTGACAACAGAATGACAATTTCCTGTCTTTGACATCGAAGTATTACTCTATCCAGCTGGATTTATTACTAGAAAAATAATGGTCCTGGTTTGAACTGCTTTAATTTGCAGCAATGGCAAAGGCAAAACATTTCAGGATCTTATCAAGGCTTTGAACATACACGACTTTTTAGTATTATTTAAATTGCTGTGATTTGGTAAATGCAGCAATTGAAATACTGTGAGTTTTCCTATTAAGTTTCAGCTCACTCTTCCCTTCTGGTCTCATTAAGCCACTAACAAGTAAAAAGCTGCTCCCGGGTGCCTTCTGTGCCATACACAAAGAGCTGCTGACTGAGAGGCAAAACCTTTACTCCAGTTAAGGAGCTCAGGGGACCCCTGACACACCAGCACATCTCGAGGTGAGCTACATTTGTACCTTCCTATTCTCAAACACTCAAATGTGCTACATTTGTACCTTCCTATTCTCAAACACTCAAAATGTGCTACATTTGTACCTTCCTATTCACCAACACTCAAATGTGCCTCATCTGGCTGCAGCTTTCCTTGCTTGTCCTCGGGTCATAAAGAACAATGAAAGAAGTCTCAGACTTCTGCAGGACAGAAAGGCCCATACAGACACAAAAATCAGTTCCCTGTGATACAGGGATGCAGAAACAGCAGAAAAATATGTGCAGCATGTTACTGCCCAATACTGAGCCATTCAGAGTATGTCCTTGGTATTCCACTCTACAGCAGCCAATCTGCAGATTATTCCTCTCTTAAATTTCTTGCACTTTCATTTCTTACAAAAAATTTGCTTTGACTGTACTGCAATAATTCAGTGACAGCTACTAGAAGTTTTTTAAGAATCATCACCTGAAAAAACCCAGAACACACAATTGCAAGAGATCAAGGCACGGATTGATGTAATTTTGAGTTTACATCAGTAATGACATCTCTTAGCATATCAATGCCAGCTCTAGGAAGCTGAGGAAGGTTCAGGCAGCTATGAAAGAATGCAGCATGCAAACCCCTGACAAAGCTGTGTCAGAACACATCCCATTCACCCAAAGCAGAGGTTTCCATCCCAGCTTGCTCCTGTCATTTTGTAAACTCATTGTCAAGTGACAGCATCACAGTGGGCACACTGATGTTCTGTCAGGCCTGGAATTAAGACTCAGCTCATCTCTAAGTGCTTGCTCTGAAGGAAAATGCATGCTAGAAACCATCCCAGCCCTAGGGTGAGAGATATTTCCATACTTACTGGTGCTACTATTTTGCCCGTCTGTCCGACCTGCAAGTCATTAGGAACAAAGCCAGCATCAACAGCTGCACGGGAAGCTCCAACTGGTTGAAAGAAAATATTTTCAATGTTTTCTTTTAAAATACTTGCAAGCCAAATTTATATCACCATAAAAGCCCATGTATTTTACTGAAGAGTCCCACACTCTAAGGGCACATATTTAAAAACTTCCCTCTTAAAAGCTCTTATGGTAATCCCTCTCTATACCACTAGCTAAAATCTTCCAAATACTAAGTGCTAATGCACTTCATAAGAAACAGGAAATCCCAACTCCCAGCACCAAAGTGCCATATATTTAAACCAAGGATTTCAATCTGGCATATTTCCATGATTTTTTTTCTCGTTGCTCTGTCAAAAGAAGATTTTCCCATAAATGCCTTCCCAAAATGCTCCTTCAAGTCTGAATGCACCATATGTGCTAGCTTGTATTGCTGTGAATCTCAAAAATCAGGCATGGTAAAGAAAAATATCACAGTAAACTCAAAAATGCCATATGGACATTTAGTTAGCAAAAACACCACTTTAAAAACTAAGCCAATCATGTGAATGCTAAAATTAATGGAATTAAAACATTGGAGCAAACAGTTTCTCCTTCTTTCCCAGCCTTTATAGAAAAAACTTCACTGAGACATTGTATATAGCTGATTTTCTCCTGTTGATACAAAAGCACAGCAAAAGGGCAGAGCCACTCAAGCTACAATAATGTGAGTGAGTGGGATTCTGTATAGAAGCACTAGAAAAGGATGTATGCAGAAAGTGTCAGCTCTTCAAAATGAGCTATGACTACTTCACTTTTTGTTTGCAAGCTTCTGTTCTGGAGATTTGAGAAGCACAGGGAATATTACAGCCTAATATTTTGCTTCATACACAGGCATTTAAGTATTACTGACAAAACTTTATCTGTTACTAAACTAAGAGCATTTTAACCATTTGATAGAGACATGAAAATAAAAGACCTAAGATGAATTCTGGTTTTAATGTGACCTGTTTAAATATAATAAACAGGGTTAAAAAAAAAGGAGGAAAACAAGTTTACCTGCAGCATGCAACTGATCCGCAAGTTCATACAACAACTTAAAATTTTCACCACTCTTCAAGCCCCTCCCTTAAAATTAAGAACAAAAGAAGATCAAGAAAGAAGAACATGGTGTTTCAATTTTTTTTTTTTTTGCCTATGTAAACTTTCTGTATGAGTATTAGCATTTGCAAAGACTCAAAGATGTGGCTGCAGAGGGTGTTTCTGGATACATTACTAACCAGTATTTAATATTTGGAGATTCAGCTTTTGTCTTTGCCACTAATATTTCATATGTATACACGAACACCGCTCTGTCTTGTTTACTTCCTGCACACAGCACCATCAAGGTCATTCTCCAAAACCAGGGAAACAGAATTTTTTTAACTAATTTGTGCTCCCTCTGCTGGCTTCAGGAACAAAACACTGTAGTGGGATTAGTAAGAAATCATTTTAGCTGTAGGTATACAGTAAAAATCACAGTCCATCTCTTGATACCTAAGGAGCAGAATACAACCAATACAGGTTTTAAAATCATTAAGGTCATTACATAATAATGTTCAGACTGACTGAAATGCTCAGCAGTAATTTTGATACATGATAAATTTTGATACATGAAAAACCACGATAAATTTCCATCTAAAAACCAATTCATATTGCTAAAATTTTAAAGAGGCTCATCAAAATGAAAATGTTCTTACAAAGCCTCCCAGCACATGCTAAACTCATATATTACCTCTTTACACAATATACACGTCAGGTGCTTCCCTAGTAGCTCCCATGGAATATTTGAGAATTACATCATAATTTCTTTTTTTTTTCTAATGTATCCCATTACAGACATGATTTACCAAGAGGTCTCACTAGTGTAGTGCAGCATCAGCCAGTTTCTCTGGGATCACTCACCCCCTGACACGACCACCTTGGCACTGGTGAGCTCCGGCCGGTCACTCTTCGTCAGCTTCTGCTCGATCCACTCCGAGATCCCCACGGGCGGCGGGGGCGTCACTGCATCCAGCACATCAGAAACCCCACAAGGAAAAGGGGAAAGCTTGTGTTTGCAAGCTGAAACCTGAGCTCAGGCTTGTGTTTTCAAGCTGAAACCTAAGCTCAAGCTCAATTCAGAGTTTATTCTAGAACAGATTCTGCTGTGAGCTTTTGCAGTTGCTGCTGGCGCTGAGGAACGAGCCTCGTTCACCAGCTGTGCTCAGGGAACTACAGTACCAACTGCACCCCAAGGAATTCTGCTGTGTTCAGGGATCTACAGTACCAACTGCACCCCAAGGAATTCTGCTGGATTCAGGGATCTACAGTACCAACTGCACCCCAAGGAATTCTGCTGTGTTCAGGGATCTACAGTACCAACTGCACCCCAAGGAATTCTGCTCTACAGGTGCCACACACTGATACCAACCCAGCACAACAAGTGTGAGCCCCACTATCACAGGCAGACAAGTCAATCAGGCAACACCAACAGTGCAACACCCTCATTCAGGAACATTTGACTCCTGCCACCCACAGATGTTAGGAAATACAGGATGGGTCACAGGCAAGGACTAAGCCACAAAACAAAGAGGTCCACAGTGAAAAACAGCAGAGCTCACCAAAACTGAACAGGTTATCCAGAGTAGTTGTGAAGTCTCCACCTGTGGACATTCTCAAAGCCTGACTGGACACAGTCCTGGGCAACCTGCTCCATGGGGCTGGACTAGATGATCTCTAGAGATCCCTTCTAACCTCAATTACTTTGTCATTCTTGACTGGATTTCTCAATTATCTGAGCTACACTGGCTTCATTAAATTGTAAATTGAACTGATACAGTTAAAACTGATCTAAAACTCTGCATTCTCAAATCAATTTAAACTGCCACTAATTTAGCTTGATGATGTAATGACCTATCTCAATTGCAATATGATTAAACCTAAACTTCTATTTTTGCTCGGTCTTGTTTTGAAACCAATCTGGTTATTCAAACAGCTATGACTTGTCCTTCCTTAAAGTTTCAAGACTGCAGTGGCAGATGTTTAGGCAGTGAGTGGAACAAGCACAGATTTCAGCACAGGTCGTCTCCATTTCTGGTCAAAGAAAAGGAAGTACCTGTGCACATAATCTCTATCTTCTCTTATCAGACATCACTAAAAAGTGCAAGCACCTGTGATTAAAAATATAAAGCCTACATGATGACAATCACTTTGCTTTGACAAATCCTTGTACAAACCATCACCAGGCAGTGAGCAAAGCTAACTCTGTTAAACAAAACAGCAGCACCCCAGAACCAATACTCACACTTTTCTACACTGGCACTGCCACCACTGGCTGGTGCAGCCTCAAACGAAGTTCCCCGTACAGTAAACACTTTGACTGCTTCCTCACACTGCACAGTGCAAATAATATTTCCTAAAAAAAGGGACATTAAAAATGTAAAGATTATCAGACATATTGTGCTTTTAAAAAAACTCCAAAATTAATATCAAAATCACATTAGCAGTTGTACTAGAATATGCAACATCCACCAAGGTACTTCCCAAAAATGCAGCTTTAGATGACTAAATCTTAGCACTTAATAAATAGAGATTAAAAATACTTTCATTGAAGTTTTAGCCCTCTGTTTCTAAAGTATGAATACAAATCCTCTATTTTTAAAGGATACAAAGCATTCAAATTATCTCTTATGAATGAGATTTTAAATTTCAGAAGGGATGAAAAAAACAACTTTGAAAATGCCATTCTTACATATAAAGGATGTCTATAATTCAAAGTAGACCTTTTATCCTGTTGCATGAATTCATCAGAACTGAAGACAATGAGGCCTCCCTCAAGTATCTGTGGGACTGTGTTTCTCTCTATAATATAATACAATACTTCACACTGGAGGCTGCAGGGAATGCTAAAAGAAAAATTGCTGCAACATTCATAAACATTCAACTATTCACAAACAAAGTCATCTTGAAATTGTGAATTACTGGAAAGTAACTTAAAGTGCAGCACTAAACCACATTCCAGGACCATAACTCAAAATATAATACCCTGCTGGTACATGTGGTACAACTTTACAGTAAAATTAAGAAACACAAGCTAATGAGCTAATATCTAAAATAAAACACAGTGTCAGCCTAGCATTAGAGAAACAAGACTGAAAAAATAATTACAAATTAAGGTAATTAAATATTAGAAATAATTCATTCAATGTCTTAGAAAATGTAATTAGAAAATTATTTTCAATGTAATTAGAAAAAATAACCCTGTGGTATCTTAAATCAGAGCTAATGTAAGTCCTATTAAATAAAGCTTAAAATTAAAATTACCCTGATGTCTTATGCTTTCCAAAACCTGATCAGAAGGGCATTAACACACACAGCACATGGAAAGGATGGGACCAAATTCTGTCCCTTAAGGTGACAGACATGGGTCTGACATGCTTCCACCAAAGCCCTTGGAATTTCCTCCTTTCTCACACAGGGAGCATCCTGTCCATCCCCAGGCTTCATTTTTATGAATCACAGCAATTGAGATTGTAAAGGGAAAACTCCTATCATATTCCAAGGTTTTAACATTAGGATCATGTAGAAAACTTAGCACTACTGGATTCTTCACTGGACAAACAGCACACAGCTTTTGTGATTACCCACCTGCATAGATAGTTCTCACAAATGTATCTGGGGACTTAATTTCAATAATGTCAGAAACAGGGGCAACATCAAGCTTGCCAGCCACTCTGGGAATAAGATTCTAGAAATTAAGAGATGAAATGTTACAAAGTAAGCTAACTAAAATGTACACAGTCAGTAAAAGAACCCTGCTGACCTGATTTCATACAATGCTGTCTCTGAGACATACAGAACTAAGATTTTTGAAGGGCTACTCATGTAGCCTTAGCAGCCAAATAAAACCCCATTACTGTAATAACATTCGACATTTTATGAGGCTTACTGTAAGAAAACCCGTAATTCAATATCTTAAATTAGGAGACTTATTTGCTTCAAATATTCTAAAACTGAATATAGATGCCACTTACTCAGAAAATTGACAGTTATGGATTGTTGAGCTCTTGGCACTTCAAAGGAAAAAAAAATTGTGCTTTTGGAAGTTAGATGCCAGAAATTATAGGGAAAAAAACCTGCATTCTTCCCTCCAGAGCAAAAAAAAAATTAGATGTAATATTAAAGTATATATTCTCTTGCTCTAAAACTTACTCTAGAAAATTACTTAGCACCTTTAGGAGTGGGAAGAAGGATAAAAAGAGCAGCAGAAATTATGAAGAAATCAATGATGATTATTTGCTTTTTGTCCGCATCCTAATCTGGTACAAGAAAAAAAGGCCCAGGTCTGAAATCTTCCCTCACATGAAGCACTCAAAAATGGCAGTGTAAGCTCTAAAGCAAAAGCCATTAACTCCTATGACACTGCAGATAAAAATAAAGAAAAAAAAAATTTAAAACCTAAGGTTTAATTTCTCCTAGCAAAAACACAAGCGTGTGGATTGCTATTGATTGGAAGTGAAAGCAGGCAGATGGAAGGCCGATGTCTGCTCGTCCTACAGCGGCAAGATTTCTGAAAGATCCTTTTCCTCTCATTTACTGCACCACAATGCTCCCCAGATTCTCAGTACTGAGGCTCTTTATGTACTTATAAACACAATTAAAAAAAAAAAAAGTTTTGAAAAATAAAAATTGTATTTTTATTACAAACCATCCTGGCTGGAACTTAGCTCTGCATTATTTATGTATGTTTACAGACATTTTAATGCACATGACTTATAACACAGATATAAATCCCACCCCAAAAAAAAGTTTGCTTCCAATAAGTTTGCCCACTCTCATTTCAACATGCAAATAACAGATTTTTCATCCCAATTTGGTGTGCTTTTCCTTACAATTTTCATGCTTTCAGATCACTTAATCTGGTTTGCCTTATTGCACATTTTGCCTTGTGTCCATAGGATTGGCTGGTTACCACAGATTATTTCTTCTACATTATTTTTTTCACATCAGCTCATAAAAGAACTCAAACATGAATAATGAAATCTAACTAACGACTTCTTAAGCAAACAATTGTAAAATAGTTTGCAAATGCAGAACCATCCATGGCTGATCTCTCTCAGTCCTTTGATTTACACTCTTACATACAGCAGTGTCTGTCTCTTTTCTACAAAAACTTTTTGATGCTCTTTGATCTACTCACCTTCCCAAAGGCAGATGCTCCGGCACAAATGTGGGTGTAATTGAATTTTTTATGAGTTTCCACAATCAAGGGAGTCAGTTCCTCTGAGAATAAAAATACATTGCTCAGAATTTACGACCGTCTTATTTTCAATCACAAACACAAATACATAAATAAATTTCTTTTGTGAATAGGTAAGAAAAACTCTCACCTGCCAGAAATCCCTTGTACACGTCATGCTGAGCCACGAGAACTTTTGCAACACCCTGCACTTTGCTGAGCTCTGATGCTACCTGTGATTACAAGTAAATTATTATTAGTTTGGGTTTTAACAGGCACCACAAACATATAACAAGGGAGTCCCCACTGCTCACAGCCTACAGATTCATAAAACCAGAACCAAAAGTACACGAATTTCAAAATCACCACAGACCTGAACAGAATAAAATGCAGGTCTGATCCACAGCACAGCTCCTTATGGGATAATGAAAATGAATTTGTGAATCAGAGAACTACGGAGCAAATCAGCCTCAGGAACACTTGCCTCAACCTTGCCTCCTGCATGGAGGGCTCCACAGCAATGCCAGCATTTCTTACAGCAGCCAACAACAGCCACACTTGAGGATTATTGCTCAGTATTCCAATACAATCACCAAGAAACAAATCCTACTTTAAGTTCAGTCAGTATCTACCATACAAATGTACAATGCTGTTACGATTTTTGTCCAAATTCTAGGAGCAACCCTTTGTTTGCATCTCTGACTTTTTGCCCACTGAAGCAATGTGTATTTTCAATTTATATTTATGCATTTTTTTCGTTTGAATTGGCACAAGTGAAGTTTAAATGATAAAAGGGTTACTCCAGATCAGAGAGAAGAGGACTGACAGCAAGGTCTGGAGACCACATGCATCGTTCAGGAACAGAGTAGTTTTACTGAGTTTGATGAGTATCAGTTTACCCTCAAAAATTAAAAAAAGGAAATAAAGAAAAAAATCCCTAGTAGCTGCTGCAGAATATCTGTTTGAGTCACTGGCTCTTAAATAAAAATCTCTAAACCTTCATTTTTTATAAAATACTTTTTCCCACCGTAACACACAGACTCCATATATTTAGCATTAAAACAAACAAAACATTCACAATCATTTTTCTCCTATGCAAGTGCATAGAATAAGGAAAATTAAAGACACACACGCCAGGCAATTATGTCCTTTTTTCTTTTTAATTTTCTTGATTTAGATAAATATTTGCTTCATTTCCACCTCAAGCACCTGAATAGCTACTGAGGTTTCTCCACCTATGTGTGAATAAGCTGCTCTAAGTATGCCTTCTTCATGAGACACTACATGATGCTTTCAAAATAACAGTGCACAAACAGTATGTAAACATTAGGCATAATTTTTGTGTTTCTACTGCTCACACAACACCAAGTCATGCTAGAATAAAAGTGCCACTAATGTACTAATTATACTGTCTCTAAAATTGGCACATCAAAATTACACTAAAAATGCACAGCTAACGTACAAGGAACTTTTTACATACATGAGCTGTGCGATGAAGTCAAGAAGCACCAATTTCAGAATTTCAGGTTGCAAACACTCTCTGCACAGCAATTTCAGGTTGCAAACACTCTCTGCACATCACTAGTTGTGCAAAGAGTGTTTGCAACCTGAAATTCTGAAATTAGCAACTTGTTCAAAAGCCCAGTTTATCACTGTTGTTTCACTTCTGCTGGTTTCCATTTAAACAAGCAAAAGCTTCTTTTCAAATTCTTAGCACTGCAATGTTTATCATTTAAACTTTACAGAGATGTATCTTGCTTTAAAAGTTAATTGTCCACTAGTCCCATAAAAATTTGCTTGCTCAAGCATGTAACAACCATTATTGATACCGTCCCCTGTGAAATGAAATCTATATCTGTATTTTCTCTTTAGAAGAGAAGCAGTTCCAAGTGCAGGACTTTTCTGGCAGATTAGCAACTCCTGGCACAGTTTCTCCTGACTACAGATTATTTTTCAGGCGGCCCGAGACGCTGCCAAGTGTTTTTTCACTGCATTCTTTATTTCATTGGTATGAAAACAGCATTTCCTACCTTGTCACAGCTGGTACCAGCCACCAGGCAGGACACCTCCCCTCCCAGGCTCTTTGCTGCAGTGATGGTGTTGAGGGTGATGCCTGACAGGGACTCATTGTTGTGCTCTGCCACCACCAAGGTGCTCTGCGACCTCCGCAGCACCGACGCCTGCAAAGCAAGGGAGAAACTTGAATTGAAACAAAAACCAGTGGGAAACTTGGCTTTGAAATAAAAACCTGCTCCTCTGGGCATGCAAGGCTTCGCAGAAATTCATCACTTGTACAAGTCATAAAACACTGCTAGGCTCGTTCTAGATAATTTTTATTATTGAAGAGAATCCAGAGGGCGATACAAAAAGGAAAAGACAAACCTGCTTGACTTCAGCACATGCTGTGCTTAAACTGAAACTCCACAGGAAAATACTGACCAAAATTAAGAAAAACATTTTAACACATTACATTCAAGCTCAGTTGATCAACTTAACCAAGTGCCTTAAAGACTGAGGATTACACAAGGAAATAAACAGTTGCAAATAAATATTTACGTGGTTTTCTAGAGTGGTTCTCTGGCAGTGTTTTATTATAAGTTTTAAACAAAATCTAGCTACAGAACCCACTTTTATATTTAGAGGCAAAATTTTATGCAGTGGGTGAATGAAAATTAAGCAGCAGCACCTAAAAGCCTGAAAACACACTTGGAGAAATCTTTACAGGCATCAGGTTCACTTTTCCCTCTTTTCCTTCAAAACTTTTGAGCACTTAGTCTACCACCACAATTTAATGGTCCTTTAATAACAACTTTGACCAATTCACCATCCATACACAAACCTGAGCTTCTAAAGGAAAAATGAAAGAAACAAAAAAAGGCAAAAAACTTTCATAGAACCAAACCAAAATATTCTAAATTCTGGGACCTTCCTCTCTAATATTCAGGTGTATGTGTGAAAAGCGTTATTCCTCCAAGACTAATACTAGAGTAGGGAAAATATTTTGGATAGGAACAGGAAAATTGTCCCTCAGGTGTTTGTTTACCCTACATAAAAGCCCAGCTGATGACTGTGTAGGATGGAACACACACAAAACCAAGTAAATTCATTAATATAACCAAGGAACAAATACTAACACAATGCTAAAGAGGCAAAGCCAAACACTACTTTTTAAAATTTACATTCCAACCCCATCTCCTCTCATGCCAAACATGCACTTGCCTACAACTTCAAATAAAACAAGCTTCAGAAAATGTGAGAGGCTAAAATTTGCATCTGGACTTCAACCCCACAAAGCCTACCAACACACTGAATTTCAAACGCAGAAAGCAAATCCCAGGGACTTCCCTGAAGCTAATCACAGTGCACAAATAAAAAAATACAAAGATAAGTTTTTGCAGAATCTGGATCATAATTTGTCCTTTTGATTAAAACAATAAGGATTCTTGTAGAAGTGCTCTCCATTTAATCTCTTATGTTTAAGGTTAAGCATAATGCTTATGCTTGCTGTCATTAAATATTCTAAGCTCCTTTGAAACCAATTGCCAGTAACAAAATATTTACTGCCACTATAGAACAGATGGTGTATTTTTGATTATGTTTCACACATCATCTGCAATAAAAGTTATGAAATTTTAGTCACCATTTGAAGAACAAATCCATGCCTTTGTGGCAAAAAGCCCACTCTCCAATGATTTACAATTGTGTCATGGGGTAAAATGGACCATACTCCTGGAAAATCTTCAAGTTTCCAAATTTCCAAATGGAGACACATGCATTTTAAACACACACTTATTTCTGCCTATATTATCATTTTTCCCCTAATAAGCACTGCATCAGTACCATCATTCTGTCAAACCCTTCTAGAATAAATTGATAAATAATTGGTTTTTAACCAAAAATAATATGAGCAATAGAAGTTGCTTAAGCAGGCTGTTACAGCATTAATGAGGTCTAATTTCTAAACCAATAATCCCACATTTTATATTTGTAGGAATATACACAATATGCACACCAGAAGGTCACTTCATGGATGACATTTCTGAACATAAAGACAAGACCAGATTCAAAATAAATTTAAAGTCACATTATATATTATGGGTAAAAATCTAGACAACAAATGAGACTTCTATGTGAGTCTGAATTTTATATACTAAGACACATTAAATAATTTTCTCTATAAACAAAATCAAACCAAACTGACTTTTGTTTGTTATAATAAAGAATCTGCAGTAAAACCAGAGGGTAATTCATCCAGTCACATGGCCCTGAATAAGAAGCTGCAATGAGTCAATGATGGGACAAGTGGTTATTTTGATGAAGTTGTGTCCAGCTGCACGTGTGGGAGAACAGCAATCACTTCACTGACACCACTGCTGCTCTTGGGCAGGGTGCCCACTTAGGAGGCCTAAATAAAATAGGAAGGTAGAGAATAAACCTAACCAGCTGGCAGCAAGGAAAGAAAGCACAAGAAATAAGACACAGATCAATCAAACTGTTGAAAATAATGCCTGAAGGAATAGCACTCAGTGCTTGTGTCACAGAAGGTTCCTGGTGTAAACCAAGCTCTGGAAAATGAGGCTACCCACAGAAATCACCTCCAGATAAACATCCCACCAACCTGGGCACCTGAGCAGCTTCTGCAGCATGACAGCAGGTAGTGACACCCCAGCAACAGGGAGGTAGAACTGGGAAGTTTCTTTTCCTCAGGTTTAGGTACAAATCACAGCTACACAGCTTATGTTTCCTCTACAGCAGAAACATCTGCACCTCCTCTCTGGTGGAAACTCTGGACAGTGACTTAGTTTATACCAAAACTAACATTTGTGATGAAAACCACCCAGAATTTCCAACTTCCCCTTCCCTTCCCAGTATTTACTGTAGAGCCAACTTGGCCTCTGACTTCCAGATGTTTAAAAGTTGCTGAGATTAACTCAGATATGCAGTAGTGATCAATTTAGCCACTTGCAAAATAGCCACAGATTCACTGCACTGATTGTCTCAACTTTCCCCAAAGCACCATGCTGCTCCCCACTGAGGAACCCATCAACATTTCCCACCCAGAGCACAAAAACCTCTTGGTACAATATCTGGATTTGTAGACTGCAGACAAAGTACCAGATCTTGGTCCCTGCTACTGTCACAGTGTATCATCAGCAATGTGGGCACATCCAGTACACACAGCCTGGCACCCCTGAATGGGCACAGGTGATCTGCTCTCCACACAAAGGCACTGCAGACTGAGCATCTCTTGGTCTGCCAGCACACACACAGGCCACCTGAACAGCACACAAGCCCAGCACCTCTTACATACAGATTTGCTGCTTGCATGCTAAAAACAGCTGCACCAAGAGCTGGAAAACCCAGAGGGAGGTGTGGTAAATCTGTGCTTGCTGCTTGGTGAGATGGGTGTGCAGCAGCCTGCTCCAAGGACACTCACTAACACCAGGATTGGGAAAGCAGCTCCAACTAAAACATGTGGCAGGCACAGCAACACAGGATGAGTCAGCCAAAAAGTTGTTCCAAGAAATGCCAGAGATGCAGCAGGTGAATTCTACGTGGCCCCATGCTCCAAATATGCATCAATAAGAAACAGGGTGCTAGAAACTTCATGTGGGGAAAAAGTGAAGGTTGTCTCTCTTTAGAAGAGCCACTGGAAGTTACAGGAACAAAATTAAAACAGACATTCACAAGGCAGAGCACCAAACAACCAGACCTAAAAGGTATCTCTAGAGCTGATTTTCTTAGCTGTAAAAGCAAACTGGCCAGAACATAAAATTTTAAAACTGCTTATTAGGAATTCTGGGTCTCATGGAGAACCATTAACACAGGGCAAACTTCCCAAAAAAGAACTCCAGAAACTAGGAACTGGGGTATTACTAAAGATAAAGGCTACATTCCCAAAGCACAAAGCAATGCCTAATTCTAGTAAGACACAGTCTTGTAGCTGTAAAACTTTAACTAAATAAATCTGGTAAACTCAGAGAGAGAAGGAAACTCAAGCATATACTTCTAGAACCTCTCTAAAGACCTGGCTACAAAAGAGGTCTAAAAGACAGCTCTGTAACTCCAGGAAACACTAAAGGCATCTGAATTAAAAAGGAGCTATAACTGCAGCAAAGAACAATGATAAAAAAATAAAAAGGATTTGCAAAAAGGATTTGGCAATCATAATAGAGATTTGATATTACAAAGGATTGAAGCAGCAAGAGAAAGATGAAATAGACAATAAACTTTTCCAAATACACCCCTTGCAAACCAATAAAAATCAACAAAGCTATTTTGAAATACAACACTGTATTTCAACACTGGAAAGTCCCTAAATCACTTATTCCCACCTCTGCACCAAGTTTTTGTGCACTTGCAATCACATTCCTCCTCACTACTCCCATCTTTAAGTTGCACAAAAATTCAACTTTCCTTCCTGCTCATACTTCACAGATTTCTCTCATCTTTTTCTCTAAACTCCACTCACTCTTGAGCTGTGTCAGCAGGGCTAAACTTTTGACTTTAGAATAGTAAACAAAAACAAACTGTGAGTTTGTTTCACTTCTGCCACAGACTACATTGTTACACATACACTGAAGGTGCACACAATGTTTTACTGGCTTTATTTTATAAAGTTACTAGTTTAGATGTGTATGGCTGAAAATCAAGCAGCTGAATTCACACATTCAGGCCATAGAACTGAACTGTGCAGTGAGCATGTGAGTAAAGTACTATTTACATAGCAGTACCAAATGATTCAGAGATCACTGAGACCTTTGCTCTACAAAGCCTGCAGCCTAACAACAACTGAAGCATGCCCGTGATTACAACAGTAAGAATTTTCTGATTAATTCAGTCATGTCTGACCTCTCTAACTTTGCTCATCTTTTAAGAGATTTTTATCACCTGAAACCATTTAATATATGCATAACTACTATTTTAGAGCTGTACTGAACTGTAGTACATGTAAAAGCCTCGAAGAGCTCAAAAAGAGATTTGCAAGACTTAAAAGTTGTTTACAAGGGCTATTTATACACAGTTCTAGTGGAGGGGCTATCTCCTAGTGCACAGTAAGAGACTGAACAGATATTCGGGGACATCTCATCAATCATCTACTCCAACTAACCTTGAGTTCACCTAGACCTTGGTAACACAGCCACGGTGACACACCAAGCAGCAAATGGCCTTCAGCAGCCCAGCATTCCTCCCAGCTGAGCAATATGAAGGTCAAACCGAAGAAGCAACAGGTGCTTTGCATTAGCTTCATCCACACGTTGTGACAATTAAGGCAATCACATTTCTGCACAGGTGTGACTGAAAAACGGTGGATTAACTGCAATACTGCAGAAAGCCTCTCACTGAGCCACTACTATTCTTCTAGTATTCTTAAGAGTTTACAGTAACAAACTTTATAAGTCTTGTCCACCTGTTGCACAGCTTGTCCTGCTCAAGGGTGGATGCGAACGAGCACTGCCAGAAGTTCAGGTTTTCCCTGACACCTACGTTAGCTTTCCACACGGGACAGCAGTCCGCAACTCCTGCCTGCCGGGACCGCCGGAAGGCCTTGTGGAACACCCTGTGTCCACTCGGAAACTTTATTTTTAACAGACGGAGTGGGAGGGGAGTCCAGCCGAGAAGTCCTAGCCCGGCGGCGCGGGCCCTCGCCTCTCAGAGACCCCCTCGACCACCGCTGCCGGGCGGGAGGAGCTCAGCCCGCGCCCCGCCCCGCGCCCCCTTCGCCCCTCAGGGCAGGGCCCGCCCGGCCGAGGCGGCGGGAAGGCCCCGCTCGGTGTTAGGAGCGCGGCCCGGGGCTCGCCCCGCACTCACCGCCCGCCGCAGCCGCTGCGCCGCCACCGCCCGCAACATGGTTCCGCCAGCCCGCACCGCGCCGCTCTCGCGAGAGCCGGGCCGGCCCCGCCCCGCCGCCCCATTGGACCGAACGCCCGGCCAATGCGCGGCAGCGGCGGCGCGGCCGGAAAGGAGCGGAGAGCGGAGCGCGCTGAGCCCCGCGCGGCCGGCACTGCCCGGCTGTCCAGCTGTCTGTCCTCCCCCGCTCCGCCCGGCTGTCCAGCTGTCTGTCCTCCCCCGCTCCGCCCGGCACTGCCCGGCTGTCCAGCTGTCTGTCCTCCCCCGCTCCGCCCGGCTGTCTCTCCGAGCCGCCCGCTGACACCCGCACTGCCGACTGCGTCCCCTCGCACTAGTGGACTAGTAGTGGCTGTGTCCCCCAGCACGGCCCGCTGTCCCCCCGCAGGGCAGGCTGGCCCCTGCACCTCTCCCCGGTACAGCCGGCCCGGTCCCGCGGCCCGGCTGGCTGTATCCGCCCGCCCCGCGCGGTCCGGGCTGTACCGGAGAGCAAGAGCGAAGTTTCCGCTGCCGTAGGGAACCCGTCCAGCTCCCGCGGAGCACCTCGAGGGGAGCGGAGCCCTTCCAGCCCAAACTGACCTGGTACCAGCGCCGGCCTCCTCCCGCCGCCTTTGCGCGGTTCCCCTGCTCTGCTTCCGCAAAGGGTTACAGCCTTGAAAGAGAAGAAAACATCAGAGAGCAGAGTTATGCCTTCAAATGCCGGTGCTCCTTGCCAGATCCTATCCTAAGCCAATGAAATGTGCCTTGGGAAGAGAAAGGAGAAGTCTTAATTTACGGCTGTGGAGCCAACAGCAGCCGGGGAGACTCCGGCCCCCGCCTGCGGCTGCCCGTGCGCTGCCAGATCTCCCCGGGCGCGCTCCCCGCACCGCGGGCGCAGCAAAGGCAGGAGGGATAATGTAGAAACGGAGTGCGTGGCACGCTCGAAAGGCCAGATGTCACCGTGCTTCCCAAACGTCGCGCCCCACCAGCTGTCCAAACCACACCTAAACTTCAAATACCAGTCAGGTACCACGAGCCCTGGATGGCATCCTCTCACCAGGACAGATTTCTGGCTGCCTCACCCACACCCCTGTGCTTGGCCCCAAGCAACATTAGGCAATAGCTCATGAGCTCTGAATAATTTATAGATCTATTTTATTATTATTCTGATTTCCCAGAACCAAGGCAAGACATCTTGTGCCTGCCCCTTACATGACAGCAGGGT
Organism: Setophaga petechia; assembly: GCA_024362935.1. Classification (NCBI taxonomy): domain Eukaryota; kingdom Metazoa; phylum Chordata; class Aves; order Passeriformes; family Parulidae; genus Setophaga; species Setophaga petechia. The sequence goes on from JANCRA010000016.1 coordinate 16,194,619, forward strand.
GCTCCAGGGACCAGACTGAGACTTACTGGTTTTCCATACGTCTGTATTTTTTCTGGGTGGTAAGGAGAGGGATTTAAAAATCAATGAAGCAAAATGTTTCAGGCCAAATTCACTGTGCTGTGCACTGTGGCTCTCTGAAAACCTGATGTCCTGGAGAAACTGGCAGGAGCTGCCACACTGGAGCAACTGGTCCTGCCAGTCCAGGAGCCCCAAGCACACATAGATTTGGGATGCTCCAGGATGGAATTCCCATCCCAGAAATCACAAGATAGTGAGCCACTAATGCAGTTTCTTCCTTCCTATCCTGAAGTGGTTTAGAGTGTAAAAGAACCCCAAACAGCCCCCCTGCCCCCAGCAATTATGGCCATTGGATTGCTCCTCCAAGATCAGCGGTGATCTTCAGCGCGTCAGTGATTCGTTCTGCATTGCTGGGTGGCTGCATAAGAAGGCAGAAGGCAGACTGATCAAAAAGGCTCTTCGACTTTGCCACAGTCTTGGCACAGGATCACCTTTTAAATTTATTCTGCCATGTGATTTTCACATCAGATGCCAAAAAGTGCTACCTTACAGCAAATGCTAACCAGGTCCAGCAACTCAAGCATCTAAATGGACCATTTACTTCGTCTCAAATGTCTCTAGAATAGAAGAAAAGCAGCTGTCCTGCATATTACAGCTCCCTGGCCCCAGAGCAGAGCCTTAACTCCTCAAGCCCCAAAGGAGGGCTGTGAAGGGAAGAGCTAAAGGAGGTGGCAAACCTCCTTCAGGGTCTGTGCCTGATTATATGGATTAAAGTAGCTCCAGAGCTGCTCTGACTTCTGCCTGGTCTGGCTGCACCCTTCAGTCCCCAAAAAAGGAAGAAAACAAAATGAGTGTTTGGAGCTGCCTGCGTCTCGTCTGGTCTGTGCAAATGACCAAGTGAAAAAAACAAATTCTTTATATGAAGATGAGGAGGGAAATGGTTTTGCAGAAGCCACAGTAACCTAAGAGGGGTTTAAAAAGAGGATTAATATTTGCTGTGGCTCTTTATCACCAGTTTGAATGATGGTTAAGGTGCAGTGTAACTCTTCAGAGATGTGGAGTTTTATACAGTATAAAAATCCCTACCAGTACCCTAGGTAATCCAACAAATGCAACAGCAAAGGCAAAATAAGAACATCCTAGGCATCCTTAATTTGCCCATTATGTCTTTTTAATTGGGGTGTTTTACTCATTAAAAGCATGGCATGTAATTTCATAATCCTATTTTAGGCTCCAAAACTAAGCTTCCAACCTGCACATCTCATGCGGATGAATTCTTTACAACAAACATACACCTAAAAACCCCAAACCAAAATAAACCAAGAATAAACAAAGTGATCTCGTTCAAGTTGGGGCTTTACTGCCTCACACTAAAACAAAAGTGAGCTACTATCAAAATTAACTAAATGCATCAATGCCAATTATAAATTGATCCATTTGCTGTGTGTCTGGCTTCACAGCACGCACATCATATTTTTATGAGCAGAGTGATATTGCTGCTCCTCAGGTCAGATTTTGAGGGGTAGCATCACCAATTCAGAGACAAGACAGGCTTTTTATTATATTTTCTGTTTATAATTTTGATTCAAATCCTCAGCAACACTTCAGATGCACAAATCCTTATTGAAACTGGCTTGATGCGGATTACAGCCTGAAGCACAAAGGAAGTCTTTATCACTTATGGCCAGTGTTTTAGGAGCTTATAACTGTAATCAGGTAGGGATTATATCAGCATGATCCATACAAGCTGAACCATGGCAAAAAGCTTTTTTCTATTTGACCTTCCCATGGCAATAACAGAAATGGAAAACATGCAACAAACAGATGCCACTGAAGTAGAATCACTGTCCACTGCAGGCAGAAGTTACTACTTTGTATTTTGAAAGAAAAATTAGTCATTAATTAGTGGAAGCAGATCCTTGTATGGTGCATTGTTATCCAGGATTATTTCATTAGGATCTGCTGACCTAATTTCTGCATTGGAAAGAGAATTACATTTTTTCACACTATTGGCATTGGGGAAAAGAAAAAATAATAACATAGATTATTCAAACTTTTTAAAATATGGTTACAAACAAGGAGAGGTACCTGTATTGATATCTCTACAGAAGCCAAATGAAACAAGGACCATTACAAATATGTAATGATGTCTTCCCTAGAATCGGATTTTGGTTTTCTTAAAATACATAATTCCTAATTAAAACATATGGAATCCAGCTAATACAGCCTCATGACTAAGGGATTTAGTGAAGAGCAGGAATTTTTTTTTATTACTGCTATGATGGCCCCCTCTGTCACAGGTCATCCTTAGCTTACTCCTCCTGCAATCACCCTGGGGATAGCTGACTCAGATAAATTAAAAGAGCTTCATTTGGGAAGCTTCCCCAGCACACGAAAGGATTCGCCTCCTAATCTGTCAAAATCCAATAACGTTAAAGCAACTGCAACCTGCTGACAGCTCAGCAGGGCCCCCAAACCAATGGACAGGACCCACAGCCCAGCACTGGACACGACTAAAACCCACCTTGGAAGCAGCAGCAGGAGAGGTTTCTGCTGCTGAAATATTTTGTACCCAAGTGCTGTGAGCTCACAGGGTCTGAGTGGTTCAGCCACCCCAGGATGTTTCCAATGAGCCCTCACCCCCTGAGGAGCTGCACACAAGGAGGGACGTGTGTCCCCAGAGCCCTGCCCTCTGCCCCTCATCAGCACTGGCACAAAGGCTCATCTCCACATGTCTGACATTGAAGGTCCTTGCTAATAGCCCACCACAGGTGTGCTCAGTGCTCTGCTCAGATCACCTTACAGCCACTCACCTGCATGGCTCAGAGCAGCAGCTGCTCTTCCATGAGGCCTTATGGAAGCCTGTGGAAGGGGACAACGCCACAAACTCTGTTTACAAAGAGCAGGACAGAGGAAAGAGCTCCCCCAAAGCTACCCCATAGCAGGGACATCTCCTAATACTGAGCCTACAAAACCACAGACAGGTATTTTCTCTTTTTTATGAACTACTCTTCCTTGCTAATAATCTCCATGTACCAGTCAAGTAAGAAGGAGGCCTGGGAGTAACATCAGGCTGCATATTCCTAAAGAACAAGATCACCCGAGAAGTTCAAGAGACCCTTTCTACCAAGCTCACAGGCAAGATGGGACCCTCATAACCTTCTGAAAGCAAAGGCTCAGGTTACCTTGGAAGGCAACTTGTCCTGCCCAGGAGTGATGCTGGTTTGTGAAGGACAAGAGAAACAATGCTGGTGAGAAGAGCTCTGCTGCCCTCCCAGTGCAGATGCCTGGATGGGGTTTTAAGACCTGCCAACCTCCTTCTGCCATGCAGCTCACCTTGTTGTTAATGGCAGATATGTGTAAAATTCTCTGACAGGTTGTACCAGCAATATTTTTAAAAGGGTAGCTGTGGTTTTTTGTCATTATACTGCTGGTAAGGAATCCAGATGCTACTGTATTCCCACTCACACCACCCCAAGCCATTCCTGCAGCAGCAGGAACAGTCACTCTAGGGGAAAAACTATTTCCCTGCTTCTAAGGACTTTTCAAGGAAAGTTGCTTTTTCCTTTTTTCTTTCTGTTTCAGCTCAGTCAATAGCAGTTTTGTGTAAGCACAGAGCTGCAGCAGGCCTTGTTTTCAGTGTTTTGGAAGCTGCTTAATTTTTTATATTTTTATTGATGTTTTTATTGCAGAACCCATTAGGGAGGAGAACCTTCTGGTGAGTTACCTGCCACTTCTAGCACCTGGTGACAAAGGCTAATGTACCTCCTGCTTGCCCTGTCACAAAGTCTAAGATGAAGTCTACAAAGTCTGCAATTTACCCACTGCCTTTAATCCTGCAGATAACAGCATAACGAGATCCAGAGTCTGGGGGTTGAACCTAAACTACACACTTAGGTGTCCATTCCAGTGAAAGTAGTTAACAGGCAGGATGTGAGAGCAAGGCAGCCTCTCCTGCACTGGCAGGTGACACCAAGACCAGATACATCTTTGGAAGAGATGACTGAGGTCAACCATAAATTAACAGGCTCATTTTGAGGGAAAAAAGAATAATTCTGTGTCCAATTGCGTGGTCTGGTATAAAGGAGACCAGGGGAGATGGGCCAATAAGTCTTTTCTGCACTCATGAACTTTCTGAATCTTTCTTATCCGGAGGGGGAAAATGGCAAGGGCTCCCTTTGCCATGTTACCATGGCTGACTCTTAATCACTAGCAGGGCTGGCAGTAGCTGTTGTGCAACACCACTTTCCCCAGCGCTGGGCCCTGTTCCCCTGCAATGCTCCCAACCCCTGCTGGTCTCAGAAGAATTGAGCCCAAAGCTCCACATAGCAATTCAAATGCATCACCAGACATTAGGCCACCGGGTTAACCACTGTTTAATTTCGTCACATTTGTTTGTGAGTTATGTACGTGCCTTTCTTTTGTCAACATCTCCTTTTAGAAAGGATATTGATTTTGTTTTCAAAGGCTCTCGAAAATAAAATGAATGACTACATTCTAAGGAAGAGTCATTTTCTCAACAGCTGTAAATAATTTATTGTTCGCAACCCACCCAGATCAAAAGATACTTCATCAACTGATGTGGCAAAATCTGGTGCAAGCTGCATTTCTATTATCTCAGATCCAATTAACCATTTGGAGCAGACTAAAACATAACTAGATCAATCCAGAATCAGATTAATATCCAATCCATAATCACATTAATCACAATCTGTCCATAATTAGCCATCAGATAATCCCATTGGACAGGAGGTGACATGCAGTATCCCATTATCTCATTAATTATCTATTTTCAGTATCAGACATTGTGCCCAAACACAAGGAAATGTTTTTTAAAGGAAAATGGATAGGGAATTCTATTTTGCTACATCTTCCCAATTGAAGCTCCCAGTGTCTCAGTCTTGGAGTTTTATAACATTTCTTTGTTTTGCCATATTCTGCTAGCACCAAGGGAGGTTTTTTGAGAGACATCGTCTTTTTAATAAAATATGACTATCTTAGGAAGATGGATAAATAAAACATTTGTTTCATGTGAAGAAGTTTGTGAAAGAAAGAAAACTCTTCATCAAAGGTTTTAATGGTAACATGATAACAATAGCTTTGCAATGCTAAATCTTATTGCAGATGGTTCCTGTCTTTTTTTGTAATGTAAGTGAAATTGCGTTCCATCTGTTTTAATTTTATAATGGACTTAATCCATGGTTGGCTCTGAAAGAATCAGCATTTACTGCCTTTGCAATCTGCTGCAAACAAAAAAAAATTGTTACTGTTTCCCCCTTCTAGAGGGAACTTGTACATCTATTTGGGACAAACCCCAGAGCTGCTCTGTAGAGAATGGGGAGCACCCTGAGGCAGCCTCAGCCTGTGGGCAGCAGCCTCTGCCAGCTCTCACACCAAACCCAGCCAGAGCTGCTGCAAAGGAGGCTGGAATCTGCAATCTCTGGGCACTGGGTGGAGGAGAGCAAGGGGTGATCAGTGTGGCAGGAGAGATTGCACTTGGCTTTGACTAGAAAATGCTTCCAGCACTTCCAAGTTGCCTGAATGTGGTGGTTCAGAGGTGCCTCCTGGACTGAATTATTCCATGACTTCATGATGTGCTTTCCCTTACCCTCCCTCAGATGAATCAACAATTAACCTGTTTGTAAAACACGCGGTATCAAGCTGGTTCAATGCCTCATGGCATTACCTGTAGTCATTTTAAAGCTTTTTGTATTTCACATAGAGGAGATGCAGGGCTTTCAACCCTTTCCTAGCAAGTGCTATTTTTGGCTTTTCTACTAAACAGCCTGTGCAGCACTGCTACCCTGTTCCTACCTGCCTTGTTGTGAAGTGAGTCCAGTTCAATCACACCTACCTGGTGTGAGCACATTGCTCTGTTCAGATACAGGTGTGACTGCAGCACAGCTTTACATAGGTTTGGAAAAGTTTGGTTGACTCAGTTGTAACTTTACAAATTCCTAAACTGGTGGGAGGTTTGGGAGAGCAGACAGGATCCTGCCCTCGAGTGGGAAAAGGGTGATGCAACACAGAGCATCCCCGCCAAGCTGCTGTATTCTTAGACATGTCTCATTCTCCTATCACTCTGACATTTTTGCATTTTATTATTAACACATGCAGATACTGACTCACCCAGGAATCTGAATTCTGGCTCAGGCTGAAGTCACTTTCCTGTACCCTCCTTTCTGCAGGTGCCCAGGCACGGACCTGTGGTGCCCCACAGTGCTGCAGAGGTTCCCATCACCCGTCCCTCAGGGTGACCCCAGTTTGAAGAACTGATCAAACTTTTCCAATTGCCTTCATATCTCTCATGCCCCACCAAGCTCTGCCACTGGCCAGCGAGCCGCGCTAGCAGCAGGCAGCAGTCAGACCACAGCCCCCAGCAGGGTACACAGGCAGGAACACATGGGCTCACCCTGCCCTGAGGATGTCACTGCTGCACCGCCTCTCTGCACCTTCACACACGCAGGGACAGGCAGGGATACCAAACTCCCTCGGTGACATGCGTGCCTGCTGAAGCGGGTGCTTCAAATGCCATCCACCCTCCTTTCCCCCGCAGCTATGGTACAAATTTAAGAGCTTGCTTTCAACCTTTGGGGCCCTCAAAGGGGTAGCAGGGGCTGTGACCAGGCTGGGAGAGCGGGTCAAATAGTGAAGCACTTTATCCAAAGAGTCCTCTCCCCCTCCCCAGCTTCTGGGGCTTCATACCTGCAGGGTGCCTGACTCGCGTAAGAGACAAGTGCTTCAGCCGGAAAACCCATCCCGCCTCCCTTCTCCGAGGAAAATGAGCGCAGCCTGCCCTTCCTGAGCCAACATCTAAAGTCACCATGTCCTCCCCAAGCCATACAGGCTGGCAAATGCCTGTCAAATTCCACGGATAAAATTAAAAAGGTGTGTGCATGGAGGTGAAGGAAAGGACCAAAGCCCCAAGGCAGCAGCAATCTCAATTCCAGCATATTTAAGCTTTCCTGGATCTTAAAAGGCACTCGTGTTGCTGTGCTGCGAAGTCTTTGGGAATTAAACACCGAGTCAAAGGCCGTGGAAGTGCTTTCCCTATTTTTCTGCTAATGCATGGGAAGTCCATGGTGACTGGGTGGAAAGAAGGAAGAAAAAAGAACAGAAGGAAGAAAAAGGCAACAGGAGAGGTTCGGCTGCGGGAACAGCATGGAACCAGGTGCATGAAAATGCGGTAAAATACTATTTTTCTCTGCTAATTTCAACTCGTCACAGGGCTGCTGCCCGGGACGGCCACCCCGACGATGCGGTCGGTTCTGTTCGGGTCCGTTGGGGCGGCTCTCCCGCACAGGGGTCTCAGCAGGGAACTGCTCCGCGGGTGCGCAGCGTCGAGCCGGGGTCCGCCGCGCAGCCCCTTCCCCTCTGCCGCGGAGATGCTCCTGTGCGCAGCGCCAGAACTGTCCCGCCGAGCCCGCCCGCGGGCACCTGCCAGCGGCACGCCGAAACGCGGGGGAAAGAACAACGAAATAAAATGCAAAAGAGACGAGAAAGAGAAGGAAGAGGGAAATTAAAGGAGAAAAAAATAGGCGAACTAAAAGTCAAGAAGAATAACAGGGAAAACAGAGGAGGGAAAAAAGCTACAATGCATCTCCTTCTCCTCGGGCTGCCGATGCCGCCGCTCCCCGTGCGCGCAGGGCCGAGGCGCAGCACGGCGGGCGGGGCAGAGGGTCCCGCGGCGGCCCGGGGCGCGGGGCGCGGAGGAGCTTCTCCCGCGGAGCGCGGAGCAGCGCGTCCCGTCAGTGCCGGCGTCGTGCGGCTCCGGGCCGGGTCCCGCGGGGCGTGCGCCCCGCTCCGCGCCCGCCGCGCGCCCATTGTTCGGCAGCGCCAATCCGCGGGCTCTCCCCGCGGCCGCCAATCGCCTCCGGGGGCCGCGCGGTGAGGTCAGCGCCTCTGCGCGCTGACATCACGGCGCGGCCCGGCGGGGCGGGCCCGGGGGGGCGGGCGCGGCCCCCGCCCCGCGCCGCGCGGGTAGTGGTGGAGCGGCGGCTCCGCATCCCGCATCGCTGCCGGTGCGCAGGGGGCCGCCCGCATGGTGGACATCCTCCTCCCGCGGCCGCTCCCGGGCGCCATGGGGGAGCCCTCCAAGAGTAAGTGCGCGCAGCGCAGCGGAACGCGGGGCCAGGGCGGGCGGGCTTGCGCGGGACCCTGCGGGTCGAGCTCCGCGCCGCCGCTGCCGTCGGGTGGACCGGCGGCCCGCGGGCGCGCTGACAGCGCCAGGAAGGGCTGCGGCCCCACGGCGGGCGCGGGCGGCTGCGGGCTCGGCCCGTGTCAACTCCGGTGCCGCTATTCCCGTTCGTGCCCAGCGCTTCCCGGCCCCTCTGTCCTTGCTGCTGTCCGCGCCGCTGAGCTCATTTCTTTCAACTGTTTCCATTTTTCTCTGCTGCCTTGTGCTCTGCCTTTATTTCTTTCTTCCTTTGGTCGTCTTACCGTTTTTCTTTATTTCTTTCGTGTTTGTCTTTTTTTTTTTTTTATTTCTCTTTCGTTTTCTAAAAATTTTATTTTCTTTCTGTTCTTGTTTAGTTTTATTTCTCTTTCTGTCTCTTTGATTCCATTTCTCTTACTGTTTTCATTTGTCCATGTTCCCATTTTAACCGTGTCTGTGTTTTCGATGCTTTTGTATCTCCTTCCGTCATTCTGTTTTAATTTCTTTTTCCTTCTTTCTTTCCTTCCTTCTTTTTTTGTTTCTTTCCTTATTTCTTTCAAGTTTTCCTCAGCCGTTGTTTTATTGTTTTTGTACCTCTGCTTTTATTTTCCTTTTCCAAAATTCTACTTTTACGTCTCCGTCTTTCTGCATTTATTTGCCTTGCTCAAGCTTCTGTCTTTTTTTTCTTTGTTTTTTTTTTTTTTTTCCTTTTTTTTTTTTCTTTTTTTTTTTTCTTTTTCCTGGCCGTAATAATTTGTCTCCTTTCATGTTTCCATCCTTTCTGCCCGTGTGTCTGTCTTTATTTCTCTTTCTTCCAATTTTGGAAAAAATCCAAACAAAATCAGAATAAGAAAAAAGGATGAAGTGTAAAAAAGAAAAATTGCTTTTCCCTAATTGCTGACCTCTGCTCTGGCACACTGCTGGCTCTGACCGTACCCCGCTCGCTCCCGGCAGGGCGGCCGGGGCTGGCCCTGTGCGCGGGCTGCGGGGGCCGCATCCAGGACCCCTTCCTGCTGCGGGTGTCGCCGGATCTGGAGTGGCACGTCGCCTGCCTCAAGTGCGCCGAGTGCGGGCAGCCCCTGGACGAGACCTGCACATGCTTCCTGCGCGACGGCAAGGCCTACTGCAAACGGGATTACAGCAGGTGACCTCGAATGCGCCGGCGCTCGTTAGGAAAAAAAATAACCTAGACCCGAAAAAGCACAAAAGCCCCTTAAACTCCCCGAATTTCCCCCAACGAAAGCCCGACTCTGGGCCGCTGCCCGCCCCCGCGGCACCGCCTGGAGCCGCCCCGACGGCGCGGCCGCGGGCCCTGACGGCGTCGCGTCCCCGCAGGCTCTTCGGCATCAAGTGCGCCCAGTGCCGGGCGGCGTTCAGCAGCAGCGACCTGGTGATGCGCGCCCGCGACCACGTCTACCACCTGGAGTGCTTCCGCTGCGCCGCTTGCGGCCGCCAGCTCCTGCCCGGCGACCAGTTCTGCCTGCGGGAGCGCGACCTGCTCTGCCGCGCCGACCACGGGCCGCCCCCCGACGGCGCCGCCGCCCGCGGACCGCGCAGCCCCGCGCTGCCGCCGGCCGCCGCCGCGCACCTCGCAGGTACCGGCTCCGCGGCGGGGCGGGCGACGGGGCGGGGAGGGTGTCGGGAGGGCTGCGGCGGGCGAGCGGGCGGCGGCGCTGACGGTGCGCGCCCTCCCCGCCCGTCGCAGAGCCGGTGCCCGGGCGGCCGCCCGCTCCGCGGCCGCCGGCGCACAAGGCGGCGGAGAAGACCACTCGCGTGCGGACGGTGCTGAACGAGAAGCAGCTGCACACGCTGCGGACCTGCTACGCCGCCAACCCGCGCCCCGACGCCCTGATGAAGGAGCAGCTCGTGGAAATGACGGGGCTCAGTCCCCGCGTCATCCGCGTCTGGTTCCAGAACAAGCGCTGCAAGGACAAGAAAAAGTCCATTCTCATGAAGCAGCTCCAGCAGCAGCAGCACAGCGACAAGACGGTGAGCGCCCGCCCTCCCCGGCGGGGAGGGAGATGTGGGTGGGGGGCTCGGGCGGCAATCGCGCTGAATCCCCGTGTGCCCGCAGAGCCTGCAGGGCCTCACCGGGACTCCGCTCGTGGCCGGCAGCCCCATCCGCCACGAGAGCGCCGTGCAGGGCACCGCCGTGGAGGTCCAGACTTACCAGCCGCCTTGGAAGGCTCTCAGCGAGTTCGCCTTGCAGAGCGACCTGGAGCAGCCCGCCGCGTTCCAGCAGCTGGTGAGCCGCGCCGGGCCGTCCTTCGGGCCGCAGGGGACGGGCAGATGTCGGCCCGCCGGGCCCGGGTGCTGAGGGAGGGGGACGGGGCAGGGGGCGACCGCGCCAGGCCCTCACCGCCGCTGCTCCCCCAGGTCTCCTTCTCCGAGTCCGGCTCCTTGGGCACCTCCTCCGGCAGCGACGTGACCTCGCTGTCCTCCCAGCTTCCCGACACCCCCAACAGCATGGTACCCAGCCCGGCCGAGACGTGAAGCGGCCGGTCCGCCCCGCCGCGGGACCTCCGCATGCCTGCGCTCCCTGCATGAGACACCCGGCCCCGGGCCGCTCCCAGAGCGCCGGACAAACGCCTTTGTTTTTTAATTATTCTTATTTAAAAACAAACAAAAAATATGTTACTGTCGGCCAAAAAAGCACCGGGATCCTCGCTGCCTTCACCAGACCGGAGAGAGAGCCCCCGCCCTGGTTTTTTCGTGGTTTTGGTTTGTTTTTTTTCTGCCCTGCGGATTTCGGTGTTTCTTTTCCCCAAAGAAACTCGGATATCCCCGCCGAAGCCCGGCACAGTGACAGGCTTCCTCGCCCGCTGTTTGAGCTGGGGACGGTTTTTCTTTCCTTTTTGAAGGGAAAAATAAATAGTAAAAACAAAATCTACAAAATGGGGAGAGACTCCTCCGGCGTGCGGCCGCGGAGCTGGCCTGGACCTTCCTCCGCGGAGCCGCGCCGTCCAGCCTCATCTCACACCGATGCCTCACTCGGGCCACGCTGCCCGGCCCCCTACGATCGCTGGAAAAAGGGACACGGAAACGAGACTTTTTAACGGGAAAACCAGTACTAATAATGTTAAGTTATCAATGGACGAAGGACGGATTGTTTGCGCCTTTAACGATCAAAAGTAAGTTATTGTTATTTATTGTCAGAGTCAGCGGTTGAATAGTGGGATTAAATATTTTGGACTTAATAAAAAAAAAAGTAAACAAAAATGGTTTTAAACGAAAAAGACCAAAAACAAACTAAAAGAAGTCGCGAAAGGGCGGCGAAGGGGTACCCCAGGTGCGGAGCGGCGCGGCCCTACGGATCGGGAGCGGAACAGAGTGGGTCGGGACGGGCACAACCCCGGCTTCTCCCGCACGGCCTCCCCGCACCGCGCTAATCGGCTTTCAGAACCGGGGCCGCTTATTTATAGCCGGGGAGGCGGAGCGCAGGTTTCCCTTTCGGAGTAGCCCCCAGGCTCGCCCGGCCGTGCCCGCACCTGCCGCGGTGCGGGGCTGCCTCGCCTCCTCCCGGGGGTGGCGGGGCTGGGCGGCGGCGCTCCCCCGGGGCGGCGAGGCGAGCCCTACCCTCCCGCGTCTCCATCCCCCGTCCAGACCCAGGCGGCGACTCCTTATCTGCCTCTGGCATCACCTGCGAGCGCGGCAGGGCCACTCCAGCTCCAGCTCCCGCGCCCTCCCCCTTACCCGCGCGGGACTGCTCAGGGCCAGCTCCCCGTGGGACCGCAGGCCCGGCCAAGCTCAGGCCACGGGGACCCGCTCCCTTACCCATCCCCGGGCAGCGGGGCGAGAGCCGGGCCCTACCGGAGCTCTCCGAGCTGCAGGGGATGAGCAGCGCGGCGCCGCGGTGGCTCCACCACCCCGACAGACTGCGGAGCGGGTGTGCAGGGACCGGGCTCCCAGGGCGAGCTGCCGTCGAGGGGCACGGAGCGGCGCGGGCTGCGGGGCCGCCTCAGCCCGGGGCTGCTCTGCACCGCCGGGATGAGCAATCTCCCGGCTGGGGACAGGTGGGGATGGGCATCCTGCCGCCCTCCCAGCCCCGCCGCGGGGCCCCCGCCATTACCTGGTTCCGTCCGGGTCGGGCTGGCGCTCGGTGCGTTCTCCCGGGCCGGGCTGGAGCTCGGCGCGTGTGGCTCGCCTCAGGCCCGCGCCGGGTCGGGTCGGGCCGGGCCGGGCCGGGCAGTTATGGGCGGCGCTGGGGCCGCCGAGAAGGGACCGTTCCGCTGCCGGTGGCGATCACGGTGCTCGTCCTCGCTCCGGCACCGGTCGCGGTCCCCGTCCTGCCCGGGCCGTGCTCCCGGTGCCCGCGGGCTGGGATCGGCGGCGGCCCCGGTGCAGCGCAGGCCGGGGCGCCGCGCGCCCCCTCAGAGCCGCCGCGCGCCCCCTCAGAGCCACCGCGCGCCCCCTCAGAGCCGCCGCGCGCCCCCTCAGAGCCGCCGCGCGCGGGAGCGGCCCGGGCGGAGGTGGCACGCGGAGCCCCCGGCGCGCGCGGAACCGTGAGGGCTCCGGGGCCCCGCTCGAGCCCAAGCGAGACGTTAAAAATGCATGAGCTCTAAAATATCTGTCTTAGGTGACGTATCCTCAATCACCCAAAAAATTATAAGCAAACTTTCCCCGGGGCCAGATCTGACGAATTACTTTGATTTGATTCCGATTGACTCTTGATTACCGAGAAAAACATCTTATGAGTCTTTTTTTCTCTCTTTCTGAACCGTGTTGCTTAGGGTAACTCAAACATACTGATGATTTTAACACAGGAATCACACAAGACAGAATAAGTTATTTTATTACAAGATATATAGAACATATTTTCTCTATTTGCAACCTTATTTCAGCAGTTCTGCAGGGCAAGTCCCACCACAGGGCAGAAAACACCAAAATCATGACATTGGATACAAGAACAAAATAAACTCAAATTATCAAAATTACAAAACAGAACTTCGAAGTATCTACAATACTTATATAAATAGTGCAAATTATATAGCTATAGGATAAGTATTTAGAGTATCAAAACCATTTTGGAACAGCATTTTAAAGAAGGTGGTCAGCAGGAACTGGTCAGTGTGACGATGTTAGGGATTTAAAAGCTAAATACAACTCTTATTTTTTCAAGAAGAACTGTCGAGCTTCTTCCCAGGACTGCCGGGGGAATCTGTTGGAGAGCTCAAGATAATCTTGAGAACTGAAAAATTTTTCTGTTGAAGACAGAACATAAAATTACCAAGTTATTCCCTCTTAAGATAAGATGGCAGTAAAACAAAAATAATGAATGTGCAGCCAATTTGAGTGATTTACTCCCCTCCCCCTACCCAAATCTCCTCAGACCATGGGATGACACTTCTGTGGAGCTCACAGCATCTACGTTTGCCTTTAAGAACCGGAGCAGAGGATCTGATGAGCAAAGGCTTCCATTTGCTGGCTGCTCGGGCTCTCTGCCCTGTGCAGAGGAACATTTCACATCTTTGCACACCTCATGTTCTCGGGCACACCACTCAGCCTCGTTATACTCTGGGCAGCCTCAGTGGCATTTCTGCTCAGCAGTTTCTTTTTTTTACTACAAAGGGCCGCAGAAGAGTTGTGTTCCTGACTCCCCAGAGCTCAGAGCACAAGCACAAATGCAGCTTTCACTCATGAGAGAGTGCAGTGACGTGGACAGGACTTCACTGCGCCAGGTTTGAGGGTCTGACCCTCCACGCAGCACTCAGCTATGAAGTTTGTGCTTTCAGGTTTTATTCCCATCAGTGTTACTAGTCCCATTTTTTGGGGGGGACACCATCCTTCACATTCAAGTGATATAAGAGATAAAAATAATTCTGCCTGCACTATGATTAACTTTTTTGCAACTGGGGTATGTTTAGAAATCACATTCACATGTTACCACATTTTTGTTTAAAAGTTCCTCCAGTTTGAATAGCGAAAATAAAAAGCAAGTTTTCCACTTGGATTTTAGATGTTTCTTGAGAAGAATCTCATGGAAGTACAATCGTGGAAAGTTGGTGCTGCAGACTGAGATGTCTGATATTGACAGTAAAAATGTCCATAAAGTTACTTTCATTTTATAATTTATTTTTAAACAAAAACTTGATGCTTTAGACCTAGAACCACTCATCTCCTAGCAAATGCTGAGGAAATGGTGGTGGATTTCTACCTATGAGAGAGAAATAACTGTCCGAGCATCACATTTTATGCACAATTTCGAGACCATCAGATGCCCATCGACACTTGAATTTCAGATGTGTTTAGCAAGTAACAGCCATCTCAGCTGAGAATATTTCAAATGTTTAGCCTAGAAAGGTTGACTGCATTTAAAATAATATTTATAATAACTGAGGAGGGGAAAAAAAAATCCCGACACTTCTGCATACTGACAAACTTTAAAGGACAATTACAGGACAGTATTTTAGAGATTTTTGGCTCCCTGAGTGTATTGGCATGGCTGCGTAGCTTCTGCAACCTAAAACTTTTGAAGGCAGCCTTTGTGTCAGCTAATTAAATATGTGCAGGTACAGTATCACATTTTAAGACACGACACCACAGAGCATTGAATAAAGATTAACAGCCTGAATCCCCGCAGAGGAGCAGCAGGCTGGAACACACGGATGTGCAGGTCAGGATGTGAGACAGGGAGCCACCCCACACTGTACATTTACTGTATTCCTCCTCAGCCACCCCGATTCAAGGAACTTAAATCACAGTATCTACACATTTTGCTACCCAGTTGTTACTCTGTTACACTGCAGGGAACGTACCCCTCTGCTGAGATAACTGATTTTCCATTTGGCCTGAGCTCTGTGCAAAATCCTATGGGGGAAAACAAACAAAAAAAGACATCAGGTTTTCAGATCTTACATCTTAGGAATTAAAACAACATTTAAAAGTCTTCACAGTCATTCAAAAATATTAATACTTCACGTAATCTGTAAATTAACAAACTCTGGCTTGTTTCCTACATATCATAACACAGTACTGCCGGCACTTAAATTCTGTAATTTACAGTGGATTTTTACTCATTTATTTATATGTGTTTTAAAAAAAATATATTTTTAGTGAATGTCTTCTTAGGAAATAGTTATTATTGTGATTTTTATTTAGCCATTTAACCATAGCAATGTTTCTGTAAAACAAACGATGTTTCAGACTTTTGCTCTCAACTCCAAATACACTCTTACAAAATTCATGACTGATCCCAATTTCAATGGCCGTGCTTCCCAGCAACCTGGGAGCCTGAGGTGCTGATCTCCTGGGAGAAGATGGAGTTGCTGCCCAGTGCTGCTGGCCCTGGCAGCCAGCTGTGCCCCAGCTGTGTCCCAGCTGTGCCCCCTGCACAGGGCACCACGCAATCTCGCTGCTGTGGGGCATTGGGGTGCAGCATCCTCGGAGCCAGCATGGACACTGAGCTGGCCCTGAACCAGCCAGCTCCCCACTACAGATCCTGTCCTGTGCTGGAGTCTCCACCCAGCACAACAGTGAAGAAGGGATTACTTGAGATAAGATACAGCACAGCAAATCGTGGATACTCCTGAATGTTTCTACTTATTCCTGCACATCTCCAAACAGAAGTAACAAAAATAAACAGGCTGATGCAAACTTCAGTTGATGGAAATAAATCTATTGGTAGGGAGAGCGCTGTAAAATGCAGAAATGCTCTTCCTTTGATTTTGGCTGCACATTTAACACACTGTATTTAAGTGTTATATTCGTACACACCACCAAACTTTTACGCAAACAGGACTTCTTTTGGCGTTCCCTGGCAAAGGAAGAATCTCATTTTCTAGTCACAGGCCAGCATTTTACAGTCTTTCCCAAACCTTCTACCGAAGCAAATGAGAGATTTGCTTGACAAACAGCAGCGAGTTGAAATAGAAGTAGAGCAGCAAGTCCCTTCTGCGCGCGCGGGATCTCCGCATTCCTCGGATCCTGCCAGCACTGCACTCCGTGTGTGTGTGTGCAACATTGGGATTACACCTTAAAATGGGCAAAATACTGAAGGACCACCGAAGCCAGCAGTGACAGGACACTTCACAGCACACACAGCTCTTCCATATTTTAATAGAACACTTTTTTTAAAAAGCCTGCAGGCATAGTACACGAACTTGCCACCTGGGAGATAACTAACTGGAAATCGTATTAGTAACGTTGTTCCTTATAAATATACTTACGCTTTACTGTAGCTACTGGGGATTTTAGTGCCATTCCATCTCTTACAGAACAGAAATCAACATAAACAACCTTAATTATTCATATAGGGAACATTCTCCTCCACTCTCCTGTTTTTTAGATGAAGAAAACCCAAACTAAACTTGCCGCACTTACTAATAATGCATAAATTATATTTTTCAGTTTCACTATAAGAAAGCCAAAGAAGATGAATTATACCTGTGTATTTAACCAGAAGGTCATTACTATATGGCAAATGTTTTTAATTCAAAGTTCCAAGCTTCTTTTAAAAAAACTGCAATTATTTTAGTATTAAAAGGATAAAAAGTAGCTGCACTCCTAAGTTTGATGTTATGCAAAGACTTTTAGTAAATATTTAGTTCTTGTACCTTCTCTCTGAAATGTATGTAGCTGATTATTGGACTAGCTGTAAAGCATTAGGGAAAAGATTTTGATTAACATTTCTTTATCAACAGCAGTAACTTTCAGGTGACTGATACAGGGTTACAGACTCCCAAAAGTGTATTATTTTTAACAGTACCGTGTTTATGAAAACTGCATTTATTCACTGGAAACAGCCAATAAAATGCTTGAAAACCATGAGGCAGGCAAAAAATCTGATGGATAAAACAATATATAAATTTGGACAAAGGAAAAAAAATAATGCAAATCTTTATTCAAAACAGTACTTGTAATGACTTTGGTGGCTTACTGTCAAAAATAAAGATTGCAAGATCAGACTGGTAACATATGTTTTGTGTATTTTCTGCATAAAATGCATACACTTACCCAGCTCTCTGTAAATCTATGGTACACAGCATACAACTGTATATTTATATGTAAACACATTAATATACTGATTTCAGATATGCTATATGGGCAAGAAATTTTTTAAAAATAAATATTTTAAGATCTACATCACATCTTCCCAGTACATCCGGAAACTTGAATGCAAACCGGATTCTGCACGAACAGTGAGAACCTGAACCACTCAGTAACCTTTCAGTGTGACAAAATGCCTCAAGTACAGGCATCAGCTGTGGTTTGAGAAGAGCTGCAGAGAGTCTGGAAGCACCTCAGTGCTGTTTGCTTGTCCTAGTGCAGTGAAGATCCCCACCCTGAGAGCAAAGGCGAGCACAGCCGTACCTGGATGAAGGTGGCCAGTAAAACACAGCTCATCTCCTGCTCCAGGATGATCTTGTTCTGAGGGTTATTGTAACACGCAGCTATGAGTGAAGGGAAGAGCACTTTGATTAAACGAGGGTCACTGAAATACTGGAAAGGCAACTGGCAGAGCTTCTGCAGCACCGTGGGGTGACGGCCAGACTGTACAATGATCTGAAAATACAAACAGAACAAAATTCAACCACGTGATCTATCTGTTCTTCTCTTCCTCTTAACCACCAAGGGTGCTGAAGTCATGCTAAAAAAATGAGCATGGATGAGGAGTAAGTACTAAAAATAAAGCCCATAACATTTACTTCAAATAACTTCTGTTTCAGTGTGCAAGTACTATTTTTACTGCAGAGTAATACAAAAAATACAAAGCTCTGAAAATTCTTTTTTCTGTATCATCCAAAAAGACAGTAAATAAGCAAGGGATTAATTTACAGATTACAGTAAAATAGATAATTTAATACCTTAATTCAAAAGACAAAGAATTACAGCTCAGGGACTACTCTAAGGTAGAGCCATGAAAGACAAAACGCCGACCCTTGCCATTGGAACGCACTAAGCATGGGGAAAGAAAAATCCAGGATTTTAAAAACCCTCCTGAAGCTTGACCATCCTTCCTGGGGCTGGCAATTCGAGAGGACTGTGTTTCAGGGGAGATGTCTGCCACGAATTCTCAGGCACCAAAAAGAAAAGGGGATTGTGAGCTGCCCAGCGAGGAGTTTCTGTAAGGAGAGACTCAGAGAGATCCTCCCATCTGTGCTCCTTATCTCGGTTTCTATCAGTGCCATTGGCTCTAAAAGGAGAATTGTTTAGATAAATGGGACTGTTGTCATGAAGAAGGCTAAGTTTACAACTGTATACATCTGAAGAAATAAGGCAATGCTATCACTGGTCTCCTACAAAGGAACCTTTCCATTTCATTTGATATTCTTATAAAATCTTTGCCATAAACTAAAAAATGCCCAAATCTGATCTGTTCCAAGTAACCTTGATTAGACAATTACAATATGAAAGAGCTGTTTGACCCAAAGTTGGCTTTTCAGCATAGGAGGAAGCTCCTATAAGGCTGGAACACTGTAAAACTGAGGGTCATGACTGTAAATTGTACTTGGAAAAACACAATTTTACAGGTACACACCCAGACAAGACTGCATTCAAATTAAAACCAGAAGGACAGAAAGAAGCAGTTGAGACTACAGGAACATAAATTACAGGGATTTACAAGTTTTCAAAGCACTTTTAACAATACCTTCAGAGCACACACTAAGTTGATAATGCAGTTCAGTTTAAAAACAAGATGAACAAAATAATAGTTTGCATTTTTTTTTCAGTTCACCAGTCAAAAAAGACATTGAAAAACCTTTCAAAATACTGGTAGCAATGTCTTAATGCCCTTAAAGACAGGAGCAATTTTTAAAAGGCAGCCAAAAAAGTGATAATTAAGCACACATTCAGACATTGTTTTGGGGAAAATATCACTGAAGCATTTGGATGATTCTAAACTCTCAGCTCCCACCCTGTAAGCAAGAGGTGCCCCCAAGTTTGGGAGTACTGCTGAAATTTTAAATTAACCAGAGTGGCTATTATACTGTTCTATTTTTCTGTGGTAAATTCTATAATCAGAAAAGTATTTAAACTCAATCACAATTGGTACTAAAATAACTAGAATTGGCATTTCTGATCCAGGACAGAACAAGAGAACTCTTGATTTCTTTTTCATGGCCACCATACCCTTGATGAATAGGCAGAGGAAAAGAAGTTTTTTGGGACTTTTTATTTTTCATTTCACAGCTCACTTCCTTTACCTGTCCTAAAAATGCCAAGGAGAGTTAGTGAAGTCCTGCCACACTCACAGTGCAGATACCCAAATAGCTTCCACAGAATTATTATTTCATTTTCTTTTTATTTTCAACAGCTTTACTACTATGAGGTTATCAACATTAAAGATAGGAAGGGATATAGAGGGGTTGCTGGCTGTTTTAATCTGGTATTTATCACATGTGGAATCAATTTAATGATTTCAGCTCATTGTACTAATGCAGCTACTAAACCTGATACACTATATTATGTACTCTGAAGAAAAAAGCCATGAGTCACCCCTTACTGGAAAAAAAGCCAATCAAATAAACCTGCAGTAGAGCACATATTCCTTGCTTCACTGTCAATGGGTGGAGAAAGTGAAGGCCAGCACTTGACTTAGCAGATGAACATCAAAGAAAACAAATGAAAACCTCACCTTTCTCTTCCTTGATTTTTTTTTTAATTTGAATAGTCACTTGGCTTAATAATCCCAGGGACTTTTGCAGGCCTGGAATATGGAATGCTCATCTTACAAACTGCTCTCATTCAAGAGATACAAGCTCCTTACTGAAATGCAGCTTGCCTCTCCTCCTGCCACAGACTGGGATCCAGATGCATTTACCTGGAATTGGCTTTTCTTGCTGCTCTCTCTCTAGCCTGCAAATCAGATATGCCTGTCAAATGTAACAAGATCCTAATTAAATCACTGCATTTCTGTACAGCCAAGCATTTAAGCACCTGCTTAACTTCAGCTATGTGCCTATGTTCCATTAATATTTCCTTGTGGTTTTCTTTTTCTGAACTGAGACCTATCAAATTAGTCCAAGCTACTACAATTATTTTTTTTAAAATCAGAGCAGGAAACTCACATTGATGTTTTCTGTATTTCCTTTTAAAACTTTGCTTATTCTCAAAACTTACAGATATTCATACAACTTTATTGGTTTTGCCTGTGCTTAGCTGGAATAAATTCCAGCTTAGTTTATCTTATTCATGGCCCAACACGTTCTAAATGCTGGAACGATCCTGTGAAGACCCAAACAACACACAGGTAGGAGACACAGCAAATAGATTGCTGAAATGCTATATTTCATGAACGAAGGGAGTTTTCCTTTGTGCCACCAGTCAAACTCCAGGCCCTGGTCCATCCTGGAGGTGGAGCCCCTGTTACAGGGTGGGTGAGAATTCAGGTTCAGCACAGTAGAAGGCACTGGCCAACACTGCTCTCAGTGTGAAAGGCTCCAGAGAGACTGGAGCAACTCAGATCCTCACTTGCAGGACTGCAGCCTTGCCTGGTTGGTGTCTGTCTGCATGTCCAGGTCTCCCACAGCACGCAGGCCGCACCCACAGCCGAGTGTCCAGCACCATGAGTGATGTGGTGACCTGTGGGAACTTTCCACAGAGCAACACCTTGCAGGGCTGCCTACCAGTCATCTTCTGTCACTCCCACCACTTTATAGCCCTCTGCAGGTCCTGCTAATTGGCTTCATCTCCAATGGCCAGCGGGTCAGGCTCTCTCCCCTGCCCTAGCAGCAATCCCTGCTCCCGTGTGACTCTCTGGGAAATGCACTCTGCTCTCACAAATGCAATCACCATCCCCATCCACTGCACTGGTATTTCTGAAGTTTATCACTTAGGAAAGCATGATTCATGATTTCTGAAGTCTCTAGATGGAATCCATGTTTTCCTCACATTTACTCAGGCCAATATTCACTGTAAAGTGTATTGCTTGGCCATTTGCTGCACTTCTCACTGTGAAAGCCTGAAGCAGTATAAAAGTCAGTCTTTCAAAACAGACTCCAATGACAAAAGCCAGCAATATGCCACACAGCACTTGAGCAATAAAATAGGACAATCAATCAAAAAAATTAAAAGCTCCATGTGGTATGAAACAGTAATAAAGTAGTGAGGGGAACTCATCATTCTCTGGGAGATAAGGCTTCCCCTGTCACTCAGGTAGGGTCTGGCTCCAGACCTGATGTGACTGCTGGAAGGATGTTCCAGAAGGATATTCCATCCTGGATACTCACTCCTTCCTGTATGTCCCCCAGGACAGCAGCCTGGCACTGCTGCCACTGCTTCCTGGCACCTTCCAAAGGAGAACTGCCCAGGGCTGAATGCCTTTGCTAAGGAGCTAACAGACCATAGGAATCCAAAAAACTTGGGCACGATTTTCTTCTGGGTACCAAAGGGAAATGCTGCAGCTCATTTCATTTCTCAGTGAGCTCCAAGGGCCCCAGAATTAATGTTCTGATGCTGCTGCAGGAATGAGAATCATAAAAGTGCAGCTCCTTTCCTTCCTTGCAGGGAGACAATGAGTAGCACACATAGGGACAACCTTTTCCCAATAATTAGCAAAGGAAAGATGTTTTGCTGAATACCACCTAATTCTATTTATATACTCCATATATATATTTGTTCTTCACTTCATCTTTCTCTGTATTCCCTGTATCAGTGAAAACCACCATTACTTCAAAATGCATGTGTATGTATTTTTGTTAAAGGAGGGTAATAAAATCCTCATACCTAACAGGATCCAGAACTTTGGAATGGTACAGCAATGACACAGAATGTCTCAGCAGCTACTTGTCATATCAGATGTAAAATCTTATCAATTCAACAGTTAATTTTACAGAAAACTAAAATAAGAACCCTCTTGCCTTTGAAACTAGATTTTCATAATCAGGTAACTGAGTGTACAAACAGGATTTTCATCAACAAAACTAAAATGCCATTTAGAAAGTTGAAGAATGTCTGTATGTAAAATACTGAACAAATATTAATTACATTGAAGTGAATTGATAATTCATAGATTCATATCATTCATATATTCATATCTTCTGAATAGACATGTAATGGAGATGCATGCTAGTAATTTGTCAAGAACTAACAGTTCAATTAAACTGCCCTGTGAAGATTTATTATGGAGTAGCATTTTTGGGGACAATCTGAGTTTCTTTTTCCAAGTTGTAACTGCATTCAAAAAAGAGGAACTAACTGAATATAAAACCCTGCTTGCAATCTTCCAGAGATTTAAAGAAGATTATGATTCCAGATTGTTTTCCAATGGTTCTCTGTGTGTATGTTAAATATTGTCGGATATTTTATTACAAATAACAAAATAAAGGGTTCAGTGTCAGACCAAGAACTTTTTCACCACTTGTGTACCACACAAAGTTAACCCAGGATTACTGCAGACTGGAAGTGCTGATTTTTAGAGCAATATTTAGTCTAGTTCTACTGGTGGATTTAGGTTTTCTTGCTTCACTTGGACATTTGCAGCTCTGTAAAAACATCATTCATGTGAGTTATTTCTGTCAATATATACAATAAACCCACCAGAATGATCTTTTAAAGAAGCTAATTAATTTTGTAGTCAGGTAGAAGAGTAAGCCAGCAGCAAACGTTTTTGTCTGTGGAAGGGCAAAACAAAGAACTGAAATGATTCACTTTGGGAAGAAACTTTGGGAGCAAAGGCACAGCTGGCAGCAGTGGCACTGCTGGGGCACATGGCAGCCACAGGGGCATGGCCAAGGCAAAAGGAAACACCCAGCAGCTGTGCTGAGGCCTGGCAGTGCCTCCCAGCACCATTCCCAGCCAGGCCGTGGGAATCATGCCTGCCTTCTGCAGCCCATCAGCTCCTTTCATCCACAGGAAGGGGAAAATGGGCAGCAGAGAAAGGAAAAAGATTGCCAAGGAGAGAACTGAAATCTGTAGGCACAAACCCAAATGTGGAGTTTTGAACAAAACCTTACAAGCCATCCAAGTGCCCTGCTCTTGTGTGACTGACTCTGCCTGAAAATGCCGGGGTTTTCGAGGTCCACCGTCAGGCTGATGGGTTTTGTGAGTTTTGACCAAATATTAGGAGTTGTAGCTCTTTTCTCAAGTGGAAACTGAGACAAAGTTCTCCTAATGTGGATACAGGAACAAGCAGCTGGAAAGTTCAGAACTTCCTGAAGCCAAACCTTCTTTGGCTCTTGGAGAAAAACCTGGCAGTGACACGGGGTGTTCCACAGGTACTGAGAACAAATACAGTGCTTATTAGCAGGAGCTGAATTCACTTGCTAGAAAAACATCCTTCCCAACAGAATTTCCTTTCATTTTTATGAAACCAAGCATTAAAATGTGCCTTTTACTTGTCTGTGCTCTTCTGCTCTAATGTGGTTCAAGTTCAGATGCAATTTTCTTAGAGCAGCTCAGTTTAAGCAGTGAATGGTTCTCTGAGGGCACTCCCTGCCTTCTCTGCTATCTCACATGACCTGTGCTGCCAAACTTCAACATGGCCATGATAAACATTAGCATCCTAAAATGGCACTTGCTATGGGAACCACTAATGCTTCTTATCCATGGATTTTTCATTTATATAAATGCCAATTCTAATTTGTACTAACAAGTAGTAACTTCATTGAACAGGAACTGTGCATCTAATTCCTGTAACAGTATTCCATCAAACAGTTAAATCCCTTTGTTTGATGTCAGGTTATTTACAACTTTGTAAAAGAAATAAGTCTTTATATTAGTAGTCCAGAGTTTCTCTTCAAAGTTAGATCTGCATTATTTCTTTGCTTCTATATAAACAGATCTCATACTGCTAGTATTTAATCAGCAGAATATGTCACCACTTAGGCTCTTCTTCTGTTTTAAGGTCAAGCTCTTTTCTTTCCATTTTGCAAACTCCACTATTGGCAAAGCTCTGAGCAAAGAATGTTCTAAATTCCTGCTGGCATTTCTCAGGAATCAGAGCACCATTTCCATGCAAAAAGAAAGTTCCAGAATGCTACACTGAAATTTAAAAATAAGAATTTTGTCTATTTGAAAAATTCCAGTGTTTATTTTCTTAGTGTCACATGTAAGCCTTCAGAGAGAAGATAGGAATGGTTCAGGAATAACATCAGCCTTCCTATAAAGCACATTTTAAGCACTGTCCTTTTAGAGCTCTATGGTTTAAGCAGATTCAAGGGTGTTCTGTGTATACATCACAGAAAAAAATTGTTGCATCAGTTTTTGTGTAACCATCCTAGGACATATGAACATTTAAGATAGGACAAGGGCCAACCACCATGACAATGATGCACTGAAAATGTAAAAATGTTTATCAAAAGTGATGCTAGTGGAAAATCTAGCAAAAGGTCATTATACAAAGCTTTTGAAAAAATGCAGCCCAAAATGACAACTAACAAGTCCCCTTAGTTATAAGACAACAAATGAAGGATATGTAAGATTAAATTCAACAATAAATAAATAATGTTCAACAATAATTGTAAAATATAAACTTCATTTCAATGTGATGAAAGGAAAATGGAAACAATTCTCATATGCATTGAGGTTACTCGTGAATTTAATACTTGTCTAAGCTGCAGGAGAAAATAATAATCTAATATCTGACCAGGAGAAGGTACTAAGGAAAAGCCTAACTTCTGGAGTGATAGCATTTTAGCATATATTAACATAAAAATAAATATTTACATGTGAGGTTGTTCTCACACTTCAGGTTAATGATAGATTTAAGGACCCCATTAAACCAAAGGGTATCACTGCTTTCTAGAAAATTCTAAGCTTCATTGTTTCCACAATAGTGTAACAGAAGATTCATATGTTTAAGTGTTGGCCTAATAATTTTTAATCAGAAAGTATTATTATAGATCCAATGTATGAGAAATACCTATCTTCTGTCAGATAAAATAAAAAACCCATCACGACACATCTCAAATCCTCAGGGGGTATTCTGAGCCCTGAAGTGATCAGAATTAGCTTTTGTAGCCCTGCACTGTTTTTGAAGAATCATCTTCACCCTCGGATAACATCCCCAGCTTCCATGATGAACCCCTTGAAACTCAGGCTGCTGCTTTGGGCACAGCTCTGCAGTCATTTACTGTGAATGAAATCCAACTGATCTGAATGAAGATGATTTAAAGGGCAGAGAAGAAACAGGACCAGTCAACAGAAGTTCAGGCAAACTATTGGCTGTGGTTTCTGCCAGCACCCTTGGAAACAGCTAGTTTGGGTCAAAATCCCCAGAAGGTGTGAATAATTCCAACATTACAGTCTAAAACACACAATATCTTCTTGCGTGTCTCAGAGCATTTTCTCTCTTCAGAAGCAAATATTTCCTGTCACACTCTGGAACTCTGGTCACAAGTAAGCTATATAGTCTTGGAATTATTATTCCTAGCACGTTTTGTCTTATGGTTTCCACAAGAAATGTAAAGGGTTTGTCTAAGCACCCAATCATCAACTAAAAAACTTGTGAAACACTGAGCCACTGGACATATTACAGAGCTGTCTGAGACAAAGCTTCAAAGAGAGAGCAAGAAAATGTGCTTTTCTGCCACGAAAAACAAACTCCAATTTACCCTTTACTAAGGGGAGAGGAAGACGAGCAACATTTTCCATAATGCATTTTGTTCTTTATGTTCCAGTATCGCTTCAAACAAGTGTGACTGGAGCTGAACACGACCCAAGGGAATGGGGAGACTCCTCCGGGGCTCTCGCAGGCCGCCAGCCCCGGAGCAGCATCCGAGGAAGAGCTGTCAGCTCCGGGACACAGAGCAGCCGCCGCCTCGCCATGGGGCCGGGCACAGCCACGGCGGCTCTGCGGGGCCGCGACAGCCGAGACTTTATGAGAGAGGCACAGGGAGTTCCCTCACACATCAGGCGAGACAGACAATAGCTCGCAAGGCTGATTAAAGATTTGCAGGCTTTAGACCGTGTTTAAAGTGCCCGTGTGAAAAGCGGTTCCCAAGCGAAGGGCGAGCACCGCGCTGGGTGGGAGCGGCAGCGGGAGTTGCGCAAGCTGCGCCTCCGTCCGAGCCCAGCTCCGAGCCGGAACAAACTGCGGATGGAGCAGGATTCTGCCAAACTCTGCGGGGTTTTCTCGATGCGGACCAAGTTCCATCGGGGATTAAGCTGAGACCACCAAACTCCTTTTATCCTGACCCAGGAGTAAGATTAGAACGCGGCGCTCCGGAGGCAGCAGCAGCTCCCTGTCTTCTCTAAGCCTCAGTTAGGGACTGTATTGAAGGCTGTTGGAATTACTGGCTTTTATGACATTGAGAGATAAGTTTATCCTTCCGTGTTTACAGTTTGAGAGGAAGACAGTAAGACAAATCCAAATGCATTAATTTCTCACACTAATTCCTATACACTCTCTTCTCCTCCAGACAAGAATGAGCCAGTCATCATGAACTGAAACTAAATACACTTTACTTCATGCTAAGTCTTTGCTCATATTAAATTACCTTCCCCACCTCCTCTCAAAAACCCTCAAAAATCCAGGATGTATTTTGGAATGTTAGAAATACAATTAGGATGTGACATACTTGATTTGCTTTGTCATAGATCATTCTTTAAAAGAAAAAGTTCATCAGGAAGCTCAAACAACAACAAAGGTGTCTGACAAATTACCTAAAAGGCATCCCCACTTTTGCCTGACTGCCCAGACAGGAATGCCATCTCTCCTGAAGACATTGGTTCACTTAAGTGAATTTATGTGGCTGAGGATGTAAGGCTGTGAGAGCCAAGGCATACATTACAGAGCTGCCTTAATGTACTCAGCTCTAACTCGGGCACTTTAATCCTCAGGGGATTTCTGTTCACAAGCTCAAGTGCTTCTAAATGTGAGTCAAGACTACAACTTCACATGAATCACTCACTTGCCAAAATCAGCTATTCCACAAAATTTACCAGGTATTTTTTGTTCAAACCTATAAAGCTTTAAAACATCAGGGAGTGGGGCTTTTAAAAGAAGTTTTAACGAAAAACCCATAACCTCAACATGAAATCAATACTCCTAAAAATCCCTGTTTGAGAAGAAACTAACAAAATCAGAGTTAAGTAAATTCAGATCTTATTTACTTACATATAGGGATATTAACTGCATGGTAGCCACCAATTCCTGCCTCTTTGCTCTTTGTGCTGTATTTTCATAAAGTCCACCTACCAGATCAAAATTGTGCCAGCTCCTCCACAGCCCCAAAAGCAACATAAACTATGAAAGTTTAATGATGGCCTCTAGTAAACAATCCATATGGAAACTCGATGTATTTTTACAACTTGCAAGTTTTCCTGTTGACTTCTGATTTTCACAACTTTTCCATTTTAGAAGTATTTTTCTTCCTTCTCGTTAACACTAGAGAAGACTGGCTCCATCCTAAAATTCAGTATGTACTAACTCTGTCAAAAACACAAAATAATTTCTCTCCAGAAGGTCACTTTTAATCTTAAATCCCTTTGCAAGTGTCCCTTGCAGCCCAGTGCCTGTAACCATGGTTAGGATGTGTCATACACAGACAGATAATTGTGATACACACCGTGGGACAAAGGCTCCTGCTACTTTATGATAAAAGAAGGGCTTACCACTCAGAAGAAATTAGAAGAAAATATGACCATAAGTGAATCATTTAACAAAAAATGGAAAATAATCTCGGGATGAAACCTTTACTGGGGACTAACTACCACGCTTTGGGTGCCACAAGTGAGTTCTAAATTTCAAGGTCCTTTCAGAGCTATGGCTACCATACAATATTTCTATTTCTTAATACATTATATTTTTACCTGTGATACTGCTGTGTGATATTTAACATATTTAACATGGGAGAAATTTCCTCCCAAAATACCCTGTAATCTCACTGCTCCTTACTCCTTTACCTGGAGTTAGCTGGCGTGCCTGAAACATGTTTTGCAACAAATTTTCCACACCTGTATAGCAAGGAAAAATTTCTAGTAGGTGACTGATACTATTAAATCTAATTCCATGTGCTTCTATTTTCAGCATATGGATCATTAGATATTAACATTTCAATTATTTATGAGTTTATAGCAACAGTCCTTGTTATGGACACAGATGTCTGGGGACAGAGGGTTTGGACACAGAAGTAAGTGAGATTTATGCAGCTGGAAGACTTCTGGGAATGAAATCCCTTCTTCAAGGACACATAGTGTGCATGTATATTTTTGAAAAGTTTCTGAGAGAACTTTTTACTTCTATCTACAAACTTATTTTTATAACAAAGTTCTGAAAAGCTCCACACACTTTTTCCTAACTCTCAGCAGAGATTTTATTTTGCAGTCTAGCAACAGTATCTTCTAGAAGCATCCAATTAATATCTTACAAACCCTTAAAGTTGGTGGGATTCTTCTAGAGCACTCTAAATAAAGCGTGTACCAAAGACTGGCTGAACAAAAGCTATTTTTATTAAATAAAGGCACAGCAATGCAACTTCTTTTGGAGCCTATCAGTAAGATCCTGAGTCTGAGGATCTGATTTGTGAGGACTTTCCAGATGAAAAATATTCCCTAACTGCAATGAATATGGAAAGATTTCTATTCCCAATGCAGCAATGTGAAAGAAAGCAAATCATCTGTCATTCCTGTTAATTTAATTACAGGACCACATTCAATTATTCAATATAATATGCAAATAAGGTGAGTTGACAGCACATGATAATTATATTCATTATACTAATTAAATCAAACAATAAAAGGGAATAAAAATGTAATGAAATAGAAGGATAATTTAAATTAACAAGAATATTTTAATTAGGAACTGTAATTCTACAGTCTGATATAGCAGGGCTGGCTATTGAAAGATTGGACATTACTTTTATTACACAGTTTAGCTTTAATGTCCATCCTTGGTATCATGGGACCTGTTTTTGTATAGCAGCAGATTAAATGGTGGCCAGAACAAGAGAATCCCTTTTCCCTGCTGGTCCCTCCTGGGAGCAGATGCCCAGTGAAGCTGTGAGCAGGGGCTGTCTGGCTCTGCAGTAAACAGAGCTCACGTGTGGATACAGAACAGACAGGGCAGCTCAGGCTCACCACTGCCTTTGCAGAGCTTCAAATATTAAAGAAACACTCCTTGCCTTCTGCAGTTTGCACTTCCATAACTGATTTATTTCTTCAGTGACAGCAGCTGCCCTGGAAAAGCTTTATGAATGTTAAAACAAAATAGGAACGAAGGAAGGGAATATTACTAATATATTATATGTGGGCAGAGTCAGCAAAATCACAGCCTTTTTAAAATAAACAGAGCAAGCACTATCAAAACACTCAGGAATGTGTTCCTCAGGAATCCACTGTCCTCAGTGCTCCTGACAGAATCACTTGGGGCTGCCCAAAGCCAGGCGTGGTGCAAACACCAAGTGGGAGCCCAGGCAGAGCCTCTGGGTGGGACCCAGCAGGAGCTGGGGGAAATCTCAGGCTCCAAACTGCACAAGAGAAAAGCACTTTCCTCCTTCCTTCTTCATTTGCTGCTCAGCTAACTCTGAGGACTTCTACAGACAGCAAAACAAATGAAGCCAAACCCGTATTATATTAAATGACTGGCATATGATGCTCTTGGAAGATTTTGTTCTATGAATGTGAAATGTTTAGGAAATTGCCCTCATATGATTTTGACTGCATAGTGGTAGTAGTTCACCCATTTAAATCACAGTACTACTACAGCAGGTCAATGCTGAGGTTGACAGGCTGTAAAATTTCTGTTTTACAAATCTATCTATTCTCCAAACTGGGGAACTGCTTCACTTTTTTTTTCTTTTTTTTTTAAGTTGTGTTTTTTTCCTTCTCCTAGTATGCTGCTTTG
Organism: Setophaga petechia; assembly: GCA_024362935.1. Classification (NCBI taxonomy): domain Eukaryota; kingdom Metazoa; phylum Chordata; class Aves; order Passeriformes; family Parulidae; genus Setophaga; species Setophaga petechia. The sequence continues at coordinate 16,224,516 of JANCRA010000016.1, forward strand.
GATATTTATCTGTTGATGTGGATAGAAAAAGGAACAACAAAAAGGGATGCTGAAAACTCCAAACAACTGTTTGTCCTTTTCTGTTTTGAGTACTGAAAGGAATAAAAACATACCTCCGTTTGTAATAAGAAATACAACTGTAGAGAGGAAAGGACTTTAAACTACAAACATTTAGAAACAAATGCACATTTGACTGCAAGAAGAACCTGAATCTGCCTTGAAACACATCACTTATGGACTCAGTTAAAGTTGATTCAAATATTAAATAGAGCTTTCTGGCTTTATAGAAATTTGTTTTCATAGCTCAAGTCTAGTGTATCTATTTTTATTACACTGTACTTGCCAGGACTTCAAGCCTACTATTTGAAAACTTTCACTGTGAGACCAATTTTTTATTTTTAGTAGGACTCCCCAGATGATCAACAACGGAAGAAAAAATTGGAAGCTCTTAACATAATAAAAAATTAAACCATAACTGAATGAATAGAAAGCACTTCCCTCTTCATGAAAAGCAGCCTGTCTAGTAGAAGTCACAACACAAAGAGCACCTTAAAATAATGACCATAAGCAAGTCATACTGCTTTGCCTGGTAGTAAAAGAAAAATTACTTCCTTTCACTAAAAATCCTTCCTAGTATTTTTCAAGTACCTGAGTGAGGAAAGCCTCAGTTTTTCAAAATGTACTGCAGGAGCCCTGTGCTGCAGGAACCCTGTGCTGCAGGAGCCCTGTGCTGCTGCAGGAACCCCCTGTGCTGCAGGGTTCCCCTGTGCTGCAGGAACCCTGTGCTGCTGCAGGAACCCCCTGTGCTGCAGGAACCCTGTGCTGCAGGAACCCTGTGCTGCTGCAGGAGCCCTGTGCTGCAGGAACCCTGTGCTGCAGGGTTCCCCTGTGCTGCAGGAGCCCTGTGCTGCTGCAGGAGCCCTGTGCTGCAGGAACCCCCTGTGCTGCAGGAACCCCCTGTGCTGCAGGAGCCCTGTGCTGCTGCAGGAACCCTGTGCTGCTGCAGGAATCCTCTCTGCTGCAGGAACCCTGTGCTGCAGGAATCCTCTCTGCTGCGCTGCTCCTGCAGTGCCAAGTCCTGCATGCAATGAATCCCATCTGTTTGGACTTTGTGCCAGAACAGAAATCCTTGAGCTGCAGAGAGAAGATGACAGGGTTTGCTCTCCCTGCTGGGGCCAGCTCGACCCTGGGGCAGCAGAGGGACTCAAAATGGCAGCAGCACCACACAGGGTTAAAAATGACCACTCTGAAGTGCTGCCAACAGGCAGCTCCAGATCCTGAGTGGGATTTTGGTCACACAGGGCAGGGAGGCTGCAGCATCCTCCCTCCAGCTGTGGCCAATCCCACAGAAGCATCACTGTATAATTATATAATACTTGTGACAGCATTGTCAGCTTTAACATTTTACAGTGTTCCAATTACAGTCAATAACTGTAAGAATGTTATAGAGCAGCTTTTCTCTAAAACCTTTCCTGACAAGTTTTAACACTTCTTCCTGCTCATCAGCTGAACTGAGGGCACTGAGCTCCTCACCCTGAACCTCTGTCCCAAAAGCTGAGCAAAACAGGGAACAAGCACAGAGAGAGAACACAGTGAGTACCTTTCCAAAATGCAGCATTCAGCTGAATTGTACCCAATATGTGGGCACTGTAATGCAGTACCCACATATTCAGTCAGCTTCTCATATTCCAAGAGCCAGTGCCAAACCCTGCCCTGCCCAATACACCCTGAGATGTTATAGATAAGCTCAGGAAACCAGGAGATTTTTAAGACCAATAAATCTGAAATATTTTTTGAGTTTTGTGTCTGTGTTACTTTATAAGCCAGTAAGAGAAGTCACAGAGTCCAGTGGCAATAGTGGACAACAATTAAGGAAGCTAAAGGGGAATTTCCACTGTTTCTTGAATAGGGCATTTAGTTAATGACTGAAAAGATTCATGGAGAAGAATGGCTTAGACCTGAGCACTGGCAAGCAGGGAGACAGCTACATTGGCATCCAAGGACAAGTCTTCATGGGAGAGTAGCTTAGTTGGCTTTAAAAAGGTTTGACTTGGGTACCACAACCATCTGATTAAGCTGATGTGAAGCTAACTTAGAATTAAAAATATCAGTGGCTAAGTGTGCCTTGGCAGGGTGCAAGGCCAGTTCAAATCAATGCAATGGCAGCAGAGGAGCTACAAATGGAGTTTGTTTATGGACACCCAGGATCAATGTCTTTGTCTTAACACACAACTTCAGTTTCTCTTTAGCAAACACATCCCTTTGTGCTCATAGAATCCCAAGTGCTTCAAAAGCAGTGCTGAGGGGATAAATTTCCAGACTAAATGAGAGACCCATGACTAAATGTGCCCTTGATAACTTCTGATCCCCTTTTCCATTTGCCTTACCTGGTTATCTGGGTTGTTTACAGTGAAGTAGCCCACACAAATGATGACTTCGTGCAGCAATCCTTCACAGGTATGCTGAGAGCAGTACCACAGCAGGGAGCTGATAATGTGCCTGAAGGCCAGGGACAGCCCCTCAGCTCCCACAATCGACTGAAAAACAGACCAAGAAACAGAAATCACACTCCAGCAGCCTGTTCTAGAACTTGTGTGAATTGCATACACGTCAACTGCACCCTTCTGGGGTGTTTTTGCAAAGACTATGTTCTTCCTTGTGAAAGGCCACAATCAGATTTCTTTTTTCAGCTGCTTATTGTTCACAACTGGAATATAATAATAAAAGCCACAGAAACAAGAATAAATTCAAATTTTCAAGGGACACAGGAAAAACTGGATTTTGCTTATTTGACATTCAGTGTAGCATTAGGTTGACCATTTCATTTGACATACATTACACAATCCAGGAATATTTAGTAATATCTCTTAGAAACAAGCAAAAGAAACCAAACCATCTTCATTTCTGCAACAGAGCAAAATGCATTTCTCATTAATAACTCATGCTCTGAATGGAATCCAATGATTAATAACAAATAATGACTTTTCAAACATTACAAAAAGTTAGAAACATCCAAAAGGAGAGAACAGTCAGCTGCAAAGCTTCTTGGGATGTTTTTTAAAAGTAGGCAAATAGCTGTAACGTGGAGATTCAGAATTAGATTTTATCTGTGCAGCCTACAGCCTCTATTTAATAAACATGTCAAGCAGACAGAGCGACACAGGGTCAAAGGGGAAAACTAAAGCACAAGGAAGGAGCATGACAGTCTCCTAACTCTAATGAAACAGCAATGCAGGCCTGAGAAAATCTCTTTCATTTCAGAGTTTTCTTCATTTTCTACCTTGTAGCCTGTGGTAAATACATATACATAAATCCCAGGCTGTGGCATAGTTTAGTCCTGCTGAATTCCAAACACACCCAGAAAAGCAGGATCCTTGACAATGGAAGCAGGCTCAGCTGTGGATCCTTTCGATCTTGAACTTCAAGCATTCTGGTAAGTCAATGTATTTTCAAAATTTAATGCCCAATACAGCCACCATTTACTGCTTTATGTCATGTGAATGCCACGTTCTCAGGTCCATCCTTACTTAATTAGTGCTGTCTGTGCATGCTGTGACCCAGTGCTCTGGGTTTGACCTCCTCTGATAACAACAGGTCAAAGGGCACCTGAGTTTGTGTATAAAAGTTAAACTAATTTTTCAAGGAAACTATGCTTCCTTTTTAGCCAGAATTAATATCAGCTCAGGACCCTGTGCTGTTTCTCACTACCATCTTTCAATTGTTTATACTGTCAAATTAAATGAAATATATACCCATGAGCCATCTGTGCTAATACAAACTCGAGAATACCAGACCTCTTTTGCTAATCAGAGCCCCCTATTCCACAGTCCTACCAATTTGTGATAAAACTATTCCTTAGAGATAATGATCACACAGGAGGCTCTTCCCTCTTCTGTCTGCCAGCCTGCCATGGCCCATGGGGTCAGTGTCCAGCAAACTGCCTCAGGTGGATGTTATTTTTAACAGTACAGAAACAAATCCCATTAATGCACGGGAAGAAGAGCTGCTGAGCTAGCCCAGGGTGCCTGTCCATCACACACAACAGCATGCCCAGAGTCCAGCAAACAGTTGGACACCTCCTGAGCAGGGCCCTGTGCCCCTGAGCTGAGAGAAGCAGCTCCCACTGCTGGGGGTCTGGGGTTCTTCAGGCAAGAGTTACTGACTTGCACCATTTTGGGTAGAACAGGCTAACACAGACCATGGGGTTTGGAGGTTAATGCTGACTGTTTATCACAAATGCTGGGATGTAACAGTGTGGGTAGAGGGATAAATACAGACAGGGTGAGGAGGAGGTGGTGTTTTAAAAATGAACAGTGGTTTCTTGGGATAGCAGGGAGCAGCCCTCCAGCCAGTGGGACCTGCTACAGCTCCCCTGCCAAGTGTACTTGTTCAGTCAAGGCTGACTCTGGCACACACCTGTAACACCTACAGCAGCACACAAACAGCCAGGCTGTCACAGACCCAGAGTGCTGAACCAAGGTCAGGAGGGAACTGCCTTGAGTGACAGAAAGAAATGGAGTCAGTAGTGTGTGCAATCAAACTCCAGCCAGTATCCTGCTTCTGTCCCTGGAAAGAAACTCCAGCCAGTATCCTGCTTCTGTCCCTGCAAAAAACCCTGACTGCACTGGTGCTGCAGCTGCAGATGAACTCTGCTGCACACACAGGTCTTGATGCTGTTGTTACAGATGATACCAAACGTACTGAAAGTCCATGGCAAGAAACACCAACTGAAGGAGCCACACTAAATTCTTCATTTGAGAAAAGCTCTCACTGAGTTTAATGCACTTCAGATGGAGAGTGTGGTACAGCACACTACAAATTACACATTAAATGAAAAAGAAACCTGTTCTGTTGAATTGTGTAAGATTGATGCTGCTAAATGTGTTTTCAAAGCAATGCCTTCTGACAAGTTTTATATTAACAATACAACTTTACTAACTTACCTGAGAAATATACCACTATTTGTATGGCAAAATCATTCATTTACCCTTGGTCTCTGTTCATAGACAAAGGTAAATAGTCATTCTCAGGACTCAATTTTTTTTTTAGTTTAATAAAAATTATGAAAACATATTTACCAATTTTTGGTAAACAAAATTTTACTTGCTAAAAAAATTGTATCAAGCAATTATTGTATCAAGCAATATTATTAATATTCAGTTACACAATCTTAAATCAAGTGGCCCCCGAAAGCACTGGAAAATATAATATGTGGTTATAATACAAGCAAATCCTTTCACATAAAATAAACTTATTTCGTCCTTTGGACTAAGATTTTTCTTTTTACACTTTTGGGGCTTAATAAATATAAAAAGCACTACGCTAGAAACAAGTAAAAAATAAGTTGGAAAACATAATGGATTTGCTTGAGCATTTAAAGTATTCTAAATTTTCACTTCTTGGTTAAAGTCATCAGCCACAGCTATACGGCAGACATAAGAATAGTTAGAAACTTCATGCACAAAATCTAACATTTCAAAACTCCTTCAATAACTAAGACCATAAAGACAAAACTTAGTCCAAAGATATAATCAATCAACATCACCCCACGAAGAAAAGTTGTAAAACCTCGGTTACCTGGAAGGCGGGCAGGTCGAGAACAGCAAAGCTGTTGAAGAAGCGCAGGCTCTGGATGGCCACCTGCACGGTGCTGGCAGCGTAGCTGTCCTTGGGGCTGGCGGTGCTGGGGTCGGAGCTGGTGCCGTGGAACAGGACGCAGTACAGCATGTGCAGCACCCCCACCAGGTCCGTGGCCTGCAGAGCCGCGCTCAGCCCCGTGGGCTCCTGCCGCCCGCTGTCGAACACGCTGCAGCACCTGCCGGGAACAGCCAGGTGACACTGAGCTGGCAGCCAGGGAAACCACAGCCCTTCCAGAAAATACTGGAATAATTCGGGCACCGCCTCATGCTCTCTGTAACTGCAGTGCTGCTGTGTCATTCGGGATCCTGCTTCCCATCCCGCCAGCGCCGAGCCCGGGGACACTGGAGCACGGAGGGGCTCCAGGCAAGCCCTGCCTCGGGTCAGCAGCCTGCTCTCACCTTGGCTGCTTGCAATAGCAGCCAGCAGCAGTGGGAGAACTCCCTGGAGCCTCTCCTGCCACAGTGATGGGCTGCAGGCACTGCAACAAACTGCCTACCTAAGTAGCGAAATAAGTTACTGGGAACAGATGATCTTAATCAAATGGGTCTGCAGGAATTTAAGAATGAAGTGTGGAGCAGCAGGAAAACACACTGCTCCTTACTTCAGGCAGATGCTGCTAGGGCAGAGTGCAGCAGGGCAGCAAAGCACAGGCAAGCACAAACCAGCACAGCTTGTGCACACAGGAACTGGGTCCCTTTGCCACCTTCTGGGGGTGCACATAAAATAATGGAGAAGGTTTTTGGTTATCTTGGATAACAGCACAGTACCTCAGTTACTGTGCTGATATTCAAGTTACTGGCAAGTAACTCAGGACTGCCCTTTCCATTCTCACATCCAGACTTCCAAAAACACTTCACATAATCCTTCATGATTTTTACTACTCACGTTTTTTTCACATTATTAATAATCCAGAAGATGATGCAGGACAACTACTAAGGAAAACTAAGAGTATCACTACCCTGGAGGCTAAATAATGTGCAAGCACAAAGTGAAGCCCCAAAATAATTCAGTAGGTTTTATATTCTCTGAATTCTAATTCAAACCCATAACATAAATTACTTGAATTTTATTTTGGAAACATATTTGGTCAATATTGGTAATCAAAGGAAACACTAAAATAGTAAAACACAGCAAACAGTAACAATGAAAATATGCTACATCAAGGACTGGCTTTTACCTCATCTACTATATTTCCATCTTAAAAAAAAGAAAAAAAAAGGAAAAAAAAAAGAAGGAAGTGTCAATATCAAAAGAGACTACAAAGATTGAATGTATATATGATTCCTTGCTCTAATTAAAGGAAAATATGGCAGACTACATGAGAAAACATTATAAAATGACAACTTAAATGAGGGTATTTTCCCCTTTTATAACTACTAAAAGCAAAGGAAATGGAAGTGAAAATCAGAACCATTTTCTAAAATAATCTGTAAGTTTGAAAACCTCAGTTTAAGAAAGCAAAGACCAGACACTCAGAGGGCTCAGAATTTTCCTGTTGAGCAGAATCAGAAAGGAGCTTTACCTTGACTAGAGCAGCTCTCAATAATCTCTCTGTATCTGTACCAGGAGCACCCTGCACTCCTCTGCTACAAACACTGGCTCCAGTGACATTTCCAACACAGATTCTAGGCAGGCTGAGTAATCCTGCCTTTTACAATTGCAGACAGACTTCTTCAACAGAGAAACTAAACCATGAGCTCAGCAACAACCACGTTTTGGCAACCATCGTCTTGTTCTGTCATTTTCACTTTTCCTAGTGAAGCAAATAAAGCAGGCAAGAAAGCACCACCTTACCCAAACCAGTGTCTGTCCACGAGAATTTCTGTCTGTTGGTAGCACTCCACCCCTTCCTTGGACCACAGGGAGGGAAAGAGGCAGAGCAGGATGAGGAACCTGCTTTCCCCAGGTCCCAGAGCAGCCCTGGGCTCAGCTGAGGATGACAGGACAGTATTTGGGCTGTACACAACTTGCTCTACTGGCACTCATCTGTTTCCACCACTGTCCCTCACATCTTTACCTTTACCTTACCAGATGATGCAAGGAGTGCTCTCATCTGAAATTAGCACTGATGGGTACCATTCCTGAGTTATTTCTATTTACAGTCTGTGAATATTCAGTGCTGCTGAAAAAGCTGTGCAGTGCTGTATCCTCTGCTGCTCCCCCAGGACCAATGTCCCAGGCCCACTGCAGGGACACCTATGGCTGCACAAGACCACCCCACACTGCAGGAGTACTCCACAAGCCTGTGACACAAGAATCAGATCTTTAGTAAAACACAGTAAGAACAAAAGCAGCACAGTTGTTTCTGTTCTCCTTAAGACCCTAAGATTTACTCCACAAAGAATAAAAAGTGGAAAAAACCCCTAGAGTTGTAAGTTTGGGTGGGGCTATGCTGCACAACAATTTACAGCAGGGCTTTGCTTTCCTTATGCCTGGAATCCATGCCCCAAATCTTCATTTTGAAGCTCTGTGGTCTCTCAGTCATTCTCTAAGTGTGAATGGAGACAGCAGAGACACTTCCAGAGCCATCACCTGCCTGTGCCAGCTGTGCCTTTGCAGATCCCTGCTGCCAAGTCCCAGGTGTGCTGGCACATCAGCCTGGCTGGGAGAGGGGCACAGACCTGATGAGGCTCCTGTGCCTGAGGAGGGAGAGCTGGCAGCTCTGGGACCACCCTGAGCACAGCTCTGCTCTGTCTGGGCTCCCTGCTATCCCAGGATTTATTCTGCAGGATGCTGTAGCCAAAATGTGCTAACCATCACTTAGTTACACTCGACTAACTAGAATGTTTATTGCCACAGGATCACATGAGAGCACAGCTCCTCCTGCCAACCAGGATTTCCTAACTTCACTCTTAGCTTTTTCAGCTGTACAAAATAGAAAAGTACACTCACAGTCAAATGATAACCCCAAATTAATTACTGCATATGATACCTCACAGAATTTTTTTCTGACTCTGTGCAATCAGAAGATTGACCAATTTTACCAAAGGTTAAAGTTAGCTAGCTTTCAACTCTCACTCCATCATTATTTTTAAACAATTCCATATGAGAAAGCTTACATTGCTGGATGAAATTCTATTACCATTTTGTGCTGCTCTGGGGCAGAGAACGAATTAAAATATCCATTAAAAAGTCAATTGTAAAATAACTAAATGCAAGCATTAGTTTTTTTTACAGAAAAGATGAAAAATTTTGAAGTCCGTACAGAACAAAACTGTTAAAGAGAAATTAAAAATCTGTCTGCTAGATTTGATGGATTGAAGGAACTGCCAGAAAAAATTCATTTTGGATGTTGCCTGTACTATGTGAACAGAACACTGGCTCCTGTTGAATTGAACTGTTGGTTCCACCACTTTAATCCTAAATGTTTACAATGAAAAGATAAAAGAAGTTATGTGTACTTGCTGTGGGCTGTAGAATAGAAAAAAACCTGTATGAAATTAAGTAAAATAAAGCATGAACCTCTGCCTCTACTGCTCTGAGTGATTTTTGTCAAGTCTGCACAACACTGGGTTTCATACATTTAGCAGATTTTTAGTTTAACCTCAAAACATGAGCCCATTGAAAATTCAGTTCTGTTGGGACAGACTGAAACAAAACCCCCCCCAAAACTTTCATAACATAAGATGACAATGTCACACCAGAAAATCAGACTTTACATAACTGAAGTTAGGAGATCAGATTCCTAGAGCTGCAATTCCTTTTAATTCTCCTATTTAAAGGAATTTTGTCTCTGAGTCTGTAACAGCTGCAAAAGTAAAATAGTCACTATGGACAAAACCTCTTCAATTAATCCCTGAAGGAAGCAAGATCCACTGGATTTTTAACACTGGTTGACAGAGCTGGGAAAACAAACAGGCTTTCAAACTTTACCATCACAATAATTATGTCTTAAATATAAATACAGAAGAACAGACAAATATTTATATTATGGTCAAACAACCTGCATGATCTTAAAAAATAAAAAAAGGTTTAATGAAATGCACAAATTTTCATTATGGGCTGCCACTGTGATTTTCAGCTTGGCCATCAAGGGCTTTCAGGAATTGGTATGTGATCTATGACTTACAAAAAGAGTTTAAGAATTAAAAAAATGTGGATATATCCATCACAAGAAAGAAAGATACTAAGCAGTGTTACTTTGTTGCTTAAAATACACTGCTATTTATTAAAAACAGCTATTCAATACAGCTTGATAAGAAACAGCATACTCTGCAGAACAAGTATAAAACTACAATTTCTCCAAGCTTCAATATGAGCAAACTGTTTATATCTGAAAATATATTGTTTTAAAAACTGGCTGAGCTAACAAGCAGACAAGCCCCTCTAAGGGTATACATTATAATGTTTGTATATTTGAAATATATACTCCTGATTAAAAACACTGAGTGAAATGAAAACATGAGTTTCCAAGAGGCTTAGAATATAATCTGTTGGGGTTTTTTATTATTAGGATTTAAAAACTATCATCAGTACTTTTTGCTTCTAAATTATTTTATTTAGAAAGAGATGTCAAAATAAAGAGGCCAAATAATAATAAAAGAACAAGAAGGAAGTATTTAGCACCTGTCAGACCTTGCTGCAATTCCCACTGTCAAGCAGGGACTGCAGTGCTGCACAGAAGTGATGAACTGAAGCCCTCCAGTACCTTCAGACACAAGTCAGAGTTGGTTTAACAGCACTGGCTGGAGCTGCTGTCCCTTGGAAGTGGTGAGAAGCAAAACCAAGGTTCAGACAGCCTTGCATCTGATTGCCCATGCAGCAGCCAAAGCAGACATTATCTTAATGACTGCCATAAAAGTGAGCCCAGCCCACTTCCATGTGCATCTGGGGCAGGACAGGCAGGGTTTCCCTGGGCCAGACTGAATCTGCAGCTTTCTGCCTCTGCAGCTGGAACCACAGCTTCACCAGCTGCTGACACACATTTATACACCCCAGCACTGCTCTGGCATAGCACAGCAGCTATTTCATTACTGCACTGCTCTGGCACTGTATTTTCCTGGGGTAATGAGAAAGCTTGAAGGCACTTCTTAAATAGAGAAAACAGCAAAAGTTTTGAACAGCTGGTGCTCCCAAGGACTTGCATAAAATTTGAGGGACTTATTTTTTATATTATTTGCAATATTCCCCTATGCACAAGCAGTATCCTCCTTGGACCTGTGTTATTGCTCTCTGCTGGGCTGCCCCAGTGACTGACCCTTACCTGCAGTGCTGCCCTGTTTTCCCCTGCAGTAACTCTGGGCCACTGGCACTTTATTCACTCACACTCATGGGCAAAAGTGACACAAGGCATTAACTCCAGCTCTCCACAAAGCAACAACTTCTGGGACAGCAGCCTTAGGTCCAGAGAATTAGGGAAAAGGGATCTAGGCTGGATGGACACTGGGCAGTACAGGAGAAGACAGGAACACAAGCAGAACCTTTGCTATGCTGATAAAGGACCTGCCATGGAGATCCTCCTCACTCAGAGTCCCCCCTGCTCTCAGGGAAGGCTGAGCTGAGGCTGCAGGGCCATGCCTTCATTAATGCTCCTTGCATTCCAGGCCTGCTCACTGTTTTCTGTCCTGTGGGTACAAGCCAAGCACATTCCAGATGTGTAGTCAGGACCTGAGGGCCCAAAAGAGGCCTTGAATCTCTCATACTTACAATGACACACTTGGAAAACAGGGCTGTCATCTTGAACATTGCTACTGGACATCTGCAATTCCACACAGATTCCAAGAGGTCTATATGGCCACACAACATTGTTATTCCATATAAAGTGTACTTAATATTTTGCATTATTTCAGGTTAGTAAAAATGTCTCTGTTTTCAATTCTGGCTACTGTTACTCCTAACAGTGAGCAAAAGTCAGTTAAGCATTACCAGGGTCACAATTTTCAAGCCTAAGCATCAAATGCCAGGTTCACCTGCTCAGCAGAAAGCTCAATATTCAGACCTGCTGCATTTTCTGATTTCTCCCTACAAACAGTAAGGGACAATGTCCTGTTTTCAGCTCTCATATGCCTTTTTTTTAAAAAACTCATCAGGGAGGAAGGAGCTCACACCTCCACTGTTAGCTATAGATGCAAAACAGCACCAGAAAAATGGGACTTCCAGTTGGAGGTCTCAAGTCACCCTCAATGATTCTCTCTGTGTAAGAGAAGAGGACAAAAAGTATCAAAACAAGCTTGAAACAGAGTAACAAGTTATTAAGGTTTTAAACAATTGTTCTTTTATATGTATTCCACCGTGTTTGGAAAATGTGCTATTCCATTCACAGCAAAATTTCAATTAAAAGAATCAATCAAGCATTTATTAGCCAGTATCAAAAATGATAATTTGAAAAGTAAGATCAATATCAAAGTTAAATCTTTTTTAAAGACCTTGATCATTAATGGAAAGAAAATCCTTCTTTATAACAGGGTATGTTTATAACATATGTTCAGAATATATTCCCTTATTTCAATAACATTTTATGATTTTAAAATTGAAAATCCTCCAATTTATGCTTCTACATTAGTAAGACTTTTCTTTACTGTAACTAACTCCATGATTTTGGACTTTTTTTCCCCTACAAGTCTACCACAGTAATAAAAGAAGTCTCTTAATTCATGTCTTAAAATTTTACCATCTACATTATATCAACCACAGACCTCATTTAAAACATAATGTTGATTTATATATATATATATATCTCAAATAATTTGAGGCTATTCTCTAATAATCACTATTGTTGTACACCTTGCCTGAGGTAGAGGCACGTTGCAGAGAGGGACTTGGCTGAGATCTCTTCACTGCCTACAGAATTCTCTCCATGAAGGAACTGTCCAAATACACACTGGGTGTCAATCCAGAGCTTGGTTTAGAAACTCTGCTGAATTTGGAGTTTCATGAGATGTGCTTTTGAGGCAGGCAGGAAAGTCAGACTGACAGCTCTTCCTACCTCAGAGCTCCAGAGATGGCCCAACATACTTTGTACCCACAGGACTGGATCTTTTGTTTAAAACCTGAGTTTTGAACAAGAACTCCTGGCCCTCTGGGGATATGGCTGCAGTACAGCTCCCAACAACCTGGTGGGATCTGAATGCACAGGAGAAGGATCCCACAGCTCATAGGGTATTTCCCAGTTGTGCAGGGCTGGTTTGAGCTCTGGGGTGGTCCTGGTACCCCACCCAGTATTTACTGTGTCAGCTCCCCACTGTGCCACTCACTGCTGAGATCTGCACACAGCCAGAATGCACCACCACAGGGCTCTCATGGATTTCATATGGAATGACAACTTCCTATGTGACAGGTAACAGCCTGAAAAGCTCCACTGAGAAACAAAAAACCAGATTAATTTTATATCCCCATCCCCTGGTTACCTATGAGGAGCATAAAGAAACTTCCAACCTGGAACCATCTTATATAGAGGGATATATGAAAAGAACATTTCAAAATTGCTCTTGCAAGAATGGCAAAAGCCTGCCATTATTTTGGCAAAACTTCTTTTCATGCTGCAGTGTCAGAGCACTTGAAATACTTGCTGGGCTCCTCCAATCTCAGTAAGAAGCTCAGCCCTTGGCCACAGAGGGCTGTGACAGACAGGCTCCTTTGGTGCTCGAGCCTGTACCAGCTGAGCTGAGTGGGAAAAGCTCACTGCAAAGGCTGCAGTGCCAGCACCCCATTCACCAGGAATGAAAGAGGCATCTGTCCTTCTCACAGAGGGGCTGCCTTTTGTGCTGCAAACAGGTATCACACATCATGTATTACTGTAGTGTGACATATTTAAGAATTCAATAAATTTGAGCTTTGTTCCTGCCACCTTAATCTGTGTTTGGCAGTACCTTTTTCCACTTAAATCACCTCCAGCACTGAGGACTGCTGTAACAAGACAGAATTACACTCTGCATACACTGCTTAAATGACAGGGGCTCAGGTGATGAAGGACATGTGATTTAAATTGCCCTTCTAATCAGGTACATCAAGGCTTTTGATCTTGAAGTGAAAGACAACAGTTTTGAAATCTCCAGGTTCATTCTTCTCATTTCTTCTCATGCTCAAATGTACAATGTAACCTGGAATCAGGGACAACCAGCATCTTTGGATAAAATCCAGAGCAATGGATTTGCTGTTTATGGACGTGGTAGGATCAGATACTTCTCAGTGTAGCTGTGAAGCAAAACACTCAAGCCCCCAAAATTACCCTGGTGCTACAAAGAACAGATGTTCTTGATGGATGGATGTGTGCAGTGCTGCACTATTTTGGGGTGCAAAGATCTCTAATATTTTGGTGAAGTGTGTGTCTGTTACAGAAATTGCAAATATTGTATTACTCACTCTGAGCTAGAACTATTATTCCGCTAACAGAAGGGTGATATTTTTATTATTTTATTTAGTGAGTATTTGACTTCTGGCAGTGCTCTGCTGGAATTTAAAATGCCAAGTTGGCAGCTTTCAGAAAGGGAAATTTCAGTAAGCTGGGATGGTCTCTTTGGGCTCATATTTCCTGCAGTTCTTTTTCCATGTGTTTGTGTCCCTGGCTACCAGCAACAGCTCTTACCTAAAGCTTTGTTTCTTATCCTATGTTTTATTAGCTTTACTTTTTCAACCCTAGCATCATTTTACCCTTCAGGAATGCATTGTGAAGTTCTGCCAGCCTTGATTTTTTCCTGAAATGTGTAACAGTAATGCTGTGGTAGGTTCTAGGAAGTGCAGCCCAAAGCTCTGAAATTGTGACTCCCACGAGTGTCAAGCTGTCCTACACTGCAGACCACAGAAGTCCAGATTTGCTGGCAGGCACAAACCCCCATGCACACTTCCCACAGCCTTGGTTAGGTTACAACAACAAGCATTTTGCATTAGAAAATTCCCTGACAAATCTAGTAGTAGCTTTCTTTATGGAAAATAGAGTTCCCTTACTGACAGTGGTATTTTAAAGAGCAAGAGCTGAATTTGGCTGCTCTAGAAACAAATCATAGAGACAAATCAATTAACAGTTGATTTTAGCCCACAATGAAGTACCTACTGAAGTCTTCGAGACTGAACATTCAAATTATCAGTGATAAAAGGCTGTGGAGAATGATGAATAAAGGAGGCAAAGTTTGCAATTCTGAGAGGTGACTTGTAAGAAGCAGGCTCAGTGCAAGTAACTCATTCCAGACTGCTGCTAAGAGGCTGAACAGAGGCAATCTCCAGCACTGTCTCTGTCCCTGTGTGTCTCAGTTCTGGCTGGCAGCCTCAGCAGGAGGCCCCTGCCTGAGCACCAGGCTCTGAGCTGCCAGAGACAGAGCACCCACCTTGCACTGAGAGCCAGGCACAGCTGGCACATCCCATGGAGCAGGGCACCCACCTTGCACTGAGAGCCAGGCACAGCTGGCACATCCCATGGGCACCCACCTTGCACTGAGCCCAGCACAGCTGGCACATCCCATGGAGCAGGGCACCCACCTTGCACTGAGAGCCAGGCACAGCTGGCACAGCCCATGGAGCAGGGCACCCACCTTGCACTGAGAGCCAGGCACAGCTGGCACAGCCCATGGAGCAGGGCACCCACCTTGCACTGAGCCCAGCACAGCTGGCACATCCCATTAGCACTGTACCCACCTTCCACTGACAGCCTGGCACAACTGCCACATCCCATGGAGCAGGGCACCCACCTTGCACTGAGAGCCTGGCACAGCTGGCACAGCCCATGGGCACCCACCTTGCACTGAGAGCCCAGCACAGCTGGCACATCCCTGCAGCACTGTACCCACCTTCCACTGAGAGCCAGGCACAGCTGGCACATCCCATTAGCACTGCACCCACCTTGCACTGACAGCCTGGCACAGCTGGCACATCCCATGGAGCAGGGCACCCACCTTGCACTGAGAGCCCAGCACAGCTGGCACATCCCATTAGCACTGCACCCACCTTGCACTGAGAGCCTGGCACAGCTGGCACATGCCATGCAGCACTGCTGTGGCACTCTGCAGGAAGCTTGCTACACTGGGGTTCTCATCCACAGGGCCTTGCACAGACAGGAAACAGCAGCACAGCTTGTCCACCAGTCCTATGTTCACCACGTAACTACAGACAGAGGAAAAAGTGCATTACAAAAAATAGTTCCACAACAGTTTTGGTAACTTTGCAAAAGAAGTAATTTTTGCTTCTCTGCTATCAAACCACTCAAAAAGCAGGTTTTGATCACTTAAATACTCCTTCTGAAAGGGTTCAATAAAACAATTCCAATTACAATAACTTCAGATCTGGCTCTCTGTGACTATCAGTAGTTTTTGTTACGAGCTCTGAGAGTTTTAGGATAATTTGTATCATACTGTACAAGAAAGATGAGTGTAAATGTTTATTTTAGCATACTGCTAGGAGGACAATGGAATTTTGCCATAGTTAGATGATTTATAATAATCTTGATAGCTCTGCAACAACACAATTTCTTTTTAGCATGAAGAGGTAAACTCTGTAGAACACACTAATTCAAGCAGACAGTGATGTTACCCAGATAATGTTTTACAGCCATTCATACATCATAGCAACCAGTGGCCAATTGCTGGGCTTTGTTCCCCTCCTATAAACACATATATGCAACAGCTCAGGGACTAATAGAATATTAACAACCTTCTACCATCAGTATAGAAGGATCAGGATCAAAACATCTCCTCAGCACTCAATCAAATTCAATATAGAGAAAACCATGTCATGACTTTTTTAAAAAACTGAAAGCTCCCTTCTTTTTTATTAGGGTTAACCAGATCATCATTGCTGATCCTCAGATCACAACTGCTGAACTTCCTTCTTTGAATTTCTAATAGCTTGGAAATATATGTCAAAAAAATCTGCTCTTTACCCTTTTACCAACATCTCTCTGTCCACAGCAGGTTCTTCCACACCTTGGTCATTATCAGCTCCACTTAAACCATGCACAGATGTATTTTTCCATGTCACTTTGCTGATATCACCTCACTCACCTACTTTCCTTTTCCACCACAAACATCCAGCTTCTCAGACTTTAGCCCTTCTCAAGCACCATATTCTGCTGACTTAGGTGAGACCAAGTCTCTTTGTGGACACAAAGGTCCACTGTAATCATCTCCCTTTCTTTCCCCTCTAATTTTCTTTCTATTTCCCTCCACTCCTACGAAGCAGGAGAAACTTCTTGTCAAAACCAGAAGCACTGCAGTTTTATCCTGTGCTGAGAAGACAAGGGGAAGTCATTGCCTTCAGACACCAACAAAAGATCCCCTGTTCCTACCCTGACTGCCTGCAGCAGCCCTCCTGAGATCCCTGTCCCAGCAGCTGCTCCTCAAGTGCCCTTGGCAGAGATGGCTCTAAGGACAGAGCTCCTGGACAAGGGAACACCACTGGCTTTCAGTTTGCCAGACTTGACTAGACCACCCTAACTTGACTCAACAGGGAACATTAATAAATAATATTGATTCTATCAATAAAGACCATTGATTAGATCATGCTTCTCACAGAAGTACAACTGTTGATTAAAAATATCTATTCCCTCACAGCATGTCCTACAGTCTGATTTTGGAAGAACAGGGGATTTTGACACTAGAGAAGGAAACCTTCTATTTTTCAGACACTGCTGTTGCTCAAAGACAGATTTCTCTGCCAGTGTCCACCCTAGTGACACAAAGCTTTTGGAAGAAGTGAAGAAATTAAGAATAAAAATACACTGGATATAAAACAAGAAGTTGAACTGCAGCATGGAAGATCTTTAAAGCTGCTGAAGTACAGCAGTTCAAAATACATAAAGAAGCACAAAGATTATTAAGTGCACACTCATTGTGCAGGTAAATTTGTCTGTTCTATTTAGCAACATGAAAGGTTAGTAACATTAAGTTTCTTGCCAATTTTGATCTAAGCAATCCACCTGATCACACAGGTGATAAACAAGTTCTCCTGCATTAGCAGAATAATTCCAGGAACAGAGCTGGGTGTTAGATACATCACAGTCACAGAGAAATGCTGAGTGCTGGAAACAGCTCTGAGAAATAGGAGGGAAGAGGAAGAGCTAAATAAAATAGAGCTAATGCTGATAGATGGTGGCTCACAAAAAGGCACAACCTTTCTCATCAGCATTCTCTTCCCTAGCAGCATCTCTACAGTGTGACACCTGCAAACTGTGTCCACTGTCCCCCTCCTTCCCACCCACAGCTGGGCACAGAGCAGCTGCTCTTCTGGCAGAGAGGAAATGGATGAGAGCTTTCAGTCTGCTGGGACCATCCTTCCCTGGCACCTGGAGACACCAGGAAGATGCATGGAGCTCTCCCTTCCTCGAGGAACTGAGCACACACACAAGTGGAATGTCAAAGCTCTCTAATCTATTGCCTCCATCTCTTTTCACCCACAGGAGCACAGCTGAAATAACCTGGCTACCCTTTTGATACCCAGACAGCACACAGATAATTGGTGTTTATGCACCAGGTCTAATAGTCCCAAATAGGGAAAAAAAAAAATTCAGTGCTCCTCTTTCTTTGCCCATCTTCCTAAAACTCTCACTTAATCAACTCCCCATGACATATGATACAATGACCTGGAGGTGAAAGATTCTCATTAATGACAGAATTTGTCTGTTTTTGACTGGTTTAAAATGCCCTCTCTCTTTTTTTCCTAATTGCACCATTACCTTGTCATCATGCCTTTCATTCCCCATTTATAACCAGATCCCCTAAAGTGCCTCAGGTGAGGGACCTGCTCACATTCTCATGTCTCTCCTTATCTCGAGGGTCTGCCTGTGCTGGGCCCAGCCAGTGTCAGATGTCTGCTCAGCACAGACCTCCCACCCTCCCATTCATAAATTGCAGAATACAACATCCTGAAATTTCACACCCTATCAAAACCTGTTTGGGGAGAAGGAGAGTTACATGAGAACACAGAAGTTTTAGAGGTCACTGGTATCTATGACAACTACTTGTTTTGCTTTTCTCCTCCAGATGTCCTCTTTGTCTCCATCAGCATCACACCAGACTTTGAAATGTCTGAGTGCTCACTGTGACATGTTTTCAGTAGCATATAAAGAACTTCATTTCTTCAGGGAGCTGAAGACACACTGATGATTATTTATATGACAATTTATTGATAACTCTTTATCTAGCTTGCCAGTGAAACTGTGCACTTTTAGCAAGTCTAGTGTACTGCTGGATATATATTTGTTTCATATATTTAAAATATGTATTAATTATGTATGTATTAATATATTTAGGTTCAGCTATTAAAATGCAGCTACATGATAAGATCAGATTCTAGGAATGACTGGGTGATTTTTATAATAGGAAATGTGGTTTTTTTGACCAGCTTATATGAATGCATGTATGACATGAGAGACCACAGGCAATGGGCACACACAGTTGGCATAGAGAACTGAGAGTAAAATATATGGAAACTAGCTCCTATGTAATCAGGAGAGAAAATTAATGGAAAGAGCATTAAAAACAAGTCCAGAAATAAAAAAATCTTGGGTTTCTGTATTTCTTTGTCTGCAGTTTTTTGAAGACCATTTTTGATTGAGAATACAGTATTTCAGTAGTTTTCTTGACTACCCACACAAACTACTCTCACTGCATCAAGGTTAAATCAGTTTGTTCCTCTCTTAAATCAATGCAATTTGCTTTCTCTCTCATAAGGAACACTTAAAAAAGTTTCATCATATTTTTTTAAACCTGATTAGGTCTTGGACTCTGCTGCTGAAGGCTTCCACTTGTGAGGATTTACTTTTCACTTCCTGTAATATCTTCAGTGCAGTAGAGTGGTTGTTTCCATCTGGGAAGCTGGAGATGAGACATCTGAAAATCACAGCAGCTACCCTCAGAAGTCCTGTTGTTAAACCTTCAAATACCTGCTTATTTACACTTCTGCCTGCAGTAGCATTATGGTCATCTGGAACACTAACCTAAGTAAAGAGAGAAAAACACAAAAAACCAGAATTCAGTAAAACTAACCAAAGCTTGTAGAGAAACATTTACAAATTCCCATAGGCCTACACTGAAAGTAATTATAAGGTAACATTCTAGCAGTGCTGATGGACATGAAACCATTTCAGGTACAAGGTAAGGTAAAGCACATAATCCAAGCTGGACCAGAATAAATCAAGTCAAAAGAATGCCATGTCTGAGAAGCAGGGAAGTCTGACAGCAGCAGAGTGTGTCATTGGCATGATTGTGTTCTTATGCATGAAACACCAGCAGTGACCACTGCACTTGTCCATCAGAGGTCACCCACCTGCCAGTCATGTCAGAAGCACAACACCCAGTTCCCTCTGAGCAGGCCTCAGAGGAATCTCATTTTTCTAAATCATTTAACTAGATCCCACTCCTAAAAAGGTGAAGTTGAGCTGTACAAGTGTAAATCTGAAGACAAATCTATATGCAGGATACAGATCTGGAAGGAGATTATTACTCATGGAGAGCATAATTTTTAAAAAATTCATTTCATTTTTCCATTTCTGCAGTCCAAGGTAATGAATGCAGCTGAAATCCTGCCCTGTTACCATCAAACAGTAAGTGGAGTGTGTGTGAAGTCCTGCAGTGCTCGAGGCAGACACTGGCAGCACTCAAGGCTCAGGGCTCCTGGAACATCCCCATGGTTGATGCTGCTGGGCCAAACCCACATCCCTCTGCTCTGCCACAGCCTGAGGGCTGCCACAGGCACCAGGGATCAATCCTGGCTGCAATGCCATTTTCCTTCCAGGTTAAAATCATTTACACTCAGTATTTGTGAGCGTGGCCAGAGAAATGCATTCCTCCTTGTACAGGTATCAGGAGGGATTTGGTGACACTTGGTGACAAAGAACAACATGCACATTTCTTTATTATTCATTAGCTCTGAGCCTTGTGCTGGTACTTAAAACTCATTGTAATGGTCTGTTCCTGGTGCTGAGCCAAGACAGCAAGTGAGAAGTCTTTAGCTGCTTATTCAGTTCAATAGGAAAAGCAATGCTACATGGCTCCTGTACCATTTGTTGGTAATAATTAAAATAATTCATGCCTAATGACACCAATTGCTCACTGAAACACACACTGAGCTTTGCCATGTGGAAATCAATTTAAATGTGGTTTTGTGTTTGGAACACCAAGTTTTAAAAACTGCTAATAAATGCTACTTACTGGGTTTTTTTCACCTTAGATGAAAAATTATATGTGCTATTTTAAAAAAGGTTTTATAATATCTTGCAGCAGAGCCTTTGTTTTGCTGTAATGAGCAGTACTATGAGTGGATAATGTCTGGTTTTGTCTTCCAGTTCAATGTACATAGGAAAAATATATTTTCTAAGTATATAGTCCTTAGCTATGAAAGTTCATGCTTTGAAATAAAACTGCTCTTCCCAATTTGTAAAATAAATAGATCTGGCACTTATTAGATAATTTACTGCAGAGCTTATTTCATGTTCAATTCTTCTGGAAAATGTGTGTGTGTGTTAATTAATATAAAGTGAGAACAAATGTGGTTTTTTACACAGTGTTATGGCAAACAACAGATAGAAGGAAATACTGCTTAGCAGAAAATAGGTACATTTGAACTGAATTCCTTGAAGATTCTCCTTTTACACTAAGTCAAATGAGTGACAACAGATCAGCTCTTTTACTGAAGAAATAATTAATGGGCTAGTGTGAAAGTGTGTTGAGATTTATGTTCAAAATTAATTGGTGTGCTTGCAGAAGCAAAATTAATTGGGGTGCTTGCTTGTTGATTATTATATCAAGCAAGGGGGTAAGAAATCTTAAGATTTAATAGTGTAATTATGAAAGCTTTCAGGCTCTGGTTTCTTTGTGTCAATTACATAAGGAGTAAATGATATTCAGAGAAAATGTGTTGAACACAAGCTTTGGATGGGTAAATGTAACAACACTCCACATTCCTGAGGTTTAACAGTTTCTGTGACACCAATCTACAGGTGTGATTACACACTTAAATTGATTTGTGGAGTAATTAGTACAAAACATTTTTAAATCACAAGGGAAGATCAGGAAATTGTAACTACTGTCCAAATATCTGACACATTCACATCTCAATGCTGTTTCAGCTTTTCTGATGGCTGACTTTGCTGGGCCTAACCAGGATTCCTACTTTCTTTAAGTTGGTTCTTGAATTGGAACACTCTGGAGACCTGACTCTCAGCTTGGTACAGACTCCACACCAGTCATAAACTATTCCTTGGAGAATTCACCCTGGGCAGGGGTTCCCATGCCTGTGCAGAGCTGCCATAAGCTCTTCAGCTCTGCCCAGCATCTTGGGCTTAATCCTGTAAGATGCTGCAGAATATGGCCCCAATCCAGTAAAGCACTTAGGCACACATTTAATATAGCTGAAAATGCTCCTCTGTTCTGACTCACATCACCAAAATACCTCTGCAGATCAGAGCACATTCTCCTTCTGTGCTAACAAAAAACAACAAACAATTTCCAGTTAGCAATGCAGAGGTCCAGCACTGACAACTCATTCATATTTTTTATTTCATAAAAGGCATAGTCCTCCACAGCCAGGAAGAATTTCAAATGTAGAGTTGGTAACCTAAATGGAAAGACTTCAGACCTTTAGAAGCAAACAATTTCCCTTCATTTGGTCAATTATTTAATATAATTCTCCCATCACCAAGAGTGATTTTGTGCTTTTTGCATGTGTAGTTCATTGGGCTTGCCTCAAAAACACTGAAATCCTACAGAAATCTCAGTAGGATGTCAGACTCTCTGTGGAGTAACAAGTGAACCAAAGAAATGGAAATGGCTCATGAAGGGCATGGCCCTGAGATGGTGCAAGTGAAGGTTTCAATTCTAAATTCCCCACCCCTAAACACTTCAGCATGCCATTACCTCTTCTACTCCAGCCCTGTTCTCAGGATCTACTACTCTCCACATGGGGTTGTGTCCTGGTTTAGGGAAAATATGGGAGAAAACCTCTTAAGGAGTTTCCTCTGGAAAGCAAATTCAAGAGGTCCCTTTCCCCATGTGGTTTGGGAAGAGATTTCCTTGGAGAAAAGTGGAAAAAACCTGTTTATTTAACAGGCAAAGCATTCACCAGCACAACAAAGAGCAATATTAAACAATTAAACCTCTTTCTGCTCTGAAGAGATGACACACACTCAGCAGGTCCCTCTGGGGGCTGTGCTCAGCTCACTCAGTCTCTGCTCAGTCTCTGATCAGTCCCTCTGGAGCTGGAAATGTCACAGGCCAGGCCTGGCCCAGTGGCCACACGTGGAGCTGTGGGTGCTCTGCTGGTGTTCAGGCCAGAGCAGGCTTGAACAGCTCCAAAGAAAGGGGAAAAAAGAAAAAAAAACCACACTCCAGGGAACTTCTTTGCCTCAGCTAGCTAAAACTAACTAAAAGCAAAGGAGAGCTCTGTCCTGCTGTCTGTCTGTCTGTCAGCAGACAATGCAATCCAGGAGCAGGAATGTGGAGGAATGAGTGCAGTGTCTGAAAACAAACTGTGCAGTTCTTCTCTCACCCCTCTGCTCTCAGAACCAGTCTTAAAAAAGGTGCAAAACTTTTTTCTGGGCAGACCAATGGGGAGAGGAGCATCATAAAGTCACCCTGGGACAGCTTGTGATTAGGGACTGAGGGAACTGCAGTGCCACACAGCTGAACCCTGTGGAGACAGATGTAATTTCAAAATGGGCTGGAAAAGCCCAGCAGCACAGATGTACCCTGGATTTCACAGCTCTTGTCATCATCAGTGCTAACATGGAGCTGCTTTATTTGATGCAGCACAGAAGACTAAAAAAAAAATGGCCACAAATGGTGAAGTAACTGCAATAGGATGTACACTGTCATTCTGGAGAACCCCAACTAAATGGCAGCACATTCCAGGCAAGAAGTGGAGGAGAAAAATGACTTTCCTGTGACTAGATGGCCAAATTCTCTTAAACCCAGTAAAATTTCATAGGTCACTAACCTCAAATATGGTCCAAATTTAAGCACTGTATTTTGGAGAAGAAAAAAATAACCAGCAACTGGATTTTGATCCCTACATTTGTTTGATGGCTACTTTACCTAACATTCACTGCACATTCACTAATGATGTCTTATTTAGAATTTTCAGATACTATTCCTTTAAAGATTGCCTTAAAAATAATCACATGGTATCCCACAGACAGGTATGGTTTAGGTGCATGGTTTCTCAGGTATCTTTGGGGGAAGTACATGGCAGCTGTCACCTGACTGGAAATAAAACCCCCAAAGTATGAAATGATCCTTACACGCCTATAGCTCCATTAATTACTTGGTTTTGTTGGTATGAAACCTTCCAAAACACATAACTAGAAAAGCTACAATTATTGTACAACTGTTTTCTGGCTACAGTAGACAAAGAAGAGCAGAGACAGCAGTGAATAAACGAAGCTCCAACTCCAGCACAAGAGCTGTAGGAATGTAGGTGGGAAGGTTTGATCCATTAATCATGGAAATCAGGAAACAGCCCTGCTGTCCTCAACAGACACTGATTTAGGCATTACCAGAGCTAAGGAGGCTGAGGAAGGTAACAGGGTAAGTCAGGCTACAGGAGGTTTCCTAGCAGTGCCTTAAGGCAGGAGGCAAAGAAAGGTCTGAACAGGATACTTCAAACTATTAACCTGGACAGGCTGGATGATACACAAAAAAAAAAACCCAAAACAAAACTAAATCCATATGAAACTGGCTGGAAATAAGGTTCATACTGGATCTATTCAAGATTATATTGAAATGCTTCTCAAAACAGTACTGTTTCTGTGTTCAGCAAATATTGGTGTACTTGTTTAATAATTTGTTAAAACCTTGCAAACATACATTCTCATTTATTACTCCTGGTATTACTTTGGGTTTTATTTTCCAACAGTAATTGGAAATACACATGACATAGGCAAAGACTGCATCACATGGCTCATCCAACCAGGAAAAGTGGAGGCAGTTAAAAGTCTCTGGGGGTATATTTTAGTATTTTGGTATTCAGAGCTGCCCTCAGTTTGAGCATTTCTTTTTTGTAAAAAAAAAAAGAAAATTCAAACTTGATCTGATTTATTATATTTTCAAGAGAGAAAAATCAGGGTTAGAAAAGCAGCACTGTTTTCGGGTTTTGTACTCAAATATGCACTTCATGGAACTATGAAGATATCCCAGTTTAAGGGCCAATTCTGCATGAAGAGAACATAAGAGACTTTCTGTATAGGAAAGAAAAGTGCACTGTGGATCATGGGAAACATTAAGCTTTAATTACAGTTTTGCTGAAATTCAAGGGTAGTATTTGGCAGCAGACTGAAAAGAGCTCTAAGTGCAGTAAATTTTCCTTCTGCAGTATCTCTGAGCTCTAGGTGGTCACTGTGCCTGAGCAATGCCCTCTGTGCTGCCCCAGGAGCTGCAGGTCTCCCTGCAGTGCTCCCTGCCAGGGCAGGCAGGCTCTGGCAGCACAGGGAGCCTGGCACTGGGAGGTGCTGGGGGATTCCCCAGCCTGCCTGCCAGAGAACCCTTTCAATAAAATTGTTTTACTCACCTTTATTTACAATAGAACGACACAAATAGAAAGGTACTTTTTCTTTCAAGTTGGGTTAACCCCAGCTGCTCTCGGGGTTACATTTCTTTGTTCTATGTTCATGTACTTATTTTAAATAACTTTAACTGGTACCATGTCAAATTAACTTCCTTAATTAATTAGCTTGGTTTCTTTATTTTTTCTCACATAAACTTTTTGTGCTTCTTTTAACAATTTTTGCACTCTCCTTTTTTCTCTTAAATCCTTTCTCATCTAACCTCTCAAGCTCTCTTTCTTTTTGTAATCTTTTTTCTTGCCCATCATTCAACTTTTAAATTTCTTTCTTTACATCCCCTGTGTTAAAGGGGAGCATTAACAAACTTAACAATTCCTGACGTGGTTCCCACAGTAAAAGTGGGTGGTATTCTTGCCCTCATTTTCATTACTCTCACTATTGATATTTTCTTTGCTTTACTCTGTGTTCTCTTTGAAGGAGAAAAAGAGGTGGCTTTAGGAGCAGCAGTTGGTCTCACAGCTTCCTCTACAGGCTGAGGGCAGGGGAGGTAAATTGTCACAGGACTCCCAAGCCTTATTCTTGATTGTCAACTTTAACTCTTGATTCTGACTCATCTCTCCTAAATTTATAACTCCAATTTTGTTCTTTTTAATTTATTTTTTTTTACTTAATCTCCAGAGTGCTGTCTGGGCCCCGGAAATCTGTCCGGGGGGGTTATTCCCAACTCTTCCCCACTGCCCCGCCCCTTCCAGTGACACCTGACACCCCCCGGCCGAGGGCACAGCCCGCACTCGGGTTTGCTTTGTGCCACAGGACTCGGACCATCCCTTCAAAGTCTGCATCAACAGCCCTATGGCTTGTTGATTCTAACAGCATCGCTTAAATTATTCAAAGTATGTACATAACTTTTCAATTAACAAACTGCTTGGCTCATGAAAATACATACACACAATTTATAAGTAAAAAACCAGGACTAAATATCTTATGATGAGCAGGTCACTATGAATTAAAAATGAGTTTTCAAATAAAATATTTAATGACATTTCAAATTAAATGAAACATTGGAAAATTAAAACTTTCATTGCTAAAGAGTCCTATTTAAGCACTTCAGCAAATCAGACTCTGGCAATGTATTGACCTGACTTAGATTTGTGACACTGAAACGAGTAAGAATCAAACACACAGTCACAACTCATTGTGGTCTACACTCTAAATATTCTTATAGGGTGAATTAAAGAAAACAACCTCAGAAAAAGATAGAATATCCACTCATAGGGTTCCTGGCACGCATGCTTTTGCACAAGTCATTAGTAGAAGCAAATACATCAATTTCTACAGAGTACAGTAGACACAGCCACCAAATACAAACAACAAAGGAATTTTAATCTTTCAAGCCTTTATTCTTATTTACCTTCTGGTGTTCTTATACTCTAAATATTTAACATGTTTGTGAAGGATGCAAAAATTTACAAATTAAAGAAGTTATTTTACCTACCGTAAACTGGTGTATCAACAGGTCCATCAGAAAAGTGATCTTATTACTAAAGAGAACATAGGTGCAGTTTTCTATGCAGTTGCTGCAGGTGAGGCTGTAAACATTTACTGTACTGCACAGTGACCTAAAAAGTCAGAAGGGAAGAAAAATTAGGATTTTACTTATTTCAATAAATTAAAACCAAATAAATGGCAGCATCAAAAAATAAGCCTGCAGGAATTCACATTTATTTTCTTTAAATAGGACCTTAAATGAAATAAATTCAATAACTTCAAAACAGTAAAGCCATACTTATCAGAAGCCACACACTCTATAGGCACTGGAATCTCCTGTAATCAAAACTCTGACCAGAACTGACACAGAATATCAGCCAATTTCACACCTGGATAGGTAACATTTCTCTGTGTGTGGCTACAGCTATAGAACACACTGAACTCTCTCCTGGCAGCACCTCAAGCCCTGTGTGAAGCATCAGACAGCAGTTCCCAGCTGAGCAGGGCCCGTGCTCAGCACAAGGGACAGGGATGCCCAGGGAGCTGGCAAACCCAGCAAGTGCTGGCCCAGGTGCTCTGGGGCCACATTGTCCCCTCTCCTCAGAGCCTGCAGTGCTGCTGTGCAGCTCCATGGTCCCCTCAGAGTCTGCAGTGCTGCTGTGCAGCTCCATTGTCCCCTCAGAGCCTGCAGTGCTGCTGTGCAGCTCCATTGTCCCCTCAGAGCTGCAGTGCTGCTGTGCAGCTCCATTGTCCCCTCTCCTCACAGAGCCTGCAGTGCTGCTGTGCAGCTCCATTGTCCCCTCTCCTCACAGAGCCTGCGGTGCTGATGGCAGTTCCATTTCCCCTCTCCTCAGAGCCTGCAGTGCTGCTGTGCAGCTCCACTGTCCCCTCAGAGCCTGCAGTGCTGCTGTGCAGCTGCACTGTCCCCTCTCCTCAGAGCCTGCAGTGCTGCTGTGCAGCTCCATTTCCCCTCTCCTCAGTACCTGCAGTGCTGATGTGCAGCTCCATTGCCCCCTCAGACCCTGCAGTGCTGATGTGCAGCTCCATTGTCCCCTCAGAGCTGCAGTGCTGCTGTGCAGCTCCATTGTCCCCTCAGACCCTGCAGTGCTGATGTGCAGCTCCTGCAGCACTGGGGAGCCCCCCCTGTGGCTGGGGGAGAGGGCACAGCTTTGCAAGGGGAACAACACAAAACAGAAGCACATGCACAACTGCTCTCTGCACCACGGGCAGTGGTTTGCATCCGCTCCAGTCCAAGTGTTCTCCTCAAAACAGGCCCTGCAGGGAAGCTGGGACCAGTCCTAGAGAATATTCTCACAGAGAAGATCAATGTTACCAAAGAGAACCCTTTTTCAGAATAAACAAAAAGTTTGTTTCTTGAGCTTTGTTGCATATCACAAAAGCCATCACTGTTACTTCACAAACACACACACAACACAAATGCATCATGAATACATCCAATATAAATACAGATGGCCAGACATTCAAACTGTTTCTCTAAAGTAAACCAAAACAAAAAGAACTTTCACTTTGTTGAGTTTTTCTCAACATATGAAAAAATGTGACTAAGTTCAAATAAGCTCCACAGAAGAAAATAAATTATGAGCACTGCTGAAAGGTCATACAAAAGTGAGGCTGCAACAAACACCAAGTTACTGCACTGAAACCATCAAAGCTGGTATTTAACAGAACAAGCTGCAGACTACTTCAGAATACTTCTGGAGCTGAGTTTTAGGCTTTATCTTTCTCCTAAAATACTTTTTGGAACAAAATTATTTACACAATAAGGACTGTGGCTTTGCTGATGCTGGGCTCATTGCTGTGGCATCTGGTCACTGAGTCTGGCTCCCCAGAGCAGAACTGGAAGCCTCTCACATACATTGTATTTCTCCAGCAAAGGAAAGCTGGAAATGCTCAGAGGCCAGAAAAAGTGGAGTAAAATTCTTTCATTTGTATGGCTGGATTGTCTTCTCTTCAGCTGGAGAATTTAGAAAATAAGTGAATGAAGATTTATACTTTCCCTCCTTTTCTGAGTATCACCATATCACTAGTTATATTAATCTAACTGTACTGGTAATTAATTTTACTCTACTGCCTAATTAAATAAATTTCAATCTGCAGCTTACATGACATGAAAACAATATTAAATAATTACTTATTGACCAAAGGCAGGTTAATTTTCATCTATTTCAGCTAATTTTTACCCTACAAGGATAACACCTAGAGATAATTGAAGCAGGATGCTTCACATGCATTTTTACAAATCTGTCTGCAACACTATTCTCTCTTCCTCTCCTGACATATAAGGGGATTTAGTTCCCTTCTCTCAGTAATGCTGAAAAATATTTTCATTAGGTACCTCCGTCTACCTTTCATGAAGATTATTCCCTTGTGTAGGGAGGATGTTTAGAGGGGGAGAGAGAAGAAACTACATTGGTAGTATCTATCTTCTGTTGAGAAGATGCTTTAAATCAGCTTCCGTCATTTTATCAGCTATTCTAAAATAAAGATCAATTCTATTTAAATATAAACATTATAATTCATCCAAAGTGTCAAATATGAACTTGTAGGTTAATTCTGACAGCATTTCAGAGTTCTGAGGTGATTTAGTTAATTCACTGCAATAAATGCTTTTTGATGTATGGGATTGCTAATTCCTAAGAGGATAATTTATTTTACACTTGAAAACACAAAAACTTCTCACTTCATCTAAAGACCAAGTTCCACTGTGCGAATGCACCACGCTCCCGTATTTCCCAAGTGACCCTCACGTCACAAAGAGTACTGCTGCTTCCAGAGACTCTGGTAATGCCTTTGAAAAGGTGCTGGAAGCAAATGGATGTCAAATGAATTTTTCACAGCAATAAAGAGGGTTCCCTTAACTGATACCATGGGCCTGCTACCAGCAGCTCGTCTGAACACATTCTGATCACGGCGCGCTCAGCTCTGCTGTGGCTCCACGGCCTGACTGCAATCCAGCACCACAAGTGTCACACAGAAGTGTCCCCAGGTGGTTGGCAGTGTTAAATGGCAGATTAGAGACAGCACAACTAATTTCTTTACTTTAATCTTATTAAGAGAACAACAGCTGTCAACTGTCACCATTTCTGCACAAGGCCGCTGAGACAAGCGAGGGGCTGCGAACGGCAGAGGCACAACTTTATTCACCCACACCCTAAACTGGCTGCCATGGAAAACCCAATGCACTTCCCACTCTCCCTTTTGGAGGAAAAGAACTGCTCTGAATTGCACAGGTGTTATCTGCAGAGATGCCAGAGGCAGCTGAAGGGCTGGAGCAGGAGGCTCTGCAAAGCAGGTGGTTATTGATTACGGCTGTTGCCCTAAACTTTGTATCACAGCCACAAATCAGCTTTCGGCTCTGGCCCCTGCACGTTCACTCCAGCCCACGGCCAGGCTGCCCTCGGATGCAAAGCTTTCCTCCAGAGTAAATCCAATTATAAAAACCTCCTTATGGTACACAAGCTTGGAGCCAAAAAAGAAATCTGTCTTTAAACTAGACAAAAATACGCATCTGCATGTTATGTTTATTTTACATGAATATGGAGGAGGAGGAGAGGAGGATTCATTTTAATAAAGCAGTTTATATGTCTGCACGTGATCTCAGCAGTTTATATGTTCTGCACGTGATTATCTTTTAATGTTAGCTCATCTTCATTTCCTCAATTTGCCTGATATAAACAAGTTGACAAACTTTTAACTTTTATTAAAAATACTGAGGCATTAACAAGATGCAACCATGGAAAACTAATCCATGACAGTGCACCAGGATACAGAGGCAAGAACTCAATTTATGCTTTACAAAAACCAGGGCATCATCAACATACAACAATTTACCTGTTTCAAGTGTAAAGTTCTTCCCCATTCTTACAACTTCTGATGTTACAAATGAACATACTTTGATTATCAATGAATAACCCTAAAAGCTCAGTTTGCCAGCGCAGTAATACAACACTAAACACTATCAAATTTAGGATGTGTTAATTCAGTAGAAAACTGCTCATTAACCAGTTTGAATACTATGCAGCAGTCTGATGGGGAAGGGGATCAGTATTGGAAATTACCTGCTGATCTGCAATGAATTGGGAAGTGAAATATGACTGAAAAA
Organism: Setophaga petechia; assembly: GCA_024362935.1. Classification (NCBI taxonomy): domain Eukaryota; kingdom Metazoa; phylum Chordata; class Aves; order Passeriformes; family Parulidae; genus Setophaga; species Setophaga petechia. The sequence continues at coordinate 16,255,187 of JANCRA010000016.1, forward strand.
TGGTGCACAGAATGGCTGCAGAGTGGAATGGGTAAGGAACCATCAAGGTAAGAATATGGACTGAAACAACAATAAAACTCCATGAACAGCAACACTACAGCCTAAGAAGTGTATGTTCCTAAACACAGGTAAAAATTACAGAGAACAAGATATAAAACCAGCTCCTAGCTTAAAATATTTCTCACTGAAAAATGTCATTTGTATCAATGCTATCCAAAATATTATGGGGACAAAAATTTCTTCCTTTTATGTATGTAATTATGGGTTAAGCTTTTTTACCCTGATAATATTTGCTTTAAATAAATGATGCAAGAAAGTGTATGAAAATAGAAGATATATTAAACTTGACTTCAATCCCATCTTAACTTGTAAAGGTCCAACACTGTTCCTTACACAATTACTGCCAATTTCTCTTTTAAAATACTCATCACTCAAGGACGTCAAAGCATTTCCCAAATGTTAATTAAACAAACCCTACAAGCCTCATTTGTTAGCAGGTTTGTTACCAACATGTCATGGTAAATGAGCTGCACATTGCAAGGCAGCCCAGGGGAGGAGACTCATCTCCTGCTCCTCATCTGAAGGCATTCAATTGTTTTGCTGTTCAGCTCCCATTTGCTTTTCTGCACAACAAGAATATCATAGGGCTCCAAAATCTTTACAAATTCTGCTGACTGTGTCTTGTTTTGTGGAGAAGTGGACAAATCCTGGAACATTACAAAATGCTGCTTTGAGAAATAATATGGCTGGACATTAATCTTTATGTTAACACCAAAAATAAAACTTACTATAACCCACTGTTTTCTGTTTCTCTTTTCCAGTGATTTATTTGAAGGGGATGAAAATTGCCCCAACACCAAATGTATCATCTGTCTCATAAATGTCATGTCCTCCTCACAGCATTTCCCATCCTGCTGCTCTGACTACAGAGCTGGACAGTGGTACAAAACAACAGGCATATTGTTAAATCTTCTGATAATAAAGCTTTATCTTGTAGACATGGGATTAAAGTTCTGAGCTGCACCATACAGCCAGGATTTTGGGGAAAGAGAGATGTAGATAATAGCCCATGTAATCTCCTCACCTACTCGTAAACAGCTTATCCTCATCACAAAGCAACAGACAAATTCCCAATTTGAGATGAGTACAAATGGTTAAACATTGCAAGAACCCACAAACAATCTGAAGTACAGCAGTGTCCTTTAGCAAAGCATATTTGGCTGGGGAACACTGGAGGGCAATTCATGAAAGGTCTTCATTCAACTTCTCTCCACAGGGCTTTGCTTTGTCTTTCAACAGAGAAAATTGCCAGAGAAAACTGCTCCTTCACTAGATTCAAAGTTCAAGAAATCAGGATGTAAATAACATTTGCACAAAAGAAAGAAAAGCAACTTCAAACTTGTTTCAACATTAAATGAGAAATGTGATCTGAATTTTCTTCCTCATTTAAAGAATTAAACATATTCTGTGATTGCCCTTGGTTTTGAACCTCCCTCAAACACTCTGTATGTGAAAAATTTCCTAAATCCTTTCAGTGAGACAATAGCAATACCTGTGAATATGGTTTGTGCCTGGCTCAAACTGCTCATAGCAAGTCTCACCCTCTGGAACTATTGCTGCTCTCAACAGCTGAGGTGCAGATTGCACAGAACATTCTTCCCCACCAAAAAGGCCACAGAAATACCAAGAGAGGAGCCTCTGCATCCCATGCAGCAAGACCAAGATCATTGGGCCACTTCCAGCTGACTCCAGACTCCCTAAGCCAGACTCTCACAGACCAAACCTACAAGAGCAGTTTGCTTTAGAGAGCAGGATCCTGTGTCAAATGATGTGCAAGCTGATGGATAACTTCCCAACTTCCATACTTCCAGGTGCCTACAAACTGGAAACTGCAATTTGCTGTGAAGTTGAATGAAATGCTGTATTTCAGGACTGGAGCAAAGCTCTTCAGAAGATGTTTTTTACACACAATGCTGTCAGAACAGTTTATATTAATCTCTTTTCTGCCCCTGTACTTTCTTTGGAAATACAGCTAGTGGAAAATCTGTCTTAATAAAACAATGTTTAGAGAATTTTTCAAAGATGCAAAAACTCTTTTTATAATTCAGTCGTGAACAGGCTCAGGAATCTGAGTGATCACTGGTCTGAAAGGGCTGTGAGACAGACAGTGACTGTCAGAGAGAGGAGAACCTCTGATCCACTGTTGGGATGTGATTCTGTTACACAAATGTGGCTGACATGGGGCTTTATTTACCAGCACACAAACTCCTTTGAGACCTAGTACATCCTCAAAATGCCTCACAAACTTCAAACACAATGTTTTCAGCAATGTAAACACAATGTTATCAAACCTTCTCAACCAAGGTTACCAAAACAAGACTATTCTTAAAAGAAAAGAACAAAAATCAAAGATGTATGGGCTGTGCACATTCTAAGAATTTAAAGCTCAATTTAAACCAGGCTCTATGTGGGCATACAGTGCAATCCTGTCCCTAGTGAAGTTTGTCCCACACTGATGAGATCACTCAAAATCAGAGACTCTGCAGATGAAGAAGCCCCAGGGCTGTCCATGAGCTGCTCCCCATGGGCCCAGCTCAGGACTGCTCACCAGAGGAGCTGGCTGGACCTGCAGCAAGTGCATTTGGCAAGACTGCAAAGGCAGGAATTTTATTTATTCTCTTAGAAGTGCAAAGTCAAGATATCTAAAAATGTTTTTTCCTGAGTGGTCTTTCCTAGCACTTCACACTTATGTATGTCCCATAATGCATTATCAGCCTGTTTTCATCCAAACTCTCACACTAAATTACAGCAGTAATTACAATTACACCAATATTACAAAATATCTACAAACTATGACAATGGTACTCTCCAGGATATCCTGGGTTTGCACTAAAACCATGCCTAGCTGTGCTCTGAAAGCACCTATGTGCTCTTGACTGTATAAAACCTACAGTGAGAGATTAGGGAAAAGAGCATGCTTTTGAGGTACCAGGCTTTGCAGGAATTCTGCATAGTCACCACCTTCTTTTTCAGGGATTAGGCATTTAAACCCTTCCATTCTTCTGTTCTGTAAAGAGGAATTTCTCTAATCCACAAGAATTTTGATTTACCTGTTTGTAGGCGCCCTTTCAGCTAGCAGTATCTTACAACTATTTAATTTTAAAAGCAGACAGATTCCTGTGAATTACAACCCTTAAAAAAATTCCCCTGCTCCCCACTAGAGATCTCTGCAGACTAACTTCAAAAGAGATGGATCTCCTCCTCTGTTAAAACACAGTTTTGTCTTTTCTCTTTTTACACAATTAGCTGCTGCTCAAATACATCATAGCTCAAACCAAAACCACCAAGTCAGGAAATCAGGGGCTGAGTGGAAATGTCTTTCCCCTTCCATGACATAGAGAACAACACAGTTTTTTGCTCTAAAGTCCCACCCAGGACTAGGAGGAGAAGAAGCAGTGAAGCAGCAGATATGAAATGAATATTCCAGTGATTCTAAATGCAGGTGAAGGACCCATCAAACTCACTTAAAGGGAACCCTGGCAGCTGCATTCAGGTTGGTGGGAGAAGTCACCATCTGAAGAACATTTTCCAGAGCAGTCAGTCCTCCTGCAGCCCGGAATGCAATTTTATCTGCTGTGTTCTGGAGAAACACAAACACAGAAGAGAACCAACAGAAATTAGAGAAATGTTTACATAAAGGGTACACTTGTGGATTCTGTCGAAGCAGAAAGTCCTTAATACATTCATTTATCATGTTGGACACCTTTCAAAAAGAACATTTCACTGCCCATGTACAAGGAAGAGGCTTTCTAGAGCAGGAGTTGAAACTCTCAGGCGTTAAAATACAATTATCATATATACACACCCAGTACTACACAGGTAATAAAATTCAAGGTAAAAACTTGAATACCATATTTTCTGTAAGGACACGGAATTAGAGGGACTTTAATAAAGTTCACCTTTATCTGTTGCTATTACCTTTCAGGCTTTGTATGATTTTAAAAATATAGACAATCTCCAGATGGTAATTCCTTCTTTTTACAAACTTTTCCAACAGAAGACAACCTCCAGGCTTGGTTTATGAATATGCACAAAACAGCTCAGGCAGATCCCTTTTCTGAGGTATTCACTTGGAACTTGCACATACCAGAATTTTACACTTAATTACCATCCTATCATTATTGTCACAGTTTGCAAATGACTGGGGTTTTGCTGCAGCAGATCCAGTATTTTAGAACTTACATTCTTGCCCTTTCCTACAAAATTGGTTTAGTGTCCTCTGTTTACAATAAAGCAAGTAAAATCTTTTTATTCTCTAGTTCTAAGCTGCTAATTTTGTAGTTTTTTGGTAGTTTGTGTTTGATCATTCTGATTTTGTCAGTGATGATGATATACTAGTTAATAAGAAATAATTTCTTCTTTTCTCCCCCCAGTGTTGCAAGCACTTCACATATGGGGAAAAAATGGGAAATCATCTAAAAACATGTTTATTACTAGTCTATAAAGAATGTATTCTACTGTAACAGACTGCATAACAGTCTGTTAAAAACCCCTAATAACTCTGACAATAAAATATTTATTTGAACAACTACAAAAATAATTAAGCAGCTGTAATATGATTTAGATGGGCAACATTTTTCCCTGTGAGATCAGACACTGCACACAGAAGTACATATCTTACCTTTTATTTAAATCATGTAACTTTCTCTCCATTAAGTTTCTGTCAAGCAAACAGCTACATTGTATTTAATTTACAAGCTACAGAAAAGCTATTCACAGAAGGCAGATATTCAAAAGGGAAGCCTTTTCCACAATTAATATGAACTGCATTTAGATTTTTAGACAACCAAAAGATTTATCTTTCAAGGAATAACTGGCCTCAAATGAGTGGAAATCTGTGTGCCAACTCACTAAGCAGTTAAGACAATCAACCAGTGATTTCCTACTGGCTAGCTGATAAGTACAATTTCTAGCAGTTAATTTTAGCCCAGCGAGCCCAATAAGTGTACCTTAACTGCAGAGTTATTTTTGAGTTTCACTCATATATTCTTCCTCTGTTTCCTCTTCCTCCCATCTAAAAAAATCCCAAGCCCCTGCCTCCTTAAGCTCCCTTGGCTCCCAATAACACTTTCCACCAGCTCCTGGTAGAGCCATAAAGAAAAGACCCAAACAGCAGCGGAACAGTGGTGCCATAAATCATCATTATTGACTTCATGTGAGCACCTTGGACCACAGCCACAGCTCCCAGACCCTCCTGTCCCGCTCCCCCAGGGCTGCACAGCCCCGCCACAGCCCAGGGCCTCTCCAGCCCTGCCCCGCTCCCCCCGGGCTGCACAGCCCAGGGCCTCTCCAGCCCTGCCCCGCTCCCCCAGGGCTGCACAGCCCCAGCCACAGCCCAGGGCCTCTCCAGCCCTGCCCCGCTCCCTCATGGCCGCACAGCCCAGGGCCTCTCCAGCCCTGCCCCGCTCCCCCAGGGCTGCACAGCCCCGCCACAGCCCAGGGCCTCTCCAGCCCTGCCCCGCTCCCTCAGGGCTGCACAGCCCCGCCACAGCCCAGGGCCTCTCCAGCCCTGCCCCGCTCCCTCAGGGCCGCACAGCCCAGGGCCTCTCCAGCCCTGCCCCGCTCCCCCCGGGCTGCACAGCCCAGGGCCTCTCCAGCCCTGCCCCGCTCCCTCCAGCTGACACCCCCGGGGGTCAGGGACGCTGCTGCCTGGAGAGAGCCTTTCCCGGGGAGGGCAGAGCCTGGCAGGGCAGAGCAGGAGCACACAGGGAGCTCAGAGCCCAGAGGGGCTGTGCAGCACACAGCCAGGGCTCTGACACTGCTCATTTATCTGTCACTGCTCCTCCGGCTCCAAACGTGCCCAGCACTTGCCACTTCTCACTTTCCCTATTTCTCATGGGATATTATGCCACAACCTATTAGCTCTTGAGGCAAGAAGTCTTTCCTGTCATTCAGACCAAATATGCCCTTTCTCTATTTCATCCCATTACTCTGAGTTATATCCAATTTATTGCATTCATTTTGTTTGTCCCCTCAGCAACTGCTCCATTCTTGAGCTCGTACCGTGCTTCCTTTTCCTACTTGGTTTGTTTCTCAACTCCGTGTTCTCTTTAATGCTAAACTCCACCTTTTCTATTTTTTACTGTGAACTTTCCTTACCTGTCATTTTTTTCCCCAGAACTCCTCTTTTTTCCAAAAGTACCCAGTAATGAAGTGTCCAGAAAGGAACTTCCCCCTATCCCAGATCAGTCACTAAAGCCACTCTGAAAGAAGCAAAAATGTCTCCCTATTCTGAGGGGAGGTTTTCACATCTCTATTGTAAAAATATCTCAATCTTTTCAAGTTGTTTCATTTCCTATATGTTCTCCTTACATTTCAATCTGGAACATCACTTGTTTTATAGACAGACTTCTTTCAGAGCACCTGGTTCCCTTTTGTCTAATACTTTATTAAAATAAAAATCTACTTCTCAAAATACAAATTTGCCTTTTAAAAACTTCTGCTACTACTACAGTTTTCTACCAAGCAGAAGAGAGTCTGTAATTTCTTCTGATTTTATATGATTTAGCTACATGTCCTATCCCTCCTCTTTCTAGATTACTCATAAAAATTCATTAGCATTTTGATGCTTATGAATGGAAATAAATTCCTAATGATATGCATGGAAGAGAGGGAGGAAGTTTCAGTAAAGGAAGACACAACCAGCAGCAAAGCCAGGGAAGATCCATGAGTGCTGTATTTGTTACCTGTGCTCTGAGGTCTGTAAAACTGCCACATAGGGACACATGGCTTTTAGCACATTTAATACATTTCTCTCCAGTGATTCTCAGAAGATGGAGAACTTCCAGGGCTCCCACCCCATGTCCTGGAAGGCAATGCTGATGCTGAAGTCGCTGCTGGATCTGGCAGTGTGAACGACCTTGGTCCCAGGAAAGCCAGGATCAGGCACAGCTGCTGGAGCTTGGCCATGGGAGCTGAAAGGAAAATGTGTCCTGCCCACAAAGGAGCACAAGGGTCACTTCAACTCTGCACTGCTGACCTTTGAGGGTGAACACCTGGGGCTGGGGAAAGCCTGGAAAAAGAAATCATCCCTGAGCCACCGGTGCCAAAACCTCACTGAGAGCTGTTATAAAGGATCTCCCCAGGGCTGGAACATGTTGTCATTCCATCTCTGAAGCAGTCAAATCACACCAAATTCTTTTAAAATACGTCTGAATTAATTCCTACTTAAGGCAATTTTCAAATTTTAATTATTTTTATACTCATCTAAAGAAATCTTTCTTGGATCATAAAAATACATGAGCAAGACATCTTATGCAATTTGTCTTTCTCTGAAAAATGGACTAATATCCTTGAAAAGATGATGTCCTGAAGTGCTAAAGCTTTGCATTAGCTGATACATATTGCAACACGGATTCAAAAGAAGTGGACTGAGGCATCTCGGTTACTCAGAGCCCTTGCTCAAATACTTTTCTTATTCAAATTGATCCCTGCCTGAACCTGTATCTGAATGAAAGATCCTTTCAGGTAACTACAACTTCTATTCTGGTGGCACCCAAAGCTCTGAGCAGATTAGGCACTGTGTGAGTATGAAAACTGATAGATCCTACAGGGAATAAATTTGAAATCCCTATTTGAAAAGAGTATAAACCAACATTGCATGGTTTTGCTGCTGGAAAGGAGCCTCCAAACTTCTAACTTGGCCTCCCAAATGATTTAGCTCTCCTGTTTATGAAACCTCTTTCATAACCTCACTGTTCTTTGAGTAGCTGCACATTTAGATTGGGAGGGTTATTCTGCAATCAATACCGTGGGATTAATGTACCTTGAACAACAGAAAATACATAAACATGTTTTAATACATTGTTTTTAAAGTGTGTAAAAATTTGATTTGCTACATGTATTTTCAGAAATTCACAACTATTCAAGTAACATTTATAAACAATTTGATTTTTAAACACAATAGGATTTCTGTGCTCTGAAGTTACCTGGTGACACAGGAGAGCAGAGACAAATGAACAAGTAGGCAAAAATAATTATTACTCTCATCTCTGCATTTTTTAACAGAGATGAGGAGGCACAAAAACCTTGGGGATGCTACCTAGATGTGTCTTAAACATTAGGAAGATAAAAACAGAGATGCAGCTCCTGAGAGCAGCAGACACAGCACTCAAACCCAAGCCATGAACGAGCCTGTTTTCCTTATCCCTCCCAAGTCCATCGTTGGAACTGCAGTGGTCATGTTTGCACAGGAGGAAAGCCAACCCAGCTGATGTGACAGCAAGCATGTATTTAATCTCTGGACCATTATAAACTTGTCATTTGAAGCCCACAGCCACTAATTTAGGCAGAACACTGCATGAATCCAAGTAACTTAGTAGGAAGTGTGTGTACACTAATGCATGTGGCACAGTAAACAGAAACTGTGATAAATTAGACAAACCATGTAACCATTTTGTGGATTAATTATGAATTAAACATACTTAAAAATGTAAAATTAATCCTTAAAAAAGGACAAAGAATCAAGACAGCTCCCTGCACACTGGGCAAGCATGGCTGACTTATTTACCTACCTGTTACAACACCTTAATGGATCTGAATTTGCCTTCTCTCCTACGGCTTGAGTGACAACTGACTAATAGGATTACAGGCTCTGTTCCAATAATACAGCTCAGCTACATGCCAGCAAAAAATGACAGCCTAAACCTGAATTACATGGCCTGGGAATCCATCCAATTATTAACTAAAGTAACTGTTATTACCTAACCTAATCAAAGGAGAAGCAGCTGTTAATCTTTGGTGGCCTGCAGTGTAGTAGCGGTCAGACTGGATGGACTGTCTTTGTACTTGACTCCTCTACAGACAATAATTATGTCCTTTGTGATCAAGAAGGAAGGGCTTCCTAACCTTTCAGACAGAGGCAGCAGATGGGGAACAACTGTTTGTGTGTTCATTAACAAGATAGGGTAGATTTTATCAGGGTTTGGCATCTGTGGCACCCTCGGAAGCACCACTTACCCGAGGACACAAGTATGTTTGGCAAATTCGAAAATGAGCAGACTAAATAGAAAGTTCAATATAAAGTTTTCATCTCATTATCTGACATTTGGTACAGAAAAATACACACAGCTCAAAAAGAGTGATTTACACATATGCCCCATCCTATCCAGCATGGCCAACAAAGGAACACATGAAAAGGCCAACTGGCCTGTGCTGGTACTTGGCTGGCTTTTGTTGCACTCATTAAAGCAGTCACACCATGTCAACTGTGTGCTTCAGAAATGAAACCAAACTGGGGGAAAATGCTGCTCAGTTTATACAAGGCAGTGGGTAACACCAAGTAACACAGAGGGAAATAAAGCCAGCACAGCTTTGCAACAGCTTTTGGGTTGTGTGTTCAGTATTCCAGGAGAGAAGGGAGAGCAAAGCCTGCCCTGCACTGCTGGCACTGGCAAACACAGCACTTGGAGAGCAGCACAGGTCAGGAAATCTGTCTCAAACTGAAGTGCCACTTAGTTTATGCTGGGGAAAGTAAAGAAATGCTGGGATAACATTGTGGAAGGACCTGAATGGGAAGATGTCTGATAATACACAGGAACAACCAATATTTGGAAGCTGAAACTGAATGAATTCAGGTGAGAATAAAATGGGGGGTTTTAATGCCAGGAGGAATTAATGATGAGCATAATATACTTAGCATATATAGTCGACTCTCAATCATTTAAAGTTTTTAAATCAAACCTGATTATCTTCTAGAAAAATATGGTGCCAGTTAAATCATAATTTATTAATTTGGTGCAAGAGTTATTGGGTGAAATCCAACACTGGACCAAAGTACTCCCTTTCCATACATTTCTCCTGTTAAAGTATTATTATTAGTTAATAAGTAGAGCAGAATCAGAAATAATGCTGAGCTTCAACAGCTGAAATGATTTAATGCCAGCTTTGCTATCTCTGCTCTATGTGACTTTAGCCCATTTTGGCTATTTGAAATATTTTGAACTAACTGAAATACTCTGGGGCAGACCCTCCCTCAAAGGCAAACCTCCAAAATAAATATTTTCATGAAGACTAAAAAGGAAATTTAGAAAAATTACTTTTCCTTCATTAACCCAAAGAAATTTTTCTGCTGGTCCTGCAGAATGTCCAAATCAGAAGCTGATCTGGAGAGCTTGTTTGAACAGACTTCAGGAACTAAAGTATTTCAGAAGAAATTATTTCTGAATGGAACCAAATACTTTGAAACATGCTGACTTCTATTTCTGAAAGAACACACTTGTGCAACTCCATTTTAAACTGTTCATTCATGGAAGAAATAATAACTAATTAGTGAAATATAGTAAAATCCATCTTAAGAATTCTTTTCTTTCCTTTTATCTAGTGTTTGAAGATTCTATCTAAAATGCCAGGGGCTAAGAAATGCAGTTCAAAGCTTGCTTAGAAAAACAAACCACACAACTGAATATTGTGCTGGCTTCTCCTTTTTTCCCCACCTTTCCTCTCCCTTTAAACAAATTCACAAGTATATCTACATGCACATACACACCCAAGGACACATTTCTAAGTGTAGAAAACCTACACCCTTTGAGTAGGTCTCCAGACTTTATACACTGAAAATCCCTGGAGAGTACACCAAAGGAGTATTTTCTATTAAAATATGCAATTTTGCTCCCTGCAACACTTCTCTGTAGTGAAATTAGTGTTACAATAATCCCCCATTCCAGGTGTAAACCTCAAATGGGTTTTCAAACATAAGTGAATTCATTCACAATAAAATTTCAACCACTGAATATCAATGAACAACTAGTTTAGGAGTAAAACATGAGCCAGAACTGGCTAAGTGCTGTTTGAATTGGAGGGAGGCATTATTCCCATCAAGGAGTATCTATCTCTCTTGTATTTGTATCCATTCCTTCCTCCTGCCCTGCTTATGGGTTAAAGGCCTTGCCAACACCCCATCCCACCTTGTCCTGCTCAGCCAGGTGCACATCCTGAGCCTGAGAGGTGATTTTGGAGCCTTGGGGAAAGGCAGCTGCTGTGTCTGTGTGTCCTGAGGCAGCAGAGAGGATCCCTGGCACCTGGGGAAGGTGTTCCACTCCCTGCTCCAGCTCAGCCCTGCCCACACCCATGCAGAGGAGCCTCTGGCTGCTGAGCCATCTGGGGGACACTGGCTTGTCATTGTCACCTCCACAGCTCAGCTGTGCCAGCTGCAGCTTCACAGCCTGCATTTAGCACACAGCAAGACAAATATCTAAGGACCAAAAGAGTGAAAAAGCAAGCACTTGATACAGCATTCAAATGCAATATGAAAAATGAGGCTCACCTTATTTTTTAACTGTATCAAAAATAAAAGAAGAAGAGGTATTTTGGACTATCCTCTCTGAAAGTCTACCACTGACAAGCAACCCAAAATTTGTTCAGGCCTAGGGACAATACCAATACTATAAAATTGAATCTTAAGCCTGTCCTGTCCTGAAAACACTAAGCATCCTGTGCACACAAACCTAATTTCTGTCTATGCCATCATATACTTAACTCATTTTTCTGCCTGCTAACATCTGCCCACATTGTCAGGTCAAACCAAATTCAATGGCACTCCTTACTGACTCACTGAATGATCTGATTGAACAGGATGAGCCTTATTTACACAATCTCCTTTCAAGTTCTGCAGTGGCTTTCCAGTTTGCCATGAAGTCCCAGAGAGGCACCCTGCTGTACTTCTGTTAACAAGGACAGGACCCTCACAATCCTACTTGTGAAAGCCATAAAGGAAAGACAGGTAAAGGGAAACCAGGGAATTCCATGCTCTCTTTTCATCTGCTTTCAGCCATGCCAAGCAGCATTACAGGAAACACACAACACTGCTTGGGAAAGTAAGAATTACCCTCATGGATACCCTGAGAGACAGCACTGAGCATTGCAGCACTTGTGCTTATTAAAAATAAATGTCTGGTCTATTTATAAATAACAGGGCCTCTAGTAAGTGCATCAATTAGAGGAGGAGAGCAACAACAGAGCTTTAATAAGAGGAACAATAATAAGAGAGCTCCTGGATCTCCACAGATGGTTCCATTAGCTGAGGCTAATTTGACTTTTTCTGATTAATCACAAAAATAAAAGTTCCCAAATAGGTAAATAGAAAGCAAAATTACATAATCTTGTCCTGTCCTCTCTCAAAATTTATTGGACAATGAATTGCTTGGTGAGCAGGCAAGTCAGGTCTCTCTGAACACTGAATCTGACAGGTCACTGCTGAGAGCTGGCAGCCACTAGAAAGCAGTTTATTTCTGCTGAACCAGACTGTGCAAGCCAGTGCAACCCAGCCAAACTGAAGATACTAAAATTATGTGGGAGAGGACATATGGAGAGGGAGCAGTGGCTGTTTAAAGACCTGTCATGAAGTCAAGAGCACCTAAACCCTGAACAGAGCTTTCCCCTGATTGCCTTGGGGGCTCTCTTGTGCCCAGCCTCTCAGACCCTGAGCCACCTCCAGGACAGCCATAAGGACTGTGGGGCACAGGACAGGGTGGGTTTGTGAGGTGCTGCAACATCAGAACAGACCATGAAGGGCTCTGGGTGATATGTTCTCAGGTCAGAAGTGATGGTCTCAAATCACTGTTGAACCTAAAAATACTTCAAAGAAAATATATGTATATATATATATATATATACCATCAGACTAAATGAAACAAAAAACTTTTCTTTAGAAACCATACTAATCATTACTTTATTATGATTTCTAAACTGGCCTCTGCTATTGGCAGGAATGTGCCTGGGCAGGAAGCTCTCTCACTAAGAAAGCAGTGCCTGGGCTTTAACAACACCAAAACATATCTCTTGTCTTGTAGAGGAGGAACTTTGCATAGCCTGGAATGTACAAATATCCATTATATCCATTATATCCATTCTGATATGATGTATTAGCTCTAAACTGATGTAGAAGCCTGATCTGACAGCAAAAAGCCACAATTAGTACAACACTGGAAGCTGACAGCATTTAATTACATCCTGCAGCAGTTCTCAACTACACCCACTGGGCACAGAAATTAACCTCCCAATAATCTTGGAATAAGAACACAGCAGAGCTTATCTGTGAACTCAATTTGCCTTATAATACCATTTCCAGCAAACAAGTTAAAAAATATTCTGTGACTGACCCCTAGTTACAAGTTCCTATTTATATGTTCATCTTGGGCAAAAGGTTAATCCACAGATTACAGAAACTCTGGGCAAAGGAATTATTGATGAGATAAAGCTGCCTTGCCCAACCTGCAGCACATGACACACACCTGACCTGTTGACTTCCTCCAGGCAGTGACAGGAAAAGGCTGTTGGGGTGGGAAATGCTGTCCAGAGCTCCTGCTGTGCTTGCCCTCCCTCTGTGCTGGCACTGTCAAATCTGCTGCTGCAGCTGATACAGGAGAGGATTTTTCTACTCCAACAGCAGCTTGGACCATCTGCAGATAAACTGGTGCTGGCAGGACAATGCTGATAGTCCAGGCTTTGAACACTGCTGTGTTTGAGTGGCACTGTGCATCACTGGCACTCAGTGATGATCACCTAGACATTCAAATTCTCTAATTCTCACTGTTACAGGCTTTAAAGAAGTGAGTTAATTTTCAGGAGGGTTACTTACATCTCATCTTTTCCAACAATTCTGTCTGCTTTATCCTTTCTGGAGTTCATGCTCTGTACTTAACACTTGCAACAAAGGAAGCATAAATACAGAATTTCCTATGTTACTTTCTGTATTTGCAAAATTATTAGATTTCCAGTGGCAACATACAAAGTTCCAAGGGTCCAAATTCTAGTTTTAGCTGGTAAAACTTTTTAGTTTAAACTTGTTTTTTACTTTTAAAAAATGTTTTAAAACTTATTTTTATGTTTTGTAATTCAATACCCTTCCTAATGTTTGGATTTTGAACTTTAAATTATTTTTAAACAGTTATAATTCAACTTTACATTTGATTAATTACTTCCCTTCGCGTGACATCACTGTAGCTCTGGAACTGGCTACTGCAGGAGTATCCTGAGTTGAAAAATTAATGGATGGATTAAAATACGAATCCACTATTTGCATAGAAATACATCATACGTTCAGCTAAAACGAACCTTAAAGTTTTAACTGCTCATTGTTACAAGTAAGAATATCAATTACTTTCCCAGAGAACAAAACCTGTAAGGATGAAAGCACAGTTAAGGTGGCATGTGGGTGTTTGTTTTGTTTTTTAAAACTTTGGCTAGGAAATGCCCCCAGCCTGATAGACAAGAAGGCTTTTTGGTGTGAACCAGTGCCCTGTGCAAGAAAATCTCCACGTGGCCAAAAGCCACAGGAGACAAAGGCAGAGGCTGCCCGGACAGCCCCAGGGCTCCCAGGGGATGGGGAGAGGAGCAGCCTCGGGACTCTGCAGCTGATCCAGCCCAGCTCGGGGTGTGCCCCAGCCATGGCACAGCTCAGCCCTTGCCCGGGCAGTGCTGCAGTCAGACAGACAGACAGACAGACAAGGACAGCCCGACGTGCTCACCCACCCTGCCACGCCAGGACAGCACCAACAGCCCTGGCTCCCCAGGGTGCCCTTGGACTGTGGGCACACAACTGTTTCCTTTTGAAATGAGAGCTGTGCATGGCTGTGCTTCCCCTTTTCCTGCAGAAGGAACTCGGGGTGAGTGCAGGTGTAGGTTCTGTCAGGATATGCAGTGATTATCCAGGTAATTCCAGGTAATTCCCCTGGGCACCCACACCAGGAGACAGCTGCTGTAAGCAGCTTAGCAGGAGAAAGAGCTGTGTGATTTCCAAACACTGTGGTGTCTGCACCTGGTGTCAGAGAGAAATTCTACTTCTAAATAGATTTATGACTTGTAAGGATTCAAAGGTTTCTGCCGGTGGTGTCCCCTAGTGGAGAGCGGCAGATGCCGAGGGCACAGGGACAGGAACGGGCTGGCCCAGAGCCACCCTGCCAGAACAGCCCTGCTCACAAACCAGGCACAGCCCTGCTCACAAACCAGGAACAGCCCTGCTCACAAATCCACCAGGAACAGCTCTGATCACAAACCAGGAACAGCCCTGCTCACAAACACAGCCCTGCTCACAAACACAGCCCTGCTCACAAACACAGCCCTGCTCACAAACCTGTGAGGAACAGCCCTGCTCACAAACACAGCCCTGCTCACAAACACAGCCCTGCTCACAAACACAGCCCTGCTCACAAACCTGCCAGGAACAGCCCTGCTCACAAACACAGCCCTGCTCACAAACCCACCAGGAACAGCCCTGCTCACAAACACAGCCCTGCTCACAAACCAGGCACAGCCCTGCTCACAAACACAGCCCTGCTCACAAACACAGCCCTGCTCAGAAACCAGGAACAGCCCTGCTCACAAACACAGCCCTGCTCACAAACCTGTGAGGAACAGCCCTGCTCACAAACCAGGCACAGCCCTGCTCACAAACCTGCCAGGCACGCTGCTCATGGCTACAATAATGCCCAAAGGTGAGCTTCTGATCAGCTGATAAATGAATCTGCTGTGAGGCTCTAGAGAATAACATAAGTTAAATTACATACAGGAACTGTGCCTCTGTGCACGTGCATGGAGATAGGCACGATCCCAAAATACACTGTGGGTCAAGCCACTGCTCCATGATTAAGGTAAATTCACTATGAGTGCAATTTTCACTCTTTCTCATACATAATGCTTTTTTTTGACTTATGTAAGATGGTGCCAGACAGGATGGCAATTCTCTCTTTGAAGGCCATACCTCTCTGCTACACCAGGAACACACAGTTCCTTGGGTGCAAATATCTGCAGCAGCAAAATTCAATGTGAAAGAGTTTGGGAATCACAATTCTCACTGTATTCTTCAATATACTTTAAGCAACAATACTGAGTCTTTATAACAGAGTATTTGCTTCTCAAATCTATTTTGTCTGTATATATATGTCACATATATGTTTATATACACATACTCACACATATACACACACAGGGCAATTTTAAATCTCTGTAGAGATATTTGAAGAACCTTATCCCATGTTCCATTTAACATCACTTTGGTTCCATACATTAGTTCTTCAACAGTTTTTAATTTTATTGTTTCTGTTTCTGATGATGAAGAGTTTGTATTATTGGGGGGGATTGTCCCTCTTCACCCTGGCTATGGTCACCATCCCCAAGGGGCCCAAGAGTTTAGAGAATAAAACATAAATACAGGGCCTGAGTGTGTTGTTAGAGCCAGCCATTTCTGACAGTCTTTACAATGGGATAAACACTGTCTGTCTACAGCCCCCATGTATTTGAAAGCTACGACAAACATTTTACTGAAATGTAAATAACTGACATCACCACTGCTCAAACAGGAGGCTGAAAAATCTCTCTAAAAATCCCAAACCCAAAAACATTGCCTGACACAAAACAAACCATTAATGGTCACTGAGAGAGCATGTCTTGGAGATCATGAGCATTGAGACCCTTTTTTTAGGAAATGGATTAAACCACTGCAGTCAATTACTAGCTCATATTCACACATTTTTCAGTTACAAAATTATATCCTTCTCTAAGGAAGTATATTTTCCCACTGAAATCTGCTTCCAGTAAGAATATTATTCTGAATTAGTAATGTAAATAATCAAACTTAGCCTATTCAGAGGCAGCTGCTTCTAGATTTGCATGAAGAGAGCTGGTAAGTAACTATAAGCACTGTGGCCCAATTTATTAAAAACCTCCTGTTTTATTTTGTGGTTCCACGTTAATTCCACTCTTTAACAATTTATTTTGCAATCACTGTTATTTGCTGAGATTTTTACAGCACGTAGAGAGCCTGAAGGAGATCAGGGACACAGCTATCCTCACACCCATCCAAAATCACAGTAAGTTTTGTGAGCAGAAGCAGTGAAATCTTCTTTGTAGGACTTTGTGCCTTGTGAGTATATGGGAGAGCCTCAGCTGTCCTGTTTGTGCTGGGGCATGCATCAAATCTGCACCCTGCTCTGCAGCCCTCTCCCAAAGCAGAGCTGGGACAGCTGCAGTCAAACCACTCACTTAAAGGAACTTTTATCACTCCTCTTGTGGTGAAGATCTTTTTCAAACCAGTAATCAGCTATAAGCATCATATAAAAGCAATTCTAGTAAAGCAGATTAACTGTAGCCCTTGAATTCCAAAAATCATGAGGTTCCCTCAGAATCCTACTGAATCTGTGTGCCATATTCCCAGTCAGATGGAGAACAGACACATTAAGGGCTGGTCTAAATGTCACATGTAAGTGTTGTACAAATGTAGCTGGAGTGATTTAACTGCAGTGTTTTAGCTGCAGCTGAGCCAGGTGAAAAGGCCACTGCCCTCAGCTGCTGTCACCATCCCTGCAATGGCAACAGAATAAGTGCCTGCCAAGCCTGCCCAGCACAGACCTATCCAAAACCACACAGGACACTTCTAACATTGAAAAGCAGGACTTTTAAAACCTGAAGACACACCCAAGCCTCTATGAACAAATATTAGGAGAACTTTAGGGAAGGGATGTTCTGTTGGCAAGAGTAAGGATGACCATCTGAGAGGCAGCAACCTCTGACCCAGGTCAGGGTCACAACCTTAGAAATGTAATGTACTTCTGTCAGGTCAGGGCCTCATGTGTATGCAGCAGGCATTTTTTAATCAGTTGATTTTTTCAATCAGGAAAGTTTTAAATCAGGGAATATCCCCTCTTTACATAATAGGGAAATACATGATATAAGCATAAGCAAGTTAAAAGTGTAGCTGCAGTCCCACTAACAGGTTACACAGCTCTCAGTAGCCTGGTTCCTAAGAGTTCCCATCACAGGAATTTCTGTGGGACTGCTGAAGGCAGGCTCCAGCACTCACTGTGGGATTCCTTGTGCATCTGAAACACACAGCTACCCTCAGTGATGGATGGGTAAAATTAGTCCTTCAAAATGAACATGCATAAAATCAAAAGAATCATGGCAGGACAAGTGCTCTAGCCCTGCCACTTCAAACATCAGCTCTGCCTTCTGGAAGAGTTTTTCTTTTAGCATCAAAGGCCCATTCACAGGAGATCTTAAACTGAGGGTTTATCAGATCTTACTAAGAGCTTGAAGAGTCCCATATGACATCTGCCAACCTCAGGCCAGGGCTTTCTGGAAATATTTGCATGCATTCTGCTGTTGTGGCTCTGTGTGTGTTTGTTTTCCTAATGTCCTTTTAAACAAAGTAGAGGTGAAAGTGAATACAGCTTCCTTCCAGGATTTCTGCCAGAAAGGGTGAGATACACAAACCCAAGGGCTGCCTTCCAATAATCCAGAGCACACCCAGAGCAGCAGCACTGGTTGGACACACCTGGGGAACAGCACTCCAGGCATACACAGCATCAGGATTTGTGCTCCTTGCCTCCTACCAACACGTGGCTGGAGGGGCACAAACCTACTGAAACCTGGAAGCATATGGTGGGTTATGACTTTAGAGTACCTCTTATGCATATTTAATTTAAAGGCATGAGAGCCACATGTTTCATGAAGCTAATGGCCCCTCTCCAAGTCAGATCCTCAAAACCTGCACTTCAATTTGCTTATTCTTCACAATTCCAGCACTGGACACAAAGCTCCTGCTTTTTGTAGAGCTTCATCCAACTAAGCCAATGTGGGCACATCAGGAAGTGTTTGGAGATCTAACAACCACTTGAAGCAAAGCAAAGCAAAGCAAAGCACATCTCTTTCATCTGCTAGCACTCAAACATGCTGTGTTGCACAGGGATCCAGCAGCAGTGAATGAGGAGCAGGTGAAGTGCTGCAATAAACAGCCAGGACTCCAAAATACACAGTGGTTAAGATGCATCTTTGCCTGAGAGAGATTTCTCAAATCTGAGTATCTAGAGGATATATAAACCTTTCAAACTGCATTAAACAAGCACTTCTTGCTGTATTCGTGGGATCACTTGGCCCCAGGTGCAGAATGTGCTGTCCAGCAGAGCAGGAAGGCAGAAACAAGAGCAAGTGTGACCACAATAAGCATGCAGGCATGCAGCAGCCTAGGATGTTCTCACACCATGAAAGAGGTTCAGAAGTGAGAGAAAGCCTTATTCAGTACAGTGGAACACATCAGATGAAGGCTAAGTCCAAACAGAAATTGTTAGTGTGATCTGATTGTACCTGGAGGCAAATCCCATTGAGACACGGCTGCAAATCTTTTGTGTGTGGCTTTTTTTGTGATTCAAGTTTGCATAAATATCACACCCCACCCTTTCAGGCTGTTTTAGCACAGTCATGGAATTTCTAATGAGCTGAATAGCCCTTCCTTCTGTTGAGAAATTTAATGGTATATATTTTTCTTATTTACTGTTACAAACACCAGCTCAGCAATTCATTTCATGATCTGTAAAACCAATCCTTTTTTTCCTGGTGAGCCTGAATACATAAATTTTTCTGGCAGTGCAAACTATTAACAAAAGAAAAATCCAATGTTTCACAGCATGAATGAAAAGAGGGGCTTTGGATCAATTATATTTTGTAATAGTTTTGCAGGACTTCTTGTGAGTAAGAAGAATTTCTAGTAAGTGGCAAGGATCTATTGTAGTGAACCCTGTCCTCCCTCAGGGCAATTCTTTATTCAAGCCAGGCCATTAGCAAGGGTAAATCAATGTTATCAGCTCACACACACTGACAGCTTGTGTGGTTCCCACTCCCCCTTCCTCCCCCCACATTAGGTTATATTTTTATGCTCTCCAGGGAAATTCAATTAACAGTGTCAGTCTCCTCCTCTCAGTCCACCACTGACACCATCAGGGCTCTTTCAGTGCCCACTGACATGCAAGATGTGGCTGTGGATTCCTGACTCCCAGGTTAACAAGAGAATTCCCATCCCCTCCTGCAAATGGCTGTGTAAGATCTGTGCTGTGAACACTGCAACAGCGACTGAAATCAATCCCTCCTGACCTTATTGATCAGGACACTCAGATAGAAAAATACTTCTCCAGAGGGAGGTCAATGTTTTGGGGGAAAAACCCCTAATCAACAACAAAATAACCCACATCTATTAATACTATCAAATTTAGTTTTTAATTCCCCACGACCAGCAAAACCATGTGAACAATTAATGAATAACACTTAGCTGCAATTCACATCTCATTTTAAAAAATCTCAGCAGATGACTGCTAGTGAAAAGGCTGGATGCAACTCCATATTCCAAAGAACTTCCAAGGATTATTTAGATAACTTTCACACAGATTCACCTTTTCATCACAGTCATGCAACAACATGATTTCTGTATTTTGAAATCAATAAAAAATGAGTTTTTCAATAATTAATGGAAGCCCTGTAAAATGTGAAAATGGCACAAGTCTTTCAAACACACTCTGAAGCTTGATGAGCAGCTCCAAGGCACCCCCAGAACACAGTGAGGAGCCAGTGCATCCCAGGCAGCCTCCAGCACTGAAAAGCATGTGCCATTAACAATTGTCCTCTCCACACTGACCAAGCTGTGAAAAGCATCAAGCAGAGCTCTCATTTTCACAAACATCAAGTCTGAACCACAATGATGCAATCTCCTCCTCAGATTTCATTAATTTGGTTTCTTCCAGAACTAATTTTCATTATGTCTTGATTACAGATAAGAAAGTGAAGTATTTTCTAGTGGTTGCAGAGAGAACAGAACATAATGTTCCAGCTGAAAACCCAAATACTGTGGTCCTAATGGAGCAAAAAAACCACATTACAAGTCAGAAAGCACTGTGGCAGCAGACTGACAATGAGGAAATAGGAAAAAGGATGCAAATATGGTGCTATGAATTAAAAAAAAAAATCCAACATTTACCATAAAGCAAAACATGCTCTGCAATCATATCACTTTACAAAAGTCAAAAATGTAGGAATATCCCACATACATGCACATCATACCTTCCCCCTCCAGTGAAGACCCACTGACTTTGTTGAACTCTGGCAAAACTCAACAGATTGGTGTTCCAGCAAAGCTGGATCCAATTCTTTCCTCTGTTTTCTGCTAATTGGTTTTCCCCTTATTGTAAAAGCTGTTTGTGGGTAAGCACTACAAGCTAGATGACTGAAATGACCCAGGTTAAAAACAACCCTCATGAAAATACAGGGGGAAAAAGTGAAAAGTGTTATAGCAGATGCTGCTTGTTACACAGAGGTCATTTATTCTTCAACATCTCACATTAAAAATTCCCAAATCCACCCTGATGAGACTTGAGGGCAAAACAATTTCTAGGTCAGTCATAAGTCACAATACCTCCTTCTCCAGAATCCGAGAGATCTCTCCTAAAGTCCTGTCCAGACCAGGAACTTTGTGGTTCCCCAAGGAACAGCCATCCTGCATTTGGAGGTGCTTCAGAAGGTCTTTTGCTAATCTCTGTAACCTTCAACAGAAAACAAAGAGCAGTTAAAGCAAAAACTGTCTTATTAACCTAAATCTTTGTAATGAACCTCTGGTACCAATGAAGGAATCATGAAAATCTGTGTTAAATATTGTTAACATCTATTCTGTACAGGATGCTAAACATCCAGGGAGATACTGTCAGTTTGGAGTGACATTTCACTATCTACTTTTTCAAGGAAACAGCTCAGCTATAGAGTGAACAGTACAGCCATAAAGGTGCTTTATGAGCTACATTTGTTTCTGCTGTTTCCTTATTCCCCTTCCACAGCTTATCATGGTAGTTTTTGCCATCCTCATTTTCAAATGGTTTCACCCTATTTCAGATGAGTAAGGGAAATGGAACAGCAGGACCACTTGGCTGATTTCTTATAGGCATCATAAAAGAAATGGCTCTTCAGGGTTATTTGAATAAGAGAAAAGCAATGGCTTTGCAGCCTACCTCAGAAAGGGCATTTTATTAACAAGGGTCAGTAATGAAGCCAAAACGCAGAGGTGGGAGTGATGTAGACACACATGGGTTGGGTTCCATTTCAGTTTTACACATCTGCACCTGGGTTATTCACCTGTGCTCTGCTGCTCAGCACTGAGGGGAAACACCCAGGGCACAAATACAAAATCCAGCAGTGGAAACAGCCAGAGTTTATCCTTCTGTGCCCAGAGTGTGAGGGTGCAGTGGGAGCAGCAAGGCAGAGGATTCAAGGCTGCCAGAGTGCCCCAGCTGCAGACTGAGAGCAGGAGGAGGTGTCACTGTCCCTGCCATGGCTTTGGGGCTCTGCCTCAGTGTCCCCTCCTGCTGCTCCCAGTGACAAGCTCAGGGCCTGCTGGACCTTTGCTGTCATCTGCTGGGCACCTGCACTGAGTGGGACAGAGCTGGAACTGCCCAGGAGGAGTGGCAGACACTGCTGGGACTGCAAGCCTGCACACAGAGTTCTAGAGGAAGGAAAAGGAGGGGAAGGGTAACAGTGCTCATCATAAAATGGAGATGTCAGGGTTAAAGGGCCAGAAGGCATTCACAAAGTGACCACAGAGTATTGGAAAAGAAAAAGATTACATTAACCAGTATCCCAGAAGAGAGACAGGAGATGGAATGGCTGGAAATGTACCACAATAGTCACACTATATTAAAAAATATTCCCCAAATTCAGAGTATTAATTTATAGAAGAATAGGGAGTTTCCACTTAATCAAGATTGAGACAACAGGTACTCTGTGTCTTCTCTTTGAAAAAATTAGGAGCTTCATTAATAGCTTTCAAGACATGCTGAAGATACATATATGTTCTTGAATTACAAATAAAAATGATTTGTAGAATTTTGAGTCTTGGACTTCTTATCATCTGGTCAGCTGAGCCCACTAATATACAACCAGGATTTTTGTATGACAAGAAAAATAAAAGGAGATTACATCTGATGAGATTTTTTTGCACTGCTATTTCCTCTGTGGAAAATGAGGTTGGAGGAAACCTCTGCCTATCTCCATAAGCCACAAGCTAAAATGGGAAACAAAACTAAAAGCCAAAGCCCAAATAACTGCAGGACTTGGACAGTAAATCAAAAGACCACAGCACCAATGAGAAGTGGAAATGCTGCAGTCCACAAGCAGAGTATTTTCACAGTGGGATTTAGAATGGCTATTGCCTTGGCAATATCCTAGCACATTAAGCAAAAACACTTTATTTCTTTGGGTATATCTACCCAAATTCCTCTATTAAAGCCTATATAAAGCCCACCACCCTATATTGTAACTTCATCTGACAAAAGGCAGCAAGACAGGTTTCCATTTGCTTCATTTAACATCACAGGAATGGAATTCCACCAGGATTAACCACAGAGGCTGAAGAAAGGCACTTCCCTAATCTCCATCAGGCATCAGCACACAAAATGTGTAAGGTTTATCAAAACACTGCTCACAGGGACTCCAAGAGAACACAATCATATCACACAGCCCTCAGCTGACACAGCTAACACAAGAGTCTCTCTTCAGTCTCTTAAGATGCTCCATAGGCTCAGTTTCTGTCCTCACTTTAAAAACAACCTGTACAGTACTAACTCCCCAGGGAAAGCTTCCAGCTTTCCATTTCTTCCAAAAGTCTTTCTGGATACTTTTAGCAAAATTCAAACATTCCTAAGCATGTGTTCAGCATCACAGAGTAAGAAAGTGGAAGAATGAATTTCCAATTCTGCCACATTAAAGAATTACCTCTTACATCCTCATATTCTACTGCAGAGGGAGTTTTCTACCAAAACCAGTCCAAGGTGCTGTGTGATCACATGGGGAGGAGAGAGGAAATAAAACCTGCCTCCTCCCACCAGTGAGCCTTGGAGAAATTATTTAAATATCCTTCATACTGACTTCTTGGCCATGTCAGGAAATAAGAATAATTTTTGGACTGCTTCAAAGGACTAGAAATCTATGCTAGAGGACTTGTGCTTGGATGCAGAATTTGCCATTGCTATGAATGGATTTGGAAAGAGAGAGCTCTTTGTACACACTGGACTCCTGGCACACTCTTGCTAAGCACTAGGGATTACTGGGACATGGCATCCACACCTGATCCAGTGATTCTGGAAAAATACCTTTGAATCCAAATCCAAGCAGCTGAAGACAATTAATTAGTCTTCTTTCTGTCCCCCAATTTTTACCCCTCCAATGCTTACTAAGCCATACATAGAATGATAAATAATTGAAACTTTGCTGTGCAGGATAATAGAGAAAGTTAATGTTTTTTCCCCTTAAATTATTTACATCTCACTTATTAAGGTTTTAGTACTCCTCACAAATGGATAATTCAGAATGCAGAAGGAGTATCAGAAGGATGTAAGGCCCTGATTTGTCTTGGAACATCACCATAATGTAAACTAATAAATTGTATGTTCAGCAAATACAAATACAGCATCTGATCTTTTTCCACTGCAAATGGGAAAACAAGGGCTACTCATATCAAAGGTTTCTAACATGGGCTAAATATTTTTAGCAGGTTTAATATATTTTTATAGGTTAAAGGAAAAAGATATGTCAGTATTTCTAGGCCACATTTCATCTCCAGAAAAAAGCCAAAAATCCTTGAAATAGCAGCATCAATGTACCCAGCACCTGGGGGTTTAACCCAATGTCTGGGCTGGGCACTGATGCCCAGGGAAGGATGGGTGTGTTTCTGAATCCATTTATTTGCATTCCCATGTTAATATTTTAGCTATTTTCTGAAGAGGAAATCCACCGCCTGCCCAATCATACCTGTTATTTATCTTGGTTTAAGTTTACCTGAATTTTATTTTATTTACATTCTAGCTCTTCTACAGTTTCCACAACGTTTTGGAAATTAAATTTTGTACAAGCACTTCCAGTTTCAGAGATTGTCTGGTTTTTTCCTCAGTAATCAGTATTTTGGTATAATATCTTCTAACAGGCCTAACTGGACTCTAAGCCTTCTACACCAGGAAAACCTACAAGGTAAGTTTATCCTGTGACTACATTGACATATTATAATGAAGGAAAGAAGGTACTGTATCAGCTAAAGGCATTTGACTTTGGGCTTCTGAAAGAACAAACTTCACACTACATTCCCATCTCATCTACAGCAGACTCTTACAGGAAATAATATTTCTTTTTCTACCTCTTCTTTTTGTGCTGCAGTCTGTTTCCAATATCCATACTATCTGAAGTATCCCTTTACAATTAAAAACAAAGGTAAATAAAAAAATACATTAAAACAATTCCTTGTTATGTGAGGAGAGATTAGTTAAAATATTAGAACAAAACTTCTCCCCCTGAAACCTGCTAATTCCCTTCAGGCACAGGGCAATCTTTCATTACTTTAGTTTTCCTGTTGTATTGAAGGATGACAATTATACTTTGCTACTTGGATATTTAACACTGAAATACATGGTCCTGCCTCTGCATTAGAAAATATTAAATAGATGTAAATAACCTTCTAACTTGGTAAAAATGTTTTCCTTCCCTTTTCAAAATGTGCTCTGATGGACACCTGAGAATGCTCCAATGGACACCTGACACACCTTTTGCCACGTTATCCCAGCACACTGGACACTAAATAATTGCTCAGATCAGCTCCCAGACAATATGAATCAATACTACAAACCCACCAAGAGTCCACCAGTACCTACAAAATTACCTAAGTGCCACCAGGAACCAACCAGCAAAGCACCTGAGAAAGGAGGAAGCAACACCTGGTTTGTCCAGGTGACAATGTCCACAGTCCTTTCCTTGAATGTCCCTCTTGGCACGTGGAACAGTTCTGAGACCAAAATACTGACCCAACAAGGCAATATTTGGAATTATCCCACCCCTCTCCCTAATGCACACTATTTTTTAACAGATACTAAAAGCCAGACTGTCCCAGCCATCTTTTAGAAGTCATTTCTGTGGAAGAACTCCTCAGAGTCATTGACAATCCCAGCCAGGAATCAGTGCTGTACCACTGAGCAAGGGACACCCACTGTCTGTCCCAGCAGGATAAATCCTGTCAGCTTATTGCTGTCAGTGTAGTACCAGGGCAGAGCTCAGAAAGCACTTGGGTCAGTGCTTCCTTAGTGCACAAGGTTTTATAAATCTGCAAACCTTCAACTAGTAAGAACCACTGAAACAGTCTATCAGTTGCATCAGCAAATCAGTGGTCTCATAATATTAAAGTGGCCTAATCTTAAAGGTGATCTAAAAAGGCTTTTTACCTGCCAAAGACTAACTCTGGTTTCTGTCTTTCTTCTGTAACAACTGACAACATGACTAAGAACTAAAATCAGATAAGAACTTGCATTCCATAAGTGGTTCTGGTTGTGAAGACACTCTCAGTTTGGGGGTAGAGAGAGGAGTGGATAAAGAAATGTGGCATAAGAAAGGAAGCATAAAAGAATTTAATTCTAAAACATATTGCTTCTGTTGAGCAAATAAACCTAGCAATTGTGTCCCATTTTAAATAGATTTTAAAAAGGAGCTTCTCCATTTTTAATCTACACAGCCCACTAAGTCAAAAGATATTTTCTGTTCATTGGTACACTTCCACTCCAATCTGAGTACCTCAAACCTTCCCTTGGGAAAGACAAAAACTCTTCCCATTTGTTTTGGCCCAAAGATTGCATTTAGCACTCAGAGGTGTTATTTTTACCCCCTTTGTTCTGTGGTGGGACTTTTCTCAGTAACTGTGCAGCTCTCCTGAGAGCTGTGCAGGCTCCCAGCTGGCACAGGGTGCACCCAGCCAGGCACAGGCACAGCACCCCTGGCACAGGTGCCCTCTGCCTGCCCCCACAGCCTCCCAGGGCAACAATGCTCCCTCAGACCTGCTGCTCTCTGCTTCTTTGTGCTGACTCCTCTTCCTGCTGCCTTGCTGAAGTAGGATCCCCTACTTACTTCTGTGTTTTCCTATTATTTTTCTCTATATTAAGACGAGGTTGTCTCATGTTAATAGATACAGTCCAGGTTAAAACTCTTGCCTCATAAAATTTCTTGCCCTCCCATCCTTTCTCTTACAGAAAGAGACAATACTTCCCTATTCTTCTTCCATTTTCTAATATGTGATGTGCAAAGCAAACGCATTTTAACAGAAATAAATGGGCTTCTGGCTGACTCACAGACACTCCTCTATTTAAAAAGCCAGTTCAGACTTGTGCTCCCATTTTTAACCTGCTTGATTTCAGAGAAGCTCACAAATATTTAAGCCTTCATAGCAGGTAAAAAGTAGTGTAATTTTGGAAATAACAATAACTATGGTTCCTGAAATGATATTTTAAAAATTTAGATGAAGGCAGCTGATAGATCTCTAGGTTTTTACATGAAGATTGCACAGAGACCCCCCAGACTGTGATGGAAGTGAGCTACACAGTGGCCATCACCAGCTCACACCTGAAAGGGCACGGCCCTACCAGAGGCAATAAAGGAAGAAACTGAAAAAGCAGATGGGACAGAAGATTCTGCCTGAAAGCAAATAAGCAAATAATTATATAAAGAGAAATGAAAACTGTAAATTCAGGATCAGTCAAAAGATTTGAAAACATTTTTAAAAAATTTAAAATCTGAGTTTCTCTAGTGCTACCATTGAGACAGAGCTGACCAAGTTACATCACTGATAATCTCAGAATTTAACACAGAGACACAAGAGCTTATTAATATCTTCAGAGTCAAATTCAGACATTTCTACTTTCTGATGACTAGAACCAAATTTTTTATTTTCTAGCAGCAAAGAAAAGTGAAACACAAAAGCTACAAATCTGGAAGTCTCAATATACCATGAAATTCATCTTGCAAACTGAAGTGCTGATGGCCAAGAAACGAAGCCAACTCTTTCCCATGTGTTTATGCAGGTGTGCCATCTGCTGGAGATGGGTCATTTTCTTGTGCCAAACCTCACTGATGGATTTTTATTATTTCAAAATACATCTAAGATTCAGCAGCAGTTTTCAAGCTTTTGAAAAGCCTATGTAAAATATACTTGCACACAGGCTAGTTGCACGTACATCAAGGAGGTCTGACTGCAGGGATCTGAACTGCTTAACCACCAGCAATTCTACAAAATGCACCTTCCTCAGCAGTTGAGGAGTGATGGAAACAACCACAAAACAGACAGGATCTGGTACAGGTTATTACTCAGTCTGAAGGCAATATCCCCTATCTGAAAGTTGTTGCACCTTCAGGATGAGGGGTTTTGACTCCAGCTCTTGAGACCCCAGAGCCCCTTCCTGATGCTCCAGACTCCCAGAGCCCAGCTCCCAGTCAGGCACAGCCCATCTGCCCACAGGAGTGGATGTCTCAGGAGCACTAAGAACAGCCCAGGCTGCATAATCCTCTTTACTAATCTGTTTGTTTCCCCACTTCTGGCTTAGCAGTCTCTGAGGCTGGCTGTGCTTTCCTGGAGCTGCAGGAATGCAGGGAAGCTGTCAGTGAGCACCTGTGGCAATCCTGTGGGAGCTCCCACATCTCCCTGATGCTGCATGGAGAGCACTGGCTCTGGTTTCTCTAGAACCTGGCTCCAGCTTTCCCCTGTGCTCCCTCATCCTGGTACCAAGGGGACAGCAGGCAATCCCCATCCACCTTTGCCATGCCATTTGGGACACTGTAGATCTCTAGAACATAACCCCAGAAAAACTTCTCCCTATTATCACATCTTCCTCCAGGAGTAGTATTATTATTATTAGCAGTATTCTCCCTATTA
Organism: Setophaga petechia; assembly: GCA_024362935.1. Lineage (NCBI taxonomy): Eukaryota > Metazoa > Chordata > Aves > Passeriformes > Parulidae > Setophaga > Setophaga petechia. Next base: position 16,283,727 of record JANCRA010000016.1, read on the forward strand.
TCACATCTTCCTCCAGAAGTATTATTATTATTATTATTATTATTATTATTATTATTATTATTATTATTATTATTATTATCAGTATTCTCCCTATTATCACATCTTCCTCCAGGAGTAGCACTAGTTTGCTTATTTCCTGATACATAAGACATACCTGAAATCATTACATATTTCCCTTTCTGTTATCTCTGAACCTTTAGCAATTGTAGCTTATCTGTTCAGAGGCAAAGAACTTCACATCCTATTCAAAAGATGCAAATGACCCAGGTATTTGTACCTGATGATATTTGTTCTGGTTTTGCTTGTTTCTAAGTAATTTTACTGAAGGATTTTTATGAGCTGCTGAGTACTGAGCTGATATTTTCCAGGTAGTACCTATCCCATCTGCTAATTCAAGGCCCACACTTTTATGTGAAGATATAATTGAGTTCTGTCTTCTCCCTCCATTGGGTAGCACTCAATATACACTAGATTTCACCTGCCATTTTACTGCCTGCTCACTCACTCTCTTCAAAATTAACATCCAGCACCAATTCTTGTCTCTACTGTGCTGAATCTCTGCATGAACACTGCACTGTCCCCTCACTGCTGGCCCTCATTTTCCAAGTCATTTGAGAATATGGTGACCATCACAAAACTGCAGAACTCTCTCTATTGGTATCCTCCCTGTCCTGCCAGGGACTGAAGAAACTCCCCTTCTTTTCTCTTTCTTACCTGTTCTGCACTTAAACTACAGCTGTATGGTTTCTTTCAAAATCTTAGGTAATAAAACTTACCAAAATCATCTTGGAAATCTAAATATTTTGCATCTTTTCCCAACTGCTTTCAATGGAATCAGAAAACAAAAGCTGAGCAATTTTCACTTTCAAACTAAGCAGAAGGAATTTGTCAGTGATCACAGATCTTGTTTTCATCTACCATCCAGCTGTTTTCATCTGTGCCTTATCCTTGACAATAAAAAGGTCTATTCTTTAAAAAGCCCAATGTCAGCCTAAGACACCTGTGCATTAAAACATCTGTGTTTCCACCACAAGTACCTTTGTTTCTGACCAAATGGAGGTCAAACATAAGATTTCCAATTCCAGAATTGCAGCTGAATTTTCACCCATCAGTCTTAAAGTACAAGACTGGAACCCTCTTCTTTCCAGGTAAGAAAAAGAGAAGTGTATGTTCTCTTTACCACTGCAGGATGATACAGAAGTATGATACACAGTGTCTTCAGAAAAAAGGACACATTTATTGTCTTTATTGCATTTATTGAGGTCTGACCTTTTGTATCAGGGACTGATCTGTAATTCAGGATGGAAACATGTCCCAAAGTGGGGGAAACCTTCCACACCTGTTCCACCAGAAATTTCAGGGGCACTTCTGTGACAGACAGGGGGAAAAAGCTTATGTCTAAAATAAATAGAGATAAATGCTTACTTGGCTTTAAATGGTGAATCAGACACAGCATTTTTTGCTTCCATCAAGCTCTCATATTCCTTTGCCCTGGAGGAGAAAATATTCATTATTATTGACTATTGTCTAAAGTGTACAGGATGTAAGAGCAGCAACAGAGTTCAAAGCTTTGTGTTTTTCTGCTTCATAGTGAAGCACAGCATTTCTGCCAGTGCTGCCCTGTCATAATGCACAGTCCACTCTTGCTTAACTACTGGCCATTGGCCATTAACAATTTATGATTAACACTACTATTTTAAAATAATACCAGTGCACAAAAGGTATATTTAAGTTGACTTTTCAAATGGTAGAAAATTTCACAAATGATATATACAACTGTACTGATCTACTGCATATTATAAAATGATTAGTGAAATAATGCTACATAATATTATGAAAAAAAATATAAATAATATTTTTATTTAAAATATAAATTACAGACATGTAGTGCAGACCAGATTAGTACATCAGAGAGATGACAATTAACATGCAAATAATTGGCTGCATTTGCAGGCACAGAAGAATTGTTCTGTAACTACTGACTGCAGTGTAACATAATGAATGTTAGGTGAGCAGCACAGAAACACCTCCACCAAGGACTCCTTTACTGCTGGAAAGAGAAACACGACCTCTTTAGTGCCTTAAAAGTATTGTTTACACTGGCCATGTGCCAGGAGCAGGAAGAGGGGACAGGACCTTTTTCCACTGCCTGTTGTCACTCCAGCCAGCCTGTGCCAACAGCTGAAATCCAGGAGTTGTTCCTGGGGCAAGGCAAGACCCACAGCAACAATCCTGCACCCCAATGCCACCAGCACACATGTAAAGAAAAACTACCCCAGGCACTGCAGTGATGCAGATGCATTTCTCTCAGACACTTATATTAAATTTTTCTTTATATTTTCTGTTCACCCTAATGGCTCAAGTTTCCCAAAGCTACTCAGATTTTCCTTTCGTTTGCTTCGCCATTCCAACTTAAGCTCCACACAAATATTGTTACATCACCACCAGCTCTGATTTGTGGGTCATTAATAAAGCCATTAATCACAGCTGAATTTAGTATTAAACATGAAGGTGAAATTCCTTTATTAACCTTTTGCCTTCTTCACCAGAAACAACACATTTCAGCTTCTGTACAGACAAGTCAGTCAAACCTGAATTATCACCCCAAACCCCTGGTACTAAATGCACAAGGCTGGAATGCTTTGAGCTCCCTGCAAAGCCTGGACCAAGTTCCTGCTAAGCACAGCTCTGATGCTTCCATTCAGCTTTCACCAGCCCTGCTCCTCCTGTGTCCCTGTCCAAACATCCTCCTGCTAGCAGCACATACACAATAACCTGAGATAATTCACTTATCTATGTATCAGTTGTTCCTGATAGCACCAGTTCAATGGCTTAGGGTTATAAATATAATTAATAAGACTAGGGAAACTTCTCAACACATCTAACATCCCACTGATCACCATTTGTCCCCTCATTCACCTCTGCCCTTCATTGCTTTGATACTGCAAGAGTGATTTAAGATCTGGCAACTCAGGAGTGTAACAGAAATCTGTTTGGTTGCAGTTATTATTTTTTCCCAGTTTAAAATATCACAGCTTCCTAGAAACTGAAATGAATGTGACATTTAAAGTGCTGAGGCATAGGGGCATTCGTGGTAACTATTTATTTTGCTGGAGAAGAGCTGCAAATATGTACTAAAACATGGTGTGTGATAATCTGCTAACATCTATGAAACTCTAAATTAGCAACATCAAATCACCTCTGCTTTATGTTGCTACTGGACATTTTTATTAATAAGTCTTTTGTGTTAATATCAGAAAATCTTCCATTTAACTCTGGGTTATCTTCAAGGACAGCAAAGCCATTGAAAACTCTAGCCACCCTTTAAAAGTAAAACCAAGTTTAATGAACCTGAACTTCATGGCTCCTCAATATAACTTGGACTTTGAAACTTTCACTGTATTTTTCAATAGCACACCACCACTGTAAAATGATGGCCCTTTATTACTTATTACTGTTTTAATCACAATTTTTGATGACAAATATGCTGACTCACACAGCAGTCTGACACACACAAACACAAAATGTTCTGAAAAAGTTTTTCTCCTGTTTGTGCCAACAACAAATTATTATGTCAACTTGCATTCCAGGGTCTGACAAATCTTTGCCTAAATTCAACAGAAGTCACCCTGGAGAAATAATTAAAACTGGACCCAGATACTGCATTAAATCAACAGGTCATATGAATAACTCTGCATCCTGAGCATCCAGAAACCTGAAGAGCATTATCCAGTTCCAACAGTGATATTCAGCAAGTGGATCTGCCCATCCAAAGAGGAGAGCAGAACAATAATACACTCTAAGATGTTGTGGTTTTGAAGGCTGATGTGCCTGCTAGGAGTTCATGAAACATCTCACTTCTACTGTAGTTCTAAAACTCTGTGCATGCTTTTTTCTCTTACTTTAACCCTTCTTGTATAAAGAGGCAGAGAAAATGTGTAACAATGACTCTTACCTAGGTGAGAAGCATTTTTAGAGAGAAATGCAAAAATATGCTGCAATCTTCAGCTGAGCATTGACCTGAGCTGGGACCATTCAGCCACAAGGAGTGACAGTGGCAGCTCATGACATAATGATGTCCTGCACATCACACTGATTTGCAGATGTCACTTTTGAAACTAACAACAAATTGCACGTCTGACAACTCACTTCCCACTTGAAGATATTTTTAACTTTCTTCTTGTTGTGACAGGCAAAAAAAATGATTAAATTTAGTCATGGGATTTGACACTACAGCAGGCTGACTTCTATTTGTTGATTACTATTGATTTTCTTTGATACTTCATTTAAAAATCAATAGCTAGAAAGAAAAATAGGCATGGTTTACACAAATTTAAACATGCTATTGTATGCTAGAAGAGGCTACAGTTTTGGCAGGGCACTGGCATCCAATTATGAGAAAAGCTCTTAACAGGTGAAACCAAGGGCTCCAGATCGATATTCAGTTTTCTTGCTCAATCAGAGAAAGTGGCCATAAATTAGGCTCATCAGTGTTATTTTCAAGACACTCCCAAAGCAAATAATTTTACTTTTTTTTCAGCCTTCCACTGCACTCACACTAGAGGACAGAAGGTAAAGTTTAGAACAAAACTTAGAAAAAAAGAAAAAGAAATTAGTACTACCTGGAGTTCATCCGTGCCTTTAGCTTTTTGGCTTTCTTTTTAATTTTCTGTTTCTCCTCTCCATCTTTTAATGGTTCCACAGGAACAGAACTCTCAATCACAATGTCCACAATGTACTTTTTTAATGACAGGTGCTCCTGCAGAAAATAGTGGAATAATATTTAAAGGTATAGTATGTGATGGGGATCACAGATTATCTTCCCAAGAAAAAGAACAGTGGTGAATATTTAATTGAAGGTTATGAAAATGAAGCCCAATTTTAAAAAATCTTGGGAAAGAGATTATTTCACACTGGAGAGAACAAGCTGTGCATTTTCTAAAAAGGGAGAAAAATTATTAAAGGAAGAACAATAAACAGTGTGCCTTCTTTTCAAGAAATTGTTACCTAACCAGTATGGACTCCAAGCTGACATCCTCTCTCTCCTCCAAGCTGCCTTTTACAGCTACAGAAAAGCTGCCCCACCAACATAACTCATTACATAAAATAAGCTAGATTTTGTTTTTATATTAATTCTTCATCAAAATCTAAACGTGTCTTAACCTTCATTAAAATATATGGAAATGTATTTTACTCTTCACTACTTACAATGTTACCATTTATTAATAGGACTATTACTTTTCCTCTCACATTAAAAAAATTGAATTTAGCCAAAATACTGGAAAATTTTCAGTTGCCCACAGAAGAAATGCTAAACAACCAGTTCAATGCCAGTTATTAGAACAATTTACACAAGTTTTAATATATTGAGGTTTGTATCAATTTTCTTGCAAAATACCAAACTTATTATTAAGTACAGGTCACCACAGCTTATTAGGATCATTTATCCTTGAATATTATTACGGTCACAATCAGATGTGGCTGTTCTTTCCCTTTTGGTAAGTATCCTTAAAATTCAAAGTAAATGGTGATGTGCTACAAAAATTTATAGATAGTATTTTCCAAAAAACAACCTATATGTTCTTTCATTGATCAGGAAAATACTGTGCCAGCTGAAAACAAAATAAATCTCAGTGAAATTTCCTGGAAAAAGAGCATTTAGTTTTTGGAAAGCAGTGCTGCATGGTATAACCTAGGAATATATATCTGGTGGGAACAGTAAATGAAATAACCATTTTAAATCATAGGAATGCAAAATGAATACTGAATTAGTAGGTCTAATTCTACTGAATTGGACATAAGAAATCCAACATTATCCTCTAAGCAAATTCTAAAGGTAATGTTGACTTTCTCTTTGCTCCTCTGCCTACCTTGGATACGTCCCAGCACACCTGCAGAGTCTTCCTCAATGAACTGCCCACATTGTTTAAACCTTACACATTGCCACAGATTGCTAGAGTGGCTTGTAGGGTAATTTTAACAGCTTTTGTAGGCACTTTCCCTGCCCTTAATGTCTCCATTTAGTTTTAGCAAGAAAGGTTTAAAGGAAACCTCCTCAGGGTACCTCCAGAGGCTGTGCCCTTGGAGCACCACTGCAATGGGAGTTCTCCACCAAGCTGCTGCAGTGCAGAATGAACCATCCCTGTCCTGGTTATGAATCTGCAGCTCAATCCTGTCTCATCAAAGAGATGTATCCCTCAACACCCACTCAAAAATACCTTTTGCACTAATTTTCTTTTTAAAACCAGAAATCCAGTCCTTAGGTTCAAACTGCACAGGAAACAGGTGGGTTGGAGTTTGACAGTGTTAAGAAAAGGAAGGGGTTCCTCAGAACAGAGCATGCCACTGCTGCTCTGCTACAGCCTCCAGGGTACCTGTGGCATCTCCTGAGCAAGGTATTCATGAATGATTCCCATGGGATTTGGGATGAACATCCCTGCTTTCCAAAGGGTCCAGGCCAGCACCTCCAGGAGCCCACCTCAGGTCTCTGCAGTGAGGTAACACACAAAGCTAACCAGGGCTGCTGCTGTGCTTCTGCATCTTCCTTCAACAGTGCAACTGGCATTCTGCTTCATCACATCTGTCACTGCCCCAGAGTGGCAGCAGAGTGGAGTAAAGTTCCCACTGCACTCTGAGGTGGCCACCACACCACACCAGGGCAGCCGTGACCGTGGGGTCACCCTTGTGCTGGGCACAAAGCAAGGAGACAAAGCTCTGCACCCCCTGCACAGACACTCATCTCTTTTTTCATCATCTTATCTGTGATTAGCTGCTGACTTGAAGAGAACTGCAGGGTTCAACAAGCACATTCATGGCCCAGGCCGTGGGGCCAGGAGAGCAGCCATGATGGTTGCACACATTTGTTCACAGGAACTCGAGCACCCCTTGCCCCATGGTTCTCAGCGTTCTCAGCTTTCACACGGGGCACTGGGGATTAATATCAGACTTCATCCACACAGCTCATTAAAGTCAGACCAGAGTAATAATGCCTTGTGTCACAAAAACAATCTCCCTCTGAAGGTACAGATCAAAGCCTGGGATTATCACCGTGGGCAGACTGACACCATTCAGGTGTGAAGCAAGAATAACAAATAACTTGGGATTGGGTGACAACTGGCACCTGAGGAGAACTGCTGCTGTATCACCCTCCAGAGCAGGGGAAAAATATTTATCAGTGTGTTTTATTGAGTTCTCAGCAGTTAGTTGAAAAAATTGAGGGTTTAGAATCCACTGAGTCACACTGAAGCACAGGAAGTCCAATCCTTTAAATAATTAAACTCATGAGTAATTTTACCTGCACAGCCATAGTTGGGCAGGGGAACACACCACAACAATAACAACCATCAGAGCATAAAAGGGAGTAAGGCCAGTGCAGTGTTTTCAAAGCAAACTTCTGCCATCCTTTCATTTAAATAAGAATGAAACTCATCCATTTGGGGTGGATGTATTTCTAATAAATGTTATGCAGGATAAAGGGGTAATCTGCACACTTCTTCCTGAAAGCCTTTCACTTCTTTATAATTATTTTTTTTATATAAGTAAATGCTAAGTGCAATCAGAATTTCTGAGATTAAATTAATTTATCCTCTCCCTAAAAGCATTCTGGGTTTCTTCTTATGGCAACGTGAGGGGTCATCACTGGTCTGGTCCTGCACTAGGCTGAGCAAATTCTGGCCCCAAATCCTCAGATACTGGGAAACCACCAGATCTTTGGAGAATTTAGGCCATTATAAATGCAAAACATTATAAGTAGAGACTCTTTTTTAAGGGAAGCTGCTGCCATTATCATCTGTATTCAGCCTACCAAAACTTTTCAGTGCAGTTTTAGTTTCAGCTATATCAATTTTAGCTGTGCAATTTCCCTGAAGCTCTGTTTTAAAGGCTTATGTACAATATACTAATTTTGCTAGTTCTGTCCTAACAGAACACTTTTGATCTCAGGATTAAACCAGAGCCAGCAATGATGGTCATTCTGTACTTCTGCCATCATTTTCCATACTTGATACTCCTCCTCTGAGCTGAGATCAGCAACATCTCAAAGTAAGGGCCCAGCTCCTGTGAAGGTTCAGAATCTGTGCCACAAAGAGCAGGCACTGCTCTGTGCTGGGATGTGCAGCTGCAAGATAAAGAAATAAAACAAGAACTGAATGCTGACATGGATTTCCTCATGGTCACCTGTGGATGTTCCTCTCTGCTCATGTGATGATGGCTCAGTGACCATTAGAGTAGAAATACTCCTGCTCCTTCTCTCCTGTGTTATTGCCATGCATTCTCCAAAGTTAAGAACCACTGGTAAAAATCCCAAGGTTTCCTGTACCTGTCTCAGGGGGAGACCCTCAGTCTCCAGCTGAAAAAGCCATGAAATAAAAGTAAGGTAGTAAACATCCACCATGGGATATTTAATGGCATTCTGTACAGACACATGTAGTTATTTAAATTTTTACAGAACACTGAAGGAACTTTTATAACAACTGACATAAATTTCTGTAGAAGTTTCAATACTTTATTTACAAACAAGGTGATAAAGACTAATATTATAGCCCATGTAAAACTGCAGTCACCACAAAGCAGACAGAAATTAGATTATTTACAAAAAATATCTTTGCTATTCCTTTCTTCTCCCTCCATTCTCAACTGTTCTCACTTTTGGTCAACTCATTGACAATCCTGAAGCTTTCCAAATGCAACAGATGGGCCTCATCTACAAACTCCATGAGAAATGGAGCTGCCCAAAGCATTAAAGCTACAGCTGATAAGGTCACCCCTGAAGTCACATTCTTGCTGGTTATTGCCTAGCCCCCTTCAACTGCCTGAACCAGACAATCTACCTGTTAGTCTGATATCCTCAAGTTGATAATTTTAGTTGACCAAGCACTTCTTATAAGCAATGTTTTCTCTGTTTCTTAAATGACATGTTTACACTACAAGGATAACAGCATTATAATCAATATCCCCTGAAATAAAAGTAATTTTTTTCAGACTCCAGAATAAACATAATTGCAAAGTTTTCCATGGACAGTGCAGCAAATGCTACAGAAATGCTATATAGCTGAGCAGGGCTCACTTCTGCTTGGATGAGGAAAACCATACCTTAAACTGGATCCTGAACCTCAGTAATCTGTATAAAATACAGCTGCACAAGAAATTTCCCAACTGACATCCTCTTCATACAACAGCCATTCACAAGACAATATTCTTCAGCAGCTCTCCCCATTTAGTGTCCTAATTACAGCAAGAGCACCCATGGATCTGTCCCTGGCAGGTGAAACCTTGGACATGTATTTATCAAACCAGAACACAACTGCAAAATTATGTTCCTACCCCATTTTTTTCACTGTGACACTTGGCTCTCTGCATTACATAGAAGTTATTATTCATTTCACTACTCAGAAAATATTAATAGGAACTTTATTAAATTGTGAAGTGTGCCAAAGAGAATTCTTCCTAACAAAATTCCCTCCTTCTAAAATTAGAGGTAACCATAACACAAATACTTATTTCCTGTTCCTTTCTTTTTAAGTAAGTGTTGCCTTTTTATGAATTCTGCCTGGGGCATGCCTGCACAGGCAGGACAATATTGCAGCAAAGCCAAGAAAGAATACAAAAATAACAGAATAAGCAGCCTTACAGTATTTTGGCAGTGCTGGTGCAGGGCAGCCCCACTGCAGATGCTCTGTGTTATTTATCCCTGGCCTCCCTAAGCACAGAGTTCCCTGAGCACAGGAAGGGCTCTGAGATCCCTGGAGGGGGGAAGGCAGGAGCAGCAGGGTGCCCAGGGGGCTCTCCAGGAGAAGGCAAGAGCAGCAGGGTGCCCAGGGAGCTCTGGGATCCCTGGAGGGGAGAAGCAGGAGCAGCAGGGTGCCCAGGGAGCTCTGGGATCCCTGGAGCAGGAGAAGGCAGGAGCAGCAGGGTGCCCAGGGAGCTCTCCAGGAGAAGGCAGGAGCAGCAGAGTGCCCAGGGAGCTCTGGGATCCCTGGAGAGGAGAAGGCAGGAGCAGCAGGGTGCCCAGGGAGCTCTCCAGGAGAAGGCAGGAGCAGCAGAGTGCCCAGGGAGCTCTGGGATCCCTGGAGAGAAGAAAGCAAGAGCAGCAGGGTGCCCAGGGAGCTCTCCAGGAGAAGGCAGGAGCAGCAGGGCACCCAGGGAGCTCTGGGATCCCTGGAGAGGAGAAGGCACGAGCAGCAGGGTGCCCAGGGAGCTCTGGGATCCCTGGAGAGAAGGCAGGAGCAGCAGGGTGCCCAGGGAGCTCTCCAGGAGAAGGCAGGAGCAGCAGGGTGCCCAGGGAGCTCTCCAGGAGAAGGCAGGAGCAGCAGGGTGCCCAGGGAGCTCTCCAGGAGAAGGCAGGAGCAGCAGGGTGCCCAGGGAGCTGCTGGCACCTGCTCCAAGCTCAGGAGGCAGCTCTGCAGGGGGATCCCTGGCCACAGGGGCAGGGCAAGGCTGGCAGTGCCACGGCCACCCAGGGCTCCTGGCCTGTGCTCCATCATTCACAAACTCACCAAGCCACAGATCTGCAAAACCTTCCTGCCCATTGGACTCTCACCCAAAAAAACTGAGCCAAAATGACCTTGCTGAATCTCAGAGCTTGTAGGTTTTTTCCCCTTCTGTTATTTTTTCATTTTCATTCCCTTCTATATTTCTGGATTCTGGCCAGAACTGAAGCAGAAGTGCCAAAATACTGTAAGGCTGGTTATTCTGTTATTTTTGTATTCTTTCCAACCTTGAATCCCCAAGTTCTGAAAGCAAAGGCATTCTTATAAGTGTTCTAACCCAGTTCTGCAGACCAAGCCAACTAGAAAAACATCTGTCCCCAGCTATTTATCTAAACTGAGTCTTCAGAACCTCCAAATACTAGTTATTACTTGCCCTCTCACATCAGCATTAAAATATAAACATGAGGAAGACTATAAAGAAATACTTGTAGTAGCTTATATCACATAATAATAGCTGTCATTCATTTACCATTTTAATATAGAAAATACATATATCAAACTGAATATTTTCCATAAAGGTAATGTACATAAGGAATATATTCTAGCAAATCAATAGGTAACTATTCTGAAGCCTACATACATCTTTTGGATTTACATCTCTACCTGTTTCAAAATAAACAATATCCTGCAACTGCAGAAAATCATTAAAAAGTGTTTTCACTATTTATTACCAATGTCAGGAATAATGGTTTCTTACTTGTGTATCTAATCACTTAAGGGATATATCTGCCAACTTTTGAAGGGTTTTTAGGGTTCACTTCTAAATCACACTACCACAGGAATATTTGTTCATGATTTTACTACATGTTTCAACAGAATTCCTCACTATTTTATTTTTTCCTCATAATCTAGGACAATATTTAATATGAAAAACAGATGCTGAAGCAGACTATGAGTTATCTCAAAAGCACTCTTCAATTTTAAACAATGACAGCCTGAAACACAAATGATCAGTGATTCTTCATCATAAAGAGAACAAATACTATTATAGGACCACAAGTGATGACTGACTCCAAAATATGAAGAATCATAACAAGGGGGGTATTCCTTATCAATATGAATTAATAAATGTTACTAGAGGTGCTACATGTATAACAGCTTATAATGCAATGAATTCTCAAATGTTATTTTCTCAAAATCAAGATTTTAATTATTCCCATTTCTATGCTAGACTGTACTTTAGAAGATGGGTTGAGAGCACTAAAAAACTTTTATTATTCATTCAAAACTGAAGAGTGACCTTCCATTGTACAACCAGGTTTTCTTTGACATCTGGGATTTAGGTTTTTTTTCCATGAGGGACTAATCCTGCTTTTTTCAGCATGCCCAAATGAAAAACTGTTTTTACTGCTGATAGTGACTGCACTTTCCATGGATTCAATGACACAACAGCCTGCCACTAAGATAAACAACAAATAATATTCTTAATAGGAGCTTTAAGTATTTCTTCAGATTTTTAATAGCATTCCCACTTGGAACTCCAAAATGCAGGAACAGAAGGTGAGTAAAGGTGTCTGTTCTGTGATGAGAATTCTGCATCCATGGAAAGGATCCCTGCAGATGAGGGAGGGCTGGGAGGCTCTGATTTTCTCATCTGGCTGCAAGGACAGATCAAGCTGAGGGGAAGGGGGACAGCAGAGTCCAGCTGATGTTTCTTTTACTGGTTGTGGATATTGGAGATGCCCAAGCCAAGCCCAGGAAGGGGCAGCTGCTGGCAGTGATCTATCCCAATTAAAGGCACAGCCAATACACGATTAATCACAGGCATTTTTGCCAAGAAAAACAATGCTTTATAATAAATTAAAGGTAAGAAGCTATTGCTCTGCAAAGTACAAATAACTAGAATTGATGTATGGGGTACTGAGAGACCTTCTGCAAGCTGCAACATGGATTAGACTTTATAATAATTGATTTTCATGACAGTGCCTTCCAGGACAGAATTATTCACAGCAGAATGACATGGCCAGAGCTCCTGCACTGAAAGGACCACAGGTACCACGAGGTATGAAATATCCATAAACAAAAATGAACCACAGATGCCTGGCATAATTCCACTCCTCTGGCAACACAACTCTGCTCTCAAAGACATCCTTCCTTCCTTCCTCAGGAAAAAAAAAAAATGAGTAAAGCCAACTCAACCAGAACCTGAGGCTTTACTGGGATGGGGAGTTCTTGTTTGCAAGTGATTTACAGATTGTTCCCCCTGAGCAACAGAGAAGAAAAATGGGCTACTGTTGGAGAACTATAATAAGATGCCAAGAAAAAAACTGAATTTCCTATGAAGTCTGTGGATAAAGCAAACAGGAATATTGTTCTACATATGACCAAAAGACATGCAGCACCACACAGCCCAGAAATGGCTGCAGTAGCAGCAGAGCTGGGCCAGGGCCATGTCCCTGAGCTGGAATGGCCATCATGGAGCAGCCAAATGCCAGGAGAGAGGGAGGCAAACACCAGGGCAAGGGCAAGGCTGGACACACCGGGCACCCTGTGGATCCCTGCAGGTGCCCAGGCCAGGCTGGATGGGCTGGAGCAGCCTGGCACACTGGAGTGTCCCTGCCATGGCAGGGGTGGCACTGCAGGAGCCCCAAGATCCCTTCCACCCACACCAGCCTGATTCTGTGAGCACAGGTAGAGATGTAACATCCATCTGAATGGTCCAGAATAAAAAATAAAACTATTAATTGTGTATAATGGGTTTTAAAAGTCACATACCCACAGGTATAAACCTCTCCAACTCCTCTATTAGATGAAACTAAAAATGTGACCCTGCTTAGTATTGTTATTTTCATTTTGCTTAATCATATCTTTTAGACAGGCTACCAAAGGAGTTCATAAAACACTACTCTTCATTTAAATACAAGAACTTGAAAACAGTCTGATTCAGGAAGGAAAACAAAAGCATTTTTTCAATACTGCAAAGGCTAAAGCAACAAAACAGTAGTGATATATAATTTAATTGGAATGAAAACATAGTGTATTCAAAAAAAATTAGCAAAATCCTGGCACCACCATGTGTCTAGACAAGAAAAATCCTTGTAAATACAGATGAAGAGCTGCAAGGGTCAGACAATAAGCTATTTCCACATCTTCCCTCAGTAGTTTCTTCTGCAAGAAATAATGGAAGCAGCACACACCTCTAGGAAAACAGCTCCTTGCTCCTAAAATCTAAAACCTTTCAGAAGCTCCAAGTGCTGTGACCAGGAGCTCTGGCTGTGGGTGGTGCTGGCTGCCAAGCTCACCTGGCTGGCACAGCACAGCTCTGCCCTGGGCTCCCACACCCCAGCCAGGGCTCAGGCTCCACCTGGGGCACTGCCAGCACAGGAGGCACTCTGTAAATCAGGGCTGGGCACAGCTGGGCCAGGACAGCTCCCAGGGCAGCCACACTCCACAGGCAGCTTTAGTCACTGGCCAGCAGCTTTTTTTAAAGGAATGTGTGTGGGCTCAAGCAACCAGGGCTTTATATAAATCCCCACATTTTAACGCTGTCAGTCTTCAGACAACAATCACCTCTCTGCTCCATCATGGGATTATGTTTTCATTTGATCTAAATGCACCTCTTAGAAGTCCTTTGTTGCCTTTATATAATGACAAAAGAATCAGTTTTCTCTCCTGATAAGAAAAAGCACATTTTTCACATATGCAAACAACAGTTCATTAATATTCCTCCATCCTTCTTTGGAATACATAAAATTGTAGCATGCACCTTATATAAATTAACCAAACCCTGCCAAGTTATCTACTGCATCTGGTTTTTAGAAGAGCTTTTCACTTATTAGAAACATTCATAGACCACATGGAATGACATGATTTATACTCTGAAAGTCCCTTTAAACCATGGCATTTAAAGGGCAGGAGATACAGAGAGAGCTGGGACAATGGTTCAAAGGGAGCTCTTGGGTGTATTTCTCCAAACAAACCAGGAGAGACAAGAAAGGCAAAGGCAAAAGGGAAAGCAGAGGGGCATAAAAGTGCCTAAAAAGTGCCTGTAGCTCCTAAAATCTGTAGGAGCTACAAGTAGGAGAAAACGTCTCCAAGGTCCTTGCAGAGACTCCTCAGCATAATGAAATCACCAGGTGCTGTCCTGTGGCTTTTGCAGGCACCTTTTCAGTGAGGCCTTTGTGCCACACAGGCTTTCATTCAGCAAAGCAATTAGTCAGGACTACCAACACACTAATTGATTCCAGCCAAGTCAATGAAAGCAAATTGCTTACACTGTTTACATCCTCTGCTGAACTAAAAGCAAGGTGGATGCTGAGAGAGGGGATGGGAAATCAATAGCACAGAAAATGGCACTGCAGAAGCAGGAGAAGCTGAGAGTTTGATGGAAGCAGCCAGGCACTTATCAGAGAGATAATGCAGGCAGCAGGCTCTTACTGCACACAGATAATGCTGAAAGGATGTGGGCCAGGGGGAGCTCTGAGAGCTTCAGAAATCTACTGAAGATGATTTTCAGCCTGCTGCCAGTTTTACCACCTAGGTGAATTAATGTATCTACAAGAGGGCAGACAAAAGCAAAGTTACAAAGGAAGTAACCAATGTGAACAGAACTTAATTTGCTTTTACAGGATAACACTGTTAGAAAACCAGGAGCTGTTTGCTGTAAAAGAAAGCTACAACTGTTTCAGCTGCACATTAATAAAGCCCCAAATGAAGAAAATCCAAAAGGCTGATGTGCCATGAAGCTGCCACACAATCTGAGAATGAACTCTGTGCTTTTTCATTTTTGTATCTTCATTCACAGCAAAACTATTTTCTTTGCACGTTTCACATCCACAAATGAATTCACTTTCCTGACAGAGTAATCCCAGTTGTCAGCTCCTGCACCAGACATGCTGGAATTAAGCACAATCAGCACTTAATGCCAAACCAGTGGGACATTGCTCCAACATGAAGTCTGCTTTTACCTCTGAAAATGTCTCTAAAATTACAGAATTTATAGACATTACAGTAAAGAGAACACCCCTAGAATACAGCAGCTTCTTTTTATTTCTGGCAAGATCAACTCCTACCACCCAACTGGCCCAGAGGAATCAGTGTCCATGACTATTAAGAAGTTTTTAACTTTTTGCCTACAGCCAAATTAACCAAGAAAAATCCTTACTGTGTGAAGAAAAATTATACAATCATTTGCTTCAATCAGTTTCCAAAGCCTTGAGGAGACACCTAAATCTGAGGTACCACTATGGGCAAAATTAAAGTATTTCAAATCTTGTGATTTCCCAAGCAACAGTAAAGAAATTCTATAATCAGATTAGAATTTTATAAAAGCTTTCTTTCCAGGCAGCTACCTAATATACTGAAGAGGCTGAACACAAAATGAGTCAAAGATCAAGAGTAAGTTATCTGAGGTGTCAAGTGCATAAGGTTAAAGGTGAAATTTTATTAGGTCAAAGGTGATATAAATAAAATCTTTTATGTCAAAGAAGAAGGGTCACAGACAAGACATATATAATCTAAAGACATCACAGATGACAAGTAATAACTTTAAGTAGCACAAGTGTGTTCTCACTAGAGTTACCTTCACTGACTGAAAAATTGAAATGGGTGATAAACAAGTAACTATGACTATTACAAAGCTTCCCTGGAATATGGGTTCACTTCTGTATAAAACTTGGGAATTTTTTTCTCAAGTATTTCAAAACTTGAGGAGTTACTGAATGCTTTAGTTGTGAAGTTGGTATTAACTATGCTTGCTGAATAACAGATACACAAAGCAGACTGCTCTGGTTAGTAAAACTGCTTTCCTCCTCTACACTGCCCAGATCTATGATGAGCATCTTACTACTGCTCTTTGAACAAAAAAAGGTAATAGAAAGCAGAGAAGGCCTCAGACCTGGAAAATTTCAGCTTACAATAATATAGCTCAGAATTTTATACTTGGACTAAGTGAAATATAGCCATGAATAATATATAAAATACCTAAGAATGGAGGCATCCATACATTGCCAGTATGCCAAATACTAAGCACCACCCTGATTAAGGATACTGGAATCTGCTATAGTAACTCTCAGGCTATTCATTCACTTAGAGTTGTTCTCTCCTTTCTCTCCTGCACTAAGCATTATTCAAGAAATACATACATTTAACCTTTATCTAGATCTTAAGTCCTCATCAAAATGTTTTGCTAAGAAACCCTGGATTTAGGCACAAAAATCAGGATCTTTGTGCCCTCTAGTGGAACTTCTGTTTCCCCAGCTGGGTGCAAAGGCAGCTGTCAGTACCTGACTCTGTTCTCCAGAAACTGGAATTGCTCAGCAACCAGATGAGATGTGGAGAGTGTGGAATGCCCAGCCACAAGGAAATCCTGTCCAGTGCTCCTCCAGACTCTTCTGAGCCAGCTGCCCAGCAAGAACCACACTTGTGGCCAGACAGGTACCTGAGAGATCCCAGAAAAGGTCAATCCATAGGGGGGAGTGCCCACAACAGGACAGATTCTGGGAAACCTCACTGCTGCTATCTCCAGGCAAACAGGTGCAGCATGGAAATTTCTCACATATGTACACCAACAAGTCTGGTGTATATCTGAGAAAAAAAATCCAAATCCAAAACCACACAACTCCCACTAACACTGTCCAAGAGGAAGAAAGAAACTGAGAAACCAGTTTAGGTACTTCCACTACAGCTGGGAAGGGGCAGGAAAGTGCAACTCCAAAAATATTTATTCCTCCAGACTACTGTGCCTCTCCAGTTATCTTTTTCTGCTTTTTCAGTGATAAACACCTCTGTGGATTCCAGTACTTCAGAGACCTAAACACTCCAAAGCTGTTAAAAAGGAAAACTTGTTACAACCAGATGTAAGAAGCTGAAAACAAAGAGAAGATTTCAGCAAATAAAAATAGTAAAAGAACTGTGAAGGAAAGTGAAAAAATCAGAACTACTGGACAGTGCCATCTGAATCAGCCTGGCTGAAACAGATTTCCAAATACAAGTTCAATCTGAATCAGTGCTGAAGAACTGGCTTGAACACTATTTCCTCCTAAAACCTGACAGATATAATACAGGGGCATTCATAAATTTTTGGATGTGGCAGAACCCAAATTCTCATTAAAAAGCCCTTGACTTAATACTCTAGTTGAATTCTGGCAGCAGCAACAAAAAATGAGACAACTATGCAGATGTCCTTTCTACAGAGGAGGAGCCTCTTGGTAAAGTATAAAATCCTCAGTGCTTCCTCAAAACCACTCTAAATGCCAACTCTTCCAAAGAAGCTACTGAAAAACTGTTATTCTTCTTAGCAACATTAATACTTCCAAAACGTTTCAAATCTTACATTTGGAAGTAATTTAGCACCACAGTTTTCAGCATGATGGACCTTGATGCACAGGATAGCACACCTGCTCACCTAGAAAAGCACTAAGAGATTTTCAGCAACAAGAAGAAACAAAGAAAATAGCAGGATGGTGACAACTGTAATGTATAATTTTTAGGATGATAAGATAAAGGTAGTGACATGAAAATGCCTTTGATTAACAGAAAAGCAATTAGTCACATGTTATAAAGAACCAACTTCAAATGGCAATTGCCTGCAGTATGTCAATGCACTGTTTCCTTCATTGCTTTTCATTGGTAGTCTGCTATGATCCCCATGCTAACAGAAACAGTTTTGTTCAACTCCTTTTCCAAGACTTTCATAGGCTACTCAGCTGAATGGCATTTAAAACCAGGAGTAATACAGAAAAAATAGCAGAAAACTTACAACTTCTTCATCTGAAAGCTCTCGCCCTTGTATGCTACTGTTCTCTCTCACAGCTTGTTGGTGTTTTTTCCCTTTAATGTGGCTGAAAAGATACACTTCTGATGAAATCTGTAATGATAATAATTTAATAGTTATTTTCCCTTTGCAAATTCAATAATATATAAATAACACAGTACTTTAAACGTAACATAAAACATGCCAATTTGTCAGGGGTGTGTTCAGAAAGTCAAGCACAGTACTTTACTCCTCAAGTAAACATCTTTTATGCAAGAGTTAACAGTAAATTACAGAATGATTTGCTAGCCAGCAGTGTAATAATAGATTAAAAAATACATTAGGCTCTGCTGTCATTTCCACTTCAATCTAATTTTACATATTGGAGTTTCATTCTGAAATGCAAGATCAGTGTGTACACAAGACTCCAGCCTGCTGAGCCCGAGCTGCTGTTCCAGCACTGCCTGAGCTGATCCCATGCAATCTTGCCTAATGCAGCAATTACAGAGAATAATGCTCAGTGGCATGTAAGGCCCTGATAATGCACAGTCTCTGCAAAGCAGTGACAGAGTTATCAGCAGGAGATCTCCCAGCCCTGGCCCAGTGGCTGTGAGGCTTCTCCCCCACCATTCCTGGGACAGGGAGGGCAGCACAGGCAGAGAGCCCCAGCTGAGGTTGGGACACTGCCAAGCAATGTCCTTGGCTTCCAACAGAGACCAAAAAATCAGACACCAAAGGGAGAGAGGAGACAAAGAGAACACTCCTTTTCCTGTCCAACACTTTCAAGCGTCCAACCAAACTCAATTCAAGAACTTCTTGAGCTTGATGTGGTTTCTCTGTGAATTTCAGTCCAACCACACTTAACCAATCAGCCCCTGAACTCACAGGAAATTCAAATATATCTTAGAACAAGGTGCTCCCACCTCAGCTGCCTGCTATGTAAAGGATCACATTCTTTACTTGGCTTTAATGTATCTTTAAACTACCTTGTTCCATCTGATGCTCCCGAGTTCTTGCTCCTCTCAGCAGACAGCCAGTAACTGAGCACTGCCCAGAGTCTCCATTCTACCCACAGCTCTACAGCTCTTTGAAACCTTCCCTAACCCACCTGACTCATGGACAGAAGAACAGGATGCACTTTTTACAAAAGCAGAGCAGGGATACAGTAAATGTGCAAGTGAGTGAAGCAGAACCTGTAGCTCCATGCCTTGGGTGTGTCCTGCAATGCCAGCAGTGTCCCCTGTGCCCAACTCACCATGACATTGCACAAGGAGCACTGCTTCTTCCGCTCATAGGGTGTGAGCTTTGGTGCATAGTCAGTGTTAGCATGTCTTCCACTACTGAGTTCAGCTGCTTTCTCTTTTCTCTGTTCAATTTGTTCCATGTGCCTTCTAATACTTTCATCATGCTGAATGGAAAATAAACAAAGCAACGAAGAGAAAACACATTGAATGACAGCAAATGGAACTGAACTGTGCAAAGAACTATTGATGTATTTTTCAGCTAATGTATCCATTTATACCTTCAGTTGAATCTTCTTCTGCAGTTCTTCCATGGCTTCTTGCTGAGCTGCAGTAAGAGCTGCCAACCTCTCTTCTCGATCTCTAACCAAAGGATAGGAAGTACAGGGAGAATCTGTATCAGTGTAAAGCATGAATAATACTGACACATTTATGTCTGGAATGCAGAACAAGAAAACCCAAAAGTGACGTTGAAGATGGTTCAGTAGAAAAGAAAAACAACAAAAAACAACTTAGAGAATGTGGATGTTCTCATTTGAAAGACTTAATAAAGATAAACACTTGAACCTTTGTAACAGAACCAGGATCACAGCTCAGTCCCACTAAGAGCAGTGATAGTCAAGCAGAGATCACAAGAGAGTGATGACTGTGACCCCCTGTCACCACTTGAATTCTTCAGCCAAGGGCTGCAGTCACTGAATCAAAGGGGAAGAGCAGAGGACACAGTGAAAAGTCCCTTTTGCAACACTCAGGGCAGTGCTCTATAAAATGTTCATTGGTACAAATTTAAATACAGAAACTCTGAGAGAAAACTCTGACCAACAGTATCACCCCGTTGAAGAGATTTAGATTTCTTTTTCTAAGAAAAGAACAAGGGGTGTAACTTGACTTGTAACCATGCCCATGAAGCAGAAACCTGCAGGTAGGAGGTTTCATCAAGAACAACTTCCCAGTGGTCAGTAAGCCAAGGGAGCAACTAAATCCTAAAGGAGAAGAAAGTCAGCTACTCATGCTGTTTATACAAACAAAATTTGTAAAATGTGATGGCAGAGAAGCCTGGCAGCTCTAAAGTGTCAAAGACATAATGAAGGCTCTGGGTAAAACTGAGCTATGAAGGAGTCAACCAAAGCCATCAGCCATCTTTTCAAAGAGCATTCCAAACTTAAAGGAGCCTGAGAGCCAAAACTAGAGAGCCTGACATAAGGACTATTATCCAAACAGCAATGGATTCTGTCATGTGTGGACTCCTGTTTGTCTGGGTTTTTAAACAGAAATCTGATAGAAAGAAACAAGATCAGTTCCATAAATGTAGAAGTAACATTTTTAAAACAAAAAGCCACAGGAAATATAAAAGTGGATAGGAAAGAAGGAAGCAGAGGAAGTAAATCAAATGATAAACACTAAAAATTGTTCTTTCAGAGAGAAAAAGTGAACTCTTCCAATCACTGTGGGTGTGGGAGGAGTGGGGAGGAGATTATGGATGAGATGCATTAGGTACTTGATGTGTTGTCATCCCTGAGGTACAGAAAGGAAAACTGAACTACAAGCTTCTTTCAGTTGTTTCTTTCAGTCTGCATTTTTACATATTAGTTTATTGCTACAAACGACAACAAATTATCACCATTTCATACTTTGGGCGAATCATGTTTTGTCTTTGAAACAAAATTTTCAAGTTTCCATTTTTAGAGCATCAACACAACTCCTGCACAAGCCTTTCTGAAAAGCATTCTTCTTCCATGGTTAGGATACTTTATACAGTTTTATGATTTCTACAGACAAGAACAACAATTTCTGTATTGTGGATTTCAACCCTCTGGAACATAAAATACTTTGAAATTACAACTAAAGCTTTACTGGAAACAAGTTAAGGGCAGAGGGGCTTTTCAAGTCAGTTTTAAGTACACTATTCCATTCACACAGATGTTTTAATCACCCACAGATGCACATGGTAAAGCTTATACTGAAAAAACTTTAGGCAGATATTACAAAAATCGCTCATTCCAGCCAGTATTAAATCTTCAGGATACAAGCCAAATCCTAGCTGCAGGAAAAAAACCCAACAAAACACCAAATGATACCTCCAAGGTCCCACCAACACACACTGCAGTCCAGGACAGCCAGATTCCTGTCAAGCTCATCCCTCCCTGAGCTCCAAACCCAGGACCCTGAGTCCTCCCCTCACTCTGCTGTGGTACAGAAACCTCAGAACTGTCATTAGGGGATGTAATGACTGACAGAGCAGAATCACCACAGTGTAAGGCACCACATGCATTCTTTCCTACTCTTTCCCAAAATTATCCAAAAAAAAAAAAAAAAAAGAAAGGAAAAGAAAAAGAGAAAATTTCTCTCGTGTAATCAGTATCTGGCAAAGAAAACAAAAGAAAAACAAGTGCAAGCACGGTACTGAAATATCAAGTACAAAGGGTTTAAAAACTGAGTGTTAGAGCAACAAACACAGAGATTTGCTGACACAATAGCAACAGAAGGCAAATGGAAACTGCTTCTCCTTACAAATCATAAGGAAATTAATGGGGTGCAACAAGGGGATGGGGCAGATTTAACACTGATTAAACTCAAAGAGAAAGGAATTTTCTGCTTGAAGATTTTCCACAGGATCTAACTGTTGAAGGCTTTAGAAGACAAAGATGTCAGTAGGGCAATTATCAGCCATTTGCTTACTTTGAGGGTTTCCTCAAATTTCAGAAAGATGCAGAAGCCTCACACATGCAGGGTCTATTTTCCCAAAACAGCATAACCAAATTCTCCATCAACCTAATCTTCCTCGAGTATTTGCAAATGAGTGTAAGAACCTGAAGGATCCCTTCCAACTCACTCATCCTCAGGTGATTTTGGCTCAATACACTGAGGAAAGGTCTATGAAGCCCCAGCAAAGGCTACAGATCCTGCTCAGAATTCATTACACTTCTAATGGAAAGCTGACTCTCTTTATGATGTTGCTCAGGACTTCAGAAGATGAAAGCTGATCAATGAATTTCTGAATATTTTACTTGAGGGGAAAAAATCCTCTTTGTGACAATTTTGAAGAAAACAAGCCATGACACTAAAAACGTATCAAGAACCATTAGCAAACACCCATCACAGAAAAAACCTTAACTTTTACCAAGGTTTTAAGGAATGCTTGTGACAGGGGAGCTGCAGGAAAAGAGGGAGAAATAGGACGTGAATACAAAGAGAATTTGGTAAATTAACAAGTAGAATATATCAGACTGCATCAGACTGGAAAGTAAACCTGTCTTGCACACCAACGTTCATTCTCCCTGCACCTCAAAAGGAAGAGAGAGAAGAGTCCATGTGAAGTCCCCTTTATAAACTTTTAATTATGGGTAGAACTATAAACCAAGTAGTTCACAGGCAGCAGAATTAATGAAGCCTGATTTCCTGGCTGTGTGCTTCACAAATGCAATCTTTGGTGTCTACAACAATGTGAAATCAAACTGATGCCAGTAGCTCCAAAAGTTTCTGGAGAGTGGAGAAAATGGAGAACATGGGTACATAAATCTGGTTTCCTTTCAAAACTAAGGTGAAATATGAAAAAGGCAAATTATTACAAGGTCTTGTCTGCAATAAAACGAAGACGAATATAACGAAATACAGCCTTACAGTTTATATTGTGCATGTATGTAAGGAATACAAAAACATAATGCAGAATTTATGATGACTGACCTGATTTCTTCCTTCAAGCCATTCATCAAGCATCCTTATTAATGATACTTTTTAAAATCCTAAGCCTGACACCCCAGGAAGGTCTTGCTGTTGCAGAGAAGGTGCAGTTTGCTGGGGAGGATAATGGTGAAGGGAACCAAAGAAACGATTGCAAAGTTACCTGGCTCTCTCCCGGGCTGCATCTTCTCGTGCCTTTTCCTTCTCCTGCCTCTGCTGTTCAATCCGTGCCTCCTGCTCCTTCCTCTTCATCAGCAGCTCCTCCACCCGGGCCTGCCGCTCCGCTTCCAGGGCTCTCTTGCGCTCCTAGCCAGGGAACAGCGAATTCTCGTGGCTCTTTTACTCATGAAACACACGGGAATTAAGAGAAGCTGTATTGAACGTCTGCAGAGGCAAAGTGAAACACAAAGCTGCATTTCACTGTGCCCTGCAGCTCCAGACCTGCCCTACCTGAACTGCCTCGTCCCGCGCCTGCTTCTCCTCCTGCCTGCGCTGCCGCTCCTCCTGCAGCTCGTTCAGGCGCTGCTCGTACTCCTTCAGCTTGTTCAGCACGTCGTGCCGCTTGTTCTGAGCCTCCAGGGTGTTTATAAAAGCAATTTCATTGACCTGAAAACAGTCAGAAAGGGTAAGAAAAGACCCAAGAAGTAGAAATAGATTTCAACTTGGGGAATTTTATCCATTTGTTAACTGTTCACTTGATAATTAAACTGGAGGGACATTTCTCCAGAATGAGTTGGAAAACCATCAACTTGAGAATAAGTCTTTAGGTTTTGTAATGATTTTTTATTGTTTTGTTTGTTTTAACCAAGACAGCCCGTGGAATATAAAAAGAAAATTTGAATTGTATCAGAGAAACAAGAAACTTTGGGTAAAATACAGAAAAGTTCTCCCAATTCTGTCAGCATCGAGACTTCATCAGTCCATTCTCTCAGTCACAAAATGTGCAATATTAAAATCCAGATGGATGAATCAGGAAAATACACAAGTGCTAGTAGAATCCAGCAGGGCTTTTGAGCTAACTTTAAATACATATGAACTTACTGATCAAAAAAGTGTAAGTATACATAGTATGAATAATAAAAAACCAAACAGACTCATAGTCTAATATTTCTTATCCATATAGCCTGCTTCATGAACATATATTATGTTTTTCAACCACAGGACAGTGCAGTACAGAAAAACAAAAAAATAGTAAGAAAAGGTTAGCTAAAAAGAACTTCAATGTGTACACTAAATAAAACAGGTAAAGAGAACACATATGGCACAGACAAAAACAGATCATGAAAAAGGGTGGCAGGATTATGTTTGTAACTCTGTTTACTGACTGGAATCCATTTCCAGGAGGGTTTTTACAGGTCAGTAAACAAGCAAGCACTGGGAATTTAGATAACCAACTGGGCAGCAACAGTTACCATGGTCTGCAGCCATCCTACCCATCAGCTATTCCTCTAAAGCCTTCTGGCTCAATTAACCTTGATTTCCAGAAAACAAGAACCTCATGAGCCAGCAGATCCCACACAGTTAAACACACAATATTTGAAACATCTGCTTATCTGGGGAACTATGGCAAGTGTGATTTAGTTAGTACAATTACAGAAGTCACATTGGTGAAATGGAACAGTAATCAATGTATGGCAAACTGAATTAGGTAGTCTAGAAATCCTTTTAATCCAAGAGAGAAACAGCAACTAAGTAAAAAAGTGCAATCAGTTTTGTTGTGCTTATCTTGAAACACAAATGAACAGCTGCATCAATCACAGCTGAGATACATGCTCATCATATAATGAAACAGTTTCAAGGAGATGCATGTATCTTCACTTGGGAAAAACAGACTTTAAAATACTTCATTTCTTTTACACTGCTTTTGGCTGGGATAGAGTTAATCCTCTTTGCAGGAGCTAGGATGGGACTATGTTTTGGATTTGTGCTGGAAACTATGCTGACAACACAGGGATATTTGAATTGCTGTTGAGGAGGGCTTGCACAGCATCAAGGCCAAGGGACCAAAGGGATATCTGAGACCACAGGACATCAGTGCAGAAACAAAACTGGGGAGAGGCTGGTGTGGGGCCACTGCTCAGGGACTGGCAATTGTTTCTTTTGGCATCACTTGTCTTTCTTTATCGTTTGTTATATTCTTTTTTCTTTGAACTGATTTTTCCCCATTCAGTTATTAAACTGTTTCTGTATCAACCCATGAGATTTCTTACCTTTACACTTCTGATTCTCTCTTCCTCCCCCAGCCCCTTGGGACAGGAGGCAGAATACGTGTGTGGTTGTGTGGTGCTTAGCTGCTAGCCGGGGTTAAACCACTAAAAATTTCAGCAAAGTAGTATGAAGGAAGCAAACCAAAAAGCATCCATCTAGTGACTGCCTTATGGAATTATGTATTGGGTCAGAAGAGCACTAAATATACTTAATTTAGAATAGCTGCCACATACTAACTGCAGGTCTCTGTCTATTCCCAGCTGCTCAACAACATCAGTGGTACAAAACACAGCAACACAACTTCTGTTCAAGGACACAGAATGCTGGATCTGGAATGGCTTTTTAACAAATGAGAAGAAAAATGAGCTCCCCCATGGAGCTGGAAAAGCAGAGAATTGATCATCAGATCTTCTAGTCCTTCCAGGAGGACTAGGTATCACCAAAATGCTGCCACACTCTGTGAGGAACAAAAGCAGCAAGATAATGATCAGCTCTTTCTTTCAACCCATCTTTTCTCCCACAACAACCCACCATGATGTCTAACAACAGCTAATTAATTTTAAGTTCTTTTAGAGAAAAGTGTACCATTTAGGCATCAGCATTTATCTGCTTCATAGCTCACAGTGTTCGTGTCTAAACTGCACTGTCCTTCACAAACTACTTCAAAGCACTCTGGGAACAACATTTACAAAAACATAGCTATTAAACAGTTCCTTTGAAAACAAAGTCACCCACCTTAGCTTCTTCCTCTTGTGCTTTTTTCACAATGGCTTGTAGCTGCACTTCACGTTTGAATTCTGCATGGAGTAACTTCTCCTCCATCATCCTGCGCCTCTGATCTAACAATTCCTCTTTCCATTTCCTCACATCTTTCTCCTACACACAAGGAGTCAATTCATTACTAACACAACATCTGCCAACAGGGCCTGAATCTTCTAATCCTTGAAGCTTTCTTCACAGTAATAAAGTATGTTCATGCCCTACACAAAGCCTGCCTTAAGTTTAACTTGAAATACACTGCTTCAGTTTGGTGAGTTTTACCATTTCTGTTGAATACATGCAACACATTTCTCCTCCTGTCATACCTTCCCTGAATCTGAGATTGTTGCCTATAAAATAGTCAAGAAATTAATGATTTGAAAAATGCTTTCTTTAATTGCTGTGATGCACAGGTCAGCTGTGAAAACTATGTAAACTCAGATGCAGATGACAACTTCATTTCACCACTAGTCTGAATCTCTAATATGTCTATGTGGAAAAAAATCCTTCCTGCAAGGCAGCAGAGCAGCCCTTTATATCACAGAAAGCTTACCCTCTCCATTAATTTCTGAAGCTTCAGTGTCTTTTCTTCACGTAACTTTTCTCTCAGCTGTTGAGCTTTCATTTGTTTCTCCTCATGCTTCTTTTTGGATTCTGCTATTGTTCTTTTAATAAAACCAAAGAAGAGTAAAATCAAATTAGACAATATTAACTGACAGTGCAGCAAACATTTCTATGCCATTTCACTAAGAGAAAACAAATAGGCCACTGGAGGGCAATTATTTCCTGTAAATGTGAATTCTGCTCTTCTAGACTTCTTTAGTGAGCGGACAATGAAGTACGAGCCTACTCATGAAAAAATACAGAGAAATTTCTGTAGCACTTTCCACCCAGAGACTCAAAGGGAGCAGATTTTTGGAGATTTTCCAGCAGCCTGTTTTCCCTGGCTGAGCCAGGCAGGCAGCAGGGGCAGCACCTCTTGCGTGAGGGTGAGGAGAGCTTCTCGTGCATGTGGATGCCGTGGCCGGGGGGCCGCGCCGGCTCCTCCTCCACTCGGTCTCCCCAGGAGTTGCTCTGGCGCCAGGACTCACGAGCTGCACAGGTGAAAACAAAGGTGGGGTGTCACTGACATGTTTTATGGAAAATCCTTTCCTTAGGATTTTTTCTCCTTAGAAGCTGAGAGGCCTCAGGAATGTAATGTAAACAATGATTATCTGCTGCTGTGGGATGCAACAGGTGGGTCTGTGATTGGTCTCGTGTGGTTGCTTCTAATTAATGGCCAATCACAGTCAGCTGTCTCAGACTCGCTGGTCAGTCACAGGATTTTGTTATCATTCCATTCTTTTCCTTTCCTTGCCAGCCTTCTGATGAAATCCTTTCTTCTATTCTTTTTGTATAGTCTTAATATAATATATATCTCATAAAATAATAAATCAGCCTTCTGAAACATGGAGCCAAGATTCTCATCTCTTCCCTCGTCCTGAGACCCCTCCAAACACCACCAGTGGGGATAATTTAAACATATTTTTCTACAAGAAATGCCAATAATAAGGATTAGTCTCTCTAGTTCTCTCTCAGATGGGTTTCCTTGGGCCTAGGTGTAAATACAGACTGAAGCATCTTTAATACCTGTCCTTTTTTAATGCTTCATGATTTTATACACTTTTATCCAGATGATAATATAAATCTGGATTAAAAATTATAAAATTCTAATAGAGAGATGCAGAAAGAGAACTGAAGAACAATGAGACACAGAGACAGTCTGAACACAAAGTCCATCTTTCCTCAGGAAACAACAGAGAAGATAACGTTACTTGGAATGTGTTGGGCAAACTTCTGAAACCTTAACTGGCTATGAATGAAACAGGTATTTTTCTAAATTTTAGATTTCCATGTAAGCACAGTAATACACAAAAATGTACCTTCATAATCTGCCAGAACATCATTCCAGTCCATGGACAAACCACAGAAGGATATGCTTCCATTGCCCATATTAGCCTGGAATTTAATATGAACCAGAGAGTAAAAACATAAACTTTAATTCACAGGTGCACACACACATTAAACAGGGCCAACTCAGCAATATTCAGCAATGTTTCCAAACAGAACTGGCCTCCCCAAAGGTCAATGCTGTTCCCACTCTGACAGTAAAAACGAAGACTTTTGCTTCATCTACTCTTCCACAGTAGCAATGAATGTAACAAGTGTCAGCTCCCCCTGTTTTGCACCCAGAAATCAGCAGCAGGACACTGACTGCAAGCTCAGAGGGCTCTGCACCACACAGCAGCACAGTGCTGCTGACTTCAGTAAGACTAAATATCCCTCAGTATGGGACACGTCAAACAGGCTACTTCAGTGCCAAAAAAACTACTAAAAATTCTGTATTCATTCTCCACTGCCAACACAGTCTTAACAGGGCACAGTACAATGAAGTGAGCACTCACAGAGAAGTCACTGTCATTGTCAGTCTCGATGTTGATGTCATTGTTCTCCTCTGCCTCAATCTCTCTGGTTAACTGCTCCTCCTCTGCAATAGCACTGGCAATGGCTTCTTCATTGGCCTTCTCCAGCCGATCTGCTAACTCCTCTTTCTTAGCCAGGACTTCTGCCATGGACTGGAGCAAACATGACACCAGAAAAATAACCAAAATCAGTAGCAGGCACAAAAAGGAGGAATCCACATAGTTAACATGAATTCTATGGTATTTTGTTCAACTTCTCTTTATTTACAGTTTTTTTATTGATATATTTTGTCAAAGTAGCTGAAAATACAAACCCCACTAAAAAGTGTTAGCAGCTATTAACTCACTTAGTAACTACATGGAACACAAATTTAATTATTCACATAATTAAAAAACTTCTTCTGCCAACCCTGTCATTAAAAGCACAAAGACAGTTCTCCTGCAATTACTGCTTTAAATACTTACTCTTAGGGACTAAGCAAGGCATACTCTGAGACATGAGTGCATGCCAAGTGTCACCTCTACAAAAGGAACCATGCTCCAAAGTATTATTTAAATATGGAAATTATCTGCATAAACTGTATCTGGAAATTTCATCATAGTTAATATAATGGAATCTCAGGCTGTACTTGTTTTCCAACATGAAGGGCAAACGAGTGGGGCAAAAATGTAAGCCTGGACATGCTGATTGTGCTTCCTTCTGTAGTGTCCAGCATTAACCAGACCACTTCCACTCCAGTACCAGACAGTGCATCACAATACACAAACTGGGGTTTAAAGCAGGTTAATCTGGGGCAGTAAAATCCTTCCAAGAGACACAGATCCCACCAACGTGGCAGTATCCTGAACTGCTAAAAACTGAGCATCTGAAACAATGTTAGTGGGTGAGATGCTTGAAATCTGTTCTAAAAGCAAACAGGCACTTGGGCTTGGAAATCACCTAGCAGGACTCCAGTTTGCAAAAGTTTAAGGGAAACTGATTTACAGGAAAACTTCTGCAAATCAGAATTTTAATCTAGTTTCTGACAAAATCAAACCAAACCAAACCAAAATGAACACAAACCCCTAAAAATCCAAAACAAAACAAAGCACCTGAAAGTATAACCTGGATTTTATGTAACGTTACTGTAACTCTCCACTCAGAGAATCTCAGTGAAGAAAACACACTCTGAGACCTGCAGAATTCTCTGGACAGGAAACTACACTCTTTTTGGGAAACCAGATAAAAACAAAAAACTGACTTCATGCTTTTTGCTTTAAGAATGGCATTCCTCCAAATTGCTTGTTGTAAAGGAAGACCCAGCAGAGCAGCTCAGCAAGACTTAAAAGGCAGAGGTCTGACTCTGTTTCTAACAGAATTTTGATATCCCATGTGTTTCCAGTTTGAATGATGAGCAAAACTGAAGTAAGACTTTAATGAGAGTGTGATTTAAAATGACTGCTAGTGGAAGGAAATGAAAAATTAGCACAAACATTATTAAAATAAGTAACGAGAGCAAAGATCTATTTATTCCAAGTAACACTTCTATCTTTCTAGTTTAAGTTCCAAAACTTTACCAGAATTAAATTTTACAAGAAAAGTATCTGTGCAACAATTTATTTTTCCTACAGTAGGCACCTCATAGATTTTTCTACAGTTTTCACATGAGGATACAGCAAACACTGTGCAACACAGACCAAGAAAATTAAGGCTTAGATTTATTATTCACTCACAAATCTTATGAGGTTTCTTACCAATCTGGCAGCACTCACATTTGAAATATCTGCAGGATCCATTTCAGTTTCAGATTTAGCTTTTTCTGTTTGATGCCAGTCTGCACAGCCAGGGCTCTGGGGGGAAGCCTCATTCATCTGCAGAGTTTTTGAACTGCAGTCAGGGCTGCTGAGAACTGGAGGCATCTCAGGAGCTGGTTCTAAGGAATCCCCTTGCAATGCTGTGCCAGTGCTCCCATTGGCTTCTGAGGCTGGGAACTAACAAGAGGCATTTGCAAAATTAACAAAATGGAACATACTGATTTTTAAAGTCAGAGTCAAATCTTAAGGAAATAACTGGCAACAACAGTGAGTGATGCAAATAACTTCACTTATTTCAGGTGCTCATTACCTTGCAAAAGTTGGATATTTCTACCTGAAATTGCAAAAGTTGGATCTTTCTACCTGAAATGTATGTATGAGATGTGTTGAATGCTGACTTGTTGGAAAACGTGGAAAAGCTGTCCACAGTATCATAATTTTAATTAGCCTACTTGTGCTGACATCCTACTGCATTCCCATAAATGTAACTAAAATAACCATTATTTGAACAGCCTTTCCCCATCTGGTAAGTTCACAAAAGCTCTAGCCAACACCACCTTTAGAAAATGCTCTAAAGAAAAGCTGCAAGATTTAAGGTTAGAAAACAGTTCAAAATGATGGACTGACCTGAGTCTTGTCAGTAAGGGGACCCTCAGAGTGATGCAAAGGATCCTTCTGTACCAGCTCTGTGCTTTCAGATGCAGCACTGCCAGTGACTGAGCTCCCATGCTTGTTTTCTGCTGGTGGTGAAATGACATTTTCTTTGTCACTGTCACCTCTGGACTTCAGTGATTCTGCAGCTGCAGGAGCTTTTGCTGCCAAAGCAGTGGAGCGAGATCGAACGGGCCTCCCGCGCTGAACCGTCTCCCAGCCCTCCGCGTCCTTCCGATCTAGTGAGAAAAACACCCTGCTCTCAGACAGAACACTTCTAAACAGGAGCACTAGAAACAACTGCTTTATCACAGGATTACACAAGTTGTGGGAGAAAAATGTTCTCTTTAAAAATCAATACCAAAAAAATCAATGAGATATTCTTCAGCAAAGCTTTTTACTTGAAGGAATGCTGTTGGTATTACAGACACAACTCCATTCACGGGACACGTTCTGTTACTGCAGAGGGAAGCAGCTCAGGCACAAAAAGGTCTGGGAAATGGCAAGGTGTACTTAAGCTTGCCATGTTTTTCCTTGCTATTTCATGAGATGGTAAAGCACAACAAAGCAACAGCATCTGCTCTTCTCTGCAGGAACAGCAACGTTAGAGGTCCTTTGTGGAAGTGCAAGTACAGACAAAACAGCACAACTTAGCATGGAGAGCAGAAATGTGGCTCACTAGCCTTACTATTCT
This sequence comes from Setophaga petechia, assembly GCA_024362935.1. Classification (NCBI taxonomy): domain Eukaryota; kingdom Metazoa; phylum Chordata; class Aves; order Passeriformes; family Parulidae; genus Setophaga; species Setophaga petechia. Next base: position 16,315,397 of record JANCRA010000016.1, read on the forward strand.
GCCAGGGCTTTCTTTACATCTTTTTCTATTTGTTTCACTGTGGTAACAAAAATACACTAATTGGTGTCAGCTTTTAGAAAACTACTTTTCCTGGATTCCAGGAAATAGCAAAATATTGCTAGAATAGGACTGCAAGCTGAGGGAGAAAATAGAAAAGCAGCTTTCTTCAATTACTTTGTTACATACAACTTTCTGATCAATATTTCTGATGTTGGTAAGTACTTGAAAACCATTTAAAGTTACATGTGTCTGCCTGAAGCATCAGGTCCTATGTGTGACCAGATTTCAAGGTGAACTCCTCCATATGTAACATTTTTGTGGCCAACAATTAATTAATAGCAGCATGTAATTTCCCACCCACCTTGAAACAACTGTAAGTGATTTTTTGAAGCCTGACAGTACAACTCACAAGTGTGAAAGGTAAGCTCAGGCCTGTCTATTTGCTGAACAAAAATTCTTGCAAAAACCTCAAGAACTAACTATGTATATATCCTCCAACATACTCCTGGCAAAAGTTGCTTTCAAGATTGTTCACATGAAAAGAGGAGAAGGGTGTAGAAGATGATTTTTACCTGGAGGAGTAGAGATGCAAAAAATCCTGACACTGTTTTACAGAGGGTAATAATCTAGAATACAACTTGTATAGACAATTAATTCTCTGGGTGTTTCTAAAGCTTTTACTAACGAAGATAGTCACACAGCTCAGGCATAAAGACCAGAGCTCAAATGTTAAGGTTTAACATATGAACTGGACTAAACAGCCTTCAGGTGCTCTTGAACTGCTGTCCAACAGCAGCAGTAACCAGAAAACTGGAAATGAGCCAAAACCAGAACTGATGGCACGTTTGTCCTTTGCTGCCCTTGGCATCCAGCACTTTACAAACATTCCTATTTAACTGTGAGGTTCTTTTAGCACCTCAGGATGAAACACAGCAGCCTGGCCCAACAGCTGGTGTAACTCCTGAGTTACCAGGCAATTTGACAGGAATGTACTGGAATTTATCTTTGCTGAGCAGCTCATGCAACAGCTGGTTGTACATAACTATATAACTGTTCACAACCTCAATGATAGATACAAAAAAATAATTTGGTATTTTACTGTTGAGACAGCTTCAGTCTAGAAAACTTACTGTGTATTTTTAAGTAAACAAAATTCCCAAACTGTCTCAGTGAATATGGCTGATCTCTTCAGATCACTGCTGGTACCAGGGTCTGTGAAAAGCCCTTCTGTGTTCCTTCTCCTCACATGCATTTGCACACATTGCAGTGTGTCCCACTGACCAGAAGAGCAGTCAAAAAAAACACCAATTACATTTTCCTTTGCCACAGACTTCCCACTTGACCCCTGTAGGCAACTTTGGCCTTCTTTTCATTTCTTCATCTTCATATAGAAAAAATATTACCTACAGGACTAGTGATGGGAACACATTGCCCTCTCAGGGACAATCTTAACTGCAGCCATTCTCCAGGGAACAGGGTTTAATTCCCCAGGAATCACAGCCAGATTTACTGCAGAAAGCTCCCAGCCTGTGCAGCACCTGGCTCTGCACCCTGTGGGACAAGGACTGCCCAGGCACTTTGTCTCTCACCCCACTCATTTTAGCAACCAATTGGACCACAAGGACTCTGCTGTATCTGGCTTTGGACACAGTCTGGCCAAGAAATTCCTCTGGCAACTAACAGCAGAGATTGGTCAGAAGAACTGCTAATATCAACCAAAAAACCACCAATGCTTTACTGCAGCAACTTTTGAGTTGCAATTCTTTCTGCTTGTCATTTGCAAAACAAGATTGTTGAAACACTTCACTTCTATTTGTTCTGAAAACTGAAGTCACCCTTTACATAAAAGCATCTTTTCTACATTCAAAGGATCAGAAGATACCCTTTTTGTTGTAGCTACTACCTAAACTTAATTTTACTAACATCTAGATAATAAGATATATTAATCATATAAATGTATCTTAATAATCATACTAGTATCTTTTACTAATATCTACTAAAGCTTATTCTACCAAAAAAGAATATTCTTGCCTGTCTTGCCTAGTTGTTCTTTGTCTCGTGGCATATTTCTTAGTAGTCTAAAATGACAGAATGAATCAGAATAAAATTATTCAGAGCATAGAAAAATCATAATCACACTTACTAAAGTAAGAACAAATCTTTTCACAAAAGCCATACATGTTCAATTTTTAATTTGCATTTGTTCACTGTCAGATTCATACTTATTACCCAAGACTCAACCAAGCATTTTAACCCAGAAATACTTGCATTTGAATGAACATTGTTTAGTGACTTCTTTAAAGACAGAGCAGTTTTTAATTCATGGATGTATTCAGACTCCTGACCTACCTGGAGTCAGTTTAACAGTGATGCCACCTGACAATTACAGTGCACCAGAAGATTCTGTTCAGGTTTCTGTGAATTTTAATTCACCAAGCAGTTTAGGGTTCAGTCACTTCCAGGCACATTTTTAAATAAGAGTTTGCAAAGCTAATATGTTTATTGACATTAGATCACATCTAATGACAGACAAAGTTAATACTCAGTGAGGCACCAATCTTCCTCCATGTTTTTTCCCTCTGTGGAATTCTTATAGCCCAGCAGCCATCTCCACAGGCCACATATCACATGCTGGGTTTGATTACTCCAGAGCTTTGTAAATGAATAATTCATTTGCCTGCCCTGATCATTCTCCAGTTTCATGTGAACTCGGCTGTCCCTGCCTGCTCTTGTGTTACATGGCTGTGACAAGCCATCTGTCATCCCGGGGCCCTCCCAGCCTCCAGGCTCTTGGGAAGCTGCTCCATCTGGAAGAACTGGCCAAGGAGCTCACTGGAAACACCACAAACAGAAATCCAGGCACCTGTGTGCAAGCTCCTGGGGGCTCTACTTCAGGACATGCACAGCCCCTCTAAAAATTTACTCACCAGTGACTTCCTGCCCAAACCCCCATAAAAACAAACTTCAGCCCCATCTGAGCCCAAACCAGGAGAGCTGCCTGAGAGGGCTGGGACATCGTGCAAGGTCTCCAGTCTCAGGTACATTACAGAGAACATCTATTCACAGCTATGGACATGAGCAATTCATACAAGAAAGAAGATAATGATAATAATAACAATAAAAACAATATTTCAAATATGGCAGCAGAAAAAAAAAATCAGTGCTTCTGAGATGTTCACATGTTCTAGATTGTCCTAAATCCTGTAATAACATTATTCTAATTGTAAGCACCTATTCCATTTCTAATACACACTCTAAACTTGTACAACTCATCTCACTTTTTACCACAAGCACCAGGGAATTGACAAGCAGAAATTGCTCAGACAGTAAGAACAGACTCCATTTCATATTGTAAAAAACACTCAAGTATGAAAGACATTTTTTTAAAAATCATTAAAATATTGAGGGTAACAGTAAGTTTAATGAGGGAAATGAGATAAGATCATTTACCCTCAATTAATTATGCATTCAGAAAAGGAAAGATTAAAGAACTATATGGAAAAATAATGCATTTTCTTTCTCCCTAAGGGCTTACTTAGTTAAATTTGGAAATTGCATCAACATGAAACAGATACAGTATCATACCACTCATCCACATCAGAAAACCATTGTGAGACCTAATGATAATGCTGCTGTTGGAAATCACTGGAGAAAAAGTGTCTGGGGAAATCCTGTGGCTGTAAGCCCCAGCTGGGCTCTGGGTGGGCAGAGGAACCCTTCCCCCAGGCCCACATGCCCCAGGAGGGCATCAGCTGGGCAAGGGCAGAGCAGACACACGAGCCTCAGAGCTGCTCCAATGATCCATGGGAAGAGCCCCTGTGGCTCCCTTCACATAAACTTCACAGATTTTCTTCTGTTTTCATCACTGGGGATAATTGGATCTTACCCAAGTGATTCCACCTCCCACACACAGGACAACATGCTCCTACAGAGAACTTGATTTGTTAAAAACATAACAACTCAGCCATGAGCAAATCACTGAAATTCTCCAATGCTCAATGTCAGCAATAAGAGATTCCTAAGAATAAACAAACTCCAGAGGAATGACTGTTATTTCTTAAAATGAAATGTCTCAAGTCTGGATTGCATCCTCCATTTGATTTGAAGATTATTGAACACTTGTAGCCAGTACTACATGACCTAAGGGGCTTCTCTCTTTCTGGAGCTCAGCTGAAAGTAACATTCAATAAAACACAGCACAACACTGATTCTTCAGCCCTCTAAAAGCCTCTGAAAGGAACATAAAGTATTTGTTTTCCTCTTAGCCTCTTAAAAGACACTATCCATATTGAAATACAGATCACTTTTATTCCCTGTGTAGCTAACAACATTCTCCCTATGCACAAGAACACCTAATAAAGGAATTTTAGCAACAGCTTGGAGCCCTGTCGCTCTATTACGAGTGACAATCATCAGAAAAAGCTTTTGTTGTGAGCAACTTCAACTTCTGGTTTATCTCAAAAGTGCAATTACACATCAACCACAGTGCTGAAAACTCAGCCACACAGCTCCTGCTCTCTCAGCAGCTCACTGCAACTGTACACAGGCAGCAGCCACGGATCCTCCTTTCACCAGCACCCTTGGAGTATGGCTGAGATGGTTCTGCCCCAAGCAGAGGAACCCACTCCTGAACTCTGCCAGAGCCCTGGACAAGGTGTTTCACTGCCATGATATACCACAAGTCTGCAAGTCACCACACATGGCTTCTACTGCTCCTAGGTTGAACATACAACTATATTAAATTGATACATGCACTTCCTGAAACTTAAAAAAACCCCAAATAAATAAAGAAAAAGTAGCGCACTTTTAATTTTCAGAATATCCATTTCTACATCCTGCCTGATGGTTTTGCAGAAAGTCATCTGAGACCACACATGAAGAAAATAAATGAAAAAGAATGCATTTCTGAAGACAATCTCAGAGATCCAGTGTGAAGAAACTAACTTCATAAACCAAATGGTAGTTTTTTATGTCTGCAACTAAACCAATCTTTTTCTAAAACAAAAGATCCTGAATCAAGCATTCTCCAAAGAGCATCTTTAGGAAAATAATTCATAACTAAATGTGGTAACTCTTGTCTTCCAAAAAAAGCCATCAATTGTTACTTCAGCATTGTTCTTATAGCATGTTCTTCCAGGACACATAAAACTATCTTGAGCTCTTCCCAGATTCCTGGACATTACTCTTTATATTGTTAACCCATCCCAACTTGCAGTCAGTTAGACTGGCAGTTTGTGACCAAAGACCTTTTGCTTCTTGGGATGTTATAAACTGGTTTTAACAGATCAAATTCTAGTTTGTGAAAATACAGCAGAATTTTACCCTCACATGAAAATACACTTTTGTGTCAAACTTATCTATTGCAATAAAAGGCTGCACGAATCTTTTATCTCCACATTGAATTTAAACATTGTACTTTGCAAAATTAGGTTTAATTTTGCTTAGAACACAGCTCATCACATTCTGAATTCACTTTATCCCACAGAGTTTGTGAACACAACTTAGGCCACTGAAGGGGACTTGCCATTTTTCCGCAGTGCCTTCTGTGCAGGGGGTGCCAGGCAGGTTTGTGCTGTGGCCAGCTCAGGGTTGGCAGCTTTAGCTCCATGGTTGGCTTTTACCTTATCAGCCCAACTCACTCCAGAGGGAGCCAGGCGAGTTGCAGAAATGGTCACTGCAGGGTTCCTAAATGAAAGTCACAGCTGTTTTTAGTGTCTGGTAAGTAACAGAATGGTTTGTTAGAAAGCTTTATCAGACCATCACAACAGTGCTGAACAGAACCACCTCTCCATTGGCAAACTCTCCAGCTTGCAGCATTTTACACTGAAAAGTTGTTGTAATTTGCTCGACTAATTGCTGTTTTTAATAAACAAGATTAAATTTAATCGTTGTGATATAATTTCTGAAGGCATTAATGTTTTTGGCAACCAAAGTAATGCATCATAAGTTCTACATACTAAGTCTTGATACATACTCCTGTCATTTCAAGCCTGGCATTTGACCATTTAGTACTCCCAATTCCTTTCCATTAAAAATAATGAACAGATTTTCCTACTCATCTTCCACACAAGTGATTTTATTTATCACACCCTTCTTGTTATCTCCTCTCCAAATTATTTTCTTTTTGCATCAGTGTTGTTGAATACCTCTGATTGTCCCTGTTTCTAGTTTCTGTACTTTTCCTACACTGCTCTGGGGAAGATGTGAAGATGACTACAGGTATGAATCATGAATTTCTACAGAGGTACACCACTACCTTCTCTCCCACCCCCTATTCCTTTCTTAGTAACTCCTAGCATTCTGCCAAAAATTTCTGTAGCACCAAGTATGTCTCAGCCCTTATTTTCCATCCTATTTTCTCTCTCACACACAAAATAATGTAGTCCTCTGGGGTTGCCTTGCTTAAAATTCACAAGTGTGAAGGATAGAAAACTCATCTTGCTGTTCCTTGCTCTAACACACACAGTTTCTCATCATGTCCCTGTGACTGTGAATAAAACAGCTCCAGCAACAATAGCAACACATTATTACAGCCAAATGAGGCTGGGCTGAAAGACTAATTGTGCTGAGCTGCTATGTTCTAATAAAAATAAAAATAAAAGAGCATTGATTACCACCAGATTCAAGTGTTTCATTTGAGTGCTTGTGCATATTTTCTCCCCACCACCAGGCATTTCAGCAGACACCTCTCAGATGTTGTCAGGCAGGAATCAACAGGTTCACCTACACAGGGCCTACACCAAACACACTTTGTACTATTTTTGTAGAAATACCTGGTTTTCAGAGAGCTCAATCCTCAGAGGTGCTGACCAAACAGTTCAGTATCACATCTCTGCTGAGGACAATGCAAGCCCTCAGGAAACTGGGCAGTGTGTTCCTGAGATCCCAACAAACCTGAAGGTTGTTGTTTTTCAGCACATACCCTGAGAAAGATTCCAACTGCACACATCTGTGCTCTCCAGACTGAGACAGCACCAGGCAGTGCTGCTCCAAATCTATGCACATTTTTGTTGAACTGCTTTCAGACATTTTCATTTCAACAAGTAAAAGCTGCTTTACTGTTGTATACAACATGCTCTATATTTGAACTAGGATCAGTTTTGCCAAGCATCAGAATCATCATAATCTCACTTTACACTCACTCTTTCTGAACTGTATTTACTTCTGCTTGCTCAGCTGGCCAGTTACAGACATTCTGACCTTTGCTTTGTACAGGGAGGAGAGTACTAAACAGATCACATGAAATGCACTGACAGTATTTTATCTTTTGGTCTTTGTAATGACCAATAATTAAATGTATTACAAAGTCAGGAAAAAGTAAGTCCTTGATAGGATTTTCCTTTAGAGATCATGGGCTTTTTTTTAGGAATGCAAAAAATTGCTTATATGATTTAATAACAACAAAACAATACATTGGTTACTACAGAAAAATAGTACATTCATGAGATTTGCTTCAAATTAATCTTTATTTTAGCTTCAATAAACTCATAAGTTGGTTTCATACCCAAAATTTAAACTCCTTCGAGCATTTGATGTCACACTGATCCTGTCTGTGGAGGGGCTGGGGATCACGTGGCGTCCTGGTGACATTTTCTTTACTTCCCAAGCCAGTGAAGTTGGTCTGCAAACCCAGGAAAGGAAAGTTTAAAAATACAATTCACAATAACTCTTCCTCTATCATCTTAAAGCAAAGCTAGAACCAACAAACACTCAGTATATTAACAAATGCTGCTGAAATTAATCATTCATCTTAGCAATTGTTTCTACACTAACTACAAACCCTATCAGCCAGACCCATATCCAAAATAATGCCTCTTCTCAAGAATAAAATGTTTATTTCAAATTCCAGTATAGAGCAAAACATCAAACCAACCATTCAAAAGGAAAAGATGAGGGAAGGACTGGAAACATCCTCTACTTCTAAGTGACAGTGACAATGCACATAAAATGTCCTCGCACCCATTTTGTCCGAAAGGAAAATTGGTTCTATTTGCTGAAGCTCTGCTAGAAAATGAAGTTTACTGTGAACTTTACTCTCTCTGTAGATTAAAAAAATATAAATCTAATTACCTGCTTTGAGCATCAGCTTTTTCTAGCTTCTCTTGTAGCTGTATCCAATCAATCAATGCTTTGAAGTCCCTTACATAGTTATCAAGCATCATCAGGACTTCCTGAAAAGCAACCATCACATCAATCTTTCTATTTAAAAACAATCCTCCACCCCAATAAAGGAACTGAAAAGAAAGAAGGACATTTACTATTTAGCTTTCTCATTAAAAATAAACCCAGGAAAATCCCTGAAAACAAGAAAGCCCAGATAATAAAGATTTTTATGTGAACAATCATTAAAATATTTATCCTTAAAAAAAGGTGCATATTACTCAATATCTGAGTCAGCATCAATGTATAAGGACAAAATGGCACCATTTGCAGGAAAATAATTCTTAACACACACATAAGGATACCTGTTTCATTATTTATGCCCCTTTTTTGGTCATCGTTTGTTGAACGATGCTGAACATACATCACAAAGAAGGCAAAACTGCATAAAACCTAACAGGTCTGTGGAAGACTAAAAACATCACAATTAATCTGTTAGTGAAGTCAAAGTAGACAAAACTACACAAAGGCAGCATCATCAGAACCTGGGTGGGATTAAAACATACACTGTCAGAAACTATTGGGCATGCTGAAGATTTACTCAGAATATGCAAAACCTTGATGAAGCAGTTTGCATCTGGAACCACATGTTGTTCTCCAACAAATAAAATTAAATGTTACCAAAGGACATAGCAATTAACTTCACACTACACCAGGAAGAAAATCACAGACAAAATGGCAGTGGCTGAAGAGACTTGTTTCTGATTAAAACACCCTTAACTTTGAGAAATTATTGACTGTGTCTACTGATGCCCAGCTGGCACAAATGTGTGAGTGTGGTGCCTATGGGATGGTCAGATTACATCCAGAAACAATGAAAAATTCAAGGTAAGTTGCCTCTCCTCAGTTAATGACACCAGTTTTTCACTGCAAGGCAGAGCAAAACATAATATCATGGAACTCTCCCTTGTGTTACCTGGGCAAACTACAGCCATCTGCTGCCCCTGGCAGGGAAAGGAGCAATTCTTTATATTCCACATATAAACTCAAAAATCACTGACTGAAGGTGACACAACACAGGCACCTCCTCAGCAAAGCTGAATATCACCAACACAGCACATGAATGCCTCTGTCAGGACAGTCTGAGCTCGTGGCAGCCAGAAAGAGCAGCTTTCATAACTACCCTGTCCCAGACAAGAAAAATGGGTCCTGTGCTCTGTCGTGACAACGTGCTGAAAATAATCAAAATCCATGAATGAAGCTTGAATATGAAACTTAAATGAGCTTGACATGCAGAATGTAAAGTACAGACATAATTTTATGGTATAAGGAAAAACACTAATGACAAAATGCTGCTGTTTCACAAGTTCTTTACTATGCCAAAGTCATTCCTGCTGGTAATAAGATACATTTTCTGCTCAAAGTAAGTAATTATTACTTTGAAATTTTGGGAACAAGTACAAATGAGAAGGTATTGGTTCTTAAGTGTATAACTACAAATTTTAACAGCAAAACCTTTGACACCAAAACCAATAAAAACACTCTTCTGCAGTCCAGATAACTAATGCACATTTTTGCAACATCAATCCCATACATATTTACTTTTAATTGTCCTATTAACAGAAAAAAGACCTCTATCACATGAAAAATGCTTTTTCATATAAAATCATATGGATTGATATTCATTTTGTTTAATGTTGAAGTTCAGCCTCAGTTTTGACATGAGTATCCTTTTAACTACTCCTTATGACTCACACAGAGCATATGCTGGTTGCTGTAAGGGAAAGGCACCAAAGTCAGACACCAGGGCGGGAAATCAAACAGGGAATCCCACTGCTGATGCAGAAGTTGCTCTTTGTTTTGAAATATTCCTTGAAAATGCTAACAGAAATCTTTCTTACAAAGCAGTTGGTTTACAGCACCAAAATAATTAAATAAAGTCTGCTACAAGAAATGAACAACTCGAGTGTCTCAATCAGTTCTTTTTTCTGTTCCACTAATAAAATTTCAGCTTTCTAATCCAATTCGTGTCCATTTAGGTTAGCTCATACTAAGTTGTGCTGACTGTTACTAACAATGAGAGCATAGAAAGCAAAATTTAATTCTGAATCATTTATTTTTCAAGTCAGCCACTTACATATTCCTCAGGAAAAAAAAAAAAAGAAGAATTAACGTGAATATGAGTTATATTTCTGAAGTTAGCTAGCACAGGAAAAAACCACAATAAATGGTTTAACCTATTTTAAGGAATGTTTAGCTCCACATTATCAGAAATGATCAGAGCAGACCCATGCAGCTGTAACTCGAGCCATGTTTTATGAACAAGGGAATACAAACAAGACAAGCAGCTGGAGCGGCCCCACACTCACTGATGCACATCTCTCTCCCTGAAGCCATGAGGGCCATTTTGTCAGGCAGGATGGAGCAGAACAAAAGTGGCTCAGAAAGCGCCGTTGCAGGCATGCAGATAACTCCATATAGATGTCCAGCTAAAATTACCAATTAGCTCCCCGACGGGCCGCAGCGGCTTCGATTGGAGTGCAGGGGAGCCGGGGCTGGCGCGGGGCAGGCGGGCCGGCGCCGTCCCTTTGTGCCCTGACACAGGATCCCGCCGGGCCCCGCGCCAGCCCCGCTACCTGCGGCACTCCCACAGCCCCGCTGGGCCGGGCAAGGCCGCACCACCCGAGCAGCTGCTGACAAAAAGGAACCTCCGTGGGCCGCTGGGCTTCTGCACTGGAGTCAGAACCGCTTTATATCGCATTATTTCTCAAGGTCACATTCATCCTGTACGGTTTTTAAAGACAGTTTGAGCTAAGTAAGAAAGCAATACTGCTGAAAAACAACTCTTCAAGGAAAATCGGCGACATGAAACTCAAATCAGACACAATGTAACTCCTGTTACCTTCTCCTCTCTGTTCTCACCAATTCTCTGATCACCAGTTCTGTATATTTCTTTTTTGTTTTCCCTTCTTTTCTCCAGCTTTCATTGATCACTATGGTTGCCATGTATTTATCTCAAAGTAGGACTTCTAGTCTCTTCAACAGGGTGATTGTTGGAACCCAGGACATCCCTCTGGCTGTCCAGGATGGCCAGGACCCCTGCCAGGGGGCTCAGAGACCCTGGCACAGAGCCCAAAACACCTGTGGGTTTGATTATGACCTGTGGAGCAAGTTACCAACATTAATGAAGATCTACAAGCCACAACAGTTTAGGTAGAATATTAGTGAAGTTATCATGGGGTGGAAAAGTAGATTTTGGGGTTTCTAGAATGGGGGTTCAGGAGGCAAGATGGAGGGAACTGGGTGTGTCCAGCCTTTCTCCTTCTTCTTCTTGGCCTCCATCTTCTGCTGTGATGTTGGCACTTAGAGACTGGTTTAGAGTAGAAGCTCACTGTCTAACATAGGTGATGGGTATTGGAAAGTAATTGTAAACAGTGTAGACGTAGTTTTTAGTATAAAAAGATAACACCACCCTGGGGGCAGGCAGAGTGCCTCGGACTGGCTGGCTGAGCTGAGCTCGGCAGGGCAGGAGAAAGAATTTTATAGACAAGATACAATAAACAACCTTGAGACCGAGAAATGAAGAGCTCTGACTCCTTCTTCAAGCTCCAGGCTGGGAAAAGAGACTTTCCAACTTTTCTCGGGGTCACTCTGACAAGATAGAGATCCCTACAGGTGATCCCATAAATGACTTTGTAACCAGCAGAGATCTTCAGGAGTAGCTACATGGGAACAATCCTCAGTCAGGACTCGGGTCCTAGATAGGCCCATTGAAATCCCATTTTACAGAATGGAAATGCACTTCAGAAAGCCCTTAACCACTTTGAAATGTCCTTTCATTAATTTATTCTCCCATTCTCAAACAAGGAAGAGGCAAACAGGGAAGTACCAAAGACTGTAAGATTTTAAGGTTACTCCAACCCAAAACAGCAGCACATGAATCAGGGAAATTAATTCAGTCACCACATCTGTACTTTAGCTTATTAGCCAAGCTAGAAATATGGGTTCTATTTTACAAACCATGGCTACTTTATGCTGTTTCATTATCTATAGTGAATATTTTAGTTTATGTATTTCCCAAAATAAACTCAATTTTTTTATACTGGAGCATGCTTTTAGCACACAAACTAAGTTCCTTCCTTCTTTTTTTAAATGTGTGTTTTCAAGGTTAACTGGGTGTTTCAGTAATTTGACACAAAAATTGCCTCCAAAAATTCCTTGCAGCCTTTTCATACAGTTGAATTACAGATAATTAAAGCCAGCTCTGGGGTTGGTTCAACCAACATGATTCTTACAGTTTTGGGAAAGGATGAAAGGAAGCAGCTCTTCTAGACAGAGGACTCTCCCTCTATCAACTTCAGCATGTGACAAACAATATTTTAAGCAAGCACATGGTCTCCTAGACCCAAGTGTTAAGTGCAGCACATCTGGCCTCAGCTGCTCCTCCCTGATGCACCTTCAACACAGCAGCCACAATCCCCTGCCTGACAAGGATGTGCTCCAGAGGACCACAACCATTTCCAAAGGAAATTTTCTCCAGAAGAATTAATGCAGTGGCACATGCAAGGACTCAATTACAAAAAACTTAAATACACACACACATATATACACAGATATGTCTGGTGCAGAGGATGGAGAGGCAGGAACAGGAATATCCAGACTAAAAGACATGCTGGCTTTTCTGAATAGATCTCCATTTTGAAAGACCTCATCCCTTTTTATCTGTAAGACAGAATGCCTGATCATGAACCCATTTTCCTGTCCTCCTCTGTTGACTCATCCATGGAAAATGACAATGAATGAAAAGGTAAATGTCCATAAAGAGGCAGCAGGAATGCTCACAGAGATTTTCACTGGGCACAGACTGCCCAGTGAACACAGCCATAAGCTATTTCCTTAGGAAGAGATTTACTCTTGGTAAATATCCCCAAATTCAGAACTAGAAGGTGTATTTTGTGAGTGAGTGCTACATGGCTTGGATGCTTTGTGTGGAAAGGTGCAATGACCTCCTGGCCTTGCACTCTGTGCCACCCTCCAGCCGCAGCACTGCCTGTCCCCAGTGCCAGCAATGGCTCAGCTGCATGAGCAGGGCTCAGTCTGCACAGAGAGAGTGAAAGCAGTGGAATTTGCAGACCCAGGCCCAAAAGCAGCCCTCAGAGAGGCTCCTCCCTGCTCCTGGGAGGCCTCAATCAACTCCAGCCCTCTCACAGACATCCCCTGACCCAAGGCCTTAACCAAAATTGATTCAATGGGTTCTTTCACTGAGGAATGCCATGCAATGTCTCTAAACTTTTAATGAAAGTCTTTAGCCATCTCTTCACCTTGTGCTGTTTGTGAGAAGCAGAACAACAGAACCCCACTGCTGAATTTTCCATTTCATAAGAGAGAATAAGAATCTCAAGCAAAATTAAACTGTTTTCACTGAACAAGACTGATTTAAGAAGGTATCTGTAAGCTTCAGAAACAAGAGAAGGCCAAAGCCTTCCAGAAACACACCCGAAACTAATGTTAGGTGAAAAGACATGAGACTGTACAAGCTCTAAGTAATGCTAAACAGTAATGTAAAAAGAATATAGAACTAAATTTTTAAATTATAAAATTCAGCTTTTTTGAAAGGAAAAGAACAGCTGAAGCTGTTAATTCATTCCAGGAGGAAGGAACCTCCAAAATTAAATTAAAGGTATACTTGCTTCTTCTTGCTCTTCTGTACTTGCTGTATCATTAGTTGTTGGATCCAGTTGCTCAAACTCAATCAATAAAGGGTTTAACTAAGTGTGTAGTGTTTCTGTTTATATACACATACACACACACACACACATATATAAATACAAACTCTGTTGCTGAGACACCTGAAAACACCAGAGAAGAACAGCAGCTGAAGACATTTGCTGCATTAACCAAAACTGACTACAGAATCTGCCTTCTATCCATCTACAGATCTTTTGCTCTTAATACCTTTTATTACACAGCAGGAGATTTAAAGGCATTACCATTTCTGCTCTGCCTACACTTGCCACCCTAACCTAGAAAATAGTAGGTAAAATATCCATATAAACACACAAAAACCCAGCTAATAAAGAGAATATCCACACAATTTGCATGTCAAATGTTGAAGGTTACAGCCATATCTACTAGGACATATTTAATCTTTTATCATTATTGCACAAGCTGATTAATGTACAGTAAGATGATGCTTAAACTTCAGAACTCTTCCTTTATTTCAGAAATAATTCAACCATGTTCATTACACCTTTCCACACAAAGCATCCAAGCCATATCTATATATCTACACACATGATTTGAGAGTTCTCAGTTCCAAATCAATAGCAGAATACCAACTTCAGCAGAGCCCAAAGCTGAGAAAATACCCACAAGCACTGATCCTCTTACACACATTGCCACTGTTTGGATCCTCACCACAACCCTTCTGTCTGCAGTTTCAACCACAAACAGCCACCAGAGCCCTCTCCCACTGGGGAGCATCAAACATCTTCAGTGACAACACAATCGATGAAACTGCAACAGCTCAGAGGACAGGGGACAGCAAAAGGCACAAAATACCAAAAAAACCCAACTAATACTTTTCTACCAGGTTAAACAGAAGGTATAAAATGCCAGAAGTTGTCATGTTTCATTTTCACAATGGGTCTTCTTAGAAGACAACTTTTATACAACTGCAATGGTTAAATGGAATAGCACCTGCCCATTTGACTGAGACAGAAGTTTAAAGGGTCAAAATTAAGGAAGTTTTTGATAATGTGATTTTATCTTAATTGAAAGGATTTTTCAAAATACCACTTAAAAAATGAAGGAAAGGTTAGCAGTGGGACCATTTTGGTTTCTTATTTAATATTATTTCCCACCTATGTCCAACAGTCAAAATGGGAGAAACTGGACTGTCAAAACCACCATAAAATAATGACAAATAATACAATTTATAGAAGAGAAACATCATAAGTAAAAGTTCTTTGCAAGACTAAGCAGTTTCACACTTCATAACTGAATTAACAGAAATTATAGATATTTATCAAAAAAATAGTCATAATTTAAGAGTAACCTGTAAAAGAAAATCCCAGACAAAAAACCACAGCACAAACACATATTCCAGCTGCTTAGGTGAGGCACACTTGTGCTGAGAAAAAAGATCTTTCGACAGGTAAGAGTAACATGAACATTACATAAGTTTCACAGCATTTGACACTGGACTGCCCTGTTTGCTCATTTTTGTATTTTTTCACCTCTGTTTTGCAAACAAGTAACCTGATCCACACAGATACATACATCCTTGTCAAGAGTCTGCTGAAATGAAGACTTTTCACTCAGGCTACGTCGTGTCCCCATCCTAGAGCAGATCAAGTAGCCTGATTAAAATGTTGAACGATATCTAACCCCCAAAAGATGTGATAATGACACAAATACACTTCTGTTCTTTCAGTCACAGAAGTTTAAAATGCTAATTTAATTACAATGCAAGGTTGGCTGACTTTCTTAAACCAAAAAATTCTACAGAAAGTTTCCTGAGCAGGAAGACAGTTCAGTAACAAAATGTTAAATTGTGTTAGACCAACCAGAGATTTGGAAGCCTCTGAGCTACTGTTCAGTTCTCAAAGCTGCTTTCAATGAAATGTATTTGTACACTAATCTCAGTAGCAATTTGGCTGTGTCTGATTACAGCAGAGAATGAGATGCATAGGATAAGAAAAAAGTTTACTTAAATTGATATATGAATTTTTTTACAGTGATTAGATAATCATTTCCAGAATGTGTTGAGTTTCCAGCCATGTTTAATATGAAAACAAAGTCATCCCTTTAACATTTCTTTTATAATGTATTCTGACTTCTCTTAATGCTTGTGATAAATTTCATTGCCAAAGCATGAGTGATTTTTATTAAATGACAAGGGTATTTCTAAAGATCTACTAGAAAATCACAATAAAATGTGAACCAGATGCACAAGCTATTTCAAATCCAGGTTATTTGAAACTGGAAGTGTCTTACAGTGACATCCCAACCAGACATTGCTTACACTCGACCACCAATCACTTTCTTAACAAAGGGAGAATGAGAAGAGTGATAACTATCACTGCAGAAAGGGAGCAGAGTGTAATTAAGCCACTTAACAGCAAGCAAATGGATGTGAAAAAGGCTGAACTACAACAGTGCCACCTACAGTAAAGGACATTACTGGGAAAAAGAAATCAATCAGTGCTTAGTCACAAAAATAACAAAATCAGAACTCAATTAACAAAATCTGATTTCACCAAACAGCTGAGCTCTAATAATATCATGTACAACGTGACAAGTTTTAAATAATTTTAAAATTAGTCCTTGCTCAAGATGAAAGCATTTTCTTAAATATGAACACATACATCCTCAGCTTTCCTATCTAAAAGCCTATACAAAATGCAAATGAAAAATTGTTTCTGAAGCCCTAATTCCTCATTTATCAGGTTTCTAAAATATAAAAAAGCCAGCTAGAAGGCAGATAGGCAGAGGAAGGCTGGAGCATTACCTTGCACTCCACCACACTCTGGTCTGACTCGCAGGTGACGTAGATCTCATCGACGGCGCGCCGCAGGTTGTCGAACAGGAACGCCCAGTAGCGCGCGCGCAGATCCACCTTCCGCGGCTGCCTGGCTTTCGTGGGGCTTTTGTCAAAGTTCTTGTCTCCAGCTCCTGCTGCTGTTAATTTACAGTCCAAGGTGCTGTTCTGAAAACAAGAAGGTACAAGGGGAAAGGAGAACAGCAAACAGAAGCGTGGTAAGGAGTTGGGTTTCTGTGCAACACCCCTTTCAACAACATATTGAAACATCCGTAAGCAAGAACACCTTCACTGAAGGTGACTACATCATTGCACTCACTTGAGGTTTTTAACACACACTTCCTTAAATATAGGCAGCACTTATGATCAACTAGATTCTGTTTCTTTGACAGATAATTTGCATTCCACAACAGTATGAGATACTCTGCCTCTCAGCACACTGCAAAGATACATTTTCTAATTACATATCCTGTATTACTTTTTCTGACAGATGAGTATATCCAGAGGTGAAAATAGCATTTTACTAAAAAACATAACAGCAATATTCCATCACAGGGAAATTCTATTACCAAGACATTATATATGACATGATTGTTTTTAAACCCTCATGGTAAAACCTGTTTATGCCAGTGAAATGCACCCTACACCACAGATTTAACTGACCCAGTACTGCTTTGCTGCACAGGTGTAGGGGACAGCCAACATGTGTGGAAACCCAGGGCACCAGAAATATTTCTCTGTCTGCTCTGGGGTATCCTGACTCCCAGGGGAGCACTGACTTTGACTCTCATTCCTGGAGAAAGTTTCCTAGACTTCAAGATAGAACTAGAATCCACAAAAGTGTGAAACAGATTATAGAGAGCAGTGTAGGTGCATCACTTGGTGAGATATTAAGGTTTTGGGATTTTTAAAAAGTGAACCAGAGTTGTGGATGGAAGCAAGATGGAGGGCACAGGGTGTTGTCCTGGGTTTCTGCTTCTTGCTTCTTCTTCTTCATGGGTTTGGGTGGCATTTTGTAATTGGGCAGAAAAGTCCCCATTGCAGGCTCTTTGGGATCAGTTATTGGGTTAAAAGGGAAAATAATCTAGGTGTCAGTTCTTAATTGGATATTTAGTCTTAAAAGCCCTTGTACCAAGACATTGTTGGCCATTTTGTGCCTTCTAATGAGAAGCTGAACTCACAGTAGTGAATAAACACTGGAGTCCAAACACGAATTACTGTCTCAAGTGCCTTCAACCCAGACCCAGAAAAACCAATGACTGGTACCCCACAAACACACTAAATGGGATGGGTGTGCAGGATATTCCAAAGAGTTCTGAAACAAACCTATTTGGCTAAAAATACCAAATCACCACTTGGTTCTGTGACACTGCTCTTATTAAACCTACATTTCTCTCCCACAGAAAAAAACAAGCTGTAAAAGGCAGCTGCCATAAGCTTGTGCATTCCATAGCCAGTGGATGAGCACTGTCAGTGAACACCAAGTGACACCCAACTGTGTGCTGTGTCCTGATGGAGCTATGAGCCACCAGCTGAGGTAGCCTGGCTTGGGTGGGCTTTTTACATTCATGTATTTAACAGCACCTTTAATGCAGTTTTGATGCACTGCTCCACTGAGGCAAGGGTCTGCAGCACATCAATTCCTACTGGAGTACTCTTGCAGGGGTTAATGCAAGGTCCATTGTAAATGCTCTGCTCTGGTGACTGAATAAGAACAGCCAAAACTGACACCACACAGGACAGTTCACAGTGTTTATCATCAGAATATCCAATCACTAACTAGAAACATTGTAATTTTCAAAACAATTGGCTGGGATTCAACCTTTTTGTCCTGTACACACACCATCAAACTAATTCCACTTTGCACTTAGAGATGGAGACACAGTGCCTCAGAATGGTCATGCTCTCATCTGCTTTTGTGGTGAGATGCTAATTTTTCTCTAAGTTGCAGAAGAATGGGCACCTGATTTACTACAATCACACCAACATCTCTGCTACCCTTACATATATCTCCATATGCTCCAACTGTACTCCAGATGAACCCCAGTTAATGTATGCATGAGAGTCATGCTCAGAAAGATGCATGGCATAAACAACCAATGAAAAGCAATTTCAGAAGGGTTTCATATTTTTTCTTCCATTACATAAGTCACCTTTTAACAAACTGCTAGGAAAAAAGATGCTCCTAGGCTGAGGCCTTGTGTAAAAACATTTAAAGCAAAGCTTATATTCTGGCTAATTTATAGCTCCTTGAAACTACTGTTTATAATGAAGCAAGCACAACTACAGAATCATAAACAGCTACATTAAAATAACAGGGCTACCTATTGCTGTCTGTATTTATAAAATGTGACCTCAGGAAAGTGATTAGGTTTACAGTCATTCAGATAATACTGTTGATAAAAAGGATCAGTTGTTTTGGAATGGGAAACGTGCATAATTCCCACTCTGAAAGATACATGTTCAAACCTATCTTTGTAAGACAATGTCACAGAATATGTTTTGATATTTAGCAACAAATGTATCCATCTGCTGTATTTGGTATCCATTTATCTTCTCTCTTATATGTCAGCCATATTTTAATGACAAAAACACCTTGTGAGGGCTCTGTAAGCCACAGCAGCTACATCATTGTCCTGTAAGCACTTTCAGGGTCTCAGTAAAACCCAGGCAACATTTACAGCTACCAATGCTCCAGCAGAACACCTTTGAAGGAATAAAACCCTCTAAGCTACCTGACTTCTTGTGGACACTATCACATGAGCAGGTTAGCATTAAATCAGAAAAATATTTTAACTTGCAGTAATAGTTCAAATCCTCAAGTGCAGAAGATGCAAAGCTGATGTACCTTTGAAGTTAACACATGGAAACACCACTTCTAACATCCCAGGTAACCCAGCATGGATGATGAAAGTGATATTAAACTGAATCTCTTGGTGTTTTTAAATTTGTTTGGTTTTTTTCTTTTCTTCTCCTAATAGCTTCAGTAACTTGCCTTGGATTTTGGAAAGTATGCAACGTATACTTAAACTCCTGGGATGCCAAAATGTATTGAATGTATATTTGCCAGCACCCTACTGAAAGGAAGATGAGGTTGGTAAGATCATATGAAACAGCTCTTGTAAGTTTATTTTCTTGAGATTAGTGGCCCATTTATATGTAAAGAAAAATCAAATGTGAAAGCTCAACAAAACTAAGCCAAAAAAGAAAAAGCCACCAATTACAGCAGTATCCAGTGTCTGAAAAGCAGCAGAAATGAAGGTGCTGAATGCCAAATTGAGATGCCAAGCTGCACAGACACTCAGCAGTGCTCAAACCTCAACTGAAGCCCCCAGGAATGCAGTGTGTCAGTGACAGGAGCTTCAGCACAGCAACCCCACACTGAGCAGCAACCAAGCATTCTCCTGAAAACTCAGGGTTCACATAACCCCCAGGAGAGACAGAACCCAAAGGGCACAATGCTCTCCACCTCCTTCTTCTGGGGCACACCCTGAGAGGGAGCCCCAGACACACCAGGGACACCCCAGGCACACCAAGGGACACCCCAGGCACACCAAGGGACACCCTCCTGCCTCACCAAGGGAACCCCAGGAACACCAGAGACACCCCCTGCCACACCAAGGGAACCCAGGAACACCCCCTGCCACACCAAGGGAGCCCCAGGCACACCAGGGACACCCCAGGCACACCAGGCACACCCCAGGCACACCAAGGGACACCCCAGGGACACCAAGGGACACCCCAGGCACACCAAGGGACACCCCAGGGACACCAAGGGACACCCCAGGCACACCAAGGGAGCCCCAGGAACACCCCCTGCCACACCAAGGGAACCTCAAGAACACCAGAGACACCCCCTGCCACACCAAGGGAACCCAGGAACACCCCCTGCCACACCAAGGGAGCCCCAGGCACACCAGAGACACCCCCTGCCACACCAAGGGAACCCCAGGAACACCAAGGGAACCCCAGGGACACCCCCTGTCACACCAAGGGGACACCAGGGACACCCCCCTGTCACACCATGTCTGTAATGCAGCAGTGTGTGAGCAGAGAACACAGCTGCCAAACTGAACTGGGAAAGCAATGCTAGGTTTTAAAGATGCAAATACATCTCTATGGAAGCAGAACATTTTTGTTTTTTCAAAAAATAACATCTTCCATATGCTTTATTATCAAATTCTGACAGGCTGCCTCAAAACATTAAATGGCTAAAGCTGTACTAATGGCTAAATCCATAAATCAAAGAAAAACAGTGGTTAAAAATATTAAACATGAGGAAAGATTGAGGTATTACTTTATTAATGTAATAAAGGTTGTCATTCACAGAGAAAAAAAAAACCTGAATAAAAATAGAAGCAGAGTCTTCTTTACAATTCTCATTCAAACTTGCTTTCCAGTCCTAACTCTTGGAAATTTTACTCACCTGGACTCTTCTCCAAATTAAGATATACTGACTTGAGCCACTAACACATGAGGTCAAGAAATTTCCTTTAACTAGAAACTGGGAAGAAAGGCAGCCCTTGTATAAGCAGCACACTTACAGCAAGACTATCCTATATCATTTTATTGAACAGCACTTTCCTTAAAATACCTTCAGTGCCAATAAGTCATGTGTGCAGAGGCTGGGAAATGCCAAAAGGAAAGGCTGAGCAAGATAAATTCTGGCAATTTTAACTTCTGAATACTTGACTTTGAAATTCATGTGCTTTGAAAATACAATGTATGTACAATTTTAAAGAAGAATTAATCAGCCACCAATATATCAGTGATCTCACAGAAAAACAGTATTATGGCATCTATTCCATGTCACAGTAAGAAATGAGCAGATACCTGTTTTGCAGTCTTGTGTGTTCCTTGAGTCACCCTTTTTGTTTTTCCCCCAGATTGCCATTTCGATTTTCCTGTGAGAGAAGCAACTCTTTTAATCAACAATAATAATTTTAATTAAATAGAGCACTCTAAAATGCACATATCTCATCTTGCAATGTACTGAAAGGGGCACAATTTCTGAGTTAAGAGGTTTGGCAAATTTTATATTCAAAATATATATTCCACAGTTTAGAATGTGGATAATGCCAGAAAACACTAGAGAATGAAAAAAATACAAGAAAGGCAAGACGCACAGACTTCATTAAACAAAGGTAAGCTTTGAGTTCTCAGTGCCTCTAAAAATCATATAATTACAGTCTACATGCCAAACATGGTACTAATTTTCTATATAAATTTTAAGAACTCTGCTTTTGATTGATTGCTTAATCAGCTATTACAGAATTAAAACAAGAAATACATTTATTAGGAAAACCAAATGTAATTATTTAGTTCTTCTGGAGCTGTTCTGCCAAGAAAGATGGGAAAAAATCAGAACTTAGGTCAGGATTTAGTTCATCAACATTTATATAGCCAAGGAAGAGAGAAAAACATTCACAGAACACAAGTCATTCTCCTTTAGACATGCAATCCCTTCTCAAATATACCTGTCTTCCTCCACTGTTTATACAAAGTGACTTTAGCAACTATGCTTCCAAAATCAGTTTAAATTCCCCCAGCCAGAGGGTGATCCCAGGTCCCAGTGCTGCCCTGGTGGCAATTAACTGATTCAGAGTTATCTTTGCACAGAAAAATCTGTGCTAGCCTAGACCAACCTGATCTGTGTGCACTTAATCTTTGAGATTTGCTATAGGGTAATGTAAAAAGAATTATTCCTCCAAGTGTCTAAACTTGCTCAACACAATAATCACAGGATCCAGTTACCAAAAATGTAAGCAAGTTAAGACAAAACAGTAACTATGGCCAGAGTTTTCTCTAGCAAAGATTACATCCAAAGAGAAGGTTCAAGATTATTTAGCTGGAGGAAGCCAAGCAAAGCAGTGCATTAGCTGAATATGGTCCTTCCTAGACCATGGAGATATTCTTAAATTTCAGAATTGTCCAGTTGAGTTTTTAACAGTTGAGGCCAAATTCCCAAATGCAGCCCAGCTGTTTTACATTGCTCTGGTTATGTAAAGTAGCTGCAAACCTGTCTTAATCAAGCAGTGGTACAGATGGTTTGCACAGCTGGTTTGGATCATTGGCTATTCCAGGCAACAAGGCTTTTAATTTAAAACAAATTAAAAATGATTTGCTTGATAATTCATTTTTAAAATGGTACATTAGCCAAAAAACAGGTATAAACTAATATATTGAACTCAATTTAGCAGCATTGAGGAAAAAAGAAATCATTCAGGTACTACCTGTATAAAACCTTCCTAGTCACTAAAAAGCTTGAATTGGGGAATGGTTCCATGGTAGACTTCTGATAACAGAGATACTTCAGTCACCCAAATCTCTCTTCTGATGTGATTTACATTCTGCAAAGAAGAGGTTTGGAAGGCAAAGGCATACAGGACTTGCACAGTGAAAAGGTTTGCCACAAATAAGAGCTCACTAAAATTAAAAAGGGGCAGAGAACACATCAAGCTGCAGACTTTTTAGATTCTATAAAATCCAGAATAACAATCCATCATCTAAGATCTGTAAAAATGTCTGTACAAGTCTCTTCTAAAGACAAAAGCAAGCTTCCAGGCACTTCCTATATGGGACAGACATTTACATGCAAAATAGCAGGTTTTGCAAACTTAATATAGTGTGGGGCAAGGAGTAACTTTTCCTTAAGGTGTGTAGGCCAGAAAACTTTGCATTTCAGCAGCAGCCACATTTTCAAGCTTTCTTGTCCCTTTTCTTGTTCATTATTTTACAATAATGGCTCTGGTAATGAGAAGATTATTTCTGCTTTTGTCTCTCCATACTCCCAAGCAGTGGCAGCATGGCCCAGTGGCTGTTTGTATGTTCAGGGTGACTGGTGTGTAACTGGTGTGTAACTGGTGTGTAACTGGTGTGTAACTGGTGTGTAGCTACACCATGCTGGCATTGCTAAGAGAGGCACAGACTTCACTGACACCTGAAGGGCACCCCCTGCTAGCAGCTGACTGAATTGTAAGGAGAGAACAATTGTGACCCAAGAGGATCATCTCCTTTAGCTATTAAGTTGCCCATGTGAAATATATAAAGTATCAAAGTCCTGCAGCATTGGAGGAGCTACAGCCATATTTTACACTCCAAGTCCATTTCCTCCCTGTCTGGTGTTTAAATATGAAGCACACAGAGCTTATGATTTGTGAAGTTTTCCTGCCCAAAAAGCAGAGGTGCCAATACCTGCCAAAAGGCCCCACTGATAACCTATTTTCAAAAGTTATCTTTTACCTAACAACCTCAATAACCATCCTGCTCACCTCTCTGTTTTGGACAGTTTTACTGGTATGGGAAATGTGGGAATTGCCTTCACATTTAGCAGTTAATTGCTGCCTTCATTTCTGTCCTGGCTATGGCAGAAATCAACTGCATATGTTGTTTCAATGTCTTTGACACTGTTCATCATCACCCCCTCAGCAGAAATGGTAATTTTATACTGAGGAAGCACACTGAAGTTTCTAATTGTATTTTGAACCACATCTTACAAGTTTGTAGAGCAGCAGTAGATGCTATTTTTCTAACTGTACTGTGCTAAGGATCTGGAGAAATTACTGTCTTCAAGCATGGATATAACCAAAATTCTCCATGTTTCCCCACCTCTAAATTGAATTACAGCAATATATTTTGCACAAAATTAATTTTATAAATTACTGACAGGGTCTTACCCAGAATATAATGGTCCTGTATTCACCTACCTGCACTAGACTGGATTCCCATTTGTTCAGTGAAATTCAAGGTTTGGAACTGATGAGCCTTAAAGAGTCCCCTTCCCTCCCCACTTATTTTCTGCAGCAGTCTCTTGCTGAAACAGTGGAATATGTGCAAGCTCCCCAGAGTGTGCCAGGTACCTTTCAACCACTGAAATATGTTTCCTTACCCTGAAATGCTTAATCTGCAAATGAATTCTGTATGGCAAGAGCCCAAGTGATTTTAAACAAATAGGGAATAGGAAGAGAACAGTCACAAATACCAGATTTTCCAATTTTTCTACACATCTCAAAGTTCCAAAGGTACCTTACCATCTATTAACATTTACATGTCAAGCCTCTGCAATTTTTTAACTGTTGCTAATATCATACCTAAGATTTGGTAATAAAACTTGTGTGTAGTTGCTTATCTGCATTCAATGCCTCAAACTTAATTCTAGGTATGTGAAATAATTACAAAGGAAAAAATTCTGAAACCCTCCATTGGATTATCACAGCCTTCCAAGGTGGGCAAAAGCAAAGTGACTGCAACTGGTGACTGCTGGCTGTAGGTTTGGAATATAAATTCCATTCTGGAGACAGAACACCAGAAGAGTGAATATTTCTGTTTCAAGACCCCTCCAAGACACCAAGCTACCAATAGGGTTGATTAGTTTAGCCAACAGAATCTGCTGTGTACTACTGAATTCTGTGAAGGAGTATTTGAATTTCAATGGCTGGGAAGTGTTACAGTCACTCTCTCTCCTAGACCATCACCACAGTTCCTGGGATTTTGTCATGGCACTGATCTGTATTCATAATTAGAATTTCAGATCTGACATAAGTGGGGTGCACACTGCTCCAAAACACACAACAGACCTATCACCTGCCATTCCAGAAACCTCTTTCCTTTTTAAGGAAATACTGCTTACTGGCTGGAACTATGTGTTTACAGAATGGGATCAGAAGGCTCTGATTTCTCTTTTATCTATGTATGCTATATAAAATACACAAGTCGTTCAGAGCAGGAGGAAAAAATGGGAAGAAGAACACAAGCACACAATTTTTAAAGGAAATAGAAAAAGGATACAAATGGAAAAGGTGAATTCAGCATTTTAATTAATCAATCCTCTATAAAACCCTCTATAACCCTGGTAATAAAATGTGCTCATACCTTCACTGTGTCTGGAAAAAAATCTCATTATGAATAACAGTATATAATTTAAAATGTTAAATCACACACTGGTGCTGCCAAATCAATACCTCTGAACATTATGAGCAGAAGAAATGGCCCAAACACAAAATTCTGCTTTGTACAGGAGAGTGGCAGGATTGGCTCAGGCACCCTGAACCTTTGGCCTGATTTACACAACCCTTGAACAAGTTAGAACTGTCCTAATCCATAACGTTGCTGTGTCATCCCTCAGGGACACAGCACATGTGGAAGGATCAGTAAAAAATGAACCAGAGCTCAGTGACACCAACACAAACACCCCCCATGCCAGGCAAGGGCCAAGAGATAAAGGATTGGCTCTGCCAGGCTTTCACTAACACAAGTTCCTTCTCACAGGGAAATTCTCCATCAGGCAATAATCATCAGATCCTTTGCACTCTGCAAAAAGGTCAGCTTATAATTTAAGAAATATTAAAAAGAAAGCACCACTGACAAAGTTTAAAACCTACAGTGGGGCTAATACAACCCAAAGAAGGAAATAAATACAGCTACTTGGATTTTAATTACTGTACATAACCACTATTTAATGAAAGCTAAAAATTCCCTTTAACATTCATGGTTTAGCAGAATTTGTTAGAGCAAACCTTCATCTACAACTCACAGACATTTTGAAGGAAAAAGCATTAAAGTTTCTAAAATAATATTACAAGCAAGGTAGTATTCAAAAATAACAAACTCTTCACACAGAAGGTGTATCAACCCACAAGTTGCTCAAAAATACTGCTGGAAATACACTGCATGTTCCCTTACCACACACACAGTCGCATCACTACCTTCCCCAGATCTGCAATTTGGAATCTGGAAATCCTTTGGGCCCCAATGCTACTCTGCTTAAAGACAGTTGAAACTTTGCATCAGACATAGGGTGAATAACCTTGCACCTCAAGATGTAACATTTGTTAGAAATATCTTTTCCACTGGCAGAATCACAGAGCAGCTGAGGTTGGAAGGGACCTCCAGAGATGGTTTAACTCAACCTCCAGGCTGCCCAGAGCTATGTCCAGGGGGGTTTTGAGCATCTCCAAGGAAGATGATGCCCACAGCTTTTCAAGGCAACTGGTTCCCATGTTCAACCATCTTCACAGCATAAAAAATTTACTTTTAGACACTTAAAAGCTGCAGCACCTGGACAGGGACATGCAGCTACAAAAATACTTGAGATGAAGTTCTCAAAAACAGCATTCAGACATCTGGAACAGCTTGAGAAGGATAAAAATAAAAGTCAATTCCTGGCTTCTTAAGTCATCATACCACAAGAAAGTATTACAACAGTAATAAAACTGTTCTGAGGACTTGCATTACAGAAAGCTGTCCCCACATATCCCCTTCTTTAGAGAGTCTTCATTTACCAAAGCTGAAGTGATCCCAAAAGAAACTTCCAAATTTCTTTGTTTTAGAACACAGAGAGCAATTTGTTAGATTGTTCTAAGTCATCCCTAAAATTCTGAATTCCCCAGTTACAAGAGAGCACTTTAGGACAACATCATTGTGTTACACAACTGTCTTGACAATATCAGCAGAAGAAAACAGTCTTAGATGTCACTTGCAGATAAATTAAAACAGTTTTGAATCTGCCACTGGAAGGTTTTACAAAGTGATCTGCCAAATGCAAGGCACATTTTGTAAAAAAACTTCTAAATTACACTATGTATGCTAAACAGAGCATTTTAAAACAGAGTAATTTTATGTAAGGAAAATATTTCCAGATGAGGAACTCCAGTTGACAGAGGGATGGAAGTGCAAAGACCTGGAAGACAAACACATACCATCATCTTCCTTGTTTTCCAGTGGGACACTCCAGGCAATCAGGTTCCTGGCTGTCCGTCCCTCCTCTGCCACTATCTTCCTCACTTTGTCATGGCTGTTGGAGCGCTGGAAAGAAGCCTGAAAATAAGAAATGCATGGATGGGCACACAAGAAAGAGAAATCTTTGGTTTGACATATTGATTTCATTCAGTGGCTACACCATCCAGCTGTGGGGTGCACAGCTGCTGAATTTTCCTCAAATATCTGAAACAGGTGGATGCATTCATTTTCATTGCCATCCTTCTGCACAGAAGCAGATTTACTCATCAGCATGGCATGGGAGTGACTACCCAGCCCTCAGGGTGGGCACCTTCAGACCACATCACTTTCATTTAATTGCTTGACAACGCTGCTAGGACATCACAGCAGACTCCACAAATGTTTTAATTACCCTGTGTCAATTAGAACTAATTATACAAGCTAAAGGCAGCACGAGACCAAAATACATGTGTTGGCTGATTGGTGAGAGCCTGGAGAAAGGCATGAGCTGTATGGGAACCATCTGAAGCATGTGTAAAATCCCAGCTCTCTCACTGAGAAGACAAGAACCTAGAAAGTATTTCCTGGCAACTGGGATGGGCTGTTACTGCAAAGCTGCAACCACTCAAAGACAGAATGAGAGACACTGGGGATGCACTTCATTTACCTCATAAACAGAGTTCTTTGCACTTGGGAAATGCACCATCACAAGATATTTGAAACCAAGTACATTAAGAAGTATTTGTATCAACTGACAGATGTCAATCACATAAAATATTGCCTTTTCCACAGTGTAGGAAAGTTAATCCTCAGACAATAACTTGCAACAAAGCCAAACAATAATAAATGGTGATGATAAACTTCTGTACCATGACAGCACAAACCTGCTGACCAGCTTAGCTTTAAACACTGGTCAACTTAACTATAAAGGAGTCAAACAAACCTGAGAATTACTTTAGGCACAAACAGACTGATTTTCTACAGAACTAATCAGGAGGTACATTTTTCTTCCTTTCATTTTTAACATCATATGGCTCAAGCCTGCAACCACTTCTACATCCTTAGAAAGAAAATACAGTAAAATTACACTAAAAACAAATATAGAAGATGAGTGGCTAGAATTTTTTAAGGCAGCAGTAAACATAACACAGACGAGAAACTCCTTTTACTTTCATACTAATCTAATAGTTTTTAACTTGGGTTTCTCTCATCCAGATGTCCTCAGTTGCCTTTTTGGAAGTCACAGTGTGCCATCTAGTGCTTCACAGACCTGCCCAGAGACACGAGCAGGCAACACAAGAGAGGAAAAAATAGCACTGCTGAATCTGTGAAGTTTTAGAAAACAGAGCAAAATTACATACCTTGGCCCAAAGCAACTCAAGTAAAGCACATAAAACCCCCAGAACCTGTAGGGAACTGGCTCTAATCTATTCTTATTCTATACAACTAATTGCCTATTTTTGCCAGGAATTTTTAGTAAGAGCGACTGTTTCTGCAGCAAGTTTGGTTTGGGTTTTTAATCCCTTGTTGTTTAATAATGTGAGTGTAAAATTTTGCATTAGTCCACAACAAACTAACTTCCCAATTTATTTTTATACAAGCCAGAAAAGCTTAAAAGGAAACAATAAGTATCTCATCATGACATTTCAAGGTATTTTGTATAATGAAACTAGAGCCTAACTTAAAATTCTCATCTCTGTAACCTGGACATCAGTCAAAAGGGAGGCCCAAGCAGGAGTCAGCAATGAGGAACTGCACAGCCAGAAGTGAGAATCACTGTGCCAAAGGCAGGAGAGGCTGGGAACAGCCTTCCCATTAGACAGGAGCTCACTGCAGTCCCTCCCTCACACACTGACCCCTGGCTTTGACTGCTCCCTCACCCTGAATCCCTGCTATTTGCTACTCAGCTATCCAAAGCAGTTTCCTTCTGCCATGTGCTCTGCATACACTCAGCCCTCAGGCCAAAGGAGGAGCCAGAAACTGCTCAGCCTTAAACAGCAAAAGCTGATTATTTAGTCTGTACTGCTTCTTGTCATGGCTATAAATATTAAAGGACCTTTTATGAGGATTCTTTTTTAAATGATGCTCATAGATATAAATACATTGATGTAAACAAACCGAGCAGTGTCATCCACTGCATTCCCAAGGAAAAGTCGTTCAGCTCTAGGCTCAGCCCCTTCCAGGAACACCACACTGCTGAGGGGGACCAAACACTGAGCTCTTACACTACAGCACAGCTTGGATGAAAGCAGCTTAAAATGGGAGTCAGCTGAAAAAGAATGAATGCAAAACCCCCATATACTAACACAGTAGAAATTATGCAAAACAGAAGAAATGCTCAGATTTATTCTACTGTAAAATTCCTTTTTGAAGGTTCCTCTCTACAGCGTTAGTGAATAACATTTATTAAGCTTCTAGAATCAATACTTTCGTAGAAGGTACAAATGAACTGATTTATTAATTAATCCCAACATGAAAAATTAGTTTTTCTTGCAGTTGAAAAAATACCATACAGTGTAATATCTACTGAATGTCTTACCATCATGTTATAGCCTTCCTCTGCATCAACAGGCTCACTTATTACATTTTTGGATGACCCCATTGAGTTTTCATACCTGTGTCAAAAAAATGCAATTAATAATTTTACCTTAAACCACTTCTAAAACTACTTTTAGCTTGCTGGCAGCATTTAGGTCATGTACATCAGATGAGCACACTAAGGTTGTCAGATGATAATTTTATTTGTAAAGTGTTTGCATTGCTCCTTACTAAAACCAGACAAAAGTTCAAGAAGAAAACAAAAACAGACTGACACTACAGAAAAATGTAGTTTTACATGTGGTTAGACAGTAAACAGTACAAAGACTATCAAAACTTGCAAACAAATCATTGCATGGACTGCTCTACAACAGTGATGCAAGTAGAGTAATCTTTCCTGGGACAGAGAACTGGGCAAGTTGGTGATGAGTTTAGAAAGAAAAACAAATCAGAGATGCACTAACAATCACCATCAGCTAATTATGGATGAAGTAAAATAAAACTGAAACTTCTGTTCTTGTGTAACTACAAGATGTGAAGGCTCCTGCACAAATCAGCTCTGGCAAAGTGAACACTTTATGCAGCTGTAACACAGAACCATTGCCACAAATGAAGAAAGTCCATAGGGACAACTATTTATAGGTTTATCAAGAATTTCCAGGACAGTGTTAACAATTTGGAAATAACGTTAAAGGCTTTAAGGTTGATAAATTCTAAACAGCTGAGTGCAGTCTATTTTGACTGCAGTCTAATCTTACTTATCTGAAGAATCAGACACTAAATGGAAATTAAAGACACTTCTAAATTATTCAAAATCAGGTAAAAAGACAATATTAACCTTCAATCAGATCCAAAGTCAGACTTTGTTGGCCTTTACCATGAATGACACTGCTTTAGCAGACTGTTCACCTGTTCTCACATTACATAAATAGCTGAATTTTCTATAAGGATATAACCCAGCCTGTGCCAACAAGCCCACGGCTCTCTGTATGCTTTAAGACAACCTACTAAACCCATACAAACCAAAATGTAATGCAGTTGGATGAAGGGAGTTTTTGAAAACAAAGATTGTACTTCTGCATCACTTCAGCCATCAGAACAGACCCACCACTGAGTCTTCAAACACCGAAGCATCTTAGAAAATATTTCTTGTACACCAAACTTGATTGTAATCGAGGGATAATAAAAGCTCATTAAACTGACATATATATTTGAAGAGAAACTACGAGGATCCACGTATTCTCCCAGTAGTTCATTTGCAAATAATGCAGAAATAAGAGTCTGTATTTAGAGAACTGCACAGAGA
The DNA here is from genome assembly GCA_024362935.1 of Setophaga petechia. Taxonomy (NCBI): domain Eukaryota; kingdom Metazoa; phylum Chordata; class Aves; order Passeriformes; family Parulidae; genus Setophaga; species Setophaga petechia. Next base: position 16,346,599 of record JANCRA010000016.1, read on the forward strand.
AGACAGACCCTGAGTACGCTGCGAGACCTTCTGTGCTGTCAGCCGTGATTTTGTCTCTGACAGCAAAGGAAGAGCACGGCTTTACGCTAGGAACGACATTAGCAGTTTCTAAGATGCAAACAGTCATACAGAATGTGGCATTTGACACGGGTTCACAGCGAATTTCCTCAGCGCGGGTGCCTCTCCCCCCACACACAGCTCCCGCTGAGGACAGGTGGGCCTGTACAGCCTAAAGGACCGGCGGGGTCCCGAGCGCCGGGACCCCCCTCAGGCTGAGTCCGAGTCTCCCCTCGGGCAGTGCGGGAACGCCGCGAGGGGCTGGCTCAGACGGACAGCCCGCTTCTCCCTCAAGGCACGGCCTGACCCACACCCACCGCTCCCGGTCGCCTGTAGCAACCAGGCTATCCGTGCCCCGTCTGGCCGGGCCGTGTGGCGGAGCCGCCCGCCGGGGCTGTGGGGCTGAGGGGGGGTGAGGCGGGCCCGCCGCCATCTTGCCCGCGCCTCCCGCGCGCTGCCCGCTCGCGCCGGGCCCGCGCGCCGGCCACTCACGCTCTCCGCCGCGCCGCGCCGTCCCGCCCGCGCGCGTCCCGCCGCGCTGACGTCATCGCACCCCGCCGCCACCGCCCGCCCGCAGCCGTGCCGGCCCCGCCTGCCCAGCGTGCGCATGCGCGGCTCCTGCCGCTGAGGCGGTGCCCTCACGGGGCTGCACACCTGGCCCCACTCTGAGGGAGCCACTGAGGAGGTTCCCGCGGCCCCTCGGGCAGGGCCAAGCTCGGGGCCCTCAGCCCCTGAGGAAACGCTGGGGTGCGGTCACAGAATCGATCTGCTTGGGAAAGGCCTCTGAGACCACTGAGTCCCATCTGTGACTGAACACCACCTTGTCACCTAGACCACGGCACCAAGTGCCATGGCCAGTCTTTCCTTAAACACCTCCAGGGACAGTGGCTCCATCACCTCCCTGGGCAGCCTGTTCCAATGTCTAATCATTGTTTCTGTGAAGAAATTCTTGCAGATGTCCAACTTAAATCTCCACTGGTGCAGTTTGAGGCCATTCCCTCTCATCCTGTCACCATGGCCTGGGAGGAGAGACCAACCCTTACCTCCAGTTGGTAAGCTGTGGAGAGCCAGAGTACCCCCGGGGCACTGCTCCTGGTGCTCCAGACCCTTCCCCAGCTCTGCTCCCTCCTCTGGACACGCTGGAGCCCCTCCGTGTCTTCCTTATTGTGAGGGGCCCCCCTGTGAGCCCAGGGTGTGAGCTGTGGCCTCAGCAGTGCCCAGCACAGGGGGATGGATGGTCACTGCCCTGCTCCTGCTGCCACAGTGCTGCTGCTACTGCCCAGGGGCCAGCAGCCTTCTTGCCCACCTGGGCTCATGTTCAGCTGCTGTCAGCCTGACATGTGACTGTGCCAGTGTGATCACTGAGTCATGGCAGTCAGCCCCTCAGCATCCAGCCCCTCCCCACTGCTGGGAGCAGAGAAAAAGGGAGCAGTAAATAACTGTGTGCAATACATGGGGTACAGGTATAACACAGGCACCTAGTCCTGGGGTGTAACACTGAAGTGTGGTTTGGGCTACTGTGTCCAGCTTGCCCACCTGGGGACGGGTGGGGCTTGTGAAGAGGCCAGCCTTCCTCTGCAGTCTGAGGCCTGGGAAATGTGATTTGTGAGGAAACACAGGACAAGTGGAATCTAATAAGACAAAAGGGGATGTGGTAGGAGTGTTCAAGCATGTAAAAGCATGATGTGAAGAGAATAATCCGTTTCCTTCTGTGTGACAGGAATAGCAAGAAGAAAGAGGCCTAAATGATAACCTGCAGGGGCAGCTCAAACTGTCATCTCTAAAACATTAGAAGTCCTGCAAGGATGGCAATAGATGGCTTGGGAGATCATACATGCTTCACTTGGATCTGCAGCAGCAATGACACCTCTCAGAAATGATACATCACTTACCTGGGATTCAGAGCAGAGAGTTGAGCCATGAAGGTCCCATCCAAATCCCTCACAGTGCCATCCTTTGATAATGCACTTATTATTTATCAGCTGCCTCCTCAGTGTGTGGCTGAGCTGAGTGCCCTGATACTGTGTTGCATCAAATCCTGCTGTTCTGGTTTGATGCCAAATCAGATACAGCATCAGAAGAATCTCCTCTCATAACCTATTTCCTCAGATATTAATAACTGCACTAAATGCAAAGAACTAGAAAAACAGGTCAGTAATGTCTGCAGAGTATAAAATACTTTCTGCAAAGTCTTATGAAACAATTAGAACATTCAAGAAGTCATATTTGGATACTACCAAAGCAAATTACTGACACTTTGAAATCCAAACACAGGGTATTTAAATGTGATGATCTTTATAAATTGCTGCTCAGTTTTTTCCCTTAATTAAATCTAAAATCAACAACTTTTATAATGGAAAAAGAAGGATAATCTTTGCATGCAGGTCTTAGATAAACTGTCTCATGCAGCTTAAAATGTTGATGTGATAATAACAAGATATGTCAAAATGGAAGCCTATCTAAATAAAGCTACTGCAAATCAATTCTGACAGTGTATAAATGACATACATTAGAATAAAATGAATTAAGGCTTATTCAAGTCAAGCAGTGATTTATAAAACTGCAATGTAGAAATGTCAAAAACTTACAGTGAACACCAGATGGATAACTTGACTTGTTAGAAATAACTGCTCAGGAACTGGACAGCTGCTCTCATGCTCACAGTCCAACAGACCCAATTTACACTTGCAGATCTCACAGAGAAGTTGTGTTGAAAATGATCTTCTAACATTCTCTTTTTCTCTGTGACCAAAAGAAGAGCTCCAAATAGATTTGTGACACACTGCATGTGATTTGGCTTGAGGGAAGGGCAGATTTTTCAGAAAAGTCAGGAAGTTCACCACATAAAAAAGTTTTTATATAGCATGACTGATATTCTGATTTAAAAATAGCTTCACTATTTTTAAATAGTCCCTTTTAACTTACAATAGTGATGCATTTGCTATGCAAGTGGTTAAAATAATGGAGGGAACAGAAAAACCTCTCTCTTTCCCCCCCCGCACTCATACCAGAATGGTCTTGAATTTTATTACACAGCTGTTTTTTACTGTGTGCTGGGAAGGGTCTGTTGTATTTTGACATGGAGAAGAATATGATTTTCTCCGCTTTTTTCTCAGATTCTTTTGCTTTTTCTCTGTTTTTTTCCTATTGTATGGGATATAATGAATTTCATAATAATAAATGTGGTCTTGCAGGTTGTGTAGGCACTGAAATGTCCAGTCTGATACACTTGTCAATCTTTGAGATACACAGCAAAGAAGGTTTTTGTAGTGTTAGTAATGCATCGGACAAAGAAAACAAAGCATCCTGAGTGCTGTTTCAGAATCTAATCAAATCATATTTCTGACTTGATTGCTCATAGGATTTGCTTTGTCTACACATACTGCAAGTAGTAGGACTTAATTCACATTTTGTACATGTGATTTATTAAATACTGATGGGAAATTTGACATTTAAACCAATAAAAGATATTAGACTTAACTCACTATTAGATTTTTTAATGGAAAGACATTTCTTATACAGGCAGGAAATTGCAATAACACATTTACTGATTTATTGCAATATTTTACTTTCGGATCTTCAAAATGAACTGTCGTAGCTCTTCACAGTTAATAGAATTGGGGGTGAACTGGGATCAGTCTATCGCTGTCACCGTGCAAGGGACTGGACAGTGCAGCAACTTCCATTGCCTTAGGGCTCTCCTAAACAATGGTGTTCATGGAAACACAGGTAGGTTAATCTCACTTCTTTCTGGCTAAAGAGGAATTTTGAAAATACTCTTGTATTGAAAGGAGAAAAAACAAATCTAACAATGGTCTTACATGAATCTCAGCCCAGTAACAATGATTAATTTGACCGCAGTGGGGTCGGGATCAGAGCAATCCCAATTTCATGTGACAGCTGTTAGGAATGATATTCTTGGGGAGGCCCCTGCTCATTTACACGATGTATTTTCAGTTTGTCTGAGTGGTCAGTGAGGCTAAATTTATTTTACAGCTTTCTATTATCTGTGTTGAACAGCTATTAAAACTTGTATTGATCCAGTTATTAATAACTCTTACAAAGCCTCGCTTCCCTTTCTCTTTGCCTCAGAAGCGTTACTTGTCAGTTCCGCCCTTAAGCAAGACTAATGCTTGTTCCTTTTTGGTATAAAGCTTTTGCACACTTTGTTTCCTGATCATCTTCCCCTTGTAGGGTTTGTTGATGCTTGCCTGAAATTCTGGTAATCATACAATCACAGAATATGCCGAGATGGAGGGAACCCATCAGGATCATCCAGCCCAATTCTGTGTCCTGTGCAGGACACCTCGAATACTCACTCCTACCATGTCCAAACGCTCCTCGAACTCGGTCAGACCGTGGTAAATCAATGCAAGTCTGACAGGCCTCACTGATGTTTAACAGTTGAACAATTCTCACTATATCCTGACGGTATTTGGTACCTTTCGCTGGTCGACCAGAAAAGCCTAGGCGAGAGAGGCCCGTTCCCGTTCCCGAATCGCTGCCACTGCGCCCAAGTGACACCACCGGCCGCGGCCCGACCCTCCGCCCGCGGGCCCGACCCTCCGCCCGCGGGCCCGACCCTCCGCCCGCGGGCCCGACCCTCCGCCCGCGGGCCCGACCCTCCGCCCGCGGGCCCGACCCTCCGCCGCGCCCCCCGCCCGCCCCCGGCCCTCTCCCCGCCCCTCGCCGCGGATCGCTCTGGGCGGGCGGCGCGATGCGGCCGGTGCTGCTGGCGCTGGGCCTGGCGCTGGGGCTGGCAGCGGCGAGCGGGGAGCACCGCGCCGAGTACGACCGGGAGGCGCTGCTCGGCGGGCAGGTGGGCCGGGGGCGGGCGGGGCCGGCCGCCGCTCCGGCGGGGCCGCGGGGCGGGCGCGCTCCCCGGGCCGGGCCGGGCCGGGCCGCTGACGGGGCGTGTTGCTGTGCCGCAGGAGGAAGCGGAGGAGTACGCGCGGCTCAGCCCGGAGGAGCAGCAGCGGCGGCTGAGGAGCATCGTGAAGAAAATCGACGCGGACGCGGACGGGCTGCTCAGCGAGGGTAACGCGGGGGCCGGGCGGGCCGGGTTGCTCCGGGAGGAGAACGCGCTCTACCCGTGACACAGCCCGTGGCTCTTGTGCTGGGGAGAATCCCTGTGGAAAACATCACGATCCCTTGCACAGTGAGTTAGAAACACTGCCAGGCTCATACAGAGGCTATCTCTGTGCCTAAGGTTTCTGTTTGACTCCAGAAGAGACCACTGAGAGGGGACCTCACTCTGTAAATACCTAAAGGAAGGGTGCCAAGAGGATGGAGCCAGGCTCTGCTCAGTGGTGCCAGCTACTTGGACAGGAGGCAATGAACAGAAACTCATGCTCAGGAAATTCCACCGCAATATGAGGAAGAACTTCTTTCCTGTGCAGAGATTGTGCATTGGCACAGAGTGCCCACAGAGGTTGTGGAGTCTCCCTCACTGGAGGTACTCAAGAACCTTCTGGGCACAATCCTGTGCCATGTGCTCTGGGATGACCCTGCTTCAGCAGGGAGGTTGGACCAGATGACCCACCGTGGTTGCTTCCAGCCTGACCCATTCTGTGATGGAAGGAGTGTGGCCAGCAAGCGTTAGTGTAGGTCAGAGCAGTGTCAAGTTGAAGGTACCTCCTTTGCACTTCTTGCATGTCTGAAGCTACTTGGGTCTCCGTGTTTGTCATCCTGTGATATACAAATCAGAGAGCAGGTGTAAGATGGAAAGAAAGTACTGCAGCCGTAATGCATAGGTGTGCTTCAGTACCTGGTGACACCAAGTGACATTGAAGGATCAAATTGCATCATAGAACAGTATCAAATGGCTCTTCAGACAGGTTTTTGTCAAGCAGATTTAGGAGCTCCATGGTAAACTCAGGTCCTTTCAGTACATCATTATGATAATCTAAATTTAATTTTAAACCTCATTAGGATTATTTTTTTGCTCTGCTGTGATTTTGACAAAAAAAGTCTCTTGTGTGCTCACACAAAGCAAGCAGAATCCTTGGTCCAATGCCAGAACATCATTTCATTAAAATGACACTAAACATGCAGGAAGCTTTCTAGGTGAGAGAACAAAATGCAGTTTTAAAGACAAGATTGAGTGTCTTTTGAATGCTTTTCACTTTATACACTGAATTTAATCAACTACAGCCTTATTTCAGTGTTCCTGCATGGGCTGTGTAGAGGTGAGATAGTCTGTAGCTTCAGTGGGATGGCTAATTCCTGTCATACACCACAAGCAGCTCACAACATGAAGGGTTTAAGCAAAAAAGTTTATATAAAAGTATAGGAATTCCAGCCATACTCCTTCCTCATGGTGTATTTACTGCATCTGATTCTCAGTCTAATGAAAACTTGCCTTTCTTTCACTTCCTGAAAGTAAAACTCACAGTGGAATACGTTTGTACAGTAAGAAACTTATGGTACTGAAGCTTTCTGAGCTCAGTTATTCCTCAGTGTATTGCAAAACTCTTGAGAACATCTCCCTTACTAGTGCCTCCATTTGGAGACTGACAGTGAGAGAAGATGAAAAATATTAATGCTGCTTCTCTAATGTTGGAATATTAAGTATTTCTGATTCATTGCACTGGATATTATGTGGATATCACATGGCTGTGCCTCACACCTTAAGTGCTGGGAAATATTTAATGGTGCCCATCTTTAAGAAATGTTGCAGTTTCTTGTAAGGCTGTGCTGGTTTGTGCACAGGCCTTGCTGGCACACACACACCTCTGCACGTTCAGTTGATTCACAGAATCTCTTAGCAAGCTGGTCCCTTTGCTAATATAAATTCAGTACTCAAAATGTATTTTAAAAAATCCCTTGTTGCTTTTCAAGAATATTTAAACAAACCTAATAAAGTTGTATTGATGCCTCTGTAAGACGGAGAGGATAAGATACTTTAGTATTTAATAAATGCTGTTAGATTTTTCTGCATCAAAGTAGTGATTTCTGTAGGACTCTTTTTTAGTCACCATGACTTCAGAGCAGGATTTCAGTTGAGTTGATTAGGATGTATAATTTTTGCAATGCTGAGGGAGATGTTTTTCCCTTCCAGGCACCTGAAAATAACTGAGAGATACTGGGAGAATATGTTCTCGCAATCTTCTCTAAATGAAGTAACTTTAATGTATTTCTGTCAGTTCATTGGTATATTAAGTTTTATTTCTTTTAGCTACATTTGTATAAAAACAAGCAGCTAAAAAACCTTTCCAGACTATGTGAGGTTTGATTTCAGCCCCAAGTAAAGGGAAAGTAGCACTACAAAAGTAGTTAATATTTTATTTTGGGTAATTAAGGCAATGACACAAACTAAAGTGGTTTTTATTTCAGTTTGTGGATTTTTCAAGAGAAACCCCAGAGTGATGGAAACAATGTTTTTTTGGAATACCAAATTAGATTTAGAGTTGTACATCTAAACCATATTCAGCATCATTTTCATAAAGCTCTGGAGAAAAAAGAAATGAGAAATGATGCCATAGTGTTGATTTCCTTCAGACTAGAAAAGACAAGGCCACATAACCATTAACAAACCCCCTGAAGTCTGTAGCTGTGATCTATTCCCTCATTCAGTTCCTTGGAAAAAACCTCAGCATGGAGCCAACAGACTGGTTTGCTTTAAGTAACCTCTTGCCTGTATGCTTTCATCTGAATAGCAAATTGTATTTCAGACAGAATAGATCTGTGTCATCTTCACAATTTTGATGGTGCAGATGATTCTGATTCTCCTTCTTTTGTTATATTTTTAATGTTTTCCACAGATGAGCTGAGCTCCTGGATACAGCAGTCTTTTAAGCATTATGTTACACAAGAAGCTAAGCAGCACTTCAGTGACTATGACAAAGATGGTGATGGCCTGGTGTCCTGGAAGGAGTATAACTTGCAAATGTATGATCGTGAGATTGATTTTGATGAGAACACTGCCCTGGAGGATCAAGAAGAAGAATCATTTCGCCAGGTAAAATGTTTCAGCAGCAGCTCCTGGAAGCTGTTGGCCAAAGGCAGCAATATTTGTTTATTGTGACAGAACAAGATGGGTAGAGCAAGCAGAGCAGCTGGCATATGGTTAACATGGTATGCTATCTGAGATAGGGGAGTAATTAAAGGAAAGTAGTGGAGTATTGAAGCTGCTGCTGACAAAATAAAGACACAGTGAAATGGTACCTCCTGAGTGTATTTTTCTGGCTGAGTGGAGCGTAAGTCTACTGACAGTTTTACAGCAGAGCATGGGCTCCAGCCACCATCTTGAACCCAGGATGCAATCCATTGGGTGAGGTCTGCAGCCTGACAGAGTCCTGCCCTCAGCAGGGACAGCAGCACTGGGGCTGGAGCAGAAGGAAGCTCTTTAACCCCTTGGTTGCACTGTTTCAGCCATTCTTTCAGTTCCTGCTCAGGCACTCAGTGTGGGCTGTCAGTATTGCCTGCTGTAGCATTGCCTGTCCATTGGAGACCCACAGAGAGAAACAGCCATTCAAACAAACAGTTTTAAGCAATGAAAATGCAACTCCACAGCTAAAAATGGATGTTTAAACAAAGAAGTTGTGTGTGAATCACCTCTGTGAAAGCAGATGCTTAAGCAGGGAAGGAGGCAAGAGAGGCAGGGGGAACAGGTTCACAAGAACCACCACATAGCAAAACTTGTTTCTTTCAAGTTCCACATTGATAAGTACATGTAAATGTTTCCCAGAAAGAGAATAAGTGTGTGTTTAGATTATTCTAGTCAGAGGTTTATTTTTTTCTGTGAGGATTGCTTTGTCTGCTTTTAGTAAAGTAATAGTAGAAAATTTAGGATGTTAGCAGAAGTTAAACTAATATACTGAACAGAGGATTTTGCACACTGAAGAAACAAACTGTAAAGCATAGTATGTCACATAACTGAATAATTACATAGCTTTTAAATACCACAAGACTTTCAGAGGAACTTCCAGTCAAAATATTGATACCATGTTTGAGACATTGCCATCACAGATACATAGGGAGCTATAAATCTGTAACCTGGGATAGAAGTGCTTGCTCATGTTATGACTTGACTGCTTGCTGCATTTTCCTGCCTGCTGACTTCTCCAGCATAGATTGTAAATGAGCAGCATTGTACAAGCATCACAGCTCAGGCACCTTCAGCATTTTCCTTAGGTTTTCAGATTAGTGGTCCTGCTCTGATCAAGATGAAAGAGTAAGACACAGTTTAGAAGTGACATCAGGTAAGAACAGGAGTTTACCAGGAGATGGCAGCCTTGCTCATCACTTCCCAAAAAACACTGGAAAACTCTGGTTCTCCCTCAATGGTTCAAGCTTGCATTGCAGTATGGGGCTTTCTGTAATCCTTCTGGATTGCCTTCCTAGTTAAACTCCCAGCTAAGGTCAGCTTTTCTCTGAGAGGACATTTCACTATTTTGCAGAATAGTTAAGATCTTACACTTCATGTGTTACATGTTATGCTTTGTGTTCATCAGCTTAGCCTGATTTTGAGGGAAGTGTCAATAAGTGAGATACAAACCAAAAGTACAATACAAATGGTTATTTGTAAAATGTTCATGATCTCTGATTTGCTGGCTACTCCTGTACCCAGATCACTCACACTGATAACACAGCACACCTAGGGATGGGATTCCAAGATTTTTTTTTATAGTTCACATGATCTGCAGTTTGAGCAGAGATCAGTTGTCAGTGGTGTGGGTCTGTATTTTGTAAAGAGATTGTACAAAATAAAACAAGGAAAAAAATAGGAAATCTTTGCACATCTGGAAGAAATAGAAAGTGCAAGACATTCAGAAATAAGAACTTGCCTGCTTATATTAGATATTATTTCTTTTTTAATGGCATGCTGATATGTATACTTAAAACAGGTTAGAGAAGTGACTTTTAAAATGATCACATGAAATATAAACATAAACACTAAAATGTTTTAAATGATCACATTTAATGGACAGCAGTCCTGTAGTAAAGGAATCTGGCCTTAAAATGGCTTCAGAAAAGACATTTTACATACACGAACTTCTCAAGAGCTTCTCTGAACTACAGACAGCCCTTTACATAAATAAGATGTAGATCTATTACAAAGTTAAGTGTCTTTAAAATGTAAGTTTTGGAATTTGCAATGGCTGCCTTTAATTATAATAATTGTACTCCAGTTTGTTATTTTAGAAATTGGTGACTTTTAGAAGAGAATACACATATCAAAATGAGAATTCTTGGTCTTTTTATTATCTCTCTTTGGTTCATTTTAAATGTCTCCTTAAATTGGAAAAAAACAGGGGGTTTTGTGATTCTTAGAATAAAACCACCTCAATTAGAAGTGTTGTTCTTATTGCTCTCAGTGAGCTGTTTTTAGTGAAAATTTAACATCACTATAATACGAGTGGGTAATGTGAAACAATTAATATCCTAATGAGCCAGCTACTATTATGTTGTTTTTCCTTTCCAGTAAGAGCTCTAACTAAATCTATTTTCTAAGCTTCATTTAAAGGAGAAAAAACGTTTTGAGAAAGCTAATAGAGATGATGTTCCTGCCCTGAATGTGGATGAATACATTGCGTTTGAGCATCCTGAGGAGGTGGAGTACATGACGGTGAGCTTACAGGGGAGCACCTTCAGCAGCCTGTGTGTGGGGTGTCCTCAATGTGTGTCCTTAGCCTCAGTGCCACAGGAGGTGGGGCAGTTATGGTTTGGACAGCCCAAATTAAAATTGGGTACTGTCTCATGGATCCAGTGCTGGAGGTCAGGAGCTGGAGCAGGAGTTCAGTGCTTTCTTTGAAATCTGTTCCAAGAGTTGGGATTGCACAAGTAACCCCAGCTTTGGGGACTGGACTGACTTAGCCACCTCACAGCTCTGTTAGGCTGCAAATCCATCAGTGAGGTTTTAGCTTTTGGTTTTGGCTCTCTGGTGGACAAAAGACCAGCTAGTTCAATTAAGTTGCAAGAATTCAAATTAGTGAATCCACCAGATAAGAAAAGTGAAATTGGATGATAGAGCTTTGTACATATTCATGTTTCTCAGCTGCTTTTGCAGTTTTGAATTGTGTTGAAGGATTCCAGTTCTATAGAAACCTTTCAGATTTGGTTTTCATGAAATCTGACATTCTAAACTCTTAAGGACAGATCTGTTTTATTTCACAGGAACCAATTACTGCACTAGTCTGCATAAAACACAAAAAGAGATTTGAAATGAGGGAGTCTTTCATTTAAGGAATATGTCATTGCTCTAAAATGATTCAGTGCTGTTTCTCTTGATCATGAGTTGCTAATTTTGCTCTTTGTATGTATACAAAAGGACTTTGTCATTCAGGAGGCTTTAGAAGAACATGATAAAGATGGTGATGGATTTGTTAGCCTGGAAGAATTCCTTGGTGATTACAGAAGAGACCCAAGTAAGGAAAACCGGGAAGGGGCATGAAAGAGGGAACCAAAAAAACTTTTGGTATGGGGAAAATTGGATGCATCTTTATTTCCAGCTTTTCCCATTAGACCTACAGATTCTGAGGAAGATTTTCTGTCTCAAAATAGTTCTGTTTTGTGGAACTGGGCATAGTAGACTCCTTATTTCAGTCTGCCCTTTGTGTATTTGGTGGTGATTTGTGTGTAGCCCATTCCACAGTTTCCTTGCAAGTTGCTTCTTGTTTTCTGAAAGACTGAAATGAATTCCTGAGCACAGAGGATGCAGCTGAAACAAGGTGCAGCTGTGTTTGCCAGCTGAGCACATCTGCAGATCCAGCTAGCAGGAATGCAAGGGTGCACTGCCCTGGCCTTGATCAGCCTGAGCAGGCAGCTGCCAGCCTTGCTTTGGGAGGACTGAGCTGAGAGTGTTGTGAGAGGGCTGGAGGGGAAGTGTGAGGAGTCTCTGAGCTGTTCCAGCTGTCTGATTGCTGCCTTCACTCTTTGGTTTGTTTGGGTTTGGTTTTTTCCAATCTTGCCCTTCCTTAAATTCGATCTGTTCCTTCTTTAGTGTGAAGAAGGACACTTAGCTGATGCTTATCAGTATTTCTCAATGAGTATTTTACACACTGTATTTGATTTGCTAAAAGCTAGGGGAAAAAATTCTCAAATAATTCTTCCCATTCAAAAAAGCCCAGTAACTTCATTTTTGTGGAAAGTCTGCTTGTCCCAAAGGAATGCTAATTCTGAACTGCATCCTAGCTGGGGAGAATTGTGTAAGCCACATGAGGATATGGAGAACCAGGGAAATGATCTGTTTTTCTTCACTCTAATCAGCCACCTGGAATTTCACATTTTATAACCATCTTTGTTTGTCAGAGCCAGTAAAAACAACCGATCTCTGATGCAGCTACAGAATTCTTTATCTTTTTCCTGCTCTAACATGAAAGAAAGCTTTTCCAAGCCAGTCTATAAAAAGTTGTTGGAAAGGAGTGAAATTGCAGCAGTAATAAAGAAGATAACAGCTTTGTCTTCCAACTTGTTAGCAAGACTTGAGAATCAGCTGTGATTGTACAAACGACTTCAGCTTTCCTCTCCTGCAGACAGTGTTCCTGCAGCACTCTTTAAAATGACTGATAGGCTGCATGGGGGCTCTGATTCATAATTAGCTCAATTTGGGGCAACACTGTATGGTGAATTGTGACATAAAGGGAAAATCTTGCAAAACCAAACGTTAGAAAGGAAGGAGAGACTTCATTTTTTCTTCTTTAATAATGAAATTGTAATTGTTTTGAAACTGTTACTTACCTGCTTGTGATACCTGCTGCTTTTGACTTTCATAAGACTTAGAAAGCCAGTTCATGCTTGTCTGCAGTGTTTATAATTTTGATGAATTACTTCTCAATTATTTGAAGAGTTAAGGACAAGTCTGAGATTGCTGTAGGCTGCAGGATGCAATGCCTGTACATTGGGTAAGTATAAAACAAATATGCAAATAAGTACTGACAGTGCTTTCCCTACTTTCCTCTGCCCATTACGGTTTGTTTTTGTTTAGTGACATCACTTTTAGGTAATGTTTTATGAGAAGAAGTGTATCTGCCTAGGAGAAACAATGAAAACCTCTGCTTTAAAGTGAAGAGTAGCTTTAAACTTTCCACTTGTGTCTTACCAGCTGCAAGGGAAGATCCAGAATGGATCCTGGTTGAGAAGGACCGGTTTGTCAATGACTACGACAAGGATCACGATGGAAAACTCAACCCTCAGGAGCTGCTGTCTTGGATAGTACCCAACAACCAGGGTATTGCACAGGAGGAGGTTGGTGGTGTGACTGCTGGTTAGGTTTTAATTACTGCAGGAGAATTTTGAAGAGTCACAGTGAAATGAAATAAGCATTCAGATTTATCGTGTATTAGTTATTGAAAAAAAAAATATCAGTAGGTCTTTGCATATATTTTTAATTTCTTTTCACTTTGACAAGGAATGCAGGTTCTTTAACTGCAAATGTGAAGTTCCTATTAATTGTGTAAATGTTTGTAAATTAACAAAGTGGTTTTGTACATGTTTAAATAGCTTATCTGCTTTGACTCAAGGGTACAGAATTTTAATAAGTCATTTTTAGTTGTTGTAGGTAAATCTAATGAGATGCACTACCTAAAGAAACAGCATAATTTTGAAATAAGGAATTGATTGTAATTCTTCTAACTGGATAAATCATCATAATTGTAGAACTAAAAACTGGTTTTGAGTACAAGAAAATGGAAATACTCTGTGATTCAAGATGGTGTAAAACTTTGATGATGCTAATTAAAATGGTTTAATCAGGGATAGAACAGCATAATAGCTTTTAAGTGGATTCTCATTTTAGCTTTTTTTTTTTTGGTGGCAGTTTCCAGTGCCTGACTGCAGTAGAGAGGATTTCTGCCTTTCTTCTAGTAACTTCTCAGCTAAATTTTCCATGTCTTTGCTTTACCCTGGAGGATTTTGGTGTTCAGAATGGCAGGAACGCCAGGTCTTCCCATGGTCTCATATTCCTGGGGAAGAGAGGCAGCTCCCTGTGTCAGACACACAGACAGACAGACACACAGCCCATGAGCTGCTCCCTGGGCTGCCCCCTGTGCCCTGCTGGGCTCTGGGGCCAGGAGCAGCCCTGTGGCAGCAGCAGCAGCCCTGGGTGCTGCCTGTGGGAGGCTGAGCTGTTCTGGGGGTGCTGCTGTGAATGGGATCTGAGAGCCTTTGCAAGGCCTCTCCTGGCTGTGCTCAGTTCCTAGTTCACAGAAGCAGCTCTGTTCTGACATGAGCTCTGTGCTGCTGGGGCTGTTCATATCTGTGTTAGCTTCCTTGGTTTTGGGGTTTTTTAGCTCTTCTTAGCAATCTTTCAGATTTTGGCTTACAGCAAGGCCATGCTGTAGTAATAGCTCAATTCTGCAACTAATAATTTGTTTTACTTGTTTTTCCAATTTGCTAGTTTTTTATTTGGGTAATATAAAGGCTTAGCAAAGTCACCTGTCCTAAAGAGAAGGTTAACATTGATTCAGTCATAAACTGCTGTTAGAAGTCAGAGTATCACACTTCCATTTCAGCATTTCAAAATAACTTGAGAAACCCGGTAGATAAATAACATAAAAATAGAAAAATTACTATCAATTCCATTTTCAGGAATTGACATGTGTTGGCCAAGATGTTTGTCATATTAATCTTTCAGCTTTTGCCATGCAGAGTGCTTTTAAAATCCCCTTGGCTGACGTTTGTCCCCGTTATTTTTGGCTCAGTTACATTGAGCCAAACCAATCAGGAAGAGCAGGAACAGAAGGATTCTCTAAATCACAGTATTTGTAGATGTTCAGCAAATGAAAACAAAGCCCATGTAATACCAGGACTCCTATTTCTCAGAAATAAGTGGTCCAGTAGAGCTGCTGCACAGCCTGTTAGCTTTGAGCTATGAAATACTGGTGAATGAGCTACAAATAAAATACTCTGCATTTGGTTTTTCATCTTACTGCTAAACTTCCCTCTTTTTATAATATATAAATAAGCAAAAATTGTTTTAATTGGTGCATGTGGTGGTCTGTTTTTTTTACAGGCTCTGCACCTCATTGAAGAGATGGATTTGAATGATGATAAAAAACTTTCTGAAGCAGAGATTCTTAAGAACCAGGAATTGTTTCTTAACAGTGAAGCAACAGATTATGGTAGGCAGCTTCATGATGAACGTTTCTACCATGAAGAACTTTAGATTATTTATTTTGTAATCTTTTTTTCTTCCCTTTCTTTCATTTGAAGCTTTTGTTAAAAGCACTCATCAGCTGCATTGCAAGTTTCATGCTGTAATTACAGTACACTAATGTTTGTGTAAATAATTTGCATTCAAAATTAAATTGCCCTCCTGCAAACTTCCTGGGCCTCTTGTAGACTTCACAATTAATTTGAAATACTTGCTGTCAAAATTCTGTAGTGTTGGGAAATAAATTACTTCAGGGTAGTACTGTATTGTGAAGAGTTGTTCTGCTGTACTTGAAGAAAATGGAGAATCTAAATGGTTCTGAAAGAATGCAAAATATAGCAACTGAGACTACTATTTTTCTAATCAATTAAATTAGGGCAGAGTGTGGG
The DNA here is from genome assembly GCA_024362935.1 of Setophaga petechia. Classification (NCBI taxonomy): domain Eukaryota; kingdom Metazoa; phylum Chordata; class Aves; order Passeriformes; family Parulidae; genus Setophaga; species Setophaga petechia. The sequence continues at coordinate 16,362,139 of JANCRA010000016.1, forward strand.
GAAGGTGGGGGGATGTTTAGAGTTAGTATTAACTGTGTTTTGTTTAATACCTTTGGAGAAATACTTACATTAATGCCTCAGTTGTTTAAGAGGTTTCTACTTGATTTTGAATGGTTTCTATACTGTGTTTTACTCTACCATAAAACTTGCTATTTTTACATCAATAGACAAGAATTATTTTTAATGTACAGTTGTAGAGCATTAGCAATGCAGTGGTATTTTACTGTGTCGACACCTTCTTCATTTGTTGGATTAAAACTTAAAATGTTCTATCTTTCTGTGTTTTGTACATCTGTTTCTCACCTTGGGTCACCCATAGCAGCTCCTGGAGATGTGAGCAATGTGCATGATGTCCAGTGGCAGCATGCTTGGCTTCATTAACCAGAGATCTGTCATCTTGTCTGGCTGCTAAAGAAGGTTCAGAAAAAAGAAAGGTGTGCATTTAGCATTTTCTGGACAAGTTTGCAAAAGCAATTGTGTTTAGTTTCTGATTTGCAGTATATGGAAGGTTAAAGCATCAAGGCATTACATAAATAATATTTGTAGTAATAACCTCTAAAAGTTAACCTCAGCTGAAAGCTCCACAGGTGAGTGCTGTCCCATTCTGTGATTATTTGAAATAAGGGTTAATGAAGGGTTAATGGCACTACAGGTTCAGTGTAGGAAAGTCCAGATATTCCCTTCTGTCTCCTGGACAGAAATGAGCTGAGTATTCCAGACAAAGCCTCACAGAACAGCTTGTGTGGAGTGTGTTAGGGTTTTTTAGTTCCTTTATAAATAACTCTGGTAATGCTCTCAGTGTTCTCCCTGACCAACGTTTTCCTTCCTCCCAGCTCTATTGAGTAACAGCAGCTAGCTCTGCCTTGTTTTTTTCCCAGGATACCACCTCTTAATTATGCTCAGAACAAATGCAGTTCCTTTTGGGGTAATTGCTGATGTGTCAGTAGAAGGTTAGAAATTTTGATTCAAAGCAAAACCACATACACTATATTTTAAGATATCATAGTAATAGAAATTCAAAACACTTTTTCAGTTTTAGTGGTTGGATGTTTTTCTACCCATATTTTTTAATGTCAGTTCCTTGGGAATATGAGTACAGCTGCTGCCATAGTGGTGGTGAGATCTGATTTTTAAAAAATGAATTCTAATAAATCCAGTGCCCAGGAATATTAAAACAAACAAAAAAATATATTACTGTGATGTTTCTAAATGAGCACATATGCAGAGTATTGGCTAAAATATGCTGAAGGAAGCTGAAATGTTGCCTCCCATGATGCCAAACAAGTCAGTGCTGCTGAAGAAGGGGCATTTGGTCCAGAGGCAGACCTGCTGCAGATGATAAGTTTGGGACACAGGTCCCTTTGGACACAGAAACCTCCTCAGCAGCACCAGCATTGCCTGCTTGGCTGATGAATGTGCAGCACTTGCAAATGAGTAGTGATTTGCTTTCAGTTAAGGCATGGAGAAAACAAGTGTATTGATAAAGCATTCAAAAGGTGTCAGATACTAAAAACATCTTTCAGAAGGTACTTGAATTTATAACAAGCAGAGGGGGATAAAAACCCAAATAATTTCATTTTCTTATTCACAAAGTACTTCTACTTTTCTCCCATGAGCAACCTGATCCTTTTTGTGCTATTCAAGGCCCCAATGACATTGCACTTGTCCACAGTTCTCTTTTTCCTTTGTTTGCCTTTGAAATAACTTCAGGGGTAACAATAGTTTAAACCCATAGGGAGCACAAAGAGACCCCACATTTCTACAATACAAACAATTTTTTTATATACAAAGTATCACAGTGTTAATTCTAGAGGAAATCCATTCATGTTCTTTATGATTATGGCAGAGGCTCATGATCTTTTTCTTGGGTAAAACAGCAGAACAGGGTCCAACTTTCAGTGATGGCCTCTATTAGAAACTGCTGTGAAATGTTAGATAAGAGTTAAGAACAGAGCCTGTGCAATCAATCTTTCTATCAGTTATGGATTTTTACTGAAGCAGAAGGCCAGCAGGACTGTCTTGCACTGTGAGACTGCTTTTGGGAGGCTGTTCCAGCAGTTCCCTCTATCAGGAACAGAGGAAGTTGAGTTTCAGGGATGAGCAGAGCCTGGGGTGGGGTCTGGGCCGTGCTGGAGCCTCCAGCCACAGCCACGATGGCCCAGAGCTGCTGGAACAAACCAAGGCAGGTGTTCAGAGGCTGCAGTTTCAGTTTCCATGGGAACACAGACTGGCTCCTCACAGAAGGCAAGGTGATTTCAACATTTTTAATGGGCATGATTTGGGATCATTTGCAAGACCCTGACATTGCCTCCATGGAAATTCAGAGATCCATTTGTATGGAATGAGAAGGGATCAGCAGCTGAATTGTGTCTGTTTTGGCCAAGGCTCTCCTCTCCTTGCTGCTGCTGTGCCCAGGCTGTGGGGCTCACATGGACACTGGGGGCTGGGCTGTTGGAGTTTGGGCATGTTTGGAAGCTGTATCTCATATGTGAGGTTCTGGAGGCTGGGAAGGACTGCACCAGTGCCTTCCAGTCTCCATTGGCATTTCCCAAACCACCATTCCAAGGGACCACAATACACCCGAGGACTTCTGACAATCACAACCATCTCAGCACTGGGATTACCTGAGTATTCAGCACTTGTCTTCTGCCTTAATGCTTTTCATGGACTCTCTCATCCTCTTGCTATGTCTACTTGATCAGACTCCCCAAAATCAGAAACATTTCCTCTGAAGAATCTCTTGCTCGGCATCCTGGATGAGCACAAAAATGTTTGTAGATGCTATTTTCATATTTTGCCTACTTTCAAATCCAAACCTACCACCCAAATCCCTGATAAAAAGCTTTGCTTAAAGTAGTATATAGTTAAAAATTAAATGAAACTTCCATTCTAAAGAATGAGAAAATTTGAGAGCTTTTAAAATAATGTTTTTAAAGAATTAATGTTTTTATCCTCCTGTTTTAACCTTTTACTACGGAATGGACTCAAATGGTTCATTCTGCTGCCAAACAATTTAATTACTGGGGGGAAAGCCCTCAGGAATTGTGGTTTTGGTGCTATCAAACAGAACACCTGTGAGAGCAGGGGTGGAAGGAGATGCAGCGGCTGTCAGGGAAGAGTTCCACTTAAGGCTCCTTGTTGGCACTGCTGGATTTCTGAGTGAGCCTGTCAGGTCAGGCTGAGACCCCTTTAGTGCTGGAGCCAGGAACACGACAGAGCTCCCCAAGGCTGGGGCACAGCAGCCGGCTTGGCTGGAGCGCCAGTCTCCAATATGGCGCTGGCGGTCTGTGCGCTTAATCCTGATTGGCTGATGCTATCCCCACCCACCCCGCCAGCCAATCACTGCTCGTGGCCTCAGTGGCCTGGGACGCTCCCCGGCGGCCCACAGCGCTCTGGGCGCATCAGAGCGTCGTTGGTCACGTTTCAGTTTGTGAAAATCACCAATCACTTGTTTATAGAATTTTAAAAGTTTAACAGTAATAAAACGGTTATAAAAATAGCAATATAGTTAGAGTAATAATAATTTGGACAGTTTGGATTAGGGCGATATGAGGCAATAGAAACAAAGAGTTACGGATGTCTGGGTACCTTTTTCTGAGCAACAGAAGCCTGAAAAAGGACCCACGTTAACAGAGGATTAACCCTTAAAACAACAGCCTGTTGCATATTCATACACCTCATATATGATGCATAAATTCTATTCAAACACAGAATTCTGTCTGATCAGTGCCAGCTTCTTCCTCTGAATCCTAACGGCATGTTCATGGCTGAGCGAGGCAGGAAGAAGTTTGTTTCTTCTGATAATGGAGCAATAAACACTTTCTCTGAAAGATTTAGGTGCCCTGTGGCTGCTATCTCACTGCAAGTCCTTTCTTTAAAAAAAGTATCTTACTTTTTTACATAGTTACATAGTTTCTACTTTAACACTATGTTATAAAACTATATTTAACGCACGACTTAAGAAAATTAATATAGCATTACTTTCTAACATAACACATATAATATTCATTTTAATATTTGTGAAAAGCCAATCATAGAATAGGCATTTTTCACAAGTTATAACATTGGGATCATGTAACTGTGAGGCCTGCAGGCCAGCTGTTAGCCACCCCAGCCTTGATGGCCTGTTCCTGTTTGGAGCAGAGGGGATACAGAATCATGTCCCCTTGTGAAAGTCCTGCAAAGTCTGGCTGCCCCTGCACAATGCAGCACCCCATGAACATAACCCAGTGCCACCAGGGCCTGGGCCAGGGACCCAAATCAACACAAATGTGCTTCATCACAGCCAGGGCTGGGACTCACCCAGCTGCTCTGACAACTCATCAAAGCACCCGGCCTGGAGACCTGCTCTGGGCTGATCTGAGGAGCTTACACACTGCAGGATTCACATTCTCTGAACCTGAGAGAAGCAGTGAGAGAAGCAGACACAAGAATGATCAATTCTTATCTCACTGGCTGCTCCTGTGTTGTGCCAAGCAGAATGCACTATGGAGATTGTTTACCCACAGTGAGGGTGGTTTGGTTCCTTGGCCTATCAGGGCCAAGCATGTGTGTGAGTCGGGACTGTTGAGTGACAGTCACGAGATTCTGTGCAGTTGAGTGCTTGGCAGATTCAGTTTGGATGTAATCTAATATAGTGTAATATAGTATAGAATAATATAGTATAATAAAGTAATTAATGAGCCTTCTGATAAGATGGAGTCCTCCTCATCATTCCTCCAGGACATCAGACAAAAATATCAGCTATAACCCACAGCACAGTGAGCTGCCCATGCTGATGGTGTTGGAGAGAGAGAAAGTTGGGAGGTGCTGGGAGGTGCCTGTGCTGCACCAGAGCTCTTGGGTGGGATGGATGCAGGCTCAGCCCAGTGTGAGGTTCAGTCAATAATTGGCTTTGTGGCTGGAGGCCAAACTAAAAATAACCAGAAAGTAGCGTAACATTTTAGAGGGCTAAAACACACTCAGTTTATTTTTATGAACCCCAACAGCAGCAAAGATGGTTTCAAAACACAGCTGTAACTTGGAAATAGTAACAGGAAACATTTGGGTTTGGAAGGACTGAGATAAAACACTCTAAAAAGATCCTTTTCTTTTTCGATACAGATCAAGTATGACTAGTGCCCGTGCCCTCAAAATACATTTTTTCAAGGAATTTTCCCTTCTGGAAGAAAGCTTCACTCCTTTCTCCTCAACACTATCTGCAAGTGAATCCTCACATTTCTCCTCCCACTCTCATGAAATGATGCTTTCTTTCTGCTACACCTCTGACCCTCCTCTGCTTGCACTTCATTTTCCCTCACAAAGTCCCTGCACATTCCCTGTCTTCTTCAGACCATCAGGAAGGGACATGGCAAATTCTTTTAAACAGCAGCTACAGACTGCCCATGGAATGAGATGGGATAACTGCAGCCCCCAGCTGCTGCAGAGCTCTCTGAGCAGAGCCCCAAGTCCTGCTGGAGCCCAGGGAAGTTGCAAGAGTTCCCCACTCGGGATTACCTGCCCAGGGCTGCTGCTGGGGGCAGCAGGGAACAGCAGCACCCAGAGCAGTGTCAGTCAGTCAGTTGGAAATCAGTAAATCCTGATGGGGACAGACAGCTATCACATAGGCAACCACCACAGGACTATTTTTCTTTTCTTTTCCTACACCCCAAAAATGCGAGGGAGTATTTAAGAATGCTTAAAACATCCTAAGGAGGTGAACAGAGGCAACCTCACCTGGAGGACAGGTGCTTTGGAGAGGGTCAAAGGGAAGCTTTAGAAGTGTTACCCTGTGCTCAGGTATTTGGAACTGTGTTATAACAACTGGAGGAGCTGATTTGAGGAGCTGCCTGAAGTACCTGGTGTCAGCAGCGTGCTGTGGTCTGGGTGCTGCTCCTCCACTGGTCTGTGAGGCTTTGCTCAGGTCCTGGTGCTAACAAACTCTTAGCTCTCTTCTTTTTCAAGACTTTGCATTTTACTTCTAAATTCCACATATCTTGCATATTCATATGAACATTTATGTGAGGGCATGCAAATCAGGACTGTTCTCTACGTTGACATCCAGGTATCTAAATGTGTGCAGACACCTGCACACTTCTCAGGGTTCTTAATTTAACCTGAGTCCTGAAAAGCCTTTCCAGCTGCAAATGCAGCTTTGAGCTAAGCTAAGCTTTGAGCTAAGCTAAGCTTCCCATGTGCAGAGGCAAGGGCCTCTGCTAGCCCCAGAAGGTGCTGCAGAAATGGGGCACCTATGTTTCTTTTGCTTCTTTTTCTTTGCAAGACCACAGCATTAGAGAACAGCTTATCTCTTTGTATTGTGCTGGTTTCTTTTGCACTGTAATTGTTCCTCTCTCTTCCTGCAGCTGATCAAATCATATTACTGAACTTAGTGCCTTTTTTTTTTTCCCCTCTATTTTTTTCCTGTCCGCTCACACACACCCATGGCAAGGAGCAGCCTGACACCATTTGACATCTCCTTGCTTCCTCATTTCAATATTAACTGTTTACCAGAAGAGAAACAGGTTTGGGGTGCGGGTGCTGAGCCTGTCTGTGTGTGAGCAACAGCTCTTCTGCCCTCTGTCCCTCACAGCCACAGGTCATTTCTCTGAGCTGCCTGGGATAGCCCCAGCTATTGGCACCAGCCTGACCTCAGGAGGGACAGGTCTGTGGATGTGCTGCACTCTCTGCTTGGGCTGGGCTGCAGTGACAAGGCTCAGAGCTCTGCCTGCTGCCACTCTCACCCCACAAAGGACTTGCTGAAGGATCCCTACCCCTCCACAGAGCAGTAATAATGACCCAGCTGCAGTTTAAAGATGCTTTTTGGGTAAGTGAACATTTACTATGTGTTTCCTATATTCAATGTATCTGTATTTTAATTTTTTTTTAAATACAACTTGGTTCTATATATAATTTAAAAGTAATTTAATGCTGTTCTGTGTTCTCAATTTAGTTGAGTAAAAATCCAAATTTGTCTCCAAGCAAAAACATAATGTTTAGTAGTGTGTTAGATCCTGGGCAGAAGGATGCAGTGTAAAGACTATATCCAGTTCCCATAAAACCACTGACATTCCCAGCTCCTGTGCTAGGGCCAGAAGCCTCTTTTGGAAGGGACATGGATTTGTCTGTGTCACAGTGCTAAGAGCCTGCTTGCAGTGAGTGTCCTCAGCTCTACAAGTGGCTCCCAGGTGAGCTGTTGCTAATTATAGGCTGAATTCCCTCCTGTTTGGTGAAGAGCAGAGCCAGCAGCTGTGAGCAAAATGCTCCTGCTCAGCTCCCTGCAGGCTCCCACCCTGCTGCCAGGAGCATTCCCAGGCATGCAGAGCCCAGGGGCTGTGAGGCAGCACAGGTCAGAAAGGAGCAGCAGTGACACTCCACAGCTAAGCCCAAACCCTCACAACTGACCCAAAACCAGCAAATCCTGAAACAAGGAGATCTGCTCCATACCTGTTATTTGACTTTTGTTTGAGAATCCTTTTGGTCTCCTGTTTGCAAGCCCTTTCCCTGCAGTTACAAGGTAAAAGGACCTTAGTCATTTCTCTGTGATAATCCGAGTTTCTCTTGCAATTGGAGAATGAAAGTTCAAAATCAAAATTCTGTCATTGCAAAGTTGAGTAAACAGGATGTTATGTGGTCGCCTCTTTTCTGGGCAATCAGTTATCCAGCATCAAGGACTGACTCAAAGAAAGACATGAAGCTAAATGAATTCTTTCTGCCATTGCCTGGCTGTTCTTTCTGCTTGTGCTCTCTTTCTCTCCACCCACGCTTCAGGGTAAACCCTCTCTTGGTAGAAAACAGAAGGGCAGAGGCAAAAACACATTTCAGTGAACCACCATCCTCTGGGCACTTCCAGGAAGCCCTCCCCACCCCCACTGCAGGACCAGATTTGAACAGTTAAAAAGAATAAAAATACAATGAGGAAATACGAAAGTCGCTGTTGATGTGGGACTAACTGTGCATGACCACACCTATCTGAGATTCTCCTCATTTCTGCACCCTCTGCCTGCACAGGGTGGGACAGCTGGGGGCCAGGGCTGCCCTGGCAGCTCCAGCCCTTGCATTGCTGAGCCTCCTAGGAAAACAAACCACCCGACTTTTAGAGCTGGGACATTTGGTGTCGTTACTTTTCAGTGCCTTGGTCTTCAGGGAGAGTCAATCAAGCTATGGCAGTAGTGTGAGGGTGATTAATGCCAGCTGACAATCTGGCCAGGCTGGTTCTTCATGGCTCTTCTGCCCTGTGCTTAGTCACATTACCATGACTCAAACCCTTGCTTGGCTTTGAAGCTAACACCTTATTTAAAGGAAAGCATCTTTGGATTAGGAAGGCAAAAATGTATCAGGTTGCAGGACAGAAGCTATAGCTATACAGTAAGTCTTTAAAAGTGAAAACTTACAGGATATTGCACAACACAAGCGTGCAGCATGCCCCCCAGATCACAAGATCAGCAAATATTTTTGCATTCATAAGGTTCTGCTGTGAGAGGAAAATGCATTCATGTGGTTTGCTTTAGCGAGCAGCCATCTCCTGTATTTGGTCTGTACACTGAGCAGAATCTCCCTGGTGGACACCCAGGAGGTGTTGGCCCCTGGTGGGTGCCTCAGCACAGAGCCCTGACCTCTGATTGCTGCACCCTCCCTGTGCCTCACCCTGCAGAGCTGTCCCTGAACAGCTGCTCCTGCTCCACCATCAGGAAACCTCTGGATAAGCAGGGGTTTCCTCAGGACCTGCCTCAATGTAAAATATGGAAAGAAACCCTAAAAGCAGGAGATCTCCCCCTGTGTGTGTCTTTGTGGTGTCTTCCAGGAAAATGCAACTTGTTCCTCATAACAGGTTTAAATTTTATCCTCTCTTTTCCAAATAAATGCAGCAGTGATAGTACTATACTAAAACTTCCACACTTAGTTCATTTTTATTTTCTTTATAGCATGGACTGAGCAAAAAAAACATGTATTTTTTAATTGCACTTTTTATTTCTATATACTCCATACTGTAATGGTTTAAGGGACAAAGTGCTCAAAGTCTGCACTAAAATGTGCTTCTTAGCAGAAGTTTTCTACCCTCTGATAATATTTTCTGGAAAATGTTAGTGAGATGGAAATTCAGATCAGGTTTGATAACCAGTGCAGGGCAGTTGCTGAGGGATTTATATTCTGCTGGGCTGCTGTACAAGCCTGGCAGATGTTACCTGTGTTCTCCAGCATCACATGAGACAGGTAGGGAAATTCCCATGTTAAAGGGGAGTCTGTGTGTGGCACCAGCATATTCCATGTTAATGGGGTTATGTTAACAGGCAGAGCAACAGTAATTTAGTTTGTTACAAAAACCACTATCCAAGAAAACCTTTCCCCATCAGTCACAGAGTGTCTTTCTGAGTCTCATTCTCTGTTCTCACACTCATTGTTGCTTTTCCTTTGCAATTTCTGTCATTGCCTTTCCCTTCTATTTATTTCCCTCCAACTTGCTGCTCAAACCTGCAGCTGCAGCCCCTGAAATGCAGCTATTTCTGGCCAAGAGATGCCATGCCCACCTGGGAACAGGGAATGAGGGAAACTTCCAGAGGAGCTGCTTGGTTTTGGGGCAGGCTCCAAAGTGCCCAGAGTTGAGTGGGAGCAAATCTGTTCCTTCATACAGCTTTGAATCAAACTCAAGCAGCCAAGTCAATTCTGAAAATGTGTCATGGGCTCCTAAGGTATTTAGGATTTTAAAATAAGTGTTTGAAGTGTGAAATCCTTGCTCCTTCTCAGCTGTGGGATGAGCTTGGGGCTTGTGAATTCTCACAGCTCACATATAAAAGTGTGGGGGAGATGCAGGCCAGGAAACATGAAGCAGGCCTTGAACATGAGCTGGGGGTTTGCTGCCCTGCCCCTTTCATATCCCTGCCCGTGGAGCTGTGGTCAGACACTGCAGTGGGAGCCATGGGAGTGCTCCAGGAGCAGGGACTCTTACAAAGATGCTTCATGTCCCTGGCTTTGACTTCAGGCCACGTTCAACCTCAGGTTCAGTGTGAGGCTGACTTTGTAGATGAGCCTCTCAACTCCTACTGTAGCTTTTTCACACAATAGTCTGTTATATATGCCAAAAAAGATGTAATTAGCTGCACAAATAATTTAGCTTCTGATGAGACTCTTAACTCTGGAACAAGAGCTCCGTGGTGATAAAAGTCACAGTAAAGCTATTTCCTAAACTTATTGGGCAACGTGCTGAAGAAATACAGCATCAATTGTTTTACTCAATATAGGAAGTGTTTTTATAGCAGGAGCTACCCTGCTTTCCTGTAGAGGTTGAGCTTTGCAGGGCCCATTGTTTTGCAGCAGGTATGTGAGGAGGAAGTGATACTGGGCAGGTTTGTTGGGAGGAACTGGAGCTGGGGAGGCTCCTGCCAGCCCAGCACCCTGAGGCTGAGCTCAGGCAGGCAGGGATGAGGCTGGCAAACCTTCCAGCCTGGCATCCCAGCTTTGCAAGATGGTCCCACAGAGTTTGATTTGAATGGCATGGCACCAGCTGCATCTGACCCTACTGACACAAGGCAGGTTAAGATCAATCATCTCTCTGCACAACAGCACACAGGTGGGGTCTGCTGTCAGCATGTCCTGGATTCCCTGAGCTCCAGAGGTGTGGCCATGGCCATGGTCCTGCACTCCCTGAGCTCCAGAGGTGTGGCCCTGGTCCTGCACTCCCTGAGCTCCAGAGGTGTGGCCATGGCCATGGTCCTGCACTCCCTGAGCTCCAGAGGTGTGGCCATGGCCATGGTCCTGCACTCCCTGAGCTCCAGAGGTGTGGCCATGGCCATGGTCCTGCACTCCCTGAGCTCCAGAGGTGTGGCCCTGGTCCTGGTCCTGCACTCCCTGAGCTCCAGAGATGTGGCCATGGCCCTGTCCCTGCACTCCCTGAGCTCCAGAGGTGTGGCCATGGCCCTGGTCCTGCACTCCCTGAGCTCCAGAGGTGTGGCCCTGGTCCTGCACACCCCGAGCTCCAGAGGTGTGGCCATGGCCACAGTGCTGTCACATCCAGGCCAAGTCATTGCTGCAGGATGTGTGGAAATGGGGAATAAAGGGGGAACCAGCTTGGAAAAGTTTGACTGGTTGCCCAGCTGATGTCTGTGTTTGTTGTTAGGTCGAGATCATCTCCACAGAAGAGGCTGCTCTACTCTTTTTCTTACATGTAATTTCTTCCATTTCCCCAGCTGCTCAGGGACATTGGCTCCCTGAGGCAATGAGAAGCACCCGTGGAGGGTGGAGGGGAGCAATCACAACAGTCATTGAAACCAGAGGAAATTACAAGTAGAAAACCTGAGCAGTCATTGTGGCTATGGAAACACTGGTGCTTCACAAGTCACTTCTGAACAGAGGACAGCAGCTAAAATGAAGCTCAAATGAACTAACACTAGATGAATGGATTTACAGAGTTCATTTTGGGTCAGTGACTGAAATAATTAGACAGTTAAATACACTTTATTATAATTTTCTGATGACCATGTTGTAACTGAGAGGTTTGAATATTAAAATTGGTTGATCGATGAATTAAGTCACTGTGACAACTTTGTTAATATTTTTACACACCTGTATCTGATTTGTTTTGATCCATCCTGCTCTGCAAAAGTTGGTTGGTTTTACTTGGGCTCAGGGAAGGGGAGGATTCTTATTTCTGCCAATTTTAAGTATGCCATGAGTCTGTATTTTAAATATGGAATAGTTGAGTCATGGACTCTGCCCACATGTACACGGCTACATCTAACCACCACCACCACTTACAGGGTGTTTGTCACACCTAGCTTGAAATGGAGCCTCACTCAGAGATCAGAGGGTGTCCTGTGGCTTGCTGGAGCAGCCCACTGAGTGCATCTTCTGAGGCACAGTCACAGAATGGCCAAGGCTGAAAGGGGCCTCTGGATACCTCCAGCCTCACCTCACCCAGCACAGGGCAGTCACAGCAGAGCTCAGAGCATCTCCACAGGTGGAGCCTCCACAGCCTCTCTGGGCAAACTGACACTGTGTCTCACCACCTCTTGTCTCATATAGCAAGAGTTCTATTATTATTGTCTTATATAGCAAGAGTTCTATTATCATTATAGTGCAAGGATTCCACATCCCCAGAGTTTCATACCTCCTCGATGTCTCCTGCAGGCAGCTCCTCAAAGCACTGACTGTTCTGGTCCTTGCAGCAGCCAGCTGACTCCAGATCCCACCAATCCACTCTTTTATACCACTGTTCTTATTGGCTGCAGGTGTGGCCTGTTAAGATCAGGCGTGCTCCTAATCTTTGGTAATTAGTTCAGCTGCAACTCATTGGGGGATAAGATTACATTCTATACCACCTTCATTTACCCATACTGTATCCCCCTATAACCTCTCAGTAAAACCTTCCTGTGCTTAAACAGGACTTCTTGAATTTCCCCAGGTGCTCATACTGGGTGTCCCTGCCCTGGCTCCATCTCCCCTGCTCCCTTCCACAGGAATTTTAACACACTGAGCCCCTTTCTGCAGGCTGAGCAGGGCCAGCCCTCAGCCTCTCCTCCCACCAGAGCTTCTCCAGGGTGAATCTCAGAGTGTCCCTAGGAATCTCATTTCAACAGATTTTTTTCTTGGCAGGACTGGGTGATTCACAGCCTGTCCTTCTCCTCCCTCTGGGCTGACACTCCTGCAGAGCTGCCTCTCTTTCTTCAGTCTCTGGCTGCAGACACTGAGCTTGGGCTGCTTCCTAGGCACAGGGGAACACTTGGAATTTCAATGCAGTAACACTCATTGCATGCTTGTGGGGAAGGCAAGTTAGGCTGCTTGGTTATATTTCAGCTCCTTTGGCTCAAGAAGACCTTTATCTGATTTCATTTTCCTGCCTTGCCACAGCAAGGTAGATTCCAGTGGGCATTTGGCACAGAAAACACTAGTTTCATCTCCAGTTTAATCTAGGTTTTATAATAAAACTTTTCTCAGCAGCCAGAGTTCAATATTGTACAAAGCTTGGTGTGTTGTTCAGTAAGAGTTTGGGGATTTGGGGCTGTGATGAGGTGAGGGCTGGGGGAACAGCTCTGCATGGAGATCACTCAGCCTTGCTCAGGGTGTCAAGGTGAAGAAAAGAACCCACATTGAAAATACACATCTGGATCCCAATAGCTTTTCAGTTCCCCAGAGAATTATTCCCTTACTGTACACAGAGTTTAGTACTTCTTTAAAGTGGTGGAAAAATGTCACTGAACAAGATTGAGGAATTGAAAAGTTCCATAGCTCCTCATGCAACTTTATCTTTGCTTGAAATGAAAGGCAACAGTCTTGGGAATTAAGTGACAATGTACCAGCTCAGGCTAGCTTAGAGATGCCAACTCCTGTGGTTCCATTCAGAGCAAATGAATAAACAAACACAAGCTTTTTTCCTTTAATGTAAGAGCTTTTCAAATCCAGAAGCTATTTTGTGCTGCTCTCAATTTGTCCAGGCCTAATGTATTCCTAATATGAAAGAAAAATAAAAAATAAAGGGTGGGGACAAAGACAAAAAGGAAAATAGGTGGTCAGCAGCTCTGAGGTCTGTGTCTCATCACTTGATGCTCCTTGCAGTAGGTGCTGTAATTACTGCAGGGTTATGAACAAACCAGGACTGACAAACAGCCCTGGGGATGGAAATCCCCAGGAGCACCAGGAGAAGGAAAGGAGGGCCCTGCCATTGAAAGAGCCTGGATGAGCATTTGGTTAGGATGTGGGTTTCTGACAGAATCTTTTTTTGTGTGAAAACATGGTTTTACTGAAGCAGGGGTGCTGGTTTGGAAGATGAAGCTGGGCTTTGATGAAAAAGTTCTCACCTGGTAAAGGCTTTCTGTGGAGATGGAGAGTGAAGGTGAATTTGCTAAGCAGAGAGGAGGAGCAGAAGAGGCTCCTAAAGCCCTGTGGTCCTGGGAGCTCTGCAGGGCAAGGCACACTCTGGAACAGGAACTGGAGCTTTCCCTGCCCACAGCCACTGCCTGCAGCCTGGAGTCCTCGTGCCACGAGGTTCAGCCCCACATAAAACAGCTGGAGAAAAATATTCAAATGTAATTCCCCTGCCCTGTGCAGGCAGCACATGGGGGGTGGTGTGGAGCTGTGGCAGGGGTGTCTCAATCAGACACCAATGGAGTGTGAGGATGTTGCATCATGTTGAGTAAGCGGATATGTTGAAAATTATCATTTAGGTGGCAAAGATCTTGTGAAATGGAATTGGTAACATGTAGATATTGAAATAATCTTTACTAAGAAGTGAAGTCAATCTTTAATTCATTCCCCTTCTACAGCAAGACTCTGGGAATATTTCCTGAAGTTTTACCCCTCCACATGTGCCAGGGGACACCAGTAACAAAGGGAGCATAGGTTCAGCAGTGACTTTTATGAAGTGCTTTTTTCAGAACAATTCTAAGAATTTTAAGACAAGGAGGAGAAAGACACATCGTTTTTCTAATAAATTAGTGTACTAACTAAGCAGGTCTGGTTCCAGTGGCTCTGTAAGACCTGGGGGACAGTTATCTCTGTGCTTGAGCAAGTCAGGGCTGTTTCAGTTTCACTCACCGTGGTCTGGGACTGAGCTCACACTGCTTGTAGAAGGAGAGGAGACCTCTTATAACAGAGAAGGAAACTAGAAGTGGATGAACCAAAGAGGAATAGAAACAAAAGTAATCTCTGACCATTATTTTGTGTAAAACAGAAGTATCCTCTACTTGTAAGATTCTATTTCTCATCATTTTTCTTCCAGTTTCTCTTGTGTAGCTAATGTTACTGGGTAGGACCCTGGAGGAACATCTGATCTCACCACTGACAGGTTTATCTGTCATGTTTCAGAAGGACCATGGCAACAGTGCTGTGCCTTCTGAAGGACAGGTGCAAATCCTCACTTCTGAACTCTCTGTTGGCTCCCAAGGAGAAGCCACTTTAATTATGGATTTAGCTGTTGTCTGAAGTCATATGGAGAAAATACAAAGGGATGCTGCCACCTCAAACCTGTGTCATGTAGCCACATCAAGCTCCCATTAAAAACTGGTGAGGGATTCTGCTGCCTCCTGTCCCATTTCTTATTATCCCCATCACAGAGGTGTTCCAGAAGTTTGTTCTGTATGGGTTTCCTGAATGGATTCCTAGTTTTTTGTCATGGTTTTTCTTGTGATGTATATCTGTCTGCTGGCTCCTTTCTCCTTCTGCTAGCACAGGAGCACTGGGGCTCTGAACTGCACTCAGAACAATGTTTAATCAAATTATTAAGAAGACAACATAAAACAGAGCTAATAAGCAAAAGCAGAGTCCTTGAGACTTTCCAAGGTTGTTCCCTGTGTGCCACGAGTCTGCCAGCCAGCACACCACCTGCAGAAGTGAGGCAGGCATTTGTGCAGCCATCACTTTGGACCTGTGCAAATCAGGGGGCATTAAAACATGAAGAGAGGCAAACAATATGCTGTGACTGTAAGAATGCCTAATACATAACACATGAGCACTCCAGGATGCCAGGGAGGAGGGTGAGTAGAGTATTTGCAGGGCAGCCCCAACAAAGGAGGGAATGATATCAGAAGGCAAATTAATTACATTATTATACTATATTATTCTATACTATATTACACTAAATTAGATTTCATCTAAACTGAATCTGCCAAGCACTCGAGTCTGCACACAACTGCCCAGAATCTCATGACCAACAGTCCCAACACACACACGCACTCTTGGCCCTGATAGGCCAAGGAAACAAAACCCCATCACCTTGGGGTAACAATCTCCATATTGCATTCTACTTTGGCACAAACACAGGCACAGCAAATGATAAG
The DNA here is from genome assembly GCA_024362935.1 of Setophaga petechia. NCBI lineage: Eukaryota > Metazoa > Chordata > Aves > Passeriformes > Parulidae > Setophaga > Setophaga petechia. The sequence continues at coordinate 16,377,882 of JANCRA010000016.1, forward strand.
AATTGTTTTTCCTTTCTCTGAGGTTCAGAGAATGTGAAACCCAGAAATATTCTTGGGAAGAACTGTGCCTTGGTTTTCTCTGTGAAGAGAAATGTGGCTACAGGCGAGGGCTCAGGAAGCTGAGGAGCAAATTCCTCTGTCAGCAAAACTCAAAATCAACCATTTCCTTCTCAGAGAAAACCCACAGGGTCAAGAGCAAAAGACCCCTGAGGAGTTACTGTTCTGCCCAGTGTCTCCTGCACTGCTCCTGTATAGTTTGTGGATCTCAATTTCACTTTTACCTCTGACCATCCTGGCTGCTGCAGGGTTGAAGCCTGGTGAGAATCTCACTACAGGGCAGTGGGAGAGGCAGCCCAGCAGCCCAGCAATTGGAATGCTGCAGAGGCAGTGGTTTTCCCTTTAATTTTTGAAGGTCCCATTCAAGGTTCACCTCTCTGCTATTTTCTGACAATAAATACCATTTGCTGCCCATGAAAGGTACTGCATGTCAGATTTAGGTAACAGACTGCAGCAAAACTGCAAGCTAAGCTCCTGTGGAAAATGCCCAAGTCAACTCGTGGAATTATCACCAAAATGTCCCTACCTACATCCTGAGCAAACATTTATGTTTCTGATACACAAAGAGTGAATTTACAAGAAGTGACAGAAATCTTGTACAGCCAGCTTCAACCCACCTACTCTTTCTTGCTTTTTCTGCTTATGTGGGGGGAAAAAATCAATACTTTTAAAAAATAGATTTTTTTTAAGCTCATATAAATTCTGCAGTCTTGGAAAGCACAGGCACCCATCACATTCCCATCCATTCCAACTGATTTCAGCCAGCAGGAAGAAGGAACTCTCACACAGTACAGCATGAGCAAAGGCTTTAAAACCCACTAAGCAGTTGATAATGACATGAGCATGTGTGAAAAATGCCTCATATCACACCCAGCACTGGTCAGGGGAGAAGGTTTTGGTCAGAGGTTTCCGATGTGACCCTGCTCTGTTCTGGGCACGGTGACCTTCCCCCACGAGTGTGCTCAGCCCAGAGTGGGGATGCTGAGCTGCCTTTTCAGCTGCTGGCACTTTCCCAGGGCCAGGCTGCAAAGCTGGGGCTGGTTTTGCAAAGGGCTCTCTGGGTGCCCCTGTGGTGCAGCAGAGCTGGGAGGCAGCCCTGGAACAGGAACAGGAACAGGAACAGCAAAGCAGCTCTTATCACAGCAGGGCACCCCCAGGTAAGAGCTGCACTGGGGATTGCAGCACACACAGCAGCCTGCTCACTGCTGTCCTGGTCATTCCAGGACAGCATGTGCAGAAAGGCAGCAGGAAACTTCCCAAAATACTTTGTATCAGGAGCATATTTCTAAGAACAGTAGGAAATTTTAAAGTATACCAGGGGAAAACCACCAAACATAAAACAAGTGATTGAATTACAGTGAAAGGCCATGCCATGACAGGAATATCCAGTCCAAGGTACTTGGAGATTCTAAGTCATGTTTAGGTCTGTTTGCTGCTCCTCTACACGTACAAAGCCCTTGGCAGAGCACTTGACAAGGAGACTGGCAGATCAAGGGAACAAGATTTGAAACACTCAGGGCCAGGACCCAGTGGTATGATGCAAGAATACAATTAATTGATTTAACTCAGTCAGAACAACTTACTTTCAGTCCAGGACTGAGATATCATGTGTGATACCACAGTGGGTAGAAAGGATTTCTTTCTGACAGTTGAAAAAGATGTTGTCAAAATGATGCTTGTTCAAAACTTCACTGTGCCCTGTTCTCTCTAAACTTCCTCTTCACACCAGTAGTTATTTCCTTTTTACCTCTGGAAAAGTGGATCTTAAGTTTTGGTTTTACTAAAACTGTTACAACTAAACAAGATATGAATGCAAAACCAGTTTGATTTAGGGAAAAATTCCACAGATACCCATAACAGATTCAGTTATTTTTCTCTTTGAAAACCTGTATAAATAGTTTATTTGGATCAGGTAGCAGCATTTAGCATTTTCAGTCCACAGCCATGTGAGGACACTTCTGACACAAGCTTTGGAAAAATATCATTAGGAACCAAGATGAGGAATGATCTTCAATAACTAAATACTTTCAGACTTAAGAGAAAGTGGAGGAGGTTTAAAAGATTTTTTTTAATATTAGCAGATAATACATTTCAAATAATTCCTAAATGAGGGCAGATTAGGCTGAAGGAAGCCCTGAGAGCTCTGCTGTGGCTGTCATTGCTCGTGCCAGCCCCCCTGAGAGGCAGAGCAGGCACTGGGGGTGGATTCTGCTCTGTTTAGCACCACAACAGCTCAGCACTGCCCTGCTGGGTACTGAGCAATGCACCCCGTGTCTGCTGTGGAGATTTTCCTTTTCCTGCCCTTCCTGCCCATCGGGGGGGTGCCACTGCCCAGCTGTACCCTGGGGTCTCTGTCCCTCTTACCTCCTGGAGCCAGCTCCCTATAGAGAGCAGCTGAGCAGCTGCTGGAGATGCTGGGATGAGCCCTTTCCTGCTGAGGGGCAGAGCTCCCAGAGCCCTGCAGCTCCCAGAGCCCTGCAGCAAGCCCAGGTGGAGCCCTGGCACTCCCCAGACAGGACACACAGCCCCAGCAGCACAGGCTGCCCTGGGGAGATGCACAGGCTGGCTCATCCTGCAGGAGCAGGGAGAGCTCTGAGCTGGGCTGTGTAAAATGCCTCTAAACAAAGCCCTGGGTGGGCAAGCCAGGTGCCAGCAGGGTTAGGAATGCTCCAAGGAGAGCAGCCACAGCAGAAAAGCCCAGAGCTGCCTCACCACAGCCACAATGGCCTGATGAGCTCATGTCACTGGGACCATCAGCAGCTGGACATGCAGGGTGTGCCATGAGTGCTTTGTGCATGGGTTTGGATCATTTTGCTTCAGTTCAGTCCATTGGAAAAGCTATTTACTGAGAGCTGCTCCAGTAATGAGCACAGCATTTCAGTCTTTCCTCCTTGATATTATTACAATAGGAGCCTTTTCACTTCAAAATGCAAACTCTTGTACTTCAAAAAGCCTTGGGTTCCCTCTGAGCCCCCAGCAGCGTGAGGCTCAGGGGAATGTTCTGGAATAAGGCTGATCCTTAGGGAGTTAAGGACACAAGGTTACTCAGCTTGGTGCCACCAGAAGGTAAAAAGAAATTATGTCACCCCCCAGCAATCCTGGTGCCTCCTACCCCCTGGGCAGGGAGCTGACACTGCCAGTGCTCCCTTGCAGCCTTCATTACCAAAGCAAAATCCTCAGAGCCTCTCCCTGATGGCTGCAGGAGCCAGCTCAGAGAATAATCTCTGCCACAGTTAACTCCCACCATTTGCCTGGCTGGTTACCCATGGAGAAACCTGCACCAGGAGGGACAGGGCACAGTGCCAAGGCACAGATCTCACAGGAAAATGCTGATGGGAGGGAGCAGCATTGTTCATCCTCAGAGGGAATAAGAAGTGGAAAGAAGAATGGGTGTCCCAGTGTGCTCACTGCCATCAACTCTGCTTGCAGGCTTCCATGCCTCCTTTCAAGTGTTTTAGGAAAAGCTGTTCTGCTTGAACTACAGCACAGGAGTTGTAGTTTAGAGGGGTTTATAGGGTAGTTTACAGGCTTTCAGTCCTATAATCCCCTCCACATTTCTTTTGTCTCTGAAGGAACAGTGCTGCTCATTGCACTGGAGGGAAGCAACTTTTGTCACTGGGCAGAGGGGAGGAAAGGCTGCCCCTCCTTTACTGGGGATCTTCAGGAAGAAAACAAGAAGAAAATCCGCAGGCAGAGAGCAGAGCACACGTGCAGAGTTAGGGGGTGAATTTCAGGACAACACAACTCTGCTCACAACACTGAAATCCCTGTCAAGCACTTCCTTGTTGGTAATTATGGGTCTGTTGGACAACAAGGAATAACTAATCTTTTTTAGCAACAAGGATTAAATCCTCTTTCACAGCCACACACGCTTTGACTAAGCAGAATCCCTTTATTGGCCATGAGAGAAATTACTGGTGGTGAGTCAAATCGCCCTCTTCCAAGCAACTAGATTTTAGTATAAGCAAATGAGGTTTTACACATTTAATGCCTATATTTATTATCTAATTAAAGCATTTTTTAATTTCTAAAAAACATAAAATAAGTTCTTTGACTATTCATTACTTCTTAGAATCATAACAAAATCCTTTCTGAGAAGTACCAAGCACTGTCTGACTAGTGCAGCTTAACAGCTTTTGCAAAACCACTCCATGAGAGTGCTAATTATAACACAAAATGGTAAATGGAAAATAGAATAGAGGCGAGACAGCTTAGCAAGGCTAGACAGTTGTTTAATGAGATCCAATCTTGCTGTCTGATTGTCTTGACAAAGAAATTGTGGGGTCAGTTATGGTGCTACACAGGAAATCCTTAAGACACTAGATAAAAACAAAACGGGGCTGAACAGACAAAGCAGGGGAAGAACTCTGAAATGGGCAAAGACACTGATCTGGGGGAGCTGCTGGATCCTGCCAGAAGACCTGAAGAATGGGCTGGAAATAGCTGTGCTTGAAACAAAGAGGTAGAATGAAATATTGTACAGGAGGTATCTGATAACCTTCAAGCGTGGGGTAGCAGAAAGCAGATAAAAATCAAAGTTTCAAAGTACAAAATGGGAGTAAGAGATCAGCAGTGAAAAAATCCAATATACTCTGAGACCTTGTTGAATAAAATAGCAGGAGAGGAGAGAATTGCAGGTATATCTGTAGATCATAGCTCATTTAAGTGCCACTGCTATGATTTGATAGTGAAAGAAGGTAAATACAATCCTCTGATGGACCAGAAGTGTTTCTTTGAGAGCTGACATTAATGCTGTTGTACAAAGCATCACTTGGTCTTTACTGGAGTGGTAAAGCACCATCCTTGTCCAACAGGGATTTATTCAGCCTTGAACAGGTGCTATAACAACACACGGGAATCAATGGGATGACAGAATGTCAGGAAATGGCAGAGGAGGTTTGTTGGTTGAGAGAGGATGCAGTTGTACAACATGTGAAAAAATAGAGCTGTTGAAATGAAAGGAAAACATTTGTGCAAGTAAGCTGAGGCCTGAGTGATTCATGGCTCCTTTGTGGCTGGAAACTAAGAAGCAGGGCTCCAGGGTGAGTGACCAGAGCAGCTCACACTTGTGTCACCCTGGCTGTGGCGTTCCCTGTCCCTCTGCAGCCCGGCCAGGTGGCACGAGCTGCTCATGGCACAGCCAGAGCTGCTCCCTTTGAGCCCTGCTCTGCATTTCTGACCCTGCTGCTTCTGAAACAGGGCCTCCACTTTCTTTGGGAACACAGAGGAGGACAAGAAAGCAAATTTTGAGATGGATGGCCCCCAAAATGAAGACGGATTAAATGAGTGTCTGTAGTAGGAGTTCTCCTTAGGAGCCAAATCTCTCTGCAAGGGCCAGCCAAGCCCAGAGGAAGCTGGCAGGCAGTGATGCTTCCAGGGGCCTGGGGGAATTCCCAGTGGACTCAGCCCATCAGGCTGCCCCCAGCACAGTGCTGTGCTTGTGTGCATGGTTTTGGGTTGATAACAAGTTACGGTTGCATTCTCTGTTTAGGGAGTTCAATAAGCATTCTCTCAGACATAAAGAATTTGCCATCCTGTGCCAGTTTAAAAGAGTTGGGGAAAGGCACCAGTTGAGTTTTAGCATTTACTGAATAAAGAGAGATATTGAACAGAAAGGCAGACTAACTTCACTGTGAGCTTATCACTATCACTGCCCTTGTTGCCTGTGGCAGTGGCTGACTGCTGTGGTGACACCAGCCCACAGGATATTTTCACTTACCTCATGGGCAGCATTTCTGGGACAAGAAAGCTGTGTACACAGCTATGAGATATAGCTGATTGCATCTGAAAATGTACAATTAAAATGCTGGGGGTGTGAGCTGGTTGTGGAGCATCTGATCAGAGTTTCTGCCAGGCACAGGGAGCCATTTATAGTAATTTTTTTACAGCAGTGATGCCTTCTGCCATTGGAATGTCCTCAAAAAAAAAAGAGAGAGGGGGGAAGTGCTAAGTCCATTGCCAGGGTATTATCAAGAACCTTTCCTACTTTTCTCTCTGAATGGCAAAACTTGCTACTTCTCATTTATTTCACAGCAGGATCCCTTCCTGTGATGTGTATGTAAATTGCCCTTGAAAACATTAGAAAAACTAATGTTTTGGGCTTGAGATCCTGTTTCTTCAGGGGTGATGGCTTTAAGAATGGACTGTAGTGCTGGAAATGTTACTACAACCTGTAAGTTTACAGGGATTGTCTGCAGAAATTTATCCTAGCTCTTGAAAAACCAAAAAAAACCACTGTTCCTAGATCTGCAAATCTCCTGGGAAGCCCCAAGGCCTGTGTGAGCAGCACCTCACCTGCTGGGGGCTGCCATCAACCACCTCCACTCATCCCAGAGCTCCCCTGCTCCTCTCCAGTCCCAGCAGCAAGGCAGCAAAGGCACAAGCTCAAGTGCCAGCAGTTGCTTGCCAGAGGAACTTTTCCAAGTACCAAAACTTCAACAGCTGTCTTCTTCACAGTGGTGGTGGAAAGCAATAAAGTAACCCATTTATTAAATGGTAACTGCTATGGGGACAGTGGATGGATGTATAAACTGCATTCAGTTCATATGGAAGGGCTTGTATTGTAGATAAACTGCTTGAGGGAAGGAACACACTCATTCCCTTTATGGTTTCACAGCCCGTGATTTTACCATAATGCTGGAACATAAAGCTCAGAAAACATTCACCACTACATTTTCAATAGCATTATCACTATGTACTGGTTAACTCAGGCTCCCTGTGGAAAAGTGGCTTGTCCTGATCCTGTTGTGAGGCAGTGGGAGGAGCAGAACACAGAAATCCTGTCTGCCTGTGCTAGGAGCCCTCCCATGGAAACACCCTGACCAGGTGGCACAGACACTGCCCACAGGCTGACATTGGTACTGAGCTGACTCTGACCTTCCCTTTTAGAAACATGGTAAGAGGAATTAAGAAATAAGAATTAGAATTAAGGTAAGAGGAACTGATGTGCTGAACAGCTATTGCTTTTTCTTTCTGTCTTCAGTGCAAGGAGTTCACTTTCCACACTGGCTACGAGGTGATCGTTCAGCGGCTGCTGGAGGGAAAGAAGATGTGCAAAGATGTGGAGGATTTGCTCAAGCAGAGGTATGAAAATCAGAGTGAAAAAAGTGTGAACAGACTCCTTTTTTTGTCTCATTTGGCATTTGGAAGGGAACAGCAGGCTGTTTCTCAGTTTGGTATTGTTAGGAGCCTACATAGAAAAGCCTGAGTAATTTGAATCCCAGCCTTGTGATGTGAAGGTAGATCAATAGAAATCTCAAAGACTTGAGAAGGGAAGAGAAGGTTAAAAGAGTCAGAAACCCAGAGCTCCACTAAGACCCCTCATTATGGGTCCAGAAGTACACAGTAGCACCTACATTCACAAGTAACATTTTTAAGTTTCCCCTTTTGTAGGGCAAAAATGACTTGCACATTTTTGTTTCTCTTTGAACATGCTGTTGCCACAGGCACTGTTTCAGTTTCCTGCCAAAAATGAGACCTTTTTTCAAACACAAAGCTACATAAAATGCTACCTAAAGCCTTACCCAGACACCCAAACCAGCCCCTGTTGTACACCAACCTTAGCAGGCTTTGAGTAACGATGTTGTAGCTCATGCTCCTGATTATGTGCTTCTTGGTGCTTCTCAACAGCAACTGTGGACAGCTGACAATTTTATGGGTGAGAAAATATGTATCACACTGCTGCTCTGGCTCCTTTGCCATTCATTTTTGTAGCTTTGACTTAAGAAAAGCAGCTCTGAAATTTGGTTCTGTTTTTAGGTGGCTTCAGCAGTTTCAGCTGAAGCACACACGTACTCAGGTGTGACACGTAGGAAAGACCACACAAATATGGATTATTTATCCAGCAGGCAATCTCAGAGCAGCTCATCTCAGCACTGTCACCTCATGAATATTGCTCTGCCTTCCTGCTTTTTCTTCCCATGCTGTCCCCATCCAGATTTTTAGGTTTAGGGTGGTTTTCTGAAGGCTGATTTTAAAGCCTTGGGACTTTCAACAGGGTGTGAATTGTCAGACTCAGAAGTGGCCGTTTCACCACCTGTGAAGTCTCCCATCAAAACCTGAAGCTATTTAAGTTGCTTTTCTCAACCACCAGTGGAAGATTGTGGTATTGGCACACATCACACCATCCTGAAGTCACATCTGCCTGATGGCAGCTTAGCTGCAAGTGTTTAAAACAGCTCCTTTGGGCCTCATACTGTGGCATTCACATCCTCTGAAAAATCTCTTTGCCCAGGGTTTTTCTCCTGGGAAGCTGAGAAGCCTCAGAGAAAAAGGAAAACAATAATTATCTCATTTGCTTTTCCTGTGTTTTGTTGTCTGGAATGTGTTTGGAGATTGTTTACCCACAGCTGATTGTTTCATTGGATTCTGCTGGGAGTTGTTTTCACTCATGGGCCAATCAGTGCCAAGATGTGTTGGGACTCTGGAGAGAGTCACAAGTTTTCATTATTATCTTTTTAGCATTCTGTCAGTGTCCTTTCTGTATTCTTTAGTACAGTTTAGTATTCTTAAATATAATATAGATGATAAAATAATAAATGAGCCTTCTGAGAACATGGAGTCAGATTCATCATTCCTCCCTGCAATGGGGGGATCCCTGGAAATACAATATCAAACCTTACAGAGCTCAGAACTGCACTGCAGGCCTGGGGCAGTGCAATTCTGCATTGGATGCTGCACATGCCTGTGGTCCTGCCCAAATATTGCAGAGGCTTCTGAAAGTGGCAGGATGAGGTTTTTCCTGGTTAATGGTGGAGGCACAAAGTTCTTTCTGTAAAGAAGAAAAAATACATGTGCAGTCAATTGCAAGTATTTCCATGAGGTTTTTCACACCCCAGGACACCCCATGCAGAGATCGTGGGTACGTGTGTGTGCCCGTGTGGGTACGTGCCTGTTGGGGGGAGGAACAGGAGATGAGAAGTGGGCACTGAGTCAAAGTTGTGATTTCCAGTTTATTGCTGGCAGATGTTTGTTTCAGCTCAGCCTCACGTCACTCATAGAAATGACCCAGCAGAAGATCAAAGGATGGGATGAATCTCTTCTAGAGGCTGCCCATACCATGTGGTTCACCTTGGAATTTCAACAAGGACTCCTGCAGCCCTGGAGCCAGCTGCCCTGGCCACACTAACACTCCATCAGTTTTCCAACCACAAATCCCCTAACTGGCCCACAGAAAGGCCTAAGAGGTTTGGAGTGAGAAAGCAATTGTATTCCAGAACAAAGCCCAGGGTTAAAACACACAAATGTATGTTCTATCTCTGAATGGCTGCAGGGAAACCTAGAAGCTGTGTGCTGTCAAGTGGGAAAAGCAGCACACAGATGTGAAGAGATGGTGTCAGCCTGCTGTGAAATTCCTCTGACCCTGAGCTAGTCCAGTCCCATCCATGCTGAGGTTTCAGGAGCTGGAACTGGCTTAAAAGCTGGCCATGCTTCTTTCCCAAGAGATACTTGTGTACTGAGCAAGCAAAGTGGGAGTAATTACTGGAGTAATTCTCATAGCTGCACAGGCACTGGCAGTAAGCAAAGCCTCTGGCTCAGAAGTGTTTCTTGATACTGAAATCAGAAGCAAATTAATCTATTCTTCTTCTGCAGCATTATGTGTCTGGAGCACATTTCCATTTTGATGAAATTTCACTCATCTGACATGAAAAAGAAGTGGTGCCTCTGCATGGCCTGTCACCATATTTTGCACCCTGTTCCTCTGACAGCAATGCCAGCAGTGGTGTAGGAACACCCCAGTGAAACTCAGCAGCTCTGAGTGCAGGAGGGCAGCAGCTGCAGAGGGAGCCATGGGCAGAGGCCAGGAGCACTCTGCTCCTGCTGCAGGGCCAGCACTGCTGCTCCAGTGCCTCACACATCTCCTTGGGCTGGGCAGGGTCTGGGGTGAGCCTGCCCCAGCTCCAGGAGATGTGGATTTGCTCCCAGAGCCCGGGGCAGCAGGAGGGACCCACCCCAGCAGCTGCCATGGAGCAAAGCTGCAAGAGCAGCTTCAAACTGCTGGAACTCAGCAAGGCAGACCAAGCACCTCCTGGCCAAGTGGGAAGACTGATGGGACTAAAACCCAGCAGGGTTGTAGGGCCTTGCACCCACATCAAATTCATTTTTTGAACAAAGACTTCATTTCTCTAAAGTGCTAAGTTTCAGGCCAAAACAGTTTGAAATGCTTTTGAGAACTGGACCCTAAACAAAATCATCCCTCCCCACAGGTGCTAGATAAATAATCTGTTCATTATTTATTATTGACCATTCCATAGTTTTTAGCAGCTACTCAAAGACTGACAACTTGGTTCCACTGTGGTCTTGCACCCAGGAGAAAGGAACTAGCACATTTAGTACAAATACTTTTTTTAAAGAGAATAGAAGTTTCCTCCAGTGCTGGGGGAAGGGAAAGCAAAGGAAATATTTGTATTTCTTTATTAACCATAGAAACAGAGCCACTGTCCTGAGTCACCAGTTACAGTTCCCCATTAGGTGAGGTTGTCCCTTCCACAGAGCTGCCCCAGCCTCACCACACAACCACCAGGGCTCCTCTGCCCTCCCAGCAGTGCCTCACCTTTCCAGTGGATGGAAATACTCCTGCTACCCCTGGCTCACATTTATTCCCAACATCTCTTGAAAGGATCCTTTGGAACCTGCTCTTCACTGCCCTCACAGCCATGGTTTTCATGCACTGAGTCAGCCAGCATTTTGGGTTCCTTCTGTTCTGTTCTGAACACCTTCATCTCATCTCTGTTCACCTCCCTCCCATGAACCCATGTTCTGGGGGCAGAGCTGAACATGGCATTCCACAGCAATCAAAGCCATGAACAGGGGCTTCATTTTCATCTCATTTCTTCCAGAAATAACTTACCCAAAGCATTTCAGAGGTTAACTAACAGCACGAGGATTGAGGAGATAGAGAAATCAAATAAGTTGCATTTCTGATGTTTTGCACCTCAAATACAATTAGAGGATTTGTGTAAATGTGATCCTGATACCACTAAGAGAAATTGAGTGAATTTTTCTTTTAACAGAGCACAAGCAGAAGAGAGATATGGGAAAGAGCTGGTTCAAATAGCCCGAAAAGCAGGAGGACAAACAGAAATCAAGTAAGGAATTCTTTTATTATTACTGCAGACAAAATGATTTTGGAAGAAATAGCAGACTGTGGATGAGGTCACAACCACTCATTTCAGTGCATTACACAGCTGTTCACAATGTAGGGGGAAGTGGGGAAACACCACAGTCCTTCACAGTGGGATTCACTGTTTGTGAATAGTTTCTGTTTAGAAACTGCCAGTAGGTCCTTTCCTGAGATTTTTTTTTTTTAATTTCAAGATTCTTAATGTTTAATGCTTGCTTCCAAAAGCAGACCAAGTGAAGGGGAAAAAAGAGAATGGAAAAGGTTGTGAAATGTTTAGGATGGTGGCTTGACAGTTCTGGAAAGCTGGTGAATACTGAGAGACTGTGACAGAACTAATGCAAAGACCCCAAAAATCAGCTTCTGCAGCAGGAAAAAAGGCTTACCTTAGGAATACAAAATGCAAATTTCTTTGAAGGAACCTAATTTGAAATAATTCAATGGGACTACTGAAATACACTAAGATGACATGTATATTTTTCTCTGTCTCCTCCATTACTATCTTAAATTATGTATAAATTGTGTTGGGAGGGAAGATAGATATTGGTATGGAATTTAACTTAATAAACACTGCTGATGAACTGCTGCTATTATTGATGGCAGCTGCAATAATGAGACATTTTATCATTATTGTAACAAGTAATAATACAGTAATAAGGTGGCAGAGGATGAAGATGAGGGGTCACAGAAGACAATCCTGAAAGAGGAGACCTCAATCTAAACACAAAGCAGCTCTATTGATCCCTGGGGCCTGCTCCCTTCCTCCTCCCCACAGCTCATTTCTCAATGGCAGTCTCCTTTCCACCTTGATTTATCACTCCCAGTGCAGGTGGTTTCTGGCTGTGTTTTATGGGAGAGCTTGACCCCAGAGCTGTGCCCTGCCAGGCAGGCAGTGCCCAGCAAGGCTGGCACAGACCCTGCTGGGGATGCCAGGGGCTGTGCAAGGCTTTCCCTGCCCGTGCTGCAGCTCTGCCTGGCCCCTGAGCAGCACCCAGGGATGCCTCAGTGCCAGGAGGTGCCTTCTGCCTTCCTGGTGCCTCAGTTCACTGACTTCATGGGTGAAAAGGAAGGAAAAGAAGAAATATTCTGAAATGAAAACATCAGCTTAAGGATGGATGGGTTTTTCTCAACCCAAAGGCTAAGATCAGCATTCCAGGATCAAAGAAAGGCTTCACCTCAGCTCCTTTAGTGCAACACAGGGCAGGCAGAGCAAATGTGCTCAGCAACAAGCAGCTTTGGCTGCCCTTCAGTAGCTCAGTGACAATTCATGGGTCTGCCTTTCTTCAGGAGATTAGGAGAGTTTGATTTAGAAGCAGAGCCAAGTCCCAGTGTTGGGATATGGATCCAAGTTCCCCTCAAGTTGGGGGAAGTTTGGACTTGGGCCCAGCTCCACTTTGATCCAGCAATTTTATAGCTTGGCATGGAGGGAAGGCTGAACACACAAACAAAGCTGTGGAGATGATTCACTGTTTCCATAACCCACACCTGGCCAGGGAGGGACCAGCCCTGCACTGATGCTTTTATCAGAGAAATGTCTCTGTGCCTGGTCTGAAGCAGAGAGGACACTTGCTCTCATCCAGCATCCTCTGATTGTTTCAGGAATTACACAGATAGTGAATTTGTCCGGGGCAAACAAAAAATCAGAGAAAACTAAAGTCTGTCCAGGGCTGGAACAACACAAGAAAATGCAGTGTTTGGTTTTGATGCCTTAAAATTGTTGAATTTTCTGTGTCTGTGTGCTCTCCTCAGTGTGAAATCTCTGTTTCTATGACATTGATTGCTGGCAGCAGCTCTGCCCTCAAGGTCAGTCCTCCAGGGAGACTGGAGGGAGGGAATCTATGTACTCCTTGTAATAAGAAAAGCTTGAAAGGACTGTGCTGCAACTGTGCCAGTGCATTTTTCCAAGTGTTTCCTCTTTACAGGACTCCCTATTTTCATCTAGCATATAGGTCCTGATAGAACTAAAGTACTTGATAGGCTGAGCAGGGCTGTTCACATCCTCAAATGCAGCTTTGGGTAGTGGTATTTTTAAAAGTCCAATGTATTTGTACCTAAAACTTCCATCTGACAATCACCAGGATAAAAGGAGCTTCCAGGGTGTTTCTGCAGACCTTCCTGTGCCATGCTATGTATGGAAGAGGAGCAGGAATTACTAATTTTAAATCACTCAGTCATTTTCTTGCTCATACAAAATTATTATCCTCTAGTCTTAAATTTAGCCACCTTTTAAATATCTCAGATACTGAGGCTTTCTGTTACTTCTCCTGGGAAATTCACACCACAGTAGTTCCCATAATATCAGGATACCTGATACCCTTTCAAAAAAATCTATAAAAGGAACATAAAAATTACATCCACAACAAACACCCCAAACCTTCCAGTATGACAAAATTCCCAGAAGACCTTAAAGAGAAACAACTGCAAGGCTGAGATTGATATTTCAGCACAGTCAGGATAGCACAAAACAAAAAAGGTGCAGGGAATAAGCAAATGAATAAATGCCAGAGCAGCCTGGAGAAGGTAATGGCACACTGCACCAGGGAGTGGCCATTGCTGCAGAAAACACTTTTCTCCCAAGTCTCCCCTATATTTTAAAAGCTTTTATGTTTGAATCAAAGAAAAAAACAATTTCAACATTTTTTCAGGCTTGCTCCTTCTCTCCCCAAATTCTGCTTCAGCTGGAGCAATTGCTGAACTCAGCTAAATGTATAAATAGATTCTACTGCCCTTTTTTGTTCACCAGAGACACAGATGAAGGAATGTGCTGCTGACTGCAAAGATTGTAGGGAGGGTTCACTGGAATGTAACAGCAGCTCTGGGGCCACTCTCTGTTGATTGGAGAAGGCTCCAGGTGACAGCAGCCATCAGGATGCCCTCCTGCATCCCTGGGTGCTCCCATGGCTCAGCCCCTCTGTCCCAAGGCTGGCAGGGACAGCCCCAGGCCAGGCACACAGGGCCAGCCCAGCAGGGACAGCAGTGACCAGGGAAAGAGGGGGGCTGTGTGCTCTGAGGGGTCCCCAGGGCAGGAATGTAGAGCACTCTGAGCTCAGGGCCAGCAGGGACTGAGCCAGGGCCTCACTGCCCCTGTGCACAGCAGGGTCAGGGTTGGCCCTGGGAGCCCCCAGCTCAGAATGCACCAAAACCAGCAGGGCAGACATACTGCACCTTTTCTTATTTTAGAAAAAGCCAGGATGGGGTTTCTAAAACATAGATACCACTGACAGAGCAAACAAATCCAGCTCAGGAAGTCAAAGTTCCCTCCAAGGGCTGTCAGCCCAAGGGCAGCAGCACTGCCCAGGCTGCTGCTCCTTCCCAAAGCTGCAGTGGCACAAACTCCTTCCCTCCCTGTGCTCCCCACCAGGGCACAGCTCTCACTCAGCCCCTGCCTCAGCCCTGGCCCATTCCCAGCACTGAAGGATGCACACACTTCAACCTAAGGCTGCAAGAAGGATCACACAAGCTCAGACCAACCCCCTCAGCTGAATATTCTGTCCCCAACACTGGGTCTCAAGGGAAGGGTAGAACAACAGGGCAAGCATATAAAGATATTTCTTCTAAATAATCTCATAGCCATAGCAATCAGTAAGTTCACAGGAAGCCACACCAGTGGCAGCTTTCTAAGGAATAGCCTCCACTGTTTTCTTGTTCTTATTTGAAGCCCTGAAACATTTTAGCATCCACTGAGTCAATAGGTAAGGCAATGTATGCCTGGTATCCCACTTTTAAAACTAAAAAAAATTAAGTCTGCATCACCATTTCCTAGTCTCTACTCATAAAAGAAATTATAAAAAGGTGATGACAAACCTACAGCCACGTTTTCTTGGCAAATGACAGCTTATACCCATATCCAGCAGGGGAGAAAGAACTAGAGGTTTTGAAGTTTGAAGTGCAGTATTTGTACTTTCAGTGGTGCACACATGGGAGGGGATGTAAGAAACTGGGATTTTCAGCCAAGGTACAGACTGACATCACAGCTGCAGTTGTTTGCTGGGGGTGTGCACAGCAATGCTGCCTCTCACACTGGAGATGATTTTCAGCAGAGTTTGTGCCTTTAAGAGGAATCACCCCTCTGGCTGCAAGGGAATCTCCGTGCAGTGGCTTTGGGCAGCTCCTCAGCACAGCAACACGAAAGCAGAAAATGCTCCAGAGCCCAGCTCTGAGCTGCATGCTCAGCTTCAGCCAAACCAGGGCCTCTGGGAACTCTGTTCTTCTGTGAAATAACTGATGCAAACACACACTAGCTGGTTAAACTCTGCCCAGGCTGACAACAGCTATTTTTGTCATTTGCTCTGCTTGTCTCTTCTCATATATATGATTTCCTATATTTTTCATCCCCTTTTTCCACTACCACCTCCTTAGGACCTCAGGAAAGGGTAGTTCCTTCAAGCCCATGTGTGCTCTGCTCTTCTCTGTGGTGCCTGAAATAGAACATTTCAGTGAGTGGGAGGTGAGGGCATCTGTAATGAAATGCCAATTGCTGTTTCCTGTGGGTAAAAATAGTGCATCTGTCACTTAATATACAAAATCCTCTGTATTACTCCACACAAAGCAGGCATTTTTGAACTGAAGCTAAAAGTCAGTGTGGAAGGTCACATCCTTCCATGGCTGCTTATTCTCCACCCAAATGTTCTGAACCCACCCAGAATTTATACACTAGCACTTTGAACTTTCAGGACTCTGAATATGGACCTAAGCCTCTGCTCAGTCCCTGTTCAATTTGATCTAGATGAGCTCTCTGCTGATGAGGACAGGCATTTCTGAGCAGTGCTGCTCTCTTTCTGAGAGATGGGAGGAAATTTAGTCTTATGTTAAAGGCACAAAATTTGTTTTGACTGTTTTAACCTTTGATTTGGATGGCACAGCTCATTCTGGAGCCACAAGGGATCTAATTTGATGTCAGTTTACAAGGAGGAGAAGGAACATGGAGATGTTTTGTGTTTGCTCCCCTGCCCCAGGGAGGTCTGGGGTGATGTGTGTGCTCCCAGTGCCCAGCCCTGCAGTGAGTGAGGACACAGCCCCTTCCCCTGGGCTCAGGGCACTCCTGACACACACCTGGGAATGTCCAAGCAGCAGAACGTGGATGTGAACCCCCTGGAGCACGAGAGGAGCCCTGCACAGAGGCTGCTGCTGCCTCCACGAAAGCCACAAAATGCCAGAGCTGTCCCTGAGCCCAGCCTGTGCCCAGTGCAGCCTCTGAGCAGCTGAGAAAGCTCCTGTGGCCCCACATCACAGCCCAGCTGGGAGCTGACACCAACCCTGCCAGCTGCACCCAGGGCTGCTGCCTTTCTGTTCAGAGCTCCTCTGAGAACAGGAAAACGTCCTGGCAAAATTCATTCTTCAGTGGTTTTGCCACCTGCCCACTGAAGAAGGTCAGACAGTGCTGTGAGCCTGGCCTGGGCTGTGCTCAGGTACCTCCTAAAGAGCAAAGAGCACAATCCCCCCTCCATTTCTGTTCTGCAGTGCAGACACAGCCCCAGGTGGGGATAATTTGAGAGCAGATGATTTCTGGACATGTCTCCCCACACTTTGCTACCCCCACGGGGTTTCACAGAAGGAATTGTTGGTAAAACCACATTTTGGGTGTTCCCTGTGTGCCAGGAGGAGAGGCAGAAGTTGAGGGTGGCCTCAGAGGGGACTGTCACTGCTGGGTTTCACAGCTCTGCTGCTGGGCTCCACATTTCTGGGGCTGAGGGGGGACAGCACTGCTGGGGGCTCTCTGTAGGGCTCATCTGGCACAGACTCCTCTCAGTTTCAGAAAAGATATTTTTGAAAATTGCAAGAATAACTGAACATTGTAGATAGTACCAATGTCAAAATAGAAACCTCCCAGAAAGGAAGGTGGGGTTATTTCACACTTCTATTCACCAAGCAAAGGTAGCACAGAAAGAAAATGAAAAAGCATCTGTGGTTTTCCGGTTAGAAGAACCTGTTTTACCTTCCTGTGTGCAAGATAGAAAGGGACTCTCTAAATGACTCAGTTAACCAGGGGTCTAAAGGCAAAGTACTGGGGGAAAAATGACCAAACTATCAAGCTTAAGGTTGAAAAAATTGAAAGAGATGAAATAGTGGTGCAAGAGTGTACTTGGGGAGAAGAGCTGTCACCCAAGCCCAGCCAGTAACAGGGTCCTGCTGATTGCACTCAGGTGAAACAAAACTCTGCTTGTGATGGCTGTGAAGCAGCTCAGAGCAATTCCTGATGCACAGAGGACTGCCCAGCACAGCTCAGTGTTTCAGCCTAAACAAGATCCACCAAAAATGCACAAAAAGCCAAAGCAAGAGTAAGAACATTATAAGAGCATTGCAGCCACTAGATGGCAAACCCCCCCCAGGCTGCTGCACAGGCTCTGCCTGCTCCCTCCTCCTCCAGTCAGGCACTCCTGCTTCCTCCAGAATTAATTCTGACAAATCCAATCTTTAAATGTACAACAGGGAGTCGTTTAACAAACACACAGAGTGAATTTGTGTGCAGCGGGATTCTCCACGTGGGGGTGCCCAAAGGGAAGGCTGGAGCTCTGTCTTTAGCCAGAGTGGTTTAACAGTGTTCCAGATTGTATGTGAAAATCTTAAAAGTGAACAACTTTAAAAAAAAAAAAAATCAAATTTTCAGTGGTGCTTGAATTGTTTTCAACCCTAGGTTTTCTAATTTAGCCACAGGACAAACCCCAAAAAATCCATTAGCACCAGAATGCTAAGGAGCAGCATCTACTGAGGGTGAAACACTTTCAGTGTCCAGGAGGGTGAGATGTCCTCACTTTGGATGCCCCAGAGTAAAGCCCATATCAATCCCACTAGAAAGCCAAACCCACCCAGAAGCAATCAGTAAGAGGTGCTGTACATCCACACCAGCACAGACAGAATTAAAACTCATTCATAGATCAGCTACAGGAGTCACTTCCATTAAACCCTGTGAAGCACTGAAATATTTCACTGATATAATCAGAACATCCAGGAGCAAATCTCTAGCATGGCTGCTGCAGCCCAGGAGTCATAAAGGGAGTCCTGATGGATCCACAGGTCAAAATCTGATTGATTTATTCTCACCCAAGTGTATAATTTGGCATGATGACATATTTGCTGGCCCTTTAAGCCCTGTAAGGATCCAACTAACCGATTTTAGAAAATTATTATAAAAATAAGGAAGAAAATGGCTTAAGTCTATTTCAACCTACTTGCACCAGTCAGCAGCTATGGAATTGGCTGGACAAATCCTTCACACAAGGAAGAAAAGGCCAGAGATTTCTGAAAATGCCATTAGAGACTGTGCAGGAGAGAAATGGATCCCTGTTTGGGTCACAGCCAGGTGCATCATCACACCAGAGAAATCCCTACAGAGAGCCAGCAAAAGGAGAAAGCTCCATGGGTCCTTGTGGCCATGAACTGCTCTGGGGCCTGGAAACAAAAAACACAGCAAATTGCTTTTGTCCTTGATATAAACTGAGAAAGTGCTATTTTTCATTATCTACTACAGCAATTTTGTCAGTTTTTGCATAACTTGAATCATCAACAACAAAGGGAAAAAAAATCTCTGAGAAAGAGAAATCAACACAATGCAAACAGTATGTCCAGTTTGCAACTGCCCTCTGGTTTTTTAAATTCCAGTATTTAACTGTTTCAGGCATGAAGTTGTTAGTACATTCCCCACCTCCTACTGGAAATTACTGACTGGAAAAGAAAATTTTATTCCTTGTATATGTTTATTTTTTCAAAATAATCCATTAGAAAAAGTTACCTCTGCTGCTGATATTCAACTTGTCTTTTACTGCCAAGCTTTTAATTAGCTGAAACTAATACTGCTTTTTTCCTTTGTGGTGTGAAAATTTTGTTTCCATCAAAATCTCACATCAGATGAACTTTTTACAAAACAAACTTCAAATGTATAAGTATTGTTAGGAAACCATGTAAAAATACTCAATCTAGAATGTTCTCCCTGGCTTATCTCAGCAGATTCACCACAATCTAATTGAAACATGATAAAAAAATCAAGGAGCTCTTCTTTTCTGTCTGAAAGTCTTCCTTATATTTCTACAAACTTAGATCTGGAATGGATTTCCAGGCAGTTTTTGCTGAGGACAGGCCCAACTTTTCCCCTCATTTGTGCATTTTTCTTATTCCTGGCAAGGCAGCCTCCCTGCTGGGAGAATGCTTGATCAGCAAACAGATGTCCAGCCACAATTAACACAGGGCAATTAGGATCCCTCGTGTGCCTGTAGGGCTCCCAGAATGGCCCGGGAGATGCAGATTTCCCTGCCCAGCTGTGGGTGCACATGGCTGGGAGGTGATAGCAGCCTCTCCTGGGCTCTCCAGGTACAGAGATTTGGGGAGATTTGGGGCTCTTCATTCACCAGCTCTTCCCTGGTGGCTCCATGGAGAGCCCAGCACTGATTCCCTCCAGGAACAATTCTAAGCCTTGAAGAGATCATTTCCAGATCTGAAAATCTTCCAGGTCACACCCCAGCCCTGGCTGCTGTGTGTGCAAAGGCCCTGCCAGCCTGCACATTCAGGGCTGGAGGAATCTGTTCAGTGGGAAACGCCTCTCACACACCTTGTGCCCTCTCATCGCATCTCTGCCAGTATCTCTGGTGCCTCTAGAGCTGGATCTGCCCTGGCCACAGGCAGGACATCGGTCTGGGGCTGCCTCTCGTGTCCCTGTCCTGGAGCCGTGTGGCTGCACCCCGCAGTGTCCCCATCCTGAGCCGTGTGGCTGCACCCCGCAGTGTCCCTGTCCTGGAGCCGTGTGGCTGCACCCCGCAGTGTCCCTGTCCGGGAGCCGTGTGGCTGCACCCCGCAGTGTCCCCATCCTGAGCCGTGTGGCTGCACCCCGCAGCTCCGTGCACAGCGGCACTGCTGGCCTCGGTGCTGCTCTGCCGGGCGTGGGGTGCGGCAGGAGCGGGGCTGTGTGCGGGGCAGGAGCGGGGCTGTGTGCGGGGCAGGAGCGGTCACAGGAGGATGGATGGGAAGCAGGTGCCGGGATTGTATGCGGGAAGCAGGAACGGTGCACGGGAGTGGATGGGAAGCAGGAGCTGTGGACAGGGGATGGATGGGAAGCAGGAGCGGTGCACAGGGGATGGATGGGAAGCAGGAGCGGGGCACAGGGGATGGATGGGAAGCAGGAGGAGTGTACAAGAGGATGGATGGGAAGCAGGAGCGGTGCACAGGATTGATGGGAAGCAGGAGCGGGGCACAGGGGATGGATGGGAAGCAGGAGGAGTGTACAAGAGGATGGATGGGAAGCAGGCGCGGTGCCGCACGGGGGTGCTCGGCAGACGCGCTGCGGGCGCTGCTGCGGCGCAGGACCGGGCTCGGAGGACGGGAACGGGGCCGCACGCAGCGCTCCGCCCTTCAGGCTACTTCACCTTTCAGGCTACTTCATCCTTCAGGTTATTTCACCTTTCAGGCTACTTCACCTTTCAGGCCACTTCACCCTTCAGGTTACTTCACCTTTCAGGCTACTCCTCCAAAAGCCCCCATTCCCCCCAGCGCTTCGTTCGTATCTACCTGCGAGGTGCAGAGGGAGAAAGGGCTGTAGCCATTCACGGTCACAAACAGAGTATGACTGAGGAAGAGGGTGCACAGAAGGAGAGGTGCAATTCCCTGCTTCATGGAGCATTTTATTGCGTTTCCTGATGGCAGCAGACTGATGTTGTTGTGCTTGTTAGCATGGTCAGCTTTTATTACGAGGCCATTCCGGGTTTTATCTCTATGTGGATCTTTGAGGTTCTGAGGGGAAGTTTTTTCCCTGGATTCCCAACCCACCCTTAGAAGCCAGCACTAATGCAGTGTCTTGTTTCTGCCCCACAGCACACTGAAGGAAGCATTTGAGATGCTCAAGCAACGTAAGTATTTCCCTGCTCCCTTCTGACCTGGGAAACACAGGCACCCAATGTGTCCATCCTGTTCCCCACTCCATTCCCAGCTTTTTTTTTCACAGCCTGTGGTGCAAAGAGGGGAGAAAAAGGGTGCCTGCTCAATCTGGTGGCAAGAAAATGGCTTGTACATTTTATCTGGATCCAGTCACAAGATATGAACTCTGTTCCCTCTTCTGCAAACCACTGACACCAAAGCAGCTTCCTAAATGTGCCCAAGGCTCAATGAAACCCTTTCGCACACACAAAATGCAGCACCATGAGAGCCAATGGGACACTGTACCTGGTCACTGGCACCTGCTGTTTACACCAAAATTCCCTCTTGAAAAGCAGCTGCTGGACTGAGATATTTTTAGGGCCTGGGTGGGGGAGTTCAACATTTCTGGAAAAGGCAGGGTTCCATTTCAGAGGCGCTGAAGCTGAGAAATGCAGAGCAGTTCCCAGCCATTTCAAACAGCACCAGCCAGGTGCTCTGAAATTCAATCCATCTTGGTTAATCCTTGGAAATTCTCAGCATGCAACCATCTAATGACTGGCCACTGCTGGCAGCAGCTCCCACGAGCAGGGACAGCCCAGCAGCACAGCCAGGCCAAAGCACATCCAGGGATGATGGAGGCCAGAGCTCCTTCCCTCCCTCTGCACTCAACCCCTGACCCTCAGTCCCAAAGAAGGGGGGCAGCTGGGGTAAATGGGGCCATGAAGAAACTCACTCTGTTCTTGAGCCCTCAGCGATGTCAGGGCATGCAGAAACACAAAAACCTTTTTTGAGGCTGCCGTGCTTGTGACAACTCATAAGGCAGTCACATCACAGAAACATCTCCTAAAAAATGTGACTTTATCTTTAAAGACTTTCCCACTGACTGAATATGAATTCTGATTTGCTTTAGAAATTGAAAGTGTTGGAAACTCTCATATCCAGCTGGCAGTAATGCTGAAGGAAGAACTGAAAGGAATAGAGGAGTTCCGAGAAAGGCAGAAGGAGCAAAGAAAAAAGGTGAGAAACTAGAGAAATGTTGAAAGAGATTGGGTCAGTGGGCTGTGATGATGACCTGTCTCCAGCCAGAGGCTGGGAGTTGTGCAAAAGATCATAAAGCATTACCAGCATGCCCTGATCCCTCTATAGACTACCTGTGGAACAAAAATCTCCCTCTGATCCCAGCTGGAAATAAAGCAGTGCTCTGAACTCAGGAGCCAGAGCCTTTAGTCCCTTTTACTCTCTCTGGTGTAACTGCAGATGCTGTTGTTATTATTTCTGTAAGAACTTAATCCTTCCTTTTCTCTTTTTTATACCCTTGCTAATGTTTTTCTTTGATATGACCCTGCACAATCTCCAACATGCGCTAAAGGCGTAACACAAATGTTTAAAAACATGAAAGCAAATTAATGTCATGCTGGATGCAACAGCAATATATCCTGAATTGCAAATACATGGAATAAATAGCATCTAGTTGATCTTGTATAATAAAAAAATTGTGTATATTTATGGCCATTTCATGCCCTTTGACCTCATCAAACCCTAAGTCTATTGAAAAATAGCTCTCAATGGAGACAGCAGGGACCACTCTCACACCTTCTCTGGGTCTGTGGGGTTGAAGACAAAGACAGGACCATCCCTTCACTCTGACAGCACTGAGGGATGGAGGAGTAAAATAAATATTCCTTTCTTTGGTAGCTTTAAACAGGTGAAAATGCATATAACCAGTACCCAGTGCCACAAAAATCGTGTGTCTACAAGCCCCGGACACACAGGAACTTGGAATAGCAAAGAATTCTGAATATGAAAGGGGGTGAAACCAGTGCTGCTCCTGAGATCTGAGGTTGACAGTGATCTGATGAACTAAATGAGGCATTGAAAGACAGACAGTGGGCACCAGGTTCATCAGTGTTTGTCCCCCATTCCCTTTGCCACTGGGATGTGCAGAGAGGCTCCCTCCTGCTGACAGCTGTAAGCCTGTAACTCAACTGGGAACAGACAGAGGGGCCTGGGGAAAAAAAAAGGAAAAACTGCTTTGGAGTCTTAGATAAGCTTTTTTCTCTGTCCAGCATGTGAGGAAGCCAGCATTAGACATGCTGGATGGTGTCAGCAGTTTTGGTAGCCTCCCAAAATGCTGTGATTTGTGTTATATTGTAGCTGTAGCTGTCTCAGGACTGTGCCCAGTGTGAAACAAGCAGCTGGGTAGCCCTGGAGAGATTTTTGCCTGAGCAGAATGTAAAGATTAAAGGACCAAAAGTCCCCCTGAAGAAAGCCATCCCCTGCCAGTAGAGCATATCTCACTGTCACATAGAGCTGGGCATCTCCCAGCTAAAACCATGGAAGAGAATCCAGCACTGTCCTCCCAACCCTGCCCAGATGACTCCAGCATGGAAATCAAATCACACTCACATAAAGGTGCCAGAGGCAGTGGAATACACAAGAGACAGGAATTGTTTGGATTGAAAATGGACACTACCTGTGCTCCTGTGAGTGAGACAGGAGTTTGGTCTGCAGAGATGTGGGAGCAAGCTCTGCCAGCAGCAAAGGAGCCCTGCTGGCAGAGCCCCCTGTGAATGGGTGCTGCAGCATTTCATCTCCTCAAGAAAACAAAAACCCAAACAAACAAACAAAAACCAAAACAAAAACAACAACAACAAAAAAACCAAACCAAAAAAAGCAAGGAAGAAAATGAAGATCCTCTCTGCTATTAATGGAAACCACTGAGGCAAAATTAGCTGGGATTATTTTTTTACCTGGCACTTTGATGCTCTCTGTATCACTTAGAAACCTGTCATTTATAAAAGCAGAGTGAAGTAATTTTGCCCACAGGGACCTGGCTTACAGAAAGGCCCTGACTGTGGTTCTCCTAATCCTGCTGTTGGAAAGGGGAGAAGTCCAAAGCAAGAAATGCTGACCTGTGTGTGTTTGTTACAGTACGAGTCTGCAATGGAGAGGATGCAGAAGAGCAAACTGTCCCATTATAAGAAAACCATGGAGGTAAGCAGGGAGGGCTTGGGCAGCTTTCCTGATGCAAACTGGCTCCAGTAAAATCTGTATCACATGTACCTCTATTTAAAGAAAGGTCAAAGCTGTGTGAGTGTGCAAGGGTGTGTGAGGGAGGGAAGGTGTCATTCCTGCTGTGAGGAGGAAGCTGATCTGCCCTGCTGCACCCACTGAAAAGTCTCCAGAAGGTTCATGCAGGATGAATGGTGCCCCAGGTCAAACAGGATTTCATTCTCTCTAGGCAAGGGTGCTTAGAGGAGTAAATGTAATTTTTCAGTGTGTGTAAGTACAATTTTAAGAACAGTGAGGGAATCTTGTAGGCAGGAAGAATCCTCTCCCATCTGGAAAGCTTGCAGGTACAGAAACTACAGGCAGCTGGGTTTGGTTTCCATTGGGCAACTGCCTCTAAAGGAAAGTATCTGCAGACCTCTCAGTGCTACAGCTGCAGGTGTACTAATGTCATGGGGTTTTTTTTGAAATGTGGTGGTTCTAAGTGCATCTCTAAGATACAGAGATGTTTGGTGCAAATAAAGAATTCTCCTGCTTCTGAGAACTACCCCAAGACTGCTGCCTGTGGGGTGCTGGCTCTGCCTCACACCTTGGAGCAATGGCCAAGGCAGCACTCACAACCACCCCACAGCCACCCTGGGAATGTGGGATCCCAGTTCATCCTTTCTTGGCTCCTGGGCAGATGCCTGGGGCACCAGTGGTGGTAGAGCAGCCTGTGCACTCCTGACCCCTGCAGGGAGTTGCAGTTGTACAAAGCAAACAATTTCAGGGCTGCAGGAAAAGGATTCAGTCTGTGCTGTCAGCCCCATTCCAACGTTTCAGTTTATTTTTCTGCCTCCTTATGATGCCATTGGGATTTTTTTCTATTGCCCTCTCTGGGCACCAATTTGCTGCCCCAGACTGCAGAGGAGGAGGTGGCTGGAACAGCTCTGGGGGGAATCCAGCCTTGCTGCCCCAGGCTCACCCTGATGTGTGATCTCTTTGCACCAGTCCAAGAGGAGCTACGAGCAGAAGTGCAGGGAGGCGGACGAGGCCGAGCAGTCCTTCGAACGCACCAGCGCCACAGGGAACCCCAAGCAAACAGAAAAGGTACTGAAGGGGGAAAAGGGGGGTTTACCCTCTCCAGGTACAAGAGAATACAATTAATCCATTCTACAGGGTGCCAGGGGCTTTGTTTTGAAATTAACCCCAAAGAATCCTCTGGGAAGGGATGAAGTTGTCTAATTAATTTATGCCAGGCTGTGATCCAATTGCTTTATGAATCCTGAAAGGAAACTGAATGAGATTTTTCTCTGAAATTACTCATTACAAAAAAGAAACAAGTCAAAAATATGTCATGCAGTTAGTTTTGCCTTTTGGTCTCTTACACTTAGTAGGTGTAGCATCTTACATTGAAATGCATCTTTTTCCTCAACATTTTCCTCCTCATGGTGAGTTTAATTTCAACTAAATTTACAGACTCAAAAATAAATCGTTGAAAATTAAGGCACTGCAGTCCTTCATTGCATCGTCTTGATACTTGCAGCTGACAATTCACTAACTTTTAATGGGAACATTTTACAGTGAAACAGATGGAGAAAACAAAATAAATGAACTCCCTTTGGCTCGATAAAAATCAGTGCAGTGTAAGCAAAAAGGATCAAAAATCATCTCAAGGAGAGGGAGTTGGTGGTGTGGAGACTCTAAAAACAGCATCAGAACTTTACATTTTATTTCCAGCATTCCCTAATCTTTGATAAGCAAACCCCTGCAGCTTAGCTACAAAGAGGGGATGGAATCCTGGTCCTGCCAAAATGACACCAAACATTTCACAGCTCCAATGGCAGCTAAACCTGACCCAGCTCCTTCCATGCAGAAGGATCCCAGGGTGCTCCATTGCCAGCTCTTCCCTGAACGTGCCAGCACCTCGGGAATGCACAGAGGCAGCTCAAGCTGTTTAATTCTGCTCAGCATTTGCAAACAGTTTGGGCCAGGAAGCAAAGAAGAATGAAACTTCTATTCCCAGCTTACTCCACATTTCCCAGCCAGCTGTGATGAGGAATATGATCATAAGAGCCCCTACCTGAGCATTGTCTTCAAGGGCAGGGGGAAGAATGCATGACACTGATGTCCAGAGCAGAGCATTACTGTGCTGCCACCCCCATCTGTGCAGAAGGACCTGAGAGTACAGACCTGTCACTGATATCTGTTTTCTCATTTCTAAAAGCTGCAGGTTTTTAGAACAGAGGACTTCTACTTAGAGTGAATTTCATTTTTAGGCTTCTGAGTTGTTATGGGAAATAATCTGGCATTTGCAAAGTATTTTAAAAGCTGTGTGCTTTTCATCTGAGTATTACATGAGGAGCTTGAAAGATGAAGAATTTTCACTGCCATTTATTTCTGCTTATAAATATCTATTAGAGAAACACATCAAACAATTGAGAAAAAACAGCTCAGCCAGCAGGCACAGCTTCAGGCTGGATCACCCTGGCTCTGAGCTCCTCTGGCAGGGATGTCTGAATGGAAAGATTTCCCTTGAAGTCATTGCACCTGTGGCTGCACCTGGGAAATTCTGGTCCCTTCTCCATTCAGCAGAACTGTGCATGAAGGGGGAACAGCCAGGAAGTTCTTGTAAGTTAGAGCCTTTCCCCTAGAGGGGAAAAGAGAGCAGGCAGCACAACAAACTGGGGCAGAGGCAAAAATGTGTCAGGAGTTAATTTGGGGTGTTTCTTTTCCTGTTTCAGAGCCAGAACAAAGCCAAGCAGTGCAGAGATGCAGCAAATGAAGCAGGTGATGCTGTTTGCAGCTGAACTATGAGTCTCCTCAGCAAAGATCTACCAGCACAGGATTTTGATAGAACACATCCAAATCACCCAGGCTGCCAGGGTTCCCAGAGTCACCCACCCAAATGTTAACAAAGAAGCCTCTAAAGAGCAGCAACCTGAGAGTCACTGACACTCCCCTCTGTGGAAATGCCAGTGTCCTGCTTGCATTAAAGAATTCACAGAAGACTTCCTTTAGGGACTCCACCCAGGGAAGAGAAGCTCTTCTTGAAGCAAGTCTGAAAGCACTGTAGAGCTCAAGTTGCCCTGAGAGAGCCCAAATCCCATTCCCCACCCATGGGCATGAGCACAGCAGTGATCTGCAGCCACAAATGTGTGTGTGGCCAGCAGGACAGGCCAGCACAACCTGAGCTGGCTCAGGAGCTCAGGCTTGTGCCTCCCTCCCCATGGAACAGCTTGCACCAAATCACATGGCTCAGCTGGCTGGGAATGGAGAGAGCCTCAGGATGCTCAGTGCCCAAGCAAGGTCCAGGCTCTTCATCTCTGAATTGTGTTATCCCTACCAAACCACACAGAGAGAATCCTTACTCTAGTACATAGCTACAAAGAAAAACCCCAATAATTATTGTGCCCCACCAGTCCCAAGCTCACATATTCTTGTGATACTCAAGCAAACCACAGGCCTGAAGTATAAGAAATCACAGGAAAGGCCCAATAGGAGGAAAGAGAGAAAGGCTGTAGCACTTTTCCCCTGACTGCTGGGTTTGTGTTGTGTGTCTGTGTTTACAGAGAACGTTTACAAGCAGAACATCGAGCAGCTGGATAAGGTCAGGACAGAGTGGGAGCAGGAACACATCAAAACCTGTGAGGTAAACATTGACTTCTGCAGAGGTGTTTGCACACTCTTTATTTTATCCCATTGGAAGATTTCAGTCTAAGGCCTGAAATGCCATCCCAAGGGTTCTGCTGTTTGCTTTATGTGGAGTTCCAACAGATGTCTTTGCAAAATTACTGCAAAAACTACAGTTTATTTAGACATAGCTGCTCCTGTATCACTGACATTCTCCTTGCTTGGTCAGCACAGCTATGTAAAAATAAAGGAGAGGAATAAGTGCAGAGGTGGGAGAGGTGCAGCAATATATGAACTGGTACATACCCCAGTCACTCTTTATGTTTATAGCACTTTGAATATTTGTCCTCTGCAATGAAATAATCTTTCAGTTGAAAGGCAGTGGTAGAGAAGCCTCTGTCTCCATTTTACTGAGGATGGACAAGGAGATTTGCACTTGGCTATTAAGTTTTGCACAACAATTTACAGGAACTGGTTGGCATCCAAATCAGGCACTCATTTGATCACAGTAATCCTTCAAGTACATTTGCCCATCTGCTAAAGTCTGATTTTGCTATATTTACTTGTTGCAGGCTTTATTTCCACATAAAATAAAATGCCAGGAGGATACATTTCCAGTTCTCTGCTTCCTCTTAAATATTCCCTATCTGAGAGGACTGAAAAGCCCCACAACTGGCACAGACATTTCCACAGATATTATGCCAAGCCTTAGTCTTCCAAAGATGCATATTTTCTCTCTTCTTAAAAAGCCAACAAACCAGTGAAGCATTCCACAACCTCACACTCTTTTTTGTCCCATATAGCTAAATCCTGGCCAGCCCACAGAGCTTGTGACCACTGCTTAATCCAAACAGCCACTCAAAAAGCAAGGGCATCTTTAGTGCCTTCTTTTAAAAGTGCTTTGTAGAGAGAAGAACTCTTGGGGTTTTTTAAACTAGCAATTACTACAAAAAGCAGCTTAAAATCCTACACTTGTGGCTGCATAATGGGGAATCTGGAAGTGCTGGGGTTGCTTGGGTCTGTGACTGAGTGCTGGACAGCCACAGCCTGAAAGTGCTGCCTGGCAAGTGGCAGCTCTGGGGTGGCCTTTGGCACAGGGGCTGTGCCACGTTGTCCTGGAATGCCCTGATTCTCCAGCAGCACCAGGGATGTGTCAAACACAGCACCCAGCTGGGCTTTTCTGGCTTTTCTGGGTGCTGACAAGGGCTTGAAAGGCCAGAGTCACTACAGTTCCTCCTTGGATTAACTGCATTTCCTGACAGGACACCATTTATCTGGAAAATTCCCTGTTGGCTCTGGTGCTGTTTCAGCAGCCTCGAGGGCCACAGGCTTTCTGTTCAGAATGAGCATCCAAAAACTCACTCTCCACCTTGCAGGCTCTCTTTAAAACCTTTACTCTCAGAAACCAGTCCCCACAGCAGCCTGCTCCCTTGACAGATCCCTTTTTCTGGGTTTCTTTAGTTGGTAAGTCATTAGATGGCAGGAAGCATACCCAACTGAGTGTTCTGCTGAATGCTGTATACATTTGTGGTGTTCTGGACATAAATACTAGCAAACAGGGATGGAGACAGATGGCTGGAAGCATCTGAGATTTTCACACCTCATAGAAAACCAAAACTTTGTTCTACTTTTAACAGTACAACGTAGAGATCAGGGTGATTTGGTTTTTTTCAAGTTTTTAAAGAAAGAACTTATCTGCCTCTTCCCCCAAATAGGTTCACACTTCTCTCTCTGCCCCCTTCCTTCTTCCTGAGCAGTGCAGCAACGTGAAGAAGCCAGACAGATGAAGGAAGGGAATAACTCTGAAGACAGAAAATTGCCTTCTCTTTACCACAAAAGTAACCTTTGATATGCAGAGTCAACTCCAGAGAGCCTCAAGTACTTTCAAAAGAGAAAAGTTTACAGAGACATTTTAGATGGCAGAGGTGGATAGTTTTGAGTTTTGCCTCTACCTCTAACATAAACACAACCCTTTCATGCCAGTACTCTACTGGTCTGTTAAACACCCAGATTTCAGTGTGATGGGCAGACAGGACCCTGACTCTGAAATCCTCAACAGCAGAGGTAGCAGTCAAATCCAGATCTGGATTCCTCTCCCCTGCTTTGTTTTTGTCTCTAAAATAGAACTTTAATTTGGTGCAACCAATTAGAACAAATTTTTGAGCATGACCAGTAGATGTAGTTTCTCCACCAACTGAAAGAACATCCTTTACCATGGTGCCCTCAGCACAGGTTTGCATCCCCAGCCCTGTCCCAGCCTGCAGAGCCAAGAACTCAACCCCACAAAGCTCCATCACGTTTCCTGTTTGGTTTTAGGTCTTCCAGCTGCAGGAGTGCGACCGCATCACGATCCTGCGCAACTCGCTGTGGGTGCACTGCAACCAGCTGTCCCTGCAGTGTGTGAAGGATGACGAGGTACAGCTGCCCTGCCCTGCCCTGCAGGGAAATGTCCACTCCTGCCCCCCCACATGCCATCCAGATGCATCTCTGCAGGCAGGCAGGCTGTGGCACTGGTGGCACTCCTTGGTGTGCTGGGGAATGCTCCCTAAACTCTGCCGAGTGTACCTGGGCTCTGACTCAATTTCAAAAAAGGCATCCAGTCATGGCCTGAAAAGTGGAAGATGTAAAGAACACAGTAGATTTGACTTTGAATGGTTGTTTCCTGCTATTAATTTCTCTATTGAAAAAGTTCTCGATTGCCTTTGTCCTGCTCTCTTTAAAGACCATCCAGAGCTAAACAGGGGTGTTTACAGGAATATTGGTACAGGGGGCAGGCTGAAGAGCTGCCAGGTCAGACATCTACCAAGTATAAGGTGTTTCTTAAGAGGACAATTACTACAAGAGCATTGTTTGTTAATTCAGTGTGAAATGTTAAAAGTTAAATTAAACTCTTGGATTCTGTTTTGTAGATGTATGAAGAGGTTCGGGCCAGCTTGGAGAACTGTGTTGTAGAGTCAGACATAGACTACTTCATTAAGACAAAAATGACAGGAACACAACCTCCAGGTAATTATTCCTACTGGCCTTGTCAGATGGCTTGTGCAGTACAAGTCCTTTGGAGGTGAAACCAGCTGGAGGAATTCCTGCTCCAACTTTTCATTCCCACCTGCCATGGCTCACTTCCCCCACACTATGCTGCCATCACTGCCTGAGTGATGCTCTAAGTGGGATAGCAGAATGATCCAGCTTAAAAATAACCCTCCAAGGAAGAAAAAACCTGTTTTGGCATTGCAGGCAGGCTCACTTCACAGTACAGCTGAATTGACACTGCTAAGGAGGTGGCAAATTGCCTCACAGAAATGGCAACTTCAGCTTCCTGCAGTGTGACAAGACAGAGCCACCTCACCAGTAACTGCACCCAGTGTCCCATTGGCAGAGGTGCTGCCTCCTCATTTACAGCACAGAGAAGTTTTCTATTCTGTTCCACATGCCCAATGGGCAATAACAAATCTTCTGCTCTCTGGAAGTTTGCATAAGCCAAGACTTTGGCTGGGAGGAATTCTGAATGGAATTGGCTTTGCCCCAGCACACAGAACTGCTGTCAGGTTCACAGGCTCTGCCATTCAAGCCAAAGCTGCCTTTTCCTTGACTTCAGTGCTCAAAACCTCTGGTCTGAAATGGAGATTGACCCAGCATGAGGCAAAAGCAGGTGGAGAATGAAAACCTGCTGCTCCAGGGCAGGAGTTCTCCAAACACCCTGCAGGAAAGGAGTTGTCTGACGTGTCACATGGCCAGACACAAACCACACCTGTACTTCAACAGGCAACACAAGAGAGTTACATAAAACCCTTCATGCTAGGAGTTGTACAGGTACAAAATCAGGGCCTGATCCCTGGAGATAATTATCTCCTACAAGAACAAGTTCCACCCCTTTGATTTCACTGCAGAGCTCAAAGCTGGCAGGAATTGCACCCCAGGCCCTTCCTCAGCAGAGCTGGGTGCTGCCACTAACTCAGCACTGAGCTAACTGAGGCCTGCTTTTCACTCAGCCTTTTTGCCATTGCTCTTACAGTGGCTAAAAGTTGGGATTTTGGGAATTTTTGTAAACTAGTATATTGATACTGGTACACTGGATGCCATTTTGCTGCTATAGTTTATTCTTCTTCACACAGGGATTTAAATTCACTGATAAGGAGAATTTACCCAGGAAAAATTGCATTTTCAGTGGCAGAAAGGAGAACTGTGCCTTGCAACAGTGTGAAACAAATTCTTTTTACCAAGAAATGTGTAATTCTTAGCTGGTGTTTCTTGGTTTAGGTTTTTGGGGGTTTTTTCCTATTTAAGATTTGTCATTCTCCAGTCACCTAGGAAATTTCTACAAAAAACTCTTGGCCATGTCAGAGTCATTTCTAATAAGAACTAGGTGGAAAAAAAAACAACCTTGAGAGCTTTATGAAAGGCAAGGAAAAACCTGACTTGTTTCTTTTTTGTTGTTTATTTTTGTCACCTTCTAGAAAACGACAGAAAATGTTCTGGAAGCAATATCCTCATTTCTCCACAGCTCTGGCTAATGAGTGTGCACTGTAGCACGCAGTGAGCTGTTGATCTGTGCTATTATTTGCAAAAGGCAGGAGGAAACCCAGGTGTCATTCTGCATTGTGTGGCAGCAGAACTTCAACCTGACCAAACCTTCCTGATGGTCTTGCTCCCTTCCTTTTCTACCCAGTCTTACAATGCCCTCTAGACTGGAAACTGCACCAGGGTGACAATGCAGAAGGGCAACAGGAGACCCTTAAATTGGTCAGAAATCTCCCTAATTACTGTGAGTCTTATTTGTAGGGATTGTTCACACTCTCTAGCTCTGTGTGCCTGCTCTGCTCTGTATCCTGGCTGATGCACTGTGAGAATGTCAACAGAACCTTTAGCCCCAGTCTGATGTCTTTGTTGGCGTGCTGCTATCAGGGCTGAGATAAAACACTCTCACAGGCTGCTCTCGTGTTTGCTTGGCTCTCACTGGAGGCTGTGTGGCCACCAGCTGTGAAACTGCACTGGGAGCTCTGAGCTGACAAATAAATCTATCTGTAACTATTTCATCTGGAAAGTTACACTTGGAAATGGTCTGAATTTCAGCCTTAACGACACCATAGGGGAGAGAGAAGGAACTGCAACGTAAATGTGTTTGAGAGAACAAAACCCAAATATCTCTGGGTAAACAGCAAATAAGCTCTCAGGAGGCGGATGGGGGAGGTATGAAAGGTGGGGAAACACACAAGCAAACACCAGGAAATTGCTCGTTATTGCTGCAGGCAATAACACTCAGAAACATCCCCGGCTTTGGCAAAAATTCCTGACTGAGGAAAGAAGAAATAAAATGTGCCACAGCAAATTCTGTCATGAATCTGGTTTAGGGCACTCAGTGACCATACTCTGCCCCCTTAAATCCTGAGCTTTGAGGCCACAGAAGGAACAGCCATGGAGGAAACTGCCTTCCTCATTAGGGCAGTCACAGCTCCTGGAATGGGCCTCAGGCCGAGGGTGCCTGGCCACCAGGGCCATGGCTGTTCACAGCCACTGGAATGGCTCTGTCCAGCCCCCAGGTCCCCTGAGCTGCTCCAGCCTCATTCCAGGTGTGACAGACAACTGCTCCCTTTGAAAATTTAAAGAGGTTTATTAAACCTTAACAAAAATACAACAAAGGACTACATAAGGGAAAAGCTGCAGTGCTGGGAACTGCCCCTCATGGATACCACATGGCCAGTTCCCTTCAAGATGGGTGCTCAGTCTTTTATACCCCTGGGGGTGGCATCAGCCAGCCCTGGCCCCTCCAAAGTCTGTCAGTCAGCTCTTCTGTGCCATTTATCAGTGCAGACTGCTTTGTAACTGGATTGGAGCTCAGGTGTTGCCATGCCCACCCCCTAAGCATCCCCAAGCTTTTCCATTCCCACCTGCCCATGCAAGGGACACCTGTGCAGCTTCCTTTACCTGTCCTAGACAGCCCTGGCTGTCTGATGGCAACAATACAGGGGGGAAAGGGAACTATGGGAAGAACAGAGGACATCTAAACTACAATAACAGAACCATACATCACTAAAGCTTCTCCTAATATTCACACAATAGTTATCCCTTAATTGTGAGAGCCAATCATCTCATTATCCATCTATAACACAGGTGAGGGCAGGCAGGTGCTGCCCTGAGTTTGCTCCAGCAGCCCCAGGGCACATTGTGGCAGGCAGCAAACAGAGTTTTCTCAGGGGTTCCTGTCTGAACATCTGTTTCCTCACCCTGTGCAGATGCCATAGGCTACGAGAGCTACTACAGCCGGGAGCGCAGCCCCAGCCCCAGCCCGGCCTGTGGAATGATCAAGAGGTGAGGCCAGAGGTCCCTTCCCACAGCAGCAGCCCTGCCTGGGCACAAAACACCCCTGGGAGGCCATGGCTCCCTCCAGTGGAGCAGGTAGCAGTGAGTGTGACTTGAGAGAAGAACTGAAGGTATTGAAATGCAGTGAGAGTGATCCTGGCGTGCCCCAGTGGGAGGAGGGACAGGGGATGAGTTCATCACACAATTACTGGGCCGGCAGTGGGGAGGGAGCAGCCAGAGCTTCCTCTTTCCTACTGAGTCAGGGCACAGAACAACAAAACCAGTTTGTTCCAGCGAGGGTGAAGGTGAATGTGGCTGGGAGCAGAGGCTGGAGGAGCTTTCCTTTGGGGCCATTCCTCCTCTGGGGCCACTCCTCCATGCTTACAGCACCACTCAGCTGAGCAGAACAAAGAGCAGCTCTCTCTGTCTGGATCCAAGGGGGAAAACACAGGATGGAAAAACTGTGATGATCAGGGAGGCAATTTTCCTCATTCTGATCCCTTTCTGCTGGTAAATGTTGGAACATGGATGCAGTCATAACAGCAGAAGAGCACGGTGCCTCTATTGGTTTAAATATTTTATACTAAAAAGGGCATCACAGTTAAAGCAGCAGAAGAGATTTAAAATTTAACAAGCCCTATGACATGGCAAGGACAAGGAGCAGGCAGTGAGCTCCCACTTGGAATGTGGACCAGGCTTGCCAGGGAGCTGCTCAGGGTTACACACAAGGCTTTGTTTTTCAGTTGGAAACTGGATCTTCTCTAATAATGAATTCAGTGCTGCATCCTGTGCAGTTACATAAGACAATTGTCCTGCCATTCAGAGCAAACTGTGAGCAGCATGGGCAAGGAGCCTGGAGAGACTCAGCCTGAGTCTTTCAGGAACTCTTGAGAGAGGAAATCCATTTTCCAGAAAAACTGAATGTTCACTAGCTGCAAAATCAGACCCTTTAAATATACCTTAAGCATGCAATGCTATTTCTATCTCTGCTTGAGAATCCTAACCCATTTTCTCACTTTGCTTAGTCTTCAGTACCCAGCTGTGATATAGGAAATAACTAGGGATAGATTAAAATAAAAATTCACTTACACTCACAGCTTTTAGAAAGGCTTGTTACACAAGCTCTGTATTTTAAATTGTATCAGGGTTTTCCTCAAACACAAAGAGATGTTAATCTCTTATAAGCAACTGACAATTTTCATCATTTTAACATTGTGGAATAATTGGAGTTTCACACCATGATCCTTTGGCTCTACAAAAAAAAAAAATTATCTGCTGCATTTCATGCACAATTTAGTGAAGGCTGATGGTTCAATAGTCTGCTGCATTTTTAAAAACACATTTTTAATGGAAGATAAATATATCTATAGCATAAAAGAAAATAGAAGGCCATGGGAAGAGATGACATCTACTCTGTGAAGCAGATGGAGGGAAGGCTGAGTCAGAGCTGAGATGAAGGAATGCTCATACCAAGGCCTGTTCACTCATTTTGGTTTTGGCTTCTCTTGGTTCTGCAGATTCTCTGGACTACTGCATGGGAGCAGCAAAAACAACACAGAAACTGCCACTCCTCCAGCCCCTCCTCTGGGTATGCTCTGCAGGAAATCAGTTTACCAGATGTGTTTGTTTTAGATTGTGTTGCTAAACCAGGCTTTGACATGGAGCAGAAGTCTATAGCAGATATTCACATGTTGGCAGGCAGGAGTAGTTTGGAGATTCATTTTGCTTGGATGTATATTAACAAATTTCCCAGTTTAAAGTGCCAAATAATCCACAGAGTCTTCAGAACCTCCATCTAGGCAGGGGGGGCCTGCACATTAAGAGCAGCAGTCTGACATAGATATTAGTTTTCTCCTTGTGCACCATAACTAGTACTAAAAAACCCCACAGAATACATACAATTTTTAACACACCAGGCATGTGGTGTGTTAATACAAATATCCATCTCACCTCACAGTTACACTGCTGTCTTGTAATCCTTCTAGCTAGGAATTGATCAGATGATATTTAAAATACAGTATTTTGACTATGTAAAAGGTAACAGTTTATGACATTTTTATTGATTGGATATTAAACAAAAGCATTTGAACTGTAGTTCTTACCAAAGAAAAGTTGTTTTCAAGCAGCTTTAACAACTGCCTCTGCCAGCCCTGCCTGCTTGGGCACCCAGAGGCACAGCCCAGACTCTCTCTTGCTGCACTTGGAGCTCAGCAGGGGAAGCCCCCAGACAGATGCTGGGAAGAAATGAGAATTCCCTAATTACAACAAGCTGTATTAAAACAAAACATCTGCAAAAAAAGGTGATATCCATGACAAATAGGTACGTGAGAACTGTATAAACCCCTGGAAAATGTCTGCTGACCCATTGGCACAGTATTTTCCATTTTTCTCAAAGGGAAAAGGAAAGTCCTGTGTGAGCCAGGGAGCTGCTAGAATTTTACACCCCCAGTAGCAACTTCTTAAACCATTTTAATCAGTGTTTCCCTCCTTGGATGACTTGGATTGTGTTTTACCAGGGGAAACCTTTTTCCCAACCTGAGGCTGAAGCTCATTTCTGGCCTCCCACAAAGTTCAATGGGTGCATTGTCATCCCATCAATGGGGGACAGTTTTTGTGCAAGATTTACCTACAGCTCACAGCAGCTTTTCTATATGTGTGCATCTCCAGGCAGGGAGAGAACAGAAAGCCTTGTATTTGTGAACTCTTGCATATGATCCCATGCTTTTATAAGCAACTGAACTCTTTGTTTCTGTGCTGGGTATTTATTCCTTATTTCCCCCTCCCTTGCAGAGAGAACAGAAGGAGTCTATGCATCCATCGTTGTAAATGAAAAAGCTGAGATCACATCATCACAGGACTACAGAGTGCTCTATGACTACACAGCACAGGTAAAAAAGGCTTCAAAATAAACACTTCACAGAGTCACATTTAAAATAAGTGAGGCTGATTGAAACATCCTGAAAGTGTCAATTCTGTGAAGGAGATGTTACTGTCATCTTACAGCCAGGACATGCTCTGTCCTGCTCCAGTTTAGCACATGGGTTCTCCATGCTGGAGAGGGCAGAATCCCATAAAGGATTTTCCTTCCTGTACCACAGTGGATGTGGTTCATCTGCCAGCTTAAAGAGAACAATCTACATCCTGAGCTGGGATATTGAACTCTCCCTGACTCCAGTCCTAACTAGGCAAAATACCATTAGTGAAAGGTTGTGAATGGACTGGTTATAAATATTTGCTAATTCAGATGGACTCCAGATCCTGGACTCCAACCCCTCCTGTTTCACATGTCAGTTTAAAGGTTCCTTTTATTAGCTTTAGATCAGCAGAAGAAACAGCATCCAGGATGTTTTATGTCTCAGTGCAGAGAGCCTCACACCAAGGGACCTGCCACCAACAGCCAACCTTGAGGAAATGTGACAGTGACAAAATGATAAATGCCAGATAAACAGATGAAAACAGAAAAAGCTCAAAAGGAGCACTTTCCCTTAGGGACAGCAGTATTCCAACACCTTTTATTTGATGTTGGTTTTTTTTTTTTTTTTTGCTTCATTTTAAACTTTCTTTTATTATTTACATGAAATTTCATGCAAGCACAGTTGAAAACACCTCACTGTTAATGGCAGTTCCCCTAAGGAGACTACTGGATCACCTCATTTCTCCAGAAGTCCCTTAAAACTGTGCTACACAGGGATATTCCCTGCTGAGAAAAGAGCCTGTTACTACCTTTAGTATATTGTGCATTGAGGCCTCTCATTTTTTAAGTCCATTCTTACCGACTCAGGTGCATTAAATTCAGTTTTAGCTGACACCTCAACCATCTCTGGAAGCCTCCCTTATGCTGTTTTCTATTTACTACACTGTGGGCAGCAAAGTGGTTTCCTATGGAAAATAGGACAGCACCACTGAACACTGATGGCTGCCTGGGAGCTCAGGGAGAGCTTATTTGCAACTACAGCATTTGTCTGGGGATGAAAGTCACTGCTGTCCCAGAGTCACTGTCCCCCACTGGTCACTGCTGTCCCCTGCTAAAAGAACTGAGACCTATTTCAGGCATGGATTAGCAGAGGCACTGTTATCCCCCTTAGGAATTAAGCTGTGCTCTATTTAGCAACACCTGCAGACTATGCAGGTCATGGTGAGCTGCTTTAGGAGAGTGCTGTTTAACCCTTTGTGGACTTGCCCAGTGATAAAACCATCAGGTTGTGCAGGAGGAGGCACCCTGGAGGCTGGGGAAATCTGAGCATCTTAAAGAAATAGCCAAAATGCATAATCCCAGAATCAGGACTGTTGATGAAGAGCAGGATTAAAAAACCCCACCAGATACTTCCTGGGCCCCCTGTGCTGTCAGGCTGTCCCGTTTCTCTCCCTGTCTCCTTTCAGAACGTGGATGAGCTGGACATCAGCGAGGGGGACACCGTGGTTGTGATCGCGGAGAACGACGACGGCTGGTGGACAGCAGAGAGGAACGGCCAGAGGGGCTTCGTGCCAGGCTCCTACCTTGAAAAGCTTTGATGAAAAAGAGCCCCAGTCCTCAGACTTTGCAAATATTCTATTACTGAAAACAATCAGCACACAAGGTCTGCTTCAGCTGACCAAGAGCATCCCAATAATAATGTTTTCTACAACCACCAGTCAGGAAATAACCAACTGACCATGCTTTTCTCTCCCTTGCTCCTGCTTCATCCCACTGTTCTCCTGGCCTACACTCTCTGAAAAACCTCCTGAGAGATCAGGACTTGCATGTTTTGGCACTCAGCACACTGTGCTGCAAGCAGTGTTTCAGAGCTTGGTGATCCTGGGAGGAAAATCCTGCCCAGATCTCAGCTGTGCAAAGAGAAAGATCACAGAAGCAAGTGCAGTTTCTGCAGGCTGGAGAACTGTCCCCAGCCAGCCTGGGAGCCACCCTTATGCCATGACAGCCAGGTTCTCTGCCATGGATCCCTTTCTCCCCATGCACAGGCCATGCTGGCATTTTTGAAAGAGGATGGTTTATCAGTCATGAATGAAAATACAAAAAACAGCAAATGCACCCAGAGAGGAGCACCAGGACACATCCCTTGTATGAAAACTTGAGGCACTCCCCATCACAACCATCTCCTAACACAATGGAATCCATGGGCTCTGCTTTGCTCTGCATTCTGGGACAGATGGTGGGCCCAAGATTTGCTTTTGCCTTGGCTGGAAGGTGTCCCTAACACCTCTCTGGGATTCTGAAGTTTAAAAATCCAACAACACAAACAGCAGCTAAGCCAAGCCTCCAGCAGTGCTGCACTGCCCTGATTCCTCTCCTGTGAGCCCAGAGAATTGCAAATCACCTCCCCTGCAATGCCAGCAGGGCAGCCTCCCCTCCCTTCCCCTGCTCAGCCCCTCCTGCCCAGGCTGCTCTGGCTCCCTGTGCTGCCTCAGCCTCTGCACCTCTGTGATTGCACCACAGGGACACCCTGGGCCCTTTCCAGCCACCCCTCATGTGCTCATTCTGCAACAAAACCTCTTCAGAGGTGTTGAACTATGCAGGCTCACTGTATTTCACAGATTTCAACTCTATCAGTCTTTCTAGTTTAATATTTAAGAATGTTTCCAACTGTTGCTGTACAAGGGATTGATGGATAGTTTCTGCCATTCTTCCCTTTTCAGTAATTCAAGATAGTTCAAAAACTTTTAAACCTGGTGATTTAATTTGAATAGAGCAAACTATTTCTGGGGGCAGAATGACCATTTGCCAAGGTTTCAGGCCTTAAAACTGAATCAAGACAATGAAAATTAATCCTATTGCTACCTAAAAGGCATGGAGGAGAGAGGGACTGTTAGCTCAGACACACAAAAAGTACAAGAGAAATCAGGACAAAAGGAAGAGGTGTAATGATCAATGCAATCTTTTCTTAAATGAAACACAGTGAAGGTCAGAGGTACATGCAGTATCTTATTTGAATTCTGCCTTTAAGGATGGAACAGAAGTTCCAGGCCCTTTCCCTCTGGCTGCCTGCAGTGCTTTGCACAGGCCCTTGTCCTTCTCCCCAGTCCCCCAGCACAGCCACAGTAGGGCTGGAGGGCCCTGAGCCCCTGGCACCAGCACAGGGCTGGGATGGCACTGAAGGCAGCAGAGTGACAGCAGCACTGCCCAGGCTGGAAGGGGAAGGAGAGGCCTCTGTGACACACCTCAGGTGACACAAAGGACAGCACTGGTGGAGGCTGCCCAACAACCACAGCATCCCTTCTTAGCTACAGCAGGAGAGGAAACCAAAAGCACAAGAGATTTAATGTATTCACTTCTTGAACACTCAATCTTCCACAAAGAAGACTGTAATGAACCAATAAATAAGGAAATAAATTTAGATAGATATTTTGCAGATTATCTTAATTAAACAGAAAAATACCAAAACCCCAAACCCACTGAGATGCACCTTCCCTATTGATGTGGGACACACAGATTTTCCAGGACTGCTCATTTCCCTGCGGGCCCAACTTCACACAAGTTACTGCAGGGCCTGCTCTGGATTGCCCTGAGACCCAGCTGCAGATCATCTTTGCCTCCATGGAGCACATGGTCTTCATCACCAACAGACTGGTGGAATGGTGGCTGCTCTTTCTCTCCCATCAAATCATTCCATATTTTTGCTGTTAAAGTCAGGATACCAATTTCCTTTCTACCAATCTCTTCTTCTATCAAGTAAACACTGTTGAATGGCAAGAGGCTATAGGTATTTCAAAATCTCCCCAGTGTCACAGCATTTGGGTCCCACATGCTAACTCCAGACTGTTCAGGAAATGAAAAAGCAGCAGCAGTGTTTTCTCATGAATCCTCTGCTTCACATTGTCTAGATATGGCTTGGAACTACTTATCAGCCAAGTGCTTCAGTTTGCCCTATCTGCATGGCAGCACTTGTCACAAATAGAACAGAGATATCAAGGAATACCCACACCCTCTGAGAACAGCCACATTTTAGGTGTCATCCATCTACCCACCCCCATCAGTAGGAAAAGCAGGAAGGTCAGTTGTAGGTTACTGCCTTAATAACATTGCCATTATTAACATTTCCTCTCCAGTTTGGTAACATTTGGGCAATAAAACTGACATAATCAAGTTATTATTCAATTTTCAGCTAAGGTGGGAAGCTGAAATGGGCCCTGTCCAGTGGCATTCTTATACTAAAGTCAAAACACGTATATTGTTTTCTTTTACCATTTACTAGCAATTAAGGAGAAGAGCAGGAAAACCTGTATGAAATAACATTTAACCAATGACAACCACACATAATCAGGAAATGTCTGCAAGTGCAGGGCGAGGTCCATCTCTGCACAGAACAGATTTCTGCAGATTAAGAGCCCACAAGCCAGTAATAACAACAAAGTAGTATCAGACTAGAAACAGAGATCCAAGAGACCCAGCTCTTGGACAGCCAACACAGGCAGGCCTCCTGCCAAGCTCAGTGATCCATAGAGCCACCAGCTCCAGCATTTCCAACAACCAGGCAGCTAAGAGGAAGAAATCAACCTCTTCCCAGCTGGGCATGTAGCAACAGCAGGAGCACAGTGACTGCTCAAGGTTTGAAGTGTTTGCCACCTCCCCCAGGACCCCCAGCTTGAGCTCTGTAGTGTGAACAGCCCAGCACACATCAGCCAGAGTGATAACAGATCATGGGCATGAAACTCTTACCTTGGCTTCCTTCCTGTCTCAAGAGCTGAACTTGTGGTCTGAGCCTCCTCTCCAGACCTAATTTTCTCCCAGTTGCAGCTCATCCCTCACTGATTACTGAATGCAGCTGAAGTGGAAGCACATGGATGCAAGAGGAGAGCATTTCAGCCAAGCACCAGGTGGGTGTCTGACAGGAGCCTGGGTGGGCACTGAGGAACACCCAGCTCAGCTCTGGTGGGTACCTCACACACTCTGGGCTACCACAGAAGCTCCTGGCAGTATCACTGTGCTGGGGCTGTGCTGGGGCTCTGGTGGGTAACTCACACACTCTGGGGTACCACAGAACCTCCTGGCAGTATCACTGTGCTGTGGCTCTCACACACTCTGGGCCACCACAGAAGCTCCTGGCAGTATCACTGTGCTGGGGCTGTGCTGGGGCTCTGGTGGGTAACTCACACACTCTGGGGTGCCACAGAAGCTCCTGGCAGTATCACTGTGCTGGGGCTGTGCTGTGCAGCACAGGGGACTCTACATCAGTGCTATCCAAACATGATATGAAAAGTCACTGCTCTCCTCCAGTGTGGAGTGGTAACAACTCTGCAAGGGACAGGACAAACTGTAGAGGCCTGAACTGCAGCCTGGACTGCTCAGCTCCATCTTTCTCCTGGCTTTCTTGTTCTCCAGCTTGCAGGGCTGGGGCATTGGACACAAGAGCACTCAGCAGCCACACAAATTCCAGTACTTCCCTTGTCCTTACACAGAACTACACTCAGAGCTAGTGAGCAAGACAGGAAACAAAGTTGTGATGCTGAGTCTTATCTGCCTTCTGGAAAATAAATGACTGCTAAGGGACTACCAGGGCTGATGGGCTGGGTTTTGTAGGGGAAGAATGTTTGTATGGAGAATGAGATTCTAGAAGAGGAATAAGTGTCCTCCCTGTGATTATGTTATTAACAAAGTGCCAACACTGCATTCACTTGAGAGAGCAAAGAACTACTCAAACTGTTAACCATCATCTACTCTTTGTTAGCAATTACCTAAATTCAGCAGCCAGCTCACATTTTGCTCAGAGCCACAGTTATCTCCAGATTTGTGCACTCCTGGATCCTGCACAGTGCAAATCTGATCTGTTTCTGGAATAGCTGGATAATCATATTTCCATCAAATTAGCCAGTTCCACATGGTACAGGGCTCAACTTGTCCTTCTACCAGCTGCTAAAGGATGGCTGACAT
Source organism: Setophaga petechia (assembly GCA_024362935.1). Lineage (NCBI taxonomy): Eukaryota > Metazoa > Chordata > Aves > Passeriformes > Parulidae > Setophaga > Setophaga petechia. Next base: position 16,420,682 of record JANCRA010000016.1, read on the forward strand.
CTGATCTGGGACAAAGCTGCAGGGGCACCATTAAGAGCACATTTGCAGCCTATCACTGCTGGGTGACATGTGGCTGCAGCCATTCTGTCCCACACACTGGCCCGAAAGGAAAATTTACTGAGTTGTTCTATTCTGACTGAAAACACAGACTAAATTTCGCTTTTAGATAGAAAACTCTAACAGAAATCACCGTGTATTCCCAGCAAAATCGGCAGAAATCAGAGTTGACATCCCTGAAATTTCTATGGAGATCCAAAATCACCAGGCAACAGAACTCAACTTGAAGCAGAGCTTCGAGTTTATAACCAGGGATTCCACATATCATCCTGAGGGTACAAAAACAGCTGGGGGCAGAGGTGAAGTGGGAACAGATACTCTAAGATGTTTGAAAGCAGGAGGAATTTTACTTACCAGATCTAAAAGAACCATTGTTAACCAGATTTGGAAGCTTAAACCAGCACTCGTATCCCAGCTTTGCTGCCCTTACCAGAATTCCATCGAACACCAAATCAAGGCAGACATAAAGAGAAGTAACCAGTGTGTTAATGGGTGCAATGCTGAATGAGCCACAGCTGTGAAAGTGGTGCTTTGAAATTCTCTTTGAAATGTAGCCTCTGCCTCAGGGTAAATGGACACACAGCACAGCCCAAGACATTCCAGCCCGAACTTGAATGAAATTTCCTGCGTGTCGGATTACACACTTGGATTGTTCAAGCAGCCCAGGCTAAACTCTTGAATAAATCAATGGCTTCGTGAAGCAAAGGTATGACTGGAGAAGGCACCTCACCCCTCAACTTCCCCAGTCATCGTGGGGGGCTGTAATCCGCTCTGTCAGCGAGCTGAAAATCCTCCTGGCACACTCAGCACTTTGGTGATTGCTCAGTCTCAGACCCACCCTAAACAAGCGAGCACTGGGTGGTGGTCGGATCAATATTTGCAATGGGAAATCTCGTACAAAAGGACAAATTTTATTGTGTACACAGTGCTCGTTTTGTAACAGGACTGGCTGGCTCTGAGGAAGGTGGTGCAGAAATAACGCTCACACTCAGTGCAGGGAGCCTGTGGGGGAGTTCAGAGCATTCCCTTCCACTCTGCAAGGACACAAATGCTCAACAGCTGCATCCAAAGGAGGATTGTTCTGAATTTTTAAGCCGACAGCAGTCCATGGAGGAACTTCTTGGGAAAGTGGTGAACTTTAACCTTGCCAGGATAAGAATGCTAACGTAAGTGTGAATGGGAAAGCTTTCAATGCACTGATAGACGTGAGATGCGCTTTGTCTTTAGAGAAAGGCTGCACAGCCCTTCTTGTGTCTGAGCCCCGGCTGAGGAAGGGAGACTGAAGTGACAGTGACTTTGTTCCGCTAAGTGGCAGCTAAAGGTTTCACTAGGTCACTGCTCAATTCAGCAGCCATGGGAGGATGCAAAACCAAAGAGGGAGAGAAAGCATCTGGAGAAATGCATCCTCCCTGCTCTGCAGGATCCTGTGCCAGCTTTTATAACCACAGCACTTATCAGCACAAGTTCTAAATTTAACTTCTGTTTCCTCTGTCTGTAATGTATCCTCAGTGCACCACCTCTCAATGTTGAAGGTGCTACTGTACATGGGGAAACAAAGCTATCAGGATAAATGCTGGATTTAAGCTTTCAAAATGGCCATTGCACTCGAAGGGCAAAAACACTTTACAGAGTGTGAGGCTACCGCACCAAGCATGCTTCCCAAGGACGGGGCATTCTTGCAGGGCTGGAAGTCCAAGGAGTGCTTAGTTCTGCAGGGTGTACTGGGAGTTGACTCCTGCCTGTTGCCTGTGAGGTGCTGGGTGAAGGCTGGTACAGGACTCAATGCCACCCTTGCCACAGGGCCTTATCCCTCTCCTCCTCTCAGCTGAGAATGTATGAACACCACCCCTGCACACTCTCATGTGTGCCAGACTTGTTCCATGCAATTCAAGGGCAGACTCATTCAGGCAAGAGCAGAGCCTGCTGCTTCCCTTGTCCAGCTGGGAGAAAAACTTCAGAACTCCATTTCAGAAGTGGTTTTCTAGAGCAGACTGCTTGTGCATGCAAGGCATCCGAGATACTCTCAAACCCCACAACTCCAGTGGTTTGCCCAAGTGTTTTATTTGCATGAGGGAAGTGAATTCCAATTCTTCAGTCACAGCTTGACCTAGCAAAGATCTGACAGGACAGTTACCCTGAAAAATGCCTAATTATTCTCTGAAGTGGGGCAGGAGCCCAGTTGGTGAAATGAGCTGGTAGCTGAAGCACCACACATCCAAATGCAGGCAAAGCTGTCTATTTTCTGGAGTGCCAACAGGAACAACTCCATGGTCCCACACTGCTGTGGCTCACATTACCCCAGGAAACCCAGTTTGCAGGCTTCCCTCTGGCAAATAAAGAAGTTTCAACTCAAAAACTCTGACATAGCTTTAGCATTCAGGGTCAAGAGAAGCAGGTGAGAGAAAATAAGTGGTTGAGTGCATATCACCAGAAAGAAGTGCTTCTTTGCTTGCTCCAGAAGGATCACCAAGTCTCAGGTCCCCAGACAGGAGCTCTGATAGCTTCTCACTTGTGCAGGTTTAAGTTCACATCCAGACTTAATCTACAAACTCTGCCCTGCTTTTAAATGTTGAATGAACTTCGTGTTTATCTACAGTGTAACCTCACAAAGAACAAATGAACTCCTGTCCTGGAGTGCAGACACTGAAAGAAGCAACATCTGTTGCCAGGCACAGATCCAGCAGGGATTACTGCAGCCACAGCAAGGAGCAAATCAAAGGCATATGCCTGGACTAAATATGTATTGTGAGCACAAAACCTGTATTGTGAAGGCAATTGCCAGACTGAAGAAATAAAGGACTGGGTGAACAAATCTAACATTTACCTCTGCCACCCTGGGCAGCTGCCAGGACATTAAACACGTCCAGGGTGCAGCACATGGCCATGGAGCAGCTGTGCTTCCCCAGCACCTCCTCCTCCACCCAGGAACAAGTGTCCTGCAATTTGGCATTATTTTAAATACCAAACCATGTGTTAAGGTATACAGAAGGAAACACAACTTGCTACAGGATTACCTCAGGACTATCTTGTAGGTTTTTGCAGATAATCCTTTCATGGGGTGGTAGAAGGGCAAGGTTTACACCTGCTGCTGTGTAGGGCACAGGCAAACTGTGACTGCCCCATCAAAATCACATCATACCCAGACTTTCAGCAGATCAGCAGTAACATAATTCTGCTACCTGCCAACGACTTTGCTCTCTCCTAATCAGTGCCAAAACTGAGACTGACAAAAAGCAAGCACAGTTATCACAACAGACATGAGAGGTCCGTGCTGAAGCAGTCCAGGAACAGGAGACTGATCTGCAGGACAGAGGGAAACAGGCCAAGACTGCCAGCACCTCACCCTCCCACAGCCAGGCACAGCCTACAGCAACCACTTCACAGGCACTGCATCACATCAGCAGCTTGGCAGAGGAAGCTTTGTGCTCACATCAGTTCAGATGTGGCGCAGATGGAAATCTGCTCTGTGCCTTTTAGCAACAGCCCAAGCTTACATCATGGTTTAAAAGAGGCTGCCCTCAAGAGAGCTTTCCAACTGCTCAATGCAGCTCCAGGGGAGCAGATCAGCTCTGAGAGGCCCAAAGAAGTAAAACTAAGCCTGTTATGTGTAGCAAGGACAGCTGCCCCAGTCATAGGGGTGGCACCCAGGAGCAAAGACTGCAAGGGGCAGGGTAGAGGCTCAGGTGGCATTCTCCAAGCACCGCAGCCACCCCAGAGGGTGCTGCTGCTGCAGGACACAGCACACAGAACACCAAAGATCCACTGCACTTGCAGACTTGTGCATTCCAGAGGGATTTGTCTCAGGCCCAAGATTAAGTCAGTTACAAGATTCACTAACTGTCCTCTGAAGGCTGTCACTGATACTATTATCACAAGTGCTTATCTCAAATCTCATCTGAAACTGTCCTCTTTTGGCTATCAAGGCAGAAACTTCTTTTTTCACTAACTTTGGTAAACTGAGCTTGTTAGACCACCTCTCCTCTGTTTAATAAGGCAAATAGAGATGATCATGCCTGACTAGACCACAACCTGAATGAGACCCTCCTATTAGGGTGCTGAAAGGCAGTAAAGCACTGGGCTTGCACTGCAATGTACTTAAGTCACTTTAACAGCAGTGAGAACAACAAAACCCAATTAAAAACACCCCTGAAGGCAATTCTAATTTCCTGTGTTAAGCCCCAGTGGATCAGGCTGCAGGAGAGCTCCATGCCTGTGTGCTCCACGCAGCACACACAGATTCACTCAGTCTGAACCATTTCCTGTGCAGTCTGAGCCCTCTCAGACTCCTCAGCTACAAGAGAGCCAAGAAGAAATTCATACAGGAACTTAAAAGACCAGACAGAGGAATCAAGGAAAAAAAAAAAAAAGAGCTATAATGAAACTAAATCAGCCCTTGTCCCCTAAAATGCACTGCCAGATAGGAATGTATGAATGAGGAAAGCCAAACTACAGCCACACCAACACTCCTGCCTAATGCAAGTCAAAGTTTATTACTTTTGTTCAGTAAGGGAAGGCACAGACCTACACCACTTGCTCCCAGCTTCAGTGAACCACACAAAATGTGGTGTATTAGACCCTTGCAAGTCTGTGTTTGGTTGGCTTTTTGGGGGGAGTGTGGGGATGTGTGAAGTTGGATTTTGTATTTTAGAAAACCCAAACACCACCAAAACTTCATTCACAAATCCAAGACCTACTACAAACTGTGCAATTCAAAAAGGTCGCTTGAATTGAAGGTTCCTAGAAAAAACAAATTCACAGCAGTTAAAAGTTCAGTTGGGCTTTGTTCAGACTATAAAAAAAAATTGTAAAATATTGAGTAGTTTCCATATTCCAGACAAATATTCTGCTTTTTAAAGAGGAAACAAACTTCCTTCATTTACAGAGTCATCTGTACTTCAAATCCATGTCTTCCAGCAAGATTAACAAGCACTGTGATCTCCCCCAAGCCATCCTCATTTCCAAGGGCTTATGCAGGCTCATGACTGGAGTTTTTTTCTGCCTTGCAGCTGCAAAGAGCTGACCACCCTTTTAAGCATCCTGAGCCTTATTTTGTGCAACACAGGTCTGTCATACAACCTCTCCACACTGGTTTTTACAAGCCAGGGTCATCTCAATCTTATTAGTTCCATATTTACAATCTGCAATACAATATGAAGGTAATCAAATGCAGTGAGCAGGCTTGCTGCCACATCTGGGAAATCTGATGCCACAGTCAGGAGGTCTCTGGGTTGAAGCACATGCTGTACTAAGAATGAAAATCTAAGTCCCAAGGGAGTATAATTTGTAACCCACCTTTAGAAGTTAACAGAATTCCACAGGTACACTTCTACAGCAGTGTAACAGCACTGAGAAAAATCCTCCAATAAACCACATGGGCCTCAGCAGTGTGTACACATTAGAATTTTCTTTTTCTGAGTGATGTTTCTTCAGTTACTTGAGATTATCTTGAGGTCAGTTTAGCTGAGCATGTCTGCTTTGTACATAAGCAACTGGTAAGAATTTTGAGCATTCCTGGCTTCTGCAAAGGAGGAAGAACCTGAAGACACTGAAAGTAGGGCAGTGCAATGACTAAGTACCTGAATAATGCAAGACAGACTAAAACATAATTAACATACAGCAGTTACAGTAAAGCTATTCATTACCTATTGTTTGGAGGCAACAGATTCTTCCTTAATTGTATGCACAAGATGTTAACTTTCCATCAAGTTCAGCCAAGTTTGTTATTCTGTGTTTCACTGCTATTGTTTCAAATAAAAAAGAACAAACACAATACAATCAGGTTTCCAGCAAACCATAAATACAGATCTATTGAAGTGAAGCCACCCAAAACTGTTGTTTTCACACAGTTTGTGTATCCAGCACCCCCAGACTCCACTGGACCAAACACATCGGAATCTTAAACAGAAAACAAGACATGTTTATAGGGAGGATATACAGAGATTTATTTAATCAGGTTTATTATTTACAGTTGAGATCACTTTCACATACTACTTTGCTACTCTACATGGCTACATTGTTTCCAAACCAAATGAAGGTCTACAGTCTAACAGTTCACTCAACACGTAAAACGCTCTTCATAGAAAAATGAAATATTTCATTATAGAACAGTAGTGCATACATTATACTCCTGAAAAGCCAGCTTGTATTTTAAACCACTAATGTTTGAAAGACTGGATCTCTGAAGGTCAAAATTGCAGTCACATAATCCTAAAATTGGTTAGTTTTTTTTCCCTACAATTTCTTTATATATAAAGTATACAGGACTTAAGTATTTTCCTCTTTTTTAAAAGTGACACTGGTGAGGGGCAAGATTAAAACATTTTTTCCTTCTCAAATTAAATACAGCTGGCTTCTTTTGTACAACTTTGGCCAGAAAAGTTCCATGTAGTGAAGGTTTAAGACTTCCTCTCTCTATATATGCAAGAATCAGCCAGTTAATGCTTAGAGGTAATCTACCAAAGTAGGCACACATCCTTTGACTTTCATATCAACCAAATTACACTTAACTTGCAAATGGTTCTGAAATTAGAAAGTTTACTAGCATACTAAAACATTTAGATACATGAACAGCTGGCTAAAACAGTGAAAGTCACAGGTAATTCTATGGGTTGTGTAAAGCTGTTGTTGTTGCCCGTCACCAGTGCACAGTGCGGCTGCCCTCATGTTTGAAAGGTGTGCTTGGAATAAGCTGGGGCAAGAAAGCTGTGGAAGTAAACCTGGCCCATTCACCCTCCAGGGAGCAGGGGGAAGATTGAACTGCATGTTGGAATTCTCTTCTAGGCATAGGTTCCACCAGCAATGAGCAGCTCGTAGGCAGGATCCCGACTCCTCCTACATAGAACTATACAGGCACACAACATGCCCAGAAGCTGGGGAGAAAAAACAGAGAACAAGCTTGAGAACAAGAGAGATGCTAAAAGAGACTCAGCTTCAGCACAGACTGCCAGCATGCCTCAAGACTGGAACCAACAAATGGCAGCAAACCATCCTTCCTGAAAGAGCCTCCACTCCTGCTGTGAACTCCCAGGGCCACAAACTTCAGCCTCATTTTCTTACAAGATTACCCTTGACATCTAAGGACACCCTTCTCTTTTTTTTTTGTCAGCCACTTGTATTCTGCCTCAGTAATTCAGATTCAGAGGGAAGAAATTCCTAACATTTTTTAAGGAAAGGTACAGATTTTTAGATACCATATCTGGTATGGAAAATTCAAGTGCAACTCAAATGCATCAGTTTAACTGCTCTGATGAGAATGGGCTTTTGAAAGAGATTTCATAAAACTATCTCTCTGTGAACATGTCATGTTAGAAAGCTTAAATCTAAGGCAAATAATTCCCTTTTAGACATGTTAAAATTCACAGTACCACAACTGTGCTGGCATGCTTCCCATGATTTAAGGTATGATCACCCTGTGTCCACTTGCAAGAGTTAAATCATGTGAATAATCAGGGATACAGGGCATGGTATTTTAAAGAAGTTGCATGTTTACTGAAGGTAGAATAAGACTGTACCAACTAAAAAATAGCAGGCATAGTGCTGGTAATGTTCTCTGGTTTACAATAACTGGCAATAGCCTCTAGTAAAGTGTGAGATTGTATTGATTTGGTTGTATGCATGAAGTTTATTCACAGATGCAAATACTTCAGGAGGCTCCTGTCCTATCTCTGGATTATGAAGCATTCTGAACACAACTTGATTTCTTAAAAAGGAATCCACTCCAAAGATACACCACAAAAAAACCCTTGGACAGAAAGCAAACTAGAATGAAATGGGTGAGCAGACAAGTGTAGAATTTCCTCTCTGATACAGCAAAAGCCCAGTGAAAGAAGTATTGGGACAAAATGAGAGTTACTGACTTTTTTAAAATACAGGCCAAAGCAAACATCAGATATGTAAGATGTTTTAAAACTAAATGATGGTACACACATTATAGTACTCTAGTCTGCTGAAAGACTGAAAAATGATGAAAGATCCTAAATTTAAATATGCAGTGGTTAGGAAGAAGCATGATGAAATTCTAGCACGAGCTTTTTAATTTCCTGGAAAGGAAGAAGCTGTAAAGATCAATCCTCTTCTTTGTCTGCAGTGCATTATCTGCTTTGGATCTATAGCAGAACCCAGCCCAGGTTTAAAGAGCATCATGGAGAGTAACACAGCATGGTATTGAGCTGTTGTTAAAAACAGCCCTTTCTTCACTCAGGTGCTTCCAGCTCACAGACTGACTCCTAAATATATTATCATAGGATCATGAAATGGTTTGGGCTGGGACAGACCTTTAAGGGCCATCCAGTCAAGCCCTTCTGCAGCAAGCAGGAATCATCAGGGTGCTCAGCTTCATAAATTTGTGTCAGAGCAAGAGGAAACAAGTGACATGGGAGAATGACTGGTCATGGACAGCCCTTTCCAGTGAGGAGGGAATATCTACAATTAAACCCACTTCAGTTACACTTGTCAAATGCAGAGTTTATGGGAGCTGCCAGCAGCCACAGAACTCTCAAGAAGGCTCACAGCCTGCAAGTACAAGAACTCCTCTGCTGTTCAAAGCCAGGATAAAATGAGAAGTGGGATGCAGAGCAACACCTCCTTCAGTCCTCTGCTAGAATTCATTCTAGCCATGTACATCAAATGAATAAAAATAGATCCAACACATTTACAGCTATTTACACAAAGACAACCCTGTTCAATGACTCCCTGGAGATATTTAATTTATACAGTTGTGTGAAATCTCAAACATTCAGGTACTACAGTAAAACCTTCTGCAATTAACTTCTGAGTTACTATTTAAACCCTTTCTATTCTTTAGGAGGTCTCTGAGCATATACTTAGAATTCACTATAAACAAAGAAGTGACTCACATACCTCAATGCTCCCCACAGACATTATTAATTATGTCATTAAAAAAATGCTAGCACCTCTAAACATTTCAAGGCATTTGAGTCTGTTTCTTTGGTTGCTATTTAATATTGTGAACTGCTATTTTAGATATTTGTGTTGAGGAAGGATCCATCCATCCATCCTCCTCTTCAACAGCATTCAGGGAAGTTTAAATACCTCCTGCATTCAGAAGGTTTGCTTAGTTTTTTATTAATTTTGGCATTAATTTGCCTGCTAGCAGTAACTACATTCAATCTTTCCACAAACCAATTTTGTACAAAAACCTCACTGGCTGTATATACAGGTGCCCTTTGTAAATGATCAGCAGCCACAAAAGCTGTGTCTCTGCTCCCTTCAGTTTGCCTCCCAGCTATTAATAGTTCTGTGCTGTCACTGTGCCTGGGACCAGGGAATTATTGCACACTGGAAGATCCCCATGGTAACTGAAACATGAACATACCAAAAATTGCTTCTATGCAGAAAAGACGAAGTTGGTAATAAATTTCAAGCCTTGCAAAAATACTCTTCTCAGTCTTTTAATTTTAAAGCAATTACTGCAGGTTAAATTTGTTGACTATAGGCTACCAGAGGTAATGAACTTTGAACAGCCTCATTGCATAACAAAATAATCTGTTCAGAGGGGACTGTGCAGCCAGCAAAGGGAAGGTAGCAAAATTAACAAATGGTAAGAAAAACATAATAATTCCTCTAAGTTTACAGGGTATGACCCAAGATGCAGCCATGTGCTGAAGTTTACATTCTATCTCCCTTTCACTTAGCCCACAGACCATTTTGCTGAGAAGTGAGCCAAGTACATGCTTGAATTCTGTATGGCAAAGACAAAGAAGTCAGAACTTATGTCTCAAATTTCAGGAGATAAATAATAGAACATTTTGAACAGAAGAATGCTAGCAGCCACACTGTCACTGCAAGCATGTGTCAAACTCTGGGCCAGGGCCAGAAAGGATTCTAACTGTGCTGCACTTTGGGGCAGGCCTGTTCATCAACCTGCAAACTCCAGAACTAAGAATAACTCCTCCTCTTGGCATTCTCTCAGCCAGTTTCACCAGATACACTTTTTTCTGACATAAAAAAATTTTGTCAGAGTAACTATGGTTGTGGTGACATTAATTTTCAGTACACAAATACATTTCATTGTTCAAGCAGACCAAGTATTGCTTTAACAATTAAAGTTTTAAGGAAGACAATTAAAACTGTACCTTCCCTTCAGGAGAGTGAGCACAGATCTCATCAGATTTGAAGTTCCAGAGCTGAAGCAGTCTGGGTCTGAACAGTTCAACATGACTGTATACAGTACTATGAGTACATCCTTGTAACACTGAAGCACAGAGGGAACCCTCTTTTCACAAGACTCTTTGCAAAAGATTATTTACCTTCAAACATACAATCCAGCTCAAAAGCTGCTTTTGAAAACAAAAGTGCTTACATTGTGAGACTTGACAGGTATGTTTTCTGAATTCAATTGCTATTAAGAGCACTAAAGTAACTTTGAAATTAGTTTTTAAGTCTCCTGGGATCCAGCATATATACTACATTGTTTAGAGACCATAACATAGGCATAGTCTGAAAAAAATGTTATTAATGTACTAAGTGTGCCAGTTGATGAGCATTCAAAATTTCAATTTTACAAATATGTTTGGAAGACAGTTCTAGTCTTGTTTTTCTTCCTTAAAATTTAATAAATACTAATATATACATTAGTTTATTTCCTCAGTTACCGTTTTTTATGACCAGGGTAACTCTAACAAGGTTCATGGAAGAGTGTGCAGTTTAGAGCCTCTCTGTTCAAGTCCAAAACTCAAGAAATCTTCAAGACACACAGCAAAGCTCAGTTACACACGAGCAGAGCACACTATCAAAAACCTTGGTGTATCTCTGGGTGGTCCTGACATTATTTATACACCATGAAGCATAGTTGAGATAATGTACCTCTAAAACAGCATGAAAAATGAGCTGTTTAAAAGTTGGAAATTAAACACTATGAAAAATCCTTGAGTGTTAAATGCCATCAGAGGACATTTATGATACTTAATAACTAGATAATTAAGTTTTCATGAAATAATTTACCATTTCTATCAGAGAGGATTACTCCATTTAACACTGACTGTTCAGCCCTAATAGAATATATCCCATAGCAGTGGGAAGTTCTGTATGAAAGGGCAATATCTGTATGTGCATACCTGTACTGCAGTTTAGATCTAATTTGAAAGAAGTTAACAAATAAAGAACATTCTCTTACCTGAATAGCAGCAAATGCTAGTGCTGCCCAGATGACATACATCATGATCTCCTGAAGCTTCTTTACAACCAGAGCCTCACACCCCTGAAACAAGTAGGTTTCTTATAGATCAATCTGGCAACCATATTTAGACATACCAAAAACCCCAAAAGCATCACAAAGGGCAGAAAGATAATGCTAATAATAAAAAAAGTAATTAGATGAAAATTACTCACAGATGAAAAGAGGAGAGAGAGGATTAACTATATCTACTTTCTGTTAAAGCAAATACACCCAACATTTGATTTCTCCCAAAGAAAATGAATTGTGGCTGTGTCAGTTCACATTGTGGCTGCCTTACCTCTGAATAAAGGTCCATGGGGCGGGTCAAACTGCCAGTGCAATTGCTGAGGGCTGCTTTGCAACAGCTGAGGGGCACACTGTTGTTTTTAGTTTGTTTGAACCAGACAGTATTCTCCCAGTCTGAATAGTTATGGATCCCACAGCAGCGCAGCTGGAAAATCAGACAGGTAAAGAATTTAATTCTAACTGCAATACCAGGAGGACAAGTATATTATGTTCCATTGCAGAAAAACACTTAAGCACTACATGTTTGAATACAAGCACACATTGAGAGATAGCTAATTATATAAAAATGTATCTCCCCATCAGCGGCAATACTAATTGTAACAAAGCTGAACTACTTGTTGTTCATTCAGCAATTTCCTAGACTTGTCAGAGTGGAGGAAGGATATCTGCACAAGCAGCAGAGCAACAGCAGCTGTGTTTTAAGGACAGAAGGGAGTGGAAAACTGGCCTGTGTGTTGCTGTCTCACCTGCCTCTGTACATAGTCAATGGCACGGCTGGCTGCGTCGGGGTTGGTGCCGTTGTAGCGGTTGTACACTTTCCGAATGCTGTGATCAACTTCATCCTCCACCTAGGAGGGGCAGGAAAGCAGCTGCATCAGCTCACCAGCACAGGTTAGGTAACATCATTTTGCTTCCAGCTACTGCATTTCAGGAAAGCAAGGTAACTCCCCATCATCTGCAATCAGCATAATCCAGTGGTACAGCTTCCTAAAGTTCCACCCTGACTCTGGCTAAGATGTTGCCAGCCTGCAGCTACAGGAGAAGCAAAATCCAGGCACAGCTACCTTCCAGATCTTAGGCAAAGCAGCTTTGCACTGTCTCAGAAAAGGAAAAAACTTTCCTGTGACACTGTGGAAGAGATTTCATGAAGTTAAGGGCTGTCCATAAGAACACGCACTCACCTCTCTACTTCAAGGTCCCAAAGCAAAATCATTACAACCACCTGGGCTAGCTCATTCCCCTTGGGACTATGAGGATATTGGGATCAAAAGGCACTAAGTCATACCACCCACTCTTCTGGCTGAAGCACAGGTAAATAAATGCTCAAAGATGCCTTCTGGCTGACCCTACAGTGAGCAGGCTCTCTGTTCAGCCCCAGTCTCCAGGGCTTCCCAAGGAGCAGTACACTGTGTATAGCAACATTTACTGCCACAGGTTTTAGACCGACTGGAACTGAGGCAAGATGCTGTCAAGCACATGTGTTAGAAATGGATGCCACTCAAGAACCATCACTGGTCCCCTCTAAGAGCATTCTATGATGCCTGGTGTGGAGAAAATCTTACTAGAATATTTTAAATACTATATATTACTGTAAACTATTACTTAAATAATACACAGTTTAGCGTAGATAAACATTTCTGCAATTTTAAGATCAGCTCTGATTTGATTTTTTCTATCACATTCAACAGGAATTATGTGCAAGGAATGCAATTTTAGGATTGAGCACTAAGCATGCACATTCTTCAGATTTGCAAGCTACAGTAGGAAGGTCTTGTCAACACATCATTCCTTTAAATACTTCAATGGAAGATTTTTATGCAGCAATAGCACAAGCTGAATTCCACCACCACCCCCTCCTCAAGAATGCTGCCTATTTCAAGACAGGTATGCATAAAAGTCAATTTAGCCTGCACAGGTAACTCACTTCAGGTCAGTTTAAAATCAATTGTTTGATGATTTAACTAATTTGATTTACAACTCCAATTTATAACAAAACAGCTGTTCAATTTGTCATATACATTTTGAAATAATTTATTTCAGTGCTTGTTTGTGCATCATTTGGCTGGCAGTTCAATCAGGGCAACATTATGCCTGAAAACCGTGCAAATTCCATAAGATCCAAAGAGAAATAACAAGCTCTAGTCAACTGGCAGGTTTAGTGAAAAATGAAGAGAGTGAACCTGTCCACCCTGAGGAAAAAAACCTGCAGGTCCTCAAACAACCAAGCCCGTTGAATCCCTACTGGCACTTCCAAAAAGTCTGACTTTTGCATCTAAGGACCAATGCAGGAAGGCTCTGCAGCAGCTCAGCCCATCTCAGCAGGGCCTGGGCACGTTTCACCCAGTTCTGAGAGTCTGAATAGGATCAGCACACAGGTTTACAGAGGCATGCTGGAAAGTTAAACAATTTTAAGATCAATAATGGTATCTTGAGAGCACAGTGCCACTTCCTTGAGGCGTTATGCCCAATGTTACAACTGCTATGACTTTTAATCTTTCCTTTTGTTTGTAAGGTGAACACAAAGTACTTCTAACATGATTCAGGGGCCTTTAGAAAAACCAAAGCAAGGCTCCCACAGATGCATAAACACCATGACAAAAACAAGAGACCAAAATTAACAAGGCAGCTGACTTATTTATCCTGGCAAAAATCATCAGAAGGCTAAGCAGACTTCCCCTCCCAGCTCACTGGTAATAAATTTATTTCTGTTGCATTTGAAACAGTAGTTTAAGATGCTAGATACTGTAGGGTACTAGAAAATTGCCATCTTTAGTAACAAAACCTGTCTGTCCTTTCCAAAGATTTAAGGCTCAGTTTTCAAATACTGACTTCCACAAACAGCTTAACAGGCTGCCACCAAAACTGACAACCTTCTCTCTTCTCCCAAGCTCTGGCCCTGCATCACCTACTGCAGTGAAAACTGCATGAGAGCAAACGAAAAAAAAAGAGAAGCAACAGGAACACACAGCTGGGCAAGGCAGATCCATGCATCTGCTGTGAACACTGCTCCCTGAAAAAGAGCAAGTCTCCAAGATGGGACCATGGAAGGCAGTAAGATGACTGCTTAGTCCAGGTCACATCCATGGTAATTCCTGCACATATTAAAGTATTCCTCTGCAAGTACTGAAACAGAAGGAAGCCATTCAGATCAACACAGAAGAGCCCACTTCCCACCCCCTGGAATTGTAGTGCTTTCCTCAGTGCCTTCTAGGGCCTGCTTCCAGTATAAACTTAAGAATCCCCAGTGATCATCTCAGTTCACTGCCAAGATACCAGAAATCAAATGCAAAGCATGAGAAAAACACATTCTGAGTTCAAGCATGGCCAGCAGAGCACTTCTGCTGAAGCAGCCTGTTCTAAGTGTCATGCTCCAGGTCTGGAACACAAACACTTCAAGGTTGTGTGGTCACTGCTTGCTCCAAGCAGCCTTCCCTGGGGCCCAAGCAAAACCACCACTTTTACTTCCAAGCTGTCTCATTTATTCCAGGACAGCAGGAGAAAGCAAGGAGGAGAGAATGCTCAACCTGTGTTGCTCACAAAAGGCCAAAGAAAGAGAAATGGTACTGCAGTTCAGCTTGCTGCTAAGGTATCCCTGAGTGTCCTCCACTGCAAACCTGCTCCACATCACAGCTAAAATGACTTCTCTGGTTTTTTGGGTGTTGTTTTTTTTTCCCCCCAGAATTTAGATATAGACATATCAAAAGCTAGTAAACTGTGCAAGTTAGAAATTTCTTCAAGTTACATTGTGGCATCTCTAATACCACGTAATATATTTCTATCATATATTATGCTGGAAGAAACACCTAATTTCATTTTTTTCTGGCCCTGTTTCTTAATTCTATAAACAAACAATGGGGAAAGTTGCAATTTGTTTAGCTATAATCCCTGTCAACAACCTGAGTAATGCTAGAAAATATACATTACCACATTCAATCTATTTCATTTTATTATTATGCAGTGTTAGTTTGCACACCAAAACACATGACAACACTGAAGTTGCTGCATATCAAAAAAGCATGCCCCATGCTCAAACATTGCACAGCCTCAGTCATTCACAAAGTCAAAGCATAAGCAAACTAGAAGACCATCTGGAAAATGTAAAGGTATCAATTGCTGTGACTCCCTTCTCCTGTTTAACTGTTAATGATGTAGGTAATTTTTTGCCTACAAGACAGCTCTCTGCATTCATGTTCTAAATTTTAAGGTATTGGTATCACAAATTAATCCACGCAGATTTCTGATTTTAATCCCTTAAACACCCATTAACAGTTCTACAGAATCAAACAGTAAAGATTACACTTCTGTATTATGGTCAGAATTCAGAACAAAACATTAATGAAACTGAGAAGTTCTTACCTTTGCTCTGTAAATGTACCCAAGAACCACGACCACAACTTCGGTGATAAAAACCAAGAGCAAGATGATCACAAACTGCAAAATACAATCAAAAGTGTTTGTGCAAATAGTTTCATTCATTTGCCTAATGAAAGGCTCCATGTAGATTTTTCTATTGAAAGTTATTTTTGCTGCAAGGTTTTGATTTAACAGGTAATTTAATGCAGGCACTTAAATTGACCAAATGAGCCCAGAATTCATTCAAGAAACTTTAGTGTTCACAGTTTCACCAAGTAATAAGAAGCTGCCCAGTCAGGCAAGTCCAGCTGTCATTAGAACTGAAAATACCATACTGCAGGTCTTTAATCAAGTGTTTCTTTCAATTTTCTTTGTTAGATAAATAGGAATGTCTCATCAGAGAGGCTATCCAGGCAGTTACTTAGAGTGGTAGATGGACTAAGGGAATGTTTCTTCAGATTAAGCTCTGTAACAACTGGAAAAGACAGCAAGCTATGCATTTGTCTTGCTATATTTAAAAGCAGTTTTAAAGAAGTCTACACAGCATTCAACAAAGAAGCCCCAAACCCTCCCGTGGGGACAATTTAAATACAGCCTCTCCTCTTCCCTACCTAGTTTTCAAGTCAAATCTACAGCTCAAATACCTGGAAACACAGGGCATAAAATACTGCAAATCAAGTGTCCCAAGTAAGCCATGAAGAAAATAATCAGGCCTTATGACAACTCTTAGTTACCCTGATGCAAGACACTTAAAGCAAGAAGGCTCCTGAATCACTTCTCTCCCTCCAATTCAGTTTTTCAACCACAACAGATAAAAGTGAGATTTAAAAACTGTTATGACTTGATCATATGGTTTTACACTTTTTAATGAGATTACCACAGTTCTAAAAAAGGTAAAACTGAGACGCCTTCTGCTGCTACAACTGTTTAATTTAACACCTTTATTCAGAACAGAAAATTGAAATAAGACATTCCTAAAAAAATGACGCAGATAACTTTTAAGGCCATAAAGAGAAAACTTCAAGTAATATTTAGGAGTTTATTAAGAGAGAAGGCAGGCAAGTTGTCGGGACCCAGGACATCCCTCTGGCTGTCCTGAGCAGCCAAGACCCTTGCCGGGGGGCTCGGAGACCCTGGCACAGAGCCCTAAATGCCTCTGTGAGTTTGATTATGGCCCGTGGAGCAAATACCAACCTTCTATGAAGGTCAGCAAGCCACAAGAGTTTAAGTAGAATATTAGTGAAATTACCACAGGGTGAATTATGTATTTTAGGATTACTGTACAGGGGGGTTATATCCCTGTACAGGGGGGTTATAGAGACAAGATGGAGGAATCGGGGCGTGCCTCATGCTGCTTCTTTCTTCTTCTTGTCTTCCATCTTCCGTGGTGATGCTGGCACTTACTTATTGGTTTAGAGTAGAAGCTCACTGTCTAACATAGGTGATGGGTATTGGGGAGTAATTGTAAATATTGTACACGTAGTTTGTACTATAAAGACATAACACCACCCCGGGGGCAGGCAGAGTGCCTGTGGCTGCCCTGCTGAGCAGATCTCTGCTGGGCAGAAAGAAAATTTTTTAGATAAGAATTAATAAACAACCTTGAAACCGAGAGATGAAGAGCTCTGACTCCTTCTTTAAGTGCCGGGCTGGGAAAAGAGACTTTGGAATTTTTCTCGGGGTCACTCTGACAAACCAATGATCTCGACAGCAAGTATAGCCCAGGCCAAGGCTGAGCAGAGCTGTGCACTCACCGTGGCCAGGCCGCAGCGGCTCTCTCGGATGGTGGCGCAGCAGCCGATCAGGCCGATGATGAACAGCAGCGTCCCCACGGCTATGATGATAACAGCTGGGATCAGCGTGTACACATCTTCAAAGAAGTGATCATAGTCATCATATGTGATGAACACATAGGCTCCCACGTAGCACAGGATGCCTGCTGCTGCCTACAACAGGCAAAAAAACATGGTGAATTCCTTGGAACGCCCAAGCCACTCCTTCAGCAAGGTAACAACTATTTTAACAAACACCACAAAATAGTGTTCCTCAGAAATTTTGCCATAGATATCTATGACTTACAGTTACAATAAAATAGACATACACATTGTGAACTTCAACCTCTGCTAGGGAAAGATGAACTCAGACCAGGCTGCTCAAGACTTTGGCACAGGTCTTGGAAGCCCTCCTTGGGAAGCCTGTTCAGTGTGGCACAGAACAAAACAAGCCCCAAGACAAAAGGTATCCAGGATTTCAGCCCTGTTTGCCACTACATACCAGATGTATTGCAACATTACTGCAACTCCTTTCTCAAAAACAACAGCACACAACCACTACCAGAACATTACTTCATGTATGGAATATACCCTGCAGCACTTTGCTACAGAAACACTGTGTCAAAGAAAAAGGTATTAAGAACCAGCTCAGAAGTATCATCATCTGCATGGATTTGAGCAATACATTTGACCTCTCCACCTCTCTTTCTGCAGCAGAATTGTGTACTCTGCAGGAATCTTAAAGGCATCCAGGAGGCTCACATTCGTCCAATAAAAGGTGCTATGTACATAAAAGGAGAGGGAAAACTGAAAATTCAATAACAAAGACCAAGAGCAAGACATCTTTTCCAGACAAGAGTGAACAAGCTACTGCAGAATCACCCCCTTGCACAGATGTTGAAATGCTAATCCATCTGTACAAACCCTGCCATATTAGGTACAACATGGCAAAATGCAGACACACACTTTCAGTACACAAAGCAAAGATTCAAAGTAGTGTCACTGAACAATGGAATTACATTAACTGTTGCCTAGCAATGAAGCCTGTGAATGGCAGGCCAGTGATGTAATCCCCTGTTTCTAAGAACTAAAATGCTTGACAGAAATATGGTACGTTACAAGGGAGTAGATGAAAACCCACAGCTGTGGATGGCATCAGGCAAAGAATATACACCACAAAGCTGAAATCAGAACCATTTGTGAACTCCTTTGTCCTTCTTTTGTTGGAATTTAATTGGCTTCCTCTTTGTTCAAGAAAAATCTGGATCATAAACTGCATAAGCACATGCATTTGAAGAATGCATGTATTTGAAGTAAAAGGAGATTAGCCTTAAAAAAAAAATCTGTCTACAGGTGTTATCTTTCCTTCCCTACTTCAAGAAGCACATGCATTTTAACAAACATTGCTTTTGCAGCCTGTAGACAGATTAAAAGCTGCCTGGTTTGAATACTTCATTAAATCCCTTCCACACATGGTACAAGAATGACTAATCATCCATGACAGCACTGGGCCTTAGGTTTTACTGCTGAACAATGTGAAGGAACTGGTGTTTCTGAAACAGACACTGCCTCTGTGATAAAGTGACCTTATTCTCCTCAGAGTTACTGCTGCTACCTCTTCAACAAGTAACCTGCAGGGGGAAAATGTCCTGAGAGCAGAGGTACCTGCTGGAGCTTGCACCAGGTTTAAAAGCCATAGAGTAAAACTCCTTCCCCATGTATCACAGCTGAACACTGGTTTTGAACAGCTGCAGGACTTTGTCACAGAACAATGAAAACAGTAACACTACCAGGTTAGTTTACACATAAACAAGTTGGAGATGACCTCCCTGCCCTTTTCCTTTCACATCACAACCACGGGACTGTTTATTTCAGCCTGCTCTACCCCAGCAAGGGGGAGATCTCAAGTGCCTTAGCTGGGATGAGAAAAGTGCTTTTGAAGCAATGCTTTTTGCACACTTTTGGATGATTTTCTCTTACTACCTTCTAGCTTGCATCACTGGAGTGTGTAGGAGGAGTGACTTGGGGTGAAGCCAAGCCAGAAGACAGGTACAGTTGCTGTGCTGACTGCTCAGAGGTGTTCAGTCAATGGGGCTGCACAGGCCCGAGGTCCCTCCCCCTTCAGAGCTCAGCAGCTCCAGCAGGAGTCTCAGCACACAGTACAGGGCCATCCACTGATACAAATAACAAACACTGTGACAGAGAAGACAGTTTTAACCACATAAAGTGTACAGTTTATGTTGACCAGGGCTGCACCAGTTAAATGCACATTTATAACCTGCTGCAAACCAAGTACAAAGTTGAATACATGTGTTTTTTAAAGAAAAAAAAAAAAAAAAACAACCCAAACCAACTGACTGTCCCCCACCTAAAACCAAACAACCCACCACAAACCACCCAGAACAGTACCATGTGCTTAAACCATCCATCTCAAAATAGGAATCACCTAAGGAACTCAAAGTCTATACAGACACAAGGATAACTTAAAAAAACCCCATCAAATAACCTAGACCTCAATGCTTACCATCCTGCAGAGTAAACAGAAAATCTGCAAAGTCCAACCTTGCTCAAGTCAAAGACAAATGAATATAAATCTACTGTGTTTACAATCATGTACTTCCTATCATTAAATGGAAGCCAAATATATGAACTGCACACAGTTCAAACAAGTCTTTGATAAACAGGGCTTGAAGGAAGAATTCTCCAACTTAATCTGCCCAATGCTCTGAATAGATGGCAGCAGTTCCTGAATGTGTGCCAGGTAACATGCATGCTCTAGGGACATGGCTGGTTATTCAGCATTCACACATCCTTAAACAGTTGTCTGCATGTAACTCATGGTTCTGAGCCTAAAGCAGCACACTCTTATTTTAGGATGAATAAACCTTTAAAAACACTGATATAAAAGTACAGTCAATGAACACAGCTCATTGCAAAAGGCTTGAGCAATTCAACATCCTTTTCATCACAAGCAAGTTTCACAGACACATAGACCTCTCACAGTTCAGAAAACAATTTATTTTACTGCTTTGGCTGGAACCTCTATGGAGTTATTAAAAGCTCAACAATTATGCACAGAACTGGAGGGAAAATTGGAAGATCCAATGACACAATGATAAGCATCACTCAACACATTCTGGAAAGGCCCAGTCAGAAATGGAGGTTCTTTGAGCAGTCTCTGGGCTGCTGTGACACAGCCCCTAAAGCTCATGGCTACTTTTCAAAATCAACTTTCACCTCCCACAAGCCCCGAGGTGTACAAGGCTGCACACTGGCCAGCTGCAGCTCCCAACAGTTTCAGGGCTTTAGTTTGTTTGTTTGTTTTCCAAGTAGGCTGCAAACACACACCAAGAACTGTTTTCATGTTTTCAGTAATGCTCTCACACTGCAGCAGTCT
This sequence comes from Setophaga petechia, assembly GCA_024362935.1. Classification (NCBI taxonomy): domain Eukaryota; kingdom Metazoa; phylum Chordata; class Aves; order Passeriformes; family Parulidae; genus Setophaga; species Setophaga petechia. Next base: position 16,441,464 of record JANCRA010000016.1, read on the forward strand.
GAAAGCCAAAACTGTGGCTACCTAGGATAATGAGTGCAAGATATTTAAACTTGTTCCACTGATCATTTATTTATCAACCATGGACACTGCAGCTTCATTTACAAGCAAATTTCTCCTTACACTACCCTAATAATGTTACTGCCAAAGAGATCTGATCAACACTACTTACATGTTCATACTTTACTCTTCACCTTGCTATGGCATTTCTTCACTTTGGAACCTTAATAGAACACACAGCAGAAATTCTGCCCTTTTTTTGTGGTACTGTTTCAATTAACTCAGCCAAAGAATGGTATTTTCCCTTCAGAGTCTCTGTGTTATCCACTGTTTTAAGGAAAACACATACTCTCTGAACAAGAAAATGAAGGTAGCAGCAAAGTACTGTATCTTAGGAGAAAACACACCTGATATTCCAGGTGTGAATGCTCCTCTTAGGCAAGAAGAGTATTTCACATTTTTGATAAGGACACCTTCTTATAAAGGTATCCTTCCTACTGCTGCCAGCTTTGCCACTGCTGATTGGTGAAAGTTGATAGCAACACAGACACCACTCCAAACCAATCATTCATTCCACTATGGAAATACCTTTCAAGCATGGGATTGTTAACTGCACCCATTGATATATTCTGACAGATCATCTACATCATTTTTGATAAAAAGAACCCAAGGATAAGGTGAGAAAAAAGCTTTCTACACTAACAAACACTCAGCTTTTCTGCCTGGATCCTGTCCTAGGACAATTTTCCCAACATGTCTATTGCTTTCCTCATTTTAAATGTGAGTGTATCTTTGTTCTCACTGCCTTTCTAACACGTTTTTTAAAAAACAAAGCACATGTGTACTCCAGGACAGATTTTTGAGAGTCTAGTTACATCAGTTTCATCCTTTCTAATGTTGCTTTTGTCTATGCATACCAACTCCTGAACATTTCCTACCCACAAGCAGGAACACTGGTATTGTGGTCTGCCTCCAGATTTTTGGGCTTCTTAGAACAGTACCTAAATAAGTGGTTTTTTCCACATTTCTCCATTATTTGACTTCTAGGGTATTTCAGACATTTTTGGTTCTTTCCAACACAAGAGTACTCATAGCCTGATTACTGTCATAAAAAGAAGGGGATGACAAAAATTTTTAAGTCTTCCTTTTAGCTTTCTGTTCTTCAAAATTTATTTCCTTAACCTCAGAGGCCCAACAGGATCTCTCTGGGGTTTATTTCTCTTTTAGTCTTTTCAGCACTTCACTGCTGTGTCTCTCTCTCCCTCCACTCCCCTCCCAAACAAACCCACACCCATACTTGATATTTCCTCTGGTTCCTGAAATTGATGCATAACCAGTTTAGAACCCAATGGTTTCCTGACACTCTTATCTCTGTTCTCAACAGCAGTAATTTAACTTGAACACCGAGCTCTGTCGTTCAAAATCTTTTGGGAGAAGAAAGACAGCAATTCCATTCAGCTCTGTAACAGTCAAAGCTATCTTAAAGGTTTAGAAAACAAGCAAGCCCTGTAAAATTCAAGCAAGCCCTGAAAAATTCAAGCAAGCCCTGAAAAATTCAAGCAAGCCAGACTGCTCTGTACTAGCCACACTCAATTCTGCAGCACCGTGCCTGAACACCTCACATTCCAAGGCTTTTCAGGCTAAAGCAAAAGGCTGAGCTGGGCTGATTTTACATTCAGCATTGCATATTCCAAGTGCCACTAACTTCAAGATGTGGAGCATCTGAGTATTGTACCTCTTCAGAAGCCAAGGTACCAACACAGCCACTCTTTCACACCTATTTAATCGCCAGGGCTGTAACCTGAGCTGGTGCTCTACTGTTCCCAGGTTCCTTGCTCTGCAGGAGAACAACGATGATCGCTCTGTGCGTCAAAGTTCAGGTAAAGTGATATTTCAGTTTCCTTGTACTATTCAAAGGTATCACGTTTAGCTTTGCAACTTGGGTTTGTTATGTATTAGACCTTTTCAGCTCAAGTCCAGATGCCAAAAATCCTGAAAAATCCCAGGCAAAGACCAGAAACTCATCGTGTAAGGAAACATGAATGACACTACCATGTTGCTTAAAAGCAAATCGAAGTATTTAATACTAAAATTCAGGACCTGGCCCATGTTTGCTATCTGAAAATTCATATTCAAATATTGTAAGAAAAACTACACAGAGGGCACAACACTTGAGATCTTTAAATCTTTATTTTTTAATTAAAATAACTGATTTTTTTAATGCACAGGATTCCAAACCATTACACAATCCTGAAGAATACACTCTCTTCACACTACTATAGTGATAGAAGCAGAAAATGTTACATTTTTACATCCAGCAGCAACTGCCTGTCAAGACAAAAGGGCTTTGGACAAGTAATCCCTGTGAAGTTACCTTTTGGATTATCAGTCAATTACTGATAATCTTTTGATCACCAAAGAACTCTCAAGAAATTTGTTCTGTGGTCCAGAGCAGTTACTATTTTCAAGCTCACAACAAACTGCAGAAATTACTGGGCTTATTGCTATGTGTAAGAAAGTGAACGTTAATCTTCCTTTCTATTACTAAATGTGAATGAATTTTCCCATGGTTTCATTTTATTTGTTTTTCTACCAGAAATCCCTAAACATATTACACACACATTGACTGCTGCAGCTCCTCTAAGAAAATCCTCCATTTCCTCATACTTTGGCCACTGCATTGTGGTGAGCACAGATCTAGGAAGTATTTGTGCTCTAGAAAATATTTGTGCTCTACAATCTCTCTAAACAATCATACCAAGAATGTTTTATACCAGCTTAGTCAAATGAACTGTCAAAGTAATGATTTCAAGAACTTAAACAGTTTGCAACAACTGAGTTGCAAGTATTGTAGAAGCAGAGCTCATTCCTTTTCTCAAGGAGAAGGACACAGAGGTGAAAGATAAAAACCACAGCAAGCACAGGATATCTGGCAATATTTTAGCACAGGAGGCTGTCAAAGCACATAGATTCCTTGGGAATATAAAATAGATTCAATTTCTGAAGCAAGACCACATGGAACTCTGAATATTTTATCATTCTTTCCTAGGAACTAAACTAAGACTGAAAACATTTCCTTAGTATTTTTGTCTTCATCTCCTCTTCACACTGGTTTCAACTGAATAATTCAAGTCACACCATGAAGCCTTAAATTAAGGGCACAAAAATAAACACATTTGACAGCAGTCCTTAGATATTTGTTCCAGGTAAATATATTTCTTTCTCTTTCAAAATTATGGAGACCTTTAACTTAGGAGGCGTCCTAAAGAACATGCTTTTCTCAAATACTCACTATAATTTTTTTTTGTAATTAGTTTTTATCTACACTTCATCAAGGTAACAAAAAAATCTTGCTGATTAGGAAGATACATGTACTAGAAGTTACATTACTTCTGCATAGTCTTTCACATCACAATGACTTCCTATGCAATACCCCTCCTTAAAGGGCTCAGCATCCCCTAAATGAAGTCACCAACTTCCCCTAAATGAAGTCACCAGCTGAGCAAATAAATCTTGGGCAAACTTGAGGTAAAGGTCAGCTGAAGGACTGGCTTTCCTTTGCCATTAATCATATCTACCCCAAAATTAACTCACAGAAATCAGACACTAAGAAACTATTAACCAGATCAGTACTTCCTGCTCTAAGGAGGGTCAGTTTTAGCTGATCCTTCACATCAATGCATGTCTTGCTCAAGTATTTTTGACCTTCAACACTCTCTGACAATCACCCAAAACTCAAGCACGTGTTCCACACAAAATTTACACTCTGCTACTCTTTATGACTACAGGCATGATGCTGTTTTCTTACAAAACTGTATTTAAAAGGCAACATGGGCACCTACAGGAGATGCACTCAATGCTCAACACCTCTGCAAATACAACTCAGCTGAACTGCCAAAATACCACACCAAAAATGTGGAAAGGTGAGTAAGGTCCATTCAGCTTTCTGCATGATAAACTAGTACCTGCCCTGCTTTTAGACAGCTTCCACAGCCTATTTTCATTAAGAAATAAAAATCCTGCAGTATTACCAACATGTAGGAAAGCATAGTTAATGTAAGAATTTTACACAGTAGAAAGATGCTTCACAAGACAATAAATGACTTTTTATAGTGTCAACGAAAATTTAACAAGTAGCACAAGACTCTTCAAAGTGAGATGAACTTGGAGAATTGCAATCAGTAGCTGTAGGTGGCAAGTGGTTGTCACCTGTCAGCAAGGTCTGATCTGGCACTTTCAGACTTGAAAGAAATTTGTAAAAGTTAGAACCAAGACTTCAAAGTACAACAAGCATATCTCTATTTCTTCACAGCACTGGTAACTTTCTAAACATCTCAGTCATAAGACAGATATCAAATCTCTCTGAACATTCACATCCTCCCACAAATAAGAGGCCCACGGGGTGAGGGGGGAAGTCATAGCCCACGGTGTAGTCACAACTTGCTGCTCCTACAGGTGACCATGAAGATTGTGATAACACACAAGACTGGTATATGAAACCTTAAAGAGAGAGAGAAAATTTACAAAAGCAGCTAAAGGAGATTTCATAGCTACTTGACCAATTCTGGGCCCTTGTCTACTGCCAAGTCTCAGGAAATCCCAATGATCTAATTATCAACATTGGAACTACAGAACGACAAGCACAAGATTTCTGTAACAGCACAGAAGCACTTACACTGCCAACCAGGAGAGCACCAAATGTTAACATACACAGCTCAGTCAACAAATGAGCTATTGACTCTACCTTGTGAAAGAAAGGAACACCACTGCTTTCTGTAACTCACTTTCAGAACGCCTGCCTCATTCTCCATGCAGCTGATGAGCTGCAAGGCTGCTCCAACACAAGCAACCCAGTCACTGACCTGCCAAAAAGCCATCAGCACTCGCTGACTTCCTAGGCTGGAGGTGGTTTACAGAACACAAAATTGATGACATTTTCGTTTGACGTGAAGTACATCATAGCTAAATACAGTCAGCCCATTTTAAATTAACTCAAGTTTGTCTCAAAAGTAACCAAAAATTGTAAAGCACGAAGTTCAGCATTACATAAAATATCTTTGACCCCACCACTGTATAAGATGAATAATTGCAAACTCCAACATGCAGCTAAATCACTAAATGCAGCAGACAACGAAGAATATCTATCACTAAGCTTCTGGAGCAGAGGAGAAACTGCACATGGAACTTGTGCTCATTTACTCCAAACAGAGCCTAGTTTATATCGGCAACTACAGAAAAATCTGCTTCAAGGTGCCATTAAGAAGGCAACCCACAAAAACGGTGTCCAGTCAAAAACTTTTAAGTATGATGAGGGAGTCGTTAAAGAGCTTTTAAAATGTCACTTGCAAGTATGCATGTAACAAAAAGCCACACCCAACAAAGCAGATTCCAACCTTACTGCTGCAATTAGAGATTGATGTCACTACTCTAAGGATAAAGAATGGAGCCTGTGCACCTCAGCCAGAATTACAAACATCTAATCTGCACCACTTAAGGCCAAATATGCCTCACCTTCCCTGCTCCTCTCCCAGAAGAGCTGTATACACAAATGACGGAAAGAATGCACAGATAAGAATTTTCCCTGACCATGATTCATTTCCAGGCACCCTTAAGGAGCATTCCTTTGTAAAAATTGAGACAAGAACAGTCATCCTGTAACGCTAGTAAGATTTCAATAGTAAATGAAGCAGCTATATATAGCTACACTTCTATGGTCCAACAGCTTGTTACCCACTATTACGTTTTCGAAGATGTAATCTCGAACAGTTGGGACAACAGATATTCTGTTCCTGGAGCTGGGATTAGAGCAGGAATAATGCAGTACCTAAATGCACAAAGGGAATTCTTAAAAATCTACAAACTATTCTTAATTATGATTTAAGAATTACGCTCTTCTGACAAGCCAATTATTACAGCGAATCCAGTGCCAAGCTAGAGCCTGTTTGTCCATCCTGAAAAAGGTCATTTACAGCAACCTACTGTCCCTCTTTTGTAAGCTTTTGTCTTACTTACTGTCACTGTAGCCGTGGGAAGTTTCAGCGATGCCTACACACTACAATGCTAGAGGAATACGTGAAGTATAAATAGATAAAGAGCTATGTCCTGATTTTGTGTTACAGCCTCAGAAGAGATCGGTGCCCACACTGAGCGCTCGGGATGTCCCGCCGCGGACAGCCCAACCCGGCCAAAAGAGCGCTACAAAAACCAAACTGGCTACACAAATTCAACTGCCAGAGACCTGAGAAGCTCAATAATGTAAAAGAGAAAAGCTGCACGCGCTTACACAACAGCCTCTACCCCAAGATCCCTAATGCTCGTTAAACCTTCAAGGCCAGGTTCAGCTGCCCCAGCCTGGAACTCTGCAGGAGGACTGCGAGGGAAGGGTTGCGCCCAGCCCCGAACCCCCACAGCTCGCGAAGGGGCTCGGAAGGCCCGTTAAACGTAACAAGTTTAAATACGAACTGGGCCGGTGCGGGGGGAGGGAGGGCTCCCGGTTCCTGAGCGAGGCCCGCAGCGCTCTCGGGGCCAGGCTCCAACCTGGCACCCCGGAACCGCCGTCTCTCCCGAGGTGCGGTCGGACTCACCCAGAAGATAAGGTTGAGGAAGACGAGGACGGTCTTGGAGGAGGTGATGCCGCACTGCCCCATGGCGCCGCAGAGCCCCGGCCCAGCCCGGCCCCGCTCCCCTCAGCGCCGCCGCACGTGACCGCCCGGCCGCGCGGGCAGCCTAAGATGGCGGCCGCTCGCGTCACGTGGCGCCAGGGGGCGGAGGCACCTAAGATGGCGAACCGCTCCCCCTTAAAGCGGTCCCGCCCTCCAGAGCCGCCGTCTGGGCAGCTGCGATAGCGCCTTACTGTGAGGGTGAGATTGGTGCTTCCTCGAGCCTCGGAACCCAGGCAGTAGAGTGTAGCAAACACAGCCTCTGCTTCTCGTTCAGCGCCTGAAGCGATAATTTTCCGACTACCTTACGGTCCTAAAACACGTGATAAAGAACTCTAAACATTCACATCCTCCCTCAAAAAGCTGCACAGTAAAGCCGGTGAGATCCTCTGGAGACCTTCGGCTCCTGAGGGAAATAAGATGCTGTTATAAATAAGAGGCTTGACTAGGCCAATATTCAAGCAGCAATCAATTTATTAATTAATATCGTAAATTATGAACAGTACAGCGCTGGGTACAGTGGGGGAAGTTTTCCCTCCAACTGCACATCCATAGTTGAGGCTTACAGGTATTTATAGGGGTACTCATAAGCTTTCTCAGCAGTTTCTATTCCAATTTTTACTCATCAGCAGTTTCTATTCCCAATTTTTACGTCACAATTCTATACACTATTGTGATTTAGTTTTTCTCAGGATGTATCCCAAAAAGGATTATCCCCAGATGGTGGTGGTCCGGTTTCCAAAAGAAAAAAAGACGAATCCCATCTGGTGAAGTCCAGCTCCCCAGATGTGGGTCCACCTTTTAATTGCAAGGACTATAAATCTCATAACAGTGATGTCCAGCTTCCCTTGGTCAAAATTATAAATCCTTGAGTTGATGTTCATCTCCCTTTCTCAAGCTGATTTTCTCTGTTTTGTTAAGGCGTGAGATAAGCATGTTTCCTTTATATATATTCCAAAGCTATAGTTCCAAGGATACAAGCAATATTCTAAAATTATACTTCAAAATGTTATTATTGCAAAACTCTACAAGGCTTAGCTATAAGCAGAGTGCAACATCCTTAATGCTTTAATTCAAATGCTCCTAAATCAACTAAGTTTAATTGCGAACAAAGATAGGTTCAAAGGCCTTCTTCCATGCTTTACTTTCTTCAGTTATTATTAGAATTCGTCTTTATAACTGTCCCATGGTGGGTCTCCACACATATGGCAATTACAAATACACACATTGCCTGTATGTACCTGAGAAAAGCAGCTTTATATCTCACAATGCCCAGTTGTTAACGCCTGAGGGGAGGTTTGATGGGGGGCCTGTGCCCTCAGGGGCCGTGAGGGCCGGAGAGCCGGGCGGCAGGCAGGGAGGGCAGGTATTCCATGCTATAGTTCCAAGGATACAAGCAATATTCTAAAATTATACTTCAAAAGGTTATTATTGCAAAACTCTACAAGGTTTAGCTATAAGCAGAGTGCAACATCCTTAATGCTTTAATTCAAATGCTCCTAAATCAACTAAGGTTAATTGTGAACAAAAGAGGTTCGAAGGCCTTCTTCCATGCTTTACTTTCTTCAGTTATTATTAGAATTCGTCTTTATAGCTGTCCCATGGTCGGTCTCCACACATATGGCAATTACAAATACACACATTGCCTGTATGTACCTGACAAAAACAGCTTTGTATTTCACAATGCCCGATTGTTGCTGCCTGGGGGGAGGTTTGATGGCCGGGCCTGTGCCCTCAGGGGCCGTGAGGGCCGGAGAGCTGGGCAGGGAAGGGCAGGTGTTCCATGAGGGGAATACCCAGCATTTTACAGCCTGGACGTTTGTCTAGTGTGGAGAGGGAATGCTCCCAGTAAGGTAAAACACTGTGGCTCCGAACCTGACAAACTGCCAGGAAAATGCAGGTGGTGGAAATAGTTGGTTGCTTTGGACGCATCCAAAGAGGGCGGCATTTTCCAGCGAAGAGCAAAGGAAAAGTAAGTGAAGAAATTAAAGAAGTGCATGGTTTCTAGAAGCAGTGACACCAATCCAGGATTTGCTGCCCAATTTATCATAAAGTTTATTTTAGCATGGCCAAGATCTAGCCCTTCATTTTAATGGCCTTTTTTTTTCTGCCTCACTAATCAAACCAAACCCTTCCTCCCCTCTTCCTTCATGCACCAGGATATCTTCCTTCTCCATCTTCCTCTTCCTCTCTTTCTCCTTTCTAATCCCCTGCTTTTCCTAGAAATGCCTGTCATTCCTGGGCTGCTCCCCCTTTTTTGTGAGCTTGTTCTTGGTCCTTTCCTGCAGATTTACTTCTCAGGTGGAAACAAAACTACCCATGTTATTGAAGGCCTTAACATTTTAACAATTGGTCTTGTAAAGGCAGACAAGTAACAACCAGCTATATTGCACTGTTCTGTTTCCATGGTAGCAAAGTTAGTTCTTTTTCCTCCTACAGTTTGGGAAGTTATATCCAGACCCAGTTCTGGATACCATGGAGATACTAAGTCTTTTTTCAGCTTTCATTTCAAGTCCTTATATGTTCATGGATGAAACTTCCCAATCTTGCAAGTGTTATCAGACCATTTTCTGACACTAAAAATTAATTTATATACCCAGAAGATATGCTTAAAGTTGGTTGCACAATTAATGAGGTTTTGCACTGAATTTATGGCTTTTAGGGTGTGATTGTCTTCTAATTTCTGCTTTTTATGTGCTGTTTATATGTGCTTTATATTACAATCCTGTGACATATGGTATTTTTAAAAGCCCATATAGACGATACTATCAAAAAAGCCATTAAAAGTTGATAGAAAGAAAGCCTTTTAAAGAGGGACTTGATAGGGAGAGGATCAATGATATTTAAAAACTCACAGAAAGACTGTAGTACAATGCTGTTATGCAATTTCCACATTGAAATTAACAGTCTTATCTGATTTTCTGTATTAATTCCCTCTGCCTTCACAGGTAGAGAAAGATAGATTAGATAGATAAATATATCTCACATAAATTTTTATAAATCTGTAGGAGCTGGTGTTCAATAGGACTCTTGGGGGTTCTTATTTTGCATTTGACATTGAGAGCTGGCAAGGAAGGGCCAGGATTTCGTGCCTGGAGGGGATCCAAGGGGCTGTGGTGGGGCTGCAGGTTCTGCACCCAGGGAACACCAGGGACTCGTGGGGAGAGAGGAGGAGTGGGGAGACTGCAGTGCCTTGAGCTGGCACAGGGTTTGTGTGGGCTGGACTCACACTGCCTGAAGGATAAATGCCAAGTGTTCCTCTAAGCATGGCTCCTGAAAAACACAAAAATACAACAGTGCCTGGCACTCTGCTTTGCAGTGCTGCCTTGCTGCTCTCAGGCATTGGGTGCTGGCTGCTGGTGGGTGCCAGGGTGGAGTCTTTGCAGGCTCCTGTGCAGGGGAATACTCTTGGTTCTTTGGAGAACACGTGCAAAACTTTTGGATATTGTCAGTCTGAGACTTCAAATCCATGGGCTCTGTCTGGGATAAGGTGTGAGCCTGTGCTGGCATCTCATGCCAAGTGTGGCACACCAGCCAAGTGACATTTGAGGGGAAAATGGGATGAATAGTAAGATGCCATCAGAAATTGCCCCTCCTCCATACATGGGAGTGTAGGCAGGGAATTCTAGCTCTCTGCAGAGAGGAGGAAGGGTGGATGGCTTGCTGAAGTGAGGTGGGGCAAGGCAATTCCCAGGAGAGCAGGTAGCAAGGCTTGCTGGAAAGCAGGTTGGAACAAGCACTGTGAACACTGGCTGCAGTTTCAGTATCTGGCTTAACTGAGTTGGATTGAACTGTCTCCAGCACAGCTTTGCTGCTTAGGTCTCCACCTTTCTTGATGTGGACAGGTAGCCTGACTGCCAAGATATGTTTTTGCTTTTAATACAGTTTAAACCTCCTTAAAATTCCTCAGAGAATGTTTATTCAGCATTCCACCACTTGTGACTGTCATCATAGCAGTATTTTCAGAAAGATGTACCAGAAATGAGTACAAGGATATCCTGCACTTCCACAGCCTCTGAGAGAGGGAGAGGATCACAGGCTGGATGGGTGCAGGGCAGGAATGGCCCAAGGGTGCCCGTGGTCACCTGGCCAGGGCTCAGTCTCTGCTCCCAGTGGCACACACTGGGCAGCTTGCCTGGCTCCCTGGTTAGGGTAAGTGGCTGCAGAAGCTGTTTTGCAGACTCAGAAAAGCAGAGACAAATGTGCAAGAAAATACAGTAATGATGTAGTTTGACCTCCAGTTTAATGATGCCCGATTCAGCTCTCAGAATTTTTAAACACCAGGAGTTAAATTCTGTGGACACAGTGCACGTTGCATTGGTGTGGTTGGGTCTGGACTGCCATAAATCACTCATCTAGCAAGGCCTGTAGAAAATTCCATAGCAGAAGTGATTTTCATTTGCAGGCATGCATTGCAAAAGTAAAAGTGTATTCTTGCTTTTGGGACAAACAATTTAGCAAATGTTATAAAAATGAGTTAACTGCATTTGAATGAATTAGGTTGTAGAGAATGATCTCATGCTTTTTCTCCAGCTCCTGAGGAGGTAATCATAAGCTTCTGTGAAGTGTGTAATAGCCTGGAAAGGTCCATGAACACTGAAGGATGCATAGTAAAAATGACTGATTACCTGACAAACATTTTCCCAGCCAATCTTTACAGTATTTGTAAGTACAGTTAGAAAATGAGAGCACCCATATCACAGTATTGTAAACCAGTGAATAGAGGGGGGAACTGGGACTGTCAGTGTCAGGTGGGGAGGGCAGCAGTGCTGAAATCCAGTCTTTCCTGTGCCCTGGAGCAGAAGGGATCTCTTACCACGGTGATCCCACCCACCTGATTTTGTGGTTCCCAGGAATGCCAGTCATGACTTGCAAACCATTAATTGCTGCTCACTGGGAGTAAATGATCTCATTGGAGTCACTCTGGGCATTCTTCACTTTTTGATGGGCTTGAGCACTGGGGACTTCTTGTAATGATCAAATGTTGGAAGCAAGGTCCATTTGATTGCCACTGAAGGGATGCTAAAGAAATGAGGAGCACTCTTCATGACTGAGGAAAATAGGTTGAGATTAGTTAATTATCTTTATATCTTTTTCATCTATTAACCTACATGAAATACAATTTTAAGTAATAAATACATATATACATTGCATTTAAATACAATTTTCATGAACTGATATAATAATGTATCCTTGCTCAAATACATAAAGGATGTTTGTGTGCTATAATCTCTACTTATTTCTGTATTTATATTTGATAGCAGTCATTGTGTCATGCTAAAGGTTGGCATGCTGCAGGAAGACCTTTCAGATTTGAGAAGCATCACAGAAAACCAGTTTGGAGCTAAAAGTCTGATGTTAGACAAACTCTGAAGCAATTCTGCATATAGATCCAAAGGACTGCTATAATAGTTCAAAAAACAAGAGATGAGAGGTTCTGCTTAAAAACATGTCACTGGCATTGGCAGTTTCTCCAGAGGAACATTAGCATTGTTTTTGTTAAGAAATAGGTGTGGATTGGCCTCCAGGTCCACTCTGGTGCTGGAGAGGAGCTAAATCTGTGTAGTTCATCCATTTTCCGCTGTAAGAAAAAGTGAGAAATCATGGCACTGTCCATTCTGTTCTTTGGAGTCTTTTGCACCAACTACAAATAGCACCTTCTCCCTCCTGGCTCCCCCATCATTACATTTTCTGCATGAGTTCTCTGCCAGCTCCAGTCAGCTCAGTTTTCAGGATCTGTCTCCTGGAAATGGCCTCAGTGTTCCCTGGCTTTTCCCTGGCAGCTGAGCCAAACCCCTCCTGTCTGCACTGCCCTGCATCCTCTCTGCTGCACCAGGGTGTTGGTGGTGGTCACAGGGGTTTTTTAGAGGATGGAAGAGACAGGATCTTGATTCCATGATCAGAAGGCTTGATTTATTATGTTATGATATATATATAACACTATAACTATACTACATAGAGATAGAAAGGAAAGGAACTTCTTCAGAAGCTGGCTAAGCTAAGAGTAGTGATAGAAAGAATGAATAACAAAGGTCTGTGTCTCAGCAGAGAGGATAGCAGCTCCACCATGAGTGGTCAGTAGACCCAAACATCTACAGGGGACCAATCACAGGTGGACCTGTTGCATTCCACAGCAGCAGATAATCATTGTTTACATTTGTTACTGAGCTTCTCAGCTCTAGCAGGAAAAATCCTACAGAAAGGATTTTTCACAAAGAATGTCTGCGACAGCAGGGCACTGCTGGAGGAGAGGGTGACACTGCTCCATGCACAAACAGCTGCCCCTGCTGCTCAGGGCACTGGGCTGGGCACTTCTTTAGTCACACCTGCTGGAAAGGCAAGGCTTGTGGAATCTCAGAGCATCCTGGGATGAGATTTCCCTTTCTGCAGCAGTGGCAGCTTCAGCAGCCCTCTGCTGGCTTCTCCATTCTCCCTAAATCTTCTTTGCATGACAGGAGCAAAGGTACCACTAGAAGTATTTGTGTAACCATGGAGACCAAGTGGAGGCAGCAGATTGGGGGGAAAAATAACTCAGGCAAAAGAAGGTTGTAATTTTATCCACTCTGTTCACTGGTGGTCCTCAGGAGAAGGTGCACAGCTGACCTCTCAGGGCCATGCACAGCAGAATGAACAGTGGGCAGCTGTGGACTTTTACTTGCTTTCAGCAGGAGTGTTCTTGAGACTTCACCCTCCAAGAACCTTAAAGTGTTTCATCTTACCCGATCATCATTTGCTGTTTGTTTGCTGGTTTTTTGTTCTAAATTCAGCTGTTAAGGTCATTTTCTATAAGTTTTTGTGCTCTTTGGACAGCATTGTGCCTGTTCTGGCACATGATTTGTATTCCTGCATTGCCTTTTCCCTTTTGCAGCACCCTCTTCAAGCCAATTCACAATTCTCTCACTGTAGCTATTTATGTTTGTGTTTTACCTACTAAGAAAGTGTTTCACAAAGAAAACTGATGAAAAAGAAAATTGTAAAGCTGATGTAAATATAGTAAGTCGGTGACAGGCAGAAAGGAAAATTAAAAAAAATAAACTTCCTGTGTAAGCACTGCACAATGGGCTCATCATCCAACATGGCTGTCCCTGTGTCCCTGTTACATGATGGGCAGGACTTCATTTTGGTGACGTGTGGCACACCCTGGGGACGTGGCTGGGGGGACACAGGGATGTGGGGTGTCACTGTAAGATGTTGTGGGGCCTCCCTGCCTCACATGCTAAGCACTACTGTCTGAGTTCATAATCTGCAGCTGAAAATATAATTCAAATATTTCATTCTTGTAACTAGCATTTTTCTATCTGGAAATTTGATTAATATTTTTAAAAAAATCCCAACTTCCAGTTGGCAATTTTTAAAAAACCCAAGCTATAATCACAAACCAGCAGGGCTGCCTTTGCTTCTGCAAAACAGAAACACCAAAGTGTTGTCTCAGTGCCATCTGTAGCTGCTGTGGGCTGCTCCAGGTTGGTGTGTGTGTTTGCACACACCTGACCACAACCTCTGCACAGTGCCCACGGTTAAACCTGTTCTGCTGAAAGCAAAGGGGGCGTTGCTGTTACAGCACGCCCTCCATGGATGCAGGACCTTTCCTGGATGCACTTCATGGTGCTGGGAAATCAGCATAACCTCTTTTTCTGCTTTCCCCACGGTTTCCTGAGGCTGCTGCTGTGCCTCACAGGTGTGTTGTGGTCTTTAGGTGATCCCATGGAGGTCTGAAGCCTCTGAGAGCAGGGTTTGTGTAACTGTTGAGCTCCACCCCATGGATCATCTGAGATCCCTTTCTGGGTACTGTTGACTGGCTTGGAGCAGATGCCCAGCACGACCCTGCCAGGTGTGAAGTGCTGTGATACAGAGAGTATTCAAACACATCCATACCTCCAGCTGTGATTCCTGTAGAATGAAAGGCCTAGAAAAACCAACTGGTACTTTCCAAATGGGTAAAGATAATTAAAGGGAAAGTAACTCCTTCTCTTGTATTTCTAAAAGCAATGTTTACTTCTGCACTCTCTCTGTTTTGAATTGTTTTTCCTTTTAAATTTTGTCATTTCCTGGATGGCAGCTTACTCAGCTGTTACAAGGAAAATTAAACATCTTTCTTACTGCTTGTATTTTGCAGTGTCACAGTCTGAAAGCAGCTCTCTGTATAATTCCAGCAACCCAACTGTGGCTCAGTACCAGAAGCAGCAGCAAACCAAACTGATATTAAGTAGGTGAATCCAGCTAGAAAAGGTAGAAAATGTTAAGCTTTGTGTTGTGTCCTCATCATTGTTTTACCACCTCTGTGTGTGGCAGTCTTTCAGGGGAATAATTTATGTCATCCAATATTCTGTGTATTTTAGTGCTCAGTTAATGACGACCTAATATTTCAAACAAAATACAACTTCTGTAATGAGATACCTCATTTCTGCCAGGATGTTATTAGGATTCCTGCTACAGTGATCTAATGAGATTGACCTTCACTTCATAACAAATTGTGCTCCCCGTGAAACTATTTTTAATAGCATTCATGTAGGGAAATAAATGATTCGAGTAATTATAAATTTTATGAAAATGACAAGTTACTTTAAAGTGCTACTATATTTTTACAACGTTACACACCGATTGAGTGCAACATTGTGAAAGTCTCACGCGGCTTTGTTCTCTCTGCCGCTCCGCGAAGAACAAAATTAATGAGTTGAGTTCGTGCTGGGTAGAAGATAAACGCGGTGTAATTGGGAATGGGGCGCTGGTTTGAGCATCTCGCAGGCTCACCCGGAGCTCCTGCCCCGGAGTTTCATTTGCTGCCATCTCCTGGGCGGTTCCCAACATTTCAAGGAGAAAATCCAATGCGTGCTCTGATAAATTGCTGATGTCCTGATCGTCAGAGTCGTAGTGCACTGACTTCTAATAGATACTTTAATGAGATGAGTCCTCTTCTAAAAGGTGATGAAAAAGAAAAAGAGGCATCCATATTCTCAGTATTTCTGTTAATTGTCTTAAAACTATTAGTTGAAGTAGGATGGGTATAGGATTTCAGAGGGAAGATGAGTAGGATTTGGATACACTTGGCATTATATATCTAGAAGATAAGAATGCTCTACTGTGCTGTAGTTATTTTAGTCTGAAAAGCTTTCTACCTACTATTTAATCCTCACCACGTCCTCAGATTTCTTTTCTTACATGGTACCACTTCTGTGATGTCATGTCCACTGTGGTGCAGAAGATTCTTTATATTTATTTCCCATTGCAGGCAAAATAAGTGATGTAAAAACTATATGACTAAATATTTTCTTATTGCAGCTTATATTTTACTCCCATATTTTCAGCAGACTCATGCCTGTAAATTCTGTCTCAAAAATCCCAGCATCAAAGCTGTTCTGAATAAACAGCTTCACAAAAACCCTATTTGACATGAAAAGACTAAGATGCAAATTAAACTTTAAAGGAAAGGCTTCACAAAAATAACATCGTTATTTCCTCAAAGCCCATAGAAGTTCCCACATTAAGATAAAGAACTTTCAAGTCTGTATGTAGAGCACCATCTGGTGACTCGTGCACAGCAGGATCCCAAGGCAGGGATTTACTCTCCGTGCACACCGCAGGCAGTGGGGCAGCCGACATCCCCCAGCAGAGCTGCTCCTGATGTCCCCCCTGCCAGACACAGCTCCTCACAAATGTGCTTTCATGTGCCTGGGCTTTGGCTGCTGTTACCTGTCCTGGTTTGGGGCAAATTTGGGAGAAAACCTCCAAAGGGGGCCCCTCCAGAAAGCAAACCCACACAGCCCTTTCCCCCTAACAGGTTTGCAAGGATCCTTGGAGAGAAGTGGAAAGAACATGTTTATTTAACAGGCACAGCACCCCCAGCACACAAAATGAACAATACTGAGTGACAACACTCTTTCACTGCTCTGCAAAAGATGACAAATTCAGAAAGTCTCTCTTGGGA
Source organism: Setophaga petechia (assembly GCA_024362935.1). Classification (NCBI taxonomy): domain Eukaryota; kingdom Metazoa; phylum Chordata; class Aves; order Passeriformes; family Parulidae; genus Setophaga; species Setophaga petechia. The sequence goes on from JANCRA010000016.1 coordinate 16,458,045, forward strand.
GTGGTCTCTCTGTTATCAGTCCCTCTGGTGCTGGGGCAGCTGCTGCAGCCACAAGGTGCAAACTCTCGGTGTTTGCCAGGCCCCAGTCTGGAGCAGGTTTGAATGGTTCCAAGAAAAGGGAAAGGAAAAACAGTCCAGGGCAAACTCAGACTGCCTAGCTAAACTAACTAATGGGTAGAAGCAAAAAGCAAGAGCAAAGCAGGGGCAAAGCAGAAGCAAGAGCAAGAACAAAGCAAAAAGCCAAGTAAAAAGCAAAAGTAGCACTACGTACTGCCCTGTCTGTGTGTCCCACCAGCCTATTAAGGCTTCCTCCAGCAGTAACCACACAAATACTGCAGCAATGAAATGCACTACTAAAGCTCTTTTTTTTTTTCTTTTTTTTTCTTTTTTCATGTGGCAACTTTGAAAATTCCTTAGAGAAAATTTTCTTCTAATTTAGCACAGTGGACTGGTTACAAAATCAGTCAGTGTTGTATGTGAGAAAGAGAGAAGTGCCAGCAGTTTAGCTGGTGCCCTGTTCTGCTGGAACAGACAGATGTCTGTGTTTGAGCAGGAAGGGAGGGCTGAGGGTCAGAGATCACACATTTGACAGTGATCCTGCATTGCTTCAAATCTCCTTCCAAACACCTTTGCTTTCTGATGAACTTCCATGACTGTGAAACCTGCAAGGAGGCTGTGAGGATATTTTGGACGGGTACAGGACTTGCTGAATGTTAAAATATAGCCTTATACTGAGATTTAATGTGATAAGGGTGAACCCTATTGTAAATACAGAAGCCAGTAGCTCTGTAAACCACTGAAGATATACATATTTCATAATTTGAAAGCTCATATTTTAATCTTATTTTTTCGTTGATTTAATCCCTTAGGAATTTCTCTATAGTGAAAGGCATCCATTAGTTTAGGCCTTTAAATTATATTTATATATAAGCAATAGGGAGAACATGCTACACTACTGTTATAGATTCTGTTGGGTTAAAAAAAACCCCAACAATAAAACAGAGTGAAAAGAGAAGGAAAACATTGGATTTGGAAATTTCCAACTGTAAAAACAGTCCCTCTGAAGCACAGTAATAAGACCAGTCCTGAGCATGCTGGGTTTGTGTGGATTTATGAGGCAAATGGCTGCAGGGTGTCCAGCCACTGAACCTTGCTACCTCCAACTGTGGGTCACCACATGGGACCTTTGCCAGGAATCTGCTGCCTTTTTATGAAGAGCTTCTAACTTCTGAATTTTTATAGCTGTCACCAAACAGTTTAGATATCCTGAGGCTCATGCTCATGCTGTTTCACCCATGGAAGAACATGTTAGAGCTGCTCCTTTGCATGCCACCAGCAGGGCTCAGCTGTCCTGAGCCAGCCTAGCTCTGGGGCCTGCAGTGGAGCTTTCTTAATTTACACTCACACTTCCACAGAGCAAAAGATGGACCTTTGAAAAATGCACATCTCCATCCCAAATGGAGCCTCCCTGTGCAGGGATCTGCCATGGGCAGGGGCATTCTCTGACTCTGGGGTCTGGGGAGCTGCACAATGAACTTGGACATTTGTTCTGACTGTAATTGCAATTGATTCTTAAAATCAGCAGGGAAAAGTCATTCTGCCTTGGATGTAAAGCCCAGCTGCATTTCCCACAAGGAAGGGCTTTTCCAGAGATGTGGAGCATCCCAGAGCCCAGCCATGCAGGGGGGAGCACTCTGGGCTGTGTGTGACAGGGTTATGTGCAGTTATGGCCTTATTCTCTAAGTGACCTATTTCAGTAGAGACAAGAACTGTTCTGTGTAAGGGCAGCTGTTTTGAACTTTGGATGTTTTGGAGAGAGGAGGAAATGCAGTGAAGGATAGAATTAGGTCACAACTTCCAAAATCTGCCAAGATTTTTCTGTTGATTGGCTTTCTGCTTCTGTAAAGCAGTCTCTCACACTGGAAGGAAAAATCTGTCCTCTGCACTCACTGGATCAAAGTATAAAGGGAACTCACTGAAATCATAAAAAATTTAATTTTCTATATTTCTATGTGGAAGTATGGCAATAAAGACAAAGCAATCTTCTCAGCTCTGTAATTAGCATTTATGATTGGGAGATAAACAATCAATCAAGCCACTTAAAGCATTTCTCACAAGCAGTTCAGAGTCTCACTAAAGTGACTGAGATGCAGGGCAACACAAGTACTGCTGTGATGAAGTCAGACTCAGGGCAGGAATAGCAATGGGATTGTTGATGATTAGTAGGATAAGAAGCAGGATTAGAAAGACCACTTTTAAAACTGAGCAGCTCAGTTCAGTTCAGACATAGTCCTGAGCCCACTGATTGCTCCCTGTAGAGAGCAAGCTTGAAATCTTCATTCCCTGTGCTATTTAGAACTAATAAATATGTTCAAATTAGAAGCTAGGGAAGTGTTTGTTTTCACATCATATCCCTCATTAAGACACTTTGGGGAGGGTGCAAAAGATAAAATTATTCCAAAGCAATCTTAATAACTGAGGGAATGTATTAAATTTGCCTGCATCCAAAGGGTGGCCCAGAGCTTTGCTTTCAGAGGCCGTGTGCACCCATGTCTGGGGGAGGCAGTGGGTGAACAGAGTGCCTGGAAATCTGGCCTACATTGTGTGAAACAAGAAATTAGCAGAGATTTTGTGGCTCATGTTCTGATTACATCTTTTGCATTAGATCCTCTTTGAAAATTGCTGTGCATGTTGAGCACTTCCCCAGCTGTATCCATGGTAAGGCACACTCAAAAGCAGTTAAAACAAGGTGTTCATGCTTTTTCATGAAATAACATAAATTCACAGCCATGCCACTGTCTTCTTCTGGCAGTTTGGAGATATAGGAAATATTGCAATCAGATGTTTCTAATTTAATTCAATCCTTCATTAATTTGATCTCTCCTTTAATTCAATCTCAGCCTCAGGACCTAAATAATTTGTATTAAAAATAACATAATGACCACTCTTTATTTAAATCAATGGTGACTGCTTTAGGCAGGTATTAGCAGATAATCTGATTACTAAATACACAGTGAGTTGGCATTTACTTAATAACTACCAGGGAAAATTTGGAAAACAATCAAAGGAGAAAAAAATAAAGAGAGGAAGAGGGATAAGAGAAGAGAGCCTTACAAAGGCATGCAACATTAAAGAAAGTATTATGGAAAAGTTATTTTTGCTGGTGATTGTTATTGGTACAAGCCTGTAAGATGCACAGCCAGTGGTGTCAGCCATGGGCAACAGGCTGAGCCCAGCAGGGAGACCACTCCAGAGTCAGGTCTATGGTAAATCTGACACCTTTACCCCTGAGACTTATTTAAACTTACTAATGGGATTTGGAGGTTAGAGGTTTAGAGTTATTAGGCAGGCACAGCTCCACTGAGCTCTGGCTACACCATTTGCAGCCCTCTCTCTCTCAGTGCAGGCAGACACCATTTGCCTGCCCAGCAGCCTTTTTATGGCAAAGATGTTGGGAAAGCTGGTGTTGTCTGGCCAGAAAACTTGTGATGCACAGCCCAGTGCAGGTTGTACAGAGAGCAGAGAGGAGCAGCTCTGCAGTTGCTTCATAGCAGCTGGTGGGGAAGTCACCAGTCAGGGCCCCTGGCCAGTTCTGTGATTGTCACAAGGTGCCCAATTCCCTGGAGACTGAGACTGCCAGGGCTGGCAGTGCTTGGCAGATGCTGACAGGTGTCACAGACGTGTTTTATGAAAAATCCTTTCCTTAGGATTTTTTCTCCTGAGACACCAAGAGGCCTCAGGAACAAAATGCAAACATTGATTATCTGCTGCTGTGGAATGCAACAGGTGCATCTGTGATTGGCCCATGTTGGATGTTTGTAATTAATGGCCAATCACAGTCAGCTGGCTCAGACTCTCTGGTCAGTCACAGGATTTTGTTATCATTCCATTCTTTTCCTTTCCTTGCTAGCCTTCTGAAGAAATGCTTTCTTCTATTCTTTTAGGATAGTTTTAATGTAATATATATAATAAAATAATAAATCAAGCCTTCTAAACATGGAGTCAGATCCTCGTCTCTTCTCTCCTCCTGGGACCCCTGTGAACACCACCACAGACAGGGACTTCCTCTGAGGGGACAGTGCTGCAGCTCTCATTTTCTAACAAACCCCATCCTGGGTCTGCATCTGCAGCAGGTAGATGTTGTCCAGTATCTTTTCCTGTCAAACTGGCAGTGCTGCTGTAATGGCAGCCCTTCTAGCAAGCCTGGTTCTAGTTCTGAAGGAGCCTTGCACTGTTATTTCCCACCTGCCTCCCCTCTCCCTCTCCTGATGCCTGGGTGGGGCCCATGGAGTGCTGCTCAGCAGATGGCATTTTTCCAGGGCAGCAGTGTTGGAAGGGTACCCAGCACAGCACTGGGGATCCCAAGCTGTTACAGAGACACCTTTTGGCTACAGCAGAAGAAAGAGCCTTGACAGTTTGCTGATTGCAAGCTACCCAATAGCAAAAGGGAGATTTTCATGGTGAACTGACATTTTCCAATGTGCTGTAAATAAATCTCTGCCCAAGTTCCCTATTTCACTGGGGCTCTGTTCAGTGTATTTAACACTGAAGTGGTGATGGAAGGTGCCATGCCATCTTAGAAGGGTCCTCCCGATGTGCTCATCACACAAAGGCCTTTGAAGCTTCCACTAGAGACTGCTTGAAGTCATCAGCATAGTGCCACAGCAGGTTTGGGAGTTAAGAAATGCAGAGCCTGGTACTCCATTTCGGAGGGGTGCCAAGGCAGTTGACCACTGGACTCAATTTGTGTTAATGAGGCTCATTCCTAATGACCTCTTTGCTCAGCAATACCTGGGAATTAGGCTGGTCCAAGTGGGAAAGCTGCTCCAAAGCAGAGTTGTCTCTGCAAACCAGAGGCATTGACACCTCCCTGGGAGGCAGAAGAGGATGCTGAAGTGACAGAGGACATTAGATGTGTCCTCTGTCTAGAGTCTAGACTGTCTCAGTCTGGATGTGCACTGGAGCTGAAATGGGAGAGCAGCTTCACCAGCTCCTCCAGTGCTGTAGCTTTGAGTCCCTTCCTTTTGGGACTGGAATCTCGTTACTTTTGTGTTCAAGCAACCGTTATTAAAATCAACAAAACAAATTGCTAAGTCTATAAAATCATTCTGCAATAGATTTAATTGAAGGAGGCTGTCAAGTCCTGATGGATAGTTGGGAGTCAGTGGTGAATAGAATGCAAACAGAAATACTGTAGGAGATGGTTTAGTTGAACAGGCCCTGGATTCCTGCATACAATTGCCCCCAATGGCTTGCTGTGTCTTTTTTATACACTCCTTTGCCATGCTGTCCAGCAGTTCCTGGATCTGTAGCATAGCAATTAATCCCTTCTTGTAAGGTGATTTAGGATCAACCCAAAACTCACACTGTATTTTTGTTATGCTTTTGGTGAGTGAAGAAAAAGCAAACCCTATTAATTGTGACAGAACAAAACCAATGTAACAAGTACAAATTCTTTAGGGGAGATAGACAACTGTGCCTAAGAACTAGTCTTAGCTCAGTGTTTCCAGCTGCTGATTTGCAGGAAGAAGTAATTAATCACAAAGTGAAATCTGTTCAAGATTAGCATAAATTGCAGAAAATTGTAAAAGACTCCAGATGGATTTGAATTATTCGAAAAAAACCCAGACAAAAACACCAAAGGGAATGTTGAGTTGGATGAACACAGACTAATTTCTAGTGAAAAAGAAACAAAATATTTTTATGGGAACATCCAGAATTTTCAAGACTCTAGGCATGGACATGTCTGCCCAGCACAAGCAAGTAGGGTGAAATACATTCTGCCATTTCTACAGAATACTGACACCCTTACTCCTAGCCCCTCAGTCTGAGCCAAAACACCTCTAAAACCTACAACCAAAAAGGTCTCACAGCAAGGAAGAGACCAGGACTGTGTGCTGCAGCTCCTGTGGAAGGAGATGCTGAGGCTCCAAGGTACAGGGAGCAATGCTTCATGCCACAGGGACATGATTTGGACAGTTCACTGCTGCAAAAGGGCCAGGGATGGTAAGATCTGGGGCTGGATGGTATTTAAATATTGTAACCAATGCCACTAAACATTTGTCATGTAGTATCTGACAACCTCTTCTGACTTACCATTGTGTCCTCTTGTTTGAAGCTGAAGCACACCCTGGTGTCCTGTGATTGCAGCTTTAGCAATTACCCCTGTACAAACACAAATACCTAAGATGAAGGACTCATGGAGCAGAGTATATAAAACTTTTTTTCCCAGTAATGAAAATGGAAAAAATTTCAAAGGAGACTTTCTTCCCTGGCCAAGAGAAGCTGCATGAGTGGCTCACAGGTTATGGGAAGTTCCTTTTCTTTTGAGGGTTGGCTGTACATGGGCAGACCTCTGGCCCATTTCCAACAGTAACTTGATTCAAATTTAGTGCCCATGTAGGAACCAGGAGAATTTTATTACCTTGATTTAATTCTTCATTTTCTTTACAAGAACATTTATGTCCTTCTGCACTTTGGAGAGGTGCAAAGTTAATTGCTTGCTTCTTGTAGATACAATGCAGGGATTTCATGTTTTTTAAGGGTAATCTGCTATTCACTGCAGTTTATCTGGACCATTAAGGCTCCAGTGAAGTCAGGCAAAACCTGGCATGTGACATGAGACCTGTGAGTGCCCCCCAGCCCCACTGCACACCAGTTCTGTCCCTGGGGCTGTCCTGTCTCACTGGGCTGTGCAGGAGAGCTTGGGCTCCTCCCAGCACCTGTAAAACACCAGGCAGCAGCTGGAGAAGGAGCTTTCTGTGGATCTCTTGGTAGAGCAGACAGATAATTACCTGAGCAAGAAACCTCCCCATGCCTGATCCTTCTCTTTTCAGAGGATAAGAAATAGTTTTGTGACTTTACCTTAAATTGCTATCACTTCCAGTGCTTCCTTCTGTGCATATTCTGAGTCTGCCAGCTGCAATGGAACAAAAGGAACACTCTAATGACAACAAAACAAAGGGTGAGAACAGGAGATGGAATAGAGAATGCACCTTTAGTAGCTATTACTCTGAGTTCTCTGATTTTACACAAGCAAATCTGCTTCAGAGCCTCCGAGCTCTGCCCCAGTGACTCCCCTGGTGTCTGACAATGACTTTCTGCTCACCTGGAAGCCCTGAGCTGGTGGCAAGGAGCCTGTCCCCATCTTCCTTGGGGATGAGCTAACCACCAGGCTCTGGTGCTGCCTCCTGAGACAGCAGCAGCACCAAGTGCAGCAGATTTGAAGGCTGAACCTGCAGCCTCTCTCTGCAGAGCAGTTTGCCTTGGGAACTGCTTCCACCAGGCCTGGTTAAAAGCAGCTCTGGGCAAGGAGGATGCTGTGATTCCTGTGGGGCACCACAGAACCTCATTAACTGGGGCAAAAGCAGCAGCCTGCAGAGCTCCAGTCATGCAGGGAGGCTTTCTACAAAAGACAGGTTTATCAAGTAGAACATAGCTCTACTGTTGGGTGAGTTTCTGAGTTGGTGAAGAATCTGATACAGACATTTTTGTATCAGCTGAAACCAGGCATCTGTTCCACTTGTGTTCATGTCTGGCACAAGCTGAAATGAGAACGCCAGACTGCCACTGCTTAAGGACACCCACAAGAGAGTTTGCACTAACAGAACTAAATTAATTTCAAACAGATTTTAGTTAAACTAGTATAATTATCATGTCTTGACAAGGGTTCAGTCTATTTTTGTGTATCTTTTCCCTGCAGAGTGATGATTGCCACTGACATAAATGGCATAATTGAACTGTTTAGCTGAAGTCCATGGCACTTTGTTGAAGTGAGCAGGGATTACTCTGGCAAAGCCAAAGTATCTGTCAGGCTGTGAAATGTGCTGTGTATTTATGTGTGACACCTTTGGAGTCAGCTAGCTTTGTACAAAAGGATGAGGACAATAGCTTAAACTGTTTTTGAAAGGCTTTCATACAGTGTCTAAGGAATAAATGTGAAGGGCAGGTAGTAGTTACACTTCAACTAATTCTGATCATTGAAATGATGACATACCTGTGCAAAGCCACTGTGACTGTGGGGACAATAGAGCCTGCAGGCTGGTTTTTTGGGTTGTTTTTATTTTTCTTTCAAGAGTATTTGTGAGCAGTGTGATTGTCATGCAGAGGCACAGCGCTGCTCTGACGTCTGTGGAGTCATCTGTTCTAGGCTAATAAATTAGCATCTGCAGCTACCATTGCTGCCTGTCAAATGTGGGTACAAAATGGAGCTGTTTGATCTCAGTGCCACTGAAGTGTGTCTGCACACTGCAGAAGATGCACATTACCCCATCTGTTTCCCACAGACCCTCCATCAGGTCGGATGCTTCAAGGTAACAGATCAGACACAATGAATTCCACCGCAGACAGCCTTGGAGGCATCCTCCTGCTTTGTCCCTGCATGTAAAAATTTGACTTAAGAGTAATTTTATTCCTTCACAGCAGGTCATTTAAACCCTCTCCACTCTAGGGAAATCTCTAACTTTGTCTCAGCTCCTCCCATGCCAAGGGTTGTCCCCAGTGTGGCCGTTGTCATTAAGGTGCCAAGTCACTCTCTCCAAGCAGGCCTTACAGGACACTGGCTCAATCAGCAGCAGCCACTGGTGGCCAGTTCATTTTTGGGCTGTTGCTGCCACTTGCCAGATGGAGCTGGAATGGTGCCAGCCATGGTGAGGCTTCTGGGGCAATGCCAGGGGTGGGAGCTGGGGCAGTGGCAGGGCACTGGCAGCTCCTGCAGCTGGGACTGTGGCCTCGCCCAGGTGGGCACCTGGCACACCTGCACTGCTGCTGCCAACTCAGCTGCCCCTGGATAAACCCTCAGCTGCACTGGCCACGTGCATTTGCCTCAGAAATACAGGGTTCTGTTTCATTACCTGGGAAGGGGGAAAATGAGGCAACAGCATGTTTGATTTGGAGTGTAATAAAACTAGTTTATTTACACAGTAACATGAATGCCACGGAGTACACAGCAAAGTACCACAGCAAACCAGAGTGTAACTGCCCCTGATCACAAAGGAAGGCTTGAACTTTATATACTCATTTATATAAAAATGTGTAAATATCAATATGAAGCACCAGATAAAGCAATGCAACCAGGAATTCCAAATACAAATTACCCACAAGAATGGAACTGAAAAAAGAAATTAAAAGAAATTCCCTTATTCAAGGTATTTAAAGAAATCCCATTTATAAAAGTTCACTGATTTTGGAATCCCCAATTTAAAAATAAATTTCCCCCTTTTACTAAAAACAAGAACATATTCTTAAATGCTCAGCATAATTAAGTTTTAAAAGAAAAAAACCCAAGGATTTCAACTGCAAAACTTCCTAATACCAACAATCCAAAGGACAAGGAAACAGAGGTTTAGAGTAGTTTTTGAAGAGGTGTTACTTATGAAATTACTATATTAAAATTTACACACTCTTAAAATATATATTATATATACAATATATAATATATATATTTTTTCAAGCAAAAAGGGGCAAAGAATACTTTTGAGATAAAAAATTCATATACATACATATATATTTAAACATGCCCACATATATATATATATATGTATGTATATATATATTTATGAACAAATATTTCTTCCATATAAAAAAAAAAGGTCCAATCCCTTCTAAATCCCTGAAATCTTCCCCTTAAATTTATGGGAAAAAAAATCTGTATAATCCGAAGTAAAAACTAAATTCTCAAATTCTGTAGAGTGGTAAAATGCTTATGTACAGGTAAGTTGAGTATTTAATTTCTCACTGGCAATTCTGCTTGATTTAAAAGCATTCTGTGGTTTCCAGGTAAATTTTGAGTGGAGCAAGGAGACTTACAGGAAATTATTTAAATTACATTCTACACCTACTCAAAATGACCATCCTTCTAACACTGCATCCAGGTGAGTAAGAAAATCCATACAAATGTCTACCAGAAATTCTCTGCAACACAGCAGGGAAAAAGACTTGCTCCTTCTTTTGGAGTTGAGGGTGCCCTTATGAAATTTCTCCCCAGTGTTTTGAAAAGTATTTTTTGTGTATTCTTTGCTTGAAGTCTTTGTAATCCACATGACTGTTTACAGAATATTTCCACAGGTGTATTTTTATAGAGGTATTTAAAATTCTATTCTGTACTTCTTTGATGTTATCTTACTGCATAACTCAATCACAATCACCTCTTTGTGCTGGCTGGAGGGCTCTGAGTGTGCTCCAGGTCTTACAGGAGTTTTAGCAGAACCAGCACCACCTCTGCAAAATCAGAGTAAAACTGACAGTCCAGTCATGCAGTAAAGTCCTGTTTGTACTGAGAAACAATCAATTTAGAGAAAGGGGGAAAAGAAAGTGCATTAAAAAGTCTGACTCAGTTTCTATTGTATCCCTCAGAAAACTTAAAATTGATTTAAATAAAAACAGGATCATTTATTTTATATTTACATAAGGATTTGTTATTACAAAAAAAAAAGAAATTAATTTAGATGGGAATCTCAGCACAAGAATTCAGAACCAGATACATTTTATTTCAGCAGCAAATACACGTTAAAATTAAGGACCTACAGTATGAAGCTACTGAAAACATTCTGCAGGTAGCTGAACCCTAACACACATATTTTATTTAAATAATATATTTTTCTCTATAACATGTAGGAATTCTCTTGTATTAACACATCAAGATGATCCATTCATACTTTGTGGGTAGGATGTGTGGAGCATAAAAGATTTAAGGTGGAACATTTTTGTAAATGCTACCTGCACTCTTCTCTGTGGGGCAGCAACATGGTATCCTGGCTGGAGTTTCTGATTTCATCAGTCTGAACACTGAAGTGAGACCAGGCTTCTGTATTGGACATTCCAGGGGCTCCAGAACAAAATTCTGGGTTCCCTCATTCCTACAAATTTACAGGCAAGCTTTTACCAGCAGAGTCTCTTTATGGTCACCTGGTTATGCATATTGACTGGATCAGATCTGAGGCCTGACAGGCAATTAGTAATTCCCATTTAAGAGATACAAAACTAACCCACTTTCCATATCACCTCAGGAGCAGTTCTCCTAGCACTCCTGTTGGAACAGAGGTTTGCATTTCCCACCAGAGCCCAGGGGTGCTGTGCAGCCCCTCCAGCAGGTTCCCCCCTCCCTGCTGCTCCCAGCCCAGCACCGAGTGTCTGCAGAGATTGTCACAGCAAGAGGCTTCTCTGTGCCTGCTCAGGCTGCAACAACTGCCTTGGTACCCACTGGTATTCTCCCTGTTCCAGATCCCAAATGTGAAACCCACAGTTTTGTTATTTCAGGTTTATGCTGTACTACAAGCAACTTAAAGGAACCCGTTCACACAAATCTCATGGAATAGATCAACCCAGTATCATACAAAGTACAGCATTTAATTTTGTAAGTCTTTTGCATCTTTACATGGGCAGTATTATTCCTAGGGGTGTTATGAAAAGAGTAAGATTTCCACCCACTGACCAGCTACATTTTAGGTTTTTGACAAGGCACTAAATATTGTGAATCCAATCACTGTGCTCTCTCTGTAATATTAGAGAGGGTTTTAATGGCTCTAAAAGGATCAGAAACCACTCATCATAATTCTTCAAACAAGTATTTGATTTTTCCAGAAATTAGTTTCCACTGGAAAAATCTTTAGAGTTCATGTTAAAAATATTTGAATGACAGCTTTTATTAATAGAAAAATATATATTTACAGTCAATACTGTTATCTTAGATTTGCAGCTCTTCCTATTTCTTGAGCTCAACTGAAAGTGCGACATTGCTAAAAAAAAATTCAAGATCTGTGCACATATTCAAGTACGTTCTAACATGCACAGCCAGGGGTTTTGTTCCTGCCATACACAGGATCCTGTTACAAACAGAGCGGGTTTTTTTCCTTTTGCTTAGCAATTATGCTGTAGCATTCTTAGGATTTGTTTACAATCAGTTTAACGCATACATTCTTGTGTATTTACGTGGCACAATCTGGTGCCAGGATGGAGAACCACCACGAACACAGCTGCAATCATCAGTTATGGGCAGACCTGCAAAGTCAGCCTCAAGCTCCTCAGGGAAGAACTCAGGCCAGATCAGGTTCGATTACATTGGCCATTCTTTCTTTTTTAAAGAAAAAAACCACACAACATTACAAATTGCTAAAGTTTACCCAGTGCTGCACAAGAAAGAGGTTGGTAGTGAACATCTATCCATGCTTGGTTATACTGCAGAGCTAAAATGAGTATTGGTGCATCACAAAAGATACAAACTGAAGTTAAGATAGCTAGAGATACAAAGGCCTTGGACCAGCTGCATTAACACCTACGCTTGTACAACATTCAAACCCCAACTCTGCATGTGCGTGCTGACATCACAGTGACAGTGGGAACACGTGTCCCTAAACATGGCAACACCCAGAGGATCCAGGGACTGCCCCATTGCAATGCCAAGTGGTCCAAGAGTTACTCCTATGCCTATGTGAGCTAGCTGGGAAGTCAGGTGCACACACACACCACGGAACAGACACAAAACCAGACCACAGAGAACAAGAAGCCCCACTGGCAGCTCAGCACACTGGCACTAATAGCTAGCAGGTAGTACACAAGTGACTTGCCATGCTCGGTGGATGTGAACTATGGGAGCATTGCCCTCCTGTGTCCAGATAAAGCAGGGCTGCACTGAACAGGAGAGTCTTTGTAAAGGTTCTTCTACAAGCTGCTCAGCAGTAGTGCAGAAACTTTCTTTCCTGATGTAGAGGAAGTACTTCAACTACATACATTGCACTTGGGCTTTTAATGCACTGTCCTGTTTTTCTGCATCAATGCCACCATCCTAACCTTCTTGCCAAAAAGAGAAAGAAAAACACACATATCACATTAAAATATATTATCCTCATCCTTGCCTGATCCTTCACTGATACAGGTGAATCAAACAAAAGAACAATCAGAAGTTTCAAAAAAATCTTTAGAAAGGTAACGAAGACAGGGCACAATCAATGTAGGCTTCCACAGGCCATTGAGCTGAGCTCTGAGAGGTGCCAGAGAAGAATCCCAGACACGTCAGCCCTCCATGAACGCCGTGCATCCAGAGCTACTCTCGCTGACTTTAAGCCTGCAGGATTGTTTGTTCAGTTTCCATGCATGTGGTCCAAGAATGCATATGTTGTATAAAGTGGCTATTTGTTTCAAGGCTGAAGTGAATTGATTCCTCACAGTTTTAACAATTACAATGGAACATCAATCCATAAAAAGAACACATGGATATCTGTGCATTTATGTGCCAGGAAAGTAAAGGAAGGGGCTGCAGATCTAGCATCAGGTAAAGGCTGGTGTGTAAAGTGAACACTGTAATGTACAGCTTTAAAAAATAATACAAGAATTGCACATAGATCCATAGGAGAGAAGCACAGGCTCATAACTACAGCTGTCTGCTTTCCATCACCCGGGTCAGAATATTCAGGATTGCTTTTTCCTCTGCATCCAGATCCATTCTTCAGAGCAACTTGGAAAACAACTCCTAGCCTACCAATACTGAGCAAAGATATTGTCTGTACAGAGGTTCCATGGGAAACGGCTCTTAGGGCACAGAAGGAAGTCAGCAGTGGCCTCGAAAAGTGAAAAAGCTCCTTCAAGTTGAGGTTTTAAAAATTCTGACTCTTCAATCCTCACTAAATCCTGCTCTAGTCCAAAACTTTGTCTGTGATGCTCTTGGAGCTCTTCTGACAACATTCCATTTTTAGGGTTTTGTCTATAGCAACATGAGAAAACACTGGTGACAACAGGCAAGAGATGGGCAGCCAAGCACTGCTGCAGGAAATGTGGATCATGATGCTGTTGGTTGTGGCTGCCAAATGTAACAGCTCCCTCAATGATTAAACAACAGTGTTTTTGCACCCTTGTTCTTACCCTTCAGAGAACTGTGTCTGCAGTAAAAGTATCTCCATGTTGCCTGTTAGCTACACACAGACAAGCTCTAAACATTTCTATCTCCTGCCAACAAACCTGCAGAGCCAATTTCAGTCTCACTTTGCAGTATGGCATAAGTGACAAGAGCAGACCAAACCAAAACAGAAGAGGTGGCTTTTATTTTCATCCCTGATTCATAGCAGTGATTGTCAGAGAAGGTAATGTACATCCCATCCATTTCAAGTCAGGCTTTAGTGCCTTTTGCAATGGAAGGGGAATTTCAAGGGTCCACCATGTGTTGTATTGTTCTTGTATAAATGTGGTTATGGCTACAGTACATCAACAGTTCAGACTGGTGAAAGTTGCCTAGGAAATAGGATAGATAAAGTGTGCACATGCTGCTTTTTAACACACAGGTCTCAAGCTAAGGGTAATGGTGGGATTAAGGCAGTATTGATGAAATTGTGAATGGTTAGAAAGGATATGGGTAGGCAATGAGGCAGAGGAGGAGGGTAGAGGACTGAACACAGGTGCTTACTGCTCACTGACACTTGCCATGCTCAGTGGGAAAACCAGGCATGGGGAGGAAAGTACAGGTGGTGTAAAGTGTAAGAGAAATATCAGAACCTGTTTGGTTGAGACCAAAGGAAAGAGGAGCACAGCCTGCTGTGGGGGACTGACTAAGCTGAGAGGAAATGTGTGGTATGTGGAGTGAAAACAAATGAGTGTGTTGTGGCATGGTGGATAATTCATCTCACATTCACCACTAATCCATCTCTGCTCATGGTCACTGCTATTCACTAATCAATGCTATGTAGGAAATGACAGAAACTACCCAGAAGAGGAGGGCAATTTGTTTACTGTAGTGGTAGAAATAGTGGTATCAAAGCTTGCTCTCCTTTTCAGCCAGATATGAATCAAGTTACATAGTGTCTGATCCAAATGCAGTCGTGTACGTGATCAATCCCTAGCAGGCCTGGCAAAAAAGTAAAGTTTCTGTCATACTTGGTACAGGATGCAATTTCTCCAATTAGAACCTATTTGCTCAGAGTTGCTGGCTTTGCTGTCTAGGCTGTTTTGTAACAACTGTACAAAATGTGAGCCCTAGTGCAGGCTGGAGTGAGGGCTGGGCAGAGGTGGGGATGCTTCACAAAAAGCAACAGGCTCTACAACTAGTGCTGCTTCATGAGTCTCACAATGCGATGAAGTGAGTCTGTAGTGGCAAAAGCCAGATACTGACAGCACAGCCAGTCTTCCAGAATAATTCCACAGTCCCTCTCCAAGGACTTCTCTGCAAACTTGATCATCAGCAGCGTCCTTTTTATATCGAGCCAGTTCTGAAGTATAGCATCTCTCCGTGAGGGGTTGGAAGATGTACTGAGAGCGTGGAACAAGTCCTCACGTGGGCCCCAAAGCAGACACTGAAGGATTCCTTTGGCTTCTGATATCAAGATCCTCTCTGAAGGGTTGGGATTCAGCAGGCAGCTGGCAAGTTGCTGAAGCCCTTGAGAGTAGAGGGAACGGCAAGGAATCTTGGGGAGATCAGCACAAGTGTACTCCTTCTCTTTCAGCTCTGGATTCTCATCAAAGGGGTTGGGTAAGTGCAGCATTTCATAGATGAGGATGCCAGTCTGGAACTCATCACACTTTTTGTACTGCGTTGCAGTGATGATTTCTGGAGCCAGGCGGGACTGATCCCGCAGGACCTCAGGATCCACCATGTGACTCTTCTGCTTGGCCTGCGAGAAGTTGCTCACAATTAATCTGGCCGGGCAGGCAGTGTTGGGATTGGGCTCCGTGGCCTCGGGGCTCAGGGGGCCGCCTCCCGGCCTGGAGTGAACCAGCAGCAGGTTCTCCAGGCGCAGGTCACAGTGGGTGATGTGGTAGGGCTTCAGGTGCTCCAGGCCCAGGCACAGCTGCAGGAGCAGCAGGCACACCTGCCTCTCGTACAGGTCGGGGCTCTTGCTGTGCCGGGCCGCGGAGTCGCGCACGAAGTCGGCCACGGTGAGCTGCGGCACCTCGCGGGTGATCACCACCACGCGGCTGCGGGGCTTGCTCAGGGTGCCCTGCCTGCTGGGGCTGTCCCTGCACGAGGCCTCCGGGCTGCAGGCAGTGTCCTTGTTCTGCTCAGGCTCTTTCTCCTCTTCTTCCCGCTCCTCTTCCACGTCCGCAGCGTCGTCATCCTCCCAGGGGAGGAGGCGCATGGGCACCTCGGCCAGGAAATGGCCACAGTCCTGCTGGATGTTGAAGTTGATAGCCAGGCTCTGCCGGATGGACAGGCTGTGGTAATACTGCTGCGACTCCTTCGCCTTGCTCTTACAAATCTGGGGGGAAACAAACACAACGGACATCATTCTTTAATTCCTAAATTCTATATAATTTTTTTTAATATGTACTTTGCTGATGGGATTTCCAGTCTAAACACAATCAATGAACATTTTTTTTAATGAACTGATCTTGGCAGACTGTCTTAAGGCACCCAAACAGTTCTCATTGGCTAGTAAGCAACTGCAGAGCAATACATGCAGGCATCTGCACAAATGATCCAATGGAAAATACAATTCTGGTTTTTAATCAGAACAGCAGCTGACACGTGGTAAATGAACAGCAAAGCTTTTTTTACAGTTATCTGTTTACCTGTATCATTTTATTCCAATTTTATTCTCTCAGCTTTGTGTGAAGCTTGAACAAGATAAAAATAATCAATAGCAAAAGGGAATACAAAGAAATATGCATAAAGTATTTGACCAAACACTTGCACATGGCTGAGTGAGCATGGCATAACAAGTCAGGCCCTGCCAGCTGGGTGACTGATGTTTGCTCCTTGCCCATGGTAAGTGGAACTGAAATCCACGAGCTGCAGCAGTGCAGAGTGTCTGCACTGAGGGGTGCATGTGTGCATGCACAGGCTGCTGCCAGGCAGACTTGGCTCAGGTGATGAATGGACAATCAGTAGAACACAGTACACCTTAATTGCTTTCAACCAATTATCAAGATCCAAAATATGGTTTGTTTTTTTGCCATATATACTGTATTTATGCCCAGAAGTATCTTACTGATATATACATTATCAGCATAGCATTATCCTTATGAATTGTTTGCACTCCCATAACTGGCAGCTCCAACCTCTGAAAAACGTCACTGGACAAGCCCTATTAGGGCCTCTGCTTCTAAGGCATTAACTGATTAAAATTACAAAGACTCAGCTGTCTTGGCCTTTGCATATTAACCTTAGTTCTACTAAATTCAGAGAGATCATTCACAGCATGTAAGGTTAGGTGTATGTTTTGATCTTTTACATGGTTAGAGTCTAAATATTCAATTGCTGTAATGCACCAACAGGTTTTAAGTGCAAAGCTCAGAGAAGAAAAAAGAGGAAGTCATTTCTCTCCAGATGAAGCTACAGCTTCCCTTAGCTCATCTCTGGAACCAAGGAAAGCCAGATAACTGAGGTCAGCACTTGTTACACACAGTCACCACCACCAAGAAACCCAGATCTCATCCCAAACCCAAATGTAAGCATTAGGTGACTTTTCTTCCTGTTTCTCATTTTTCCCCTTCTCAGAACTTCTGCAGCTAAGTTATAAACCTGCCTTTCAGTAGCACACACATACATATTTCATATTTTACATGCTTATGTGGTTAAGAAATATAAATGTGAGATTTAATGTTTTATGGTTGTTGATCAGAAAACTGCACTGTCAGATAACCACAGGAACTCAGACAAAATTTGTACCAACATTCTGACTGTCCTCTTATCTTTGAGACTCTGCATATTTCCATACTTCACAAGCACTCACATTTCCCTGCTCATTATGTACACTAAAACTGCCTGTTTGTAACTGCCACAAACCCACAAAACTGATTTGAAAAATCCCTTTTCTAGTCAATTTTATTTTATTTATGAGAGGAAATGTTGATCCTTATCCTGTTTATACAGTGGCTTTTGCTCACTTAAATTTTCAAATGTATTTTACCTTGTTAGAGGTGAAATGAGTTCTCAGTGTTACGTGTGCCCCCTGGTCCCTCCTCTCAAGGGTTATAGAGGCAAAAATACAGCAATAACCTTTGAATTATATAGAAAAAGAAAATGCTAGCTGATTGTCTTTGAGACTGAAGTCCCCAGATTGATTAAATACTTAATACTGCACAGAAGACAGAACCAGACAAGCTGTACAGACAGACTGATATAAATGTGTTGAATGTACACACGTGGTGTGTATCAAATCTGACTGGGAGAAGAGCTATTAAGGAAAACAAAATTGTTCCATTTTCTATGCCCTTCAAGTCCATGGCCTTTTTCTTGCACAGCCAGCCATGGGAATACTCAATTCCAACTGCAGAAAAGGTTCAGCATTTTGTAATTCAGCTGTTAGTTTTTAAAAATACTTAAGTGACCTAATAGGAAAAAACCAACAAAAAACCTCATTCTGAAAGAGCTTAATTTTAAAGTCAAGTTTACTTGCTGATAAAAAATGTTGAGAACCACACTTGGCCTTAGCTACTGCACTCTATTTCTTAATCCACAGAGGATTTCTAGTGCCACCAGTCAGCTAAAACTGATATTCTGCTAGGAATATATAATCCACAAAGTATGTGCTCTGAAAACAATATACACATCTCAGTTTGGTGAATATAAGGTTTGTTTAAAAGTTTATGGAAAAGATTTTTCCTTGCCAACAAGAAAAGAAAATCAAAGGAATCAAGACTTTTCCCTAGTTCCTAATTTTAGCTCTAGGCAGCCTCTTTTTCCTACTTCAGAGAATATTCTCAAATTTACTACTATTTCAGGTAAAGCTGGAGATAGGATCTGCACCTCTCAAAATCAGCTTTGGCTCCCTCATTTTAGTAAGCATGGCCAATCCTAGACCTGTGAGAGTACAGAAGCACTTTCATCCATGCTTTATGGATGTGCTGGAGCTTTCTTCTCTTTTAGAAATGGCTGGCCATGCACATCTGCATCCAGAGGCATCCAGCTGTTGGTGCAGAGGGTGTTTTTCCTGAGCCAGGGGCCTGCAAGCCAGTCTCCACTGTCTGGTCATCCCTGAGATGACCTCTCCAGCCTACTAAACCCACCCCAAAGCAGTTCTCCTTCTCTATCTTCTTAATTTTTCTTTCCACTGTTCAATCCTAAATCAACTTCACTTCAAATTAAAGTGACAGCCCTTCTCCTTGCTGACTGGCTAAAAATTGATTCCTGATTGCCATCCTTGAATATGATACCTTTACAAGTGGGGAAAATGCAACTTTTCCCATCTTTGTTTATTTTTGAATATACCCAGCCCTTACTTCTCCTATCTTTGTTCCTAATCCTCTGATTTGTGTTGCTCTTTCTGGATTCTCCCCATGTATTAGATCTTTCTGAAGAGTGGTGCCTATAATGAATTCAGTATTGCAGCTCCAGCATTCAGCAGAACAAAGCTTTGTGTCCAATGATGCTCTCTGCAGGATCATTGTGTCCAAGAACACTTTGCAGGAAGAATAAGCTACATTACTAACTCCATGTGTTCTTGAAAAAACATTCAGAGCACTGTCCACTCTAAAGCAGGAAGCCACAGCAGGGCCAAACTTTCCCCAAAATCAGTCATGAGGTCTTGCTTCAGACTCCTCTCTATAGCAATAGAACAGAATTTAAGTTATCAACAAACCAGACATTAAATACTAAATAGAATAATGATTAAAACTGATACTAAAATGACTGCATTCATGAAAAGAGAGTTTCCCTCCTTATTGTGCTGTTAAGGAATCTAACCAATGTAGGGAAAAAATCTCCAATCCCACAAATGGCCAACAGTGATGGCTTTTGGACACTTCCAGACCTCTTTTTAGTACAGAGCAGTAGATGGGAACATGAACCTGCATTCAGTATCTACAAACACAGGAGAGCTGAGATCTGCTTTGAGATGTATTTTCTGCTTCTTGCTTGATGTTTACAAACACCATGAAGTGAGAAGTGGAAGAGGCAGCTGGGTTATTTCAGGCTGATTAAACTGCTGACTAAACAAACACTAAAATCTGTACACTGGGCACTGTGCAATTGTCAGGAGGAAGGGAAAGCTGGGCTCTCTGCAGGCAGCACCCAAACTCAGAGTGTGGTAACAAATCAGACACCTGTCTGAATTCATAAAGCAGTTTCTAGAAGACAGACCTGCAGTAATCTGATGTTCCTGTGTCTGGCTTCTCTTCAGGTAAGTCTTGGGGTTTTACATTGCACTATTCAGATTCTTTTACATTGCAGGCTCTACTCAGAAGTCTACTTTATTTTATGATTTTGCAATAGAGCAGTAAGTACTGGTGTTTAATACCATCAATGGGTAATTATTCTCACCCAAGCCTTTTGTACTGGAATAACTCCACTATCACCTAAAACTACCATCTGAATGACAAAGATTTTAAATTTTCAAAATGGTTTGAGTTGGAGTCTAAGTTATATGACTGAAGTCGGTATTTGCATTTGAAAAAAAACAGGGGAAAAATTGTGAAATTTATTGGCCTCCCCAGCAAGTATTTTCAGCTGCTGGTGATGAATTGCTAAAGGAGTGCACACAGAGCTGCTTTTCTGCTTGTGATGGTTAATTCTGTGTCAAAGCTGGGAAAAAAAAAATAGCCTAGTTTCCTTTGCATTTTTAAAGCTTTTTTCTGTTCCAGTCATCTACTCAAAAAGATGGAAATCCTGTTGCCTTTTACATATAGAACATGCTGAATACCTGTTTTTTGGCACAGGAAGAAAAGGTGAAAATACTATGACTAAAACAGAAAGTAGGATCAATGAGTCATTTACTATTTGCTGTAATGAAATACAACCAGCTGAGCTATGAAGATATGGTATGTGATACCAGCTGAAAGGAAGGTGTTGATAAGGGCTTGGCCAGCCTTATTTCATGAGCTGATAAAGAGCTGATTGCTCAAATGATGAAGCAATGTTGTTGAAAAACCCTTCCATATGACGCAAGAAAGCAATGAGAAAAAAGGAGAGCACAAGCAGGAAGGAATGCAAAGCATCCAACTTCCTTTTCACTGGAATGCACTGTCCTCATGGATCTTTTCCTTAATGCATCCACATGAACAGAATGTCTGTCACATTTACAGGGACAGGACAGGTTTCTTTATACCCTGCCATTTCAGTTTTCCTCAGTGCTCCCAGCCCAAGAAGCAGGATTTGAACATTTCAGAGCTCCTACAGAATGTTCTGTGTTAGCTTTTCTTCTTCCTTTATGAGAGCTGTGGCTCACAGTGCCATCAGCTGCCTCTCCCTTCCCCAGCAGGGAACCTCATTCCCACTCTGTCCCGTGCATTTCACACAGCAGCAGTGAACCCACAGCACCACCAGGATTGTGGGAAATGAATTTACAAGCACTGAAAATGAGAAACACAGAAGATCACAAAAACTGCACCATCTGTGCCACTTTGTTGTACTGCACAGAGGGACAACTGCAAATGAAATTCTGTGCAGAATGAAAGCTTGCTAATCCCAAATTGATA
Organism: Setophaga petechia; assembly: GCA_024362935.1. NCBI lineage: Eukaryota > Metazoa > Chordata > Aves > Passeriformes > Parulidae > Setophaga > Setophaga petechia. Next base: position 16,479,381 of record JANCRA010000016.1, read on the forward strand.
ACTTGTTCTTGGCACAACCTTGTTTTCCAAGGAGGCCAGTTTGATCTCTGATTGACCTCATTTTCTTCATCTGGCCTTGGAATAGAGCTTTGACTTTTTAATGATGTGCCAAAACACAGAATTCTGTTTTGCTGTGACTGAACTGGGAATGGGCTGGAAGTTGAACGTACATTGCTTTGTTTTGATCTGAAGCACAAAGTTCTGGGACAGCCTTTAACAATCCTTCTGACAGGAAGCTCCACGAGGAAACTGAATTACCAAATAAAACCACCTTAGCACACTGTGACAAACTACACATGACTAGGGAGTAATTGTCAGCTGCAGTATGAACCTGCCAAGTTCAGCCCAGAGCTGCTTACTTCTGCATTCCTGTGTTCTATACCTGGGACACAAACACTACCAGGAATCCAAAGGTTTTACTGCCAGGAGAGCCTCTGCTGCCCTGCAGCAATCAAAGCAATAAATGTGAGCTGCTCCTTGTGAGCTGTCTGCACCCCTGCAGGTGCTGTTACCCACCTGAGCAGCACTGCCACACGTGCTGCACCCAGAGCCAGCTGGCTTTGATGGCAGACAGTGTTCTGTCTGCACTCTGAATGAATCATGGCTTCTGTGAGTCAGCCTGTGGCACTGGACAGGTCTGCTTTGAGAGTTTAATTCTGAAAGTGGAACCAGTTCATGGCACTGACACAGCAGTCATAGTGTCTGTTATTCCTTCTGAGTAATCTCATTTATTTATTTACCTTTTAATAAAAGATGCCCCTATCACATCAGTGTCAGGAGACTGAGAGCACAACTCATCCAATCTGCTGTGCCCAAAGAGCTCGTGCTCTGTGCTGCTTTTACTTTGGTGTAACCTTTTCACCACATATTTGGAATTACTGATAAGACTGTGGTTTCAGGGGAATGTTCATCCATATTGCCCCAGATCTACCAACAACTTCGAAGGTGGTGCTGCACTTAGGTTTCAATAAAATTCCAGCCCCTGAGGTGTTTTTTTTTTCACCTTTCTTGAAAGGGAACTTTTCTTTTTCCATTTGAAAACCTACTTTTCTGATCACGACTTATGTACTGCTTTTATTTCTAATGTTTCAGTCAAAATAATTTCCACATGGCTTCCTGCAGCTATTTTTGCACTGGGTGTTTACTAGCAGATTAGGTGAGAGTTGAAGCAAAAAGCATAATAAAGTGCTGTGAAACAACACCCCCCCATGAATGTTTCCTCTCATATCCACCCCAACAGAACAAGTTGTGCTCGTTCTCCACCAAATTTATCAGAGCATCTTTTACTGATGAAATCACCAGAATGGCAAAGTGCACTGGTACATTCACCTCTACAAATCATTCACTGTTCTAAATTTAATTCAGCAGTAGTTAAATGGTCAAAGCCGAATTTTTAACAAAAAAAATTATAATTTTGGAAATAGAATATTAAAATGCAAATTTTATGTATCAAGAGTATTAGCACTGTTTGGGGGTGAATCTCTCATTTTCTACAAAGAGAATAATAATTTAAAAAATCTCATTATGACATTGTTTCTCAGATCTAATATTAAAATCATAAAATTTAAGAACTGTCTGAATTGTTAGCCAGTGTTGCTTGGGTAGCTCTGTAAAACAAAAGAGCTACATTAATTTACACCATCCAGAGATGTGGCTCCATATACACTTTCAAAGTGTATTTCTAAGACTTGATCCAAAATAACAGGATGACTGTTTTGGATTCAATTGGCACACCAGCAATTTTCATCTCACTGCTTTTTCCACCCTGTTTTGGGGGCAAGGGATTTAAAGTGGCAGGAAGACATAGGTTATTTGTTGAAGGTAGATTACTATGTAATTTGGCTCACACAAAATACACCCATGGTAGTAAAAACGAGCATATTTGTTAAAGCTAAATTCCCCAAATCTCTGTGTAATGAAACAGCAATCTGTGGTTCTGAGCTTTTGGACAAGTCTGATCCTGGACTGATGGCTTGTAAGTCAGAGATCAGCTTGGGGCCAACACCCTCCTCTACCACAGGGAGTGCCAGGGGGGATTTGCAAGAGGAACTTTTCCTCTCATCCTAACAGCACAACAGCTCCTGGTGACTCTGCCTCAAGGATATTTTGTGGATACTTCACTCACATCTATTACCAGGCAATAGCCCTTGTTAGTCAGAGAACTATTTTTAAGAAATCTGAATTATGAAAAAAAATGTAGCACCTATTTGACCATGTTACCCTGCTTTCTTTTGTCTCTCTGGCTTTCTACAAGGGAAATGTATTTTGGAGGACAGGAGATAACAGACCAATGGTACAGGTCAGGGAATATTGTACAGGCACATCCATGATGTGCAAAGAGATATCACATTAGTGATAACTCACACCTGCCCATACAGAAAAACACCACTTTGGGCTCCTGAAGCAATCATTTTACATCATTGTATTAAAGCAGCACCCTCCAAGGCAGCAATGCCAGTGGTGATTCTGAAGCACAGCTGACTGCAGCAGGCTCATGGGCTGGCTCTCCTTGCCTGCTCTGTACCACTGCACATGGCAGCTCCAACACATCTACATTTAATTTCACATCTTTTCCAATAAAAAGTCCTTAATAATTAACACAATAGAAATGGTTAGACCCAGATATCTGCATTAAAAAGATACCTCCTCAGGTCTCAGAAAAATATTTGCTGCACCAATCTTACCTTTCAGTTTTTTGTATCTTGTAAACAGTCATGTAGGAGTGGTAACAACATTTGGTTCCTGTAAAGCACCACCTTTGTGAGTATGTAAAATAAAGGGAATAACAGCTCAGGCCTCACACATCTGGGTCAGGCAATAAATGTTTTATCTCAGTTTCAACAAGGAGGAGTCAGAAGTTTAGTGATTTACTCAAGGTCACACAGGAAGTCTGACAGTGCTATGAGTCTCAGCTGTCCTTCTCACTATCTTCCTAGCAGATAAGCATTGAGAAATGCAGAGTTACAGCACTCAGAAAGAACTACCTATATAAAAGGCCATGAAATAACAATATCTGGTGAGATAGCTGCCAGCTAGGCACTCATATATTAGCAGTAAATCTAGTAAATCTTATTTCTTTAATGTGTTAGCTGAAGAATTTATAAGGCAAACACTGATGGGTAGGCAGAGCTTCTGAAAGGCTGGCAATGAGCACTGGTGAAAATCTAAGTCCTTGTATGGGAACAGAAAGGTCTATTACCCTAGAATTTACACTTAAAATTACATGGCTCTGAAAATGGAGAACTTTTCAATTTTTTAGAAAACCTTTCCTAACTAGGAGTGATGATTTAATTTCCTCTGCATGCAGGTGAATCAAAGGTTTTTGCTATTGTGAATTTCCAAAAAACCGCCGACACACGTTTAAAAGAACCCAGCTTTTCTTTCAAAATGTCATTAAGCAGTGACACAGTAAAGACTAAGATGTGTTGATTTCTCTTTCAGTCATTTTGGAGCTGCAACAAAAACATGCAATTAAACAGCAGGTCCCAATGGCACAGATGGGTGTGGACAGAAGGAAGAGCCTGTATCTTGGGAACCTTCCTTCTCACCCTGTGCCAGCAGCAGCCCTATCACTACGGGATGTGGTGCAGAGAGTGGCTGCTGTCATAGTTTGCCACTGGTGGCTGGGGTTAGCATTGCTCCAGCCCCTGCTACCCTGACAGGGGGTTAGCATTGCTCCAGATCCTCCTACCCTGACAGTGAGTTAGCATTGCTCCTGCCCTTACCCTTACAGGGGGTTAGCATTGCTCCAGATCCCCCTACCCTGACAGTGAGTTAGCATTGCTCCTGCCCTTACCCTTACAGGGGGTTAGCATTGCTCCAGATCCCCCTACCCTGACAGTGAGTTAGCATTGCTCCTGCCCTTACCCTGACAGGGGGTTAGCATTGCTCCAGATCCCCCTACCCTGACAGTGAGTTAGCATTGCTCCTGCCCTTACCCTGACAGGGTGGTTAGCATTGCTCCAGATCCCCCTACCCTGACAATGGGTCAGCATTGCTCCTGCCCTTACCCTGACAATGGGTTAGCATTGCTCCAGATCCCCCTCCCCTGACAATGGGTTAGCATTTCTGCAGCCCCTCCTCCCCTGACAGCAGGTCAGCACTGCAGCCCCCGTACCTTGACGGCGTAGTTGTTGAGGGGGTCCTTGGCGTAGGAGGCAGGGTAGTAGACGGCATCGCCCGCCTCGCAGCAGGGCTTGTCGCTGGTGAGGCGGAAATCCGACCAGCTGTCCACGCCGAAGCGCAGCTGGTCCTTCTGCCCCGCCATGAACAGATCCTCGCACTTCAGCGCCAGCTTCCTCAGCGAGTCGGCGTGCAGGCTGCGGATCTTGCCCACCACCTCCTCCCTGTTCTCGATGCCCCGGTAGAGCGCCTGTCGCTGCGGCTTCTGCACGCCCCGGCCCTGCCTGGCCTGCGGGAGGCGCCGCCCGCTCAGGGACTCCATGCTGGTGGAGCAGCGCTCCTTGATGCTGCCGGCGGCCAGGCTGGAGACGCTGCTCGTGGCCGAGGCGGCCGCTCTCAGCTTCTCGGAGGGCCTGTCCAAGGAATCTCCCGACTCGTTGTCCAGGACCTTGAGCTCCAGGCTGACCGAGGAGCAGGCGCTGCTCGCTTCCCAGTTGGTGTCAATGTCATAGGTGGGGTTGGCCATGATGCACAGGTTGTTCTCCAGAGCCTGCTTCTGGAGGTCTCGGGGAGTTGGCTCCGTGTTCGCTCTCAAAATTGTTTTCTTTGGCAGGGGAGGTGGTGTTGGCTGCAAGCTGTTCACTGTCTCCTGGTCTGCCAGCCCTCCAAAGGCAATGGCATCATCCAAAGCTCCCTTGGGTTGCCTGGGCTGTTTTGGAGGGATCATAGCTGCTCTGGACTGCCCTGTGGAATAAGGTAATAGTGAGAGAAGATTAAAGTACTTCATATGTGCTGCTCATGTTTGCACTCTGAAAAGAAGTTTAAGGCAAAAAACTCCCAAAACCCTGACTAGGACCCGTTCCCCCTCCAACATTTCAAAAACTCTTAGATAAATACATGAAAAGATGAACTAATTAGAAAGTAAATGACCAAATCAGCATCATATATATCTAATTACATCCAGTCAGTCTTGATTTGACCTTGGCATATACATTGAAATCAGCTTCAGTACTAGCAGAGCTGCCATTTTACATCCAGCAGACCAATGACAAGAACTGCAAGCAAAAACCAAACCTTCATTTGACACTTTGGCCAAGTCCAGTTTCAGCAATTACACCCAGTGTCCTGTTATTTCTTCCACAGTCAACTGACTGTAATATTATTCCTTATTTTCTGTTCAAATGTGCTAAAATTAAGGGTGGATAACAGTCCATACAACAATTGGGAAATGCACTAGACAGGCTGAAAATCCTATTTCAGAATGGAATCCAGAAACTGCCAGACACAAATAACAGTTTAGATACTCTGGAGGTCACATCAGGCAGTCAGGATTGCCCCAGCAGATTCACACAGTGAAATCAAGGAAGTCAAGCCAACTTTCCCTCTAGCTGACAAGTGTGTTGCCATCAAGAGCAGGATCATAATTTGACAGAAATAGTTTCTACCCTGTAATTAAAACTGTTGTGCCCTCCTAACTTCACTAATGCATTTCCCTTCCTAACTTGCCACAGGTACCTTTGTTGGCAATGTTACACTCAGAGATAACCAGACCTGGCTTTACTCAAGAGATCCCAAATGGCAAGTTACATAAATATAGGCTGAGATTTTCTAGTTTCAGACATTTGTGTGAATCCAGGGAAGATAAACTTCCTGTCATGTGTTGTGGATGGCTTTTATCAAGGACATTTATATTTAATAAGTGCCAGAGTCCTTGGAAATGCAGAATAAATAAATGACAATAATATAATGGAGAATAAAAAATAATAAACACAAAATACAAATGACCAGCTCACTGCTCTGGGACAATTAAACTGTTGTTACTCATATCAAGATGAGATCCTTCCAATCAACTGCTATTTTCAGAGAAATTATTCTATAAGCTTTCTGCTTCTCCTGGGAGGTTCACTGACTGTCATGGTAAGGTAGGAAGCCAACTCTGACAGTTGAAAACAGCAGACCTGAAATGGATGCTCTGAGTAACTGCAGCTGAGCATCTTTTCTAGTAAGGGAACAGACATATAACTATTTGACTATTTATAATGTGCTGAATCATAAAATCATTTTGGTTGAAAAGTCCTTTAAGATCAGAGTCCAGCTGTTAACCTAATACTGCCAAGCCCAAAAAATCCTTGTAAAGAGAGGACTAAATTGGAAGACTAGGGGGATCTAAGATTCAGATCTGAATTACATCACTTCAACCCATAATTAATAATTAATGACTTTGCAGTTTGCAAAAAGAAATATTAGCTTCCTCTGCATGCTAAGAGAGGTTGTTGCAGTTTTTATGAACACTACAGAACCCAAAATCCACATGGCCAGGATGTACCAAACCCTGCAGTGCTGAGATAGAATGCTGAAATGCACCTCCTAATTTCAGAAATTCAGAGAGGATCATATTTCTATATGTATCCACACACAAAACAGCCTCACACCCTGCTTTCTTAGCAATTGTTCTCTTGTCAGTCACTCCAAGGAGCCAGCATCCCAAATGAAAGTTCTATCCCCATCTTTTGTTTAAGCTCCAGAAACCCTCAGAAAAGCCTAATGGATTTAATGATAAGTCTGGCTATTCCAATGTTTAAAAAACCAAGTTTTGAGCAGGAAATTCTATCAGTTGTGTACATACCTGATATTCAGGGAAGACTGCAAATCATTGTAAAGGTTGCTGAAAAAAAAGGGTAACTCTTGGAGGGCTGGAGGGACCCTACTGCTCCTTGGTATTGCAGTGAGTGTTGGCTGTGCTGCCAGCTGGGCACTACAGGAGCTCTGTCCTGAAGCTCCTTTTGCAGAGGTGAGGTGTGCTATGAGTGCAAGTCAAGAGCAGAACTGATGTCTGTGTGCCAGACACACATCCAGAGTCCTTTTGCTTAATCCTGAGACAAGTTCATTTCTACTTGATACCCAATTCTCCTCCTCATGCAAACATGTGTCCTGTTCCACAACTGCTCAGTCTTACACAATCTGTGACCTGTGTGCTTCTCCCCAGCACCACTCTGTGCTAAAGAGCACTTGCCCTTTTCTCCTCCTCAGCTGGGACAGCCTGGGGACAGCCTGGCTGCTGGGATTTACAGACACTGCTCAGGAGGCACTTTGCTGAGGGCCTTGCTTTGGGACCTCTACCCCAAGGATGCACAGCTGCTAGAGGGAAACAGGGAAACAAATCAGAGCCAGATGCACATCCTGAGCAGGAGCAGCAGCAGCAGCAGCAGCTCTCTCCAGGAAAGGTAAGATTTATAAAGGTGTTACTGCTGCATTCTCTTGTTTTCTGTTTGCTTTAATGACTCTGTCCTCCAAAAGTCACTCACACAGAGGAGAGTGTTGGGACTGCAACCAGGGCTGCTTTTGCACAGCTACTGGCACTGTGACATCCAAACAGAATTGGAGAAGGTTTTCATAACCAGAAGTTGTTTTTTCAGATGTCTGGAGGGGGTGGCAGGTTCCAGAGAACTGAATGTACAAGTCACTCTGTAGTTACTGTTTCAAGTACTCTCAGCTGAGAAAAAATGAGTTTGTATAACATGCTATGTTACAGTGTGGTTTCTTCCCACAAGAACAAGTTTTCCATATTGAAATCTAACCATCTGTATTATCCAGTTGAAAAGTTTCATGTCTGCACTGTTTCTGTGCTGAGTTCCAGCCCTGTACATTTCTTTCACAGCTCTTGGGCCAGTCTCCAGCTCAGCTTTCCCCAAGCATGGCAGGAAACTACAGGGCCAATTTTTATAAAATCATTGCCCAGCAAGAAAAAGATTGTCTTAAATGTTGTTCCTGTCAAAGGCACAAGAATGTCCTTTTGCACAGAAATACTAGCAGAGCATGAATTTCTTTTCTTGCCTATCCTTTCCTTCTCCCCTTGCATGATTAAACTCATCATTGCCTTACCTACTGCACAGACTCTCCAACACTGCAAGTTCAGCCTGAGCCACACTCTTGGGAGGCAAAATGAAAAGGAAGAACAGGGACAATTATTAGGCTACCACTTTGGGAGATCTTTGAAGTGGATTCCAGAGTGCTCAATGACAGAAAAAAATGTAACTCTTTACAGACAGCAGATTTCTAGAGAGCTTTAAATAATTCTACAGTTCAATAAGATCTTCCATTATGGAATCTCAATACACTATTTAAATATTAATGCTTAAGTCTCCAGACACCATGCAGAGTTCTGAAACTCAGAAAGACATCTGAGAAAGGCATTTAAGTTTAATTTTTCTGGGTAACTGATTTATCATCAGACTTTGCACTGCAGCCTATTTATGTTAGCTGCTGAAACTATCAAATCTGACATCACTCCTTAATAAACACTTATCCTGGCTGATAAAAATAACCAAACCATGAAACAAACCCACAAATGCATCAAGTACCTTCCAACCACAGCAAAAGCTACCAGCATGCTTCACAGCCCCAGCTCCAATAAATGCTGTGCATGAACACCACCATGCTATGAAACTGTCCAGTACAGATTTGCACTAAATCCTCCACAGTTTACACATGCAGTGCTCATTGAATAGTTAAAATCTTCCCAGAATGATGACACATGTCAGAGAAAGGGAAGCTAACACTTGTTAAGTAACACTGGTGGGCACGAGCAGTGTCTCAGCAGTAACCTGAGGCTGGCACAGGCTCCTGGGAGCTGCAGTAAGAGAAGTCTCCCTCTGTTTGCTTGGTGACTTGTCAGGTCTTGCTGCCCACCCTGCATTGCACCACCTTAGACATTACCTGTGCTCATTATGTACTACACAGAATGCACCAGACTGATGCTATAATCACTGTCTGCCACTGAACTGTCAGTTTTCATCAACAATGATATCATTATTTCCAGCCTGTCTAAAGCACTGTTTTCTGCCCTGGTCCAAGTGACTGACTGAGGCAATGCCCCATGGCACACACTGTGATTGGGATTTTTTTCCAGTGTCAGCAATCACAAAGCCTAGAAACTCAGCTTCCTTTTTCCCCCATTTCTTTAGGTTTAAAGAGAAAAACAGCTGATAATGAAAAAACCTATTTTTTTTCAAAGGCAGAAATAACCTATTCTTTTTTTCAATGGCAGAAAAACGATCCTGATTATACTGAGAATACCTTAATCTACTTACAGCCATGCAAATTCAATCAAGTCAATTTCCCCAACAAATTCAGACAAAGACAGAACAATTTAAAGATTTGTAAAGGAAAGGCTTTGTCTTCCTTATCATCAGTTACATGGCTTACCTGAATTAACTTCTGTAACAATAAAAGAACCCCTTACAAAAGAAACATCCAGGCCCTCCCTTACACATCTGAACACTTGTTTCTTCATCTTGATTCAAGTGGCAGCCTCTGGATTTTGTTAAATTGTTGATACCACAGCCAATTGTGGATACCCTATTGCAGCTCTGCTCACCACATGAGCACCTCCACCATGATCAAGCCAAACTCTCACTTTAATAAACTGAATGGATTCAGATTCTGAATTAGTCCCTATGAAGTGCTTGCCACAATACCAGGCATTTGCAAAGCTTTTCTCTAGAGCCTGTGCAATTTTTAAAACATTCTTCTTAAACTGTGGGCACCAGAGCCTGACTGTGACCATGGCAGTCAAGAACCTCTCTCCTCCTACTCAAGTTTCCTCCTATTTCCACAGCCAGGACACACCTTATCCTATCAATATAAAAGGTCCAACTCTTTTATGTTGTACCTGACTCCTGGAGGAGAATCTTCTGTTTTTTTAAGGTTTGTCTCTTGGAAGGCCAAGCCAAATATATTTGAGGGCAGTACCTGATACAATTACCTGACTGCAGATGAAAATTCACCAAGGTTTGCAATTATTTCTGTTCATGACACTTCATGAGTGCTAAGGCATCATGATGTGTCAGAACTGAAAATTAGCCATTTATCAAAGTAGAGACATATTATCTGCTTTTTAATAAAAACCACAGAATATGTATCAGATTAGTTTAAAAGGTGAACCTTGTGCATTGTGCTGCAAATTGAGATGTGCACGTGATGCATTTTACAAACAACAAACTGCAGCATGCAGCTCTAACAGCAGCTGAGGCAAGAGTCAAATGTGATGTAACTTCTCAAATTATCCTTTCTTCCAGTTTCACATACCAGTATTTGTTAATTCTGTACAAGATAAGGTTTTAGTGCCCAGGTGATGCAAGATGTGAAAACAAGCAGGGATTATTCTCTGTCCCTACCTAGAAATCTCTCTGCTGCCATCTGAACTGGAAAGTGAGGCTGGCTGAATAAAGCAGGAAGCCTTTGAAGGGCAGCCAGGGAGCTCAGTGCCATTTAGGGAAGCATTGCTCCCAGCAGCAGGCAGCTCTCCCAGCCACAGCCAGGCAAGCCCCAGAGATAATTAACCCTTTCACACCAAAGGGTGCTTTGGAGACAGCACAGCTCCAAGTCAACCCACGGTGAGGAGAAGGTTTTGAATAAATTGCTAAGGGGTTGAATTTTTTATGGTTTTAAAAAGAAACATTCAAACTTAGGGCCAGCACTAATACAGGCCAGGACTGATGGAAGGGATCTCTTGGCACAGGCAGGCAGGGTCAGCTGGAGCAGGGTGTCCAGATCCTCTGCAGTTGGGCTGGAACTTGTGAATATCTCCACACACAGAGATTCCAAAACTCCTCTGAGCAAGCTGTTCCAGTGTTGATGGTATTTTGCAGCAGAGGATAAACATGGTACAGGCAGTTCTGATGCAGCCAGACCTCAACTGCCTGGATTCTGTCTGCAATGTCCCTGTCCTCCAAATACAGCAAATATAGATACAGATACATACCTCACTAAATTGAAAATAATTCATTAGTTCTGTGAGTAATTCACCCTAAAGATACAGATTGTGGTTTTCCTCCTTAGAGGAGGAATTTCTTGGTAGATGTTAGCATCACACTTGGACAGGGCATTTTTCCTCCTTATGCTTTATAAACATCACCCAATTAATGTTTTAATAGCAGAGTGCACTAATAAGCTTGCCACTAATTCACATTTAAGCAAAAAAATGCAACACTTTCACTGAATGTCTAAGGAATGTGGGCACCTGAGGGTTTAAAGTTTAGACCTTGATCCCTGAAACCTGTGTGGACATGCCAAACTCTCTGTACTCGTGAGCCATCTCAACACAATCACTTTACTCTTGGCCAAATGCTTAATGAGTTGCTGTGTACAGGATCAGGATGTTCAAAAAACATATATTGGGATATCCTGGAATGTAAATAAATGAGAGATTTTGTTGTTCTAGAAAACCTGGCTGCAGGTATCCCTGAATTCACAGTACTGGAAACCAAAATGCTTTAGGAAATCAGGCTGAGAATACTGATACTGTGCACTGGGAGATGCTGCGTTGTCTTGCTCCCTTATCTTCCAGAGAAGCCCTGCATCCATGGCTCTCTTAAGGAGTCAGGAATTCAGTAATCTGTATTTCTATCTCATTGGGAAGGACCAAAACTGAACTCTCTGACCAGGATAAGAACAGTTTCAGCCAACAAGAAATGGGTACAAATATTTTAGCAGTTATTGACGCTCTAAAGTAACAAGCCCTATCTTTTGATGAAGTTTAGAGAAATACTGAATTTTATTTATTCCTTCTAAAGAAATTAGACAACTTGCTCTGTATTTTAAACTTCTTTGACAAAAATTCCTCCAAAGAGATAAAACAATGTTGATTTTAAAAATCATCTGAGATGTTCATCACTAAGGGCAATTAAAAGACTGTTTCAAATTACAGGAAAACAAACCTTTGAGTTTGTTGAATCTTCACTTTCTTGGTTATGACCTCTGAATGAGACTATATATCTTTATTTTCTGTAAATCAATATTAAGCAGTTAAAAGCCACCCTTATGAAGATGTATGGAGCTGTTCAGGAGAAAAGGCCTGGAAAGGTGAGAATGTGATCCAGTCGCTGTCCACTCACCTAGGTTGCTGTAGGTAGCACTGCAGGTGCTCAGATCAGGAGAATTTGGAGCTTCTTCCTTCTCCTCCTGGCCCGGGGCCCCGCGGGAGGCGGAGGCGGGGATGACGGAGGCGCTGCCGCCATTGTCCTGCTTCACAAACACCGCCCTGGGGACGCGCGGGGACAGCTCCTGCAGGGCCGGCTCCTCGGGCACCTGACTGAAACACACACAGCAGCGTCAGTGCACGGCCAGCCCGGCACACCTGCACCGGGGGAGCCGGGAAACAGGGAAGTTCTGGCACCCTCCTTTCCTAAGAACAACGATCTACAGTTCTTATTTTCCTTAGTGAGAAGGAACAACTCGTGACTGGAATAGTAACATGTTAGTTACTATTATCATGATTATAATAATATATAGCATATAAGAGTTCATGCCTTTGATATAAAAGCTACAATAAAATGTTTTACAGCTTGACTACCATCAACATCCACACTCATAAATGTGCAGGCATGATTCTGGGTGAAGTGAGTGGGGCTCAGGACAGCAGCAGAGTTCAGGGTGCTTTTTGCCAGTGCAAGCATTTGTGCCTCAAACAAATATAACAGGGTATAGGAAGTAGGATTAAGTCCCAATAAATGCATAAAACTTCAGTGATACATTTTCATATCCTGGTAGGATTTTGGGAACTGACACTCTGGGAAACAGACCTCATTCAGGCCAATATATAATCTCTTTCCCATATAAAATTCTCCATCATTAAAATCCATCTGCATAAGCCAACTGCAGAAGGCACTGAAGACATTCCTCTGTGCCTGCTCTTAGCTATGAAGTTTTAATCACACTGTGATGACTTACAGCACAGAACTCTGAAAATTGTGCATTTACTTGGTTTCCATGGATATATTTACTGCAGTGTAATTTAAACATGATGCATTATATGCATGAAAAAAGTCGAGATTTAATAAAACCCCACAATCATACTGAAAATATAACAGCAATTATCAATAATATGGCACAAAAACATGTCAGAGCAAAAATATTTCCATGCCTTTATGTTCTCTCACTTGCAGGAACAAATACTCATTACAGGCCAAATCTCAAGAGCATATGTGCTGTTTGCTAGCTCTCATTACTACAGCCTGATCAAATACAACAGGAAGAATTTGAACTACTTGTGACTTCCATTAGGGACAGGAGTAACACACTTCCATCAAAAAACAATCAGCACATCATGTATCTGTAGAGATACTTATTTTTTGTGATAAGGATTTCAAACTTCCACAAAGAGTTAACATAATAATGATAGCTATTTGTCTATGGCAAAGCCAAACCACTGAAAATCCTGGGACACAATCTCGTAGCAATCCCCAGTAAAAGGTTCCAACATGCCAATGCTCTGCATGACAAGAGCCAGGACAGTGCAGTGAGCACATGCTGTTTCTGCTCAGTCTCATGAATTTTAACTGCAGGCTGACACAAACCAAACTCATTAGAACTTGTTAGTAAAAGAGAAAAAATGGCGTCAGTTCAAAAAGATGTAATCTTTAATCAGCGTACCAGTTTTTGTTCCATTTTAGTACCATGCATAGGAATGGTGTGAAGAACATTCCATGTGCCATAAATATATCCACATTAAAGAGTTAACCTCAGTAATTTCAGAGTAAAGCAGACATAAAATTAAAGCAGGAACAAGGCTCTCAAGATAATTGAACTGAAGGCTTGTAGTTGCTGTAAATAATGTACATACCTGCATTCCTCAACAGGAATGTTTTCTTTAAGAAGAAATAGGTTCTAATAGCTTCACACTTCTGCCATTGCCACAAACCAGGAATTATCACATCTCAAAGTAACTTTTTAGTATCACTTGGTGAGGTAAGAACATACTCATTCTCCAAACCAGACACATGCATGCACATACACTAAACCTAAGCTCAGAAGCATTTTGCCAAAGTAAACCAACAGCTAGAAAGGAAGAAAGAAAAAAAAAATACCAACTCACCCACTGTACTCACTCACACAATTCCCCATTAAAGGAAATTCTTTCAGGGCCTTCTTGAGTCTTTTAATCATGTCTTGAAACTCTGGCGAGCCATTGATTCCACAGTGTTCTGGTGTGCTACAAGTTGTGCAAGCTGTGAGCAAGAGGGCTGAACTCTGCACAGAGTGATACACCTACTGCACCTTAGTGTTTACCTTCGGGGGCCGGGCCCTGCCAGAGCCAGCACAGCAGCCCGGCCTCCTTAACTCCTGCCCTGCCTCCCTGCGGGGCCGGGGCTCGGCTGCATCACGGCTCTGGAATGGGCCATGGCCTCACTCATGCCCACTGCTCCGGGAAAAGCACAGCTCAGCTCTCATCGGGAGCTTCAGCAAGTGACACTAACCTATTGTTAAGAGTTAGAGAGTATCTCAAATCTGTATTCAGGGCCTCAAAAGAATACAATTTAAACCACAGCAATTAGAGGTCAGGTCATGAAATCCATGGGGAAATGCTTCCCAGTATCTTAACGCTGAGAACAGAGAGATCAAGCTTGTGTACACAGTGCAAATGTCAGCCCTTCAGTGGTGCTGGCAGGACACAGCAGGAGTAAAAGGGGGAACCATCCTCACTCAGGGAGCTCCAAGAACCACATCCCCAGCTGCTTCATGAGCTAAACAGTTAAAATGACTGGTTTTTTGAGGAAAGAGGAGTAACTGATAAACAGGCAGTTCTCTCAGATTAGAACCATTAAAACCTGATTTTGTGTAACTTTCTATCTGCTTACTGGTAACAAGTCATACTTACAGCTATCTCCTTATTTGGGATATTTATAGACATTTTGCCAGGATGGATTCTTTGATGCCTTGCATAAGAGCACATATTTAGCATCTAGCACAGTGGGCACAGCCTCCTCTGTCCAAGTTTTTTTCTCTCTGCTTTTTTATTTCAAAAACAAACTTCATAGAAATTAATTATCTTAGAGAACTCTGCTCCTCGGGCACAAGTGGCTGAAGCTAAACAACTACTCAGTCAGTGGAGGAAGCAGCCCTCTGCGTGCAGAGAGTGTGTCTGTTTTCCTAAGTAGCTGAGATTATGTGAAGCAAAAAAACTTGCCATAAAAATGACTGTCCTTCAGACAACACCCCACTGAATTCATATACTTGTCATTCACGTGTGCACAGGCTCAAAACTGTCTTTAAAAGTGTTATTTTTCTGCAGGGACAAATGCTTCTCTTTCCTTCAGGCTCTCCTCCTGCATGGTTTTTGGAGGAGAGCCAGAAGATGATGTGGTCTAACTCGCCTCGGCCTTTTGGGAACAGCAGGATGCAGAAAGCTGCCTGTGTAGGGTGTTAATTTTGGTGAGGACACTGGAATCACAGCTCTTGTGTGACCTGTGCTCTCCTCTATTCAGAGCACGCCTGCTCAATTAGGGAGATTAATAAACAGCAATGAATATGAGGGAGATAAAGTGGAACGCTCATGAGAAGTGATTGTGAGAGTGTATCCTGAAATAGGGTCAGATCCAGAGGTAAAGGTGAGGGAACACAGTTCTGTGCAAGACAGCACATAAATCCCAGTGGCAGGAATTAGTGACAGAGAAAAGCAGATGTGGCCTTGGGGCCAGCACAGACCCTGATCTCCTCCCCGAGTGGACATCAGCACAGCAGCCATCAATGGCAGCTGTAGAGCTGGAGATGACAAGGAAGAGGACTTTGCTTTGCACACACAAAAACCCAACTGTGCAATTTGTAGCTATATTCGTTTCAAAGAGAGTGCTTTGAGATGCCCTCAGGCCCTGCACTTTTAAGCTAATAAAGCAAACATAAAGCCTAAACTGACAGAATAATGCTTGAGGAAAAACGCAGAGGTGAATGGCTGGAGGGGGGTCAGAGGCCACCTTACCCAGAACTCCTCCTCAGAACACTGCCCACTCTGTCCCTGCAGGGCACCGGGCAGACAGGCAGTGCCCACTCTGTCCCTGCAGGGCACTGGGCAGACAGGCAGTGCCCACTCTGTCCCTGCAGGGCACCGGGCAGACACTGCCCACTCTGTCCCTGCAGGGCACCGGGCAGACGGGCAGTGCCCACTCTGTCCCTGCAGGGCACTGGGCAGACAGGCAGTGCCCACTCTGTCCCTGCAGGGCACCGGGCAGACACTGCCCACTCTGTCCCTGCAGGGCACTGGGCAGACAGGCAGTGCCCACTCTGTCCCTGCAGGGCACCAGGCAGACAGGCAGTGCCCAGTCTCAGTCTCAGGCTCAGGGCACTGTGGACACACACAACACTCCAGTGGCTCCTGCAGCTCAGTCCCTCCTCACCACCACCAATAGCCACTGAAGAGGAAAGTGAAACAAACTTCTCAAAGGACAACCTGAAACTCCTAAGCCATAAAGTTCATTCCTAATTCTGATTATTGAGAAGCTGGCTTAGTCCTGAAGCTTGAGAATGTTTTTTTTTTAGATCTTGTATAATGCGATGTTTGCACGGATAAAGGGAGTACACTTGATAATCCAGTAAAGACATCCTGCTAAGCTCTTTAGTGTCACTGAAACTTAATGGTAATGACATTCACAGATTAACTGTGTATTATAAAGAAGATATTTTTCTTTATCCATTTTAGGTTCTCAGTCTTTCCATTTTACAGACTGTATTAGAGGAGTTAAGAACAATAATACATGATTTTCCATTTCCTAATCTAAATTTGTAAAAAAATAAATGGTAAAGTCCCTTCTACCTGGATCTTTAACAGTTCTTGGTGTTTACAAGTTCTCACATTAAACCAAACTTATGATGTTACCAAACTTATTGCTTAATGCACATGCAGAATTTCCAATTCAGTTAGAATTGGAAAATGTTCTAAGGGAAAACCTCACAAGTTTTTAATTGATGAAATGGTAGAAGAAAGCTAGTTAATACTTTGAAAAGCACAGCTAAGCACTGCTGAGTAAGGTAGATAAAGCTTGCTGACACCAAGATAAGAAAAGCCCTAACATGGATTTGACAAGAAGGAAGAGCTGATCCACCTTAAATTTTCAGGGAGAATTTCTCCCATTTCAGTAGACTTGCTCAAGCAAGGAATTTCTTCTTATCTACAACATCCCTGAAAATGCTCATAAATTTACTTGGGCTGTACCTAAAAGGTTCTGGGTTCATGTGAGACCCTCACCCTAAGAGTTATACCAGAAGCTCTCCAAACAGGGAAGGACTGTGTTTTAAACAGAGCCCTACTGTGATTTCACAGATTTTCTTATCTCCCCAAGCAGTTTCTGAAGCAGCTGTGGAATCTGCAGGACTGGATCAGACACAGTGTGAAAGTGGAATGTGGCAGTGGTGGTTATTCCTGCCTGTCTCTGGATGAGATCCTGATCTCAGTGTATGGCTACATTGTTGTAGAACAGTGATTCCCATTGTTTCCACTGAGTGATCTGTCACAACACTCAAATTCCTCTATACAGTGCTCAGATCTATCAGTTATGAGATCAAATCCCTTTGCAAAAATTAACACAATCTTAGGAATTAGATTGCTGATCACAAATTTAGCTATGAAGAAATGCTTCCTTATCTGAACCAGAACAAAATCAAATACAGACCTCACTACCTGAAGGAAGTATTTCAGGAAAAACAGAGTTTTATCTTCACTTCATCCAAGACAGGCCCAAAGATCCCATAAAGGAAAGCTATGGCTGAGTTGCAGCTGTGAAAGGAAACTCCTGAGTTAGCCTGTAACTGCAATGGAGATGGCTGTGCCCAGCTCAGACTGGTTCAGCTCTGATGTGCTCTATGAGAACAGCCAAGGCAGCAGCAGGCCCGGGCTGCACTCTGCTCTGAGGAAATGTCTCAATCCAACAAATTGCTGCTGGGCATGAGCAGTGATGTCTCAATGAAGGAGAGAGGCCTTCACCTTGTGAAACTCCAACAGGAACACTGATCCATAAGATAACAAAGCCTTTGAAGGATCTTTTTATTCAGCCTGTGATGAGTGGATTGCAGCTGTGCTGTCCCACCATCAATTACAGTGACTCAGGCCAGAAATACCAGGGTATCTTTTGGTCAGATTTTGGTTTTGCACCTGAGAACAACTGCTGGCTCATGAACTAAAGGTGTTCTCATTCTAACTAATGATAAAAATGACATGACTGCTGATTTTTAGCAAACATTATCTATCTACAAATTTTCAGTAAGTTTAATATATCATTATTTGCCAGCTCCTTTTGAACCAGCATATGTGCATCCTGCCATCAAACAGAAACAACCACACTGACAAATCAAAACCAAGTTCCTTTGTATGAGAGATCATTTTCAGCTTTCTGAAAAACTGATAGTTTTGCAAGTGCTGTTCAAAGGGAAAACTGACCTTTCTAGTGATAACTTGAAATACCTTCAGCTGTTTTGTAGTTGTGTTATCAATCTTTAGCAGCTCCGTAATCCATTCAAAGTAAGGAAATACTGGATCTTCATTAAATTTGCTTTCGAGACCCCCCAGTAATCTGACATTTTTAAAGCTTATCTTATTTTCCAGGGCATCAGTTTGTTTTTTCAGAGAGCTTGCTGTTTTTGGCCTTTTGAGTTAGGGAAGTGTCCTGTTCACTGATTGCTATCTTCAGGTCATCCATTCTCCTCTAAGCCTCTGCAGGCTTAACTGAACATTCTAAACATCTTTTTCATGCACATATTTTAGCCTGAATTACAGCTAACCTTGTACTAATACCTGGAGGGTTAACACAAAACAAGCAAAGCTTCTCGTGGGTTATGCCTCCTGCTTGAGCAAAAATGGCATTTAGAAATCCTGATTCTCACCCACCAGGATATTAAAAACGAAAGCCAAACCCCTTAAACAACAATAAAACCCTTCATTACGTGGCATTATAAGGTTTCACTTGGTGTCATTAACAACATTAAAAAGTATTAAAAAACCCTAAATAACTCAAAGCACCAAGAATGTAAGAACTGAAGCATAAAGCTACCCACTGGCCAGCGCTCCCACAACTCAGCACCTCAGTGTATTTTCTTTTAAATCTGTAGAAACCAGGGAACAACACTGTCAGAAAGAAGAAACTCCAATTCTAACATGTGGAAAATTCCAGTTTTCACTGGGGAAAATTCTGAGATATGGTTTTAACCAACATCCTTGTGACTTGAAGAAAACTGAAGAGTAAACACACTTTTTGGAATGAGTGAATGAGAGGTCAGTGACCCACTGCCTCCAAGAGGAAGGGCAGAAGGAGAACAGGACACATCCCAACAGCACCATCTCCAGGGCAGTGCCAGGATCCCGGGCAGGCTGCTCCTCTCACCACCCACAGGGCAGCAGCTGCCCTGCCCATCCCCTGCCCATCAGCAGTGCCTGAGCAGCGACTGCCGAGCTCCTCCTGTCCTGGATCTCTGCCCTGAGATCAGACACAGGAGCAGGGCCCTGAGGGCTGGGAGCAAGGCAAGCTCCTGATGGCACTGGGACCAAAATCAACCTCACTTTCCCTAGCTTGCCCCAGAGACAGGAGAGAGAAACCAGGCTCCTGTAAAGGAACAAACTCCTGCAATCCTTTAACTTGCCCTCTAAAGGCAGCCACTTCTCACCAACTCATTTAGGGCAAATCTTGACACTGCACTATCCTGGCACTTGTCTTGTATGGAGGAAGAAAATCAAGTGATTTTGCTTTAGGACAAGTGGCAGTCAGTTTATGATAAGCTCTAACTATGCTCTCACAGAGATTTCTATTAGGTTAAAACTGTTTTTAGCTAAAAAACACTGCAGTTTTCTTGTACAGAATATGGAGAAAGAAAACCAAAAAACACTGTCATGATACATTTTCTGGGGCTCACACTTCACAAAATTTTTGATTTTCTCCCATTAGGTTGTTGTTATAATGAAATAAATAAATAATTCAAGTTTGAGGTTACTTTGGAATTGGTTTGTGTTATAACACTGAAAGACAAATTCTAACACATCCACAGCTGTGGTCCAGCACTCAGGGAATTCTGCTGTGCCCACATGACTGACTGCAACTGATGTGACCAGCTCTTGCTGGATCTAATACTGTGCCAGGGCACAAGGCACAGTCACTGCTAAAGGCCTTGCAAGACAGACATAACACTATTTTGTAGGTACCCTAATTCTGTTACTACCTTTTTACAAGGTTTATTTTGAGAGTGCTGCAGTGATGCTGCAGTGTGGTTAATTAGCATCTGTTGAATTCTTGGGCATGTGAGGTAAAGTTAGTACAACACCTTCCATGAGTCACAGACCTTTTCATTTCTATTGTACTTCTCAATAGTTGCCTCCTATTTCTGCTGAGAAATTCTCAAGTTTCCCATAACACAGAAACACTTTCTTAAAGCAGAAATTCAAGAGAATGGATCTGATCCAATGGAACATGACTATTGTGACACATGAGTGAGCCTGCAAGACAAACTCGAAATATCAGGTACTGCTTCTAGTAAATGCTTTACATCTTTCCTGGTATGTAACATAGCAGAAAGATTTTAAAATACTCTCTAAGTTACCTAAAATAAATATACTTTGAAAAAATGGCGTTAATGTAATAAAACTCCTTAGTGTCTCCCTTTTCAGCAGCATATACAGGACAGCTCACAGCACAGTAAGTGACTGAAACAGCTGAGTGGTACCTGGGGATTTTCTTGGGAGCCTGAGGTGGTGAGGAATGGCTGGCTGTGTTTTGTTCCGAGCTCTCTGGAGGCTTTTCCTGTGTTTCCCCCTTGTCCTTGGCCAGCGCCTCTGCGATGGCAGAGTCCAGCCCAGGCTGGGCTGGGAGCTCAGCGCGGGGCTCGCTCTGCGCGGGGTCACACCTGTACATGAACACGATCGAGGGCTTCTCGCTCGACTCCGACTTGGCCTCGCTGAACCAGTGGTGCCGCTGCACTGGGGGTGGGGGCAGCATGTGGATCACAGTCCCATCCAGACCCACCAGCTTCCCCTTCTCCCTGTCCTTCTCCCTGTCCTCCTCATCGTCAGCTTTCCTGCGGCGGAAGAAGCTCTTGAACGAGATCCAGCGCTTGGGTTTGGCATCGGGGCGCCGCCCCTCCGAGTGCAGGATGGACTCAGCTTCTGTGGACCTGGTGGGGCTGTTGGGTTTGGCCCAGTTGCTGAAATGCTTCTGCAGCAAGTTGCTGGCATGGTAGGGAGAGGAGGTGGAGCGTGGAGGGGGGAATGGCGGGGCCTGCTCTGCCTGGGGACTGGTGGCACCCGGGGTGGCTCGCGCTGCCTTTGGAGAGGGAGTGGCAGCCGGCTGTGACAGCGGATCCTTCTGCACTTTGATGCCAGTGCCTTCCATCTTGGAGGACTCCACTTCAGGTTGCGATGTAAACAGAGATTTGGGTCGTACCAGGGTGTTTTTACCAGCATCTCCCTCAGGGGGTAAGGAATACAGTTCTTCCACGCTGCAGGACTTGGGAGCAGACTGAGGTGTCTCTGGAGGAGACTGTGGAGGTTGGATTGAAGCCACAATCTGTGAGAGCACCGTGCTCGCGTTCTCTCTGCCACCCCCGCTGCCGACAGAACCCTCCGGGGTCAAGTCTGCCTTTGCTGCAGGCTCTTGCATTGCCTTTTGAACTCTGGAGGGGGAGCTGTGGTCAGCACTGTGACTTCTCTGCGGGGATATCTGGCTTTTACTGAGGCAGCTGTTGAACTCTTGGACCTTCTGAGCCACAGAGCCCAGCCTGCACTCAGAGCTATTGGCTGCCCCCTTTGCTTGGGGCAGCTCCATGGATTTGCTGCATATGGCTTCGGTGGCTTTACTTTCTGTTTCTATTTCTTCATAGGTATGGCTTATCACACTTGTAGTTTTGTCTTTGACAGACAGCTCCCCAGTAGTCCCTAGAAAACTTTTATAGATTGCCAAGTTATCATAGGCATTTGGATTGATTACAATGGGAACTTTAATAGCATTTTTGGAACTCCTAGCGTAAGTGGGCTCATCATGAATGATAATAGGGAAAGGTGGCATGCCAGCATTGTTGTAACTGTTGAATTTTATCTCAGACAAATTGGGAGACTTAACTGGGATGGTTTTCGAAGAAATGTTTGTAGCTGTAGGTGAAGTAGGAGCTGACTTGTGGCTTGTCTTCCTGGGAGGAACAGAAGGTCCTGAGCTGTTTCCAATCAGTTCCACCTTAGGTATCTTCTGTCTTGGACTGGTGCTGGAAGTCCACACTTCCTGGTATCTGATTGCGCTGGATTTTTTCAGATTGGCGTGTACACGTACAGGTGATGCTGCAGAGGATGCAATAGGTGTGCCTGGGGTTACTGGAGAGCTGGGGTTAGATGATGCCTTTTTGGTTTCTGAGGTTTCAGTCTGGTTCTCTTTACATTCACTGGTCATGGCAGCTGATACATCCACTACTGTGTATGGCTTGCACACTGGCTGTTCCATGTTCACCACCCTGTAAGGTTTAGCTTGCTCCTCCACAGGCACCAAATTAATAGTCACGGCTTGACCAGCAACATCTGAAGAACTTTTATTCTCCTGCGTATCAGTCTGCACAGCAATTTTGCCATCCTTCTCCTCCAGGCGAAGTGCAAGGACTGCCTTGTGAGTTTCCTGACTTTTCAGAGCAGTTCTGGGTGCTTTTGGCACGTCCTTCACTTGCTGATTGTCACAAAGACTTTCATATTCTGGTTCAATCACTTTGAGGTCCTGAGGAGTGCTGGGAGATAAGCCTCCATTACAGAGCTTCTGGGAAGAACTGCTGGTTGTCCCAGAACGAGACTCTTCTGTCAAAGAAGAATCAGGAGATGTAGAATCAGAAGATGCCATGCTCTGCATGCTCTCTTGCCCATAAAGAATCACAGTCTCCTCCCCATAACCATTTAAAATTTCATCATAACTGTCGTCATAGTCCACGGCACAGATCCGCTGCAGAGACTTGTTCCGAAGGGGCACAGTATTCCATTTTTTGTCAACACAGAACGGAACAGGAGACAGGGTGTTAGCTCTGAAATTAGCAAAGCGAGGCTGGCCCCTCATGCGGATTTCCATTGCTAACAACTCTTCATCACTTTCATCCCAGCTCTCGTGCTCTTCCTGCATGCTGCCAAAAAACGTGTCATCCTCACTCTCATCTCCACTAGACAACTCTGGATAACAGAAACGTCCACCTTCATTACTTATGACTTCAGTGCTTCCACTCAGAATAACATGCTTACTCTGTGAGTCCTTCATTCCACCCACCATGCAGCTCGGAGGGATCTTCCTTTCTAACGATCTCTTGTAACAATTATTTATCCTTCCCAAGAAGGTTTCTCTCGCGTTTGTTTCATTTCCAGCGAGCTGAGGTGTGGTATCCAAACCTGCAATCTCCTTCAGAACTTCTGTCAGCCCATTATTATTGTTATTGGGAACCTTCCCCACACCCTCGCTGCTGCCATACGGCCTGGGAACGTGGCTGTAGCCTTCGATCTCCTCCTCATTGTTATTGTTCAGTGGTTTTTTGCTCAGCACCGCCTTGTTGCGGTTCCAGCCCGCGGGCAGGGGTTTGTTCTCGCACTGCTCCAGCACGGCCAGCTCCCCGCAGAGCCCCTCTGCCACCATCATGGTGGGTTTCACCGCTATCGTCGGCTTCTTGGCCACGGGCGGGCGGAAGCTGCCGCTGCCCCTCCCCGGGCGCTGGCCGCTGCTCTGGCTCGCATTGGCTTTCAGGTTGGCATGGGAGAGCGGCTTCTTTTCTGACACTGGGGGTAACTGGTGCAAGCTCTTGGGCTTAAAGCAGTTCTTACATTCCCCGGGTTTCCAGACGTGCTCAGTGAAAGTGTTGCAAGCAGACATTTTCCCAGAGCCCCGTGCCTGCAGCCCGGCTGCTCAGTGCATGGCAGGAGTCTCCTCCATGGGCTCCGCTCACCCAGCGCCGACACTTCCCGGAGCACTGACCATGCTGCAACAACACCAAACACAGAGAGGATGAGAATGGGGGAAATCTGCTTGATCATTACATTTTTCACACTATGGATAATGTAGAAGGGGCAAGTAGCCTTTTGCTGACGTCTTCATTTACAAAACTATATAACTGAAATGCAAAATTAAATTGCAGCTATCATCCTTCTCAAACATAAAGAATTAAAACTTTGCCAGCTAAGTCCTATGTTACCTAAAGCAGAGAGAAGGAAAAACGGCAATGACTGAGAATTTAGAGTAATTCTCTTGACTAGTTCAGGACCATTGACCTTTAATTTTGTCCAATAAAACAAATGTAGGAAGAGGATATAAACGCAAAGATTACCACACATTACACTTTCACCATAACTACTCAGACATGAGAGAGAAGAGCGAGAGTATGTTTACTCTCCTAAATGCAATTGAGATAATTTGTTCTAGCTTTGAATGTGAACAAGCTCAGCTTAAGTGCGAAAATGTGTTCAAGCAATCCCAAACTCTG
Organism: Setophaga petechia; assembly: GCA_024362935.1. Classification (NCBI taxonomy): domain Eukaryota; kingdom Metazoa; phylum Chordata; class Aves; order Passeriformes; family Parulidae; genus Setophaga; species Setophaga petechia. The sequence continues at coordinate 16,503,741 of JANCRA010000016.1, forward strand.
CCATTTTAGCACTTTTTCCATCAGAGTCAAGTGATAACTGGAGAGGTATTTTGGCTGAACAGATAGGCTGTTTTGATGTCTTGCAAAAGTCAGATAACAATACAGTGGAAATCTTTCTAGAAAGTCACTGTTTTTTCTCCTTTTGTTTACCACAACGGCAATAAACCATTTTGATTTCCTCAAAACAAAGCTAAGGATTTTTAGTCCCTGATTTGTTTCACACGTAGCTTTCCTACCTAACCCCTCCAGAAATAACAACTGAAGAACTGAAAATCTCTTTCAAAGTGAATCTTTTTATTTCCTGAAACAATCTGCCTTAAGTAAAAATCAAACACGAATCTGCTGTGCTTTACAGCCACCAGAGCATCCAGGATTTGAGAGTTTCATGAATTAATGCCTGAAGATTTTAAGCCTTCTGAGCCAAATCCGCAAGTCTGTTCTCTCCGTCACTGTTGCATAACTCAAATTATCGGAGACATTTCACCGAGGGGAAAGGATCTCTATGTCCACTGCTACTCGTGTCAGCACAGGCACTGGGAATCAATAACGCTGTATCCTTAGGGGCCCTGTGGTGCAGACATCCCTGCTGCTGCCCCAGGCACCCCGAGGGCAGGGCTGCCCCCCTGCAGGTGCAGCTGCAGCCCCCCAGAGCTGTGCTGGGACTCTCGGGGCACCACTGCCCTTCACCAGCGTGGCAAACACAGCATCACGGGGACAGCTGACACCAGGAGGGGTTTGTCAGTCTCCTCACGTCCTGCTCTGTGTTTTGGCAAGGGCTGGCCTGTGCTGGCAAAGCAACAGAGCAATCCTGATCCAACAGCAGATGGGGCTGAAGCCTAACTCTATTAGTGCCTGCAGACACAGCCGTGCTACCAGGGCTATCACATTTCATATGCTGACTAAATATGTTTCCAGACAAAGCTTTTTGCCAAAAAGCCGCTGCCAAAAGCTTTCTCTGTATGACCTAAGAGACAGAAACTCTGCCAGACTGAGATCTGCCCAAACTTTCAGACTTTATCTTACATATACAGAGTAAAATGCCTTTGTATGTTTCTTGATCTCTCTCAAGTTTTGTTGCTTCAACACTTTGCAAGGCCATATATTGTAAGCAGAAAAATTACATTAAGAAATAGTTCTCCTAGAACCAGAGAGAGAGCACATACAAGAATTTTATACTCTGGGTAGCTCCCTCTTTTCATGTGTTTAACAAGCAGAAGGAGTAAAGTTACACTGATGGGAATCTAAACTAAATGCTTTCTTGAAAAATATAATTCTCCATCACATAAAAGCTTTGAACAACCAATTTAAACAAAAGGTTAGTGCTTGTGTGTGGGTTTTAAAATGTACCCGTGTGATTCTGAAATTGCATAAGCTGCACTTGCTCTGGAATCCCATCACAAGGCAGGCAGCTTTAGGGTGCTCCAGGCATTTCCTGCCAGGAACAGGGGGGCACTGAGGAAGCTCTGCAGTGCCCACCTGCCTGGGGCTACATCCTGATGTGATGACACCACTGCCTGTGTCACTACTGTCACTCTGCTTTGCCCTGACCCTGATGCTGGCACTTCCTCTCAGCCAGAGAAGGGTTACACTCAACCTGAGAATGGGAACTACAGGAACCTCAGCAGAACCACAGTTCTCCAGAGAGAATAACAACTACAGCCCTGTCCTCCATCCCAGAACCCCCCTGTGTGTCAGCAGGGCTGCCTGCAGCAGTTCAGCTCAGCAATCACACACCTGGGGATTGTGGAAATGCAGCTGTGGAACCTGGACATGGGCTAGACAAGCCATGTGTAGATGTCCCAGCTCTTTTGGTCTCCAACAGCCAATAGAAGTGGTTTGAACACAGCCCTGACCCCAGGATGATTTGTGACAGTCTGGAACAGAAGAGCCTCTGACTCCCTGGTCTGTGAACCCCAGCTGGGTTTGCAACTGGCTCGGGCACAGCAGGACGAGCAGTTCCTGTCACAGGCCCTGACACTGCCTGCAGCTGCACCACAGAGGAAACAGCCACCTTCCAACCAGAGGAAATGGATCTTATGAAAACAACCAAAACAATTCCAACACTGTGCTACTTTTGTACTTTGAAATCAGAAGCACTCCTACGCTATTTCAAATTAAATCCACAGTGACCTTTATATGCTGAAGCAAGCATTTGCATTCTAAAAAAAAGTCAGTTTCTTCTTTGCTGGACAACTAAAAGCAATCATTCTGCTGCTTTCCTCTCCTTTAAAAAGAATTCCTTTTTCAACTACAGATTCTCTATCACGTGTGGTAATTATGGTGAGAGTAATTAGGAGCGATAAGAGAAATGAAATCTTTCAGTAGGCTGCTGCTCCCATGGCTGTCACCAGCTGCAGCTTGGCAGGGGGCAGCAGAGGCCATCGAAGGGACTGAAAATGCACACAAAGACAAGGAAAAAATCACCCTGACATTGCTGGATTCCTACACTACCTCCAAAACAAAGCAGGGCAAGCAGAGATCCAGGCACTCACACCTCAGATCTCTCCAGCTGCAGGAGACCTGGTGTCTTTCCTTCCCTACCTTCCCTGCTTCCACTGACACTCCATGTGCCTGCTAAGGAACAGGAATGTGCACCCTGCAGAACTCCTGGCTCTTCTGAAATCAGCAGTTCAGATGACAAAACTTATTTGAAGACGCTCAATCCACGCAAAATCAAGGCAATGACAAGATGTTACTTACAAAACAGCATCAGCTCTGTAAAGAAAGTATTAATAGCAAATATGTGACATCAACAGTCTGCATTTCATCCCTGTATCTCAAAGCCTTTTATATAAGTTGGTAAACAGAACTATTCACAATTTATAGAGGGAACCACTGCAGTGCAGTGACGTTAAGGAACTAAAATTCACCCAGTGAGTCAGTGTCAGGAGCAAGCACAGACAGACAACTTCTGCTCCCAACAGCAGATCGTGACACTTCATTCACTAAATGGTTGAGTCAGCACAGATTATTTATCAGCCTTAAAGGCCAAATCATTCTTTGTGTGTGTGAGACTAATGCCCCTCACTCCAGCAGGTACACAGCTGTGCACAGGAGGGCTCAGCCTGGCCTGTTGAGTTGGTATCAAGCAGTCAGGAAGGCAAAAGCATATTTCAGTTTTCAGGTCAGAGGGAGAAGATGACAGACTTGGAGTTGCAGTGCAAAGATGAAGCAGGGATCAGCTGAGATACCCTCGTGTCAGGAAGCTTGCAGAGCAATGCAGAAATGTCTCTGTGGAGCTTTTATTTGTTGACATCATCTTTGCTGAGTGCATGAAGATAGTAATAAACATGCATTTCAGGCATTTTGCCTTTGTTCTAGGTAATTTCAGGCTGGCAGGTCTCCTTTGGATGCATGCTGGCTGAATCACAATGAAGGCCTTCTCCAGTAATACTTTATACTAAAATAATCCAATTAAAAAGAACTTAATTGGTGTGCAACATTCCCTACAATTTCAACATTTTAAAAATGAATAGTCTCTGTAAGTACCAGATGGTGACACGCACTAATTAATCAGGCCTGCTCAATGAAGAGCATATGAAAATGAATGCACCTATTAGACAAGTGCTTGCAAGGCTGTGTGCTGCAGGAATCTCCCCCCACTGAAAGGCTGGGACCAGCAGGCTCTGGTCTCCTCTGGGATCACCCCATCCTGGCACAGGGTTCCTTTGGTTTGTCCTCCTCCAGGGAAAACCCATTTCCCTGTAGTGCTGCTGGCCCTGACAATGGGGCTGCAATTTCTATGCTGCAGAATAAACTGCATTGATCAGCATCCTTGGGCACCAGTCCAGTCAGGGCTGCTGCACAACCACAAACCTCTCCCCACTGCCAGGCCTGTCCTCAGACTGAAAAAATCAGCAGTGGGAATTCAACCTGGGCTTCCTATATGGGAGTGCCCAAAGGCCACAAAACCACCACGGCTTTGTGGTTTGTCTGAAGCACTTAGAGGCATCTGGACAGTCACTGATCATCATAAACAACAGGGCAAGTCTCACACAGCAGGGAAAAGGGATGCCTATTCTCTGCCAGGATTTCATTTCTGTTTCTTTTAAATTTTAATGCAACCATAAACATTTTAAGAGACTGTTTTAAGACCTGACCCTCGTGCAGGCCCTGCCTGGGGGCAGTGGCTGGGGAATGCTCCCAGGGAGAGCCCAGCACTCCCCTCACTCAGCCTGGCCCAGGAAAACCCATGGAAATAAAGAATGCAAGAAGCACTATGGGCTGGCACTACTTTTTCCCAAAGTGAAGGATATTTGCTGAATATCAGCTCACTGCAGTACCAAGCCAGAACTCTGACTCTGGCAGAGAACACAGATGGACATTTCCATAAATGCTGGGCATTACCACTTTTGTTAAAAAAGAAGTTTTATCTTGCTGCAGATAGGATTCTTTTTCCTGTTTTAATGTTTCCCACTGTATTTTCTCTTCATTAAAAACAGCTCAAATGACATAAGTATTTCAAAATACTAAGTAAACAAAGGAAAATCTTAAATATGGGATTTTTTTTTCCTCCCTAAAACTTGCAAGGATAAAACCTGATGGAAATAACCAACGAACTGGAGAAAAAACCTGCCCAGGGCTAGACAATCTGCGATGCTTCAGAAGAAAACAGGCATTTCTTTGCAATTTACCTAACCCAAAGAGATAATGCCACAGAGCAAGGAAAAGGCAAGGAATATCCTCGGGATGTGCCCAGGTACTCTGAATGGATTCTGCACCACCACGCTGGAACACACAGAGCTGTAACAAGGCCAAGCTCTGCCCTTTGGTGCTGAGGGGCCAGCCAAGGCAGGTATCTGAAAAGGGACTCTTATGTGTTCCAATAATAAGAATTCTTGACATTCCAAACTGGAGATTTTTTTCCTTTTGGAAAAAGAAATCATAATTTAGCATTAATACAATTTTAAATTTATTTGGTCCATTTAGACATATATAAATTCTTATAATGATGATCACTCAGACACAGCAGCACATTACATTCTTTGCAGCACAGTATATTCTTTAGGAATACTTTTTTATTTACATGGAAAATTGATTTTACTTTCTACTTTTAAAAAAATGAGGTAAGCCAAACTATAAATTGTTTGCTTTCTGAAAATGGCTGTTCAACATTCTAAGATTTAGCAGCAAATTATGGGTGTACATATCAGCTGACAGGAAAAAAGCACAATAATCATTATTTCAAAAAAGCATCCTCAATTTCAGTGCATTTCAGTTTCTCCCTACTTTATTTAAGGAAAACTATGAGAATTAAGCCCTTCACAGCATTTTACAAGTGCACCTCTGTGAGTGTATCTTGACCAATCTAATTATCTTTGATTTACCCTTCCTGGGCTCACTTGAATTTCTGCCCTTTGATCTTTTTCCTTTTGTTTAAGCACATGCAAACACTCGTGGAGAAGAATGAACTTTACCAAACCTCTCCAGAGGCTGCTCACAATAAACAAAAAAGCAATACCTGAGAAACATTCTAGTGCTCTTGTAGCCAGAGACCTGGGAACAGCTGTGGTTATCCTGCTGCTGAGCACAGCTGGAGAAGGAAAACAGGGTGGATCAGCCCTGGAGTGTGGAGTTCAGCAATTCTGCAACTTCTGCTTGCTTCAGCCTCTCTCCCTCCCTTGCACTCCTGCACCCTGGCTCCAAAGATCTGAGGGCTCAACACCTGAGGCAGCCAAACCCACAAGGGCCAACCCCCAAAACGCCCCAAAACCCCCATTTCAGTTTAGCAAATAACTTGTGGACAGCAAAATACAAAACAGCATTGGAAAGGATGGCAAGAAGTGACTGAAGAGGAACAAAGGCACAGGGAGGTGCCAGGGCAGGTAGCTCAGGAGGGAGGGGCTGGCTCACAGCCCAGCAGGATCAGCTACAACACCCAGGCTGCAGCACAGGGGGCACCCTCCAGTGGTGCCAGCCCCCCCTGGCAACCTCAGGAGTCATTAAATAAAGACTTGGCAGGATTAAGTTTAAAAATAAACTGCCACGAGCTGATATAAAAAAATGAGGTATTAAAAATAACCCATAAATTACAGCAACAGCACAGCAGGGCTGGACTGTGCAGAGCCAAGAATTGTGGAGAAATTCAGGAACCAGGTGGCTGAGCTGGGCAAAATTACAGCCCCTTATCAGGAGCAGGCATCAGTACAGCACATGGTGAAGGGACCTGCTCTTCATCATCACTTCTGGGAAGGAAACCTGCTCTTCCTACCAAACCATGAACCAATGGGCAAAAAAGAAATGGCACAATTTTATTTTAAGCTTTTAAGAAGTTCTCTCCAATTCCTAATGGCAGGGCATGCAAATAGTGTCACAGCAAAGGCCAGGCAACCAGCAGATTACATGCTTTCTGTGTGAGAAAATCAATGACATGATTTACTGAGTATTGCACTCAGTTCTATTTATGACTTCTCAGGAAGAAATGCTGCATAAAACAGCCACAAAAATATTTTAATATGGAAACCTTTTCATCCCTTCAGTGAAACAAAAGATTAGGATAGTTTAGTTCAGAATTGAGACAAATAAAATAATGTAATGGTATATTAAATGATCTGTCACATAAAGAAGACAGACTGGGTGTTCCCATTTAGTGTCTATCTCAGAAAAAAAAAAAAAGCAATAAATGCAATGCAGCATATTTACATCTCCAAAAAGAAAACTATTCCACATAAAACACTTCCTGAAAGAAGCTGGCACTGAGATCAAGGGGTCAGTGGATTCAGAGGAACAAGCAGACATTTATACATGGGCTGAGCCATGACAGCTGTACGAGGTGGGGTGAACCCAAAGCTCCCAATCTCAGAGTTTGACAGCAGCATTAACCCTTTCAGTGGAGAAGAGGATTTGCCCAATAGCAGATTGTTCCCGTGGAGCAGTGTGGGCAGGGTGAGGGCAGGCACTGCTGGGGCTGACTGCTCCTCCTTTACCAGATCCTGCTTTTCCTGGTTTCAGCTTGAGCCAGCAAACTCACCCCAGGCTGCAGGAGCACTGAGGTGCCACCATCTCCAGGTAAGCTCAGGCCTTCCTCTCCTCCTCCCACGCTCTGTCACTCTGTCCCAGACTTGTCACTCTGTCCTGGGCCACCCCATTTGTACCTTTTGTGACTTCATGTTTGACCCTGCCAGAGCCTGGGCCAAGGGGCTGTGCCACACCCCCAGGTCCTGCAGGACAAACCCACAGCCAGGCAGGCAGTGGGAACCAGCCAGGTGAGGAGGCCAGGTGGAAAGAGATTACTCAAGATTAGTACTGTTTGTAGCATGGCACACTACAGGCTAGAAAAATCAGGGTAAGGTTACAGAAGAATGATAGAAGAGGGATTTTTCTTTAAAAATAACCTAATCAATTTAACTTTTAAAGACACATACATTACTATTTTATGGTGGAAAATATAAATAAAAATAAGCCCTATACTGCTGTCTCATTCACTATGTGGTAGAGCAATGCCTGGAAAGGGCCTGAATCTTTGTAAAAACTCCTCCAGTTTTCCATTCCACAGCAACCATCTCCTCCCCCTGCCATCTGCTTGGTGCACTCATTTTGCCTCATTCCTCACATCTATGATCAAAGACAGACATTCTAATTTGAGGGCCTCTTTGATAATCTTGAGAAACTAGCTACAGGTAATTTTTTGACCATCAAAGCTGGTTCCAGCAGCTTACTCTCACTCAGGCTACTCTTCTAATTAGGGTGTCATTTATTCATCCCAATAAGCTACTTCACCAAGCAAGATGAATGCAAGAAATTTTAATCTGCAGTCGTAAGCCAGAGCAATGAAATGAATGATGAGCTCCAAGTCAAAAGGTTAAAGATATTAATGTTTACTGGTGTTGAAGTTTACAACAGATAATTTCTTTGCTTATTCCACTTATGCTTTGCCTAAAATCCATTCCCATAAAATAGCAAGCCACCACTGATAAGAATGTTATTAGGGATAAAAAGCACCAGCATAGATGAAATTCAGAAAAGGAATTAGGAGGTACTGGCATTGGATGCTTTTGGCATACATAATAAGAATCGACTTTTTCCTTATTCTGATGATTAAGTGTTGTGCCTGCCAGCCCACAACACCCCAGTGTTCCAGGCACATTGTGGGGGCTCTGTGGGCAACCCTTTCTCTCCGTGGGGACAGAAAAGGACTAAGAACCAAACCCGGGGTATCCCACAGTGAGTAATCAGCTTTTTAGGTTACCAAAAGAGACAAGATATAGGGCAGGAAAAATCCCCACCAAACCCCCAGTAATTTATTTTAGTTTCCCAAAATCTGATTCCATACTTTAAAATAATCCACACATGGAAACCTATGCAGTGAAGGCATCATTACATACAACCAAGGACAGAATCAGAAAGGAAATGCAACAGAAATCCTGTGTTAGTTTTTACCTTTACAGTCAATCACTGGTTTTTGCAGCTGGGGAATTTGCTCAATTTACTCCATGAGAAAAGAAATAGCCTGCATTTTCACAGACAGATGTTTATACCTATCAAGTGTGTAAACCACTATAATTTTTAGCCAGTGCTGAAGGAGTAATGGGAAGCACGAACCTGAGGGGGCTGCTCCAGGTGGGAAACCGCTGCTCTCGCTGTCCGTGTGCTCCGGGGCAGCAGAGCCGGGAGCTGCATGCGGCCAGCCCAGCACCGCAGGCGGCTCTCAGGGCCACAAGGCTGGGCTCAGCCTAACACCAGAGGTGGGCTCAGAGCCGCAGGGCTGAGCCCGGCCCAGCCCCAGAGGCGGCTCCTGAGAGCCGCAGGGCTCAACCCAGCCCAGCCCCAGCGGCGGCTCCTCAGGGCTGAGCCCGGCCCAGCCCCAGAGGTGGTTTCTCGGAGCCCCAGGGCTGAGCCCAGCCCCGCACCAGAGGTGGCCCCGAGGAGCCACAGGGTTCAGCCCAGCCCAGCCCTGGAGGTGGCCCAGCAGAGCCGCAGGGCTGAGTCCAGCCCGGCCCAGCACCAGAGGTGGCTCCTCAGGGCCGCAGGATTCAGCCCAGCCCAGCAGTGGAGGTGGCTCCCCAGAGCCGCAGGGCTGAATCCGGCCCACCCTAGCCCCGGAGGTGGCTCCTCGGGGCCGCAGGGCTGAGCCCGGCCCAGCCCGGCACCAGAGGTGGCTCAGCAGAGCCGCAGGGCTGAGCCCAGCCCGGCCCAGCCAAGCACCAGAAGTGGCTCCCCAGAGCCGCAGGGCTGAGCCCGGCGCAGCCCGGCCCTGCAGCCCCAGCCCGGCCCGGCCGGCCCGCAGCCGCTGCTGATCGTACCTGGGGATGCCGAGCTCGCAGCCCGGCCAGCGCTCGCTCCTGGAGCAGGACACAGCAGGACACAACAAAGCTGAAGCACAGCAAACGAGCTCTAGCAAAGGAAAGAGAAAGAAAATCACCACCAACATTCAATTCTCTTTCTTTAGTTCTTTACAGATAGAAATGTTTTCCTAAAGGAGTTGATTGCCAGACACAAATTTTGCTACTTGTGCTTGACAGAATCCTGAGAATGCAAAGCCTTTTGAAGCCAGAAAAAAACAATGTGAATTTTCTACTCTTGTGCTGCTGAGATGACTCAATACCAGTCCACAGGGGTCTGAAGGTAAAAGCAGAACCACACTCATCTGAATTCCTTGCCTTTCAAACGAGATTTTTATGACAGAATACTTTATTAGCAAACTGGGCTGCTGCAAGCCCTTCCAGGAACCACACCAAGCCCAGGGCAATTACCTTTTGTCACCGCTATTCCAGTGAAATGGGACAGGCTGCTATTACCTGCTCTCTTGCAGGGTCTTGAGGGAGGTTTATTCCTGCCATGTGCAACATTGTGGCATTTGGAAGCAAATTGTTTATAACAAGAACCAGTGTGAGACAACAGCCACGGCAGCAGCATCAAGCTGCGCGGCAGCAGCGCAGCCCTGCCCCTGCTCCCTCCGAGCTCCTGGGCTCAGTCTCCAGGGGCTGCCCAGGACACACCAGCACATTCCAGTGCCTGAGGGAATTGCCCAGGAGCACAGTCTGGCCTTGCTGCCACCTCCTTGCTGCCCAGGAGGGGAAGGTGATGCCAGGTGTCCCCAGGGTGGTCACACAGGAGACCCCACGCTCCCTGTAGTGCTTAACCCAGTAATTTATACAGAATAAAAGAGGTATGGCAGATCTCAAGGTTCTGGGCTCAACCTTGGCTTAATTAGTGGTGGTGGCATATGTTCTGTGATGGTTACATAAACAGGGATGGCATCCCGACCGGTGGCCAAGGGGTTGCCATGGTAACTGTGACAGCCATCAACGCTGCCTTACTCATCGCTTTCCCCCTGCTCCAGCAGCACTTCTGGTTCTACTTTGCTATTTTCAAACACAAACATGAATAAATGGAGCTCTCTGGCCTTCTCTGGGAACGAAGCTGCCCAAAGCTGTAACCCCCAGTACCATTTGTGAACTGTGAGCAGCACCCTTGGGCACAGTGCAGTGTTCCACCCTGGGGACAACCAGCAGAACAGCCCTTCCACTGCTGCAGCACATCCCTGCACACCTGGAGGCCAGGCACTGTCCTCTGCAGCCCTGACTGTTAGCCAGAACTCATTATTATGATGATGATGTGCTCATGCTTTCCACAAGGTTTTCAGCACCTTCACTTCTCTAAGGGCAATCAGGCAAGCCTGGCCTAAAATATTTTATTCCCAGTTTACAGCTGTACATAATGAATAAAATGGATTTCCTCCATCTTTTTTTCCAGTGCACATCTCTGCTTCCAAATCTCCCTCTCTCCCTATTTACATTTTCTTTTAGACTGCTCATAAAAACCCCTTGACTAATTTTAGGACAAAGATTAACACAGAGCATCCTGCTCAGCAGCACCTCCTACCTACACCCAGTTGCAGACCTGTCACCTATAGCCAGGCCTAATCCACAGAACATCCACTGCATTTTCATCACTTTGGTTTCTCAGTAACAACAGAGAAAAAGAAAATTGAAATATACTAGATTTAAAAGTTAATTTAGCCTTTGGTACACTTGTTAATCAGGTTATCTATTTATCCCTCACTAAAATCCAGCATCTGCAAAGACTATATACAGAGGCACAAGGAAGACAGGAAACATGGTTTTTTCAAACACAAGGAATTTGTGTTTTATTTTAAAGCTGTTTTAAAAAGCAAGTCTTTTGTTTGCAATAGTATCCAGCAGTATTTCAACAGAAAAACCAGTCTCAGTAATGTGAATAAAGATTAAATGCTACATTTTTTGGATTTCAGTGATTTGCAGAAATATTTTTTGGCATAACCACAAAATGAGTCACTACTAACTTCACCTTCTATGACTGTTTCAAGTACAAATCATTTCTCATCTGACAATCACTCAGCTTTTAAAGCCAGCTGTTTTATAAAGCCTTTTGTTGAAACCTGGTATGTGAACAGGGATCCCAAAGCCTTAATTTTTAGAGAAACTGCAGTATGTCAAACTCAATAAAGGCAGAGGAGTTGTTTAGATGCCAGAATTATGGATGTAAAAAAAATCAAAAAGGTGAAGTTAATAATAGGAGATTTATCAGCTGCCTGGATACAGGTATAGGATTGGCCTCTTGATTGCTTCCTACAGCAGAGCTGAGAAACTAAAGCAGATCTGCTCTGTGCTGTGCAGGTCTTCAAACTACATGTTAATACAAAAATTTTTGCTACATAAAAATAATTGTTTCTTCTTCCTTTCTTTAGAGAGCAAAGTAATTTCCTTACTTCCATATGGTACTGCAGGAACAGGAAGAGTAAAGTAGACAGACAGTGGTTGTGAGGAGCAGCTCTGCACAACTTCTGTTCCCCTGTGGCTGTGCCAAAGCAAGGTTTGGGTTTTGGGGGGCTTCCAAGAGGAGCCCCTGCCCAGCCTGGACACAGTGCAGCCCCCAGCAGTGCCACAGCCAGGCACCCCCAGCTCCCTGCACTGCTGCTCCAGCCCAGAGCTCTTCCAAGGCTGAGCTAATCCAGCAACAGGATGGGCTCTCAATGCTAACAGCTCTGGGGAGTCAGGAGATAGACTGGAGCCTCTGCCTCTAATGCCCGATGTGAAATCCCTTCTCTCCACATACAGCCTGGGACATTAACCATGCTGTATTTTCCCATTTTTCTTTTCAGGGAGCCTGGATGGATTGTAATGCACATGGATAGACTGAAATGCTCAGCAGATGATTTTGCTTAAATCTCAAGTAAGACAAATGTGAGGAGATCTTCAATCACTGCCCTGGGAGGTGTGGGCGATGTATTACACTCTACAAGGAACAGCATTTGGAAAAGTTCCCTTTTCACTCCTCAGCCACTGTAATCTTTTAATTACTTGCTAAACTTGGAGAAAGAAGAACAGGAAAAGAAAAGGGCAGAGGAGACTTGACAGAGATAATGAGATGGCTGCCAGCTGAAGTGAGGCATCATTAGTGCCTGGGCTGAAGGAGGGGCAGGCAGATCCCTCCCCTCCCCTCGTGGCAGCAATTCCTGCAGCCCCTGCTCTGCAGCCACACACCAAGCTGCAGACATCCTGCAGCCACACACCAAGCTCCAGGACATTCTGCAGTCACACACCAAGCTCCAGGACATTCTGAACTCACACACCAAGCTCCAGGACATTCTGCAGTCACACACCAAGCTCCAGGACATTCTGCAGCCCCTGCTCTGCACTCACACACCAAGCTGCAGGACATCCTGCAGCCACACACCAAGCTCCAGCAGCAAGTTCCCTGCTTAAGTCAAGGCCTTTGTCTCACTGGCTATGATAGAAGATTTCAGTCTGAGGCTCTGTAGAAGTAATAAAATAAATTCTGCCTCAAATCTCCACAAACCTGTAATATGCCAGGGACCAGAGACAGATGAAAGTCTCTAAAGGTCCCTGGAATTTTACCACTTGTTATGTCTATGCATTCCCTGGTGCACGCTTCATTTTTACTGAAAATTCACTGCAAAGAACTAAATTAGGAAGAGCTGTCATACTAATTTTTTTTGGAAATGCAATTTCAATCTTCCTTATGAAAAATGTGATTTGAAAACTCTTGTAGATATTAGTATCAAAGGACTACAGGTTTTTTAATCTGGTTGGTTGGATTTGATGAGCTGCTCCACACCAATGTGGATGATACCTTTGTTTCCTTGTAGATGCAAACATGGGAGCATCTTCCCAAGATCCTGAATTATGCCTGCTGCAAAACACACTCCAGGAGTTCTCAGGTGAGTGCAACCTTTTCTTACAGAGGTGACCAAGTTCTGACTCTGACATGCTCACAGGTCATGCATCAAGTACAAAAGTTTTGCACAAGTAAAGCCCAACTGAGAGCATTAATGTCTTTCAATATTATTATTGTACTATCTGGTGATAAATGTAATGCCACAAGTGTACAGCTTTAATTGAAATGTAAACAAAACTGTTTGTTGATAGTCTCCTTCAATTGTCCTTTGCTAATGATGAAAATAATTCTAATAATTACTGTGCCCAAAACATCTGGGAAGGAGATCAAAATCACTATCTGAAAATTAAGTATAGTAGTACTTCAGGGCTTAAAGTCACATAAATGATGCCTTCTTTAAAAATACATCTCTACAGTTTGCATAGTGCTGTAGCAGAGAAGTATAAATTAGACATATTTATAAACACACACACAAAAGGGAAGAAATCACAAGTACCAGATCCATTGGGATATTCTGACATCTTCAGACACACACATCCCAGGCAGAAAGCTAAAGTAAGTGTGACCAGATCAAAGGGGACTTAAATCTGAGAAAATATGATTACAAACCAGAAATATTATACTATAATGAATTCCAGGAAGAATTAACTTAGCCAGCTGATTCACTGAAAGATGTTGAAGTGGGGATGGTTTAAGGCCACCCCACAGAAAACAGGCTGTGAGAAGCCAGTGGGGAGGGTGAGAGACACCCAGGCAGGCCCTGCAGGAGCAGATCCACAGGAGGGCACAGCTGTGGGCACAGCTGTGGGCACAGCTCTGGCTTGGGGCTGATTCCCACTCTGCCCCCAGTGGGTCTGCCAGCACAGGGGGCATTTCAGCAGCCCCTCACACAGACCCACACATGCTGTGCCAAGCTCCAACAGGTAACTGCCAACCCACATCATGCACTCCAGCTTTAAAAAACACTGCAAGTCTTCAATTCCTATAGTAACCTTGTGGACATGAGAACATGCAATTTATGGCAATTATTTTATAAGGGAGAAGGGGAGATGTTACAATAGGATTATGAGCAAGGGACTTCCAAACCCAGTTCTAAAATTATCTTCAGCTTTAACAAATCACAACTCTAACCCCCTCTCCTTTTTGCTTATTCCTAAAGCCTTTCTTCTTTCTCCTCTTGTGCTTAATCTTATCTAAATTCTTTCAGGATGTCAAGGGGATAAATCTGCTATTAAGAGCTACTAGTTTCCATTTGCTTTTTACAAGTGGGTGTGTGACAACACTCTGAGGCATTACACAGGCAATTAGGTATGCACAGGATGCCCTACTCCAGAGAGACAATATGCAGAGAAGTGGAGGCTAAAGCACTTCTGCATTAACAGGAGGACCCTCCAAGTGCTTTGCACAGTGTGCTCCAGGGCCACTCAATTGTCCCACAGTGTCAGTATTCCAAGCAGAAGACATTTAACTCTGTTTCTTCCCAGACCAAAGGATCAACACAGGAATCAGGTATTTATCCAATGCCAGTAACAAGACTTCTACCTAGAAATTTTCTGTAACTTAAATGTAAATGATGCATGAAAAAATGTGTTCTTATGAGATATTAAACACAAGCCAAGTACTTTAACAGAAAAGTAGGAAACACCCCAATGATCTCTGTGTTTTGTCATCATCAGTGACTGCAGCCCTGAGGAGCCTCCAGCTCCTGCCAACCCAGTAGCAAATAAGGACTCAGTGCAGCTTCGAGGAAATTATGGCACTTTCTTATGTGCATTCAGAAAGAGACAGCCATGAAGCATTGCCTTGCTAAATGTTATAAAAGTTCTTATAAATATTCATGTGCAGCATTTGTACTCTGAGTATTTAATCATTTCTTTACAAGAAAGGAGCAGGGAGAAGGGGAGAAGAGGAAACTACTGTTTCTTGAATTCCAAAGAGATCAAGGTAACAGAAGAGGCAAACTTATGCACAGGTGATCTACAAATTAGTCAGCACCAAACCCAGAAACCTACAAAAAAAGATAATTTTTCAGGTAGATTTTCTTTTTTCATTACATCTGAAGTTACACAATAGTTTGCAGGTATTAACCTAATGATTTTTTTGATCCTTTGAATTTTTACATCATTGGCTTTTGAAAAACAAGCCTGATTTGTTGCTTATGATACTTGTGTGAAGACAGACTGAGCAGGCTGCACTGCAAAGCCCATGGTCCCAGGTAAGGCCAGGACCAGAGCAGCAGCACTGCCTGGAGCAGAGCCTTTGTGCCAGGGGCACTGGATCCATCCCTATGGGAAACGAGGCAACCCTGACAAAGGGGAGAAAGATGAGGAGGACTCCATGGATAGCAGAAGGCTAATTAGTTACTTCATTATGCTATATTATTCTGTACTATATTACACTACATCTAAACTGAATCTGTACAAGCACCCAACTCAACTGCCCAGAATCTGGTGACTGCCTGCTGAACAACAGGCCAAGGAACCAAACCACCATCACTGGGGGTAAACAATCTCCATAGTGCATTCTGCTCTGGCACAACACAGGAGCAGCCAGTGAGGTAAAAACTGTTGTGATCATTCTGTTCTCTGCTTCTCTCAGGTTCAGAGAATGTGAATCCCACACATCCCCTCTGACCCAGCAGCCTCCGTGCAGGCACTGCCTGTCCAGCTCTGCCCTGCATCAAAGCCTTCCAGAGCTGAACTTATCAATACTGCTGGGAATTAATATGGATTTCTGTAACATGTGCTGACAATACAAAAGCCTGCTCACAAGTGGCTTGTGCACAAAAAAGAAAATACATTGTAAAACAGCTTTGATGTCAAATGATAAACCTAATAGAAAAGCCAAGAGATGAGGAACAGTAACACCTGAACTGTTCAGAAATCACCCAGCAGAGAGAGCAGTCAGGGCTCCTGCCTTGCTGTGATGTGGCCTCCAAGCCAGACCAAGAAAGCCTTGGCCACTTTTTCCTCTCTTCCACAGGAGACACAGCAGTTCCTGCTGCAGACATGTGTCACACCAAGGCTGTGGGTACCAGTGCAGACCCCACAGTCTGGATGACCCTCCCCAGCCAGGATGCTGCAGCTTGAGGAAAAAATAACAATCTCAGATGTTTATTACTGCAGGCCCAGCTCCTTCACACACACCTTGGCTGGCAAGCAGACCCAGTGCTGGCTGAACAGGCTGGGACAGCAGCAGTAACAGTGGAAACAGCTTATTGCTGTGGTGCTCTGGTTCCCTGCTGGATCAGCCAAGGCAGATTCCTGCCAGCTGTACCTGTCTGTGCTCTCAGGTGTATTGCACAGGTCTCTGTGGAGTCACTCCAGGCCCATGCCATGTTTAGAATTACAAAGCAAAATGAAAAGTGGTGCTGCCTTTTGCTTCCCTCAGGAAAACTGCCTCTTGCAAATGGTTTTATCATTTTCATTATATCCTGTTTGATTTGCTTTACCATCTTGACTGGAACAATAGCTAAGACATAATAGAAAAAGATTTTTCCACAGGCTGGTTCTAATTACATTAAATCTCAAGTGAGATAGGACATTTAAATAAGAAACAACAACTGCAGAGTCTGAGATAATGACATACTGAGATACCAGGCTTTTTGAGAGTGCCATTAAAATGATGCATGAAGCATTACAGCCTCTCCAATTGGGTTTCAACACGAAAGCCATTCCTTCTGTGCCACAGTGCTGCAGAGAGAGGTCAGCACTTACTGCACTCAATGTGCTACTCAACAATTAGGAACCATTATCCCTTATGCTGAAGTTGCAACATAGACACAGGCTTAAACTTCAGTATGAGCTGAGGCACTTGGGAAGGCAGGGTCTCTGGGATGAATCACCTCATGAACCACAAAACAGAGTGGAGGAGCTTCTCAAGAGCTCCTGGATTTTGCTGCAACTCATACCTTTAAAATTTTGCCATCATAACTGAATTCTCTTATTTCCTGGAAAATATATCTTTAGATTTTCTGGAAATCACTGAAATACAGACAGGCAAAATGGAGCCTGTGGCTGTGTGTCCTGCAAACACAGTGCAACCTGTCACAGTCCCACTGCTCGTTTGTTTAACCTTGGAGCACTGCCCAGCTGTGCTGCCAGCACTGGTGGGTGCCTGTGGGGCCCTGCAGCCAAGCTCCCTGCTGGAAATCAAACTGAGGAAAGGGAGTTTCTCTGGGGAGGAAAGGACTTCAGGCACTTCCCCTGTGCCTCTCTGTCCTCTGGCTACCAAGTGCTAACCCAGGCTAAAGGGAAGGAGGAGGGCTGGCCTGAGGTGGCAGAAGCACTGAGTGGGGTGGGAATGTTCCCCTGCTGGAGGGCTCTGCACAGGGACCAGGACAGGCCAGAACCATGGGCCAAGGCCAACTCTGTGAGGCTCAGCAGTGTGAAGAGAAGGGTCCTGTCCCTGGCTCACAGCTCCCTGCAGTGCTACAGGCTGGGGCAGAGGGACTGCAAAGCTCCCCAGCAGGAAGAACTGGGCACAGCTGAACACGAGCCCAGGTGTGCCCAGGTGGGCAACAAGGCCAGTGGCCCCTGGGCAGTAGCAGCAGTTCTGTGGCAGCAGGAGCAGGGCAGTGACCATCCATCCCCCTGTGCTGGGCACTGCTGAGGCCACACCTCACACCCTGGGCTCACAGGGGGGCCCCTCACAACCACAAAGACACAGAGTGCAGGGGAGCTTTAGGCTGGAAATTAGGGAAAAATGTCTTCCCTGAAAGGCCTGTCCAGCCTGGCAGAGGCTGCCCAGGGCAGTGGTGGAGCCACCCTTCCTGGGGGATTAAAAAGCCTTGTGGATGTGGATTTGGGTGTTGTCTTATATATTACAACAGTTCCATTATCAGTATGGTGCAAGGATTTCATAGTGCCAGAGTTTCATACCTCCTCGATGTTTCTCACAGGCAGCTCCTCTGAGCACTGACTGTTCCTGGTCCTTGCAGCAGCCATCTGATTCCTCTGACTTCTCTCACTCCTCTGACTTCAGTTCCCATCAATCCTCTCTTTTACGCCACTGTTCTTATTGGCTACAGGTGTTGCCTGTTATCAGCTGGCCTGCTCCTAATCTTTAGTAATAGGGTCCAGCTGCAACTCGTTGGGGATAAGATTACATTCCTCATTACCCATAGTGTGTCCTCCTCCATTTGGGGACACAGGTCAGTGGTGGAGCTGGCAGTGCTGTGTCAGTGGTTGGACACAATGATCATAAGGGTCTTTTTCAACCTTGACACTTCTCTGATTCTGTGATGGGGAGAACAGCCTCCCAAGTGCCCTTGCTCACAGCTCATCCCTAGGCTGAATAACATCAAACCATGGCTCTGCTGTATGGCTGAGCTGAGGCAGGGCTGCACTTACACACTGGGGATCACTCTCTTATCTCCAGCAGCTTTTGCACAGCTGTTATAGCAACGTTTCAAGGAAATTAGTGAGATACTGAGGATTGAGAGACTTTGTTTCAGTCGATCAGCAGAATCTGTGATTCTAAATTCTATACTCAAGAGAATAGAAACTTTCACAGAAGCAGGTCAGTAAGTAAAGCATTCTTGTCCAAGTAGCAAAACATTAATTCTCTATTAATAATCAAGTGCACAAAAGAAACTTTACAAAGTTTTTTTCAGCACATAAAATTATTTTTTTGGGTGTATATTCCACACTTCAGCCTTGCCCCAGTGAAGTGCTGTGACACACAGATTGTCTGAGTTCAGCCAGTGCCAGGGCACTGCAGGATGATGGCTCAGACACAGCTCAGTATTGCAGCTCTATGACCACGTGGCAAAAGCATTTGCTAAATGCAGCTCAGGCACCTGCACAGCACTGCTGGGGATGCCTGCACAGAGCCAACCTGAGCAGAAACACACATGCAACTATTACTGCTTGTGACAGTATTTAATCTGCATCAAATAAAGAAGGAATTTAACTTGTACACCTTTCCCTAGCAACTACTGGTTTTGTTATCTTCCTTAAGCTAAAATGAGCTGGCCATGCTCACCTCCATGACACCTTGAACAGCCCCAGCTTTCAAACTGCAGCAGCTCCACTGAGGGTGGATTTCTGTCAGGTCAGGGAGGGAAGGACATCAGCACTGAGCACCAACACAGGAGGCTGCTGGGCCTCTGCCTCCCTCTGCTCCCCAGAAGTGCCAGGGGAGGTCTCAGCAGGTTTTGTGCAGCATCACAGCCTGAACAGATCCTGTCCTCAAGTCCTTGGGCTCACACTGAGTGCACTTTTAACTCCCAGTTGCTGGGACAAACCTTCCACACTGGATCCCACTGAAATACCAACATGCAATTTTACATGCAAACTACACAGAAGGCTGTTTCTTCCCCAAATAGAGGAACAATTTGAAAACTTGCCAGTGTTGCTTATGAGCTGAAATAGAGGCTGCACAGGTCATGATGACCTGAGAGCTGAAGGGAGCTGAGGAGTGTCCCCAAGCCAGGACAGCCCTGGGAGCTCAGCAGCACCAGGGCAAACCCCAGAGCCTGCAGTGCACCAAGGGGCTGGCACCTCTGGCACTGGCACCTCTGGCACTGGCAGTGCTGCATCCCAGGGCACCTCACCCACTGTGTCACACAGCCCTCATCTGCCATCAGCCTTCTTCCTGCACAGCCTGGTGGTCTCTCATTAAGACCAAAATGTACAGAGCAGATTTCAGCTTTTATAAAACCCACTGTGCTTTCTAAAGATCCACCTTGTCTTCCAGGCACTTTCTGTCTATGGCTCCTGGGGTTGTTTTCCATCTTTATTTTTTAAAAAAATTATTTAGATCTTGCAAGGCCTATTTCTCAGCCAAACTGTCAGGGATGTTAATGAGATTTATCTGCACAGCCTCTCTCACTCTCTGCCCCCTTTCATTCTTTGACACACAAGTGCTTTTATGTTGCAGGAAATGAGGACAACAGAAAGCTGCAAATCCCATGAATGTAAAAATTGTCTTGAAGGCATGGAACAATCCAGCCCTAATTACAGCCAGCTGGAGCCTGCTCTCTTTGCACTGATACTTAGATAATTAACTGAATACTGACTGATGCAAGACTCAAGTATGTCACTACCAGATATTCAAGGTTAATTTTTGTATCCATCACCAGCATCAAGCTTAATGGATATTATCAGCTAAACTCTTGAAAATCAGTAACACAGAGTCATAGTCAGGCAAGAACTATTTTTCCTTCAATGAGCTTGGTGCCATCTTTCTTTAGCTGCAGAAGAAATTTCTTTTACATTAACAAGGCAAACTCATAAATTTTGATCCATTTAATACCTGTAAATTCACTCACTTAAAGCCCTAAACTTAAATACAGTGAAATCACAACAGTGATGTAATAAAATACACCCCAGACTGCTCCAGTGGGCATTACTGGAGCAATACCTGTTTATTTCTCAGAGTATGGCATCTTTAAATTGGTGGGTGTGTGTATCCTCCTCAGTAAGCTTTGTATGGATGTGGAAAGCAGACAGTTCTATGCTGAAAACCAAATATCCTGATTTGACTGTGCATATATCTGAAATTACAGGAGGGGACAGCAGAGATAGTGCTCAAGAAGTCTGAAATGTCTGTAAGGCAGAACTGCTGATGCACTTCTCCTGCATGGAACAATGCATGTTTAGATTGTGAGGTACCTGAACTGTGCTGTCAGCAAAAAAGCTGAAAGAGGAAGTCAGTGCCAACAAGAGAAAGTTGTCTGTCTCAGTTCCACTTTCAGCAGTGCTTTCCCTGGAAACAGGGATTTTTGGAATGATTCAGCCCCTCTGACTGGTTTACAGCTGCACTGATAGGAGAAAACAAGGTGTCACTACTGCTTATCAAGTGGTGCTTTTATTCCTAGTTATTAATTCAAGAAATCACCGTGAAGAATCAGAATTATTTTAACCTGGCAAAGACATTCACAAGAACAGCAATGCAGCACAGCAAAGCCACAGGAAAAGAGGAACAGAACTATTTAGGAATTGTTAGGGCTTGGGTAGGGCTGTGCAGCAGATAACCAGCATGCACCTCAGCAGCCTGCAGTGCTCTCCAAACATCTGGGTGGGGAGGCAGGAATCTAAAGAATCTGGAGTAGGGATTCTTTTCATTTTGTATTTTATTTGTCCTTGCACCTTCTTATCTAGTAATGGGAAAATAAACAATCCCAGTTATGTTTGCACATGGCCTACCATACCCCTTCAGCAGGAAAAGTCTGAATTTTGTGAAATATCTTTGGAATGCCACTGTAATGTAAATCACAAAGCACTGCCACCACAGTGCAAGCTAAAGTGTAACCTGCAGTTCTCCCCAAGAGAATACACAGAATTTATATCACCAGAAATGGAAAGCAACAGAACAAAAATAAAAGCTTAGCAAAAAAAGTAGGTTAACTCATATAGAGAATGATACATAAGACAAGGCTGAAAAAGAAAGCAAGGCAGGTATTTTTGGAAATATTTTGAAGTCTCTTTAAAGCCCTGCCTATTTGCCTGTGAAGTATTTCTGTTTAAAATATAGATATGGTAATGTTCATATTTAAGATAGAGATGATTGGGCTGAAAGAACTCCTCTTTGGAAGAGCAAAGGAACAAAGACTGTGCACCATCAGCAGCTGGCTCTGAGTGCATTTTCAGACTTATCCTGGGGAGGGTTAAGGAATCACAGGATCATTAGGGGTGAAGGGGTGGCTGGAGGTCATCTAGTCCAGCTACAGGGAAATGGATGTTTGAGAGGAAAAGCTGCATTCTGGATAAAGTGAAGAAACCTTTGGAATCTGAGAAGCTTCCAAAACTCCAATTATTTTGTGTTAAAGGGGCCATAAGGAATGCTGCTGCAGCAGCTCCCTGGATGAGGTGGGTGCTGTAGCACCCAAGGGCATCCAGCACTGCCCAGAACCTTGGCACAGTGGCACCACCTGCATTCCAAGGAAATGATTATTGCCTGCAGCAGGTTCAAATTATCAAAAGATAATTATCTTTTTCACCTAGAAGTTCATAGTTTTCTTAATTAGCAGGGTCTGAACTGTATGCAGGTTTCTTTTTTTGGTTTGGGAATTTTTTTTTTTGTTTGGAAGAATGGGAATGTGTTTCTTGCCAAGGCCACATCACATAATAACAGACTAGAGAAAAATGAAAGGAACCAATATGAAAAACACAATGCAATTATCACCAACTGAGCAGCTGATAAAAGAAATGACAGAGTAAAAGACACAAGTTTCAATGATGGAAATTCAGGGAAAGTGAATTTGTTACAAATATTGAATAAATGAAAAGAGGAGACCCCACCATAAGCAAGGCCTCTCACCTCCCAGCCACTGAAAATTCCCTCCTCCTGCAATAAGCAATCTGCCATCCCATCTCAAGAGGAGCTACAAGATCCCCAGCAGCAAATCTGCTTGGATGGAACTTACAGGGACATGGCCAAAATGAAGACCAGGAGCCCCACACAATTACAAGATAATTTTTCCATTTTGTCCTGTTTATTTGAAATTTCCAGCCATCACACCAGCATGAATTCAAGCAAACACAGCCTCAGCTGCCTTCTATCAGCTAAACTGACAAGGACAGAATTTTTAACACACCTGTGATGGGCACATTTCAGAGATAAGTCCAAGTGAAAACAGAGATTCCTGCAAGCATGAAAAATCTGAACTGCCCTCTGGAAAGAAGTGCATATAGGGACATGGAAAAAATATTATTAAGTTATTGTTGCTTAGTCTGTCAATGTTTCCACTTGGAATCAGCCTTCAGCCATTAAAACCTCAGCTGGAAAAGTCTGGTTGAACTTGACAAAGACAGGCCAGGTCTCCAGAAGGGAAAAAAAAGTAATTTTTCCTTAACCCCCCAACTCAAACAGATCCTGCCTTCAGTATCTTCAGCTTCTTTTGAGATCAATATCCTCAGTTTTGCATCTTTCTTTTGTGCAGGTGCAATTGCAGTTGAAATGTTCCCCTATGTGTTCCCTGTTTTGCCCTGAGAGGGAAGCAGCTGGCTTCCCCTGTTCTGCAGGGGAGCACACCCAGCTCTGTGCCCAGAGCTGCTCCAAACTGCAAGCACACAGAAATGATACAGCACTTGGAAAGTGGAAAACTGTTCAGGAATGCACACAGGAAATGCACTATAGAAAGGTAAGATCATTAAAAGAATGTTATTATGGTTATTATCCTAAAAATCCATCTAAGCCAGTAGCCCCTGCCTGTCCCTGCAGATACCTCACTTTATCTGCAGCTCACATGGCTCCTCTTCAGTGCCAGCATTTTCTGCTCCTTCCTTGTTCTTTGTGCCAAGCCAAAGAGAAGCAACAAAGGCTGGTGCTGTTCCTGGAAAGGAATGGCTCCTGCAGGAGTCACTGGGCAGGCTCCTTCCATGCACACACAGGCTCGAGCTCTGCACAGTGAGGGAACCTCTGCAAGCACGTTCCTGGTGCAGCCTTCTCCATGAAAGCATCCCACAGAACGTGTGTGGGTCCTGAGTGTGGGACAGGAGCCTGACAGGGCCTCAGAAGAATCCTCAGTGTGGCTGCAGAGCCAGGCAGGCTGAGGTGTGTGAGCTGCCCACAGCCTCCCATTGTCCCTGGGAAGGTGGTGACTTCCTCTTCATTGAATCTTTCCCCTTACTTTGTCCTCCCTTCCTGATGATAAATGCAGTTTTTATTTTTCCAACCAATTCAACATTACTTTTAGAAATTTTATCACTCATTCAGATTTCAGTCAGTGAGTCAAGCGGAAAAAATGTGTTCTCAAGCTGAGAGAAAACCCTCCCATTTAAAATCCCTGAGCCAAGAGCACCTCCCAGGCAACATCCTCCAGCTGCTCTCAGACACAGAAAGAATTTGTGCACTCCATCAGCTCCCACCTAGGCCATTCCAGAGCATCTCCAGCAGGAAGGAGAGGCAGGAAGGAGATCTCTCTGCCCAGAGCAGCAATCCCTGGTTCTTCCCAGGCCTTATCCCACCCAGCTCTTCCCTCAACTGCAAAAACCCCTTGGTGTTCAGCTGATGAACATCTTCCTGTGCCAGCAGAGGAATCTATCCATAGCATTGTTCTCCCTGTTTCTGGGCCTCTGATTGTCACTTTTATCAGCTACATAATAGTAATTTGAATGCAGAAACAATTATGGGAACCTATTTCCCCAGCTCAAGTCCTTGTCCCCAGCAGATTTACAGTGAGTGCTGTTTTGTCAAAGGCTGAATGCACAAAGAAGTTGCTCTGCCAGGCAGGGATGTACAAGGGAGCAGAAAAAACATCACCTTCCAGTTTCCTAGGAATGTTTCCTCTGATGATGGTGGTTAGAACGAGTTTGTATCCCCTCCTGACTGCCTGCATACAGACAAGCCAAGCTGGTGCATTTTCCTTTGTAAGAATGGGCAAGAGTTTGTGACTAGGACTGCTTTGTAACTTGTGCTGCTCATATTTGTGGCTCTGAAGTGCCCTGCAGAAACCAAACATCCCTGTGAGGTGCTCCAGCTCCAAAACTTTTGCAAAACAGACATGAGAGCTGGAACTGTCTTTTTCTTGTTCTCATTAGACACATGAGTGAATCAGATCTGAGGATCTTCAAAGAGAAAGGACTGCAGGGCTACAGGGAACAACAGAGAAAAAGCACTAAGGAGAGTACAGTAAATCTGAAAACTTGAAAGAAGAAAAACATTTTTCTTTTAAGTTCTTTTTGAGCTTCATTTGTCACCACTGCAGACAGATGGAATCTGCAAGCCCTCCCTTCCTGCCAATGCAGCAGAAGACACTGACACAGTATAGAAACCACTCTGGCAACAAACCAGACAACTCCTAAAGAGGGGAACTCAGTGAGGGAGGAACCTGGCAGCCTCCTGAGCACCTGGTGCCCTGGCTGAGCTCTGAGCTCTTGGTTGGGAGGCTCCCAAGTGCTGCTCTGACTGTGCTCCCACAACAGACACAGCAGCAGTGTGGGTTTCAGACAGAATTGCTACTTTAATGCTGACCATTTCCTGAAATCCCACCCTTAACCTCACAGAATCCTTCAGGGGCACTGACTGTTCTGCCATTGAAGTTCTAACACAGACTGTGATACAGGGGTGGAGGGAATACCTCACCTGCACTGCTAAATAAGAACAGCTATATCTGTGAGGTTCAGAAATGCTGGTCTCATTTTTCTACCATCAGTCACACAGAACTACTGTCAGATCTGTTCACTCTCCCTCTAAATAAAAGAGGGTAGAATAAGAGATAAGCATTTCAAACAAAACCACAGCACATAACAGATTTCCTTTGTTTTGTTCATGACAAATGAAAGGAATGTGGTGAGATGTCATTTTTGATATATGCAGTTACATCACAGTTTTCAAACTAAGGCAGATTCTACTGAGCTGGGGTTTAGTGAGGCTTTGAGGAGAGCACAAACACCTCCTTTCACTCTCTTGCCTCAAAAGACATGGAAACATCATCTTGGTGTGGCATTAAAGATATGGTAATTCTCCTCTACCCTTCTCAAAGCTTGTTTTTAGTGGCCACTTCTACATTGTTACAAAGGCACAGAGCCCAAAACGGGACAGCAAGACAGAGCTGGGGGGTCTTTCTGCTCCCAATTTAACTTTAAAAAGTAGCACAGTTTTGTATTCCTGACTAGTAAACTGACCTCAGGAGAACAGGCATAGAAGTATTCAGATGTTTAATACCCACCTATGAATGGCAGAGAAAAAGTTAAGTAAATAAGAGCAAAGAAAAGAAGAAAATGGAAAAAGATTTTTGAGGAAATATTGAATGTCAGCAGAAAAAAGCAAACTTCCTAGTGTGCCAAGTCAGTATATCTTTCCACAGCTTTCAGGAGTCCCACAAAGTACTTAAAATATAACAAAAACCAGGGACAGAGCTACTTCTACACCTTGTTCCAAACTGCATTTTTCTGGGCATTGAGTAGGAAGACAGTCAGTAATGGATAAAACTCTTTTTGTTTTTCAAAGATGAAGACATGGGATGAAACCACAGGAAGAAATTTCAACTACTGAATAAAGCACCAGATACTAAAATTTCAACTTTTTGCTAATGAATGAAGCTGACAAAATCACGTTTGGCTCTTGTAAGATTCTCTATTTAAACTCTGGTAGTAGTAAACAATATCATCTATAATATAAATTATCCTGCTGTACTATATTGGAAATCAGAAGATGGCAGAAAAATGAGTTACCACTTAAGTCTGAGGCACTGACTCCATTCTCATGTCAATGGTTGGCTTGGCAAAACCTCCTGCAGCCACTGCTAATAAATCCTGCTGAAAATTTCAAACTTCCCACTTGTCCAGACAAATTTGCTTCACCCTCTTCTCTTCATTACTGCTGGTCAGGGCAGCAACATTTTCTGTGAAAGACAGACAAGAAGATTATTTCAAACAAATTTCAAATCTGATTTATTGTAAACTTTCCTTGAGTGACGTCCTGATCTCTTAAATGCTGTGAGAGCATTTTTTTTAACAAAAATCCATTTGAATTCTTTTCAGAATTCTGGCTGCATAGCTGGCACCCCAGAGTTTTATCCTAAACGTTCCCATTTGTTTCCCACTCCCCAGGAGCACAATGCTGCAGTGTGCTCTAACTGCATCTGCCCAAGAGCCAGGCTCAGCTCTGCAAGGAGGACAGACTGGAGGCACAGGCTGAGGAACAGCCTCTAGAACCCACTGGAAGAATGAAGGAGTTTTCCTGGGAAAAGCAGCAGAGCTCTTTGGAGTTATTCAAGGAAACAGCTCTGTCCAGTTCTCCTGGGGTTTTGTTTGTGGGGTTGGTTTTTTCCCCTCCTCTGGTATTCTGCTTCTTGTGACTTCGAGTGTGAACACGTTTGCGGGTGACAAAGTTGGCAGGAAGAAAGAAAACACAAATAATTTGTGTAAGGGAAGCCACAAATAACAAGGAGCAAAGCACTTAAACTTGTGTGCAAAGCAAACACAGCCTGGTGAGGGCACAGACTGAGCAGCACAACCAGAACTCCTTGACAACGATTATCACCACAAAAGGACTTTTTAGGACATTTGAAAGGAAGATTCTGAAATAGCTCTGCAGATGAGCAGCAACAAGTGAGATGAATAAGAATTATCCAAAGAGAAAACACACAGTATGTGCTTGACAATGGAATTAATGAGAAGGGTGAACATCCTGGCATTGAAGGCAGGTAAGGGAATCACCACTAAATCAGACTTCAACTTGTGGCTCATTGTATAAATAGAGATATTAGAGGTGAGGAAAAAGCTTCCTCTGCATGGAGAAGATTGAATCTTCTCCTAACTCGAGTGTTACCAACCAATTTGCTTTTGCAGATGGGATTAGCCAGAAATAGGATGCAGGGGAAGAACAGGAATGAGAACTGAGCCCTGCAAAGCCTCCAGAAGGAATGTTAAGGGAACACCACAATCCTTCATAGTTCTGAGATCCTCACACAGCAGCAAACTTTTTCTTTGCATATTATCAAGTTCTTTGAAATAGAGAAAAGAGCCCTGAAGAAAAATCAGCCAACACTTCATGGCATGGAATGGCCACAATGAAAGATTATTTAAAGTCTCAGTGTAAGGAAATGTTGTTTGTGTAAAATTTTAACCCCTTCCAAAATGTTTTTTTGTTGGCAAGAAGAACAAGATCCTGGGAACTTTGTGGATTCAGGCAGGATGCTGCAGTTCAAGGAGCTGGCTGGGGGAGGAGGGGGGATGGATTTCTCCTCCTTTAGCGCCCACCAGCCTGCAGAACCTGTTCCCAAGTTGTGGGCACCTCTGGGCACCTCTCTATAGGGAGCTCCAAGCCAGGAAACATTGCCAGAGCTGTAACTATATAGTAAATATCAACATTTACATGCATTTTTAAATTTTAGCTGCATGCAGGTGTTTGTACTTCTGTCCTAAAATTCTGCAGGCTTTGCCCAGCAGTTCAAAGGGCTGTCCTTGCCATTTCCCTTCACTGTGGAGCTGCACAGCTGGAGATAGCAGAGACTCACTGCCACAGCTGGATATAAATCTGGTGTTCCTGTGGCTTGTGAGGATCACTGAGGTGTTTTATAGGTGCCACAAAAAACATTTTATCTCCAACACCAGCATAGTGCACATTGAATGGTAGCTAAGGCAACAGGTGGCACAGAGATCACAGATACAGATGTCATTGTACTCACAAGCAGCACAGGGACTTGAAAAACACAATCTACCACTCAGAAATGACTCAAGCCACTCCATATTCACTTCTGTTCCAGTGCCCAGGACTACAGATTCATTTAAAACAACTGAAGTTAATTAATAAAGATGATGTGCAATCCTTTTGAGCAGCTGCTCCAAAGATGCAATTCACACGGGTGGGGTGAATGATGCTGCACATGAGTCCCTCTGCATCTCCTTGGCTTTCCCTGGAGGCTGGGGCAGGACAAGCCCCGTGTGAGGAGCTGCCACGTGACTTGGTCCCCTCTGCTGTCCTTGCAGAACAAAGGGCAGGAATGCTCAGCAAATGGATCACAAACCATCCCTGAACACATCTCACACACCATTCCTGCACACAACTCACAGACCATTCCTGAACACATCTCACACACCATCCCTGCACACAACTCACACACCATTCCTGCATACACCATCCCTGCACACATCATTCCTGCACACACCTCACACACCATCCCTGCCCACACCTCACACATCATCCCTGCCCACACCTCACACACCATTCCTGAACACACCTCACACACCATCCCTGCACACACCATCCCT
This sequence comes from Setophaga petechia, assembly GCA_024362935.1. Lineage (NCBI taxonomy): Eukaryota > Metazoa > Chordata > Aves > Passeriformes > Parulidae > Setophaga > Setophaga petechia. The sequence continues at coordinate 16,532,522 of JANCRA010000016.1, forward strand.
GCCCACACCTCACACACACCTCACACACCATCCCTGTCCACACCATTCCTGAACACACCTCACACACACCTCACACACCATCCCTGCCCACACCATCCCTGCCCACATCCCAAGTGGCTGCCAGAGCTGGAGCAGCTCCTGGCCTGTGAGGCAGGGAGTGACAGCCAGGGGTAAAGGGGCACCTCCTCACAAGATTAGGAACAGGAAGGCTGTTTCAAACCCCTCCACCTGAATTATGATTGCTGACTGTGTAAGGAGGTAAAAATAGAAGAAAACCCACAAGGAAACAAAGCTTCATTTGGGAAAGGTTTTTTCTATTAATGATTGCAAGTGAATTCTTCCTGAGCTGTGAACAACTGGTGATGCTTTAGCATTCAGTACATGGCCTGATTTTATCATGACAGCTTACCCTGGCCTTCAGCTGGCTGTCAGGTTTGCCAGGCTGGTAGGATTCTGGCAACACTTGTGCTGTTTAATGTCTCAGCATGTTGTATCTTGGACACAAACCCCTGCAAAAATACCCAACTATAAATATTTATGTTTGTTATCCTTTTTACATGATACAGTAAAGAGAGGGGAAACAGATTCTTTCCAAATGGACTGAATCAGAGAGGCATGACAACATCACAGGGTCAATATCCACGAGCAAAGCATTCCATTAAACCAGGGGATCCCCTCAGTGCAGTCCCACACACACCCTGAGCAGGGCAGCTTTGCCCAGGAGGCTGCAGGGACCCCCTGGCACAGCAAACTGTGCCCCAGGAACTCCCAGCCCCCATGGGGACATTGCTGGGGTTGCTGCTGAGCTCCTGAGGCTGCTCAGGTGGTGGCATCTGAGGTGGCATTACACGGCCATTGACCAGGAGAGATGTGCTCTGCCTTCAGAGCAACAATTTCTTCACTTCCAAATTGTCTCCTTGGGCAAAGAAATGCTGCACACACAACATTTCCACTCTTGGAGGAGAAAGGAAAAGGGAATGCATCAGTACAGGGAATGTGCAGCTCCTGACAGATTTGTTTTTAATACAAATTCATAGAGGTACACAAGAGACTCCAGAAAAGTTTAAAAGTCAGAACTTCTGATACTTTAAAAAATATTAAATACATGATGACTATTTAAAATAGAACTGATTCATGTGGAGAAAGGAAGTACTTAATGACTTGCTCATGCTTAAGGACTCTTAAATAAAACAAGTATCTGTTACTCATGCCTTGGAAGGATTTGCTGCTCCCAAACTACTGATTTGAAAAGCTTTTGACACAGCAAGATGAAGACACATCCCCAAGGGCTGCTGTGTGAGCTGAAAGCCTGTGTGCTCTCAAACACTCTTCCTTTCATTCAAGAAGGGGAAGATTAGCAAGAGGAAGAAAAAAACCATAAAGACTTAGTTGTTTTGGCTTTGGTAATGAGGTGTCAGTAAGATTTTCTGGCCCGAAGAACCACCAAAGAGCCCCAAATTATCATGTCAAGAAGTAGTGATTGAATTTGAGACCACCAGAGGCTATCCAGGCCCTCATCTGCATCTCTCCTACTGTAATTTTATTAATTAATTGTTGGCTTAATATTGGAGACCCAATACCATTGAATAAGAGAAGAAAATTAGCAGAAAACACAGAAATGACAACTAGTCAGCCTCCATCCTTATGAATGAATCATGTAGTACAAACTTCAAACACAGGGTTTATCAAGGCTTGGCCAAAATGCAGTTTTGGCTCTGGGATAGCAGGCAGGAACAATGAAGCAACACAAGCCTCTGCTCCATTTTACTGCTCTGTGCTCCAACAAGCACAATTTCCTCTCTCAGCAGCTCCTGAAAACCTGACTGTTATTGGTATTTCATGTTCCTAAAAGCCCCAGGAATAGCTGATTGGGGCTTTCCAGAGGAGGGCCCTTGGCACAGCCACCCCAGCTCAGGTGGCAGCACAGACACAGGGAGAGGGAGAAGCTGCAGCACCGTGGCAACAGGAAAAACTGAGAGCAACAGCCAACTGCCCCAGTGCCAAAGCCTCAGATGGCTGCTCATGCAACTTTCTTTTACAAACTAACCCCAAACTTGCACTGGGACTGCAATTTGCATTTCAACCCACTCTCCCCCCGCCCCCGTTTGCTGTTTGCCCAGTTTTATTAGAACCATCTGCAAGATCCTCCCCTTCCAGTTTCTTGTGTCGGTTCATCTGGCAGCTGCACTTTCTCATCTATTCAAAAAAATCTTTGTTTCAAAGTTGTTGAGACAGAAGGTCTTTGACAGGCTAAAAATCATCAACAAAATCAACACAGAAACCACATCATATGCTGTTCTTTACAGACTGAAGGGAAAGAATGGAAGATATAATATATATATATATGTATATAATTTTTTTAATGGGGAGATAAATGAGGGTTTTGGGGATCAAAAAAAAATTTATCTGCCAAAAGCCACAATTTACTGAAGTATTGCAAGTTGCCACTGTAGAAAGGGTTTCAGGCTCACCATTATTACTGACAGAACAAGAGAAATGCAGAGAAGTATTTCCTTACAGCAGCTCTTGGCAAAAGACAAGTGAGGGGAGTGCAAAGGGAAGGAGGAATGTTGGTGAACTGCAGCAGTAGGGTTTGAATCATTTTCTTTAACCATGATACAAGCATTACAAGTTTTTGAATACAGCATGCTTTGCAATCCCTTTCATTAGCTGGGCCATGGTGCTGCTCAAGGTTCCATCTTTCAGAGTAACCCTCCTAGGGATCCTTGTTCCCTCCTGTGGGCAGATATCCCTGCTGTCACCAAGCTGCCATCCTGAGGGGACAGCTCCTGCTGCAGGGCAGGGCAGGGCACAGCTGAGAAATGGCCCAAATCCTGGGCCTTTCATTGCTTTGGGTGCTTTTCTACTCCAAATTGTTTCTGCAGAATGGCACAACCTTCACTTTTTGGGATTAACAGAGAATTTTCTCCAAATCTTCTCATAAAACATTCTTAATAAAGCAAATTCACTTCAAGTATGAACACAAAATACAGGAGGAACACCACTCCTACTTTCCTGTTTAGATTAATACAAACATTTTCTTTTTTCTTATGTTGCTGCTGTTCAAAAGGTGACAAATAACCACAGACAATATTCACCTGCCACCCAACACTGCTTGTACACAGTGAATTTGAGGGATCTGTGCCATGAAATGAACTATTTCAAGTCTCCCAGAGTCCCAGCAATGCTGGCAGTAACTTTCTCCACGTTTGCACAAGAACCTCAATCCTTTAACTCTCCATCACATCCCAGCCCTGCTTCATCTCCCCTGACCTCTCTGATTCTGTTTTATACAACCTCCAGCCCACGTCTTCCCTAAGCAAATTCCTAATTCCTTAACTAAACAAGACCATTTAAAATTTCTCAAGCACTCTGACAAAACTTCTACACTGGGATTTGCCATTTTCTTCCCACACTTTCCTTTCAATCCTAATAGAACATTTTAAAATAAAAGTATTAAGCAGGATTTCAAAACTGCCATGAACAAATTGGCTTATCTTCTCCCTTGAACTTGATCATAAACCACAATTTAAGTGCTTTTAATTGCACAGGCTCTAGAAAAAAAGATGCAAATGTAATAATTTGAGTTGACAGATCATGCAAGGCAGACTTTAAAAGTATTTTCAGAAACACTGGAAACAGCATTATCATAATCTAACTTCATAAATTTTATATGCAATTAAAAAATTAAAAACACAGACCTGAAAATATTTAACGAAATCTATATATTTCAATGAATAGTATAAAAAAGTAGATCTTGAAAAAGAACCCTGGAATCTCTCAGGGGAATTAATGGAAGAACCACAGAGTTTGTGCTTCTGTGATCAACTAGCAGGAGAGATTTTTATTGAAACACTCAACATTACTTTAGTTAGCATATATTCACTCCAGTGGCTTATTAGAAATTTTGGTTAAAACGAGACATTCTTTGTCCAAGAAAGCTGAACAAAACCAAAGTCTGAGACACCAAGCTTGAAATTTCTCTTCCCCCCCCCCCACAATGTATTCCAAAAAAATACCATTTTGATGAATAATCTCTTCCAAATCCTCTTTTCCAGTCACTTTTGATCTTTAGAGAATATATACATTTATATAAGCCAGAAACAATCACAAAAGCAATTTCAAACCCCCATCTCAATGCATACCCCTGTTTCATGGTATCATGAATATATTATGCTAAAATTGCAAACAAAGGAAGGCTTGGGACTATAAAAAAAAATTACACTCTGCTGTTAATGCCATTTTTCTTGCTCTTGAATAGGTGATGTCAATTCCCTGGTTTCCATTCAGCAAATAATGCTGTGAAATGGCAGTGGATTTTCTACTCCAAGTACAGGTCCACATCCAAACAATTCTAACATTAAAACTGTGGCTGCCAGCCTCAAATATTCCCTCCCACAGGAAAAACCACTCCTGGATGTACCACAGAGGTTATCAGAAAATCTTATTGCATTGGGTTAGAGGAGAAAGTGGCAGACTGAATGTGTGCCTGGCATTCTCCTCGTGGAATCTGCTCCTACAGAATGAAGTTCCTGAGAGCAGAGGTTGCTGTGAGCCTGCTGAAAGCTTCATGCCATGGACAGGGGCAAATGTGGGCAAATCCTGCTGAGAGCTTCATGCCATGGACAGGGGAAATCCTGCTGAAAGCTTCATGCCATGGACAGGGGCAAATGTGGGCAAATCCTACTGAAAGCTTCATGCCATGGACAGGGGCAAATGTGGGCAAATCCTGCTGAAAGCTTCATGCCATGGACAGGGGCAAATCCTGCTGAGAGCTTCATGCCTTGGACAGGGGCAAATATGGGCAAATCCTGCTGAAAGCTTCATGCCATGGACAGGGGCAAATCTGGGCAAATCCTGCTGAAAGCTTCATGCCATGGACAAGGGCAAATGTGGCAAATCCTGCTGAAAGCATTATGCCATGGACAAGGGCAAATCCTGCTGAAAGCTTCATGCCATGGACAGGGGCAAATCCTGCTGAAAGCTTCATGCCATGGACAAGGGTAAATCCTGCTGAAAGCTTCATGCCATGGACAGGGGCAAATCCAGAGTGCCCAGCATCAGAACTCTGCACAGCTGCCACAGGAGCCCCAGGACAAACTCTCCACAAATGTCACCCCTCTTCCTGGCACAGCAGCTGCCAAAGGGCAGGGGGTTGGTCAGTGCAGCCTCTGCAGCCCCTGGAACTTGGGGGAGCCACTGCCAGGGCTGCACCTCTGTCCTGGCAATGCAGCCACAGCTCCTCTTTCCTGGGCTGAGGCAGAGGATCCATCTCTGGATGCCCAGGTCTGTACTCTCAGTTAGGAGCCCTGCCCTCCATGGCTCTGTCAGAGCAATCCTGCCCTGTCCCTGTCCAACACCAGCCCTCCCAAAACACAAGTGCTCAGGCCAGGGAGGCAGCTCAGCTTGAGCACAAACCCTCTCTGGAGCCCAGAGCCAGTGTGCCCAGCAGGCTTGTGGCCCCAGGCAGAGCAGGAACAGCAGCTCACACAGAGCTGGAACATTCCAGAGATGTGTGGCACCGAGCTCTTCCCACAGCTACAGCCAGACTAAGAACACTCACTGCAGCAGGAAGCTGGAGAGAAATGCCTCAGCTGAATTCTTCTCATCGCTCAAGTCAGAAATGTAATCTTTACTTAAATGTTAAGCCATATACATGGGCCATTAGTCAAAGTTCCTGTTCTTTTTTTAATAGCTTTACCAGATTTGACATTTTGTAACGCTATTATTTTAAGTCTGGTCTGGACTAGAATTCAAATCTTAGGAAAATGATTTTCAAAAGACTATGCTAAAATATCTTCCCCATATTGCTATCATTTGTCAAAGTTTTGCTTAAAAGCAGGTATTAAGATAAATGAAAATGGATCAAAAATGGAATACTTCCAGGAACATAAATGATGGTTAAATTAAGCTTGTGACAAGAGCCAATCCACACATTTTGACTTCTCAGTGAAGTACCATTTGACCTTGCAATGAGAAAGGCACTCATATACTATGTAAATCTAAAGGAAGAAAATACATCACAAAGTGAACTCAATTGGTTGAAAGAGCCAGAAGGCAGAAAAAGGCAACAAGTGGAGAAGGTGAGAGAGAACATCAGAAATCGAACAGCAGCTCAGGGAAAGGGCCAGAACCTTAGATAGAGTCAGTCAGCAGAATAAGCAGAGTTTGAAGACAGGTCAGAAGGTAGAGTGCACTGAATATAAAACCTGAGTGAACACTGACAAATTGAACAGAACCAGCTCTACTTGCTGCAAAGCCTCCTTAAGGCAAACAGCTCTGGGGTGACAGCAGTGCTCCCTGCAAAGGCCTGAGGGCATGGGAAAGAGGGAATGGGACAAAGGCTCTGAAATGGCAAACAGGCTCTGGGAGTCCTTCCTGGGCTATGTCTCTCCCTCAAGCACTTAAGGCATTTTCCCTTGTTCTGACTGCAGTTTAAAAATACTGATGGAAAACAACTACAGTTGTAATAGGGAACTTCAAGTAGCACTTAATATTTCTGAAGTATTAGGATACAGAGTATGCATTTAAACAGCACAAAATGCAGCAAGTGTTCAGCAGCTCCAGATTTTTTCCCCAGTTATGTGAAATGCTCTTGCCTGAGCTGCATACATAGCTGCACCCACACTGCCCTGCTCACCCACTGCACCACGGCCTCAGACATCATCACCCAAAGCACTGCCATCTTTCAAACACTGAAGAAAAGCAAGATTATTTCTTTAAACTCTCTCTTGCTAGAGACAGGTTGGGCATTAGTGATTTTGGCAGCTGTATAAAACAGCTGCAGCTGGAAACAATTGGTGCTGAGCAATCGGAAACAGGCAAGGACAGAGGACAATACACTGCAAGTATTGCTCCCGTTCTGGCTTGTCATTACACACAGGAGAGCTTGCTGCAGCCTCACTTCTCCCACAGCATTTGCTTAAAAAAGAATAAAAATATACTGAAATTTAGTATCAAGATCAATAGAAGAGTTTTGCACTTGCATTGATAAGTATTGTTATGGAAAGGGAGACACTGAGAAGCTTTAATTCTAAACTCACTTGCCAGAGAAAAATGGTTGTTTGAATCCTGCAGTTAAAGAAAAACGAGGTAAAAATCAAAAGAGGGTAGTAAAGGACTATCAGAAGAGTAATGCAAATGGTGACACTTGAGAATATCCACAGCTGACCAACAGTTCAGTGGGAATACACAGAAAGGAGAAACAGGTATCAGCAGTAAGGGGGGATCCTGGATCACAAGGAAGAACTGCTGGGGAACAGGAGCCATTTGCCAGGTTGGTGCAGAGCACAGGGCCAAAGGAACATGGTTCAGTGTGCTAAAGCAACTGCCCAGGGTGAGGTGACCTCAGTGAGTGTTACACTGCAATAAAACAATTACCAAAGCTACAGAGGAGTCTTTTAAATGCTCCTCTAGAAAATTATTTTATATGTTAGCTCAGAATAAAATTCCAAATTGGAAAGGTTGAAGCAGCAAGTTACTTTTTCAAGCATTTTACTCCTAAACACAAATTTAAGGACAGAGGAATCAACTGCCATGGAAAAGCAGGAATGCTCCATCTGTGCAGGATAAATTATGGACTAGAGGGAGGACTCAATTCAGCTGCTGACATTTGAAACAACAGAGGTAAGAAACTGCAGATTTAGCAAAGCTGCCAAATATCAAAAATGTTGAGAAGAAGATCAGAAGGATCACAAAGACCCCAAGGAGAGCCCCAGAGAGGACAGAAGTGGTTACAGGATGCCAGGAGCCAACAGCACCACCCTCCCCAAACTCACTGCCCCCTCCATCGGCAGCTTACAGACTTCTGTGACACAACTGGGGTCTCTGTACTTCATATTCTTGCATGGAATTTTCCTTCAGAATTTAATCCAATTACCTTTTGAACCCATTTACAGTCCCATATCCACAACATCCTGTGGAAGGACATTCCACAGCTTCTCAGTTTTGTGTGTTTGTTTTGAGCTGCCAGGTTCTTGTTGGAAAACAAAAAAGAAAACAGATAAGAAACTTGGTTCCTTTATTACCTCTCTTTATTTTTCCCATGCCATAATGATTTTGATTTCTTTCACAGGCCCCCTCAGCCTGCCTTGCAGTGGAAGTGTCCTGTTGTGTGTTTTTGTGCTGAGTGGATGCTGCTCCATACCTCCAGCTCCCCACCCTGCATTCCTCTTCTGCATTCTTTTCAAGTGAGGCTGTGTATCATATTCAGAAGCTTTTGAGAAGAGGATGAAAGAATTCTAGAGCAGTGAGAACAAAGAGGTGTGTTTGAAGGGAGAGAAAACTTATTTAGGGAAAAAACACAGGAAATAAAAGAAGTTTCACTGTGATTCTACGTGTTTGCAAGCAGAACCGTTCAAGCATTATTAAAAGATATGAAATGGGGAACAAACTGTAAGATTTGTAGTAGAAATCAGCTTATTTTTCTGTGCCTTGATGCTTTACAGAGCTGAAATAATTTCAGTGTGCTCTGTTTCCCCTTCAAATGAGCATTTCACCACAGTTTGTAACTTCCCAGCTCATCTCAAAAGGGGCAGCAGTGCTAGAGGCCAGCACTAATGAGCCTCTGTATTCCAATTGCATGAATATACTGAAAGAATAGAAATAAAGGCAGTGAAACAGATGGCAAAGAACTGGAAAAGTGGGTGCTGGTAAAGGAGGCTGAAAAAGAACTACTGGTCATTGTACACTTTTAATGTTGTGGGAGCAATACCTGGAACTCAGCTTTTCCAGTATTAAGTGAACTGGGATCTTTATCACTTACTTCCAAAAGTACAAAATATTCTGAAACTCTGGAGCAGCAGTGTGATCTAGCACCCAGGTCAGGCTCCCCTCAGGTCCCCCCTGGAGCTGCTGTTCCAGGTAAAGTTGCTTTTCTCACCTTGTCACCACTGCCTGGCTGTAGGTGGGCACAGGGGGCACAGCAGGACACAGCTCCTGGCAGCTTTTCTTTACTGAAGGAGTCCTCAGAGGAGCTGAGCTGAGGGCAGGTGAGGGCACTGCAAGTAGAATCCCCCTTGGGGAAAACATCTTGGATTAAAAACTGCTGCAAACCACAGCCATGGCAGGCCCTGCTCCTCTATGGATCTGCTCCGAAGCTTTGGTCAGCCCAGACATGGACATTGCTTATTTGCTGCCACAAAAACTGTCCTATTAACATTTTTGAGGAACATCCCACTTCTAATCTCTGGTAAGTATATCAAATAACCAAAACTATATTATTAAAACAAAAAAAAAACCCAAAAAAAAGCAAAAGGAAAAATCCCACAGGAGGCACACACAAAACATTCCATGCTATTGCATCCCTGGGCTGCAGAAAACCACACAGGAATTTTACAGTATATTTTTTCAGATCACAAATGTTCTTGTAAATGCTGTGAATTGCCTTAAAAATGTTGGCTTCCATTATTTAACAAAAAATCCCAGCAGGTGTCATTCATGAGAATATTTAAATTTTTGTAGTCTGCTACTACAAAAAAAAATTGAAAGCGATCTCAATTTTTTTGTTGTTAAGTTACATCAAGTATTTTAGATTTTCCCAAGAGTAAGACAGAGGAAAGGAAAAAAAGATATTCAAGTGCTACTCTGTGTATGTACTTGAGAGCTTTCCCACTTAGAAATTCACTTTAGAACTGAATTTTGGCAGGTGTAAGATTTTTGCTTTCTTTGTAAAATCCTTCTAATTTGGCAGTTATGATGGTTTGAAGAAAAAAAAACCCAACTAGTTTATATTTTCTGCACATAATCTTAAATGCTGATAAAATTCAGTATTTACTAAATACATTTCAGGACATTGGGAACTAGGGAAGGGGTATTTGCCCTTGATCATAGCAGGTCAAGATTGGAAGAAACACAAGGTTTTCCACATATGACTGTTCTTGAAAATAGGCATAGAAACAGGAGAAACCCCACTGATATCTGCATATCACGTAACACTTCTGATATTTCAAAACTTTTCAGCATATATGACTTCATAAACTTGATGCTGCTATGAAGAGCTACAGGCAATGGAAATAAAATGAGAGCTGTGCTGGTCTGCAGTGGGAATTCTTGCCAGCTCCCCACTGCCCACTCTGCATAAACCCATCAAAGTCTGATGCTCTGCCATGATTTCCCCACTGTAATCTGCTGCCTATTATTCTCTCAAACCCCATCTGCAGGTCATTTTTCTATCAAATGAGCTGGTTAAAATTCCTTCTCCCTTTTTATTTAAACCTAGGGGAATTTCAAATAGTCCAGCACTAACCGACAGGAATTTATTTTAACATTATTTAAAACACCAGCAGCTTTGCACTGCTACAGTTTAACAGCTCTGATGGGTTTCGTGCAGTCTCCCTTCACTTCATCTCCTCTGACACGGGCATGAGCATCCTGGGAGCCCAAGTATGGCTCAGAGAGTCATTGCCTTTATTCCTTTTTAGGCTCAGACCTCTTTCCACACAGAATTTGGAGCATTACACAAATTTTCTATGGACAGAAAAGCATGTACTAGTGTGAAAATAGCTATGTAACCAGTAAAAATATTTAGAAATGTATACTAAGGTAAATCCTCTTTCCCTTTATAATTTAAGAAATTCTGAGGTGATTTTCCTTATATAAGGGAAGCAAACTGATTATTCCCTGATCTTTGAGGAAGGAGATACTTAGGAGTTAAAATTCTGCATATGCATTTTGAACTGAATCTTTTTCCTCTACCAGGTACCACTGTGAATGAAAGCCTCACACTTGCCAGCACTTACCTCCATGCCAGAGGGCTGAGAGGGAGCATGGCCTGGCTGGGATTGCTTCCTAAAGCCTCTGTTTGAAATGATCTAGCAGGGTCCTGTGCAGACTGGCTGCTCCTCACAGGCTGCCACACACACTCCAGCTCTGCAGCCAAAAAGCAGCTGCTCAGTAAGAAGCTGCACTGAAATGTATTTTTGCAGACTGCAGCTTGAGAACTTCTTGTAGGAAGCCAACAGAAGAGAAGACAATGGAAAACGTGGCTGTGATGGGGCTTGAAAATAATGAAGTTTAACATAGCTTATTTTTTCTTGTATGTGTGATGGAAGAGAGGCAGGTGAGAGCAGCACGATGGCCAATGCTATCACAACATGTTTCCCTAAAAATCCACCTTTGGAGCACTGGGACAAGGCCACCTAACCAAAGCATCAGGTGGCTGTGCCTCAGTGCTCATTGCAAATGCTTATTTGTGAGTTTCAGAAGTTACACTTGAACTACAGGTTCACAATTCACCACACCACAAAAACCAAACACCAACAACACCCAGTACACGCATCAGGGTTCACCTCCTTTTAGCAAAATGCCCTTTTTTTCCCAAAAGGGAAATTTTTTTTCTTTTTGAATTCTGAGCTTTGCACAAGCTCGTGGCAGTGCAGCAGCTTGGCTTGGCTTTCACTGAGCTGAGAGCTGGCACACACACAGTGAAGGTGTGACACAGCGCTGGTGCCACAGGCAATGCTCCTTATCTGCACCCCCTGTGGCACTGGGTGAAGTCACACAGGCTGTCCTGGCAGATGAAAGGCAGGATTCAGCCCTTTCCCTGCCTCTGCTGCCAGCCAAGCCACTCTGCTTCCTTCCGTGCCCGCCCACTCTCACCCAGCAGGGAGCTCTGTGCCCTCGCCAGGCTCTGTCCCGAGCTCCTGCAGAGATCTCAGGGGGCAGCACCACCCCGGGTGGGGAGGAAGGGCAGGGGCAGAGTGCTCAGGAACTGCCCCAGCACCCCGGGTGGGGAGGAAGGGCAGGGGCAGAGTGCTCAGGAACTGCCCCAGCACCCCGGGTGGGGAGGAAGGGCAGGGGCAGAGTGCTCAGGAACTGCCCCAGCACCCCGGGTGGGGAGGAAGGGCAGGGGCAGAGTGCTCAGGAACTGCCCCAGCACCCCGGGTGGGGAGGAAGGGCAGGGGCAGAGTGCTCAGGAACTGCCCCAGCACCCCGGCTGGGGAGGAAGGGCAGGGGCAGAGTGCTCAGGAACTGCCCCAGCAGCAGCAGGGGCTGCACTGGATCGTGTCCCTGCAGACTCTGAGGGTGCTGTCCCCAGTGCTGGGCTCTGGCTGATCACTGGACAGGGCACACAGTGGTACATACACCAACAACTGCAGAGCTGCCAGCCTGCCTCTAGCCTAGAGAAAAACAAAGGGAAAACCAGGTGGAACGCTGATCCACGAGGAATCCTTGTCTTCCTCATTTACCCTGACAGACCCAAGCTGAGTCAGTGCAGCAATGTGCACAAGGACACAGAAGCTGCTGGTGTGGGTCAGGGGGCTGGTCCTGCTCCACAGGGGCTGCACAAAGGGCACCAGTGACCAACACCTGCAGTGCCCCTCAAAGAGGCTGCAACCTGCAGGCCTGGCCCACAAAAGCTGCACCAGACAAACCTCATTGCACATAACTCCAGTAATCAAATACTGTGCCTGAGCCTCATCAGCATCACTTGGATGAGTATGCTTTGATTTAGTTTATCTTAGTAAGGACCTGACCTGGGCTAAATCAGCACAGAGATCTGAAAAAAGAGATCCTGATGGTGGTTGTTGTGTCTTTTGTTCTGTGTGTCCCACTTACATATTACTTATTTTTAGGCAAAACCTTCATTTTTAGGCTGCAGCTCCATTATAACTTTATCAGCAGGAGAACAAACACAACTCCTACCTTTTCTCCCCCAGCTGTTTGTTCCCTGGAGCCCAGCCACCCAAGACCACAAGGGTTTATGCTGGCAGTTGGTCTGTTTGGCAGGATTCTCCTTCCCCAGCTGAATCACTTCCCTGGCTGGGTTCACCAACATGTGCTGGCACAGCACAGGAGACAGTGAGAGAGGAAAGGAATGACCAGGAAAAACCAGAAGTCAACCTTTACTTGGCTGCAGTGCCACCTCAGACACAATCCCAGCTTTAACTGGCTTCCAGTTCTACACCTGAGATGAGCTACAGAAACATTAAGAGAGGGGAAGAGTGATGTTAAACTAAAGATGAGGGAGGGATTTGGCAGAGTAGGGAGCTGATTCAGAGTAGCAGCATTTAAATGGTTAAATCTTGAGATGACACCTTTAATCATCCCACAAGTCACACAAATTCTAAGTTCCATAGAAAATTTAAACACACTTCACTCTGCCAATGCAAATATATTGTTTGATATCAGTCTTCAGAACAGGGCCATACAAAGTTGCCCAAATGAATGATTTACTACTCAATGCCCAAAAACATTTCTAGGCTTTGTAATTCCAAGTTTGGCCACATTATCCTCCCAAACATACAGAAAGAAATCTCTCTTTTGTCAATAATACCATCACTGAACAGTATCATTCCAGAAATCATGCAAAGAAATTCCAACTTGGTTAAACACCAGAGTTCAAGAAAATGCTTTAATTTACAATAAAAAGCGTTTTCAGAAGAAGACAGGGATGAGTGTGGAATTGAGCATGCTGTATTTTTGGAGACAATACACTTTGGTGTTTGCAAGAACATTCTGAGGGATGCCAGAGTGCTGGCTGAGTGCCACCAGAGCTGAGCACCATCCTGGCAGGTGCTCCAGGAGCAGGGAATGCCCATCGAGGCTGTTACACACCAGCAGCCTGCAAAGGGAAGGGTTTCCCAATTTCCAGGGACTGCTGCAGTCCCCCAGGAAGGGGATGGGGACAGCCAGCTGCCTGGGAGCCCTTCTGAGTCCTCAAATGCCCATTAGCTCAGCAGCCAAACATTTCCATAATTCCCTGCTTCTCAAAAAGGCTGTGGCCCCCAGCCCACAGGTAGGAGTTACTTAGGCTTAGGAAATGATCTAGCAATAAACCTAGGCAGAAATCCTTCATGGTCTCATCTAAAGTTCAGCATTAAAGGGACTCCAATGAGACATTTGGACATCATGGCAATCTGGCAGCTTTGCAGAACACATTTGACTGCTGAGCTGTGCAATGATAAATACAGAGACAGACCAACCCCAATGCCCCACATCCATTAGGCACTTACAGCCACTTTGCCAACACATCAAACCAATAAACATTGAATAAATATCACCATTTAGCACACCATCTAAACTGTGGGGTCCAAAAAAGTGGCCATACACTACTGAGTTTTATGCTAACCCTAAGTTCTGATGACTAATCTGGTTCTTTCATTCCAGCAAACTGAAAGTACAATGGCCATAGTGGTGATTGGATGCTGGAAGCTACAGCTCTTGTGTGAGCTAATCCTCGGGATCTCAGCAGCTCTAAGCAGACAGTGGGGGAAGGTCCCATGCTCATGACTCATGCTACCATTTTTCTCTCTCCTATTGTTTTGCAAATTCTATGCTTAATCTAAAATCCATTCCAACTAGAAACTTCCAGGCTCTGTGGAAACTTGAAGATAATATATTCCAAACAAGTGATGCTTCAGAAGGGTGTGGATCTACAACCCTTGAAATCAATCTAAATCTGGGCTGGCACTGCCCTGCCCTTGTCACTGGCCTCTGCTCCTTCCCATGCTTGCATGACCCCACGGGGAGCAGATCCAGATGTGACTCAGCTGGAAACCAGGGCAGTGCCACCACGAGCAGCCACAGGGAGTGGGAGTGATGGAGGACATGTCACAAGATAAAGTTGTGGCAATCCAGATTTAGACAAATCTAAGTGGAGGTCTACCACTAAGAGTTATTAATCATCCTGAACGAGCCATGTCTTAAAGGAAATGGGCATCCTGAGCTTTGGGTTTCATTTTAAGGTATTGATTTATGTCCCTAAAACATTTTAAACCTGTACATTAGCAGAAAAGTTATCCCACATATACTGGTAATATATTCTCTTAATGGGATACATAGCAATGAAATTTTGTCTCACTAGATCTTTAAGAGCAGATTCAAACTTCAAGGATTATGAGTTCAGGCAGGATAATGCCCCGATGGCTGCCAGTAACACTTGGAAGCTGCTTTTCATAATAGGTAGGATACCACAGTAGCCACACTCAACTCTAGGAATCTTTTCTGCTTCATTGCTTTAGCTTTGTTTAAGAGCCCATTTTTGAGTGGTAAAACAGTAGTAGAAATAGCAATGTATTTATGAAGACACGCTAAATAAAATCGTATTGCTTTTATAAGGGAAAGCAATAGACTATACCAAAGTTATAACAAAAACCCTGTTTGTCTGTAAGAGCAGTGAGAGAACTGCAAGACAGGATTCCATCTGCCTCCCAGGATAACTTTTCATGCTGGGTACCCATGGCATGAGGCCAAACACACCTTCAGAAACAAATGCACTAAGTGTCAGATATTTTAATATCACCTTTCTATGCAAAGCATTTCTACTGGCCTACCACCCTCTTCCAGACAGGAAATTCCCACTAAATCATCAATAATACATCCAGGCAGCCATCAGCCCACCTGCTAATGAGCAGTTCTAGCACACAGCACCTATCCAGAGAAATCAGGCCTGGAAGATGAGAGCATAGCCCTTAATAATTTACAAGACTCATTAACCTTATCCCATAAGACAAACAAAAAGAATGTGGCATCTACTCAGATTTCCAGGCCAAACCAAGATACAGTGTTTCAGAGGCCATTAGGATGTATCAGTCAATAAATACTCTCCTAATGTTCTTCTGTGGAATACCCTGGCAGCCAAAGAACCATCCATCTCTAAAAGCCTGTATTATTAGAGACACATCAGGAGCCTTAAGAAACTTGCACTGCTGAAAATGAGATTGAAAAGGTTCGAAAATTATTCAATATGGCAAATGCTAAAAGATCTTCTGAATTTGCTATTTTAAGTAGACAAAACCAGTCTAGTCTGGTTCTGCATAGAATAAATACCAGCCCTCTACAAATGTCAAGTGTGCCCAGGGACAGAACTCACATCCAACATCAAATACTCACTTTGGCAGCACAACACAGAGCCAGGAGTGGGGGAAAACACAGCCCAGGGTCTTGTCCTGGGACTAAACACTCAGTTCTGAACCTGGCCAAGCAGGGCATCCCTATTCCCACAGACATTCCTTACACAGGGATTGGTACGAGTATCTGGGAAGGAATTATGATGGTGCAGTTTGGTCTGCAGTTTATGAGAGCCAACAGAAACAACCCTAAACCAAATTGCTTGGTTTTCGTGGTGTCTCCTGCTACAAACACACACCTCACTGCTGTAAAATTGCTTTTCTCTCTGCACAAACACCCAGCAGCCACGAGGGTTTGCCTCCAGAGGGAAGCTCTCCACTTACATCTGCTCTTCTATCAGATCCCACACTCAGTTATCATATTCCTGTGCCTGCTTTGAAGTCTTCCTAAAGGAGATAATCTAAATGCTGGAGGAGCTGGCTGGAACAGCCAGTCATGCTCTGTGGGAAAGGAGGAGGCCCTGTGTTCTTCCCTGGCTCTGCTAAGCAGGTGTAGGAACAGGAGCTGGGAAGCTTTAGGGCTCCACCTTGTTTCTCACTCCATTTACAGGGATCATGTGGGTTTCCTCCAGGGATTTTTTTCCAGACATTGTGTATGAGCTGCTGTACCTTCCCTTCCCTCTCCACATGCCCAGTGAACTCTCCCACCCAGCTACAAAATCAGCATGCAGAACTGCTACATGATACAGGCTAAAAGCACTTAAAACCCAGATGTGCTTCTTAGAGCCCATCCCATCCCATTCCTCCCAAAGCAGGACACAAAGCCCCATTTTACTGTCGATCATGCTGAAATGGCAGCAATTAAGGAACATGCTATTTCCCTAATTACAATTTCCTTTCACCAAAGCCCCTTTACTCACTGCAGCCTCTATGGCAGCGAAGCACAGCCCAGTGCTGCCTTGCCAAAGCCAAGTGTGTGTGACACTTGTTTTTCTTTACTAAAGCTCTGCCTTTCCACACCAACAGCCATCCCTGAAGGCTTTTCCAAGGTGGGCCATCATGGCACAGGGACTGCTCAACTGCTTGATGACATTTTGAGGCTACAAGGAGAAAAAACAGCACTTAAAATAGAGCAGAAGAAGCATGAAATAATAGAAACAAGGAATAACAAGGTAACTATAAATTCCATAAAGAGTACTGATAGAAATTATTAAAAGAATAATGGTTATCTTCCTGTAAAGAGAGTTCTTATTGAGGTTTCATATGGTATATTCTTTTGAAACAGGACACAAGATAAAGGAAAAGGTGGTAGCTTTTCAAACTTTCTTTCACAATTAGAGTGTATCCTTAGTGCTTAAACCTAATTAAACTCAGAACAACTAATTCCAGGTTAGTAAAAAAAACCCCATCTTAGACAAAAGGTGATCTGATAGGGCAAAATTATTATTTCAGTGCATGATCTGGGACATGCTGAAGATTAAATATTAGCAGCATATGCTCATGGAAAGAAAATAAAAAGATGGCATGTTATCAAATACAGTTTTTCCTTCTGGCTTTCATGAGGTTACATCAAGTTCATTATATATAAAAACTGAAATACTTCAAAATAAAAATCTGTACGTATCAACTTGTCAGGCCAACACAACAATGTCTCAGCCTATAAACAGCACTCCCTGACCCCACAGAGCTGTGGATAGATAAACATTATCCCATTTTCCAAGGAAAAGCTCCAGCTCTGGCTGATCTGCAGGGTGATGGGGCCAGTCCCTGACAGAATTCCTGACTGCTCACTGGCACCACCACCCTGCACACCCCATGAGAGGAGCACAGAGGGAGGGTGAACAGTGATGGAGTATAAATTCTGCAAGAAAAGCAAGTACTGCCAGAATAACACTGCTGTTGTGAACAGGAAGGCATATCTAAAGTTACTTTTAATCAAAATTAAAACCAGTAACTGGTGTGATTTATCTGGACACATGTTCAGTGGTGCCATATTTCAGTCCCAACATACCTTTCTTCCACAGAAAAGTGCTTTTCTAATATCCAGAAGTAAAAGAATTTTTGAAAGACCATTCTGTCTCCAAAGAGACCATTAGGGTCAGTTTTCCATTCTAAACAGAAATTCCTATCTTCTCAAACAGCTCCAGCTCCTCCAAAATAACCAAACCATCCTGAGCTTTCTCGTGTCCTCACCTGCCAAAAGCAACAAACACTTCTAAAGGAGGAACAGCAGAAAACCAAGAACTATTCTTTAATGGCAGTGAAGTTTGAACCAAGTGAAAATTATTGTTGCTTTCTCTGGAATGACAATTACCAAAGGTTCAGCCCAGAAATGCCTTAAAAAAAAAAAAAAGGCTACTAAGATTTCCTGCCTTTCTGCATTTGTTTTTTGGCACAGATCTTTAAGGATTCCCTACCTGCAAGTGAGAGATTATCTATGTTAACACTTTAAATATTCATATTTGTACAGGGGAATGTTATCTATAATTTTTTAAATCACTATCTCCCAAAGTTTTGAGGTTTCTGCCTCAAAGTCTCAGTCCTCAGTAAATTTTACTTCCACATGCCATTACAAAATTTTTAATTTAAAACTGTAAGGCAACACAGTCATGTAAGGCATTTCCTAACACAGTGGTGGGCCATAAACAGCAGGTACTTTGTGGTGTAAGCAGTGAAGAAATGCACACACCACGCACACTTATTGGGAATGGGTGTAATTATGCACAGAGCATCTCACCCTGCCTCTGCCCAGCCTGCACACTGCTCAGCAGGGATTTCTGCACTTGAGAACTTCATTTTTCACACACACTCCTCTCCTCAGGCACTAAAAGTTTTAGAACAACTTTCTCATTCATAACAGGTCAGAACATTTTGCCTGCAGACCACACACAAATGTGACAGCTCGGGTGTCTGGAGGCTGCTGAGATGGATAAATTACAAAGGCCATGGGATTCCAGCCCCCCCAGGACCTGCCCAGAATCCCCTCTCAGTCCAGCTGCAGTGGGAATGAGGTTCCCAATGCACATTTATTGGCCTGAAAGTTACAGCATGGACACATCACCTTTCAAGGTGTACACAGAATAAAGGATATAAGTTATGCCTGAAGAGCCCCAGGTCTTCCTATAGACAGGGGAGAAAGATTACATGGACAAATGACTCTTTCAACTGCCTTCAGGTCAGCAGCTTTCAATACTAACTTTTTATTAGATACTTCATTAAGTTATTGACAATCTTTATTTTCCTTTTTGAAACTGCAGAGATTTAATTTATTTTTCTTTAACAGTACAAGGTATGCATTCCCTGAGGATCTTAAGTTACTTCATTGCTATAGATTAATTTTCTCTAATCTTACTCCTTTATAACTCATTCCTCTGTTCAAAGAGATTTGCTCTCCCCATGAAAAACTAACATAACATCAAAGCTGCAATGCTGTGCTTTTCTCAGAAGTCAGAGAAAGCGATATGTGAGATACCAAATTTTTTATACTGGAATTTTGAACGGTATCTTGTGACAGAATTTATGACATGAAACCTTACAGAACTTTGAAATTTTCTATTTTTTATGACTCACGGTTACTGCACACAGCAACAAAATGAAATATATAAAATATACACCGACTTGATAAAAAAATCCCATGTTAAATTCTCCATTTTCAACAGAACACAATGTAAACTCCTCTGCAAATGCCAGTCTGTCGGTCTGTAGACACACAAGCTCATCTCTCTCCTGCTGCCTCTCTCCTCTGTTGAAGTAAGCACTGAATTCAAATAGGAAACATTCTGAAGCACAATTGTTGAGCTGTTCCCAAGGGATAGTTACAGTTTCATGCCTTAATCACTTCAACTTTCCATTTTGTTAATAACATAGTTGAATAAAAACGATCTGATGCTACTTGTGCATTCATTTTAATGAGTCCCTGGAAAGAAATGCCTACAGTGAAGCATGCCCAGATCTCCTGAATCAGTGGGGAAAGTTCTGCACAAAGATTAGAAATATCTTCAGCTTCTATGCATCAGTAACATATTTTTGATCCTGAATCCCAATTCAGCTCTGAAGAAAAATAAGTTTAGGAGA
The DNA here is from genome assembly GCA_024362935.1 of Setophaga petechia. Lineage (NCBI taxonomy): Eukaryota > Metazoa > Chordata > Aves > Passeriformes > Parulidae > Setophaga > Setophaga petechia. The sequence continues at coordinate 16,552,387 of JANCRA010000016.1, forward strand.
AAGTTTCATAGTTAAATATGAAAATCAGTGCCTGAGCTAACATAATCCTCCAACCCCAGCTTCCCCTTCCAAATCTGAGCATATTAATCTCCTTTCCTTTTAGCTGCTCCAGTTCTTGCATAACAATGCCATTTCCTGAATTCAAATCTCCACAAATAAACCTTAAAGCTGAATAATACATTATTAAGCCCTATGAATATTCCCTTAAGCAGGGCATCCTTAAAAAACTGGGCTACACTGTCACAACTCAGCATCATTTTCTTTGGACTTTTGGGGTAAGAACAAGAAGTATTGCAGCAGCCAACGACCCCAAAACCTCACTGAAACATAACATTTCTACCCTCTGCAGAGGAGATTTTTAATAAGCTACTAATGCTTTGTTGAAATCCCCATCCCTGCACACAGCAGTCACTTATTTCTCTGTGGAAATGTAATTTGCACAGGTTCCCAGGGAAATTCTGGACTGGTATTTCTGGGGGAAGGAAAAGCACATGGCATCCCCACCTTCCTGCACAGCCCTGAGCCACACACCACTCCCAAGTGTTCCAACTATGAATGCTCAAACATTCACCTAAATGATCATTCCTGCAACATGAAAAATTTACAAGTACTTTACCTAAGAAGGATGCTCAGTTTCGATTTGCCTGCTCCCTCAGTTCTGATCTGTTCCTCTCCTAGTGCAAATGCTTGCTAGAGGCTAAAAATGTGTGTAATTACTGTGTTCAAGCTCCAAGCTGAGCACAGGCTGGAGATTCTCTGCATTAGTTATTATCTCAAATGAGCTCCCTCAAGTGTGACTTGCTGGATGAGGAGGATGGCAGCTGATGGCAATGCAGATTGTACATGGACATGGTCCACAGGACACTTTTCACCAAAAGTCTATCTCAAGCAAGGAAAAAATAAATCATCTTGAAGTGCAACTAACTACAGGGTAAAGTCTACTGGATGTCAGAGAGCAAAATTTATTTCTCAATTAGGTCCATAAAAGCAAACTATTCATTATCACTGCTTTATCATCCACTCCAAAATCATGAGATACCTTTTCTCAAGGGGCTTGGAGAATACAAACAGTATTACTGAGGAAAGATCAATTACCTGTTGTAAGCTAAACATTAAAAAAATGTCTTTGCAGTAATCCCGAGTGAAAAACAGACTGACATCCAACAGGACAAGACAGAGTTTCACACATGGAAATGAGACAAGTTCATTACACAGGGAACAAGAAGTAAGGCACTGAGAAACAAAGGCACATAATCTCTCAATTTAAACATTTTTTTATCAGCCACTCAGCAATCAGCACACAGTCCTGCCCCTGCCTGATGGGGCAAGTGCTCAGTACCTTTATCAGCTCAGTGATTCAGTTATTCAGCAAATGAATGCTGAGCCTGGAGCATGCCTTGGCACGATGAAATGCCAAGCAGTGAAAAGAGCTGAGCCAGAAGAACTCTGTGCCAGTCCAGCCTAAGCAGTGCTTTCCTCAGGAAAGAGGAACAGAAACCAGTGCACTTTTTAAAAACCTGATCCTGAACATTTACCAACCAGGAAAGAGACTCACAGCCCTTGGAGTGGTGCCACTATCACCAGCATCTTGTCACCTCCCTGCCCATGCCCTGGAAGATACATCCCCCAAAATGAACCTGAAAAATCAACTGAAATGGAAGTGAAGAATCTGGAATGATAGACTAGATCTTAAGGTATAATTATTTTAGGGGAAAAAAAAAAAAAAAAGGAAGCTTGAAAACAAAATCACAATTGAATCCAGCACATTCCAGCTCACTGTGTGACACCAGCACCTCTAACTCCAGTATCTTACAAGTCTAGACATCTGTCTGGAACTTTTGATCTGAAGCTAAAAACTGGCAAAAGTGATGCAGTAGGAACACAGCAGTGTAGCAGACTTTATGAAGAACCCTTTTACTTTGGTAAGGAACAAGATCTGTTTACAGGGCATTCTGCTCCAAAGCATCCAAATTTCATCAGTAAGAAGTTTGCTCACAAAATGATTGATTACTCCCCACACAACTCCATTTAAAGCAAAGCTTCTGGAGCTTTGTTTTTCTCTTTAAAGTGCAAGGAAGCAGCTGGGCCATCCTGAGCCCATCTGTATGTTAACAAACCATTTCTTAAGGTAGGGATTTACAATCTGTGTAAGAAGATAAAAATCTGCACTTTTGGTCCGAGGGACCATCCCTGCACTCCTCTGGCAGCTGGAGCTGCTGAAAGTGCTTGAGGGTTGTGTAATCAGCCTGATAGATGTGCTCCCTAATCTGGCTGGAAACTAATCCCACACACAAGAAAACTTCAGCCTCGTGCTTTTCATATTACTTCAGGTCAAGATTATTTACAAGAGGCAACTCTAATTTCCTACCGTGTCATCGCAGTTTTCTTTTAAAGTTATTTCATGGAAACACATTTAGAGAAATGCTCTTCCAGAACTGTGGTAATTCTTAGGTAAAAACTTGAGTTAGGCATGATATAATAACATCCTCAATAAACTCTAACACTTATTCCACTGGACTAATTTTCTATAAATTGCTTGTCCATTTTGGTATTCTAAGAAAATGAAGTTTTATTGCTACGTGCCCTCCCTTAACAATTGCCAGGCAAATAAAAGGAGTGTTAGAACTCCTGGGTCTTAAAATCTGCAAAATTCAGGGGGGAAAAGGGGGGAAAAGTATCACCTAGTACACAAAGTCTGCTGAGGAAGGCTTGACAGTTCAAATTCTGTCCTTGGCAGAGCTGACAAAAGGCCTGAGGGATGCACTGGGTGTGACAAGGGGTGGTGGTGATGGAACAAACCAGGGCAGGAAAATGAGGAAACACAGGGAAAGTGGATTGGAACCTCAGCTCTCTCCTGTACTTAGAGATGGTTAAAAAACCTCCATAAATCCCAGTTTTCCAAGAACTTGTTTTCTGCCCCAAACTGAGAGGAGTAAAAACGTTTTATCAAGGAAATTAGATATTCCACAGCCTTTTTTTCCAGGGTTGTGCTTACACAAAGTGATACCACCACACAAAACAATCCAAAGTTAACAGGTTCAACAAAATGTATTTCAAGTCCTTTGGAGAAAAAAGGGAAAAACAGTGTAAAGTAGCTCAGGACAATTAATGCATTTTCGTGCATTGTTTTGGTCATCAAAATAACACTTCTCACTTAAAAACTGTTTATCCACCTTTTCCAAGCATGAACAGACTTGTATTTCCACCATAAATCTAATCTTTCCACCCTGACACTGAAAATTTTCCACTGACCTCAAGTGCTTTTGGTTCCTCTAAGTCCCCAAAGGACAATCAGCAGCATAAAAGCTGAGCAGAGCCCAGATCCATTACTCCAAATGGATTGGATAACTGATCCATAACTATAAAATATTTATCTACACTTGGCATGTGGCTATCAAACACCATCAAGTTCATTAGGCAGTTTGGTGGAAGGACACATTTCTTGCAAAAATTATTCCAAGGTTTCACAAGAAGCTGGGGTATGTTTTCAATCACCACAGCTTATTTAGAATATAACTAATCTGTAGAAAAAGAATTGGTTAATTGGCAGATCATCTAATCAAAAAATTCTGACAGAATTACCTCATTAATTCCTCCCTCCTGCCCACACAGAGTAAAATCACAGGAGAAAAATGCTCACACTGTTTTAAACTGGTCACTTCAGCTTTGTTTTGGTTTTTTTTCCACCCTGAATAGAAAAATGGAAGTAATTTTCTCAGATTGGCAACAGCTTGTCTCTTGAATCCACATTAATAGTTGGCTTTCAGTTTTGAACATTCAATTTGATTAGTTCTCTGAACAAAATCCAAAAATCAGCAGCTGGTCCCTAAAGAAACTTTCTTCTTTTGGGGAGAGATCTTGTCCCCTTTTCCCTGAGCCTCTCACAAGCAGGATGCAGTCACTGGCACACTCAGGGTTCCAGACTGGAATTGTTTATGTGGCTCTGAGTTTGGACTGAGTTATCAGAGGAAGAAACTCACTAAATCCATCTCCCAGATTAGCTAAGCTGAACTTGCTGGAAAAGGACAATTTAGCACCTGCAGGCAGGTGCAAACTGAATTTCTCAATATATGGATAAAGGACAAGCTATTTCTATTTATGTCTAAAAACCAAGGAAGGGAAGAAAAAGAATAGCAAGTTACCAAAATACAGCTGCTGCAATACATTATATAAACAAATACTTGCAATCCTAGCCAAATTTATTTGTTAATATGCGAATGTATTTGACACATCAGAATGAAATCACTAAATAATCCTGCCAAAATGTTCTGGAAACAAAACTCCTTCTATGAGAACCTGGTGGAAAAGCAGACAGGCTTTTTATTCTGCTTTTCATTAATATGCAAGCCCAACAAGATCAACCAGATACTGCAACAAGTTACAGCCTCACTTGTTACAATGGACCATTACCGAGCCTGCAAAGATAATCAGAACCATCTGATGGACAATGCAGCCTGGGACAAAGAGGTTTTCAAGACAGGTTTTACATCTTGACACATATCACTTTTTTTTGTAGACAGCAGAGGAGAACAAGTCAAAAGTACCCCAAGAAGCAGCTAAGTTTCTAAAAATAAACAAATCTTTTCTGTTGTACTCCTAATTTCATGAAGCTCCTAAAATTTTGAATTAAACTCCCAAAACCTGAACAAAAATTATTTTTCCAGAACTGCAGCACCACTTGCAATATACTCAGAAGACAAATTCTGCTCATTTTCCAGCATTAAAAAGCAGATGTTCTTCTGTGCATTAACAACACTTGATTATAAAATAAATTTATCCTCTGTGCAAAGAGGAGTGAACATAATGGCTCCCTGAAGGCACAGCTTCGAGGTATGAGGGCTATTAGCTCAATTTCTTTTTTAAATGCTGCAGAGAAGGATGACTGAAAGAAATCTCCCAGTTGTGATTCTCTCATCTGTCTGGTCCATGGATGCCCTGACTGCAGATTTCCCCAATAAACTCCATTACAGCACAACCCTGCCCTGTCCTCACGACACACAAACTGCAATCTGTGTGGTCTACTCAGAGAATAGCTCAGGGAAAGCATTTTGGGTTGCCAATGATTATTTTTTTAAAACCTGGGATAGCAAGAGAAGGTCATTTCATTTAAAGAACCCACAGGAATCTCATAACATTCCAAATATTTTTATTTGTGTGTGAAGATAGACATTTGTGTGGGATGTGGAGGGGAAACTTTGGGTTTATATATTAGTTTATTTGGGCAGAGGATGATTGCTGGTTTCCTACCAGTGTTTTTGCTAAATTGCTTTGCTAAACTCTCTGTAGTACTGATTACCTGTTAAAATACTTAACTCGTGCAATTAATGAAACAGAAATCACACAGCCAGGTCAACAGCAAAAATTATCAAAAGGGAAAGCAAATCTGTGTTCTTTGGGAGTGGGAGAACAACAAGTACCACTGGAACATTTAAATAGCAGAGATACATTGAGGGAAACATAAATGCCATCAAGCATGTAGGAGGGAGGAGGAAAACCAGGCAGAAGCATAGAGGGCAGAGGAATGAAGAGAATGAAGGGTGGCTGAGTAACAACCCATGCAGAGAGGACCATCTTGGAGAGATCTGATCTAGCTGCTGCAGATTCCTCTGCAGAGCACAGACAGCCTTTCCAACAGTCCACAGCACCTAAAATTCAAAGCATGCTGCATCACAAAGCCCAAGTCCTACAAAAATAACTTTATTTTTATCTCGTCCTATAGGCTATATTTAGCCCACAGATGTTTCATTGCATTTTTCAACAACCTGTTACTGGCTATACCTCCAACATTTCTGAATAAAAGCATCAGAAATGTACACAATGTGAGAGTATGGTAATGAATATTTACTTTCCTTTGTGACAAACTCGAATCTGAAAGTTGTCACCTCCCCACCCAGCTCTCCCAAATCTTGCTGCTGCTGTTCTGCAGATCTGCTGCTCCACAAGCACCTCCCCTCTCCAGGTGCTGAGCCCACAAGGTTTCCATGGCCTGCTTTCCAGCACAGCCCTCTGAACCTGTTCTCTGCACAAATGGGACAGCAACAGATCTGTGATAAGCAGATGGAATGCAATATGGCCAAGGGGCTGTAAAGACAAAAAAAGTCAGACATAACTCATTCCTGGTGATGCTGACATCCTCCTGCATGGCCACAGGTTGGACTCACCTGGGTAAACAGCAACTCAGCCAAACAAGCCCTTGACTCATGCCCATTTGTTCTGGGATCCATTTCTGGACACAGGTACACGAGTACATGTGCTGACCAAGGACAGGACAGGAGGTGCAAGCAGCTCTTCAAAGTGGCCTCTGCCAGACATGTGCCAAACACTGCTCTGGTCTGAGGGCCTGCCTGACCACTAGGGATGACATGGGGAGGGATCCCAGAGCCATTCCCTCCTCTGCTGGCCCCACAGCATGCTCTGCTTCCTTCTCACATGCCTCAGGATCAGCTCTTTCAGGGACAAAAAGCAACATAAATCTTTGATAAAAGTCATGGTTAAGCAGAAAGAAGAATTTCATTAATTTCATTGTGTTAAATTGCACAGGTCCCTCTCCCTTACCTCGTTCCTGGTGCCAGTGTGGCTCCCTCCTGTGTGCTGCTCCTGATGTTTGTGAGCCTCAGCACTGAGCCAATCTGAATTGCAAACCTAGTGCTAAAACTCTCTTTTCTTCACTGCAGTAACTCCCTGCTGCTTTAACAAGTTGACTCAAGTTCCGTGGAGGGCCCACAGGTGCTGGTGGCAGGGGGAGAAGCAGAGGCAGCTGGGGAGAGGAGGAAAGATAGGAGGAAGAGCTAAGCCATTATTTTTGGATTAATTTAGGTGCTGTTTCATGCTACAGTTGGGAGAGGAAAAGGAAATAAGACCTATAAAGAGCAAAGTACTGCCGCTGGTTAATTAAGACCTAGGAGTAAACATGCCAAATGGTGTTTGCCACACAACAAACAAATGTGAATCAGAATGTGAATCAGTACTGGAGCAGAGGAGGGAATGTTTTCTCTGCTACTCAGGAAGCACTTCAATTGTTTGGGAAAGGTGTGAGTCATTAACTCTCCATGTACAAGTGAGACATCCAAAGCTATAAATACTTGACATACTTCAGGGGCCCTTTGGAATGGAAGAATGGAAATCTGTACATACTTTTTCAAAATTACAGCAGCGTGAAGCCACGCATCACTTCACAGATTTTGATTTGTTGTGTTTAGGCTCTTCTGAATTGCATTACCCAAGCATGACAAACTCTAACCTTGAAAGGCCCTGCTTTCTTGCTTCTGAGCTCTGGGTAGCTGAGCAGCTCTTTGGGATAGAAAAGGAGAGGTGCACAGGAACTGATGGAATGCTATATTAATGCAGCACTTTTCTGTGTCTCAATTGGTTGCTGATCACAGCCATTTAGCAAAATTACCTTTCTGATGGCAACCAAGAATCTCATGGCAACAGTCACATGCCATAAACACAATCCTCCCCCTCTCTGATTTCGCAGCTGCTTGCAGGAGCTCAGCATGAAGGCAGTAAGGAAGTTTTACTGCCATCTTGCAAATTGACTTTTATGGATTCGTCAGACTGTAACGCACTGAAGCTCTTCTTAATCTAACTCTTAACATAATTTATGACTTCTAGACACAGGTAAAAAGGCTGGTTGGACTTCAGCAGGGCTTTCACTCCCAGGTGAAACCCACCACAGAGGGATAATCAGGCCAAGGTGAAGGGCTTGGCTCCTGAGCTACATTTAGCCAGTCTGGCAGCCTAATGGCAAATATTAGTGTAATAATCCAAGTATAGATCCCATTCCTTCAGATATGCAGCTTTAACATTTTCCCTATGAACATCATCAAGCTGAGATGGTATTAAACGCCTACACAATCCTTCTAGAGAAAAATATGTTTTTTCCCTCATGATGTGTTCTTCAAAATGAGTCTTGCACTGCCTTTTACCTTGGATATCAGAGATTGCAAGGAATACTGATGGGCTGCATGTGATCACACTACAGGCACCTTCCAGAAGGGAGGCATGAAGTATCCTGAGAGTCCTGGCTAACCCAGGTCCAGGGAGTAAATGCATGACTCCACTGACTGACAAACTCCTGGGAAAACAGATTGCACAACAGGAAGAGGGTAAAGCAGAGCTTGAGAGCTTGGACACACATGAGAGTCATTCATTTACCCCTGACCCCAAATCTCAGACCAGAAACGAGGAATACAAAAAGAATGCCTGGCTTTATGTAGGCACATGGAAAGTATGATTTTGCAGTATCATAAATGTTTAATGACACTTTTATGCAACTAGTGATATTCTTTCTTAATTTAAATTCCTTTTAAAGTTCCCATTTAAAAAAACCTCTTTAGAACTATATTTCTATTTTCCCTAATTTAATAAAAGGTTACGAAAAAATATTTTTATGAAGAACTTATTTTCTCCCAAACACGTTCAAGTTATTTTGTCCTCAAGAGAGATTGATCAGGTGTTCTTACAAGCCAAATGATCTGTAAAACCATTGATGAAGAGCTTTCAGAATGTAGAAGTCTGATTGCCCAGCTTATGGTTGCATTTGAAGGGCTGCAGCCTGCATTTAACTGGTGTTACATCACACCCAACTTCCTTAAGATTGGGAAACCAGTGCAGTATGAGGTGATATCCCCTCCTTTGCTAGCAAGTTCCAAGTTTTATTAAATTCCCTCACTCAGTGAAGGCTTTCAGTTCTTGAACACTTGGTATTACAGTCTTTTCACAAAGTGAGCGACTTTCTAGACATTCAATAAAAACCTCCCATGTTTTAAAAACCTCCAAGTCTGAAACAAATATTCCCACTTGCTGCTTCAGAGCAAGTAAATCAAGAAACAGGAGCTCATCATGAAAGGTTCTGCATGCCAGAGCTGCCCAGACTGCAGTGTGCTAACACAGACCCTCACAAGTACAGCTGCATTATTCTGTTGATGTATTTGTACAGGCACCGTGGTAATGCTGACAATTTATGCATAAAAGACATCTAAAGAAAAATTAATTACCTTGTGCTGTGGCATTGGTGCATCTTCTCTCCTCTGTCATCTCAGGAAGCAGCAGCACTGCTCCTGCACTGAGCCCTGCCACAGCTGCCTGTGTCTGAAGGACACTGAGGCTGAAGAGCTCTGAAGTCATGAGCTGCATTTGCAGCACAGCTCACACACCGGCTCTCCAACACCGCAGCAGTAAGAAAAACGTGAGTTTGTCTCACTTTCCACAAGTCTGAAGTAGCAGTAGAGCTTTTCAGCCTGGAATCACAAATCACTTAGCACTGTGCAATTTCAGAAGGATCCAGGGGATGCAGGTTTTCCACAGCAGGGCCCCATCAGGCTGTGGAGCCAGCCAGCGATCTGACCTGATCTCCCTGAACATGCAGCTCTGGACTGAAATGCACAGAATGGAAAAAGCTAAACAGGCAAAGAAAGAGACACAAGTATAAACACATCTATGTTTTCCAGAGAAATCTTTCCTGGAAGTGTCAGTCAAATGGAGAGATCACATTACAGTGATTCTTCCCAAAGGACTGCAGGGAAGCAGCCCAGAGGTCCCTCCTGGGGTCACTCAGGAGAGGTTCTGTCCCCCAGGGGGGCACAGCCAGCTGCTGCTCCCTCAGCCTCACAACTCCTGCCCTAAGGAGCAGGGTTGACACATTTCACCACTGCACATATTCTTTTCTCACATAACCAGACATCTGAAAAATGGAAAAAACCCCACCTCATTTGTGAGTGGGCTGAAGGTACCAGTCAAGAAGTAAAAACTTGCTCTTGTCAGATGGAGTGATTGATCAAGCTGCTGTCTCTCAGCAAGGATATGGAGAATGCCTGTGCAAGCTCACTGCAGTGCAAAGGAAAACAACTCAGATTTAAGATGTTTAAATCTCTAAGTAAACAAATCGACCTCACTTTGTACTGAAATCAAGTAAGAGGTGCTGCAGCTCTGTCCTGCACTGTGGAGCAGGGGCAGTAACCTGTAGCTGAGGGATGACTGACAGGGGAGGGACAATGTCCCCTTCAGGGACTCCAACTTGACCCACAAAGAATTTATCAGTCTGCATCAACACAGCACTGAACAGAACTGCAGGAAAACGGCTGGCAGGTCTAAGGACTCCAGCAGCTCTGAATCAAAAATAAAATTATCAATGTACAAAATGCTCTGAAAAAATCTTTGTTAACCAAATTTTTTTTTTTTTTTTGTAAGTACATAGCCTCATTTTCAGAAAGAGTAGTGGTAATGAGACACACACAATGGTCAGCAGAACTCCACAAAAAATATTTTGGGAACACATCAGTGTTCCAGGCTCTCAGCTCTGCCCCGTTCCATTTTCTCTTTGATGTCACTAAGTTATTAATCTTATTAGTTCAAGCTTGAGCTTTTGATCAAACTTTTGTAGTACATAATTTGGAAATTAGTTTCTTAGAGGGACAAGAGCTGTCAAATCAGATTGACCCAAACAAAGCAGTAACAGCTTAGGACAAGTCAGAGCCAAAGCTGGAATTTCAGAGCATACGTGCAAGTTATTATTTTCTAAAAACCACAGTGTTGACATTACAAGGGAAGAGAAGAGAGGAAAGATCCTATCTCCTGAGCCCTTGATCAAATTACTTCATAATTCACCCACTAACCCTATCCCCTGGTGCCCATAACAGACAGCAATCTGAGACAGAACAAGCCTGTGGATTTTGGAGCATTAAGGGAGAGAAGGGAACAAACTACAGGGCTGCAGCTGAACCTCCCGAGCATGTAGAAGCACTCAGAGGTATTTTATGTGGCAGAATAATTTTACAGAACCTTGCAGATATAAAATATGGGGACAACTTGAAATTAGCCACAGTCCACGTGCATGATATAAAAACTAGGAGCCCAGAACTATACAGTGTCTGCAGTTTCCTATGGTTTCTTTCAGCAAACTTTTTTCAAAGTAACTGTCAAAGATATTAGATTCCAGTATTTCAAAGATGGTATCTACTAGTTCTTAATTTATCCCAGCCTCTTATCTTTGAAGCAATTCAGTTTCTGTCTCAGTGCCTAATTTCCATTTTACAGGTCTATAATTGTGTTTGTCCTTTTGTCCTTTAAAGCTGACTTCTAAAGATCCCCATCATTAACACATCTACCAGGAACAAACAACTTGCTCTCTGTGTTCTTTGGTGGAGATCTAATTATTAAAGTTATAATTATTTCTCCTTACAGATTTTAATAAGTTGGAACTGGCTTTAAATTGTTCTTTTACTGAAAGCTGTGGGCTTGGACATTTCTTTCTTTAGGAAAGGATGTGTGCTTTGCAGAAGTTTCAGATCCTTAACCTGTAAATTAACTTGTTGCATGAGTTACTGTTCACTTGGCCTTCTATCAAGTCCTGGCTATTTTCAATCATATTTAGTTTCCCTTTGCATATTTAGGAACTACTCATCCCAGAAATTTTATGCAGTGTTTCCAGAATTCCTTACTAAGATTTTCAAACATTTTACCTACTTTCTCTTTTCTTTAGTATCCATTTTCTTAATGGGTAAAGCATGAACTTTATCTTTTTAGGATATGGACATGCTAACACTTTTAAACACATAAACCCAAGAGCTGGCAAGCCCTCTCCCAGATTAAAAAAACCCATGAAAAATAACTCACAACATTGAGCTATGCTTATTTCATGACACAGACTCTTTTCTATACAGGAAAGTATAAATAGTGTCCACAGCTGTGCAATTTATCCTCAGCCATTAAATGTCTCCACAGTCTTACAATTCCTAAAAGTGTCTGCACTGCCTACAAATGAGCTGCATTAATATAAACAGCATGTGAATGTCCAGAGAGCCTATAAAACAAAAGCCCTAGGAACAGGCCTTAACTAAAAAGTGCCATTCTCAGATTTAAAAAATAAAAGCTTGCAACTATTTCACAGTTGATCAATTTGCCAAAGAACCCTTTCCAATGTTTTGATCCCACAATTTTGAGTCCCTGGGTTAGATAGCTGGAGGGAAAACCAGAGCTTGTTTGAGAATTCTGGAGCCAGCCTGCACCAGGCCCAGGTGCTGGGGTAGGAGCCATCCTGCTCCATCCCAGAACTGCCTGGTTTTAGCAAAATCCAGCTCCTCCAGACAGAGAGGATGAAATACCCTGCAAAGACTGACAGATCCAAACAAGGGATCACTAACAGGTATGCACAGGAAACACAACTAAACCTGATTCACTGGCTCAGGCCCTAAACAAACACGCTCATGGTATAGATATATACTGCTATAAATCCAGCACTGTTCACTTATTCCTCCGCAAAGTGCTATAAGTGAGACTAAAATAAGCTGTACACTGTATCTTATCTCCATTTTAAGAATGAGCAAGTTTCTTAACCTCTTTGTCTCAGTTTCCAAGGCTACAAGTGAGGCATGACAAAGGCAGGAAGAAAACCCAGATATTTTTTGGCTCTCAGCTTTTTCTTTTTTTCTTGCTGCTCAGTCATCTTCTCTTCCTAAACTCTGGGATTTAGTTATTTTAGCATAGATATTATTCTATGTTCGGCCTGTTTTCTTGGTGATTCTAATTAGTTTTTCTCTCTGCAAATCTGGCCAATTGTTTGGTGACTAAATTTGATCACTTCTTGTTTTATGCATAAAAATAATCAAGGAAACAATACCCCGACCAGCACTAGCAGAGGAAAAGAAACATTCCTACAAAATAAAGTTAAACCAAGCTATTTTTAAAGGTATGCAAATGACGTGAGAGAAGACAGGAAACCACATTTAAAGCGTAAATCAAATCCATTCTTTTGTAAAATTTCTGGAAAAGCTTTGAAAAATGGCTTTTTCTACTTTTCTCTCCCACAATTTCTTTGTTCCTTACAAAAGGAAAAAACAAAGCAACAGGAAAATGAAGTGATGTTCCTCCTCTGGCAGAGAAGCAATGGAGTCTCCTCCCCCTTCCAAAGGGGATCACAGTTTGCCAGCTTTGGCAGCCACTGTAGCATTTAAAATAGAAACGAATCCCAAAATGTGATTTGGCAAAGCCCCGCTGCAATATTCACTAAGTCTGTTTTCCCTCTTTTCCACTTCCTTTCTCCCACTCCAGTAATGTGGAGAGATGGCTGCAGGCCCCTCAGGGCTGAGAGGCACCCGTGGCTGACCCCCAGAGCAGAGCCCCATGAACTTTAACACACATGGAGCACCGGGACCAGACAGAGCAGCTCCTTGTATGGCCACAGCCCCGAGCTGGGACGGGTCCAACAGCTGCTCTGGCTCTGACACAGCTCCAGCTCCATGGGAGGCAGCCCTGTGCCTCCCAGACCTGAGAGCATCACTTCCTCTGGCACTGGGAAAAAGCCAGCTACACCAAATTTTGCAGCAGGTTCCAGCAATTTTTCAGCACACACAGACAGGACTGGGATTTTCATAACACTTTTTTGTTTTCACCTACACTGAGGTGAATCCTACAAGGCAGAAAACACAGTATTTTAGAGATATGTGGTGTTGAAAGAAAGAATAAGATGAATCAAAAGATGAGCGATGAATCAAAGATGTGAACTCTTCAGAGGGATATCCAAATCCACTGCTCCAGCTCCATGGGAGGCAGCCCTGTGCCTCCCAGACCTGAGAGCATCACTTCCTCTGGCACTGGAAAAAAGCCAGCTACACCAAATTTTGAGGTTCCAGCAATTTTTCAGCACACACAGACAGGACTGTGATTTTCATAAGACTTTTGTTTTCACCTACACTGAGGTGAATCCTACAAGGCAGAATACACAGTATTTTAGAGATATGCTGTGTTGAAAGAAAGAATAAAGGAAATACAAGTGCAAAGATGAGCAATGAATCAAAGATGTGAACTCTTCAGAGGGATATCCAAATCCACTGCTAGAGTGAAGAATGCTGGCTGGAGTCAGTATGCAAGAACCTTCACTCAAAACAATTGCTTTGGAAAAAAAATGACTTAATATGAGACACCATGGGCACTGGGTGGGACAATAAGGCAGTTGTCACAGAGGCTTGCATTGCAGCAACAGCAGAAAGCATGTGTGATTGACAGAGCACTGAGCTCCAGGTGAAGGAGCCATGGCAGCCCAGCTTTGAGGAACTGTCTTCAACAAGAGGAGCAGATTGTGTGGCATCTACAACCACTGCCTCACTGGGCTTTCTGACTACTGACTTCTCTCTGACTAGGATGTGTGGTATATAAATTAATCCATCTTATTCATTCACAGAAAAAAAGCTATAAAGTATCTGAACCCACAAAATGTTAGCTTTAGCATGCAAGCAGCCAGCCAGCCAGCTGACTCATTCATACCATGGTTTCAATCTGAAAGGTGAGCAAAATGTCTCCAATATATTTATGCAATAGCAACATTACCAAAGTAATTCTGTTCAGGATCTTGTGACAAACCTCCAGAATATGTCAGGACCAAAACTCTCTCATTGCAATTGTAAAGAAACTTTCCAAGCATCAATATTTTGTCTTCTGTATGTTTTAAGCTTTAGAATTTTTATAATCACATCCCAAAGCCTGAGTCATTTCTACTTTGCCATCAATGAAACTGTTCAAAGGCAGCAGCAGGAAGACTCAAAGATTGATTTCACAGATCATTGGTCCAGGCAGTGTTTGCAAACTGCTGACCCCAACCGTGGAGAATTGCTAGGGCCTTGCAGATTGAAGGGAGACTTCCAGTTTAAAACTGATTTGAAACCTGAGGTTAGCCTGTCAGTTTCTCCTAAAAAACCCAAACTTTTAAAGGAGTTCATTCTAAATGAGTCATATTAGCCCACACAAGTAAATCAGCACATTGTTCTGATTTCCCCTCCCTAAAATGCATCGTGTCCTCAGCACAATGCTACTGCACAAATAACTCAGGACTTGCCAAAAGCTTCCACCAAGCTTTAATTACAGCAGTCCTGTTTTGTACACTGTCGAATCAAACAAGAACTAAATCAGCCTGCTAAAAACCAGCCAGTACTTCAAAATCTCCAATGAAGATTAAGAAGTAAATCTCTGCAATCAAGCATTAGCCAGCCCAGAAAGATCCTCATTTTCTTGCTTTAAGATAAGGCTGTGGTACACACGTGAAATCTGCTGTGCAAAAGAAATGGTAGGAAGCACCAATTAATTGCAACAAATTATTTTAATGCAGATCATTGCTACTAAATGCTTCAGACAACTTAACTGAATTTCCACTTTGCCTTTTTGGTTGCTCTTTCCAACTGATTGAGCTCCACAAGTGAGAATGTTTGCATTGTCAAAGTTTTTGTCACTGTCAGCATTTTGTTGAGAGCACTATGCCCCATTTCAGATTTCAGTATATTTTCCAGAAGAGTTAAAAAAATTGAGGGTGCATGTCATTCTGCCAGTCATTCTCATCTTATTAAGCTTTTGTCACAGCCTGACAATACCAAAAGACTTGAATGCATTTTACTGTTTTGCAAGCAGACTGCTTTCTCTCTTGTCATAAATGATGGAAAATGTGATCCTGGGGTCAACAAGGGAAATTGTAAAAATGAGCCTTCCTTACTTACAAGTGTTTATTCAGTCTCTGACTTGGAGTTTAAAGGCAGGATCTTCCATGCTCTAAAAATAGCAAAAATCTGTTTTAATCCAAAATTTCAATTTTTGGATGGGAAAAGAGCACCTAGATTAAATAATCTGAAAACTGAGCAAGAAACCAAGCATCATCCCAGTTCCCAAGTTCCTTGAATTACTGAACAATACAGAAATTAATTCTCAAGATGAATCCCAAATCACATATCAAGTATTCAGCCACCAGGCTGGACTGCAAGCTTCTGATATGCAAGGCAGCTCTTGAAGCTCCCAGAGAGAAATATTTAACTGGCAAAATGTGTGCTTGCTCTGAACTGCCTGTAACACATGACCTGGCATGTGCTTTGACAGCAAGTTATTCAAGAAAGATGACAATACAACAGAGTTACAAAAACAAAATACAGCAGTGCTAGGAGAAGCCTTTGGAAACACAATTTGTGATGTAAAGCCATAAATCTTTAACATTTGACCTAAAGACTTGAAGCTTTTAGAAGCAGCAGCCTCACTGCTAAGGTTAGAAGACATTCCCATACTCTATTATGGCAACTAAATAAATATTTACCATGGCTCTTTTCAAAAGGCTGGGTTAGCAGACTGAGTAAGACCATGAGAGTGCTCTGGGTCCTCTTTTAAACACTAGAATAATTGACTTGAGGCAAGCCAAGCTTTTAGCTCTCTTATTTGTAAAATCAGTAAATTATGGAGTTCTGGGTTTTGAGAAGAGCTGACTTAAAAAGCCATTTCACTCTGCTGCCTCCCTGCTCCCAGCACACAGGCAGCTGGGATGCTCATTAGAAGTCTCCTCAACAGCACTTTAAAGGAAAAAAAAACTTCAGCAAACCAAAGTCCCAGCAAATTTCTGAAAGATGAGCACTTCAGTCACACTCTCCAGACAGTGACATGTTTTTACATCACCCCTACCCTCTACTGTACTGCTCTGAAGATAAAAATGGACTCTTCTCAAAACAGGAATATAGCAGAAGATTCAACACCAGTTCCTAGGCCAGCATTAATTGTCACTTCAAACAAATATATATTATATATATATAATATATATGCAAGACATACATATCCACATCCAGATAAATCTGAGCAAAGACACACACCATTCTCAGGATGAAAACAAGAAATGTCTTCTCTTTGAATGAAAGTCTGTACAACATTTTGATTTTGAGATATAAATAGTTTTTAAGCTGTACATTTCAGAGCAACATAGTGTAGGATGATCACATTTGTCCAAATCTTCATGGCAAAAGATATTTACAGAGGCCTCTTGAACTATTGACAGAAAATTCACAGCTTAACTTCCACAAATACTAAAATGGATCAGTCAATAACTGTTTTCTATGAAACTATAAACTTATTTGTATAAATAAGATATGAAATCACAGAAGGTGGTGCACAGAAATGCCAGAACTGATTGGTCTGCAGAGCCAAACAGCAAAATAAGCCACAGCACCTGAAATTGTTTCTTCAATTCAGACACTTCTTTTTTCTCCACCCCAAAGACATTCTGTCTTTTTCAAGTGACTGCCTTTTTGTCAGATTCCAGAGCAGACCCTTCAGCCCTGAGTTTGCTTTGTCCACCAGCCTTTAATTATGAGGTGAAAGAAGAAATAAAGCAGAGAAAATGAGTAATTTGAATACAAGTTCCAAAACCTAACAGCTTCTACAGTTTGTGCCAATATTTATTCAGAAAGCCATAATTTTATACAAAGCAAATTCTGATGATTTTGAATTCTGTAAGTGTTAAATAAAGTATTTTCTACTCGAAACACTGCAGAGTTAAAGGTGCCAAACAAACTGTGGGGCATGAGAGGTGTTACAAAGCTAGAATAAAGGGAAATGTATCCATTTTTACATGGCTACAAGCAGTAAATACTTTATGAACACAAAATAAAACCTTGTGGCCATGCTCCGAACTTCAAAAAACTTAAACATTATGTAATAAAAAGCACAAAGCTCAAGAGAGTTGCTCATCTGAAAAATATGAAAAAAACCCTTTCAAAACAACATATTTATTCCAGCACATCTTGGAGAGGCAGAAGAGCCCACGTTCCCTCTCTGTGACACTGTGTGCAGCCCTTCCAAGGGAATGTTTATGCCAGGCCCAGCACAGCCATGAGGCACTGCAGGGGCACCCACAGAGAGCTGTCTTCATCACAAGACACCTGAACTTTCCTCTCTCAGTAAAAATAAAGAAGGAGCACTTGCATGTCAGTGTTTTTTCCTGATCTAAAGGCCAGAGTGCTGGTTTTTCAGGTGCAGCACAGGTAAGTGTGAGACTGCCACCCCTTCTGTTCCTGAGCCCTGCTGGTTCCTGCACCTGAAAAACCAGCACTCTGGCCTTTAGATCAGGAAAAAATACTGACATACAAGTGTTGCTTCTTTATCTATACTGAGAGAGCAAAGTTCAGGTGTCTTGTCTCCTGTGGTTTGTGGGGCTCCTTCTCAGCCTGAGGAAGGCACCTCAGGAAGATCTGACTGTCCATTCTCCTATTTTTAGGCTCTCACAAAACAACTTGACTCTAGTTCATCTCTCAAGTTAACAAGAATGCCTTTTGGGGGCTGTGACATTCCTCCTTCCCCAAGTTCCATCACAAACCCACTGCCAAGAAAACAACAAGAACGTTCAAGAAAAACTTACAGGTGCAGGCTGGTGAGTGCAAGTGCACCCCTGAGACCACAAATCCCCTCCCACGTGTCCCAGGAAGGATCCAGGAGCTGCCCAGGCTTTGAGCTGTCCTCTGGCTGTCATTTTTCACAACTCTGTAGCAGATTATGCAGCTGGGGCAGGTATTTTAACATGTAGCATGAAATGAACATTTGTATGTCTGATACACATTTACCTTGCCTGCAGAACAATTCTCCAAGAAGTCATGGAAAAAATAGTGATGGAGAAGAAACCTTGACCCATGTGGCAAAGTCAACTTCAGGAGCTGAAATCTATAGATTTTAAAATACCCTAAGTTACAGACACTTGTAAACTGGCAACTGAAAGCCAAAAATAATTACAAAAAATCCCCCCAGCTTTTGCCTCACATTCACAATAGGAAAGAAAGTTTTTAAATTATAGCTGTTCCCATTTCATTTGAAACACCAGCTTGAATGGACAATCATCTCTCACTCATTATCAGCAAGAGAAACCCAGGAAGCCACATCCATCTGCTGCAGAGAGATGGAGGATGGGACTGTGCTCCTCTACAGTGGCTACATTCATGACAGGTTTTGGTTTTAAGAAAAGCAGAGTTTACCTTGCTTTAGAAACTGATACTGATTTTCAATTATTTCACTTGTTCAGTAATTTTTTATCCATAGTTCAGATATTCACATGCAGCACAATCACTGAATACTGGCTGCTTATTTTCCAATATATTTTCAAACTTCTATTGTGATTATTTGATTGAAAATGTACACCAACTCTTTTAGTCAGCAGAACACAAAAAAAATTCAATGTGTTATCTGTGCAATACAATTTAGTGACTATTGACTGAACTTATAACCCCCTCAGTAAGCAGTGCTTGCTGCTGGAAGCAACAATATTCATTACATGGATTCCTATTTCCTCCTGTGTTCCACAGATCTCACTCTGTTTGGGTGTTTAAATACTTTCTAATGAAAGCACCCCAAGTTAGCTCTCTGTGCAGACAGACCAGTATTGAACTGCAGAAACTGAACTCCAGGGGGAAAACCCAATTATGTAACATTTGATCTAGTAAATCTAATTCCCACTTATTTAAATGCTGTTGCTTTGGTATATCACCTGTTTACTTTAATTTCTCCTAAGAATTATTAGTGTATGCATGAACCTTCCAGCTGCCCCAGCAGTTGTGCAGGAATACTTTAGAAAATAGCATTATTCCACAGCATTTCCATCATCCCCTCTGGGGGGACTGAGCAGAACTCCCTGATAACCTGTGCTGGTTTATCTTTTCCACCATGTTTCTGTACAACTCTGCTTCTCACTCGGCAAATTTGGCTTCCAAAGCTCTGTCTGTTGCTATCTCTATTGTTCAGGAACAGCACTGTTGATTTACACTGATAAACAAAGATAATGTACAACCATAAGCAATGAAGTCGATTTGCAAAGGATTCAGTGGGAAAAAAGCCACCAATGTTACCACTATCAAGTACTACAGAGAAAAATTACAGCCTTGTGGAAAAAAAAAAGATGATGAGAGGTGAGGACTGGGCACCTTTTTAAATGCAGCACTTCTTGCTGTTTACAGCATTATGCAATGCAGTATGATTTGCAGTTGTGTATGTAAAGAATGCATTTGCTGAATGCCCTTGTGATGCTGATGGCAACACCATCAGAAGGGAACCTGATTCAGCTTCCCTCTTTGAAAGCAACAATCAAACACTTCCCACACTCCAACAAGCAGAACAACAGAGAAATATGCAGAACACAGGAGAACTCACCATGACTAAAGCTCCAGTGAGGCTGAGGAATCTCCATCTACACCACTCTGCAATCTCTCCTTCATGCTGCTGCAGGAGGTTTTTCATGGCAACTGTTACTAACAGTGTCTCTCTCTCTCTCCCAGCTGCTAAAACAGGTACTTGATGTACCAGAGTGCAGCACTCCTCCTGATGCACCAGTTACTGAGCACCTCACTAAAGGAACCACCTGGGGAAGGGATCTGCTGCTGCTCTGGGAGGATAAGTGGGTTAACTTGTAAGGAACCACAACCCAGCACCCTGCCTGCCAACAGCTTCATGGAGCAGGGTGCCAGTGAGGATATGGCACAGGACTGCCAGAATCACAGGTAAATGAGACACAGGGGAAGCTCTGAGCTCTGCTTCTGCTGACATTTTCTCTCACAGGGATGCTGCCTTTGCTGCACATGAAATACTTACCAGGCAAAACTGAGAGGAGCAGGAGCCTCAGTGAGCTTTGCCCTAACATGCCTTCGTTTTCTGTGCTTCCCAAAGAAACTTCTCTAGCCAAAAACACTGTCCTTAAACCTGAACCTGTCTCACTTGATTCAAGGCCTGCAATAACGCTTTCCAATTTTTGTTGTTCCAACTTAAAGCTAAGTTATTGACAACTTCATTAGCACCAGTGCAGGTTTGAGACTTATTGCTAATAATCTGATATTCCAAATTTAAACATTAAAAAAAATCACAGCATGAAAATACAATTTTACATATATCAACTCTAAAATAGTCAGCATTTTTGCGTTGGATGTGTGTTTAACACCAAGTTCAGTGAATTCTTCCAGTGACTACAACATAGCAGAAGCTGTTGCACAATCACAGCATGTGTAAATGATCACACTGGCAGCTCTCATGTGCCCCCCACTCTCTACATCTTTACTAGGAGCTGCCTCTAAAAACTGAGAATGTCTACAGTTTACAGAACAAAAGCCATTAAATAAACTAGCTCCTCCAAAGATCATTCCAAATGGCAGGAGTCACCCTCCTTAACCATATAGTTACAGCCTTAGAAGTCTCAGACTGGGGAATATTGTGCAACCTGTTTTTAAGGAAAACTACCCAATCTGGATAAAGAAGGCCCAAAAGGACAATTAGCAAGGTTTAAAGCAAATGGAAAAACAATTACACAACATGACTTACTCCCCCGTGGAAAACTCCTGGACTAATATTTATTCTCTCTGAGCTTGTATATATCTGCATTAAACTTTAAACTTTATTAAAGCAACATGGATGTCATGCTGAGCCTTTACAGAGAGAATCAGTGATTTTAACAGGATGCCAAACAGGATGAAAGGGTGCTCTGCAGAAAGCTACTCAGGGCTAAAACAAGGTAGAGAGAAAGGCAGAACTGGGGGGAAGAAAGAGGTGCAAAAAGACTTAACAGTTACCCAAGGACAACTTCAGCTCCAGAGGCACTGAAATTTCAAGTGTCTCTATTACCTTCACACACGTTTCTGAACGTCCTGGCCAATTTGGGGGAAGATGATGGACTTTTAAAAACTGTTCTTCCTTCTTGCTGCACCACAGAAGCCCCAAGAAAGGACACCAACAAGCATAAAAGCAGAACAATGACACTCACTAAGAGGAAATTTGGCAGCTGAGACAACAATAAGAGCATCTGTGATACGTACAGAGACTTATGCTAAGAGGGAATATACATGAAGCCAGCATGGAAGGATGTCTATATTTGTTCATGTTTATACTGTAAGATTTAAATGTCTTTTAAATGTGTTTGAAGGCTTTTCTGACAGCAAGACCCTGGGAGCTGGAAGACTGGATATAAATATATACATGCAGAACTTCCATCTCCTGCATTACAGACTGTCTTCCTCCTCTGGGGAGCTTTGAGGAGAGGCCTGTGTAAATACAGGCATGCATCCAAGAGGGAACATTTTAGGATTGAGATCAGTTTTACAAAAACATGGAAGGTCAAACTGTGAACACTAAACAGCTTCCTACAGAACCTGTAGCCAACAATACAATAACCCAAATCTGCTTGAACACCAATAACGTTGCTTTGGCAAATTCTGTGCTAGTAGCAGGATTTTCTGAAATAGCACTAACTTTATCAAGTCAGTGATCTTACTTTTTAGCAGCACACTGAACTGGCATCTCAGACAAGATGTTACTAAAACAAGTATTGCTAGAAGCCTACAATGTTTAGCCTGGCATGATTTTTATCCATTTGTTTACTGTGATTTCAAAAACTTTGCTAAAAATGTCTCCTGCAGTCAACAGTGACTGCATTAAGACAGTTGAGCATTTTTCAGCATTTATATTTAAGCACATGTAAGGCTTTTTAACTGAAATATTACTCTTAAGGAAAAGATGGGATAAAGTCTACAAATGGAAAGATTTTAAAATGTCTTTCCCAGACAATATTTATATTTTTTTACTTTTCATTTTTATGTAGATAAAATACTTTCCTCCCCCCATTTCTCCAAAACCAAAGACTTAAAAAAGGAAATCCATTACAGATTGATTACAAAACACTTCTCTAAAAGGTAAGGCTCAAAACTGAGTTTGTCTTCATCCTGCACAGCCATATGTGATTACTAGGAGGAGATAAATGATGCCTGAGGATCCCAGGGGTTCTGAAATCCTGTTGTTCTTGTTGTCATCTGAACAGACAAACTCAAAAACATTTGTGGTAAATCCATTTTGTAACTTGGTGAGCTAACATGATAACTTTTATAATAGCTGAATGCATCCCAAAGAAATTCAATTCAAAGAAGGTGACCTCAGAGTTACACCCACTGTGTAGTTTTCCTCTATCCACATTTTGCACTATCAGGCAATCTCAAATCAACCCAGTCCACTTAAAGAGATATGGGAAAAGAAATTGCTTGAGTCACTCAGCTACTCAGGCAAAAGGAAAACTGCAAATTTCTTACACAGTTGATAATTTCTGCTTTTGATTTGGAAAACACAGAGCCCACAGCACTAAACCACAATTTATGGAAATTGGAGCTCAAATGTTGGACAACTAGTTAGAATTATTACCAAGTAAAAACAAGCCATTTATCCTTGTCACTGATGTTGTAGAGATTCTAAAGCTGTCACGTTCTCCCCAGTGTACACTGTTCACTTGTTCCACTTCATCCTGCTTTAAAACAGTGAAAGTCAACTAGCAAACTCCAGTTTGCAGCCTGTATTTTTCCACTCTAGATTTAAAACTGTACGGAAATGGAAATTCTGCATTATTGTGCTGAACCATATGAAACAATGCAAGTATTTCAGCCTTAGGCCAATGTAAATCCCAGTGCAACTCCTGGTCCTCACACAGGAGCTGTGTGGGAGCACAGGAAGGTGGGAAGACTGGTAATGCCAAGGAAGGCTCTGCAGACAAGGTCCCTGCAGTAATGCACTCACAGAACGTGCTCCATCCACCCCTGCATGGAGAACCCAAAGCCTTTTCCCGTGGGTCTGGGGCTACACAGCTCCTCCTCCAAAATCCACGGGGCTTTACATACATAGAGAGTGGAATTTCCCTCACTGGTGATTTTTGGCTGCCACTAACAGCCAGTAAATTCTATATATGGCTGCAAATAACTTGACATTCTCTCTTTCAACTTTGCTTCAATTATTAAACCAAAACATGTTCTACAAGTTATTATTTTTGTACTCAAAGTAGGTTAAAAACATCTGGAGGTGTTAATAGCAGAAAGATAAAAAAGTTACAATTTTAGTTCCCCTGTCAGTCGTTTCCTTTCACACCACAGGTACTCCACAACCTCCTCAGCGCTTTCCACCAGCTCAGCACCATCTCCCCGTCAGAGCCGAGGCATTTGCATTTCAATGCGCTGCCCGTACCCGAATGTCAGCTCTGACACACCGACTGCACGGGAGGGAGCAGCTCGGCAGGATTCCCGGCAGGATTCCTCGGCAGGACTCCGGCAGCTGCAGCAGCACAGCAAGGGGACAGCGCGGGGCCGGCAGGGGACAGCGCGCTCACCTCGGAGCGCACCTGGCAATCCTTGGGGGCTCTGCCAGAGGGGCTCCAACAGCCTCACAATCAAAAAATAAAAGAGAAAGGACTATTAACGCTGCCTGAAACACAAGCTCATCAGAGAGCAATCAGAACGGGAGAAGCAGTGACAAGGTGGAAAGCTGCAGATCCCTTCAGAGAGAAGGGCAAAGCAAACATGGGCCACTAGCAGGGATGGGATAGGGTGATCCTAAATCGGGCTGAGAGGCAGCTGGAGGGAAAAGGGAGCCTAAGACCAAAGACTAAACAGGAAAAGGAAAAGGAAAGGAGACACGCAGGAGTGTAAATTCAGCAACAGGGTAGAGAAAACATGTTACAAGTTAACTTCGAGTAAGTTTTTTACATAGTATTTTTCCTAGCACAATACAGAACAGTATCACTAGCACGACTGTAACTGTCAATATTATGACTCTTATCAATAGATTACAAGAGTTATCATAGTATTTTACTATCCTCTTTAGGAAAAATAAATTAGTCAACATTTAGAAGTCATTTAGCCAAAGAGCAACCTCCCCTTTATTTTTCTTTAAATGACTGATTCCAACCAATTCCTTTACTTGGGAAGTAAACAGGAAATGATACATATATTAGTAAACATGCCTGGAAATGGATTTTCTGAAGAGCTGAAAAGTCAGAAACACAAATTACCCAAGAAGTGGAAATGGTATTTTGTCTCTGCTCTCTTTCACTGAAAGAGCCATAAGACTTGCAGATACATAGGAAATGCTGTTCCTCCAAACAAACTGTATGCTCTAAAGTAGAAGGAAATGCAAACATTGCATCCATTATGAACTGCAGCTGAGTGAAAGTGCCTACCTGCAGCCAGGCCAGGCAGCAAAGCCTGCTGGCTCCTTGTTTTGCAGCTGGTACCTCCTGCCCAGGCTCAGGAATCACCTGAGCCCCACCTGCCACTGCTCAGGTGAGGAAGGTGTAGTTGAGCCAAAGAAGTCTGTCCAAAAAGGTAATTCAGGAAATCTGTGACTGAATTATCTACATGGGATATCCTAGCAGTACGGAAAAGCCATCAGGAAATGAATACATAAGATTAATCATGGAAAGTTACTCATGGAAAAACTGGTAATTCCTTCTTGCATAGTTCTGTATTTTAGAGAATAAAACAAACTTTGCCTGAAAACACACTGAGCAGTAACTCTGCCAGGAAGATGCTTCATCTGGATAAAACAACTTAGCTACTTTACAGACACAGCCTTTTAAGCCAGTATGAAGTTAGATTAAGAACTCTAACAAGTCTAAACAACCAAATAAAATCTCCAACTATTTGCCACTCTTGCTACACCGCTTGATTCAAACTGTCTACAGGAGATTGTAAGTCAAGCAAAAGTCACACAGAAGGAAGTAGATCCAGCCTGTCACAAAGGCAGTTGTTCAGCTGGCAATTTAAAGCAAGTTAAAGTAAACTTTCTAACTATAGAACCTAATTATTGGAATTCCAGAAAGTCTTGGTTCCTAAAACAACTGCGTGTTCTTTCCTTCATGCCCATATATCTCCAAATGTTATTTTTTCTGTAAATACCTGGGAATAAAATGTTTTAGCAGACATCAGACAGCCTTTAAGCCACAGCGAGTAAGGGGAAAATCTTTGGAGGTACTTACAAAGCAGTTAAAGAAGAATGAGCTCTACAAAAGTAAATGGCAAAGACCTAAAGTAAACAGAAATTATGCTATCTGAGAAGGAGCCCCTATAAAATCCGAGGTCAGAGATCCACCAGACGACATTCCCCCTTGCCCCGTGCTCACCTCGGAGCAGCCATTCTGCATCAGGTATCAGCTGCTCCACAAGTAGCAGACAACTGCAAAGTATTCACATCGTTTCACTTGCTGTCCCACGCGAATCTCAGCTTTCCCAGCCCAGCCTCAACTTCACCCTCAATAAAAACTGGCACACAGACCGACCCACCTACAAATCCAAAACAACCTTCGAGAGAAAGGACCGAGAGGACGGAATGCAGCTACACACGTACGCGCTAACACGTAAAGCCTTTCAAGTCAGTAATTCGTAATAATAACAGAGCAGGGACAGAGCCCCGGCAGGAGCAGCATCCACCCGGCACCCACAGCAGCTCTACCCCAGGAATTTCCTCGAAGGTGTCAGCGCGGCGGCAGGCGCTCCCCAGCGGGGCGCGGGACGGCGCCGCACGCTCCCAGCCGCGCTGCGGGCTCGGCCAGCGCCCGGGGCCGCCGGCGAGCACCCGGGGGCCCCGCGCCGCGCCCGGGGGCGAGGGCGCCGCTCGGCCCCGTGGGGGCCCCGGCGCGGCTGCCGGCGCCAGACGGGCTCTGCGGGCGCCGCTGCGACCGGGACCGCGGCGGGGCGAGGGGAGCCGGGGGACCCGAGGGGAGGGAGTGACGGGCAGGCGGCGGCTGCGCCCCGCCGGAGCCCGGCCCGCTGCCCCCGCCGCGGCCCCGCTGAGGAAAGCTGACCGCCGCCGCCGCCCCCCGGCCTCCCCTCACCCCGGTCACCCCCCTCCCGTCCCTCATCCCCCACCCGTCCCTCACCTGGCAGGGGCTCCCCGGCCCCGCGGCGCCTCCTGCGGGGAGGCGGCGGCTGCGCCCCGGAGGTTCCGTGCGGGCTCGGGCTGGGGCTGGGGCTCCGTTCCCGCCGGGCCCCGGCGAGGACGCGGCTCCCGGGACGGGGCTGCGACCGCCGCGCCCGCGCGCAACAACCAACTCCGGGTGCCGCCCCCCGCGCGCGCACCGCGGCGGGAAGCCCCGCCCCTCGCTCGCTCATTGGCTGCCGGCGGCGAGCGGGCGTGGCGCCACCGCGGGGCGGTGCGAGGCCTTCGGGCGGCCCGGAGAACGCCGGGAGAAGACTACAACTCCCGGCGTGCACCGCGCGCGGGCCTTTAAATGCGTTCCGTCAGTTCGCGCGCGCGCGCGTGTGCAGAAAGCATGTGCTTCCGCCTGCGGTGGTGAAGTAGTCCCGTTGCGTGGTTTGAATTCCAGCCCCGCGCTGGGCCGCTGAGGGGAGCGGTACGGCGGACGGCGAGCACGGAGTGCTCCTGACTTGACTGGGCCTTTTGCCGGGGGACTCTTTTGGGGGAGGCAAGAGGGCCGCGCTGAGGCGGGAGCGGAGAGATCCCAGCAGGCGGGGCTGTAAGGTGGCCGTGCGCGTGCGGGAGGCGCGGCGGCTGCGCGGGCCGAGGGGACCCGGCTGAGGGGACGCGGCCACCCCCGGCGACCCCGGCCCTGGCCGAGAGCCGCCGGCAGGTCAGTAGGGACGGGCCCGCCGCCCTTCCTCGGCCGCGGCGGCCAAGGAGCCGGCGGGCGGCCGCGGGTGCCGTGGCCCGCCGTCAGGGGGGCTGGGGGAGCCGCCGGAGCTCACGGGGGGTGAGGGGGAAGAACCGGATGAGGGTCCAAGTGCTTGGCTTTCGGTGTTCTCCATTATATATTTTTCCACGGTTCTCTCAGAGCGATATTTCATGGCTCTTTAGTTCTATTTATTTGTCCTTTCTGTAGGTCCAATTAACGTTCCCTTGTCAAGCAGGTGATTTATTATGGCGGGGGTTTCCGATACTTCTCTCCAGGTTTCCACATTCACTTCTCCGTTCCTGGGGGACCAAGTCTCTTATTCCGAGGTGGTAGAAAGAAGCCCCGACCCTGGGGTTGGAGACACCGGGGCCTCGTGCCTTGCGAGGCGCCATTCATTCCAGTCCTCTGGAAAACCAGCGCTAGGGCGAGAAGGAGCAAGGGCAGGGGACATAGAAATAAAAAAGCTCCTGCTCTCTAGAGTAGCAGCCTCCAGCTTTTTTGGCTGTCAATAAAGAACACTTTTTATCATGCATCTCTCATGTATGTAAATTTATTGCTTTATCAGTTATCTGCACGTAGTACTGTATGGATATAGACGTTATGAAACAGACACAGAAATTGAGAGAGATAAGACAAAAGTGAAATAGACAGTAGTTTAAGACATTGATTCATAAAGCTGCAAATAATGTAGCTTTTTTGTATGCCTTGCATGTGACCCCCTTGACCACTCTTAGAGCACATGTATGTTGTTCTGAAGTGACCATTCTTAACTTCTGAAGAGTATAAGCATAAACTGCTGATGAAAACAAAGAACTTAATTTTCATAGCTTTTCTTTTTTAATCCTGGCCACATGTGTAGGGACACAACCTATTTGAAGGTAGTGAAATGATAGTGAAATGCTGTTTTACTCTTGGCTTTTTTCACACCTGTATCATATGCCTGTTAGAAGGGATGAGATATTAATTATTTCTAGAACTATATCACTTGGTGGCAGATACTGTAACTTCAGAGTTCAGGAAATTGAGGGAAACTGGTAATTTAAATAGAAATTGAGAAGTTTGGCTTAGAAATGGTGCCTAAAGTATTTGGGTTAGTCTTTGAAATCCTAAGTTAACTCTTACATAGGATCCTAGCAAAATGTTAGAAAAATGAGAGATTGTGTGATCTGACCACACTGTCCTGGTTATAAATAGATTTTTGCTCCTTTGGTTGCCCCTGGTGAGGCACACGGAGGGTATGTGGTGATGACCTTTCATGGCTCAGAAAAGGGAGGAGAGAATTGTGTTCTGTTAGTACCTGATCAGGATTTGAGTCCAGCTCCTGTACCTGACTGTTAGAAGGTGCCTGTAACAGTTTCTGGTGCTGTGCAATAAAGGAACCTCAAGGAGAGAGATCCTCACTGTTTACACTGTGAGCTCTGGCAGGGGATTTCCCTGGCCCAGCTCAGGCCTGCAGGGCATGGCCAGCCCTGCCCCAGGGCTGAGGAGCTGAGCTGCTGATGCCAGCCCTGACTGTGAGCTCTGCCTTTGCTTGTGTGGCATCACAGTGTTACTGTCAGGGCACAGGAATGGAGAAAATTGTGCATGGATGTGTTGGGGCTGGCTTTGTAACCTTTGCTGGTGTCTGTTCCCAGTGAAGGTCAATGAAGGGTCACTCAGGATCCAGGTGTGTCTCCTCACCTGCCACAGCAGCTCAGCCCTCCATGCTAATTGCTGCTCCCTGACTAAATAGGAATTGTTTTAGGAGCAGTTATTCAGTGGGATTTTTCTCATCCAAGTTTCTGAATTCTTGCTGTACTTCTTGCCCTCTCCAGGCTGTAGGTGAAAAATATAAGTATTCCTGCTCAGCATGGCTGCGGTGCACACAGAGCTGTGCTTGGATTTTTTGAGTGTTGTGGCATGTGCTGTGAGGAATTGTTAGAGAATAAAATAATGGAGACACTCTGGAGAGTGATCTTTGGGAGAGATGGGTGACTCAAGGGAGCAGGCCTTTGCAATTTTGAGGGCAGTAGGTGAATACAGAAAAGTTGTCTTTTTTTTTTTCCCAGTTGTTCATGTACCTTTTAATAAAATGCTGTTTCAATCTATAATGTGAGTGGCTTGGGAGTCCCAAAATGAAGTTGCTTTCTGCATTCCTTCTAGCTTTTTTGTTTTTTTACTTCAATGATTTCCCTTAGAAAGAGAGGGAAAATCTTTCTTGTATTCATGGAAGCTGTAAAGCTTCTGCTGTTTTTAAGACAAGAAGAGCGATCAATAAACACCCTTCCACACTAAGTGTTCACAAGCTATGAATTACCAAGTGTAGATGGTTTTCAGAAGCCCCTGGTTTTTCCAGAGGATTGGTTTATGGAAGCAGGTAAGGCTGGTTGATGGCTCTTTGCAATACACAGTCAAGTTAAAGCTTTATTGCTGCAGGTCAGCTCCATGGCAGGATGGGCAGTGTTGGCCAAATTGTGGGGCTGTGGCTCCTTCCTGTCCAGTGCCATCACCTGCACTGCTGCCTCTGATGGCAGCTGTTGGCTCTCTGGAGTTGGACTCCATGGTCCTTGTGGGTCCCTTCCAAATCATCTTATTCTGTACTCTGTGGTGCAAACCTGTAGTGTGATACTGGACCTGGAATGGTGAGGGCAGAGCAGCCAGATGTGGCTTTGTGCATGCACTGCCAGTGGGACGGGTCTGGTGATAAAGCATTTCATTACCAGACTAGTCTGTTTTAATCTCTTGCATAATGGGATTGTTGGGATGTCTATGGTAAAGCTATTTGTATGCACATTAATCCCACAGATGACTAATTCTTGTTAAAGGAGTAACTTGCATTGTTCATAGCTGTAAGGGGCAAAGCTGAGACTGACATTTGATTTCTGAAGGTTTACTTGGTACCACTTTGACAAGGACAGCTTTTGATGAATTGCAGCTACACCTACTTTTGAGTATGTTTATTTGTGAGAAATCTTCATTCTGTGTTACAGGGAAACAAAACCATTTAACTGTGGAATACCTTCCCAGCTTCTTCCAAGTTCTAAGTTTTTTAGGAAATATTTTTTGTTCTGATGTACTTGGAAAAAACCCCATGGGCTAGAGTGTTTTAACAGCAAATATGTTAAAAACAACCTGTGCTGTGTTGCTTTCATTAATGATTTTAATCCTAGAAACAAATAATCCTGCACTATTTTGCAGGAGACTGTGGCAAGAGCTGACTTTGGCTGTCTGATTTCAGTCTTTTGGAGCATGCATCTCTCCTGGCATACAGTGAATTGCAAAATAAACCTTATATTTCACTATTTCTGAAATTCCTGGGACTTGGATTGTTTAGACTGTTTCTTTATGTAAAAGGGAATGGAAATCTGAGACATTGGAATGTGCCTTTTGTGCATCATGGCTGGGATGGGTAATGAGGTGAGCACTGGGCACCCTTAGCCTGCAGTTCAGGGTTCTGGGATAGCAAATGGCAAAGGATGGTTTGGTCACAAGATTGAGTGGCAGAAGGCTTTGTGGCTGACAAGAGAAATGTGTGAAGTGCACAAGAGGGTGAGGGTAGTCAGTGTTGGTTATTAGTTGACTTCAAGAGGCTTAAGGCTGACAGGATTTATTTCTGGATCCTTTTTTCCATTTTTTTTCTTCCCCTAACAAGTGCAAAACACAGAGGATTTCTCAGCAATTTAGTGAATTAACAGGGGAAAAGTCTACTTTTGTTTTATTATTGTGTTCAAATATGAAAAGATGATAAATTCATAGCTTTAATTATATGCTGGTGTCTGAGGGATTGTTTGCAGCCAAAAGAAATTCAGCAGTTTTCAACTGCCCTTCAAAATGTCATCTGTAGAACTTGCCAGGCTTTGTTTGGAGGGGTTCTCAATCTTAACCAAATGGTGGTTAAAGCAGGTCTGACTTGGCTGTGTCTGTTCTGTACTTCCTTTTATTTCAGGTAAGTAGTATGGCATGAATTAATGGGGTTTTTGTGAATTTTTGTGTTTGTTACTCAAGAAATAAACTATTCGTTCCTCTTGGCTGCTGTTTTGAAGCCTTGGATATAAGGTGGATATAAGTATTTCTTCTTAACTTTGGAGTATTGTTTGCTGAAATCCAGTAATTTGCAAAACATTTAGTAATGGAAATGTGTAAGAATAGGCTAAATAATCTCAGGCTGGTGTCCAGGCCATAATTATATGTTCAGAAAGGCAGAGTTTCTGATGTAACAGAATGATGTCCCATACCAGTACAGAGGATGTGCTGTGCCTGACAATATATGGGAGGTGTCAGTCTCCATAGCTGGGAAAGCAGTGGAGAGAGAGCTGTGGCAGAACAAGTCCTGGTAATAGCATGAGACTGTACAGGACAGAAAACAGATCAACACGGAGCAACCTGCTGGAAACTGCAAACTGTGAATCTTCTGTCACACTTCCAAATCTGGAGTTTGCTAACATTGCATTTCTGCCAGGAAAGCTGGGGAGCCAGGAGGGTGTTCCCAGTGTGGGATAGTGGAACCTGGAGGTGAGAGAAGAAAGCTTGGAGTACAAGCTTTAGTTTGTCATTTAGGGGTGTTGTTTCCTTGCTTGTATTCTACCCTGGCTATGGTGCTGCTCTTCTGCCCCAGTTTTCCCCATCTTGCTTTAGGAACAATCTGCCTTGGTTGGATTTTCTCTTATCCAGGACATTTACAAAGGCACCTTCTGATATCTAAAGGATAAAAAAGTAAGACTTACTGTAGTAGGATATTCAGTTTAATGCTACCATCTCTTTAAATATACAAGCATCTTGTTGGAATATCTCAATCACAAATTCTGTGGGATTTCTAGAGCAGAGGAACAAATGTTCAGATCTCCAAAAGTCCTGAAATATTGGCATATTGGAATGCATTTTTTTCCAGCCCTAACATCTAGTCAGTAACTATCATAGGTAACCTCCTAAAACCTTTTGGAGTAGAGTGCTGGCTCTGGGTGCATTTACTGCAGTATGTTGTAGCTGCTATTGCACATGACTCATGCTGCTGCTGAAATGAAGTTGAGATAACCAATATTTGACTAAATCCTCACTGTTTCAATATGTGGGAAACATGACAGAATAGACTCCAACTCCTCTTTATTGAGCTTAAGATAAGAAATTGCTGCAATTCATGTAAGATATGACAAGCCAGTATAATAAATAATAATAAGAAATTAATCAGAATTGTAGAATTGAAGTTCTTTTTCCAGACTTATGGGGAAGAATCTCATCTTTCATCAGGAGAATAAATGTTTGCTTTAGATTGGAAAGGAGGAAAAAAGTCATGTGAGTTTATGATATAACCCTAATTTTTTTTGGTAATCATATTTTGTCCCACTTAAGACTATTTTGGGGCCCTCTGTTACTGGAATAGCTTCAAATGTTCTTTGTTTCTGGCAGCAGTGGAATTTTAGGGAGAGCAGCCTGTGGAGTTACAGCACTGTACATCACTGACTCCTGGCTGTGTTACTCACATCCCTTTTTCTTCTGCCAGCTGCTTGTTGGATCCTTTGCTGAGCCATTTCACCCTTTCATTTGGCATAAACTAATTTGGTAAATGAACTAAATGCTCTTCTGTTTCTTCAGCAGGCTGAACCACCATGTGATTTGTCCAGGGAACAGGTGCCAGGCTGAAAGATGATGCTCTAGGAGTAGTTGGTAGCTCAGCAGGCTTAGGCTGCAGTGAAACCATAGCCTTAGGCAGTGGACAGCTGCTGTCTGCACCTTCCAGCACCTGGCTTGTCTTCATGCAGCCAGAGGATCCTTCTGGATGCTTCTCTTGATGTCTTGTGAGAACTGCAGCCCACTGCTGGCAGAAGGAATCCAAAAATGTTATCTTGGCTGATTGGAGGTGGCTCGTCAAGCTTGATAAGACTTTACCCCGCATGGCAGTGGGAGTTCCCATCCACATTCTTTTTCAATTAGCTCTGGTGTTTCTTTGAGCCTTTCCTTTCAGCTGTGCCTAGCTGGAGATACAGACCTTCCTCACTTTCCTGGGATTCTCCCAGAGGGAAGAGTTAGGGAGTTCAGTAGCTCTGTAAAATGTCCAATAAGCTGTAACTAGCTGAGAAAGGGGGAAAGGGCAAGACCTTCCTCTTTCAGCAGCAAGTTACTGCTTTGTAAACTGTCAAAATCTAGGTTGTATCAAAATATGCAAAGGTTGAGCATCAGAGAAATACAATTTTCAGGCCACCAGTATTTTGCTGGTTTCCCATTCTGTGTCAGTTGATAGCTGTGTATAAATGATGTGACATCACCAGGATTCTGTAAATTGTTCACTAATGCCAAACACGTACTTGTAATGTAGAAACACAAATAATTTTTCTTCAAACTCCGAATATAGGAAAAAGAAGGTGAGAGAAAAGCTTCTGAATCATATTAGTTTGATCCCTGCTTTCTAAATGTCAATTTCAAGTAACAGATAGTGCGTGATTCATACTGCTTGCTGATGGTTTTGAACAAAATGCCATCAATTTCAAACTCCTGGGTTATTTGTGGAGAGGTAATGTGACAAGTGCTTTTTCAGTAGTTGTGGTTGACTAACCTGGTTCAGCTTTTTGATTTTAAAGAATGTACTCAAGCAAACCAGACTTGTTATTGGTGCCATTAAAACAAGCACAGCTCTGGACAGGTGTGGGGTGGGAAAATCTTGGCAGCATTGACATGAGGAGGTTGTAGGGGGATACAGGATGGGTAAATGAAGGGGGTGTAGAATGTAATCTTACCCCCTAAAGAGTTGCAGCTGGGTTAATTATTGAAGATTAGGAGCAGGCCTGACTTTAACAGGCCACAGCTGTAGCCAATAAGAGGAGTGTTATAAAGGAGTGGATTGGCTGGTTGAAGGAAACTGGAGTCAGTTGGCTGCTGAGAGGACAAGGAAGAGTCAGTGCCTGGAGGAGCTGCCTACGAGAAACATCAAGGAGGTACAAAGCTCTAGCAATATGGAACCCTTGCAATATAATGGCAATAGAACTTCTGCAATGTAGCTATAACAGGAGGTGTTGGAGGTGACAGGATAATCCAGCTTGGGAGCATTAGCATTTAGTGAAGCTTGAGCAGCTAAGCCTTAGGTACAAATAAGAGTACAGGAGACTCTGAACAGGCAAGGTGGAACACGTGTGTGCTGCAGCTGGCACTGGCACTGCTGCAGCTGCTTTGGAATTCAGAAAGGGTTGCTAGCACACTGGAGAAAGATCACTTTGAACATGAGTTTAAGGCATATTTTAACTCCTAAAAATACAGGCAGGTGCAGCTTTAACTTCTTGAAATGATACGTTTATCAAATAACAGCTTAATCAGAGTTTATTGATGGAGGCTCTTAGCTTTTAGGGTCTAACCTGTGAAATCATAACAAAATCTCCAAGACAGCTGCAGTAAGAAGTTGTACAAATTCACTGTGTGCATAAGTGCCATGTGGGACAGCTGCTGTAGTGATGCTTCTTTCTTTAAAACCATGGTGAAGGTTTGAACTCCTCTGTGTTGCTGATTTTTAGCAGAGGGTAGTGCCTGGTGTTCAGTGGGTCACAGTGATCACACTCATCCCCTCTGGCCTGTTCTGTGGCTGTACTGCAGCTTTTTTTGTAAGGAAATAAGCTTTTCTAATTCCAGCCCAGGGAATTTTTGGAAAGTACAAAAACTTTGCAGGTATTTGTATTAAACTAACCCAAGTGATCTTTGTCTTGACATAAGATTGTTCTTCTGTTTACATTTGGATACAAAAGTGTGTAACATTATTAACTGCACATTAAACTTAGACTGTGAGACTTTATGTGAATTGTTTTGAATGTGTAGTGATGTGAAAATTTTCCAAATATCAAAGATACTTTTCTTACTTGAGAAATCTTTTCTGTTAATATTATTTTAACCTTAAAAAACTTAAAGTTCATTGCAAATATGAAAAGCTGTGAACTCTGTTACAGATGGCTTACTTCAGTTTTCTCTATTAGAAATACACTTTACATGTTTGGATTTTTTTTAGGCAAGTTATTTATATCATTTTATTGCCACTTGTAAAAACATGCATTCTGTCCCAAAGTCATTTCAACAAAGTATTTCTCAAGGGAATTACAGAGCAGACATTTATCAGGAAGGATTTGCAAGGCATGCAGAAAATAACTGATCACAAGGAACTTTTCAGCACGTTCTTCAAGTTTTTGTTCTCACATTGCTGTTACATGGAAAAGTACTATATTCAAATAACCACATACAAAGGGTTTGCATTTTTATAGTGAGGAAGAGTGGGAAGACAGATTTCAAATGCATACTAAAGGCTGGATACATTATAAAAAATATAGCCTTCAGATTTTATCTTCATGTCTTTATAGTATAGACTTCTGGGAATTACATTAGAAAAGTGTGTTTTCTCTATTGATACTATTTCTTTGTAGAGATTATTCCTTATTCACAAGTCTGAGCTCAGTAATGTTTGTCAGCTCAGTGTCTGTATTTTCCTGGAGACATTGGAGTGATGCTGTGTAAGTGCAGGGACCTGCTGCTCTCCTGCTCTGGTGCATGGTTGGGTGTTTTCAGTGACTGATCAGTAGAAGACTCTGGGCAAGTGATGGGTCAGGACTGTGGTAGTGCAGCAATACATTCTAACCTAGAAAGGTCAGTCCTGTAGATAAATTTTACTCAAATCAGTTGTCAGTCTGTAATAGGAAATGTGTCTGTCATATTTGTAGTTTTGAGACTTGAGTGTCTCTGCTTCTGATGCTTTGTATCATCTCAGGTCTGTGGATGTGTTTGTATACCATTGTAACTAAAAATACAGAAATTTGAGCAATTGGAGGTTTTGCAGATCAGATAAAGGAGTTTCCTGGCACTTGCTGTGACTTGAGACTGCTAAATAATTTAACATTTAAAAGGTGAATGAAGTGCAAAGAAGCACAACAGCATTGACAAAACCAGACAAGACTTAGAATGACAGTTTATTGAAAGAATAGAGAAGTGTCAAATCAGTGAAACAGTTGGCAATCAGTTGCTTTTTGGGTGTTGAATGTAGAGGGGGGTTACCAGTGTGTGAGCTCCTGCAGCAGTTACTGAGGTAGGGCTCGAGTATCACTGCAGGGATGGGTTCATGCTGCTGGTGGCAGGAGTGTTAGTTGGTGATTCATAATCCAGCTTTGGCACAGAATGTCTCTTCAATTTTTCATATAGTGCTGACTATTTCTTTTAGGATTTAAAGCCCTTTTGTCATGCAGATAACAATATATCCTCTGTCAGGCCAGAAATGAGAACTTCCTTTGCTCATAAGCAATGAAGGGCCTGATGTTACAGAATCTTCTTGGTCCCTCAGTCATCTGTCCCCATCATCATGTGAAAGTGTGTGCAGCTCATTTTGCTGTGCCTTCCACTTGAAGGACAGATTGAATGAGTAGCAAACACAGCAGCCCTGAGCTAAGCTCTCCATTTGAAGAAAAGAAAAAGAACTTGTTTAAAAATGCTACTGAATTAAACCTACTTGAAATCACTGGAAGTTGGGTTCTGTGAAGGGAGCTTAATGTGGGACTTCTCTTGGAAATGGCAGCTCATCATTGTTTTTACAGTTTGTTGAAATGGTTTCAGTTGGGGTAAATACTGCTTATTGTACTCAGAATTGAGAGTAAACCTGAGCTTAACTCAAAGGCTGAGGGAGTCTTTGATTAGGGTCAGTATTGGAAGGTCCTGGATTCCTTGCTAAGGTTGTTCTTGATGGATTTTCTGGTGAAAACCTTCTCTCGTTCCTGTGCTGTTTTATTCTCCTGTCCCTCCAGCTTTGTCAGGACTGGGGGAGGTGTTGTCTGACACACCTGTGTTCCTATGGCCCCTCCAAGGGCTTTTCCAACTGCTTTTGTCCTGTCTTCCATCCATCACTGTCTGTGTCCTGAAAATAAGCAGTGCTTGTTTCTTCAGCTCTTGGTAACCTTCCTAGCAAAAACCCAAAGCAGTTGAGGGCATTTGATGGTTTGAATCAGTGTTGGTCAGGATTTGAGTCAGACAGTGTAACATGGTGTCTGCCATAAAGATAATTTCACCTTGGTTTTGAGTCAGTGTTGGGATCAAACGACCTCTAGAAGCCACTTCTAGTCTAAACTTGGAATCACTAAATTTGAATGATGCAAGAGATGTATTCCTTGATTTCTGGAAGTAGGTTTAATTCAGTATAGCAGAAAATGTGGACCTTTCTCACATTGTTTCCATTTTTCCCCTTCAGCTGACAGAGAAATTGGTGGCTAGGCTTGTGCTTGGCTGGGTGGATCTTAATCAGCAAAACTAGTTGGCATCTTCAGATTTTTTGTATGCTGAGGGGATGCTTGTGTATAAAATGTGTAACTATTGGGTGATGTCACAAGTGTTATTGAGAAAGGCATTTTAAATAGGAACACAAATGAGTTTATGCTGATTGAGACATGGATACTTGAGTAGAAGAAAATTTAATCATGAAGTGAGTGAGTGTTTTTGCTTCCTGTTAATTGAACTGTTAGCTGTAAATGAAATACACTTCCATTGTCAAAAGCCACGATTTTTACAAACTGAAATTTCAGACAGGATTTCCTGTTCAGCTTGGTTACTTGGCACAGTTTCAATAATAAACTGCTTGTTTCCTACCTGCTAAACTCCAAGACCTGGGCTTGCTGTGCTGTGGATGGGAGGTGGGAAGTAGAGACTGGTGCAGTGTCTTCTGCCAGGATTCTTTATTTACACAGTGCAGCTGCTCTCAATGAGGTTTCCTCATTGCTGCTGCTGATCAGGCAGCAGTGGGACTGGTGATGTGTGTTTGGGGATGTCCTCATTGCTGAGGGAAGGTAAGGCTTCACCCAAACCTAACCCTTCCTTCTGAGTGTTCTCTCATGAAAAACAAAGCTCAGTTCAGATGTGAACTGAACCTGCTGAATTCTTTTTGGTGCTCTTACATGGAGCTTTGGAATGCTCTGGCCATATTTTGTCTGTGTTATTCATAGATGACCCTTTCTGTAGGTCAGGAAACAGTTCCAGGGTGGGAATATTCTGGTTTGGGAGACTGCTAAAGACCAGGAAAAACAAGCTTCCATTACTGTAATAAATGTTTTATCTTGGGACATCTATAAGCTCAAATACGATTGAAGTTTTCCTAAAATCTGAAGACCTTTTACTTTTAAAAATATAATGTTTAAAAGCAATATCATGCCTTTTTGCCTTTGTTTTGGGAGAAGTGGGGAGGAGCAAAATATAAATGAGTGGTTTTTTCAGAGGAGTCTTTAAATGAAAAGGGAGCACTGGTGACTGAGAAGGCACTTGTGTAACTCAGAAAGCTCTTGAGCTAACTTTGGGGATTAAATGTGGTATTTGATCCTCAGCTAATCTGTGTGCTAACTTCTAACAGGGTGCAGAAGGTAATCAAAGAATGTAACTTTTCTGTGCTTGCGCTTCTGTTGTGAAATGTTTAGGCTCCACAAATCAAAAAGGACAGTGGTGCCTGAACTCTTGTTTTCTACCACTTGGCTTTGTTTCTGCTCAAGGCAATGAACTTCAGGTTATGATATTATACTGAGGTGAAATCCATGTTGTAGCACTTTTGAAAATAGAAATGTTTTTCCACTTACCCACTGTTTAATGCTGTGTAAAGCAGAGTGTTGCTGACCTTTTGCAAGGATCACAAGGACTTTAGTTCTTATTTCTCTTTGCAGTAAGAATTGCATGATGTGTATTCAGGTCAGAGTCTCAGCACAACTTGAGATCTCAGAATCCAAGCAAAGACTAACAATTAGTTGAGCTGTCCAAAATGAAGGTTAAGATTGGTAGTGCTTCAGAGTTTGTTTCTGAAGTTTGGTTGTATTCTTAGCTTTGGGAGATGTCCTTTATGACCTTTAAACCAGCTGTGCATCTCTACCCATATATAGGGGTATTGGGATAATATTTCTGCTTTAGCTCAGAGGAACCATTTTTACTTAACAAATATATATAGAAATGAAGTCATGCAAAAGAAATGTAAAAGCAGTATAAATCTGCTGTTTGCTAAATATGGTAAATACTCAAACCTGAATGCCAGATATCTTTCAGAACACTTGTAACTAAACATAAATTAGGAATCTTTCCAAGTGCAAGTGCTTGAAGACATAGTGAGACCTCCATCCTCATGCCTGTTCAGTCATCAACCTGTTTGAAAAGATTTACATTTTCTTCTAGGGCTGAATTTATCGAGTGCTTTGATCAACTCCAGTTTTCAAAGCTTGAGCATGTTTCCCACCTGCAGTTTCTTGTTCCCAGCATATGAGGAGCAGCTGTGGAAGAGGGGAGCTGAAGGAGCAGATTAAGTCTTGGGCTTGCTTTTGCCAGGTTCTTCTTTGCTCTTTGGCTCCAAGCCCTGGGCAGTCACACTCTGCTCTTTTGGGTTTTCCCTCACCTCGTTTGCCTTCTGGCCTGTGATGTGACAGGAGATGCACAAAGAAGAGGCTGCAGGAGTTCACCAGTGGCCAGAGCAGTTTCTTTGGGCAGCTGGAGATGCTCTGAGGATCAGGTGCAATATTGCAAATGTGCTGCTGTCATTCCAAGCACTCAGCCTGGGATATTTAGGCACACTGCTGGTGTGGATGCTTTTTTCTCAATGCTGCTTCAGCTCCAAAATGAACTATTTTCTTTACCTATGCTACAGGTGATAAAGGTGTCCCCTCTGCCTGCATATTCCCATCCCTCACTTGCATCTCTGGATCTCTTCTGTATTGCTTAGCACTGGAGAACAGTCAGACCACTCCAGTGGCTTTATGCTTTTGTTGTTTTTTTCCCTTGTTTTCCATTCATGATGCTAACTATTGTCTTTTCCTCTTGCTTTTGGATGAAGATGAGTGTAGGGAAAGCTTTACTCTAACTTGTCTACATTCTGCTGTTGATTTAAGTTGATTCTTTTATGGAGCCATGGAACTACCAGGGTTTTGTATGATTTTAAAATTTCTGTGAGCTCTCCCTTTGGTGCTGAGAGGGGTGTCCTGGAATGTGCCTAGTTTAGAGCACAAACTTTGTCTTTTTATATTTTCCTGAATTTTTGTTATTGGTGTAGCCTTTTCCTCTCGTATCCATTTGAACACATTTTGTCTGTGAGCTCAGACAGCTTTCAGATCTTGTTAACAGAGGTGAAAGAATCTGCCTGCTGTTCCTGGAGAGGATGCTTTGGCAGGACTGGGCTGTCTTTTCTGTTTCTTTTCTTTTCAGGAATCCAGACAAGGTTTTGTAAGCAGTGTCCACGGATGCATTGATGCTTACATGAACCTCTTGTCTGTTCCTTTGTGCTCTCTTTCCTCATTAGTTTTTCCATCAGAGTGTTTCCAAGGCCTTTACAAATCTTACCCTGTGATATCAATGGTACCCTGTGGACTGCAAGAGGAGCCTTGGCTGAAAAGGGATTTTGGTTCACTTCATGTGATGTACCTCCAAACTTTAATTTCTGATAGGTATTAAACTATTAGCAGAGAGTTTTAGGGCTAGAATAGAAACAAACAGCCCAACTCAGTTCTTCAATATTCTTGCTATTAGAAAGTATTTGCTAATAGCTGTTCTGCTGTTCAGATTTATATGCCTGTACTTTTGCCCAACTAAGGCCATCTAAAAATTGTGATTTCTTCTACAATGATGGGTTTGAGGATTCAGACTCGTTTTATGTTGGAATAAAATGCCATACTTGTTTTATGCTGTATGGCAACAGCAGGAAAATAAGAACAAAAATGTATGGAAGCTGACATGTCATCTTTTTTTCTAAAGATGGATCTTCTCTGAAAACAGGCAGAATGAGTTGCTTGTTTTGTGTGAGAATCACTGACTCTTCCCACACTTCATTTCCTCTAACCTTTGTCCCTGTACCCATATCAGTGCATTTAAAATATCCAGTTCCATGCTGTCTCTGTGGCTTTTGAGGTCAGAGTAGATGCTTTTGTGTTGGGTCATGATGCCTGTGGTGAGTCATTCTTTTAAGTGTGCACTCAATCTCTTTCTCAGAGCATTCTCACATCCAAAGTATTCCACCCCATATTCTGTAAATGGCTGTAATGACTTGTTTTGGTGGGGATGTGCATGAAAAATTCCAATCTGTATTCCTCTGTGGCAGCAGCCAGAGCTTCCTCTTGCAGAATATAAGTGAGCTTGGAGTATGTGCTCTACTCCTGTACAACTTCTGTGATGAATAAAGGAAGAGCAGAAGTACCAAAATAACTTTAAAATAACTTTCCAATCCCATCAGGTATATGCAGTCTTCAATTATTTTATTTTCAAGTGTGTGACTTTGCATTTCTCTGGCCAATTCCAGTCAGGATTCCTTGACATTCAGTTATCTCTAGTTCAGAATACTTGTTTGGCATTTTAAATCAAAGTATTCCTCAAGCATTAATTAATACTGTTTCTTATTTCACTGGTGTGATGCTGGTAAATGTTTGAACTGGGTAAACACCATGAAAAACTTCAGTCTGTTCATTTACATTTTTTAATAACTGCTTTGCTTGTGGCACTTTCATGTTTGCATTGCACAGACAGTGAGTGATTGAGTCTCACAGACAGAAGTGATCAGAGCAGGGAGCTCCAGTTTGGAAGGGCAGTGCCCTCTCTCAGGGCTGGGGAGGGCTGGGTGGGTTCTGGCTGCTGGGCTGTGGCAGTGTCTGTGTTCCAGGCACTGTTTGTGACACTGGAGCTGCTGCTTGTGGGGTTATGGGGTGCCCCTTGTACCTCCTTAATGGGAAAGGAGCTGTTGGACAACTTTGTCCCATGAAATACGAGGGCCTCAGCTCCCAGAGGGGTTCTCGAGGGGCAGAGCAGGTGAAGAAGACTGAATTGCCTATGGTAACTGGAAATTCAGGAGGCATTTTTATGTGCAGATTGCAAAACCTACTCCCATCCCTGGTAGTCATCTATTGGACTTGCTATAGGTAGAGTGATTAATGAAAAATCCAAATTTCTCAAGATTTATTTTGAGACTTATTTTTTGTGATCTGAATGGTTTCTGTGTTCTCATGTGAGATCTGTAACATGGGAATTAAATTAATTTTGCAGAATTGTATTTGTTAATGGTAATAGTTTAAATGGCAATTGATGCTATCATGAAAAAAGTTAATTCAGAATAAAATGAACTATCCTGATCCATAGGTATGTAACACCTGCAGTGAAGGGCTGGATAGCAAAGCATTCCCTCTGGATACCAGAGGTAACCACAGTTACTGGTTTTAGCTATCCAGGGATCTGTAGCACAATTAGTTTTCATCTGTTTGTGAGCTTTT
This sequence comes from Setophaga petechia, assembly GCA_024362935.1. Lineage (NCBI taxonomy): Eukaryota > Metazoa > Chordata > Aves > Passeriformes > Parulidae > Setophaga > Setophaga petechia. The sequence continues at coordinate 16,594,780 of JANCRA010000016.1, forward strand.
GTTTTCCCTGCAGTGATCTAGAAGCTGGTTTATTAGTAATGCAAAATTTCACTCATGTATTTGAAGGGAGAGAATCAACGTGGGACTGTTCTTGCCTTTGTCTGGAGAGTTGAGTATATTCCTTTCATTCCAGAGAACAGCAAAGTTTTACACTCACACACACACATATATATATATATATATATTTGCATGTGCCTCATCCTAAAACTTTATATAAATTAGAGTGGACTGCAGAATTGAACACTTGTGTTTTTAAAATACATGTTTGCAGATGTTTGACAGCTGTTTCTAAGGTCAGAGTATGAATAGCTTTGTTAGTGTTTGCTGCAAAGACCCAATTAAACTAAACAAACCTCAGCTTTACATCTTGCCCTTCTTTCCTTAAGCTGCTTGGAAATGCAGTGGAACTCTGGAATTTTTTCCTACAAGTCTCTATTTTGGTCTGTGGTGTTTCTTTGTTTTTACTGGCAAGAAGTAAAAGTAAAAGCAGTTGGCTATTCTCTGGTATGTATTTTCTGACAAAAACTTTTTTTGACAGAAAAAACCTTCGTCCCATTAGGTTGAGCTTGCAATTTTCCTAATCACAAAAATCTTTGTCTAATGAGTTGCCTGTAGGGAAGAAGTAAAATCTGATTTTTTGCAGTGAAATATTTTAGATATTGAGCTTCTGCTACAGCTTGATGGAAAAAAAAGGCTCTGTCAGAGGGATCTGAACTTCCTCTGACAGCTCCAAAAGTGTTGTGGTTTTAATAGGAGATGGACTTACTTTGTTTTTCTTTCTGATGTTCTGGTTACTGGAAAAGAAGAGGAAGTGATAGTCCTCTGTGTTTTTGGTTTTTCTCTCAGTGAATCTGAATTTTTTTCTCAGTCATCTGAATTTAGATTGTTTGCATTCTGAAGTGCTTGGGTTCTGATGCTGAGATAAGGAATGCTGTGACTCCTCTGTGATGTAGCAGATGATTGATTGGTTTTTTGTAATCTGTTAGCCTCTGAATGGTAAAATTTGGGCATATTTACTCTGGCAAAGGGGGATGAGAGACTTGAGGAGAAAAATTCTCCACTCAGCAGTAACGTTTCTAAAACTAGAGCTGGTGATGAGGTAATTGGAACTCCTGCAGTGTTTTATAATCAGCCTGTAAGTTGGATTTCTGATGCTGACTTCATATTTAAATATGCTTAACCATAATAAATAATCTTACCGTGTAATTGGAGGGCTAAAGACTTTAGTAATTTATTTTTTTATTATTCATAAGATTATCTGTTGTAATGTAGCCATTGAAAAGGCAACATTGTTAAAACTGTTCTCCCTTTTCCCAGTGTTCAGGGGCATCTCAGGCCTGGCCTTGGGATGAGGAGGAAATCAGTGTCCATGTGCCAGTGCCTGACTGTGACCAGGGTGTGCCCAGCCTGCAGTGCCAGTGCCTGACTGTGACCAGGGTGTGCCCAGCCTGCAGTGCCAGTGACCAGGGCTGTGCCCACCCTGCAGTGCCAGTGACTGACTGTGACCAGGGTGTGCCCACCCTGCAGTGCCAGTGACTGACTGTGACCAGGGTGTGCCCACCCTGCAGTGCCAGTGACCAGGGTGTGCCCACCCTGCAGTGCCAGTGACTGACTGTGACCAGGGTGTGCCCAGCCTGCAGTGCCAGTGCCTCACTGTGACCAGGGCTGTGCCCAGCCTGCAGTGCCAGTGCCTGACTGTGACCAGGGCTGTGCCCACCCTGCAGTGCCAGTGCCTGACTGTGACCAGGCTGTGCCCACCCTGCAGTGCCAGTGCCTGTGACCAGGGCTGTGCACACCCTGCAGTGCCAGTGCCTCACTGGTGACCAGGAGTGCCCCAGGGGCAGGAAGGGGCTGCCTGTGGCCCTGCTGCTGCCTCCTGGCACCAGCAATGCAGCCAGACTCTGCTGGATGAAATTGTTGGCACGTTTGAAATGGCATTTTCCCTGTTCCTGATGCTTTGACTGTGGGTAAATTTTACCCTTCATTTCTGGCATGTATAAAAGGCCCTTGAACTTTGTCATGTCCTTACATGTGCTGCCCCATAGGAGTGCTGTGAACAGTGCAGCCACAGCAATGTGGTGGCAAAGTGAGTCATTCTGTCTAGCTCCAGCCATGGATTTGTTCTCACCCTGATTTTAAAGCTACCTGCTTCTGAGTTTTCCTTTCTGCTGTACAAGTGTGCTTAGAAATTTGATTACATGGTAGCTTTCAATCTATGCAAAATGTAACTTGGCTACTTTACTGCTAGAATAATAATTACATATCATGGCCTGCAAAAGGTAATGTGAGAAGAAATTAAGAAAGGTTATTTAAACCATATTCTGGTTTTGAATGGTGTTTAATTATCCACTGTTTGATCCTTGATGTGTGTAGTAGCACTTAGATCTTTATGCTGTAAAAGTTTTGCTGTCATTTCCTGAGTAATTCTGTCAGACCATGTTGGTACACTCTGTACCATTTTGCATAAGTATGATCTCTGTGGCATGCAACCAAATTTTCCACCTGAAAAATTTAAACTGAAAGTTACAAAATCCTGTTGTCCATTTTCTGTGTCAGGAAGTCATGATTGCTCAGGGAAAAAAGGGAAAGGAAAAACTAAATTAAGCCACTTTTTTGATAATGTAGGATTTTTTTCTAGGCTCATATAGAGGTTTAACTAATGCCAGTTTATGTGTTAGTTGAACCTTTGAAATCCTGTCAATTACTGCTGTAAATGAATAAACCAGTCTCTCTATTCATGTGTAGCTGGTTGCTTTCTTGAGCCAACACAGCCAGTAGTGTAGCAGCAGTGAACCCAGAGCTGCTCCAGTTTGAATTTGCTTTATTTGGAGGAGAGACTTCCCTGCATTGAACTGTGGGGCTGGTAGGATTTAGGGTTTTACTGCAGTTTCAGTTTTGTTTTTGCATTTGGGTAGATATAGTTTAAAAAGGAAAATAAGGTAAATGTATGAGCCACTAGGAAACTAAATGTACTTTGTTTCTCTTGCCTTGAATTTAGTTAAATGTGTTTCAATAAACGTGGAGCTCTGCAGTGGGGCTGAAATGAAGTGGGTAATGATTTTGGAGCAGAGGTGTGGGAGGTTATCCCTGAGAAATGGGACTGAAAGGCTTCTGTAGGTTCCCATCTGCTCTCAGTGAGTTCTAGGGGAGCTGTTTTGTTTTCTTGCTCTCTGTTACTGATTAGAAGCCATTGTAAATGCACTGATGTTCCTTTTTCTTTAGGATGTGGGTCAGCATCCTCTGAGAGCGTTACTGTCTAAAGCATATGGGTTAAATTTAAAAAGTGTATCATCTCCTGGCTTCCTGTGTTTGTGTTCTGTGTATATGCTGTTAAGGTTGGCGTCCAGCTGCCTCCCTGCAGTTTGAGAGTGAGCTTGGGCCAGATGTGAGCAGACAGATCAGGACCTGGTGAGCAGGTCACAGTGGGCATAATTGCTTAGGCTTCCTTTTTTGAAAATCATAATTTAGAATTTTTGACTGATGAATATTGTGCGCCATGAAGCAGAACTTAATTTCCCTCTTAGATGATAACTGCATGAAGCAATTTGTGTTGTATGTTTAGAAGCTGTGCTTAAACAGCTTCCTGGGCAGTGAAGAGCATAATTTTCAAATCAGTAGAATTTTCAGATTTCTTGTGGTACATAAAGTCCCGGCCTTTATGTAGTTTCTTTTCTCTGTGTGTGAGGAAGGATTGTTTGCCTTCTTTAAGGATTTAAATCCTATTTGTTTCAGCAGAGTATCTCACTACTTTTCCTCACAGCATTATATTATTTGAGTTGTCTTTCTTTTCCTGTCAGAGATGCTGGTATTTGAAAAAAAAACCCCATAATGTGGAGTTGTGATTCATAGAACTGCAGATGTTGCTTGGAAGGGACATCTGGAGGGAGGTCATCTTAGTCCAGCCTCCCACTCAGAGCAAGACTATTGCCAACATTGGTTTAGGTCAGCTACAGCTTTCAGCATTTAAAATCTGCCAGGATAGGCTCCACCTCTCTGGGAACACGTCCTGGTGTCCAGCCTGAACCTGCAAAGCCAATGGAGCTGGGCACAATTTGGTTCTGTGCTCTGTGCCACTTCCCCCCAGTGCCTTTAGCTCCATCAGGTTGGAGCAGGCTGAGCAAAGCCCATTCCCACCATCCCTTAGAGCCCTGAGCATCTTGGGGGCCCCTGGCTGTTCAGACTCCAGCTGTGCCTCAGCCCTAAGGCTGAGCCCCCAGAACTGGACCAGGCCCTGGTTGGTAGTGGCAGAGCAGGAATTCAGTTTGTTCACTCCTGGATGAACCTTTCTGTACACAGGTAAAGGTGTTCCTCTGCTAGAGATCAGTGCCTGTACCACCCAGGAGGAGTCTGCTTAGCTTTAATTGTTTTCCAGATGAGGAGTCAGGATGATGGGATCCTTAAGGGTGGTTCTGAGGATCTCAGCAGCTGCAAAAGCAGAAGAGAAAAGGGTGAATGTCAGCCATGTTGTACTTGTGATAGAGATCTGCAAAATCTATAAGATGAGAGAAACATTTCTACCTCTGTCTGTAGAAAACGTCTAGCTTTAGAACTGGGGTGGGATATGGGAAAACACATCAAATATTCAAAACATGGAGCAAGATTTTATTCTCAGTTCACTTGGATTTCAGTGCTGGGTGGAAAGCACCTACCCAGGAGAAAGCAGTACAGGGTTATGGCTCTCCTCAGGCCCAAAGCCCAAGTGTCCTGCATGAAAGGGACAGCAGGAATTGAGTGGAGTATCTGCTGCACATCAGGGCTGATTCTGAAACTGAAGGAACAGGAATTTAAGTAGGGTGGCCTTTCAAAATGGCCTGAACTGGCAACTCATAATTGTAGAGTGAGTTTATTAAGGCTTTTTGGTTTTGTTTTTATTTTCACTAAAATACAACATTTTTGTATTTTAGTAAGGAAGGGGATAAATTAATTAAGTTTTAGATTTCATGTCTCACATTAAATTCCTATGACAGGCCACAGGGTTACAAATGGAACTACTTCTAATTTGGGGATGGTTTGTATTCAATGAGAAATACACAGTCCTTAAACCATTTGCTTCAGCAACAGTTCTGTGGGATTGAAGATAAAATACTCTAAATATCTGTGTTCTATGTACACATAGATTGAGTGTGAAAATCTGGACAAGAAATTATTAGTGCATTCTTAATTTGAAACTTCAGGGGGGCCTTGGTTTCAGTTTTCTTCTGGGGTCAACACAAAGCTCTGGTGAAGGGTGCACTGTGAGGAATGATCAGGCAGGTGGACTGGAAGAGCAGGATGTGCCTGCCTGTGTGCTGGGTATGGTGAATGAGGGTTTGTCTTGAGGGATAAAACAGAACTGCAGGGATTTCTAGCAACACTGAGGCACTGGCACAGAGCTCAGTTAAAGTGGAAACTGGAACTGAAGTGTCATTTATGGTCTTTGTTCTCTGTCCCTAAGCACAGGATCAGCTGGGACTGGCCAGTTGGTTCATGGGGTAAAAAATTCCTGCTGTGTTATGATGTTTGAAGGATTGCTGAAGGGAAACAATGACATAGTTAACTTAACCTTTTTTATCTTTGTTTTTTTATCCACAGAGGTATGGAGAACTTGGTAGCTGGCTCCAACCTTCCTCCACTTTTTACAGATGAAGATGGATCTAAGGAAGGTGCTGAAATTAATGTGACTGGGTAAGTAACTCCTTTTTCACCTTCAGCTGGTAGATACTATCTCTGCACTTGTCAGGGAAATTGTTTCAGTGGAAGAGGGCATTCTGAGTAATTTGTAAAAATAAGAGAAATAAACCCAACAGAATTCCATTTTGCAGCATTCCCTTAGCCTTGATAGAAGATCACAGGACTGTGTTTAGGAGAAACCAGAACTCTTCTGAACTGATGGAAGGGATCACAAACTGTTCTTTAGCATCTCTTAGCTTTAAAAGGTAAATCCATGGGATTTCAGTCTTAAGAAAGTGACATTATGGGAACAGAGAGGGAGGAAGTCTCTGTGGCCATAGTGGCCTCTGCTAAGTAAATTATTTCAATTAAAGATATCATCAGTGTTCATCAGTGATCTCTGAAACTGATCACTGACACTGACATCTCATTTCTGTCAGTCTGACTCTGCTTTTAGAAACTGCAACAGTGACCTCTTAAAATCAAATTGCCAAGAGAAGTTTTCTTTTAACAATACATGCAATTTTTGCTGTGTTTTGATAGTTGAAGCTTTTTTTCTGTTTTGCAAAGCACCAAACAGTAAAATTCAGATTTCCAGTCAGGTAAAACTGAATGTGAACACTTTCACTCTAAATAGGTGTGAATTTGGATTTACTTATCTGGGACTTCAAACTTGTTGGTGCCAAATGAGGTCCATGTTCAAATGAGGCTTGTGTTTAAGAGGTGTTAATGTTTTGGCTGAGCTTTCATCAGTGTTTGCTGCAAACGGCTGCATCACATGAAATTTCTCCTGTAGAGAAGTTTAAAGAACTTCTCTGCTAAGGGGGAATGGAGAGGAAAACTGAAATACTCTTCAAACCCTATCAGTGAATCCAGAGTTGTGTTGTTCCTATTCTTTCTGACACATACCAAATATAATTAACTTAAAGGAGGATGTCTGCTCTGTTCCCTTGGTCCCTCTCTAATTGTCAGTAATGTGAGCTCAATCTGCTGTCTCAAAGTCAGCCATGGATCTCTGCAGCCCTTTTGTCTTTACCAGTAATTATGTCATAATTGCTGATTGTAGTGAAAATATGCTGTTCTCTCTGAAGACAGATATTCCCATGGGCATTCAAATAACAATTGTGTTAATATATATCAAATTTTTATAGCTGTAGTCTACATTAATAGGAACAGTTATTTTGAATATTTAAAATTTGCCATAGACATGAGTAGCTTTAGAGTGGAATAAATGAGCAAAGGAGACTCGAAGCATATCCTGCTGTTAAAGGAATTTTCATGAATGTAGCTGGGTAAGGCCAAGTATTCTTTAGTTTCAGGAAGGGTTTAGAATCTGAGATGAGTCCAAAAATTTACATTAAATTTCCTACTGAGCACAAGGCTGAGAATGTCCATGGGGTTGTTGCCCCAAAAATATGTTCAGAACCATCAATCTACCTTCAGAAGTATTTCTGCACGTTTGCTCTTCTTTTTTGCCTGCAGCCATCTTGCCCTTTTTTGGAGTAAAGCAGATTGATACAGCTCTTGCAACAAAATTAAATTAGGGGCATTCTGAAGCCTGTTGGGACCTAGTAATAATTGTGTTTAAATACCCCTGTGTATGAACAGGAGAGTGTGTGGAATGAAGTTCAAGCCAAGATCATACCCAATCACAGATCTCTACATGTATTTGAGGAGAAATATATTAAATACATCCAGAAAGGTGTGTCTTGGTTGATGATTAAACTTTTAATTTCAAATTCCTTATGGTATTTTTGAAGAAGGATAGATTCACGCTGACTGGTTTCTGATGCAAACGTTCACTTGCCTGCAGGTTGTTTGTGTGATCAAATGCTTCACTAAAAATGAAACAAAATACCACTTTAAAAATCAAACTGGTTCTGAAAGTCCATGGGAGCTGTGGTAGTTATAGTGGTCGCTTGGATGGAACAGCCAGTTCTTCATAAATCACTTCTAAATCCCATTTTTCTTGCTAGTGTGAGAATGAATATATTTGCAACATTTTTACATGTTTTAGAAGATTAGGGAGGAAGTGATTTAGAAATGATGATTAAATTTTTTATTCTCCATTTCTGTGCTTTTTCAGATTAGCTAATTCGGAGAGTTCATTCAGTGGTGGAACTTCACAGCCTGTGAATAACCCAGATTCGGTGGAGGACTTGTCACAGGCTCAGCAGCAGCAAAATGAGTCTTCTAATGCTGCTGAAACCACTGAGCAGAAGCCTGAGGAGGAGGTGAGATGAAATAATAGTAACTTTTCAATGAAGCAAAGGCATAGAATTTTGTCATTATATTGTCTTACCTGCTCAGATTTTATTTTTAATAGGATCACAAATTTTTATCCATTTGCCATGTTCATCTTGTGATTGCCTAATTTGCTCCTGTGTTGCACAGCTGCACACAGATAGCTGGCAGCTGGACTGTGCAGGGAGCAGCACATGGGTCTCAGCTTAGCCAGAGGGGCCCACAAGCTGGTGCTGCATTCAGGACTGAATCTTCAACTGCCACAAATTATCTTCTGTCTTGTGAGCCAGCAAACTGAGACCATTGTCATGTTCTGGTAGTAACTGGGGTCTTTAAAACCATTGTGTTTTTTCTGCTTTCAACTATACCTTGTGTACCATCCAACACTGATTTTTGGTGACTAAATCATGAAGGACCTGAAGTTGCACTAGGAAGTGGTTTTGGGGTTTTCTGGTTTGGTTTTTTTTTTTTTTTTTTGATAGATGTATCTGATTTCTCCCTTGTGGTTTGTTTTCAGCTGTGAGGTCCTTTTTTAATTGAGTAATAAAATTCCAGGAGGGAAACAAAAAGTTACATGATGGCAGGAACATGTTGATCTGGGGAAAGATTAGAAGTACTGAAAATAGTTGTATGTACAGAGCATTAGAAAATAGTGTTGTCCAGAGCTTGCTGTAGAAATAATTTGAAGCCAAGAGGATGAATGATAATGTTGTTATTTCTGTGAACTCACAAGTGTGCCCCAGACACATCTTAGAATATTCCCTCCTTTGGAGTTTGTTTGTTGCTCCATTGGAAGTGGTTACTGGGAAAGGCAATCTACTTAGCAGATGAGAGTAGAAAAGCCTGTTTACTGTCTTTACAGCCACATTTTGGGCACATTGTGCATGGAGGACAAAGATCTGGAAGGTGCAAAATGACTACTTATCTATTATTAACTGGTACACAAAATCTCTCCAAAAAACCTATTGAAGTAAATGACTTGCAGGGGAGGGTATGTGAGGGTGAGAACAACTAAAAACCAAGCAAACAAGTAATAAAAGAATATTTGCAGTTGCATTAGTTGAGGTGATTATGTTGTGGATTATCAGTGATTTTACAATCAGAAGTTGATGCCAATGTTATTTTGTTGTCCCTGTGGACTAGGAGACAAAAGTCAGGATATCTCTAAAGTAGGGCTGGAAAGCTGCATCCATGGAGAGGATTGCAGCCATGTACTCCTAATGAAGTTGTTTATTCCTTCCAGAGGGGGTTGTTTTCACTCAGCCTGAATTACCTTTGTTTTCATCTTGCAGCAGCAAAGAACCAAACGAGGAGGATGGGCCAAGGGGAGGAAGAGGAAGAAACCCCTGCGGGACAGCAATGCCCCCAAGTCGCCCCTGACCGGGTACGTGCGCTTCATGAACGAGCGCAGGGAGCAGCTGCGGGCGAAGCGGCCGGAGGTGCCTTTCCCTGAGATCACCAGGATGCTGGGCAATGAGTGGAGCAAGCTGCCCCCTGAGGAGAAGCGGGTACCACTGCACTTCCTTGTCCTTGCTGCTATGTGGGAATGTTGTTTAGTGTTGGTTGAAATCGTGTTTAGGAGGATATTTCAAAATGAGGGCCACAGGTTCACGTGATGGGCCCTGGCAGGGCCGTGGTATCTCCTCCAGGGGTGACTTGAGGAGAGCTGTGTCCTGTTGGTAAGGCAAGAATACATCCAGAATGGGGGCATTGCTCTAATAGACCTCCCACAGTTTGTGTGATCCATGGATGTAACTCTGCTGTACCAACTCAGATACAGCTGAGACTTGTAAGGCCAAAGTCTTGGAATGTGATGTCTCCTAACTGGGAGTCCTGTGGCCTTCTGCACTGTCTGACAAGTGAATGAAGCTCAAGGCTGTGTTTGGGCTGGTTTTTAGGGCCTTCTGGAGTGAACCTTGTTAATGGGTTAATTGCTAATTAATGTCTTACTGTCCACTCCTGATTGCCAGTTGGAGATTACTGCAAAGCACTTTATAAGTCATAGTGCTACTGAATGCTCTCATATGAATTTAATCTTCATATTTGAACTTTGAAAACTATTTTAAGGATGTAATGAAAAATGAGATGACACAAAAAACCAAGATTTCCTTTTGTTGCTTTTTACTGAGCTTGTGGAGTACCACTTACAGAAATGACATAAAATGGTGCATAGGCACTGTGACTGAACCATAATGGAAAATATGTGGCAAGGCAAAGCAGTTGATTTGGTAGCAGGGATAGTGAGAATGATGTTGCTTAGAGAAAAGTCAGGATTGCTCCTGTGTAAGGTTGGAAATTTACATCCATGGAGAGGATGTCTTGTGGTGATGAAAATGTCTGCTGGGAGAGAAAGGTAAAAGACATCTGCCCCTCTGTCCCCTGCACTTTAACATATTCTTATCATGTCTCAGGCAGATTTTTAACCTGAAAAAGGAAATTGAGTTCAAATCTCTATTCTGTATGCTGCTTTTTAAATCCCCAGGGAATTTGTCCTCAGGTAAAGCTGTAAGTTTCTAACTCAGAGCAGGTCAAGGGAAGACTGCTGAGCCCTTTCAGCAACACATTGCTGGAGGTGGAAAAAAAGAATTAATATCTTACAGAGAAATAACATGTCCAGAAACAGTGCCAACCCAAAAACATCACTAAATTTGCACCTCAATCCAGAATGTTACTGTTGTCATCAGCTGGGTCAAAACTGTGTTGCAAATGTATGGAAATCATAACTTACAGGTATTGCCATGATGACTTAAAGAGAATGCCAGGTAACTAAGGTTCACTGATTTAATTCTTAGATTCATTGAATTTTAAACTCATTTGGAGAAAAAATTGGGAAGGCGACTTTTTTTCTTGAAAGGATCCCATTAGTAAGCCTTCTGACCATTCATTAGATGTTTTTCAGTTCATCAGTTCCCTTAAAGAGTTGTCCAGCTAAGCTCATTCTGTCTTGCAGTTGTGTGAAATACCTTCAGGCTAATAAAAAAAGGTTTCTGTTAACCAAAATACAGACGGATTATATAAATTTTAAAAAGTTTTCTATTACCCAAAATGCAGATAGATTATATCAATTAAAACCAGGCCTTTTTATCTTTACACTGCTCTTTGCAATAGCCATGATGTTTTGTTCAACTCTCAGATGTGCCAAGTTTTTGGTGGTGCTTTTTGTCTGTGGGGCCTGAAAACGAGTGTGTATTTGGAGCTCCGCTGTTATGGGGCTGAACCATAAAACATCATCTGATAAGATGTTATTGTTTGGCAGCACTTCCTCCTGGCCACAGAGCAGGAATTCTGAAGTGTCTGATCTGTAACATGTTGGTAATGTTCAGTTGAGTAAAGTAGCAAGTTACTCCTAAGCTAGAAAAAAAAAATTAAGAGAATAGTTATTATAAAAGAGAGAGAGAAAATGGGACACCAGAATACAGTAATTTATCCAGAGATCTTATGTCTTTGTACCTCATTGTTTCTTCACTCCTCTCCTGTTTGCATAGGTGAAATGGATCAGCACTTCATTTGACAAGTTGTTTTTGTTCCCTTCCTCCCGAAGGGGAGGGCACTCCCTGAAACCCTGGGGCTTTTTTGTTTCAGCGCTACCTGGATGAGGCAGACAGAGACAAGGAGCGCTACATGCGGGAGCTGGAGCAGTACCAGAAGACTGAGGCCTACAAAGTCTTCAGCAGGAAAGCACAGGACAGGCAAAAAGGCAAATCACACAGACAAGGTATTGAATGGGACTAAAGTATGTGCCTGACTAGAACAATAGAAGATTCCCTGCCAGCCATGCAGCCTGACACTCCTTGGAAGCCTTGGATTTAAAGGCTGGTTGAAAAGTGGAAGTGTTCTTTCTGTGGCATTTACCTCAGCTGTGTGTAAAGGGAATTAGACTTAGGTGAATTTAACTGTGTCTAGATTGTGTTGGAGGATATGCTTTAAGAGCATCAGAGTTAGGCTCAGCTTCTCTGTAGCTTTGTAGGAGAGCTGCACAAATCTGTCTAGAATTGTTGTGTAATTAGGGTTGTGTAACTGCCTTAATTCTTTGCTTCTTGTTTTCTTAAATTTTGTTTATTTTGAGAGGCATCTTGCTTGTTTTCTTTTTCAGATGGAGCAAGACAGCAAGCTCATGATCATGAGGTAAACCTCTTAATTCTACATTTACATCAGTGGGTAGACTTTCAGGTGAAAAAAACCTTTTAGTGAAGTCAAAACCCAGTTTATCAGAACTTGAGTGTGAATTCTTCCTTACTAATGCAGGTTTTGAAAAGTTAGAAATGACTGAGTATTCTTACACTCATTGACGTGACAAAACTAAATTTGATGAGTCTTGGGCAGTACAAATGATGGGATGGAGCATAGTATACATTTAAAACATTGGTCTGCTTTGTAATGCAATGTTGAGAACTTAAAAATAGTGTGAGACCTCCATAACCCTGCCAAGTCAGCACCTTTAGGTGGCTGTTTTCAGGTACTAATTTTTTGCAGTAACCCAAATGCTTGTGGCTTCCTTGAGAAGAAAATGGTTAAAGCAACCAAATAATTGGAAAATCTCTGGCTTAAACCCTCTCCTGCCCTCCCTTGCCCTCTGCATATAATGTCAGAGTGATAATGTCTGGAGCTCATCAGCTACAGCACAGGCATCTTACCACAAATCTCGTGTGTCCTGGCTCACTGTGGTTTCTCTCTCCTTGAAACACTGCAGATTTCTCCAGTTGTATTACCTAGGGCCACAGTGCTTCTGTAATGGTTACCAATAAATTGCAAACAAAGAGCAGGGAAAAAAATCTTGATTAAACACAGCCTCTTCACTTGTAAGCAACAGGGCTTTCTGAAAGATCTGTTTTTCTTTGTGAGGCTTTTTGCCTTGGGAAAGCAATCCAGTTTGCTTCTAATGTGTTCATTACAATAGTGACAAGGCTGAGCACTGCTGAGAGGCAGCTACTGGTCTTGAAGGGAAGTACCTTTCACTTTCAGGACAATGTTTTGGTAGCATGTTTTTTATATGCCTTTTATTAACTCCTAAAGGAAGTGCTTGCAGTGAGATTATCCTTTAGAAATACATGGTCCTCAAGTTTTCTGATTCTGCAGTCAGTGAATCCAAGTTTGTCTCTAATTGTACAAAAACTGAAGGCTTCAAGTTCTAGGTTGACAGTGACTGTTACATAATGTTTAAATTATACAGGTGGCAATCTACAAATTTGGAGTCTTCTCTCTTACCCTTCTGATTCAAGCTATCATTGCTGATGTTTCACATCATAAATGCAGTAAAAAAGGAGTTCTCCTCACCCTGTAGGACATTTGAGCTTCATCAGATACAGCTGAACATCAACCTGTCAGTCAGACATCCTACTCTGAACTGTGCCTTTGACTACTTGGTGTTTTTCACCTTTATATTTATAAAATCCCACATGCTTATCACCTGATGTGCTTTTGCATCTTTTGTGCAGGGAAGTCAAGTATTATAATCCTGTATAGGTGGGGAATAAGCAGAAAAAACTTAGATTGCTTTTAGAAGTGTCTGCTCAAGTTGTTACTGGAAGTGAGGCTAAAGCTCTTTGTCATCTTGCTGCTTTCTCCTGTCCACACTGACTTCTGTTGCTGTGTTTGTGATTAGCAGCTACAAGCTGATGAAATTATTTCTTGAGAGAATATAAGAAAATAAGGTCAAAGAAAGCTTTTTTCTTTCCCTTCCTCCTCTTAAGTGTTTATTGATGTAGTTTCTGTGAGTCGGTGTTGAAGATATTTTCAACATTGTACATAGAGTTGACCTCTAAAGAGTTTCATGATGGGCAATTCAAATATTGATTATAATAAAATATAAATAAAAGGATGAGAGAGAACTTATAATAGATACTGCCTTGAAAAACATGCACACACTGTCCCTGAGCTCATCTATATGCATGAAACAGAACATTTTTCTTCCTTCAAATTCTAGTTTCATAAATATCACATATAGCAATATACAGTGGAACTATTGTCATCAGCAGTGACTAAACCCCTGGATAATTGTTGTCCATTGTTCTGTTATTGTTTATTTCCTCAAGCTGCTTGATTCCAAGTGGATCTGGCATCATGCACTCAATTACACTTGTTACTGGAAAGCTTTCAAAGATTTGTGCACACAGACTGAGGAGAGCAGGGGTTGCCTTGTGGTACCTACTCTAAAAACACTTAATGGAGTAGTACATTTATTATATCTGTTCCTTCTACTGTCTGCAGCCTGACCATGGCAGCAAAGGTGAGCTTAAACCCCCCAAAATCTCAGCTGTCTCATTTCCATACTTCACCAAATCTCTAAGGACTTCAAGCCTGATTCATTGCAGAATCTTCAGAGTTCAGCCTCAGTTTTAATAACCAGATGAGATTGTTGACTCTTGAAGCATCTCAGTCTTATTTAAGGTAAATGATAGAAAGAATTCTGATTCTCTTTTGGTTTGAGGGATGACTAAATGACACGTGAACTGAACAGACTGGGTCCTTTCCAGTAGGAGGTAATCAAAGCCTCAGGATTTTAATCTTCAGTGAACCTCAGAGTGGCTTAAGTACTTCAGGGTTCTCAAGAGGATCTTTTATGTGCTGGGTAATGTATTTTGTAATGGGAGAGTGCTGATGGTTTTAATGATCACTCTTCTGCTTAGTAGAATTTTTTGGCTTTTGGAAGCTGGGCAGTTACATCTAAATCCTTAATATTTTTGGTTTTTATCTGAAGAACCTTTGCAACCTAGGGCTGCAAAGAGAATATCTTCTCCTGGCAGTGCTGTCTCCTCCACCATCTATTCTGTAGGAGCCAGTGATGATCCAAGCCAGTGGCTCTTTGCACACAGGTAGTAACAGTGAGCACAAATTAGAATGTTTAAAATGGATGTTTTATAAGTGTTCTAACCAAGCTTCATAACTGCCAACATTTCTTAGTGCACATTAGTGTTGAGATCCTGGATTCTGGGGTGAAATTAATTCTTAGCCATCTAGGCAGTGTTCAGACAAAACAAATGCATTATTCACACTCTGTGTATGTCTTCTCTTTCTAAATATACTCTTGAGACATTTGCCCTGTAGCAGCACAAGTACAAAAACTTCAGTGAAAAGCACGTGTGATCATAAACCCTAAATAAATCCTACTGTGCCTCACAGAGCTGGGAGGAGTTGCCCTTCCCTCCAGTCTTCCCTGCTTCTCAGGTGTCTCCAGCTGATTGAGTGGCCCAGTAAGGTTTGAATTCTCACTCAGTAAATACAGAGCTCCTCAGCTGTAATTGTGCCACACAATAAAAGCTAGCTTATCTTTAAAGGCAATCAATGGACAGTCTGTCTCCTCAGGGAAAAACAGAGTAGCTGTAGTTCCATCTAGTCCTGTGTGTCTGGGTTGGCTGTCAGCTGGCATTCAGGTACCCCTCTGTGGCAGACAGCACCGTGGTGATCTGAACCCGGGGCCAGAATTCCCTTATCAGCTGTCAGACACTGGGGCTGTCTGCTGGAGGACACCAGTCACGTGTGACACTGCAATTCGGGATGATGAGTTTGTGATACATTATCAGCCATGGTGTTTGAGAGCTGTGAAAAGCTTTTGTTCTCCACAGACACTCTTTCCTGCTGAACTTTATTTCTGTGTTAAGTTACAGGTTGATCATAGTTGCTGCAGTTTATCAAACCAAATTTGCATTGGCTTTGTCCATAATGATTCAGGTGCTAAAACAAGCATTAATTCCTGTTGGTTTAGAAGTGGTGACTGAAGTATGTTATAGTAGGGGGTTTTTGCCTTGAGTCAAATCACATTATGTACAGTATTTTTACTAAGTTGTAGAGCATTTCCTGATTTACAAGTGTTTTTTGTTTTTTCACTTTGGTGTTGAAAGGCCAAGAGCCATGAAACTTACTGTGCATTTTGCTCACTCTGTCTCCTGTTGGTTGATATTCCTGTAAAGAATATTTCAGAATGTGTCAGTTGGTTGATGGTGGAAAATATGAATGCATTCAGATAGTTTTTAAAATAATAATAATTCTAATAATATAATAATAATTCTAATAATTTAAAATAATAATGAATAATTCTCAGGTATAATGTCATTAGGATGAAAGAGTGTATTTTAATATGTTGTATGTTCTTTCTTAATGATGGTTTGATTAAACCTATATCTTGAAAATCTAAGACACTTCCTTTGGCCATCTAGGAGCTGGAAGTGTCTTTAATCCATACAGCTTTTAGCTGCCTCAGGTTTTGGTCCCTTGGCCTTTTATTCTCATGATCAAAACAGTTAAATGAATTCCTGAAAACAAACTGTTTAGCTACATTATTACTTATTCTGTTGTAGAAAGAAGCAGATACAAAGGAGAGATCTGTCTTTGATATCCCAATCTTCACAGAAGAGTTCCTGAATCATAGTAAAGGTAATTTTAACTTTTCCAGGATACTTTCCTCCTTACTTTTCCAAAATCCTTGGCAAATGCTGTCCAGAAGAGTCCTTGCACGCTCCCATCTCAGCTCATGTAATGACTTGGGTGTAGTTTCTGCTATTACCTTACTTCCATATATACATAAGGGCTGAAATGCCAGTTTTTCCTGGCATTGTTTTCCCAAATTAGCCTTTTTTGAGAATGTTTCTGATGTTTATTCCAACCATTCAAGTTTTGTCTACTGTTCTATAGGACTAAGAAATATCAAAAATGTATCCTGGTGGTGATTCAGGCTGGTTAGCAGTATTTTATTTCCCCCATATGTGGAAGATTACACTGATATATTTTCTGTTATTCTGCTTAGTTTTCATATCTGTGGGTCTCAAGGTTGAGTATTTTTTGCCAGATTTCTTGAAGGCTTTCCTGACCAGAATTTAGATTCAGATACTTTCTATGGTCAACAGAAGATTATTTTTGTAACTGGTATCTTGATTGCAGGATTCTTAGCACTGCTACTAAACTTTGTCATGCTGACTGCATTTGAAATCAGTCATACAGTCTTCCTCCCTGATCAGTTCCCCCATTCATTTCCTTTCTGATGCTTTGAATGTTTTCCTAGTTGTCTTTCTCCCTAGGAATGATCTCTGTAAAGTGCCACAGTAGGTGCTGTTGTCACTCCATGATGTGATGCTCTTTATCTATAAACCACAACGGCACCATTTGTAATTATCAGCTGAGCACTCGAGAACATTCTGTCTCATTGCCTGCTGGTCCTAGAGATGTTTGTAGCAGTTTTTTGACTCTCTGGGATGGGTTGGTGTTGGCAGCCCGTGAGGCGGAGCTGCGGCAGCTGCGCAAATCCAACATGGAGTTTGAGGAGAGGAACGCGGCGCTGCAGAAGCACGTGGAGAGCATGCGCACGGCCGTGGAGAAGCTGGAGGTGGACGTGATCCAGGAGCGGAGCCGCAACACGGTGCTGCAGCAGCACCTGGAGAGCCTGAGGCAGGCCCTCACCAGCAGCTTCGCCGCAGTCCCGCTGCCAGGTGGGCCTGGGAAAAGGAACTGCTCGTGTTTATGTCGTGTTGTGGGCTGAGAACGCATGGGCTGCTGTCACAGATCTATTTGATGAAAAATCCTTTTGTTAGGATTTTTTCTGCTGAGAAGCTGAGAACATATTACCCAAACAAAGGCCTAACCCCCTGAACATCCATTGACCAAATCTCTTCCCCCCTGCTAGTCCTTTCATGCTGACTCCTCCCCCTCATAATCATAGTGAGCCAAAACTACCTAGAACAAGAACCCATTGCCCACAAAGGAATCTTTGCCACAACAGTAATCCTAGCTCAACTATTCATCCTTCCTGCCTTCTTGGCTTCAGAATTAATGCTCTTCTACATTGCATTCGAAGCCACCCTAATCCCCACACTCATCCTCATCACACACTGGGGAACCAGCCAGAACAAAATGTAAACAATAGTTATCTGCTGCTGTGGAATGCAACAGGTGCATCTTTGATTAGTCTCATGTGGTTGTTTTTAATTAATGGCCAATCAAAGTCTGGCTGTCTCAGACTCTCTGGTCAGTGACAAGATTTTATTATCATTCCATTTCTCTCTATTCCTTGCTAGCCTTCTGATTGATCCTTTCTTGTATTCTTTTAGTAGAGTTTCAATATATCATTTTCTTTTAATATAATATATATCATAAAATAATAAATCAGCCTTCTGAAACATGGAGTCAAGATCCCCATCTCTTCCCTTGTCCTGAGACCCCTGTGAACACCACAAGCTGCTCTTGTACTTCCTGTGCTCTTGGCCGTTTCTGAGCTTTTGTTGCATGGGATAATGAAATACTAAAATGCATGTGGGGAGAAGTGTAGAGTCAGTGCTTTATTTCAACATGACATTTATTTTCTTATTGCTCCTACTCTTGCTAATAAAATGAGACACATATTCAGTCCTGGCTCTCCTTCACTTGTTTTATGAAAATGTTACTGAATAGAATAGACAGGACATGCAAGTTCCTTGATTAAAATAAGGGCTGTGTCTGTATTGTCAGCTGCCAGGGAACCCACTTAGATTCTATGAATGCCCAACTGAAAGAGTTTGTTATAATCAACTATGAGACCCAAATAAAAGAGAGCCAAGCTTCATTAGTCCTGATATCCTTGGAACTACTCACTTTGTGGAGTTAGGAGGAGATTGTTTAGCAGAATCTGTCACAAGAGCAGTTTGTGTGTTGGCACAAATTACCCCTAGCATAGTGTTAAGTTTTTTGAATTGCTGTGGTCATCAAAGCAATTTGAGATGTTATAAACCTTGTAGCTCATTCCACTGTGTTCACTGTAGGCAGTGGGGAAACCCCCACGATGGAAACGATCGATTCCTACATGAACAGACTGCACAGCATCATCCTGGCCAACCCCCAGGAGAACGAGAACCTCATCGCCACCGTGCGGGACGTGGTCAACAGGCTGGAGCGTTAGTGACAGGGTGAGTGCTCCCTCCCAGGCTGCTCCTGGTGCCTGCTCCCTGCCTTTGGCACCTGTTCTGCTGCTCCTGCCTCTGCTGATCACCATATTGTACAATCAAAAAGGTTTCTTCCTCAAAGCTGCAGGAGGAGGTTGTCTTAATGAAAGTCAAATTGGGTTGAAAGGCTTCCACGGCATTAAAGGGCTCTGAAATTCCCTTTAGCTCCAAGATCTTTATGTATTTGTATAAGGTGAGTAAGAGTTCTGACAGAATGGTAACAGGGTGACTAATTTAGAAGAAGGTTCCTTTCATGAGTGAAGTAAATCTGAAGATTTTAGCAGTAATTGTAGAAACTGATGGCCATGGGGAAATTCTATTTGTCTCAAGAGGTTACAGGTGAACTCAATTCTGTTATAAATTGAAAATGCTCTACCTCTGCTCAGTGGCACCTGTAGTCAGGCCACTGTAATGAGGAAGGCTTAGATGCAAATGGAACACTGAGGTATGGTTTAAGCTGTACATAGCATTTGCTGAGACTAATGTTTATGTGGCATGTGCGTAGATTATTATTGAGCTCATGATTCTGTATTTTTGCTGCTGTTTAACAGCTTGGAAAACTGTAATGGAGAACAGAGTAGAAAAACAAATTAACGAAGAAGTAAATACCAGTCTTTCTGCATTACTGTGCTGCTTTGCATTTCCCACACCTCTCACTCCCCCACTTGCCCATGATGCACAGCACTAGGCAGCCATGAGGAGTTTGCCTATTTCTATTTTAACAAAGTGCATACCTTCATTCTTCAGGCATTTATTATGTAGAGATCTACTGTACATGTCTTGAATAGTGTTTAGAAATGCAAATAAAGCTGCCTTGTGCCATCTGCAAATATGAAGACAGGGCTTTTCATCCTTTCTGGTTCTGACCTTTTGTGGTGCTGTGTAGAACAGTTAATTACACATTTCCCATTATGGTGTGGCTTTAGCTGGGAGATCATTGTCCTTCAGGAGGGTAGCCAGATGGAACGGACTGTAGTTCTAAGAGATGACTGAGCTCCCAGCAGAATAAAGAAGTGCCTTTACTGCTGCTATTTGTGAAGGGAACAGCTTGTCGATCCAGGTCTGGGATTTTTCAGTAGCTCATCAGCCTCCTCCTTTTTGTATACTGTTTGCAGTTAGTTCTCAGGCTCAGAGAGGGAAAACCTCAGAGGGGAGGTTTTACAGAATGCCTAACAGGGAGAGCAGTTTCTCATCCATCAGTTATTGGAAGGGGATGCCAGGCCCAGAAATGGATATTTGTCCTTTAAGCACCTTGCTAGAAAAATCATATCACACAGCTACTAAAATCTAGACTTTCATTCTCTTGCCAGGTGGCTTCTTCTTTCCTAAAGGATGGACAATTCCTGTGTTCCTAAACATATAATTTTCTTGGATAGGCCTAGATTTGGCTGTAATTGATTTAGAAAAAGTAATTCATGCTTTAAAATTCTTCCTTCTAACCTCTGCTTGAAAAATAGTACTTCTTTCCTTTCTTTTCCTGCCAATGCCTTCTTTCTTTTCAGCAGTAAAACAGTGTGAGGCAGTCAAAAATGGGATTAATAATCACATAGTTTCACTGCATAATGACATGCATGTGATGGAATATAATGATCAAATAATTAATGGGACTGTTAATTACACTGGCTTTCACTTGGCCCTGATTATATTTTGAGACTAAATTTTGGAAGGAAGAAGGTTGGGTTTTGTTGGATGCAAACCTAGAAAATGATAGAGATTCCCTGGAAAACAAGGAAGCTTTGGATAAAAGGTTCATCTGGCACATGATAAACTGTATCAACAAACTGTCATCACCAGTGGCCCTTAGTTAATGTGCATTTTAATGCTGGATGTAATCTCTGTCAACCAAGTGGTCTGTTTGAGGTTGGGACACATCACAAATCAATACCACAGAAAACTGTGCCATAATGCTCCTGAAAACAGCTCTTTCACAGATCTGAGGTGGATTTTGGTGACTTTGTACATTGTGTTTAGGGATAATTGATTTTACTGGTCAATATTTTGGTTTTTCTGTACTGCATGGTAAAAACTTCTTCGTGCAACCAGTATATGGGGAGAAGAGGAAGGATTTTGTTATTTAGCAGTGGATGGAAACAGCAACTCGGTTTAGTTGTGTCTCTAGAAGCTGCTTTACTATCCTGAGTGTTGTGTTTTCAGATCAAACACCCCAAACCCCTGTCATGGTGCCTGTTTGGTCCTGGCAGATTGTAGCCTTCTAACCTTTATTTTTCTGTTTCGTCTGCAGGTCTCGTGACCCGGGGAAGCTTTACAAAATTTTTTTGGCCAGTGTGGAATAAGAAGCCATGGGGGAAAACCTGGGGTGGGAGGCAGGATGGCAGGTTTGTGCTGGGCCCTGCCTGTGTGATTTGTCAGGGAGACAAACAGATCAATGCATTAAGAGATGTTAAGAAGCCACGGACACCGCCCACTAAGCATTTGGAACTGTCCTCTGTGTGACCATTTAAGAGCATGCAACTTCTGTGCAATCTACATTTTTTTTAATGGATTTTGCTGGGTGTGAGGGTGCCTGCATTCTGTGGACTGGCTGGCTGTGGAGATGAAATCTCAGCTTGTGAAATGGAGTCAGCGTATATGTTGTAGTAATAACTTGGATGTGTTATATTGCCTAATGTCTTCTAGTGTCTTTTATTTTGTTTTCATGTTTATCTTGTGGGGTTACCTTCCTTCACTTCAGTTCTCTTCTTTTGATCTTGTTCCCTGATTCTTGCAGTGCTGGATAGCAGTGCTTGTGTTCTCTGCTCTAACAGGGAGTTTTTCATGGTGCACTGTCTTGTTCTCCTGCTATGTTTATAGGAACTTTTCTTAACAAAGTCCTGGGGTTTTTTGTGTTAGCCTGCAGTTCCTACAATGTGAGTTTGCCCCTGCTAGAGACTGGCTGTGGTTGATGCTTTGTGGCTTGATTCTACTATGAGACAGACTTCTTCTCTCCCCTCTCTTCAAGCACAACTCTTGCACATTGCATCCTGCTCTTCTGTGAGGGTCTCCTGGCATCTCTTGAAAACGTTTGCTGGAGCATTTTACTATCACAAAGATCAGTGGAAATCAAGATAGAAAGTGAAACATTAGTTCTCCTCAGCAGGCAAAATGAGATTCTTCAGTTTAGACTAAACCCACAAATCTTACCCTTCATCTGATACATTGTTCAGTCTAATTTAATGTTATTGCTTTGCTTTTGAGAGAATGATCTCATGGGGAAAGCAGTTTTCTATAAAAAGAGAAATGGGCACAGGGATTGCATTTTTTTTTCCCTCCCTGCCCTCCTGAAATTGCTGTGCTGGGAATCAATGTGTCTGGAAGCAGCACATATATTTTTGCATGAATTATTAGAGCAGAGAAGGTTATTAGCAACTATGTCCACATAGCCCACAGAACTCAGCATTACAGCTTGTTTCTGCTCTCACCTTTTGTACTGCCCATGGAGCTGATGGCATTCAGCATTTTGTGTTCCAGCTGACCTAAATGGCCTTTCACTTGCATTGAATAGAGCTCTGCATGTTTGAGTCAGACCTTGCAGAGCTACACCACAGCTCCTGGCAGAGCTGGGGCACCCACTGCCTGCACTGGCTTATGCAAAACTTTCCCTGCCCTTTGCTTCCTGTCAGAGTGTTGGTTCTGACTTGGCTCAGCACTTGTTGGACATCTCTGAGCTTTATGGGGGTGGTTGAAATGCTCTTGCTCCCTCATGACAATCTCTTTGCTCCTGCTCATGACATGTGTTAAGATTCCCTGTTGTGATGAGGAGGTTGCTTGTGTTGCTGTCAGCATCACTTTCATGTACCTGGACACGAATATTTTGAAGATTAAAAACCAGTTTCTTCTTTTCCTGCGCTGTACTCATGGACATCATGCTGGCCTGGAGCCATCTTCAGGTCAGCACCTTTATGCCAGGTCTCAGCTTACTCCTGGGGTTATTGCTGTAGCCAAGAAGCAAGGATTTCCATGTAAATCAAGTCTTCCTTCAGGGAGGAAACTCCTTTCTCTTGTTGTCTGTTTTACTTTCAAGACTTCACAAAAAGGAACCTCAGTTTGCTGCATTGACTTCCACTCTCCTTAGCATGGACAAGACCAGCTGATGCTGCCATGAACTTTTTTAGTGTGTTCTGTAAAGAATGTTGTAAATCCTAGAGGTTGTTAATGCCTCCAGGAGAAGCACCTACACCTTCATCTCATGTATGTATCTTGGTTTTTTAGAACTGGTGATGTTTGACTCTCTGTTGAAGTGGCCAAAATGCGCTGCATAGCCAAAAACTGATTTACAAAATCCTGAAGTTCTGTCTGGCATCCTACCTAATACCTGGAGTTGTATCCCATAAAGACTCCAGCAATTCCATGTAATGTAGGATGCACTTCCAGGCTGTAACATATCCAATCCATCAGTAGGGTCAGATGGCTCCAGGCTGCCTGCTTACAGAAATCTGCTCATGGATACTGCTCATCCATCTCTGCTGAGAAGCATGCAAGTGTTGTGGGATAGGAAATTTAAGGTGATATTATTAGCTGGGGGCTGACAAATCTCTTGCCTTTTCCCACAAGGAAGGAGGTGGGGTGGATTATCCATCTTGAAGCAGCTGGGAGAAGACTGAGTTCTTGCTCACTGATGATGTGACAGATGATGTTTTGTCTCATTAAGAAGCTTCTTATTTATGTTTATTAACCCTATAAAAATGGATTTTGTCTTTCCAGTGTTTTCGGAGTGTCACTTCAGTTTACAGTTTTCAGTGTTGACTGATTAAAAAAAAATGAAGTGGGTGTCAAGGAGAAGAGAGGAATAAAATGATTTTGTCACTTGCAGAAATGTTAAGAGAAATATATGAAAGCAGAATCCATTTGCTGGATTAACGTGTTTGGAATTGTTTAAATGCCAAGTTTTCTGTACAATGTTTTTGTAATTAAACTTTGGAGCTCCTTGGTTTCTAAGAAGTTGATGTGCTTGTTTGACACTGCTTCATTAAAATTGTTCAACGCTGAATCCATTCTGATTCAATTTGAACTGCATTTTCATGAAAGAACTATTGCTACATTGATCTCTTGTCAGAGATTTTGGCAATTCCACGTTAACCTTTGAACAGAATTGTGCCTCTTCCACCTCTCCATCCTAAGTGCCTTCCTCTGGAAAAACTGAAGGAATTTAGGTAATTACTTACAGTGGTGAAAGCATCAGAGTTTTTGGTTATAGCTAATGGTTGCCAGGGTCTTTCCCCAACTTGACTAACTTTAAAAATGTCATCTCTCACTCATTCCTTGTTTTACATCCTTGTCTTCCTTTATCCTCCCTAATTTCCCACCGTCATAGTGATTTTCTTTAAGAACCTTCTGTATCATAACTATTGATAACTATTCATAACTCCCCACTTGATTTTCTTTTCCCCTACTAGGTTTTTATCCTCTTTACCCACCTGCTGGCTGAGAGTGGAGCAAACTGTAGCTTGATGACATTTGTACTTGGTGTAGGTGCTCTGTGGAGGAGTTTGGATGACTTCTGCCTCTGCTGATGCTCTTTCTGAGGTCACAGTGCTGTGAGCAGCCATGTCTTTATGCTACTTTTGTGGTCACATCTCATTATTTTGGTTGACAGATTAATGCGTGCTCTGTCCATACCAACAGGCTTGGTACTGTCCTCTTCCTGGAACAGACTATACTGAGATTTAGAATGCTTTGGAGATTTTTTAAACCACTAATTGTGTAATGGTAAAGATACTAAAAGTAGAAGGAATGTAGGGAAAACCTGCACAGGAGAATCAGCTGCCATGTGGCACTGCCTGGTTTGGAGCTGGAGACAGGAGCAGCACGACAGGTGCACACCCAGAGGAAAGAGTAAGAGCAGAACAGCAGTGAGTTCATAAGGAGAGAAAAACCTCATTCCTCTGTAACCTGTGCTCCTGTTTGTGGCACCAGGAGCAGATGGTGGTAAATCATGCTCAATTTGAGCAATGTGGTGTAATACTTCCTCTGTTTGTTCCTGTTTGTTCCCCCTGTTTACTCTGCAGCTGGGCAATTGGACTGATGATTAATTATCATCTAAGGGAAGTGGGGGGATCTGAGGCCTTGGGGCTCTGTAGAGGAAGAGATCACTTCCCCTCTGCTCAGGCAGGTTCCTGTTGATAATGTGGAATGTGAATTCATTTGGAATCTGAAATTGGGTCTTTTTAACCTTCTTCATTTCAGTTGAATCCTTCTGAGTCAGGAGTACATTGATGCCTCTCCTTTACTTTTACCATAGAATATTTCTGCTTGGGAACCATCAAGAGTTTTGCTGCTTCTTTCTCCTTCATTGCTGATAGTACTGAGGTTTTTAAAACGTTAATATATTAATGATTTACTATCTTAATTGCAAAATCTCTGGATTTTTTATGAACTGTACCATTTTGTGTGTGGTGAAGTATCTACATCCATAATGTAATACAAGGCATAGCATTTATACTTAACTGATTTATGGGTTTTATTAATTAACCTGTAATTCTTATGCTGTGGAGGTTTGGGTGTTTTTGCTATTTACTGTGCAAGCACTAATGGTTTGTGTGTCTGAAGATGTAAAAATGCAACTTATTCTAATATGTAAGGTAATTGTGAGGGTCTCTGCTGTCTCTTCCCATGGATGAAATGGCTCTTCTCCTAAAGTTGTTAAATATTCTGTTTACTGAATGGTCATGCATGCTCTGGAAGGCAAAAGGCATTCTCATTTTTCCCTAGAAATATGTCTGTGCCCTGAAGTCCATGTGATCTTTTTGTTTATAAATTTGGATTCTAAAACCTTAATGGAAAAGAATTCTACCTGTCCAAATCCTGTGCTGCTGGATGCCATCTGGTTTCCTTGAATTGAGTGGAACAATGTTACTCCCACTGAATACCTGACTTGCTGGAAATCAGAGAGTTCGTTCTAGTTTTTGTTTTGAAGCAATAACCCTGTGGGATTTCTCTTTCTATCTCATATCAGCAGTTCTAGTTTTATTAAATCTGTTCTAGTGTTAATCAAGAGAGAATTCCCTCATCTAATTTATTTGAAATACTGCTTAAGCCCAAGACACTTGCAAAGAAATCCCCAGCTGAAATTCAAGGCCTACAAACACTGTTCGAAGCCCTCCTCCTTCAAAGTGGGTGTTAACAACTGCATCAGTATTTGGATTCCTCTCAGAGGAAGTTCCTTTTTCTCAATAACACTTTAAATTCCTGCCTGTGTTGGGTTTGTGTCTTGAATATTGAAGGAAGAGAAGTAAACTGTTTGGACTGGGGGCAGATTAGCAGGAAATTTATCAAAAGTGCAGGCCAGCAGGGTGGCTGAGTCCAGGAGAGTGAAAAGCTCTGGAAAATTAATCTAACACCTTTCCCAGAAAGGACTGCAGTGCTTTCAGGATGAATGTTGTACATGCAGCAAAACAAAGGCTGCATTCCATGTGTCTAACAGCTGGTTGTGGAGAGTGTTGACATGTCATCCAATGATTTCATTTCTCTGAAATTGCTTTTACCCAAGCAAAGCATCTGCTCCTGTAGGAGTAATTCTGTGTAGTGGCTTTTAGGCACATATATGAACTTGATGTGCAGGAGAAAGGGGTTAAATTTGCTTTTGCTTACTGGCATTAATGATGAATGGCTCAGACATATGTAAATGCACAGAGACAAATTCTGTTTACAGCCTTTTTTTTTCCTTTTGTGATGAAGGTGGCAAGAATTGCCTTCTATCTTCACCCTGTTAAAAATCTGTCAAGGGATGTGGTAGGATAAGGACAGAAGAAGAGGATAAAAGAATAGAATTTGCTTTATTCTTGAGGTTAATGTTCCCTTACTGCCAGTACAGAAATGGTTGAGTTTTCAGCCTCAGTAAATTTGAATTCAAACCCACAAATTCCATACATTGTTGAAGTGCTTTTGAGGAGGAAGAGTAGCAAATATAAAATGAAATTCCAGCTGCATCATCGTTTCAGGACTTCACAGTTATGTGGTAAATGTGCATTTCCAGATCTCTGAAATCTCTATCCACTTAACCAATTTCCTCCTGGGGGGAGCAGTGCCCTCTGATGATCCATCTTGGTATCTCTGAATGAGAGTGAGAAAGCCTGGCAGTGAAGGCCAGAGCTTCTGCATGTGAAAATTTAAGTGAATTCCCTGGTTTTGTTCTAGGCATATGGCAGTTTCTCAGGGTTTTGGTATCTGTTTTTTTTTTTAATAGATTCATATCTTTGTTTCATGCAGATACATTATTTTTTCCTACCACTCTTTGAGAGCTTGTCAGGGTGAAAGTGGTTCAGCAAGTATTCCTGTGTTACATAGAAAACATGACCTGAGTTAGCTTGTCTTTGAGGTCATCCTTCTGACTGCAAGGATGGCTGTGATAAGGATTTCTGGTTGGCTAAAGCTGTCTCTGTGTGTTGGCAAAATCAGCCTGCCTGACTTGGAGCTAGCAGGAGCTATGAATACATAAATCCATGGAATGGAAGCTTTGCAGCTGTTGGTGTTTACACAGTACCCTGTCTTTGCAGAGCTGGTTTTTGTTCTGGAAGCCTGTAGCAGCTTCACACTTCATCAGCCCCACCAGCTCTCAGGTGTACAGCAAGGTGGGAGCTGCTTCTCTGTGGTCTTACTCCAGCCAGGAGCACCCCTGTCCAACCCTGAGCTTCACTAGTGCATCAAAATACTAAAAAACCACACCAGCTTTTGGTTGTTGTAGAACGTTGTCTGTAGCTTATGAACTGGCTGAGCTGCTGTAGAAGTCTGGCAAGCACGAGGGTTTTTGTGAAGTGAGCAAGAGGATCAGAGAGGAGAGGAAGGGAAGCAGGAGCTCCTTTCTGGAGGTATCCTGCTGCATTTTGGCTCTCAGTTTCACGAGACTGCACTCTGAATGGATGTGGGAGCACAGACTGTAGAGAATTATCTCCTTTTCAGCACCTAGGGCTGTCAGTAAATACATGACAATCAAAATATAACTCCTGGCTTCATGCTGTTGCCCTTATCTGTATGTTTTTCTGTATGTCTTGCCTTTCTTTCTCTCTCTTCCCCTCTTCCTTTGTGCTGAGCTGTTTCAGCTTAAAACCAGCTAAAATTGACTTTAGTGGCTCTGCCAAGAAAGATTTTTTAATAAAGTCTTTTTTATGAATGTCACTGGAATGTCACTATCCAGTGGACTTAGGAGTGGCTCACAAGTACTGCAATTGAAGTATTTAGAAAAGGCAAAATTATAGAAATAAGTATTTTAAATTGTCTTGTCTTTTGGGAAATGGGGGCAACAAATCAACCCAGGAACAGTGCTCTTCTCTCTGGTACCAGTTTCCAAGCCAGATACTGACAAAACAAACTGAAGGGATAAAATCAAGGCTGCTTAATCTGGGGGAGGGGGATGAGGGGCAAGATCACATTACTGATAAAAGAAAATATGTAAAATAACAAATTCCAGGCTTTCTCCCTTGGGGTGTGCATTCAGCTGTAGAAAGAATGTTTATGGAAGAATACATTGTGCTGTTTAAGCATGCTTCAAAGAACAAATCTTTTCTTACCTTGTAGAAATTCATCTCAGCTTTTTCTTTTCTTTCTTTCAGCCCATAAGTCAGTAGAAGTGATGTATGTTACCCATGGGCCAGTTTGTACAGGGCTAGCTTAATCTGGGCACGTCCTTACCTTGGATTGGAAGTCTGTTCTATTTAATGGAGTGTTAACTCAGTTTATTCCCTGGGATTTCTGCAGTAATTTTATTGCCTGCAAAAGGAGCAATTTGAAGCCAGATGAAGTGAAGGTATGCTCTGTACCATACCTGCTGAGCTTGGCAATGATGCCTGAACATGCTTACTTTTTTCTGGTATTTCTGTTTTCTTCATCACATCTCTTGCATGCATTTTCCTGAGTTTGAGGGTTATCTCCCTTCTTTGAGGAAATAGATCCATTGGCAATGCCTCTGGTCTGTTCCCAAGTCTGTGTCAAATGTTCTTGGCAGTACAGGCAAGCATAAGAGGAATGGATTCTGAAGTCAGATTTTACAAACGAGGCTGTTTGGTAGTTGAGTTCAGTGATACTGCAGCAGAACCTAAAGTGAATTACAGTCTAAGACATTTATAATGTTAAAGAAATGGGTTCTTCTAATGCTGAAGCACTAACAGAACAAAGAGGAAAAATCAAAGACAAAGATAAAATATCATCTTAAAGTGGACAAACTGTGCAGGATGACAGACTTTTTATAAAGACTTCTGTTCAGCTGTGGCTGTTTGGTGAGGGAGGATGGTGTAGATCAGCATTGATGCCTCAGGACACAAAGCTCAATTGTTCAGTCCTCTTACACAGGTGGTCTTACAGCTCCTATGTGGTAAAAGCACAGACAACAGTTTCATGAACATTAAAAAGCATTTGGATGTTAAATTACTGGGCAGTGTGTGTTTAGTGTGAATGAGAGACCCAATGTCACCTGTGCCTGGTGTTTTGGAGAACAGACTGCAGTAATTTCAGCAGACTCTTCTAAAGCACAACTTGCCTGAACTAATATGAAATATCAGGTCTCAGTTCAGTTTGTTGTCATGTGGTTTTGACATACTTATCTAGTAGGAAACACTTCACAATCAGATCAACTGTTTTCTAAAGCCAAAGCTTCAGTGGAAAGTTTTTGGCCCCTATGAAATTAATGAAAATTTAATTATTGACATTGCTGGAGCCAGGATTTCATCTGCAGTCTTCAGCAGTTATATGTGTGGTTATGGATTATCAGTCCATATGGAAGCTGAAACTGTGTCTCCAGCTTTTCCTAGACTCATCCAGTGTCTGTAATCCTGCAGCTTCACAGAGGAGTCTGTGTGGGGGCTCTTCCTAAGGAAAATCCAGGAGGAACTCCTGCAATGTATTACCAGGCTGACAAAGCATATGTTTCTTCAGCTAAAATAGCACTGCTCTTTCACATATAATGGGGTCACTGTTTCTCTGCTGAGTTTCTCAGGTTATTGATACTTACTAGCTGGGCTCCAATTTGATGATAAAATATCAGCACTTCAAAATCCTAGCAGTGGGAGGGCTTCACATCACCAAAATGTCAGTCCTGTCACTTGAAGAAACACTTCTGTTACTTTCTGTCACTGCTGCTACTTTTTCTTTTATGATAGGAAATTTCAGTTGGATTCCCAAGTTCTCCATTAGCAATTTCACTGAATCCAGTGTTTCACTACCATGGGCAAAAGCAATGAAGGTGTTCTCAGGGTGAGGTGGGAGGACTCAGCCTGGATGCAGAGGATCTGGGTTTGTTTTCCAGGCTCTCTCTGTGTGACACATTCTATTTCTGCTTCATGGTCCAGCCAACAAATTAGTGAAAGATACTCAGTTCAGTGATGATGATGTTAGAAGAACTGATGGAGACAGAGTTTTTGGACAGTGGGCTGGTTTTGGTCTGCTTCAGTTCTTCATTGTGCAAATGAAAAGAGTAAACATCATCCTTTTAGGCAGAGCTGCCTGAAAAGGGGGCTGTGTCTTAGCCAGGAACTACCAGAGAATAGGAATCTATAGGCTTTGTTCTGTTAATTCAGCTACTACCTCCAGTGATAGTTTTGGATATGATTAACAGTATTTGGGGTTGGAAATAGTAATTTGTTGTTGGCTTTTTAATTATTCTTTAAAGTAGACTTGTCATGTCTTTTTTCTGCTTGAGCTGTACTGCCTGAAATAGTGCAACTCTTGCAGTTGAATCCTATTTTCATTGTTCTTTCTCAAGCTCTGACCTTTAAGAACACAAGTGGGACTGGTATCTATACAAGGAGGTGGCAGAGGTCTTGTGTAGCCTTCTGAAAACACTCCTGTTTTTTTTGCATGACAGAGTAGTCAGAAAATGTATCAGGAAAGAATAGTGGATAAGAGAAAATGAATGACATGACTGAGTGCAGCAGCCAGAAATAACCTCCTGCCTGGGCTTGTTCACCTCACCAGAAATTATCAGTTTAATGGAAGAGGGGTTTTACACCATCTTTAGCCACAAGGGTGTAGTCTGTGTGGACATACATTTAAAATTCTTAATTTTGGTGTGGATACCTTAATGAAATGATCCAATATAAAAATCAGTGGCTATACAGTCTTACATAATTTAACTGTATCAGTTTAAAAGCTGTTTATTTAGCATACTAATGAGCCCTGTCTGGGTTTGATGTCTACAGACAAGACTATGCATAGTAAATAATAACCATTGCAAAAAATTGTTTCTCAGGGTCCTAAATTCACCAGTCTCCACAATCTATATTTTCTCTTCATGTGCTACTTAATTTCTCCTGAACTTCAGTCTTGTTCCTCACTTGAGTCAGTGTGAAATGTGTTTCTACTGGGTTTTTTTTTAAGATTTAGAACAAATGACAGGCTGACCCAAGGGGTTTGACTGGAGAGGGAAGAACACTGAGTGCTGCTCAGCTAAAGAAATCTTGTTTTATTGGCCCAGTCTGACGTTTGAAGAGGAGAACAGATCAGATTTGGGCTTCACTGGTAGATCTAGAGCTGGCTGGGTTGCTGCCCTAGAGGGAAGGGTTCCTGTCAACTCCACATCTCCCAAGGGACACAATTTGCTGAGCTGGTGTGATGGGAAGGTTCAGAGGTAGTGTCAGTCTGGATGGTTCATTAGTTTAAAGGTCTGGTGTTGGGAGGTATGTTCTCAAGCAAAGGCTTCTAAATATAAAATAGTCTTGTGAAGTTTTCATCTTATGCATATTCACTTGTTGAATTTACATTTTGTTTTTCATCTCTGAGCTCCTAGAACAGGGCCTTTCACAGAGGACAGCCTTCCCATCTGTCTGAATAAACTGACAGAAAGTTTTTGCAAAAACAATCCCTTGTTTAACATGTCCATGCCTTCCAGCTAGTTTCTTTCAGAACACTTTGAAGACACAGCCATTGTCACATGCAAGCCTGAATAATCTAAAACTTGAGGAAAAGTTTGATCTGTGCACCCTTGAATACATGGACTGTAATTGGTGCAGGTGGAACCATAACAGTTTTGCCTCAAGAGACTGAAGCAGTCCAGGCAGTGCTCTCAGTACAGTTTTGGTGGAGCTGGGAGAGAGCAAACACATCTGTCACACATCTGTGGGGATCTGGAGTGGCTGCAGGGATCACTGGGATGGAGCCTTTCACCAGAGCTGCACCTGTGCTTCATCTGAGCCCATCATCTCTGCTGTCACTCCTCTGCTTTCCTGTGCACTGCAGTCACAGGAAAAGACATGAAATACATCAATAAGGGGATGCATTCCTCATCCCCTCCAATACTCTTGGGTGCTTGATTGCTTCTAGGCTGTGGCTTTTGTTGTTCTGTTCTCATTTAGTTTCTTTTTTCAACTACATATCAAGTTCTTTCCTGATCTGGCTTCATATGGTGGCTAATGGAACAAAATTGATGCAATTGCTCCAAAACCAGGCTTTTAGCTGGTGGATTCTAATTAAAGCAACCTTTTTTTTTATTTTTCACAGGGCAAAAAAAAATCTTCCAAGGACCCACTTTCTTTGTATCAAATGAATATATATGCAATAATTTCCCAGCCTGATGGAGACAGAAGTTGAAATATGCTTGGAGCAGTTATAGCCAACCATATGTAAGTGCTGGCATTACCTGGAGCTTATTTCTCCCACAAGGTGGTATTTCTACCATGTTAATCCTGCTGCTTCCTGCTGTAGGCAGTATTAGGGACAATGTGTCAGAAAATTTGTCTAAATGGGTTTTTCTCAGAAGATTCTATTTTAGTTATGCCCATGGGGGGGAAAAAAAAGTATAGGTTTAGTTGAAAATTCATAGTTCTGTGGTTTGGCCAGCATGGGTTTTAGGGGCAGGTCCATATGCCCAGCTGCAGAAGCTCCTGAATTTACAAATTCTACTTACAGACTCCCCAGGGAGATGGTTTCTTTGTTCTTGCCTGCCTCTTCCATGTGCTCGGTTGCCTAAACAGAGGGAGGTGAGGAGATTTTCTCTGCTTCCAGGAATAAAACCCCAAACTCCACACCTACAAACATGATTAAAATTATCCAGTTAAATTCCACGTGTGGGGTAGGTTCTCAGTGGCCAAAGCTAAGTGGAACTGTGGAATGGTGGAGTTAAGCTGCCTTGATGTGACATGGACTGCTCATTGTGCTGGCTGGATCTCATCTGGTGCTGGGGGAATCACCTTATCTCCAAACCTCATCTCCCTTCCAAATCCACCCTAAAGTCAGACTGGGAAATCAGTGCTCAGGAGAACAAAGACACATCACAAATGCATTTCCACTCCAAGTGCCAGGAGCAGGGTTGTTTTTTTCTTAATCTTCCTTCTGTATTAGTGAATCTGCTTAATAAGGCTTCCCAAGGTAAGTCATTGCCTGACCCCCAGCCATCCCCAGGAGGAAAGAGTGATGGAAGGAACCAACTGCAGCTCATACACAGCAGCCTCAAGACCTGATGAAAACACATGGTGGGTAAGTGTGCAGGAGGCTCAATACATGAGAATCTCTGATTTTTTCCCCTCTATAACTGCCTGTGTGCTTCAGAACCACTTTTCATAATTCCCTTCCTTTACTGTCCTAAAGACCAAACAGCCTCTTACTCCCCATTTGGAGCATTTAGGCTCTCTATTCATGGAGAACTATTCCCCATCACTCCCTGCCGAGCCTGAAAATCCTTCCTGATCAACATTTAAATAAAAAATCCTTTCTTTGTCTGTCCCATTCCTGCTGGCCCCCTGCACCTGAGCTGGCTGTATCTGAGGGGCTGGAAGCCTGCAAGTGATGCTGTTTGTCTCTTAGTCAGAGAGGCTTTTAAATCTGAGTGTAAAATGAGCCTCCTCCAGCAGTAAACAGCCCATCATACACCTCCTTTGAAGTTCCCATTTAAATAACCTCCAGGGCTTTCCTAATGCGGGAAGGCAGCAAGAGGAAGCAATTCCCTCCTTCTCCCCTCTCCAAAGCAAGGAAAATGAATTCCCTGGCAGAGGGGGGATGCTGGTTTTCAGGGTACTGCAAAGGAGATGAACGGCTCTTGTTTGCAGCTTAGTTAGTGAGTCAGCACATGCTCGTTCATGGGCACAATTTATTAACCCCTGAACACCACAGATGATGGTGTTATCACTGTGCAGTCATTTTAATTTGTTATATAATTTATAAGGTAGCTGCTGCATCAGAGGGAAGCCTCTATCTGCTCGTGTGTCCAGGTCCTGGTGTGATGCTAGGATGGGAAGAGGATCAGGGAAACAAAAAGGAGGGGTCCTGGCAGGACTGTGGGAGCTGACCTGGTTGCAGATGGTTTTTTTGCTGATTTCCCACTCCTGTGGGTTGTTCCTGGTGCTGCTGCCTCATTTAAAGGTGGCTGTGTGTTTGCAGGCCTCCAGCTCTACATGTGAATTGATGCTTGGATTTTTCCTGAAGGTGAACAGACACACAGCAGCAGGAGCACAAGAGAGTTTGTGTGACATCTGAGAGCACTGGAGGGATGTTCAGTGGTGTTTTGGACAGGAGGGTATCCTGTGCTAGATGGGATCCTGTGATGCTGAATGTCAGCATTTTGTATTTTTGAGATTGTATTAGGGCCTTCTCTATGGACTGGTGTCATGTGGCTGCCAAATGTGAGAGTACAGTAAAATCTCCTGGGACCTTTGTAGTCCTGTGTGCTGCAATGATTTAATGAGACAGCTTTCCAGTGAGACAGCAGGTTTGCCCATTACTGGAAGGACTGGAAACTGAGGAACCTGGTGAAGTAACATTCCTACTTGCCTGGATATTACTTGTTTGCCAGGTAGGTTAACCAGCCAATACCTAAATGAGTTCACTCCTTTGTTAAGTGATTTATTAAACAGTAAAGTTTATTCAAATAATTAAATAGGCTTTACTAGTGCACCATCTTAAGTAGAGAATGCCCTGAAGACATCTTAAGTAAGTCTGAAGCTAACCAAGCTGCCTGAGGTTGGTTCCTCCTGGGCTCAGAGGTGCAGAACTCAAGGATCCCTGCATTTTCAGACTGCTTTTAAACAGGTGTTTGGGGTTTATTTTCCACAAGGAGAAATGTGTGCTTGCCTGAATGTGCTGTTAGTCAGTCCTTGGCCTGACTGAAAGTGTGGGGAGTTCCAAGGCAATTATACCTGCACTAATCATAATTTGCTCCTTAATCTAGGAGTACCTGCCTCTGTGTCCCTGTTTATGCTAAGCTGCTGAACAATTTGATTAGGTGCTTTGAATAAACCTTGTAATTATGCCATAGATACTCCTGATGCATTATGTTATTTTTATTATCTAAGTTAACACTGCCCATTGTTGTAGCATGGTTACACTTAGAGGCTGCTATTAGAGCTGAAGCTCAATTGTGCTAAATATTGCACAGACATAGAGCTGCAGTCTCTGTCCTGGAGGACTCACAGCTTGCCTGTACTATTGTGCATCAGCCCATTAGAGCACCCTGAGAGGCATTAGTGCCCCAAATAGTTTCATAGGTTCTGTAATGGAAATGGCCTTGCAGACCTTTTAACCTGTGAAGGCAGCAGTGCTCCTGAATTCAGCTTTGTCCGTGCTCTTCCATCATTATCACTGCTTGTTAGACAGAATCTTGGGAAATGATAGTTTCAAATGTGCTTGGAACAGGCCAATTCTGCTTTCTCAGTGAGTCCTCCTGAGGGTGGAAGAGTAGAGCCAGGCCACCCTCTTTCATGTCCCCAGCATGGTTTCTGTTTTGTCAAATGCATTACAATGTGAGCTGAATTCTTTCCTGGCTGGTTTGTACTTCACCAGGTTTCCCTGACCTTGTGCCAATCAGTGATGAATTGTACAAGTCCCCATCAAAAACCCTGCAGAAGCCAGAGGAATGCTAGCCTCACTGTGTAGTACATTAAGTCAAAATATTTTAAGCCTGAGACTGATGGGTATGATTCTTCTATTTCAATCTGCTCCTTCAGATTAAAAAGCTGCTAAAAGCTTCAGCTTGTCTTGCTGCATCTGCTGCTTCAAGACCAATGAATGGCATGTCCAGGACTGGAGGCTGTGGGTAGGAGGATGATATTTTATGATAAATGTACCTGATGGTGTTTTATGTTCACAAAGTTTTTTAAAAGCCTTCTACAGCAAATGATCAATCTGTTAGAGAGAATACTGAAAGAGCATCTAGCACTCCTTTGGCTGAGAGGAATCAGTACTGTCTAAAAGACCCCAGAGCTCTAACCTGTGCAAAATTATGGCACTTTTGGCTTAAGTTTCCTTCTTGCTTTACCCTCTTTGGTGCTGTTACTGCCAGATTGGCTATAACTGCAGGACATTATTTTGTAATATTTTGTGTATTGGCTCTCTTAACTAATTCTCTGTCCCCTTTTTACAGTTTTGTGGCTAAAAGATTAAATCTGCAAAGCATTTCTATGAAAAAAGATAAAACAACAGATTATGGTTGTTTTTCACTTGCTTTGCATTAAGTTTTTTCACTGTCAGAGTTTCAGTGAGGCAGATTCTGTGGTGATGGGAATCAGTGGTGGTAGAGTTGATTGATTTGAATTTATTGGTATAAGAATATGAGGATTTCCTGAGTAAGCTGGAAGGTGGAAATCATGCTCAGAGACAAAGCTGGTAGAGCCAGTCTGTAAAACCTTTGAAATGATGAAAAGGCATAAATATCAGACTTCTTCCTGTTAGACTACTGTGATCTGTCACAGCAGCAGTGGTAGAAGGAGGAGAGGTGCAGAGGCTACAAAAGGCAGCTCATATTTCTGGAAGTGGCTGGTGGGATTTAGAACTGGTTTTAGCTCACATGAAATTTTGGGACTGAGGCCAAGTGCTATTTCTGTAATTTGAGGTTGACCCATGTTTAGGATTAAGGGTTTGGATTCGATTTGCTTTAAGTCTGAGGCTGAACTTGGTTGACACCTGCTGGTTGGGATTCTAGGAAATCAAAGGGAGCTTCAGTGACTGACATGAAATTCTGCTTTCAAATACTGGTGAGAAATCAAATACTTTTCAGCCATTTTCCAACAACAAAATGAGAACTCAAACTGGTGATGCTTGGGTCTGACCTCAGCACCCTCATTTCTCCTGTTTAAGAAGCTGGAGCTGGCAGAGAAGAGAAGAAAGATGTCTGGCAAATCGACATTCAATTGGCTTAATACAGGCACTGTTTGCTGCAGTGGAACTGGAGCCTCTTATTAAGAATCTGATGGCACTTCTAAACAAGGAGAGCTGCTCCCTTGGAGGGGGCAATCTCCAATCATATGCCAACATTGCTTTTGACATATTTATGACTCCAATAAAATCTCCCATCTGGTATATTTTAAAATAAAATTGAAAATTTATCACTTTGCTGTAGTTGGTTTGTCGTTCTCCCCGAGAGAAGATAGCCAGGCTGAGATTATTGCATTGGCAGCCTGTCAGCTGAGGTTAGGCTGAGGTGTGATTTAAATTTCAATACTTTTCACATTACAGCTGTCTGGGGTGGGGAAATTACAAGGAGAAAAGCAGAGAGTCTGTTATTTTTATTCATTAGTCTCTCCTGATTTGTTTTGTTTTTCTTTTGTTTTGTTCTACTTACCACATAGAGCACCTGGAGGAAAAGATACTCCCCATTTTTCTGGGTTTCCCCCCAGCCTTTGCTTGGCCAGAGCTGATGGGAGAGACAAGGCAGACCCCAGGTTGTGTCTGTGTGTCTGTGATAGCAGGGTGAGAGCCTTCTGCATGTGGGGTGCTGTGCAAGTTTACAGCATTTAGAGATACTGCAGCTCTCAGCAGAGCTAAGGGAGCACTGCTGATTCCCATTTCCCTGACAAAGGACCAAAGGAGAGATGTGGAAGGCATTTTGTTTCACTTAACATGGACAGCTGTATCTAAGTCTAGATTTCATCACGGCAGAGAGAAATGTGCATTTCTGGAAGCAGAAGCAAACATGCTGTGGATGTGCCTTGCTGTTTCTAAGCCTTTATGATGGGGTTAGCTCAGGTACTTTTAAAAGATGTGCAATAGATGAAATGAATCACCTGCCACAGGATTTCTTTGTGTGTCCATAGCTGAAGTAGGTTTGGAATGTGGAGCAGCTGGAGCAGAGTCTGGTGCTCAAGCTGCAAGGCAGAATGTGTCTCCCCGTGGGTCCCTGGGATTTCCCATGCAGCCTGTGGTGGACAGAAGCTGTGGAACAGGAGTGTTGGTCTGTGTGCAAGGCTGGCTGCAGGCCTCAGCACACTGTTCAGACTGTTCTGCTTCCTCCTTTTGATTCCTGCCCCAGTCCTGCCTGGCTGGCTGCTCTGGCAGTGCCCACTGGTGTGTTTGATTAGGTGCATTTGTTCCTGTTTAGGTACTCCATAGTCTGACTGTAAAATTATCAGAGGTCTTATCTGGGCAATAAAAGGGAGTAAAATGCCTTTATCCTCCACCTCCAGCAGCTGCTTTGTTGCTCAGGCTGTGACTGGGGCTGTAGTGGAACAGTGGCTGCCCTCCACTGCAGCTGTAGAGGTAATAAGGTGAGAGGGCACAGGGCTGATTGAGATGCCCATGTGAGGGCTGCATTACTTTACCCTCCATAAAATGGAATTCTTGGGCCCCCCTAGATGGGGGAAAATAGGAGAATTGCCAATGAATCTCCAAATGGATTTTGGCAGTCCAGACACAGTAGCTTATGTAGTTCTAAGATGGCTCTGGGGAATTACAGCAGCAGTGCAGGTGCTTACTCTGGGAGAAGAAGAAATTCTGCACAGGCACTGCAGGCATTGAAGCTGTGTGGGGCCAGCCCCAGCCCCACTGCTCTGAGTGCTGTGCTCTGAAATGCAGCCCCCAGTGTGTGAGGATTATTAACTGCAGCCTGCGTTGGAGACTTAGGAATTATTTTCTGTGGAGCACATCTATAACACCTATATGCATGAATTGGGTATTTGTGTAGCGTGTTCCTCATTTCTAAAGTGTGCATTTTTGACTCCTTATTATATGTAATGGGCTCTTGTTCTTCTGATACATATTTGTGCAGGTGAGTGTATGGTTAAGGATCTGCCTGTGTGCACTTGAGCACAACAGAAGTGTGTGGAGGAGTCCTGTGGGAATGCTGTGTTTGTTTATGGTGGGGAGTGCTTTCCCCAGTGTACATTCTGTGCACACACAGTGCCTGTGTGTGTGGCATTTCATTTGATTGTTCTGTTTTCCTGTTTTCTAGGCTGAACAATTAAGGGTGGTTTTTTGAGTGCATCAGATGTATTATTTCCTTTCACGGCAATTGTGCATTTGCTAATGTCAAATTTATTCTAAATGGATATACAGGTGCAATTCTTCATTTGGTAGACATAAATCTTTGCTACATGGAATGAATGGATGTTTTGTCTGCATGCTCAGTCTATGTGTGCTCCCTTGGTACACATGCTCCTGTTGCCTATAGAAAAAGGTGCTTTGCACTGAAAATCATCTGTGCCTGCCTTATGTACTGTAAATTTATTTTTGTGAACGTGGGGGTTAGAGTATGTGTGCAGGGTGTGTAGTAAATGCGTGGCTCTAAAAATCTGTGTGCTCAGTTTAATATTTGTGCTAGGTAAGCACATATTTCCCTGCATTTGCTGGCAGACTTACACAAGTGTTGAGTCTTCATATTGTTAAAATAACAGAAGAATTGTCCACATATTTTCTAATTTTTTAAAATGTCCTGGAGCTTCCATGGTTTAAATTTCTAAATGTCTGTCCAAGTGATGTATGTCAAAACATCAGGAAGGATATTTAAGCAGTTATGTCAGTGGAATGAAACAAAGTCATGAGTTAATGCTTTTCTGATGCTATATAAAAGGGGAAATGGTGAAGAAGGGCCACAACTAAAATACAGAATGAACAAAATCAACCAGAATAAAGTCAGGCAGTTTGCTCTTAAACCGGAGACATCTACAGCAATAGAACTCACGTGACTGCATTGCTATTTTTATGCCATCCTATGATCACACCATCCTGTTCCAGATCTCCCACCCTCTAGGGTCAGTCCCCAGGAACCAGGAAGGATGATGGAGCTCTCCTAACCTTGTTGCTTCCTCCTGTCTGTCCTGCCAGGTGCTTTGAAAGTGAGTCAAGGCATTCATTATCCCACCGTTTCTTTTCAATGACATTTTAAAAGACCTGGCACAGTAGGAATGATTGAAGTGCCTGCTGCTTTTCTCTGTAATTATCCAGTTTCCTTGTTGGGACTGAAATTATTGCCCTGCAAGAGGGCAGTGTCCCTCTTGCCACGTAAGAGCTACCCAAACACAAACCTGCTTGGCTGCCACCAGCAGCACTCCACGTATCCAGACAAAAAAAGGTTGTTCCTTGGCTGCTGGGTTGCACTGGGAGTGTGGGACCCAGACTCCACTGGTGAAGCTCCAGTTGGCTGAGGTGGTGATGTTCTGGTAGATGGTTACAAAAACTTTACCCCTTTTTTGTCTTTTTTCATGGCAAAAAGTAGTGCACTGAAACAAGGGACAGTGAGCTGTAATTAGTCCTCAAACAACCTTTGCTGTGGATTGCCCAAGTGAAGGCCTTGCCTGTAATCTGTGGCAGGAACAGGAGGACAAAACCCCTGAGATCATCAGCTCAGCTGGTTAGAGCATGCTAATAACACCAAGGTTGTGGGTTTGCACCCTGGATGGGCTGTTCACTGAAGAGTTTGACCTGAGGATCCTTCTGGGTCCCTTGTAGCTCTTTGGAGGAACAAATACAGGTAAAAAATGGAAGGCACAGGAATAAGATCATGGCTGAGGAAAAAGTCTCACTCAATTATGGAGCATCTTCTGTGGCATTTGCTTTTTAGAGGGTGTTCAAGGAATGTGTGCAGCTCTTGCCAGGGGAATTTAGATCTGGAGCTATCAGGAAACACAAAAACTGGGAATTGAAGTTTTTTCAGCTAAAGGTAGGAGTGTGCCAAGGATGGTGTGAGACAGCAGAGGGAGCTGACAGGGATTCCTGTAAAGATCTGTTGGACAGCTGCTATTCAAAGCCTGAAGAGATAACAAATAACTAGTCTTGATGCTCAAGGACTGCCCCTCTGCAGTCTGTGGAGTTCTCTGTCTTCACCTGGGCTGTGAATTCCTCTCCAGAATGGAAGCTGGAGTGTTAGTAGATGAGCAAGGTGAGAGAAGGGGGAAAAGAAGATTAGGCTGAAGGATCAATGAGGTAAATGATCCTTCAGCCTATGCTAGGAGAGCTGTTTGTAATGAGCAAGGAGGCAGAAGGATCCTGTGTGGCCTCAGGTGTGTGTGCAGATCCTGTCCCAGCCCAGGGGCTTTCCTGGAGCTCAGCTCACACTGCAGCTGCCTTGGCCCTTGCTTCCCCCTCCCCTTGGAACACATGCTGCCTCTGCCCTGCCCCCTTTGCCTCCAGTTCCTTGTGACAGGCTTAGAAATCCTGGGACCCCTGATGCTGGAATGGCATTTTGGCCTAGCTGGAATTGTTTATAAGCACAGAGCTTTGATGCTGTCTCCAAAGCCTCTGGAGAGCTGAGAAGGGCTATTTTTCATGTGATGCTTTTGGAGAATGCTATGGGAAAAGGTCAAGGGACAGAGTGGGAACGAGTAGGTCACATACTCACTGGTTTAGGGCACCAGGACAGCACTGGTTCTTTAGGATGTCAGAGGCTGCCTTGTACAAATAAGCGCCTCAGTGAGCTGCCTGGGAAAGAGCAGGGCCACGCCTCCCTCAGCGATGTTCCCGTGGCTCCTTCTCCTGCCCTGGCCTTCCTGTGTCTCAGCATCCCTGCCAGCCAGGCAGATCTCACATATGGTGTGCAGCATCCTAAAAAGCCTCTTTGCCTTCTGCTTTCACCTTTGTAAAGCAAGATGTTCTCCAAGCAGGGGCCTTCTGCACCTGGCATAGATGGGGTCTGCAGGGTTCCTTAGTCCACCCCTATGTCACCACCTTGGCCTGTGGGCAAGAAGAGCTCAGGCCTGAGCAGCTGTTTGCCCCTTGATTTAGCATGTCATCTTTCTCATTTCAGTTGGGCTGGGGGGAAGCAGTCTAACAAGTCCTGTTTCCTTTTTCCTCCCTGATTCACACATGCTTCAACTACCAGCCGGAGTGTGGGGGCTACGTGAAGGAACAGGAAGCAGAGGGTGAGGTGGCAAATCATTTACATTGGAAATATGAGCTGAATGTGCATTTCCCCACTGCTGCCATCAATCACTGTGATTTCCTGCACGCTACAGAACAGGGGAATGGAGTTTGCTTGCTTCCCACTTCCCCTGGGAATGGAAACGCTCGTTTGTTTCACTGCCTAGAAATGCTGATCACTCAAAACATTTATTGTTTCAGAGATACACGCAGTTCTGAAGCTGAATTTTTCAGCTTTCTCTTATCTGGTCTTCAGAAATGTCTTCAGATGTCCTGCAGACCTGGGGAGTCACTCTGTTCTGGTAAAGATGCAGTAGCACAGGAAAGCCCAGAGGCAGCAGAGCAGATGCTTTACTGCAGAACCCTGGCAGACACCCTCTGCTCTCCATCAAACCAGTTGCTTTAGCTTGTTCATGTGGTCTGGCACCTGATCCACTGAGATGAGGTTTTTAGAGTCCTAAGTCCTTCTTATTGTTGGAAACTTTTCAGTGGCTATTTTATGGGGCTAACAAATCTGTTAAGTGAAAGTTATAGTGGGGAATGACATGGAGCAGACATACCAGCACATGTTCACTGTTCAGCTCTGTTGGAAGGGATGGAGACAATAGAAGAAACAGAACCTAAAATGTGGAACTGAGAAAGGAATAGAAAAAGAAGAAAACCAGAAGGAAGTACTAGGACAAACTAGAAAGTGAATGAAAAGTCTATACCAAAGAGCAGAAAATAACTAAGTGTTGAAGAATTCAGGTAACTTTGCACATTGCAAAGGTAAAACAAAAATGCCTGTGTATTCATTGCCATTGTGGTCATGTGAAGGTCTGGCACACTTCTGCTGTCTTTGATGGGATCTGGTCTCTGATTAAGAAACATCTTCCTCCAGTTTAACAATCTCTAATTTGCCAGATTATTTTCCTGCAGAGGTGTGGAGGGATAGAATGTAAGAAAATAAAGATAGTGCAGAAAGTAGTCTCACACCTGAGGAGTTGCAGCTGTACTAATCACCAAAGATTAGGAACAGCCCTGCCCTTAATAGGCCACAGCTGTGTCCAATAATGATGAGTGCTACAAAAGAGTGGGTGAGCTGGTCGAGGAGGGAGTTGGGGTTTGTTGGCTGAGCTGTGGAGAAGAAGGAGTCAGTGCTGTGAGGAGCTACCCATGAGAAATCACCAAGAAGGTATGGGACTTATGCAGTAAGATGACAATACAGAGGAAATGTTGACTTCATTCCTACATGGGGGCCCTTGGGCTGTGGACAGTTTGGGACTCATGGATAACCAAAGGGATGGGGCACTAAAACTCTGGTGTGGTTCCTGCAGCCCTTTTTTGGGGATGGCAGAGCATCTCTGAAGCTTCTGTGCTGGCTGGGACTGGGATGTTGTTGCTATTCAGTTCAGTTGTTGTAGTAAAGAGGCTGGTGAGGCACCATGTCCTTGAAGCATGGTGGTGGGGGCCAGGAGAGCTCTCCTGGCTGTGGGGGCCTGGAGCCCCTGTGAGCTGAGTTCCCTGTGAGCTCAGCACAGCTTTTATGAGCTTAGCCACTGTGGGTCAGGGCAGTAACTCGGAGGGGACCTGTCGGGAAACCCAGGGGCTGGAAGGAAATGCTGTGGGTGACTCAATAGGCAGAGCTCTTCCCTCTGTTGATGTTGGAGCTGAGCCACACAGACACATCCCTTCATAATTACCCGGCAGTTTCTTACAGTCCATGCTTTGTAACCACTGCCATTCTCACATGTGGATTTGTAAGGCTCAAATCCATCCCAGGAAATCTGATATCACAGCAGTGCCTGCAGCCTCTGAGAAGCAAGGGTGTGTTTGCCTCTAGGTGAGAGGTGTTTGGCCCAGGTGAACACGTCTCAGGCACGTACAGGTGTTGTTGTACCCATGCAGACAAATTGCAGATTCACTGTTGTGGCCCCTGCCCGGGAATGGCTGCTGTGGGATTACGTGCACAAACCCCAGAGATGTCATCACCCGCTGGTGAGGAGCTGGGAGGTGTTGGCGGTCTGGTGTCAGGGTGCTGTGGGATCCTGGGCAGCACGGGGGATGGGATGGGATGGGCTAGGCTGACAAACATCCTGCAGGACAGAATTCCCCGCTGAGGGTGGGACTGAGCGTGGGGGACCCCTGGTGGGCAAGCAGCGCGCCCAGCCCCGAGCCCAGCCAGCTCTCCATGTGAGCTTTTCCATTCGCTCATTTCACACATGAAGTCATGCCATGACTTCAGCTCTAGACATAAAACACAGATTCAGCTGTGTTAGCGGCATTGAATAATTGCACTTTTTTTTTTTGTTGTTTCTTAATGATCCTCTTGGAAATCGGGAGGTGCTTTGTAAAGCTGACACCATTTTCAATTGCGCAATGCAGAATTTCAGGAGCCAGCTGGCCACTCCAGGCTACAGGTACCCGCACACAAACAGCACCCATTTCCCCTGGCAAACAAAAGGGACCAAGGCAGGTTGATGATGGCAGATTGCAGGAGCCACTTGGCACTCTTAAACTAGCCTGAACTTCCACTGGTGGCAGCTTTGGTCTTGGAGCTATCCTGTGCAATGCAAAATTTCAGGAACCAGCCGGGCCCTCAGGGCCACAGGTACCCAAACACCAACACCACCCCTTTTCCCTGGCAAACAAATCTTACCAGCCCTGCATCTTGATAGTAAATTGTAGGAGGCACTTGGCACTGTCAAACAAGCCCAACTTGGCACGGGTGCCAGCTTGGGTCTGGGAGCTATCCTGCGCAATGTGGAATTTTAGGAGCC
This sequence comes from Setophaga petechia, assembly GCA_024362935.1. Classification (NCBI taxonomy): domain Eukaryota; kingdom Metazoa; phylum Chordata; class Aves; order Passeriformes; family Parulidae; genus Setophaga; species Setophaga petechia. The sequence continues at coordinate 16,639,316 of JANCRA010000016.1, forward strand.
CCCTGGGCCCTCACAGCCACAGGTACCCAAACACCAACACCACCCTTTTTCCCTGGCAAACAAAACTAACAAACCCTGCATCTTGACAGCAGATTGTAGGAGGCACTTGGCACTGTCGAACAAGCCTGACTTGGCACAGGTGCCACATGTATTGATTGCTGTGTGATATTAGTGTATTGCAACTGCTGCCTTATGCTGAGAAGTTCCTACTTCAAACTCCTTGTAAATCTATTTGACCTGTCCTTGTGCTTCCATCCAGCCACAGTGGCTTCCTCTTCTCCCTTGCTCCACACCAGCCCAGTGTAGGTGAATTTGGTGAATGCCATTAATGGATCTGATTCTTCCCTGAGGGGGTGCTGAGGGTGTGGCACTGGGGTCCTACAGACCCTGTGAAGCTGTGGATGCCCCAGCCCTGACAGTGTTGGAGGCCATGGACTGTCCTGCTCTAGTGGAAGGTGTCCTTGCCCATGGCAGGGCTTGGAATGAGTTGGTGTTTGAGGTCCCTCCGAACCCAAACCCTTCTGTGATGCTGCAACACCCTTATCCAGCTTGCTAGCAAATGCACAGATAATTTGCTTGCTCCTATCAGAGTTATTTCTGTGTAATTACTCTCTTAGCTGTGGCTGGCAGAGGAACCAACCCACCCATGCAATGGATACATCCTGGCTCTGCAGCAGCACTGCCTTCCTGTCCTGTTTGTGAGAACAGTGTTCTCTAGAATGTTCCTAGGTAACAACCAGCAGCAGGAAAATCAGCTCAGCTCTCATGCTCTTTGTGAGATTTAGTCACTGCCTCTTCAGAAGTCAGGGACTGTAGTCTTCCAGGGATCTGTGTTGTAGCTTGATGAGTGACAGGCTGGGAATTGGAAAAGATGGGCAGGACATCTCAAGGGGTGCTCATTTGGGGTAAATCACTTAGGGCTAATAACAGAGGTGTGCAAAACAGGGATAATGGTCTGACTCACCTTTGCAGATAGCTTAGAGAGCTCAGCTGACACTGGTTTTTGCTGACACTGTTTTTTTCTGCCACCTCCCAGCTCCAGCAGTGGTTCAAGACCTCCCTTAGGACTCAGACAGCAGGAATTCTACTGGTCTATTAGGAATCACAGCAGTATATTGCAGGGCTCTTCCTTCTCTCCCAGTCCTGCTCAGTAGCTGTGCACAAGTTACCAAACATCATCATTGTCATCATTAGGATGGTGTGTGAAATCACCACTTAGTGTGTTCACTGAGTCAGCTCTTTCCTGGCTTCCACATTAGAGCTGACTGATCAAAACTAACACTATCCTGCAAAAAACTAGAAAGCTGAGATTTCTTTTCTGCCCAAATTCCCTTCTGCATTGTTATTATTATCTGTCAGTGCTCTAAGTAGTAAATTTTCTGAGGTTATGAGCTGTTACCAGCTGCTAATGATGCTGTATGCAAAGAGCTGATGGAAAGATTGGCTTAGAAGAACCATGGGATCCTAGACAACTTCTGGATGAAGGATTCCAGTAGAGACTGGACCTTGAAATTAATGTCTCAATCACCATTGGACCTCTTCATGCAACTTCCAGCTCTGCTGTTTGGAGGAGACAATGAGTACAAATCAGGGGGTGGTTGTTTCTTTAAGGCCCCCCTGCCCTTCTCCTCTCTGTTTTCCTGCTGACACAGATTTTCTTCTCTTGCTCAATTTCAGTGCACCTGCTCATATAAACTAGGCTGCACTGGGTTCTCTCAAGCTGAGCTGGTGTATGGGAACAGCAGCAGCACCCAAAAGCACATTCCTGGGCTGAGAGGAGCCATCAGTGTGCAGGGAGCAGCCTGGTGTCAGCAGCCCCACAGAAACTAGTCAGGAGGTGAAGGAAGTGCCTTTAACTAAAGGTCAAATCACCTGACATAGGAAAATGTAGGGATATTTTAGAGAGGTGGCAGCAGAACAGGAGGCTTCCCTATGGGATCTAGGTATTCACTCTGACTATATATCATTATTATTGTCTTACATACTCAGTACAAACCTATTTACCTGTGCATGCTAAAAGCTTTGCACTCAAATTCAATATCAATCAAGACAAGTTGACTTGAAATGTGAATTCCCACATTGTTTTACTTGAGCCTTCAGGTCAACCTGCCTTGTCTTAGTCCTGCTTTATCCTGAGTTAAGTAATGTGGGTTAGTCAGCCTGTATTCAGAGCATGTATTTTCTTGGTTTTTAAAAGCCATTTTTGTGTAACCAGAAGGACTTGGAGATGGATAGGAGGGCCTCTGTGGTTCAAATTTCAGGAAGCCAGAGTGTGCCAAGTGGGAACTGGTTAGAGCTGTGGAGGAAGCTGGCAAATAGCTGGAGAAGCCTGAGAGTTTGGGGGCAGCAATGTCCACTGGACCTGTGCACATTTCCAGCTTGCTGTAGTTGTGATGAAAAATGCAGTCTCAGAAAGTGTTTGTGTGGCAGCTCGTTTGCCATCCTGCGTGTCTGGAGAAGGGAGGTACTCTCTCAGAAGGAGAGGTGCAGCTGAATTCATACCCAGCTTCTGGAACACAGAGGTGATCCCTGGCAGGATGTTCTTGCTCTCAGCTTTGTGTGTGGCAGAGCTCCCAAAATGCCCCTCCTGGCACGGTGCTGATGCTGTTCCCTGTGGCTCAGGGCTGCAGCACAGTCCCTGATGTGCCCCAGTGCTCACCTGTGGGCTCCAGAGCTTTGGACAAGGCCAGTGCCACCCAAGGATGAGCTGCAGTGCTCCCCAGGCCTCATGAGTGGACAAAGCAACTGTGGTGAGGCTCCAAATGATACTGCAGGAAAGCAGGGTTCCTTGGAGTCTGGGTGGGGGCTAATCAATGTACATTCATCATTAATTTATGCATATAAGGGGCTTTTGGAGTGGAGTTGTCATGCTGGTTTTGATAATGCTAACTCTATCCACCCTGCCAGCTGCTGCAGTGTCGTGGCAGTTTGTGTTGCTGCATGCAGAATTATGGTGCTTTTGTGGGAATGTTATGTTCCCTGAATAGAGCCCCACAGAGCAATTTGCTTCATCCTTACAAACCCATCCAAATAACTGGCAGTGCCTTACAAATACAAAACAATTGAGAAAATAAATGTATTATACTGTACATCTGTGACAAAACAATGCTTTCATGTGCAAAGAGAGAAATGTGTTTGTTTAACTTACGGTCTCCCTTTTGGAAATAAATGCATTCATTTAAATCAAAATGGGATGTTCTTCACTATTACAGTATTCTGCACGCCAGATGTAAGAAATATGCTGCTTGAGGAGCAGACAAAAAACTTGGAGTGGTTGATCTTACCAAAAGCATGTATGTATGTAGTGCCTTATTCTAGACCCTGCCTCTCCTCCTGCAGTGTGTCCTCTCCTGGAGTGGGAACCTCCTGCCTTGGTGCCTGAAGGATCTGTGTGCAAAAGCTTGGGGAGTGTGGCACTCTGGTGTCCTGTCTGCACACAGGAGAGCTTCTTTTCCACCTGGGTTGTGCCCAGAGGAGAGTGCAACCAGCAGCCACACAGCAGAGCTGCACATTGCCATGATCATGAGGCAAATTCCCTCCAGGAGCTGTAATTGTGTCCAAAAGATTTTTGATCCTTTATGGTTTTTGTGCTAAAGAAACATTAGTTTCATTTATATGCAGCAGTAGAAGTGTTAGATGGGGAAACATAATCAATAAAATACAGGTTGAATGTTCTAATATTTGTTTTAAAAATGTGCCCCATCTTGTAATTTTCATCTTTTTAAATGGTTGAGCTCTTGTAATGAAAGTCTGCTGCATTTCAGTTTACACATAAGCTTAACATCATCAAGCAAAGTTTGTTCTGGGAGTTAACATTTGCATTTTTGAAAGCAGCAGCCTAATCCAGAGCAAAAGCAGATGAGAATGTATTATAATATAGCACATTACCAGCTGCCTGTCAGTAGGTGTGAGAATTGTCAGAAAGGTGCTGAAACTTGATTTCAGTGGTTTTCCAAGTCTGCAGTTTCTTCCAATTCAGTTTGAAGATCACTACCACCAGGAGTAGGAGTTGTAAACAGAAATTCCAGGAATGATTTATTAGAAGGAAAAATAGCAAGAAAAAGAAAGTATACACCTGGTCTTTTCCAACCTGATCTTTTAATTATAATGATAATGCTCAGAGCACCTTCTAGGCTTCTTGTTATTCCTTAATTAAAATAATTTCTCAGATTATAGGTGAGAAGGAAAGAGTTAGGAGTGCAGCCCCTTGCCAGTGTTGGCTGCTCTGTAATGGTATTTTTCACATCATCAGGTCTGGGCAAGCATTTGATTATATTTGTCTTTGAGTAGCTGGAGGGCCCCGAGTTGAGATTCCCAATTCAGCAAGTCTAGCATTAATAAATACTCTTTAACTCAGCTGGAAAGCATCTTGGTCTGCATCTTCCCCATGTGAAGTGTGATATCCATCTTAGTGCTGGATGCAGCCAGCCAGAGGACTCCTCACAGCCTGCAGGAAATGTGACACCTTTGTGAGAGCCAGCACCTGTGTATTGACTGATTGACCAGCAGGGCTGGGCAGCAAGGCTAGCTTGGCCTAGCTCTCTTTTTCCCCTGGATTGATTAATCAAATACTTCAAATAATTGCTGCAGTTGTGATTAATGTCAACTGCCTAGCTAATCTCCCAGGAGAATAAAGTGACTCTGTTTGAAAAAAAAAAATCTAAATCCTGTAAATGAGTTAATTATTTACTCTGCTCACCTCTCTAACCTTGTTATGCTTGTAAATGAATAGAAATATTGATCTTGGAGCTGACTTTTGTATTATCCATCTTGCCTCAGTTTAATTGGGGGGTTCAGTGTAACCCTGTGCCCTCCTTTTGCCCAAGGACATGTTCCTTCTGCTTTGATTTGCTGTGACCTGGGAGAGCGGGGCTGGCAAGGCCACTGGGCTGGAGCTGACCCAGGATTTTAGGGCACCCCTGAATGAGTAATTCCTACTCTCCATGGGCCGCCGTGGCCCCTGGCAGCAGCGCCTCCTTGGCCACCTCTCTCGGTGGCAGACTCTACCACCCAGTGGCTGCCGCTGTTAAAACAATCTCGTTTCCTCCCATTAGCTTCAGCTCACATCCACTTTTCCCACGTTCCTGCTCTGCCAGCACATTGTCCCCCCCCTCCCACGGACACAGGGCACTTTGAGAGCAGCCAGGGCTGCAGTGACAGATTCCTGCCCCTGGCAGTGCAGTGCAGGCTCGCTCACAGAGGGGCCTGCCCTGTTCCCTGCCGTGGGACAGAGGGCAGACACCCCTGTGCCTCCCCATGGAGCTGCTGCAGCCCGGGCTCCTGTGCCCCAGCACTCCTCCCAGCTCAGCAGTGCCTGGCAAAACATGGGACTCTCAAACTGACAGAGAATGCCAGCTTTAGGAACATCAGCAGCCACACAAATCCCCTCTGCTCTTGTATTTGTGCAAATGTAAGTAAAGGAACCTTTAAAGCCAGCTGCTGTTTGTGGTCATGTCAACTCCCAGTGCTTTCATTTCTTTGGAGTTTGGATTCCAGAACAAAGGTTGGGTGTCTCAGCTTTGGAAAAACTGTTTTAGACACTGTCCAGAGACCATCAGCTTGTGTAACACAGAGCTGGGACAGGTCCCATGGTGCACAGGTACTGTTTACTGGCCACAATGTCGTGTTTTCCTTGTGAAAATTCAGTTTCAGGAAACAGGGAACAGCAAGTGAACAGTAGCTACAATATCCCTGCATCAGACAGAACCTGAGAAGAGGCTGTAGCCAGATGGAGTCAGTTTCTTTTCCCAGGTGACAACAAGGGAAGAGGAAAAAGCTTCAGGATGCACTAAGGGAGCTTTAGATTGGATATCAGGGAATTTTTATCATCAAAGGGTTGTTAAGTCCTGGCCCAGGCTGCCCAGGGCAGAGGTGGAGTCACCATCCCTGGAAGGATTTAAAAGCTGTGTGAATGTGGCACTTGGGGACATGGCTTAGTGGTGGCCTTGGCTGTGCTGGGCAAATTGATGGACTTGATGATTGCAGGGGTCTTTTCCAACCTACACAATTCTATGATTGGGAAAAAATAAGACACCCAGCATAGAGGGAACACAATGGCTTTCTCTTCTGCATCAGACTAGTGAAGACTAGTGAAGACAAAAGGGCAGGAGTTTCTAGCAGAGCTCTAGAGGAGATGTTAATGTTTCCCAGCCAGGCAGACACAGCTCCACCAAAGCATCCTGATGGCCAGACACAGGAATGAGTGTATTAGAGCCAGACAAAGACTTTGTGCCAGGCTCCATCAGCAGTCCCTGCCCAGACACAAATGGTCTGAGTTGGTGCTGAGAGACCCAAATTTTCTTCTTCTTCTTTTTTTTTTCTGGCAGCAAGAGGCTGAGTTATATCTGTAGCCTCAGGGCTATATGGACTTGGTACAGGCATGGCTGGTGCTACAAAGATAAAATAAGTAAAATAAACAAGAAGCATTTTTGCTGCTGGACTCAGTGGCTTGACTTTAATGCCAGGTGCCATCATGGGAACTTGGCTGCAATTCAGTTGGTGAAACTTGATATGTTTTCTTGTAGCTTTTGGAGGTGGCTGTATTTTCTGGCAGCTGGGGGAAAATGGCTTTGAAAAATAATAGTGGCTTTTAAGTCAAATTAGTGTCAACATTCACTCCATGGTACTAGAAGCCAGTCAGTTAAAATTCCTGCTTGGCAAATGAAATTTCAGTCTTGATGGCCACTCTGTAGCCCAGTTCTCATAGTAGCCCAGCTACTGTTCCATAGTTCTTATGCTACTTGTTTTTCATTCCCTTTCTTTCCTTTTAGTGTCTGGTTGAAGAAATGTTTGGTTGCTGAGGTGTAGGATCTGCTGTGGTTTTGGGGGTACCTGTGCTTGGGCCTCTCTCCTTTTGTATAGGACTAGTCTTGCAGGAGCAGAGGGGAAGAAAAAAGCAAAAGTTGGTGAAGCTTTATCACCTGCCTTGGGCACAATTCAGCTCATGCAAACCACCAGTGCCTGCTCTCAGCAAGGCCCCTGATTCCAGCTGTCCTGCCTGGGCTGAGGCAGGTGGGTAGTGAGGATCCATGGGGGTGCCATTACAGGCTATTCCAGGTGAACAGAAAAAGGAAAGAAGCAAAGCTGCCTGTGAATAGAGAGAATCAGGAGAGCAAGAGGTAGATGGGCTGCTGAAATAATGCTGCCTTTAACTGTGAATAAGTAACAGCATCACAGGATGCATTCAGGGCAGCAATTTTGGAGGGTTAAAAGGAAGGTTAAAGATTACATTTAGGATTAGGATTAGGAAAATTGGGACCCCTAGGGCACATTCAATGCATGCTGAAGATAAAGGCAGAGGCAAAACTGGCTCTGTCTGGAGTAAGGACTGGTAATTAGGTGTGTAAGATACACTTCATCATTTTTTATATTAACACCTCTGTATTTAATATCTATGGCATGTGCACATATAATATACAATATCCATGTTATTAGCAGATTAGATGTTATGCAGACTAATTCCTTGGATTTATGGAAGTGTTAGAGGTTGCTGTGCCAAGAAAAAGGTTTCCTCTGGCAGCTCTTTACATCAGCTCCTGTCCAGGAGCAGCTTCCACACGAGGCTTCCCTGTCGAGCTGAGTGCTGGGCTGTGAATGCAGCCCTGGGTTTGGCTGGAGCTCTCCTGCCCTCCCTGCATGCTCAGGGATAATGCAGGCTGTGTTAGCACGCAATGCAGATGCTGGGGAATGAATAAAGTGGGAAAGGAAGGAGTGAGCCTGCCTCTGTCATCCTTTTCAGAGAGCAGAGGAAGGCATTAGCAGCCTCCAGAGGGAGTTTCACTGCTCAGCTGGTCCCTAGGCACGGGCAAGTGGTGCCTCAGGGAATCTTGTGATGGATGAGCCTGTTTTACTTAGTTCTGTCATGGCCCTTCAGAAGGCACTTGTTTCCTGTTTGGTTGTAAAAGATTGGGTTCATTGTTTGCTAATTTTGTGTGAGGGCATCAAAGCTTGCAGAGGAAGCAAAGAAACCCCCTCCCATGTGTGCAGCACTGTGCCTGCCAGCCCTGGGCTCTGCCATGGGGGGCTCAGGTGTGAGACTGAGCTTCTGCACCTCAGGAGCCTGGGGATCAACTCCCACAGTCACAGCTTCCCTCTGCTAGAGCAGGGACAGCTCTGCTGTGCCTGTTTTGTAAATCTCAGCAATAAAAACGTGTCCACAATCACCCAAATAATGGAAGGAAAAGATGAGAGCATAAAATGATTATGCTGGTGAAAGAAAGGAGGAACTAGTGGAGTCTGAAAGAGATACAGGCAGGTGACCAATGGGCCTGGTGAAGCAGAACGAAATGCATTATTATTTTTAATGGAAATTCAGAAAAGGCTCTGTAGATGCGCTGGGCAGAGGCTGAGTAGAGAAATTGCTAATTCTGTACTGTTGGAAATGAAACCAGCTTTGTTCCAGTGCTCAGGCAAATGGATGTGGCAGCTGGAAAGGACTTTGTAGCAAAGGATGGGAGGAACCTCATGTGAGGATTGCACTTCACACCTGCCAGGTTTTCTTCCTGTTTGCACCACAGGAGCCCATTGTGCTGGTGTGAAGCTCTGGGTCCCCTGCAGAGGATATGTCTCAGACATTTCAGTGTGACACTAATTCCAGGCTCCTTCTGCCCCTCTGGCTTGCACATCAAACCTGGCCACACCACATGCTCCCTCTGCCTTACTTAGTCCCTAAGCAGCCTTTCTGACCTAGGCCATCCTCCATCCAGGATCTTCCCAGTGTGCTCGAGCCTTGCTGCCCTCAGGAAACTTCCTGCATGTGGGATACACAATAAAAATGTAAGATCCCTGGTAAGCAGGTTAACCATTTCTTCCAAATTACAGGTAGCTAAACCTATGCCCAGCTTTATGCTCATAAATTAAGGGAAGGTTCTGATGCCACCACCAAGGAGCAGAACTGAGACTTTGACAGACTCTGAGGTCTTCTCTCTTCTCATTTTTTCTGGGTGGGGTGCCTAAAGCTCAGTTTAGAAAATGGCAATCATGTCACAGGATATGTGATGAAGTGTCATATAGGACATTCCCACTGTGTTTAGTGCTCCTTAGAAAATGGTTCCCAGCACCTATTCCAGAGGCTAGAGAAAGTGATGCATGTAAAAAATAAAATAGAATTAAAAACCAAATCAATCTGTGTCCATGGGGAGGGCATTCCCAAGAGCAACATCTGCTGAGAAAGAAAGAGCATTTACTCTGTTTCAGGCAGAACAAAAGCAATTAAGGCACAGCACCTACCCAAGGCAGCTCCCAAGGTTGCTGGCTGGCCAGGTGGGTAATGTCGAGGGATTTAGGTGGTGATAGTGGCCTGTGATGGTGTTTAATAGAAAACAGGGGTTGAATTATTATTTCTGGGGGATTTAACCATCCCAGACTTAGCACAGCACAAGCTTTCCTGCCATGAAATCATGCTACATGTCTTGGAGATGCTGAGGACTCCTGAGCCACTGGGTGACTGTGCCAGCCAGGGGGGACAGGTGAGGGTGGTGCTGCTCTGCCCTGAGGAGGAGCAGGTAACAAATGCTGTATCTCAGGGTGCACCTGATTACTTGTGCCAGGCCCTCTTTTCTCAGAGGTACCTGTGCCAGGCTGGCCTGGGCATCTGTTGAGCTGCATGTTCTCATTCTGGCTCTTTCACTGTCCATGCTTGTGTAGTCTAAATACTGGGCATGCAGCCTGCCCTCTGCCTGGCATTTCAGGGGTCAGTGTGACCAGTGCCAGGGTCCTCATGGAGGGGCACTGTGCCCTAGTGCAAAATCAGCAGGGTTTCCTTTTCACACACAGCTCAAGCTGGATCTTGAGGTGACAGGACCAGGCTCACCTCCCTGACAACCCACCAACATTAAGCATTTGCTTTGTGATTGCCAGTGCCCAAAACTTGATTTCTGTGCAGGTCTGTAGAGAGGGAAAGCAAGAACAAAAGGAGAGTGAGGTTTTAGGATTTGCTTTCTCAGTGGCAGTTCCTTCTGATCCTTTGTGCATGTGCTTGGGGAGTGCAGGAGTGGAGGGGATGCCACTGCTTCCTTCAGTGCTCCAGAAGACTAATGGACCTTGACAACTGCAGCACAACATGGAAACTATTAGAAAGGGAGGGCTGATTAAAGCCCCAGCCATCCCAGCATTCCCCTGGGCTCTTAACCCCGTGTTGGGGCTGAGCAGCCCAGCAATGCCTCCTCCCAGTCTGCACAATTAACATCTCTTGTCACTAATTGATTCCTGTGGTGCTCACAGGACAATTAGAATTTAAATTGCCTTTTACAAAGGTCATGAAAACATGATAAAAGACGAATCTATTAGGGAGGATCACTCAGGAGTCTCTCTCCTTTTCTGCAGTGCTGGCTGTTGGTTATCACACAGACATGAGTGAGGGGAGCTGGGAGGGAGGTTCATGCATTGGGTTCATTTCTTGATTGTAGTTCATGGCAGAGGCTCAGTTCTTTGTGACTTGTGAATATTTTTGCACTGAAGATGGCATTTAATTTTTTACTGCCTCTTTTAGAAGGTTTTTGTGTCTGGATGTCTTCTGATAAACTTGAAATGCTGGTTCTGTGCTTGAATCCTGAATTTACTGCAGAGGAGAACCTACAGTGTTTGCAATGTGAGGGCAAAAGATTTGCCTTTGCAGGGCAAAGGTGTCTTAGTACAAGCCTGTCCTCGTTCCCAGAGGGTGGAGAAATGGATTTAAATCTGCCATGACTGCCTGGAAAGCACAGGCAGTGAGGCAGAGGGCAGCTGAAGTGCTGTCTGCACAAGGGTGCAGTGAGGATCTGAGTACATGGTTTAGCAGTACTGTCACTCCAGCTTTCTGCAAAGCAGTCCCCAGTGAACAGGTCCTAAAAGAGAATGCATAAATGTAAGGGTATGAAGGCATCACTTCTAAGCCCATACTTGCAGCTTTCCCCATCTGCAGCTGGTACTTCTAGCAATGGCATGATGGCTCCAGAAACCTCTGGAGCTCCTGCCATTGCTTCTGAGCTGGTGCAAAGCCTGAATTCAGGTGTCTGCAGCTTCAGGGCTCAGAGAGCTTTGAGCATTTTGCCTCCAGAGCAGAATATGGCAAGCCCCCAGCTTGCAGGGGAGGCTGGTACTTCACTGGCACAAGGGAATGCAGAGCTGTTACACTTAGAGCAACTCCCCTCTGTCACCCTCAAACCTCACAGTGGAGGAGATATAAAGTTTGTGTGTCAGGGTTAAGGCAGTGTCTTGTGGCTGCAGCAGATCAGCCTGGCCTGGATCTTGGCAGGTTCCTGACTCATCTGCCCTCTCCCAGGCAGGACCAGCCCCACCCTTGTCAGCCAGGAAACCTCTCACACCAGCCTTTGCTGCAGCAGGGATTGGGATGGGGACAGGTCACCTCCTGTAGGAATGAGCACATCTTGTTCTCACACACCTGGCCCTGCCTCAGAGCCAGCATTGTGGACTGGCTGCATTTCAGGCCTGGGTCCAGTGAAAAGCAGCTTTAAATCCTGCAGCTCAGTCATTGCTCTCCTGTCTTGTATGCCCCAAGTGTGGGGTTTGACAGGAAAAACAAAGTTTGAGAGCCACCACTGTGGTCCAGAACCCGCCTCATGTAACTACAGCAATATTTCATGCTGAGAGAGAAAATCTAGCCAGAATGTCCAACTGCCCATCCCATACTATCCCAGTGGCATTCCCATTATAAAGAAAGCTGGCTGGCTTTTTGAAAAACTCGTGTCCTTTCCAAGTCCTGCCTTTGACTTCTTGCTATTCTGGTTATTGAAATTGATTTTGCACTCCAGGCATGGGATTTTCCATTGCCAAGTTTAATGTGGGAGATAATAGAAATTATGTTTCCACTTGCACATAAATCTCAGAGCTGTTTGTGCTCAGATGACTGGACAGTAAGTACAGGTGAAATTGCTCCTGTGATTGTTTCAGTAAAAGTGTATTATTGTTGTAAGGTTTTATAAAGTGTGTTTAACTGGCTTACACATATTTCTAGCAGTCACCAAGTAGGTTCTTTGTTGAGTTTTTTTTCTATTCCAATAAATATAAACCTCTAAGCAGGGCATCTAATTTCTCTTCTTGACAGGGTGGTAAATCAGCTGGTTTTGGCAGTAGGCCAGAGAGTGAGCAGCAAGCCCACCCAGCAGTCATGCAGTGCCCCTCTGCTGTGCTTGTCCTGCAGTTTTGGGCTTGGGAAGCCACCCTGTGCAAAAAACCACCTGGATCTCTCTCTCTTTACATCCCTCCTCACACAGAACAGGCATCAGGCTTTGTTCTGACTGCAGCACAGCCTGGTCTGCGCTAAACCCAGCCATCATTAGTCAGAACTCTCAGGACCTGGCTCTAACAAGCTTGGGAAAGGATAAGCAAAGGTCAATCTCTTGAGCTTTAAGGGCAAAACAGGCAGAGAAGGTTCCTGCAGCTCCCAGGAGCTCAGGGAGATCATGGTGTCAGTGTGAGGCCCTCAGGGATCAGCCAGGGGCTGTGGCCTGAAGGCACTCCAGCCTTTGGGGTCCCCCTGTCCTAACCCAGCAGCTCTTTCTGCTCCCAGGAGGAAGGACTTCTCTTTGCCAGAGTGCATGAGACAATCTCACACTTTACAGGGATAAAAGAGTGGAAGGAAGGACTCCAGAGTGATACAGGGACTGAAGCCTACATCCACTTCAGCTCCAGGCTCCTCTGGGTAGTTGTGAATCTGCTCAGCTCTGCTGTCCTCACCTGGGTGACATTCCTGTCATCTGGAGGCCTTGGTCAGCTGCCCAAAGAGCTCCATGTAGCCCAGCCAGCTGGCTGCCCCCCAGCCCTGCTGCCATCTGCTGCCCTGGGCCTCTGTTGTGTCTGGGTGCCAAAGATGCTGCCATAGCTCCTTCCTGAGGGAAGCCCAGGCCCTGGCAGCTCAGGTGTTCAGAAAATATCCTTCCTGCACAGAGTGCCAGCCCCAGCAGCCAGGGCATGCTGTGTGTTGATTAGAGCACTGCAATGCATGCAACACATTTCCTATCTGTCCCGACCCCACATTCTTTTATTCTTTGCATGTCTTGTGTCCTTGGCTCAAGAAATAACATTACTGTGTGTCAGGTAGTGCCCAGCATGGTGAAGCTCAGCTTGAGCTGGTATTTTAGATATTGCTGAACAGTTAAAAATGCTGCACTTGGCTTATTTTTGTACTTGTATGCATTTGGCAGAGCTGTTTTGGTGTATCACATTGTTCCCTCCCAGAGATCTTAACTTTGGCTGGGAGCAAAGGGACTCAATTTATCTATGTCTTGCCTTGCAGGGGTTTGGTGAAGCTCAGCTAGCAAAAACTTGTAAATTGCTTGGAGATCATTAGAGGAAAAGTGCTGTAAAAGAGCAAAGTATTATTTATTAATGTGCCTCTGTCTTACAGCGCCAGAAATATCAAGATTCTAATTGTGCAGACTTGTAATCTGAGCAACTTCCTGTTGTTTTTTTTTTCCCTTTGTTTTCTTCTTGGATTGCCTTGGTAAATTAATTCATGGAGCAGTCACTGCCCAAAGTGACACATGGGAGGGGTGTTTAAAAGCCAGGTCTGTCAGATGGAAGGCAATAGGATGCCACAGAATCACTTTCAGCTTTCCTCTGCCTGCTCTAATCTCTACTGCCTCAGTCTTATCCTCTGCATCTAAACTTGCTTTTCCTCTGTCCTTGTTTAAAAGCTGACCTGTGCTCAGGAGAGGAGTGTGTGACACAGTATTACAGAAGTGAACAGAGACCTTACACTGCAAGGATCACTCCATCAGCCATATGCAGCCACTGATAAACTCTGGCCATGCCTGAAAATCTGCACTATTGCCACTTTTGGGCAGGAGATGAGTGATGTGGCTGAAGGGCACAGAAGGGAGAAAATCCTCCCCCTCATGCCACTAGCTTCAGCTGGCAGGGGGAGCTGGGAGCTGGCCCTGCTGTGGGCCTGCCCTGCTCTCAGACCATGCCAACAGTGCTTGCAGCCACTTTGAGGTGACAAGGATGGCTGTGAGCTGAATGTAGCTACTCCAGGAGCAGTTGGAGCAGACAAGATGCAGTTAAATGTATTTTGGGTTTTCCTCTGCATGAGAAATGTTTCCAGATGAGTGATATTAGGGGCATAATCAGCTGCCACCTTGCCCATCCCACCAGGACTGGACAGGGACCTTGCACATCCTTACCTCTGGGGCTGTGAAAAGGTGGAAGCCTGGTGTTGCTGCAGGCTGCTCTGCAGAGGCTGATCTCAGATGCTGTGCTGGTGGGATGGTATCAAGTGATCCACAAAGAATGATGGCAAACACTGTGGTGTGTGGGTTTAAAATTGAACCTTTCTGTAGTATTTCTAATGTGCAACGAGGAAACTCCTGCCCCCTCTCTCTCAATATCTCTCTCCCTTTGCCTGTTTTGTTTTAGTTGCCTCAGAAACATGGCAAGGCTCAGCCTGCTCCTGTTTTCCCAAGTGCATGGGCATCTGACTGCTTGCTCCTGCATTTCTGGGGTCTGGGACTGGCCCTTTGAATACATCATTCACAGGCCTCTGAGCTCACCCCATTTCATACAAAATTCACCAGAAACAGCAGCAATTTATGTGTGTTCTCACTGTTTTCCAGCTCTGGCTGACCAACACCAGGTTTAAAATGTTCATATTGGCTGTCAGTGAAAAGTAGAACTGGTCTGGAGATTTTCCTTTCTTCTGGGCTACAAGATATGAACAGCACAGTGTTCTGCTCTCCATGTTTCCCACACTTCCCTCTGATCCTTCCCAAGCTTCCTGTGGGATTCTGAAGGCTACAAGATAAAAATTTCATAGTAAATTCAAGGGGATAGAATTCCAAATACATCAACATTGCAAGGAAACCTTCAGGATGGGTGGTGAGCATGTCCTAGGGGGTTATGCCTCAGGTGTGGTGATCAGACAACTCCTCTGTGGCCATCACCCAGGCCTGGAAAAGAGAGGATACCCACTGTTATGACCCCACACTAGGGCCATGGCTGAAATCCCCCAGGCTCCAAGGGATGGGCTTTCTGTTGGCAGCAGAATTCAGAAGTGCATCTGGCTTAGCCCTCAGTTGTAGCCATCTGCCTTTTCTGTTTGCTCACAGCCTCACTTCCCTTTAGCAGCCCTCCCCAAGGGGCTCAGGTGTGCCACCTGAGAGAGAAGGGGAACAAATGGTCTGTGCTTCAAAGGCATGTCAAGTCCTAATTCAAGGCTGTGGCAGCCTGCTCTTTGCTCATGAGCCAGTCTTGCACTCTGTAGGAGAGGAAATCTCTAATTTCTGCCATTGACTTCCAGAGGGTCCATGAGCAAATGGGAAACAGCTGCAGATCCTTAGGGCCATGAAATGTGCTCCAGGGAAACAACTCCAGTGACAATTGCCCATTGCTTGGGCATCATCACTCAGGCCTGTTGCCTTTAGCTATGTAACAACCTTCAATGCAGTGATTCAACACTCTCTGCTTGGTTTCAAATGTGTGGCTGATATTGAAAAGGTGCATTTTAAGCATAAGAGGGCTTTGGGGAGCTGTGTTTATACTTAAGAAAGGTGATCCATGTTTCAAAGGTGTAGATGAAACAACATTAAAGTGGGAAAGGAATAAAACAGCACATTTCTTGACTCTACAAAGATTTCAGAAGTATTTTGAAACCTAGAGAAACTCTGCACTGCAAAATCTGTTTTCCTCATATATTTTGGCTGAGATTTCCAATTATTTTTGCAACATGAGCACAATCTGGAGTCTGAGAGAGAATGTGGTGGAGTGTGCTGCTGCATTCAGTGGGCAAGCCTCGGGTGCTGCTGGAGGGAGATGCAGGGGAGGCTTCCAGAGGAAATTGTGTTCACAAGGATGCCCTCCCTGCACAGCCAGGGACAGTGACTGCACCTGGCCTGGCCTCACTGAGGATGTGCCTGGAGTTCAAGAGTTGGTTGAAACAAACCCTGGAGACTGGAATGAAGACTTGAATTCTGTCCCAAGATCTCAGCACAGAAGTGATCTCTGTGCCTGAAGCTCCTGGCCTGCTCTTTGAGCCTCTTGCTAAAGTGGTGCACACTGGGGAGGGCCTTGCTGAAGCCTCAGTTTGTGCCTGGCAGGAGAGCTCAGGCAGACTGCTCAGCAGTGATCCCACCATGTCCTGCCCAGCCCAGCTCTGAGCAGTTCTGGGCTCTCTCTCTACATTCAAATTATAGAAACTTAACACCCTTCCTTCCATGGCTTCTACTCCCTTCAGCTGATGGCTGGTGACTGATCCCTTTAGTGAGGGGCCTTTGAAGTTATTATGAGACTCATTAAGGTAATTAAATGGTTGGAGCCTATCAGGAGGGCTCATGTTCCCCCTGGTGCAGGAAGGGAAGAGGCAGCATTTTGTCTGGGTTTGTGGGGAATGCTGACACCCGTGAGCTCACTGCTGCAGCTCTTGGTGATTGCTGGTGCTGCCAAAGGACCCGTGGGCAGGCTGAGGGAAAAGCTGTGTGCACTAAGGAGCCTATCAGCATTCACACTGTAGTGAAATTAATCCCAGTCCCTTGAGACAGGCTCAGCTTGGGACTTCCAGCACAGTGAGTGCTGCAGGCATGCTCATAGTAATGGCTGGAATTAATTACATTTATATCAAAGAGCAGATGGAATAAGGCAAGAGGGAGAAAGTGAAGGGGCTGGGAGACAGATCTTGTTCTCTCACCCTAAGGATCCCTGGAAGCCTGGGTGGTTGCTGTGGCTGTGTTCAGCTGAATGGTGCAGCTGAATTCCCTTCAGCAGAGAAGGGGTTAAGATGGTGCTTTAGAAATCCAGTGTGGGAATAACAGGGGCTCTAAAGATGGGCACTAAATTGGTACAACAGGCTTATGTGGACAAAGCTAGTGGGGAGAGTTCATTTCACCAGTGCTCAGGAATGGAAAAGAAATGAAAACTGGCACATGATTCTGTTTCCACTTATGAAGCACCCATCTGCCTTTTTAAAATTCAATTTCTGGGCATGGTGAGTAAGGCTGGGCCAGTTCATAGCTATTAGATCCATGCCATTAACATCCCAGCCCCTTCAGAGTATCAGTAGCACACACAGGGCGAGGGACATCTCTCATGCAGGATTGGCAGAAATTGATATTAATAAACGGATCTAATATTCTTAAATTTGCATTCCTTCCCAAGCCTCACAGCGACCCCAAAGGGCAGGAGAAATAATAAGTGAAGGCCTAATTCATTATTTATAACCAGGCAAACCAGGGAAGTAACTCTGGGAGATTACCTGGATAATCCAGCATTAGCATCTTGTTTCAGATATCTTTATTAGGACTTAGGAAAGGCTGCTGGGAGACTGAAGACAGCACAGTAAATTCATGTGCTAGCCTTTGGCCCTGCCTGCTGCCCTGGCCTTCTAATTTACTTTGGGACGTGTGTGAGTTGAAGAGAAAGATAAACACCTTTGGGTGAAGAGAGAGGGAAGGAGGCTGAAGAGGGGCAGTGCCTTTTCAGGCTGCTTGGAGTGCATCTCAGAGCAAGGTGCTCCTCAATCTTTTAGACTGTTATAGAGAATGGAAAGAATAATATCACATCCTAGAGCTCAGGCTGATGAGGTTAATGCTTATGTGATGCTTTGAGGTTAAAATACATTAGTTTTTCTAGTGTAATGTCTGTTATTCTTTCTCAGGGCAGGGCCAGCCTATGGGCCTTCTGAAAAATTACTGCCTTACTGTCCTGTGCTTTGTTGCTCTTGTATGGGGTATGTGGATGATTTTGCAGAAGGAAGGGACCAGTTGCTGTCTGAAGGTTGAGAACTCTTGTCCTCACTGGGTTTTCGTTCTTTTTTTCCTGCAGAGGTTTAGAATGATCTCAGGTTGCAGGAATGAAACCAGCTAAAAGGCCACAAATAAATTTTTGGGAGAAGATGTAGATGAGAGTACCATGGGACAGAGAGTGAGATCCTTCTTCTGAGATTCCCAGCTCAGCTTTGCAGATGTGAAATGTTTGAATAAGTTATGGGAGAAGAATTTAATGTGTGTTTAGTCCTGATAATGCCTTCAGCTCTTTATGGTTTGCTGAGCAGCCCTTCATTGCATGAAGAGCTTTGCTTTTGTGTACTAATAGCAAGGCAGATGGGAGACACACTCTTTGGAAAAGACAAGGGGACTCCCCTCTGGATGACTTTTTGATTGGGGCTGTTCCTCATCTTAATTCTTGGCATTCATTGTTGATTCAGCTCTGTGGGCAGGCAGTTAAAAAGGAGCAGGGCAGGCTGTCAACAGTTAATAGAGCAGCAGTGCAACTGCTTTGCATTTATATTGTACCTTCCCTCAGAGGTTCTCAAAGTGTTTCCAAATATTAGTTAATCCCCACTAGGCACCTACCAGGTAGGTACAGTCAATAATAAGCCCATTTTAGATGAGGAAGTCTGAGGTGGAGCAGTTTAATGGTTCTGTAACAGATCAGTGGCAGTGCTGGGAATAAAGCCCAGGACTCCCAGGTGCCTCTCCCTGGCTCTGATTCACTCTTCTTTGCTTCTTCCTCATCAGAATGGATTTACCCATCCCTAATAGAAAGCAGATCAGATCACCTACCATGTCTGCTTACACGAATTTCCTTTAAACACTAGCTGTCAGTGGGCCTTTTTGTGAAATTACACACAGAGAAAAGAGGGAATATTACCATCTGGGATATCATATCAGCACTTCTAGAGATACTCGGTACAGGATGTATCCAATTATAAATGAGCTAGAAGCCTACAGTCTGACAAAAGCACATGGAACCTTATCAGCAGCAAGGAACAGTTAAGGGAAAGGGAGTTAGCAGGATTATTAACCCTCATGAAATAGATTCTGTCTTCCAAAAGGGAAAATAATAATGTCCAATGCCAAAATAATTAACAGAAAAACAATTTGCAACACTTAATTAAATGACTTAGAATATGCTAATGCAGAGTTAAGACTGCACAAAGGCTTCTCCTACATTGCATACCAAGTATGCAATTTTCATCCACTCATAACTTGGTTAAATCAAAACCCAACTTTTTCCAATTTAGGGAAGCAGAGGCTCCTCATTGAGGTGCCATGTGTCAGGTCTCAAGCACCAGCCACACTTTCTGGCTGCAAGGCTTTTGAGATTTGTTGGGGGTTTTTTCCCACCACAAAGTGTGCTTTTCATCATTCTGTATCTCACAAGCAGCTGAAGAGATTTTTCAGAGATGATTCAAAACTCTGCAGCTCTGGTAACACATGAAATTGTGAAAGAGCTGTTGAAGAGTGTGCTGGAATGGTCTGGGAATGAGAAGTGTCTCGTGGCCATGCCTGCTGAGGGTGTGCCAGCTCCAGCCTGGCACACTGGGCATTGCACTCTGCTGCAAATGTGCTGGGAGCCAGGGGCACCCTGCTTTGCCACAGCTGTGCTGCCATCCCACACATCCCTGCCACCACGTGCCCTGGGGGTGACTCTGTCTTTATTGTCATGGTGCCAGTTCTGTGCCACTGTGTGTGACCCAGCTGTCCCACTGGCTGGTGGAGCCTGGCATCCCAGCTCAGGCCTGGCAGGAAAGAAGCTCCCAGTGTTACCCCTGAAAAGAGGGTTTGTGCTGAGAGAGGGGATGGAGTGTAGGACTCTTCTGGGGGCCTTGAAATGCTCTCTCTGCCTGTCAAGGAGTGCAAGCTGTGCCCTGCTTCTGTCCTGTCTGCTGGGCTGGGCTTGTGTCATGGAGCCAGCCCTGGCACAGGAGAGTAAATTGGGGATGTCCTGCAGTGTGTCTGTGTGAGTCCTGCTATGGTGACAAAACTGAGGTGGGACTGAATCCAAAAGGTTCTGGGTAAGCAGAGCAGGAAAATGTTCTGCTTGTCTCTCAGGATGAGGTCCTTTCTGCTCCAGTCACTGACAAGAGGGAGCTAATAGGAGAACATTTTACATCTATCTTCTTTCCTGGGTTTCCTCTGCTGCCAGCACAGAGGCTGGAGGTGCTGGTTGTGGATTGCCTGTGTGCATTTCCTGGTATGGACCTCCAAACACTACCTAGTGGCACATAAAATGTCCTAATAATCACTATTGGGCAGTGTGTGCTTTTTGGAACCTGCTTGCCTTGTGCTGAGAATTCTTTGGGGTTTAGATTGGCTTTCTCAGTGGTGAGGAGATGCCATTCACCACAAAAGCATTTCCAAAAAAATAGGTCCCTATTTCCAAAGTGAGCCCTGTTCTGGGTAATGGTGTTTGAAGTCCAGCACCCCTCCTTGCCTTTGCAGGGAGTACAGGATGCTGGGGCTGATGAGCACACTGATGTTATTCTGGAAAATGCTATTAAAGACAGCCCAGGAAACCATGTTCTGGAAACATCAGTACCTGCTCTGGGAGGTGGTTCAGGCCCTTTAAACTGATCCCTGATACTGCAGATTTCTCTGCTGAGTGCCCCAGTCTCATTCCTTACCTGTCCAATTCTTTTATGCCTGCAGTTAGCTGTTAAACAACTGGTTGTAAGGCTGGCATGTGGGAATAGGGGGATTCAGTTAGCAGGGGTGGATTGGACTGAGTAGCACATGAGTGCAGGGCTGGGGACTTTCCAGGATGAGCTTAAAGCCCTGCTCATCCTCTTCTGCTGTTCACAACATCCAGGCTGGCTTCAGCAGGTGGGGGCTGTGGGAGAAACATGACAAGAGTGTGGGAAGAGGCATAAATGGTTCTTGTGCTTTCTCTGCTGAGCTCTGTGCTTGCTTTTTATTGCCTGTGAGAAAGCTGGGAGAGAAATTCCTGCTCAAGTTCCAGGCACAGGGATTTTTAAGAGATGACTACAGTGACAAGAGGGAGAAGAGCACATGAGAATGGATGTTTGCAGCTCATTGGAGTCCACGTGACCCAGAACAGAAGGCTCTGGCTCCAGCACAGAATGACTTATTCCCACATTGCCAAAATGCACACTTTGGAGTACACTATCTGCTGCTTCATGACTCTTTTAAGGCTGAAATGATAGAGCCTCCTCTCCCATGGTAAATGATTGCTGGGCTTGCAGGCTGTTTGGTGGGTTGACACATCATAAGTGCAGGTGCTTAGGTAAATATTGCCTCTTCCTTGCCTGAATCAATACCCGTGCTGATCACTTTGTAAACGGATGCCTTTTGATGAGAGGAGAGGGTGCAGTTTGCCATTTCACAGTCATTCTGCAATATCTTTCTCTTCAAATTGTTTTGCTTTTATGGGACTCTGGCCTGTATTCTGCAAATAACCCTGGAATTTTAAATAGTTAAATGGAGTTGGCCAAATTCTTCCCTTGGAGATGCCCATGTGGTTCCCATGGCATTGCTGAGAACTCAGAATACATTTCTGAGGACAAGCTTAAGCTCAGCAGAGCCATTTCACTCCAGGCATAACACTGTTCAAAGTCAATGGAAGCATGATTTGAACACATCGTGTTTGTATTTTTACAAGTGTTTTTCTATATTCCTTTATTTCCAGGCTAGAATCCAACTATGCAAATGCCAGACAGAAAATTGCTGTTTTCTTCTTAACCCTTGCTCTCCATGAGCTGTGCATGTTTTTGGGGAGGACTTGGATTTCTGGATATGTTAAGGTTATCTGGATTTGGTCCTACTGAAGCTGCTTTGTAATCTTGGCTTCCCAGTGGCTAAATAAAGCTGGAGTGGAATGCCTTGGAAAAATCTCATTTCTTCCTGAAAAAGATCAGTTTCTGACCAGTTAAAATCCTTTTCTTCCCAGATTAGCTGTCTGAGGTCAGCTGTCAGTGCTGGTAGTTCCATTCTTGTGGCTTAAAGCACCTGCTGCCTCAGCTTCACAAGGTTATGCACAATTGCCAAAATTTAATTGACATGTGTTCAAAGCTGTCTGAGGGGAGACACAGCCTGCTTGGTACCTAGGCTGGGTCAAGCTGTCTGTGCTAAAAGTGTCCATCCTGGAAATTCCACCTGCAACCCTGAGTCTTTCCTCTTTGCTCTCCCTTGCTGTATGTTGTATTCAGGGTTTTTACATGGTTCTCTGTGCTGAGATGCTGTGGGAGCTTTGTGGCCAATTGTGGGCCAATGTGGCTCTCAAAAGGAAACCATGAAAAGGCTTTGGAAGGCTACCAAGGAGTAATTTGGGAGTGATTTGGCATAGATGGCATCTCATCTCTGCTCACACCCACAACAAAAATGTGTCCAGACTGGGGCTGAGAGCTGTCTGTGGTGATTCTATGCTAAATCCTGGGTCAGAGGGCATGCAGCACACACTGTGTCCATGCTTTAGTTGCACAGCTCTCCTGACTCCACTTAAGTTTGGGCCTATCTTGGGAATTGCTGTAACACCTGTGTGGCTCTGTTGGGAGAGCAGTTTGAGATGAGCAGAACCAAGGCTGTCACTGCAGTTGGGCATGTACAGTGTGTCTGGGCTTGTGCAACAAATCCTGGTCTTGGATATTAAAAAAA
Source organism: Setophaga petechia (assembly GCA_024362935.1). Lineage (NCBI taxonomy): Eukaryota > Metazoa > Chordata > Aves > Passeriformes > Parulidae > Setophaga > Setophaga petechia. The sequence continues at coordinate 16,661,638 of JANCRA010000016.1, forward strand.
CCCACTCTTGGCAAATTCATCTGTCTCCCCAGCAACTGGCAAGATGACAGGAAAATTGGCCAGGCAGATTTCCAGCTAGCTTGTGGCAGCCCTGATTTAAGACGAATATTCCCTGTCAGATTTATTTAGAAGCTCCAAGTACTCCTTCCTGGTCTCTCCTCATCCACTCCTCATTGTTTTGTTGTCTGCTGCTCAGCATCTTATTTGCTGTTGATTTAAGGCAGCCATTGTTTAGGGTGAGAGTAACCTGCAGTTACACAGCACAGCTGACAGTGTCCTGCTCACACCATTTCCCCTGGGAGTATCCCACATCTGCCCCCTGTGCCCTGGTGCTTGTGGGGTGGCCCAAGTGCAGTTCTGGGGGACCCTGCACTCTGCAGGAGCCCTGGCTGGGGAGGGCAGCTCAGAGAGCAGCCAGGGTCACTGTGCCCTGGCATTTCTGCTTTGGCAGGGCAGTGGGGCACTTCAGTCCTGTGATAGCTGTGCATGGAGACACTGAAGTGAAGCCAGTTCTGCTGGACAGCAGTGGCTGAGCCCTTGGCCTGGCTCATAGCAGAGCTGCTGCAGCAGGAGCATGCACTGAGGATGTCTTCCTGCTCAATTTTGATTGGCACACCTTGGCAGGTTTCCTAAGTGAGGCGTTGAATGCTGCAAAATGAGTTCTGGACCCTGACAGTGGGCCTGCTAATACAATTCAAAAGTAATTCCTGGGCTCCCAGGGGCATGAGGAGCATTGACTGAGCCCTCCTTGTGTAAGCTGGTATAGAGGGGGGCTGTGTCCTTTTGAAAGCACAAACTGCTGTGCTTGCCCCATGGGATTTCCTTATTGTTCAGCCTGAATTGAGGCCTTCAGGAAAATGCCAGAGACGCTCCAGTGACCTCCTTGCAGTACCTCCCAGAGCTCCACAATCAGATATTAATTACAGCCAGACTCTATATTAAAGCAGAGATTTGCCAAGTTACCATAGGGGTTTCAATAGTTGATTCACATTAATTTAAAGTGGAATTTAGAAATCCCCCCCCAGCAACTTTGGAAATCTCATAAAAGCAGAAATGAGGAATTTTGCTGGATATGCCCTGCTTAGCCAGGTAGCTGTCTAGTGGGCACCTGGCTGAAGTCAAAGGGGTTGTCCACGTTGCTTAGTGTTTGCTCTGACCCTGTTTTCTTCTTTGTGGGCCCATCTCTATTGCCTGCCCTGCAGAGACTCTAAAAATTGTGATGCCTCCATATGCAAGGCTTGTCACTCATTTCAGTCCAGTGCTTCATGCTGCTCTCATTGTCCTCTTGCACTCAGATCTGATATAACTTCTTGGCTTTTCCAGCTTGGGAGGACCTGGCAGTGAGTCTCATGGGGCTGCATAACTGTGTAACTCAGCAGTGATGTGGCTTTGTAGGGCTTCCACTGGGATAGAAACTGATCCTGGGCTGCTTCTGCAAGGTAAATCCTTTTTCCAGAGAGAGCCCAAATTTCACTCTAAGCATGGGGATCAGCAGGTGAAGCGATGGTCATTGGGCACATGGGGAATTTGACTTTGTTTTGAATACTCCAGGAAAACAAGGACCAATTTTTTTCTAGTTTAGTGAAGTAAGCTGTGTGAAACAAGAAAATCTCCTTCAAATTCCCCTGGAAGTTGCTAGGAATAAACTTCAGCTATCTGCAGCAGGAGCTGGTCACTGTAACAGAGCATCTGCTCAGCATCCTTGTGGGATCTGGGTCACCTCTCTAAATGTCCTGCAGCAAAATTTCTTTCAGGGATTCTCAGCAGAGGAGATGTTGCCTCTGTGGTCCCAAGAGAGATGCTCCCACTATGCTGCCTGCTGAAAGCTGTCCCTTCCTTAGTCCCAGTGCTGAAGTGGGAAATGGGATCAGTGGGTCACAGAGGTGCTGTCCCAGCTGCCTGCCTGTCCTGCCTGCACTGGAGAGGAAAGCTGCTGTTGTGGCATGGCAGGGCTGGCTGGGGACCTCAGTGGGGCCTGGAGGAAGGGATGTGTGTGAGTGAGCAGCAAGAATTTCCTGCTTCTGTCCACTGGCTATAATCTGTCCTCTGCCTTCTCTGGCTCTTCATTTCCCTTTTCTTCCCTTCTATCATCTTCCCTTCCTCCTTCAGAGTCTGCCATCTCTTGCAGCTTCCTCATCGTGCTCAGCTCAGTATTCTTTGACAGCAGCTCTGGAAGGAGGAATCAAGTTCAAGCAGCCCTGTTCCTTTCAGAAAACTCTTCCTGAGGAGCAGGGCAGCAGAGCTGTGCCCTAGAACACAGTGTCCCTGGCGGGGCAGTGTGCTCTAACAGGCTTTAATTGCCCTGATCACCCTCACCTGGGCACTCCATCCACCTCTATCCACCAGCCCTGGGCCTCAGCCCTTTCCTGAGCTCCACTGTATCTGCTCCCAGCCCTTTCCTGAACTGAGCCTTGTCTGGATTTCCTGGACTGACCTCAGACCTGATTTGTTATCTTGCTCTTGCCTGATTATTTATTAATAGAGCTGTTTTTAACTGCCTGACTCAAGTGCTGTGGGACCATATCCTGCTGGGGAGGTTGTTGTCCACACCTCTGCCTGCAGGCTTGTCTGCATTTATGGGAGAGCAGGACCTTGCTGTTTCCTGACACTCCTTTGAGAGCTTCAGCTTGGAGTAGTTCTGTCTCTCAAGTTGGATATGGACAAAAAACCAGCTGTAAAGCTTAGCCTTGCTCATGGACCTGGGGCCTGGTTTTACTCTTGTGTTGGTGGCTTGATGAGTGTGCTGTGTGTTCTGCCTCTGAGCAGGCAGCTGTGAGCTGGCACAGTGGCCACTGCCTGTACTCCCAGGCTGCAGTGCTGGGGGTGATCCCAAGCAGGACTAAATCCCATTTTGCTTGTATCTACAGAAGCTGATGCAGTCAAATAAACCTGTTGTGACAGCAGCATTTAATAGCCTTGCTGTCTGCAAAAGCCTGGGCTCCAGTGCTCACTGGCAATGAATGTGTGTTTTCAGCAAGCTGAATTTATTGTCTTGGAACTGGATTTACAGCTCAGCATCTGCTGAATACCTGTACACCCCGACTGTAAAAGAGAGGGGAGGGGGAGGTGTTCAGTGCTCAGGCAGACCCACAGGAGAGAAGGCAGCAGCTTTTGTGCCCCTTGGTGTGCTGGAGCTGACACACAGGAGGCTCCTCAGTGCTGGGTGAGCAGGGAGGCAGCGCAGGGAGCCCAGAACAACCCAGACATCTCTGCTCCCACAGAGCTCCTGGTGTGGGAGGCTTGTGTGGGGAGGGATGGCACAAGTACAGGGTGTGGAGCAAAGCCTCGTGTCAAGTCCAACAGGCTCTGCACCTTCCTGGTGCTTTGCTCTGTCCTTACAACATCCTCAATCCCTGCCACACTTACACCTGTGAGGAAGGAGCAAAGGGTTGGGAATGGGGATGTTTTCAAGATGGAGTGTGAGCCTCTGAGGTGCCTTCAGCCCTTGGAGTCACCAACAAGGGTCACTGTGCATCAAGGGCAGGGTTAGTAACAGGAGCCCTGCTTTTGGTTTCTCTCCTCATGTTAGGAAAGTTGTGGCAGGGAGGGATTTTGGAGCTCTCTGCCTTGTTTCACTGCTGTCTCCTGTTGTGGCTGGTACAGTCATGCTTGTTTCTGCCTTTATAGATTAGGTGCTGTCACTGCACACAGTTGCATCCCACCCTGGGGGTGGCTGCATTTTGGTGATTCATGCTAGCCCAGAGGACTGCCTTCGTATTCCATCAATTTGATGGAAAGAGGCAGTTGAACTTGTTGTTTACATGATTACTAGAATGCCTGCATGGCAGAAAGCTGTATTTGTAATTAATATCTGTACCAATGGCCTAACAGTTAGTCATCTTTCATTACTGGATGGGCATTCTCTCTTCAGCAGCTGGCAGGGCCTTTCTTTGATGTTGTGGCTAACAGCCAGTGAGGGCAGCCAGCTGTTCTGAGAGCTCTTGGGCTCCAGCAGAAGTGGTTTCAGTTGCTGCATGACACAGAAGGCATTGCAGCATTCCTCTTCTTGCTTTGTATCTAAATGCAGCTTTCAGTGGGTGCCCCAGGGAGGATGTCAGAGATCTGCTCTGGCTGGCCCATCTCAGGCACAGGGTTTGCTCTGCTGCTGCTCCTGGGAGTAACTCCCACCCCTTTGGTGTCCCCTTGGTATGGTGAACACACAAACACTTCTCCAGGCCACAAAGTTCTCTCAGGAGCAGCGTTTCCTGGCCCATTCCAGAAGACAAAGTCAGTGTAGGTGCCACTAACTTTGAGGTGTCATTCTCATTGTAATATCCAGGAAAAGGGGACTGATTTACAGATCATTTCCCCAAGGACTTCATCAGGCTCTTGCTTTTCTCCTGCTGGATCCTTTGCCCTGCACTGAGGTGCACTGCTTGTCTGCTCTGTTCCTCCTGCAAGTCCACATTGTCTCTTCCTCCTGCCTCTGCTCTCCCTTCTGTTCTGCTTTCTGGGTTTTTTCTCCTCACAGCTGTTTGTATTCAGGGCTCTCCTGCTGTGCCAGGCTGCTGGGTTATCCCTGCATGAGTTTCCTACAGCTCTTCTAAGTGTTTGTGTGCCAGCACATCCACAAATCATATGGATGTGTGGGTGAGAACCCGGGATGGAGCAGCCACTGGCTCCCATGGCATCACAGGCTCTCAGAGGGAAGGGAAGGGCCTTTCTCCAGGGGCTTCACTGCCTAGGAAAGGGGAGAAGCTCCCTGGGTGCTGGAAGCAGCCTGTCAGCTTGGCAGGGAAAAGGGAGGGTGGGTAGAAGTAGGTTGGGAAGGAGGACAGCCAGTGTTGGGCAGGGTGGGCTGGGGAATGGACTGGCAGTGTCAGGGGCCATGAGGGAGAGACTGTAAATGAGAAAATGCCTCCCCCTGAGGGTGGGGTCTTGTCACATGGAGCCCTCAGCCATTTTCCAGCTCAGACATGCTTCTCCTATGTATGGCACTGTTGCCCATTCCTGGGCAGAGAATGTGTGCTCTTCTCTCAGGGAATCCTCTCCACAAGGTCAGAACTGCAACACTCTCCTCACTTGACTTCAGGCCTGGTGAGCTTTGGGTCACCCCTTCCCCCTCCAGCCCTCTCCTCTGCCTTCTCAGCTGCCTCTTCTTTTTTCCCAGCCCCTCCTGTGGCTGCCACAGAACTCATGGTCACCTCTTGCCCCTGGCTTTGGTCAGGCTGAGGGAAGCACCTTCTGTGGGCCCCCAAAACCATTTTGGTCCTGGATGCTGTTCTGCAGGAATTTCAGGGGTGCTAAATGATGAACTAGGAACTAGAGGAGATGTGGGAAATGCTTTACTTGGGGGAGCAGTGGAGAGGATGCTGGTCTTGTATGGAATTCTGAGGCAAATTCATCATGGGAGCAGCCTTGAGTGAAACAAAAAAAGCAAGCACAGCTGGGTTTGTAACAGGTCTGCCAGAAGCTTCACTTGCTGGTCTCAGATGTGCTGCCATTCTCAGCCATTCCCCTGTGTGTGTTTTCCAATCTTTCCCTCTTCTCCATTCACAAGGAGTGCTTTGGGACAGCAGCCTCATCTGCCAGTGTGTTTTGCAAGCACTTGAAGCAGACTTGGTGCTGAGTAAATGACTGCCACCATTGTTGTTATTGCATCAGTAGCTCAGGGCCCCAGATCATCTCAGCAATTGCTTTATGGCACACTGAGGGCTCTCCACAAAGCCCTGGGCCTGCTCTGCAGGGGCTGTGCCAGGCAGGAGGGCTCTGGGCTGGGCTGCAGTGTGTCCTCCTGCCCTCCATGCCAGTCAGTGGCATCAAGTCCTTTGGGATTTGTTCCTTGATTTCCCCCTCTCCCCCAGTGGCTCCCCTGCCAAGGTCTGTGGAGTGAATGCACTGTTTGGCCTAAGGCTTGCTGTGACTTGTTCAAGACAGCACAGCAGTCAGGAGTAAACCCAGGGACTTTTTCTGCCCAGCTGTGTGTTTTACCTGCTCCTCTTGCTCCCCAAGAGGACACCTGGGTCCTGTTGGAAGCCCAGCAGATGGAGGCAGGCAGCAGGTCCAGCCCCAGCTGCCTGGCAGCAAAAGGGCGAAGCAGCAGCACCAGTGACCTTGTTGATTTATTCATCAGACAGTGCTTAGAAGAAGGGGAGGATTGATTTGTCTGTCAAATACAACATGAAACCATGTGGCCTGCAAGGGGAGGACTAATTGTGCTGCTGACACACAGGCCAGCACTGACTCATGCAGTCAAGCACCTTTTTATTGTGTTTTCCTGCTAGTCAGCTTTTCTTTTCATCTATCCCATTATCTCAGGCAATTTATTGATGCAAAGTCAAATTTAAGTGGTTATTTTGCCTGTGAAAATGAGAAAAAAATGTCTGAACTGAATACCACGAGGTGTTGGATCAATCTCTGTTATGGAACCAGTTTGAAGCCATCCAGCTGTAGAATCCACAGTAACAAAATGCCTTCAAGGGGCCAAGTCCCTGGTTCAAAAGTACTTTGTGGGCTCTTAGTAAGTGTCCCAAAACAGTCAGGTTCTTGATTCTTGAATCCAAGGGATTCTTGAAAGCACCACACTGCCTGCATGCCTTTGAAATCAGTGCCAGAGCTGCTTTAAAGATAAAAAAAAAGGAAGAAAACTTTTTGTATGTACAGTGTGATCGCTCAGAGGCTGCTGTTCTTGAAAACAGGCAAGGGCCCAATTTAAATTGGCTGTTTCACATGCAAGGAGTGGCACTGCTGCAGGAGCTCTCCCAGGCAGCACAAGTGGGCTCTGCCTGTTCTGTGGGCAGCTCAGGCACTGCTGGGCCTCCACCAGCACCATGCTGGGGTAAGGTGAGCCTGGCTGGGTGGCAGCACAGGACAGACTGAGCTGTGCCTTGTGCTGCACCCTGCCAGCCTCCCCTGCTGCTCCCTGAGCTGCCAGGCACGCTGCTGTCCCTCTGTGCAGGAAAGGTGTGGCCCTGTCCTTCCTAAGGACACTGAGCATGCAGTCACAGGGCTCAGCCACTTCTCTCAGAGCTTCACCTGCACTGCAGGAGGCTTTGGCCTGTCCCCCACAGGGCTGAGACATTCCTGTGTGTGTGGGTTACCTTCAGAGACTCCAGGTTTGTCTGGGCCCTGACAGCTCCTGCCTGTGATTCCCAGCCCAGGCCTGGCCTGGAGGGTCAGTGCAGTCCTCTGGAAGATTTCCAGTGGCTGCAGTGGGTGCCGAGCTGAGCCTGCACTGAGCACACAGCGGAGAATTCCTTGGCTTTACTAATTTAGTTTTCATTCTCCCCCGCTGCTCTGCTCAATGGACCTCAACCCTGATCTTGAAGCAAGTACTTTGCCAAAATTTGCACCCTACAGGACTTGAATAGCTCCTCCTCTCACTTCCAGCCTCTCCTTTTTTTGCAATTTCTGTTCCTCCTCCACAATTTGTTGAAGGCCATTTATCCTCTGGTTGCAGAATGTGCCTCTCTCTCCTCTGCTGTAGTTTCTTGCTGCCCACAGGATGTTGAACGTGATTCCATCCTGCATTGCAAAACTAATCACCTTTTAATTATGTAGAGGAGAGGGAGTTGGAAAAGCCTTTCAAAGCCCAGAGTCCTGCAAAGCAGAGGCAATGTGAGCCTGGCAGTTTTTGTATTGATAGTGAGCTGTTCCTTTAAGCCACACATTACACCTTCCTCCAGTGTTTAGCCATGGACAAAAATGCCAGCTGAGAGATCCCTGGGCTTTTTTTGAAAGCACAGGTGGATTCCTTTGAACAAGACCTGTATTCCTCTCTCTTGGCTCCTCTCATCCCCATGGAGATAAATTAGGGATACTCTCAGCATGAAGGCAACACAGTTGGAAAGCCAACTGTTCTGCAGAGGGATTTCAGAAAATCTTGTGGATTTGGCAGGGAGGACATCAGTACAAATGGCCAACTACCTCCCAAAGGGTAAAACTCCTCTGGATCAGGGAAAAGCTGCTTGCAGTTTGTTTTGGTGCTTTCTGTCTCACTGTGGGGCTTTTAGGACTTTGGAGGGAGTAATGAATCAAGGGACTCAACTTACAAGACTTCCTTTTTGCTGTGATGCTCATGTGAAAAAGTGATAGCAAAGGCCTGTGAGAGCTCAATTAATGTCTCTTATTCATACAGCCTGGTTTATGGTAGTCACTAAATTGGCTGCTTGCTAATCTTGTGCTCACTTCTCTTATAGCTGTGCCCTGCTGCTTCTCCCTTCATAGTTCCTGCCCAAAGAGAGCAATATTCTGCATCCATGTAGCACCTGGCAGTCACAGACAGGCTTAGGGAGCAGCAGTGGAGTCTGCCATGGGACCCTGACCCTTTTCTGTATCCCAGGTGAATGTTCCACTGGGCTGAATTATTGAGTCACTGCACGGTTTTTCTCACCTTAAAAAAAAAAAGAAAAAAGGAGAACACCTTTTACCTGAGCCATTCAGGTAATTCAAGGGCAGACAGAAAACAGGTCAGGGATCTGCAGTTGCTGTGTCATGTGTGTCATAGTAGATCACACTCCCTGTGTGAGGGGTTGAGAAGGGGCAGCTCTAGGCTTGGATACTCACCTGGATTTCTGTGAGTGGCTGCTCAAAGGGAAAACCCCGTGTGACCACATGCTCTGTTTATTCTCTGCACCTGAGCTGTGACAAAATTGAAAAAGCTACAGAAGTACAACTTCTACAACCAGCAAACTGGGGAGCCTGGGGTGAGAAATCCCAGGGATGGGTAAGCCTGAAGGACAGACAGGCAAAAAACAACAAAGCTGACTTGAGTTGTTGCCATGAGTGTTTGGGTGAAAGGTGAGAGGGGAGCTAAGATGGTGAGGGACAGGAAGGAGGAATCTGAAGATTCCTGTCCCAGCTCTGTACCCACCTGGAAAGTCAGACTTCAATCAGTGTGTTCAGCCTGCCTTGCCTCTGGTTCCTGTTTGGATACATGGTGAGTGATTCTCAGCTGTCACATGGCTGCAGCTCTGCCTGGGGGACTGGTATCTGCTGAGTGCTGTGATGCTTGGTGTGAAGGAAGGGCAAGGTCCCCTTTATTGACACTGTACTGCACCAGCAGTCAGCAAACAGCCGTGTTCACCTTTGCAAGCCCTTCTGCCCCAAGAGAGGCCCAGGATTAAATCCTCACCCAGTACCCTGAGGACTGGAGGGCCCTGGAGTTGAGGCAGTGTCTTTCCCTGGCCAGCTGTGTGCTGCCAGCCTGTGCTAGCAGTTCATTTACATCTTTCCAGGGCTCACTGCAAGCTGGCAGTCAGCCAGGGCAGCGATGCATTCAGCTGGCAGGCCGGCTGCAAATCCTCTACAAGTTCATCTCTTGATCTCCAAAAGACAAAAGTAATGAACCTCTTGAAAGGAAGTTGCTGTTTTTGCTGTTGTACTGCCACAATGTTTGGACACCGGTTAGAGGAGGCTACAGTCAAAGCAAGAAACTGTTGAATGAATAAATCGGCTTAGAGGGCTTTGTGGCGATTTATTCTGCTCCTTTGGGCTTGTGTGCAGCTCATCAATGAGCTTATTATTCTATCATGATTCACAGCTCTGTGACAGAGGCTGCATGTGCCACCAGCAAAGACACAGGGGCTGGAGATGGAGCATTGCAAGAGGAGATCAGGCAGAGGTCACCTGGAACGTGGGGGAGAGGGAGAGGCTGTGGCTGCAGCCAGCAGTGAGAGACAGAGCTGTGGATCAGGGCTGTGGATCTGGGGGCTGGAGCAGGGATCTGGGGGCTGAATCAGGGCTGTGGATCAGGACTGTGGATCTGGGGGCTGGATCAGGGCTGTGGATCAGGGCTGTGGATCAGGGCTGATGGAGCAGGGCTGATAGAGCAGGGCTGTGCATCAGGGCTGCTGGATCAGGGTCGTGAATCAGGGCTGCTGGATCAGGGCTGATGGATCACTGCACATGCAATGCAGGCACTGGGGAATGGCCCTCCCTGATCAGGGTTTAATTTGTGGTTGCTCTGGCATTCATTTAAAGATATCTGAGATCTCTCAGTGGCAGGAAAGTGCTTTGTACATCTGCTGGTAGGAGGCTTAGTGATGGGTTACATACAGTCTGTCTTTAGGGAGACTTCAACCCTCCCATCTGCATCCTGGGACTTCTGTTCCACTTCACTGTTCCCAGCAACCATTTCAGCCTTTCCTCCTATCAGGGGCAGAGTTTCTCATTGGGATGTTCTGCTCTAGCACACACCAAGGCACCTCAGAAGTCCCTCATGCTCCCCTTAGCATGTGTGACATGATGTCCTACTTAGAGTGCTGCACAGCTGGTTTCTGCATGTTGGGGGGCCCTCTGTCACTGGAGATTAATGCTGCAAACAGGAATCAGCTTGAGATGGGGCTTCAAGATGTCCCAGCCCATTATCTGTGTGTCTGATCTAATCTGTCAGTCAGTCTCCCTGGCAAGGGAGAGACAGCATGTGCCAGGCTGCTTAGCCAGATGCTGTGGTATATTTGGTGTTTCAGAGCTGTCAAGGAAAAAAGGAGAAGCCCTGACCTTTAGCACCTCCCTTGGTTTTTCCAGCATGAGACTGGATTGTATCTGCAGGGCTGCTGCACAGCTCTGCCTTTAGAGAATGAGCAGGTGGGCTTTGTTCTCTGTGCCCAGGGCACAGGAGCCTGAACCATGCTGTCCATACCCCCAGTCCCTGTGCTCAGTGGTGTCCTTTATGTCCCAGAGACCTCCTGAGCAAAGGCACAAAGGCATCTCAGCAGAGCCTGACAGCTGCTGGTGCAGCTGTGGATGTGGTTTCTCAGCCACGACCTTGGGAGGCTTTCTCTGCACATCCTTCTCCCTAGAATCACAGTGGGACTCTGATCTTGTTTGCTTTTCCTTTTGCCAAATGCAGGGGTTATTTTGATCAGGACCCTGCCTGCAGTGCCCCAAGACACAGGAGGGTTTGAGAACAGCCCTTCTCAGGGTGTTCACAGAGATGCTGTCCTGGCATTCCTCAAAAACAATTCTGATGGAAGACTGAGCCTCCAGCAGTGCATTACTTCACCACACAGGGCAATGAGGTACAGGTTCTGTTCTCTGTGTATATTACTAAAGCTGGGATTCATCCCATCCAAGCTGAGAAATGCAGATAAACTGTGAGTTTAGCTCTGTTTGCTGGTGTCACAGTCACTGCTCTCAGAGAGAGAGGGAAATCAGCCCATTTGAGGCCAGTGGCCTTCTGGCCATGCTCTCCAACTTGCTGGTTGTAAATGAGCTTGGGATGACTATTCTCTGCCCCTCCCTTGGGGTTGAGCTAACAGGGGTAAATGCAGGTCTCTGACCCTCTCTCTGAGGTGTATCAAGAGGCAAACCATTCATCATGACACTGTGGCTCTTTGCTGTAGCTCCTGGTGCAATGTGGTGATGGAGGGCAGCCTTGTGAAGGTTTGTTCAGGTGGTTTAGGGGTACAGGTGTATTTGAGGGTGCTTTGCTTGACTTAGCCTACATAAGAGCATCCATCCAGCCAGCCAGCCAAGTGTTCCTTCTCCTGCAGTGGTAAATAGTGGATGCCTACAATAGAGGATGAATGTAGGAACAGGATAAGCATGCATGACACCTGTGCATATATTGTCTCCATCTCCAGAGATTTGGCATTCTTAGCCAAAGTCATTTCCTACAATCAGTAGCTCTAGATGGGGTTTTCTCCCTTGAATTTGTTCACTCACTCAGCTTACAAGAATTTATAGCATCCAGCCCCTGAAACAAGGAGTTCCACTGCTGAAATCCTGTTGGTGCCCAAAACACAGGATTTTGTGTTGTCTTCTCTAGTAAAGCAAACCTAATAACTCAAAGAGATGAAGGTCCCTGGGCAGATATCTTTGATGCTTCTGAAACTTGAATGGCTTTCTGTGGAAGTGTGAGTCAGCAGAGTGTTGCTTGTAGCTTAGAAATATTTTCAAGGCTTCTGGCACAAATATGTCTCCTGAAAAGCAGGCTCTGGTTGGTGTCTGCGTGGGCTCTGGGACACTGGGAGTTCCCACAAGATGAATCTGCAGAAGGCATTTCAGTCAGCTGTGTTAGGAAAATTAATCCACAAACACCAGAGGTTTATGTCCAAAAAGGAGACAGAGCAGTCCTTTCTGGCTTTATTTGAATAAAGAGAGAGGCCATGGGGCATTTCCCTGGGATCTCTCAGATTTTTGGAGGACGCAGCCTCCTTTTAATCCCAATTTCCCGTCTGCATTTCCCTTCTTCTCTTTCTCCATTGGCTGAGGTACTTGACTTCCCAGGACTCCTGATACCAAAGATTCCCCTCTAATGTATAAACCTCCCTTTTAATTTTACGTCTTATGGAATTTAGGGGGTTTTCCACATTGGCTGATGTACTTGAGAGGTTCAGACTTCCCAGGACTCCTGATACCAAAGATTCCCCTCTAATGTATAAACCTCCCTTTTAATTTTTAATTCTTATGAAATTTAGGGGTTTTTCTTCTCCATTGTTTCTTTCATCTTTCAATGTCTAATTTCATTTATCAGCAAGTTTATTTGTAAAAGCAAATATCTTTTTCCATTCATCAGTCAGTGGAATACTTCCCATTGTTTCTTTTATCTCCTAGTGCCGGTTTTATCTACCAGCAGACCCACAGCTTGTTTGGAAAGACAAATCCACTATTCCTCTCAGCTGGGAGCAAGGAGAGGCAGTAATTTCCTCTTCTCCTCGGGCCACAGCTCCTGCAGCAGTGCAGGCACGGGTGCCTTCTGCAGCTCCTTGCTGTGGGTGCAAGGACAGGCTGTGTCTGCCCTCCCCGCTGCCTGTGGTGCTGCAGCAATGCTGAAAAGTGCAGAAAAGTCAGATATTCATTCATTGTGTGCTTGACACCTGTGAAAAATGCCTATTTTATGACTGGCTTTTCATAAATATTCAAATGAATATTATATGTATTATATTAGAAAGTTATGCTGTATTAATTTTCTTAAGTAGTGGGTTAAATATAGCTTTAGGTTATAACATAATGTTAAAATAGAAACTATGCTGTGTAGGATACTTTTTCTAAAGAAAGGACTCCCAGCGAGATAGCAGCCACAGGACACCTGAATCTTTCAGAAAAACAGAATTTATTGCTCCATTAGCAGAAGAAATGAACTTCTTCCTGCCTTGCTCATGCTTGAAGACGCCATTAGGATTAAGAGGAAGAAGTTGACACTGACCAGACAGAATCCTGTGTTTGAATGGAATTTATGTATCATGTATGAGGAGTATGAATGTGCAACAGGTTATTGTTTTTAAGGGTTAATCCTCTGTTAACGTGGGTCCTTTTTCGGGCAAATGCTGCCCAGAGAAGGGTACCCAGACATCCATGACACTTTGTATCTATTGTCTCATATTGTCCTAATCCAAATTGTCCAAATTTTTATTACTCTAATTATATTGCTATTTTTATAACCATTTTATTACTGCTAAAATTTTAAAAAATTAAAAACAAGTGATTGGCGTTTTTCACAATACCCTTGCAGGAAGCTGAAGGGAGCACCGCAGCCTTTTGGCTGGGAAGGGACTCGCGTGGGACAGCGAGGGAGAGCACAGAGAGTGATTTGGTTGTGAGAAATGTAAATGAAGGCTCTGCTGATTCCACAGGAACTCTCAGCAGGCTCATCAATCCCTCTGACCCAACAGCCAAGCTGAAAAGAGTGCATTTACATTTCAAAGAGAGAGAGAAGGTGTGCAGAATGAGGCAGATTCTTCATTTGGTGATCCTCGGGTAGGTTAAAGAGGCAAGAGCTGCCTCCTCTCCTGTGCTTCAGTCACATGTGCAAACCATGCGACCGAGCTTTCAGAAATGCTTGGGATCAAGAGGTCTCCATCAGGAAGACAACTCCAATTCAGGGTGCACACAGATTGATGTCACTTTGTCAGAGCTGCACCTGCTTATGCCAGCTCTGAGGGTGGCTGAGGGCCAGGCAGCACTTGGGTAATCAGATGGGAAATAAGGAAGTGACTTTGATTAAAGCTGAGAGACAACATGTGGGGGAACAGTGGGAGGACCCACTCTGAGCCACTGGAAGGGAAATCTACTGGAAAAAAAATGCTGGGGAAGGATTTCTGGGGTTTGAATGGGTGAAGTAATAAGAAAAGAAAGGCTCAGAGAAGGCTGCAAGTGTTTTGGAGATATAATTGTTTGGGACAGTAGCAGGAAAACAGCCAAATTCTCCTGTCACCGTGTTTCAGACCCACTGTGGGTGAGCAGCACAGCAGTTTTGGGAAGTTTTTGAAATGACAGAATATTAAACTCCACTAGCAGAAGCCTCTCTCCTTGGGGAGACAAGGAGGGGTCTGATCCTGGGAGGTGCAGCCACTGCTGGATGTCTGAGGCCCTGCTCAGCCCAGAGCTCAGGGTTTGGCCCTGTGAGAAATGATACTCACGTCAAACAATGTGAAAGGTTTATTAAAACCTTATAAAAATACAACAGAAGACTGACTAGAGAAAACATTAGGGTGCTGGGAGCAGAGGATCTTTCCCACCATGTGCTCACCCACACAATGGATGTTCCACCTTTTAACCCTTTTGGCTCCTGCCAAAGTCTTGTCAATGGATCTTTGTCTTCCTTGCTGTCCAGTGGTGGAGATCACTTTCTTACATCTTGATTGGAGGTCAGGTGCTGCCATAGTGAGAAGAATGACAGATTTGTCTTTCCAAACAAGCTGTGGGTCTGCTGGTAGATCAAACTGGCACCAAGAGATAAAAGAAACAATTGATGAATGGGAAAAGATATTTGCTTTCACAAATAAACTGTAGTTTTGCTGATAAATGAAATTGGATATTGAAAGATGAAAGAAACAATGGGGAAAACCCCTAAATTCCATAAGAATTAAAAATTAGAAGGGAAGGTTATACATTAGAGGGGAATCTTTGGTATCAGGAGTTTTGGGAAGTCTGAACCTCTCGAGTACCTCAGCCAATGGGGAAAGAGAGAAGGGAAATGCAGATGGGAAATTGGGATTGAAAGGAGGCTGCATCCTCCAAAAATTGGAGAGGCCCCAGGGCAATTGCCCCATGGCCTCTCCCTTTATTGGAATAAAGTAAAAGGACTCCTCTGTCTCCTTTTTGGACACAAACCCCTGATGTTTGTGGGTTAATCTTCCTGACAATAGTAATAAGCCAACCCTGCCAAGTGCCCTGGCTTCCCTGGCCATCCCATGAGAGCAATGCAAAAGGGAAGGAAATAAACCTGTAAATCTATAAAACTTCTCTCACCATATACATAATATTTGCCCTTTAATTGTGAGAGTCAACCATATATTTACTCATTTTTCACAGCCCTGTGCTGTGCAAAGCTTGGCTGGGGCATTGGTGGAGCCTCTGGGGACTCCCAGGGGACAGTGACATGGAGGCAGAGCTACCTGGGGATGCTTCTGTGACACTGGTGAGCACATTGGGCACTGGGACCATGAAAGCTCCAAGCCTGTGAATTTGTTCCTCCCAATAGCTTCTCAGCTATAAATTTGATTTGCCCAAACCAACTATTCTTGTTTTAGTGAAGCCCCTTCACTAAATGTGTGTAAGATGTCAGGTGTGCAGTGGGTGAAGCAGGAAAGGAAAGCTGAACAGACAGAGCAGTCACCAAAGCTTCCCCTGAGCACACCTACCAAGGTGGGACCCTGAGAGCCACTGGTTTGGACAGGAGGAGAGCTGGGCTCTGCAGCTCTGGGGGACACAACCTGCCTGAGAGCCTGGAGCAAAGCAGCTGAGGCTCTGTTTGATTGAGTCACTCTGAAGGGAGGTAGAGTCTGTCACACATACCCACTGTAATGAGTATGAACAAACCCAGAACAGCTGGCTGGAGCATATGGAGCATCCAGAAGGGAAAAAAGCTGAAATAATTCCCTTTTCTCTGCTCTTTGCTTACCCTGGCCCTGATTCAGGAGCACACTGGGGACTGTGCTCATCTCCAGGCCTGCACTTTAGATCCCAATGATTTCCTTTTCAGTTTTACTATCAACTTAATGAGTTCTCTGGGCAGATAAGCACCTGCCTGAGTGCAGTTGGGGTACAGCATCTTTAATCACAGATTCCATAAGGAATCTGGCTCCCCCATGACCAGCTGGCTCCTCTGTGGGCTCAGGTGGGAATCCAGCCTGCACCCTTGCTCCAGGATGGGAATTGGGTCTGTGATGGGCCTTGGTAAAGAAGGCAGGGAAGAAACATCAACAACAGGAATTGGAATCATCCTGTCACTCACAGTTAGCCAATGGCCCATGTCCTGGTTTCTTGTTTTCACTTTCCCTTTGAGTTTGTCAGGTTTTTCACTTTGGAATCAAATAGTTTCCTTCATCTGTACACTGCACATGTGGGAATAACTGCTCTGAGGCTCAGAGGTGGCAGGTTTGCTTCAGAGAGTTTGGTACATCTTTTTCACTCTTCCATGGTTTTTTCAATCTCCATCAGGAGGGACAGAAGGGCACAAGCAGATAATTGTTCCCCATTGCCAATATTTCTGTAGCAGAGCAGTGACAGAAGGACTGAATTGTGCCATAAGCAACATATATGTGTGTATGAAAAATGGGAATGTGGCACAAATGATCTCACCCATCATTTCTGGCTTTGATACCCAAAAGAGGATAATTATTAGCTGCTCTTGCACAGAATGCACTGGTGGAATCAGGGACAGTCTGTCAGAAACCAGTAAGAGGAGCAGAGGAATTCACAGGAAAGTTGCTTACTCCTTGTTGAAAATCCCTGTGTGTGTGTGTGCACATGAGCACGTGTGTATGGGTTTTGCACTTGCCTCAGCATTTTTGGGTGGGCTGTGAAGCAAATTTCCTAAGCAGTCTGCACCTCCTGCTAAGCAAAAGCTGGCCTGAACATTTGTTATGTTAGTAAAATGCATCTTTGTGGTACCCTTTAAGCAACTGCCTCATTTTAGATAAAAATCTGTTTGTGATTTTTTAGGGCTTTTGCAATTTATTGCTTCCTCTGATATCCTAAACCTATTAGTTCTCTACCCATCCACAAAATCTTCCAGAGAAACAGAATTGACAAGACCTGAATGTCTAATAAAAAAACCCTGAGCAGGAATGAAAACAACCAACTAAAGTTAAAAAATTGACAAAACAAAAGCTGGCCTGAGGGTTTCAGGCTCTGCTGTGTATGGCACAGAAGGGGCTGTAAAAGTAAAGCTGTTTTTCCCTCTGCACTGATGTGGGGACCCAGGACATCCCTCTGGCTGCCCTGGGTGATTCCAGACCCTGGCAGGGGCTCAGAGACCTTGGCATGGAGTCAAAACCACCTGTGCCTTTGATTTTAGCCCATGGAAACAATTACCAACTTTGTGTGAGGATTTACAAGTCACAGGAGTTTGAGTAGAATGATAGTTAATTTGTCACAGAGTGAAAAAGTGGAATTTTGGGTTTTAGAATGGGGGTTCAAGAAGCAAGATGGAGGAATCTGGGCATGTCCTGTCCTTCTTCTTCTTCTTCTTACCCTCCATCTTCTCCTGTGATGGTGACACTTCTGGATTGGTTTAGGATAGAGACAGACTGTCTAACATAGGTGATAGGTATTGGAAAATGATTGTAAATAAAGTACACATAGTTTTTAGTATAAAAAGGTAACACCACCCCAAGGGCAGGGACTGTGCCACAACCCAAGCTGCTGGACAGATCTCAGCAGGTCAGAGAAAGAAAATAATAAATAAGAAAAAATTAACAACCTTAAAAAGCAGAACTGATGAATCTCCACTTCTTCTTCAATCGTGGGGCTGGGAAAAAGAGACTTTCTGATCCCTCAGGGGTGATCTCCACCACAGAAACCAGAGACACCTCCCTTGTATTCACAGCATCCCTGAGCACTCCCAGTGATGGGCTGGGATTGTAACCTGGAAGCAGCCTGGGAGTGCTGGGGCAGCACTCAGAGCCTGCAGTGAGCCAGAGCAGCCTCTTGGTCACTCTTACAGAAGTGCTGCTCTTTGGGATCCCCTGGCCCCAGCTCTCCTTTGGCTGCTCTTGAGCAAAGGCCAGAGGAGACAAGACAGCCCAGAGAAGCTGGAGCAGGAAAGAATTTTTCAACAGCACCTAGCATTGACATTACAGCACATTTCTCAGCTCCCAGGCAGAAGCAAAGCCTTGCTGTTACCTGCTATTCTCAAAGGTGCATTTCATCTCTTCTCAAATAGTCATTCGACACCAGATTTTTAAATACAGCCTCCAGAAGGCTTTAATGTTAACATTAAAAAGATAATGAAAACAGGCAAACAGACAAATCATGATGCCCAGAACTCTGCTTCCTCATTGATAAAACATGAGAGCAGCTCCCCCCTTGCAAGATTTTGCCTTTCCAGACTGCTAGTCATTTATGGTTTTATTTATGAAAAGAAGAAAAAATGAGTTTCCATCACAGCCCCTAAGCATAATAGAAAGGGAAAGCTTTCATGCATTCTGCATGGGGCTGTGCTGTCAGGCTGTGCAAGTGCCTAATAACAGGATTTCTTCCGTTACAGCCCCAAACCTGCCTTCCAGTTCCATCACTGACCTCAAAAATAAGTTTGCATTCAATAATATTCCTGTTGTGCTCATCCACAACTTCCTGCTTTGTACCTGTTTCCCTTTGCAGTGTTTTGGGGTGGTGCATCCCTGTGCCAGGCACTGCTGTGTGCATTGTTGCTGTTAGCTGCTGCAAGGCAAAGAATTATCCTGAGAGGTTCAGTGCAGTAAGAGAGAGATTCTTACTTAAGGTCTAAACAGGCAAGGCAGATAGAAGTGTTATATATATCTCTCTATATATACATTGATATATCTAGATATATATAGAAGTTATTTTACTGAGAGCTTGAATGACCTGCTAAAGGTCACACAGGCACCTGTGGTGGACCTCACACCTGGCACAGAGATTTCCCAGGGTTTATTTACACATCTAACCCGGGCTCTTTGTTCAGGAAGGCAGGGTGAGAATGCTGCCTGTGTGTGTGTGAGTTCTGGGCTGCATTTGCAGGGGACCTCCTGGTCTGAGTGAGGAGCTTTGGGTGCTGGAATGAAGGCACAGGGAGCAAAGAGCAGCTCCAAGGGGCAGCTGCCCTGGGTTGCAGAGCTCTGAGCAGCTCCAGGGCAGAGCCTTCACAAAATGCAGAGGCTGGTGCTCGTAGCTGGGCTCTCACTGGGTGTGTGTTACACAGACCTGAGCAGGGAAGCACAAAGGATGGTGATTGCTCTGGTTTTAGGTTGATGAAGAGCACAGTCCTGTGCCTGGTATGCTTTGTTGTGTGGGCCTTGATGTTCAGAAGCAGCTGAGAGCCTCACATTTTGCATCAAAGCTAATGTTTATAGTGCTGTTGCAATATGTTGAAATGTTATGACAAAACACACGTTTTAAAAGCACTCTGAGTGCACAGGTTCATGTGTGATGGGAGCCACCCATGGTGAGTGCTGGAAGTAGAGGCCAGCTAGAAAAACAACTGTCCTGCAGAGCTCCCTTCTGCCAGAGTGGTCTGGAGGAAAGGTGACCTTCCCACTAATTCCCTTGTGCCAGGAGGGGTCCCTGGGCTGTAGCTGTGCTCTGCCTGAGCTGTGGAAATGGATTCTCTGGAGCTGAAAGCCTGGGCAGTGTCCAGCTCCTCTGCTCTCTTTGGCTGTACAACAGTTTTGTCTGTCATTGACTGGAAACCAGACACAGTTGGGCCCTAATGTCACAGAATTAGCATAACTACCTTGCTTAGCTAATTGTTTTAAGGGAGATTTTTAAAGAACTATTTTCCTTAACATTTCTAGTTTGCTTTTCTATTGTCTGCAAGTACAAAATTCAATTTTCTTAAGTGTCAATTTTTATCTAAAATAAAATACTTATTAGCAGTCCCCATACATTTCAATGAAACTTTGTTTTTTGAAATTATTTCACAAAACTCTTTACATGTCTAATTGAAATTGACTTTAATTTAACAGAGTGACTATTTCTGCAATTTTCCCTAGCTTGTTTCCTAAGGAAAATGTTATTTCTCTTGCAGCAAAGGGAAGGACATGAGGACCCCTGCTAGAGCTGGAGACCAGAGCTGCAGGGACTGTGGCCAGCTGTGAGTGTGGGGTTTCTGAAGCTGTGCTGGTGCTTTCAGCTTGCTCTCAGCATGTGCTGTGGTCAGGGAACACCTCCAGAGAGCTTTTTGTGACATTTTGGCCTTGGAGTAGTAATGCTCATGGTTTCCTGAGAAGTAAACAGTTTTTATCAGCGGCTGAATTGGAATAAGGCACTAGAATTAACTGAAATGTGAAGGCAGATATTTGAGAGCTAAAGCATAATGCTGAATGCAATTCCTTTCCTTTCTTTTGAATACAATGTGTTCTGGGATTAAAGTTGCTGTTACGGTCAAATAATTTCTCTTCAACTCCATTTCGTAACTTAGCTTTAATGTGTTTTGCCATTGTTTTAATTTTAAAAACTCTACCATTAAAAAGCTTTTAGCACACTGTGAAAGGACCCTTAGTGTGGGGTACTGGAAGTGCCTTCCTGTGTTGGGCAGCCTAAAAGAGCTTAAAAATTGCTGCTGAACAATCTGATCCTCTTCCCCTGCACCAAAGCCACTTCCAGCAGCTTAAGAACATTTAAAAAAAAAACCCTTTTCAAATGCAGTATATGCAAGGGCCCTGTGGGAAAGCTGAATCACTTTGGGAGATATTTAAAAAGATTTAAAACTTTGCAATGCAGCCTCCTTGATCAAAGGATGATATATCCATGGGAAACTTGCTGTATGATATATTCCTGTATTCCATTGGCCTTGGGAATTACAACTCTGTGCACAAATGAACGTTACCAGTTACAAGTGGAGACACTTTGCCAATATTGAAATAATTACATTACAGTAAATCTTTAACTTTTAAAAATATTCCAAATGGAGTTTCAGCACTGCTTTCAAAGTCATCATGAAGACAATGGGTTCCTTCCTATTCAACTTTGGAGTTATAAATGATTATTGAAAATATTTTTATATTTCCAAAGGTTGTAGCATAGAGAGAGCAAATAAAATTGTCCTTTTCTAGGATGTCTTTATTTCCTGTACTGAAAAAGAAGTTAATATATTTTTGTCAATAAACAAAGATTTTGCCTTATGAAGATGCAGCATTTTAGCTACGAGTTAATCTTGTAGAAACAACATTATTTAATTTGCTACCGATTCAAGAGATCTCTGCAAACAACTAAATAGTGGTGTTGTGTGCCTCTGTGGCTTCACAGAAGCCACTTTGTTATTCTGGATTTGCAGGCAATAATCCATTTCAGAAATGTTCTGTACTAACCTTTACAAGGTTTTGTTTGTGGACTGTCTCTCATCTGAGTCCACCGCAAGCAACAAAGAAACTTCTGCAAAACCTATCATGGGTCTTGTGACAATTACATGTACCCTCAATGACTCATGCAAAGTAATTTCTTTACTCAGGTTAGAAAACACCAAATCTCCAGGAGATCTCTTGTGAGTTATTGAAGTAGTGCTGCTGGCAGTGCCATTGAGGTTGTTACCTGAGGAGGATAAAGGGAGGTAAATAATTCTCAGATTAATTTTTTATTATAGATCTCTATAGTTTTGTTTCAAGTCATGTTGGTTCATGGGCCAGCAACCCTCCAGACAGTGGGACTTTGGATTCAGGCCATGGTAAATATAAGGGGGAAAATAATATTTAGAGATCAACAGGCTCAGAAAGTGTGATAATCTGGGTGAATTTAGCTTTTAAAAATCTTGCTGTGATAGTTGAGGTGATTTCTGTATTAAATTTGTGAAGACTTTTAGGGTCCATTAGTCTGGAGGAAATTGTACAAATATGAACTACTGCTGTTTGAGATCACTTACCCAAGCCTTGATCTCAAACAACAAGGAAGTCTGGGGAAATGAAGCAGGCTTTGCAAGACAGCCTGAGTCACTGCTCACAGTCTCTGGGGGAGTGAGCATTTGAAGTACCTTTCTCAGTCAGTTCCAGTCCTTCAACTTGTACTCATTGATTTTCTCCATTCCCAAGCTCTAACCTCACTGCAGGACTGGAGGGAGGGCCTGTGCTGGCTTTTGAGGAAATCTTCCTCCCTTTTGTCCCCAAAACCTTCTGTCCCTTTCTCGTCCTGAGCTGTAAGAGAGCTCATTATTTCTGCTGTGCTGCAGCAGGAGCAGGAGGGGTTCTGGGAACAGGCAGGAATTCCCAGCACAGGGATGGAGCTTCCCTCCACACACAGGCAGCTGAGCCTGGGCAAATCTTGTCCCAGGACTCTGGGGCAGCCTCCATTTAAAACGTCTGAGTGCCCTCAAACCCATTTTGCACATGACATTGTTCCATCTGTGCAAGAAAATGAAATGATACTTGCTGTGGCAGTTGTTTGCTTTTCTGATTGTCTCAGTGAGCTCCTGCAGAATTGTTCTTCCTCACGTTTGGCGGGGTTACAGAGCCAGGAGCAGAGCTCAGGGGTAGCATGGAGCAAAGCCACCTTCATGGCTCTCATTTCTGCTCTGCTGCAGGCTTCACACAGCCATTCAAAAGCTTTGTTTTTCTCTCCATGGAAATGCGTAGATTAACTTTGCTAAAATTTTAGATACGTTCAGGTTGAACTCTCAACTGAGACAAGGTTTAATCAGCAGTTATGCTGCTTTGTGGGCTTTTTTGCAGGTTTTTTCCTTTGTTTCAATCTTCTCATTTCTCTACTGATAAATGAATAAAAAGGGGATATTTTCTAAAAGAAATGATGCTGGGTTACTCTTTGCATTGCGATTAGCTGGAGGGAGTGAAAATGTACCCCGTGGTTTCTGTCCATTTCTACTGTATTGGGAAATGGATCAAATGTGCACTAGATTTCAAAGTGTTCTGTAATTCAGGCAAAATATCTATATATCCAAATGTGCCATTATTAAAAAAAGAAAAAAAAAACACAACCAAAACCCCTAAGCAAAAAAATTCACAAAGTAAAGGGAGATGCAGGCTGAGAGCTTAGACTTTGGATTTCTCCTAAGGAAAATAGTTTAACCCTCCCCCAGGTTTGGGGGGTCTAGAGTGGACAAAGTATACTGGTAAAATCCAGAATTTGTTACCATTGAACCATTTAAAGCTAAAACAATATTCTGAGAAGGAATCATTCACTCAAACCAGCCTGAGTAGGAAATATTGTCCCTGTGTGCACCAATCCTTCAGCTGTCATGCCATGAGCTGGACTCCTTGAGGGGTTTTGTTCATTTGTTTTGTGGAGGTGCTGGAAACCTGCAGCTCCTACTGAATTGGGCAGGTCTCCAGTGAGGTCCCTGGTGAGCTGACAATAGAGGACAAGGATAGTTGAAACATTTTTCCATCTCAGGCTTGCCTAAGGCACTGGTTCTGGAGTGTGGAGGTGCCAGTTGGATTTTCTGTCTTATTTCTGGTGTTAAAATGGGGACCCAGGCTTGGAGTAGCTGCTGAGGCAAGACAGGAGTCAGAAGGAGAGAGATTCATTGTCAGAGCTGCCTTTTGCCTGGCTCTGGTCCTCACAAGTATGAAAAGTTAACAACAATTTTCTGACAGGAGAAAGATGAAATCCAGCCAAGCCCTGCCCTGAATTACAGGGGGCTGCAGTGGGAAGCAGAGGTGCACACCCCTCCCAGAGCCAGGCACTGCCAGAGGTACCCAGTGGGACGTTAGGAGGCAGAGAGAGGACAATTTCCTTGCTGATGAAATGCTGCTTTGCTCAAGGGAGCACATTATTGCTGTTATTTATGCACTGCCAAAGGTGTGCACAGTGCTTTATAGTGCAATAAAGCAATGACTGGTGTCCAGTCCCTGGGGTGCTGTGCCACTGCTGAAGGATGGCAGAGGGGTAGCATGAAGGGTTGATTGTCCCTCTGCGCTGAGGCAGAGCTCTGTCACTGTCACAGCGTGTCCTCCTGGCTGGGGACATTGCAGTGGCTCTGTCACTGGTGTGCACAGTTGCCTGTGATGATGATTCCAAGGGCACGTAGCCTGTTTGATATGCACTGGGAGTCTGGTGGCACTGGGAACGAGTGAACAATACCTGGGGCTGTGACAGAGGCACTTTCTACTTTTTTTTTTAAACTTTTACAGATTCCTGGCCATCTGCTGCCTCACCAGCTGCTCACAGTGCAATGCAAAACTTATCTCCATTCAGGAGCTCAGCCCCCTGAGGAGGGCAAGGCAGGGGGTGCACAGCTGACCTCCTGTGCACTGGCTGCAGGACAGACCCAGACCCAGTGCCAAATTCCAGAGAGATAGGGAATAAATGCAAGGAAAAGGTGGAAGAACAAACATATGGCTGCATGAACTCTTGTTTACCCTTTCCCAAATCCTGGCCATGGAGATGCACTGGCCTGGAGAACTGTGGGAGTGAGTCTGGGGACTGAGAAGACCACAGGAGGTGACCCAGTCCCAGATTTGACACCCCTTTGGCCATTATTAGGTAGGCAGGAAGGAGGAAAAGACATTCCCTGAGGGCATGGAGAGGTTCTGGCTCTGACTGTGTTGCTGTAATGTTGCTTTTGCTTGGGAAGGGAGCCGAGGCCTGTGGCAGCATAACTGGAGGCAGTGGGGAGAAAGCAGCAAGTTCTGCCTCAGGGAACCTCAGCAGGCACCAGCAGGTGTAGGGGAACAGAGAAAGACACAGCCACTGGAGATTTGTGGGGCCAGAGGGCCCAGGGAATCCTCCTGCCAGGCAGGTGCCATGCATTGTGACTCACTGTCTTTGGGGCACCTCGGTGAGAATTCCCTAATTTCATTAAATCTTGTATTTATAATCCCCTTGGGGTCAGGGTGACTGACCTGGGTGCTCTCTAATCCTACCCCTGGATCTCTCCTGTGCCTGCTCCCCAGAGTGGGGGTGATGCTGGAGCAGGCAAGGGAGGAAAGGCAGCCTGGCTGCAGAGCTGGAGGGAGTGCCCAGCTTTCCTCCTCCATTTCCAGAGAGCCCCTGTGCTGTGCCTGTGCCACTTCAGACCGCTCAGAGCTCCCTCCTCCCTCCTCATGCTTTTATGCATTTTCCAATTAAATTTCTTCCACGAGAAGGAGAGAGGCACTCTGAATCCATTAGCATTAGTAATTATGCAAATGCTTCAGGGAGTTGACTGCCCATCATTACATATAATTAATGTTTCTGGTTATGAATGAAGGGTTTGTTACTCTTCTTCACCCCTCCTCCCTTTTTGTGCTGGAATGGGGCGGGGTAGAAGCGCGGGAGGGGGAGAGGTGGTGGCGGTGTGTGTATTGGTGGTGATGATGTTGCTGTATTTAATTTGCATAATCAGGAGGTCTGATTGGGTATGCATGAAGGTAGGGGCGGGGGGACCTTCTCCAACGTGCACTCAATTAAGCTGGTGGCAAATCTCAGGAGGGACACGCAGCGTGTGGAGCACAGTGTGGCACAGTGATGCAGCCAGCAGGCTCGGCTTTAGGCTCGGCTTTAGGCTCGGCTTTAGGCTCGGCTTTAGGGAGCAGCACCAGCATCTACCAGTCTGAATTGTTGCCAGCATAGTCCAGGGTAAGGAAGCAAAAACGACCTTTGCATAATATCCACAGATGTTTTATTCAGCCCCACAGTGAGATGATCCGGTTCCACGAAGGTCGAGCTTACTCTCTGCAGGGACCTGGGGCTGACGCTGGTCTCAGGGCAGTACAAAGATGAGGGGCAATCAGGGAATAGGGAATAGGTGTGGCTCAGGGACATAGGAGCAGACACAGGAACAGAGAAAGGAGCCAATGGGGTCTAACAGAGGTTTTTGAGGGAAGCTTCTTGTGTCTCCCTAGACCAGGGAATGGGAATGCCCCCCCAGGGCCTCCACACCAGCAGGAGCAGAGGTGCCCTTGGACTGGCAGGGCTCTCTGCACAGGTGTTCTTGCCTGGAAATGCTCCTCCAGCCCTCTTGCTTAGCTTGCTTCTAGAAATGGCACTGGGGTTCTGCAGAGGTGCTGTTCTGGCTCTTTCCTTGGGCAGCACATGGGCACTGGGTACTGCAGAGCTGCATCATCCATACCCAGGGCAGCACCAGGGAATGGGCTTTGCACTGCAGCAAGAGGCACAGCCCCATCCTGTGCCCCATGGCCCAAGGCTGTGCACAGAGATCTGTTCTGTAATTCAGGCAAAATATCTATATATCCAAATGTACCATTATTAAAAAAAAAAAAAAACAAACAACAAACCCAAACAAAACCCCCAAGCAAAAAAACCTACAACCAAAAAACCAAACAAACCTACACCCAAAAAACCAAACAAAATCACCAAGCAAAAACCCCTGAGGCTCTGGGCAAGCGTGCTGGTGCTCAGGGGGCTGAGGATGCTCTGTGCCCTGGAAGGCAGGGGCTGAGAGGGGAGGGGCATTGGCATGGACTGAGCTGTCCATGTAACAGGGGTCAGGACAGACAGGGAATTGGTAATGTGGTAGCTCAGAGCTGTACCTCTGTCAGACTTTACCCCCCATGTCAAACATTACAAAAGTTGAGGGTGGAAATTTCTTCTGTGTGTTCTAGTTACAACAAATGCCTGGGAAACCTCCCTGGAGATCTCTCTGCTTCCTGGTCCACATGAAACAAATGCTTCATGTCCACTGTACAACATCTTCCCATTCCCTGTCACTATCCTTTCACTTTTTGTCTCTTCTATTCCTGTTCTGTGTTTCCTTCCCAAGCAGCCTGACCCTGGTCTCCAGCTGAAGGCCACCTTGTGTCCTTTACCACCATCCCTGGATGTGGGCAGCCCATCACTGGCCTCTCTAGAGTCTCCTGGTTTTTAAGTGCCAGCTGCTGTGTTCCCTCACTCCTCCATGGAGAGGATAGAACCCTTGGTTTTGGCTATCAAAGATGTACAGAAAGAGATACTCAGTGAAGGGGATCTGGAGTGGGGGAACAAAAGATTCTGGAAGCAATATGTGCTCAGTGGGATACAATGCCATATATCCCTTGGAGGGCATATCTCCAAGCCAAGGAGAACACAGATCCTCCAAACAGAGGGAGATGAACCCAAGAGTACCATGGAGATGAGAAAAGCAGGCCTGCAGCAGAGATCAGATTGACCAGACGGTCTCTGCCAAAAACCAAAAAGGGGCAGCAATTGCTTAGATGGAGTCTGGGGAATTGTGCCCTCCTACTCTGTATCTATCATTATTTTCTGTCCTGATTATAATGCATTGTTTGCAATGCAGCCACTGGAAATTGGATAGATCTCTTCTGGCATCTCCCTCTTGGGTCACCATGGGCAAGGTGGGAGCTCTTCACAGCAGTGCAGGAATTTGGAGTATCTCAGCAAAGGTTCCCAGAGCAGGCAAGTAGGGAGAATTTCAGTTTTATTTCCTGCCATGCTATCACCACAGCTGACAGAAATGTGAGACAGAATTCCAACAAGAACTCTGCTATTACTTAGAAGAGGTGAGGAATGAGACACACATAAAAGAAAGAAAACATCCTGAAAAAATTAATATGTTTTTATGTGTGTTTGTTCCTAAAGCAGAAGTTCTGTGTGTGTGTGTTTGTGTATAAGCTTTTAAAGGAGGACAAAACTGGGAAAACTTGAAACATTAAACTTCCAAAAATCCCTCAGACTCTTGATAGATGGCATTATGAACTGATACCAGGTTTGCTCTTAAGATTGGTTTTTTGGTACAAGAAACTTGAGGCAGTGCTGGATTCTGTTGTTGTCAGAGTTTTGTTTTCTCTGACTTGAAGCTGCTTTGGAGATTTGTAGTTCTGAGGTTTGTGTTGTTCAGTATTTTGTAAAGCATTTGTGCACTCGGCCTGCTGCTACAGAAAACCACTGGGGATGACAGGTAGAAGCACCTGTGAAATCTTCAATGTACACAAAACCAAGAGCTCTGGTTGGCTCACACAAAGAACTTCTCTTAAGGATGACAAAGGTACCAACACTGATGGGAAAGGTGATCCCTGGAGGATTGGCTGAAATCCCAGAGGCACTTGACAGGAGTAGAGCAGAGGTCTTTGGGAATGATATGATGAGTAGCTGCTGTAAAATCACAGCAGCAAGTGATGGTGCTTCCTTATGTGATAGAGAGGGAGCTTTCCTCTTGTGGCATGGGAGGATGTCAGCAACTCTGCTCTGGTTTTGCTTTCTGTGACATTCATCCCACAACAGAATGTGTGACCAAGGCACCAGGGCAGCAGTGACCCATGGAAGCAAGGTGGGCTCAGGCTCCTCAGCTGGCCCATTTGCCCAAGCCTGGGTTTGTGTTTCCTGAGGTCAAATCTGCTGATTGTGCTGTGTCCTCAAAGACACAAGGTGAGGACCTCACTGTCCCCCAGAGCCACTCCTGAGGTCAGCTGGGCCTAGAGAAAAGATGAGGGAAACAATTCCAAAGCAGAAGGGAGACAGTGCTGAGAGCAGGGAGTGCAGCTGAGGGAGGGAAGGGACACTGAGTACCATGACAGCCCAGGCTGTGTCCCATCACCCAGAGGGTGCAGCCATGGCCCAGGGACTATGACCTGCAGGAACAGGGCTCCCAGGACACAGCTGAGCTTGTGCAGGGTGCCAGCCCTGTCACAGGCTGCTCTGTGGGCACTGACATCCACAGATGGTGCTCGATGGTGTCACTGGGGGGGAAGGCAAAGAACAAGGTCCCCTCTGAGCTGTGCCCAGCAGTAGCTCCACGTGGTCACATCACTCTTCTGCATGGTGGTGGCATTTGCTGTGTTTCCCCTTGCCATTTGATTTATTTTGTTGCCCACAAGGTGGGTCAGGCTGTGTCTGGCACAAGGACACACGAGAACACCCATGGGCACACGCTGGCACAGGGCATGGTGCACAGACTCTGGAGATTGCTGAAGGCAGAAGTTAAATCCCACATCAAAGCACAGAGCTCTCAGAGCAGCACTGTTCAAAGGCACCAGTTTCCTTCCCGGGAAAGACAGATTGTCACTTTGATTAAGAGATTTTAACAAGAGAGAAAAAAGAAGGAGTGAAAGAATGGAGGAGAGAAAAGAGGGAGGTTTTCATTTATACCTTTTTTCCCCTTTGGCTATCCAAATAAGGCTTCAGTTTGATCAAAAAAGGACCTCAATTTAAAATAAGTTTAATGTAACAATGAATTATTTAAAGGAAAAGAAAATACAAGCTGCTGCTTAAAAAAAAAATAGAAAAAGCTATTATTGAAATGTCAGAACAAATACCCAGCTTGATCTGCATTAATATGATAAATACTAATATATTCATTTCCCCTGGTGGTTCTGGCTTGCAGAGGTACATCTGCAGCACGTTGCTTTTGGTAATCAGGTCACAACTTCAAAGGGAGAACGCGAGGAGTTCTGGGGGATGTTGTGCAAGCAGCAGTGAGAGACCTTGTGGAACATCCTGTAGACTTGAGGTGTTCTCATCAAGGGTCTTCTGGAAGTTCTGTGATTGCTGAAGGAAATGGAACATCTTGTCATGCTCTGTGGTGGCCCACCAGTTGTGAGACAGCTCTGGTGTCTGGCTGTCAGCTTCAAAGTTGCTGTTTTCCTGTAGACAGCTTATCAAGAGAGAAAAAAAAGGCTGAGGTGGAGAGAGCAAATGAGCTTTCCACCTTCTATCCTCACAACCAAATTCCCAGCCCCTCTGGGACTGGGAAAGCTGTAAATCAGCTGTGAATCAGCCATGTCAGTCTGTGCTTCCAGAGCTGCACAGTGAAGTTTTCAGGAGCTGATAGCTTGAGCCTTGAAGAAGCTTTATGTAAATATCTTTGTTATTAGGATCTAACAAGCTGGGAAGGATGTTTTGGATAGGGACATGCATTATCCTCTACTGGGCATCATCTCTGCCTGCCCAGCCCTTCTCATCTGCTGGGTGAGTCTGTAGTGTGCTTCAGGCTTGCTGGTATCAGCACCACCTGTGCCCTTGAAAGAGAAACCTGGAGATCAGACCCCTTCATGGGGATCTTTTCTGTAACCAAGGACTAGATTTAGACCAGAGTGATTCACCCAGGTACCAAGGGAAGCCAATAGTTCAGACTTAGGAGAGCTTATTTAGGAGAGATGTGTGAAAGGTGTTAAAGTGTTGTTTCCTAACATTACTGCTGACAGTTGAGTGACAGATTGAGAGTGTGGTTAAATTGAGATGCAAAGGAGTTAAATTGGTCTTCTGGTTGGTAGAATAATGACAAAATGTTGGAGAGAAACAAGGGAGGGGCAATTTTACATGAGAAGGTTGAACTAGAGAGAAGCTCAGAGCAGGAAGTAGAGGAGAGGTGTGCTTAGAAAATCATATAATATAGAAACCTGTTGGGGTGTCACTCACTCAGGATCACCAATTGTGGTTATTAATTGTTGCAGTGTTGAGGGTCCCCAGGATGGGGTGAGAGATGAGAATTTACTCCAAATTCTCAGATATTCTATTCTATTCTATTCTATTCTATTCTATTCTATTCTATTCATATAATATATTCATATAATACCATATTCATATAATATCATAATTACACACTAAAACTATACTAAAGAAAGAGAAAGAAGACATCAGAAGGCTAGAAAAAGAATGATAATAAAAACCCCATGACTGACCAGAGTCCCAACACAGCTGGACCAGGATTGGTCATTAAGTAAAAACAATTCACATGGAACTAATCAAAGATGCACCTGTTGGTAAGCAACCTCCAAGCCATATTCAAGCAATCAGATAATTATTGTTTACATTTCGTTTTTGAGGCTTCTCAGGAGAAAAATCCTGGCAAAGGGATTTTTCATAAAATATGACAGTGACAGAAACCTAATGTGAACCTATCATAGAATGGTTCAGATGGGAGGGACTTTAAAGATCATCCAGTCCAACCTCCCTTCCTCTAGCCCAGCTTGCTCCAAGCCCAGTCCAGCTTGGACACTTCCAGGAATGCAACAGCCACACTGCTCTGGGCAGCCTGTCAGTGTGCCAAGGTGAGTTAAGGTCAAGCCATGAGACATTCAGGTAGATTTTGACCTTCTTGTTAAGCATCATTTCAATTGAGATAGCTCAAACATAATTAATATATTGCTAATGTGCTGCCACACTGGAGCTGCTGTCTCATGAGACATTGAGCCCCTCCTCACAGGGGACACAGCCTGAGGCTGCAGTGTGGGGCTGTGAGCTGGCCACGTACCCACCTCAAGGAAGGCCTGATTGCATCCAGGGGAATTCAGGTGCTGCTGGAGCCTGGAGTTTCCAGGTAGACAGAAGTGTGCCCAAAGCCCAGGCAGGGCTGGTTAGAGAGCTGCAGGAACCGTGCCTGAGAGTCTGTTGTGGTAATCTGGGCTCACTTGAGAAGCCCCTCTTCTCTGTGTGTGTGTGTGTTTCTCCATGAAATGCTCCAGTTTCCAAGGAGCTCTAATGTGCTTTTCTGCTAGATTTTCCTCACAAATGCAGAGTCTTAGTCCATCTGCTTCTGCCCCTCTTCCCTCCATTGCCTGCATTTGAATGTATAATATTGGCTTTTGGGCATGAGTGTGCCGTGCCCAATTTACAGACCAGTTCCTCAATTAAAAGATGCATAAGCTTTATTATTTATACCATTATTTTTCTAATTATTTTGTTTTTCTGGAGATGCCCTGCAGGGTCTGCAGTTTGCTAGAAACTCCACCAAGAGCTCCTGGCTTTTGACTTCAGAAGGTTAACTCTCCCAGTAGCTATTTCTGATCCATTCACTGGGAAAATGTGATTACTTCTTATTTACTGACATTAAGTATTCCTGCTTGTAGCCAGTGTGGTATTAAAGTAAAATGTTCAGCATTTAACACGATGAATGCAGAGATATGAGGCTAAATGCACTGCATAAAATCTTTATGGGGCTGTAAACAGACGCCCAGAATATTTTCAACTGCTTTGTTGTGACTCAGGCTGGGGTCCCCTCTCTGCCAGGCAGCCTGCCCCAGGTCCCTTGGGAATCAGCCAAGATATGTCAGCACAGCCTTGGCTTCCAGAGGGGAAGGGGCCTGGGGCACAGAGAATGAGCAGGGCTGCTTCTGGCAGGTGCTGCACTTGCCAAGACTGGCCTTGGCCACACTTGGTGGCTCTTGCTGCACCAGTGCAGATCTGGGGGTGAATATGGGCTGTGATTGCTTCAGAGCTGCTTTCTTCAGTCTCAGATAAACAGAGCTCAAGAGAAAATCAGTTCAGAGTGAGTTTTGTCAGCTTCAAAAGAGATTCATTCCTGCTGTTGTCAGTCACAGGAGACTGATGGCTGAGATTACTGAGGAAAGCAAGGCCTGTGGGCATTAAAGCAGATACTGTTACTGGAACTCAGGGTTTAAAGATGAGATTTAATCTGGACTGTGGATTTGTACAACATCCCTTCCCCCTTCCAGCATCTCACTCAGAAGGTCTGGTTTCCATGAGCACACTCAGCTTCCAGTGCTCCATTTGCTCTCAGGTCAACACCAAATTTGCTCCTGACCTCCTGTGTGCACTGAAAACCAAGGACAAGGGTAAACTGAGAGCTGGGCTCTTGCTTGACCTTGTTCTTTGTTGGGTTTTGGGTTGGGTGTTTGGGCTGTGTCCTCACCCAGGGATAGAAGCTGGGAACTTCTCAGCAAAACAGGCACATCCTGTTCCCAGGGAGAGCAGCTGGGCTCCCAGGGAGCCTGTGCTGGGCTTCCCACAGCTCAGCAGATCTGAGCTGAAACCCCACCAACACCTCCTGGTGCTGCAGCACAAGGAGCACCAGTCGTGCCACACAAAGCACTGCTTGCCAACCCTTACTTGGGGTAATCCCTGCCACCCTTGGGTGTTGGAGCCCTGGATGCTGAGAATTTTAAACTTTCTGTGCTTAAAGGCACAGACCCACAAGAGAACACTGCATTTGACCTGAGGCTGTGGAGAAGGCTTCCAAAATGGATTGATAGCCCTGGGATTATGGGTGTGTAGTTGGTTAGAAGTGTGTAATATCACAGGGTGGAAAACTCAGAGTTTGGGGTTTTAGAATATAGTAATAAATATGAAGCAAGATGGAGGTTTTAGGGCAGAGGCAGGTTGTTCTTCTTTACCTTCTTCTTCCTTCTTCATGGGTTTGGGTGATGTTTTGTAATTGAACAGAGAAGTCCACATTGCAGGCTTCAAGGGATCAGTTATTGGGTTAAAAGGGAAAATAATTTAGTAATTAGATAGTTTAGCCTTAAAAGACCTTGTAACAAGAGATTATTAGCCATTTTGTGCCTTGCTAATGAAAGGCTGCAAAACTCATGGTTGTGAGGCTGTTTCACTGATAAGAAATAATAAACACCTGAGTCCCAACAGGAACTACCTCCTCAAGTGCCTTCAATCCCAACCCAGAGAAACCAATACTTGGGCACCTTGGCAAGTTCTAGGTATGGCTGGTGGTAAGTGAGGAGGCAGAGCTGAGTCACAAGCTCTGAGATCTTTACTGCTTTAATAAAAGGCTGTGGAAGGTATTTAAATGGCCTCCTGAGGAGCATTCCAAGAGCAAAGTCAAAGGCCGCAATTCCATATTTAATGATATGGAATAGAATTGGTTGTGTTTGTGCTGCAGGGAGGTTCTCACTGCCCTGACCTTCCAGAGCTCCTTTCTGCCATGTGTGAGGCTCAATGACAAACCTGAGAGTTTCTCCCAGGGGCTGATTTATTTTTGATTGTTCCAAAGCTGCGTCCTGAAATTTGGAGTGGCATATCCCTGGGAAGTTAACATTTTGCAAGCTTTACTCTTGGTTAGAAGTCTAATGTGCCTGTTGGGAGCAGCCCTGCCTATCTGCAGTGGAGTGATCAGGACAATTTTACATCTTTGCCCTCCCCAATTGCTTTGGATGCTTCACATTGGGGTTCCCAGCACAGGAAGGGCATTGACTTGTTGGAGTGACTCCAGGGGAGGCCTCCACATGGTCAGAGGGATGGAACACCTTTCCTATGTGAAAAAGCTGAGAGAATTGGGATTGTTCAGCCTGGAGTGACCTAATTGCAGTCTTCCAGTACCTGAAGGAGCTCCAAGAAACTCAGAGAGGGACTTTGTTACAAGAGCCTGGAGTGACAGGACAAGGAGGAATGGATTGAAACTAAAAGGGAGTAAGTTTAGATTAGATATTAGGAAAAAATTCTTCCCTGTGGGGGTGGTGAGGCACTGGAACAGGCTCCCCAGAGAAGCTGTGTATGCTCCATCCCATTCAAGGCTAGGCTGGATGGAGCTCTGAGCAACCTGATCTAGTGAAAAGTGTCCCTGACCGTGGCAAGGGGTTGGAATTGGATGATCTTTAAGGTTCCTTCCAACCCAAAGCCCCTGTGGCAAGGGGTTGGAATTGGATGATTGGATGATATTTAAGGTTCTTTCCAACCCAAATCCCCTGTAGCAGGGGAGTTGGAATTGGATGATCTTTAAGGTCCCTTCCAACCCAAACCATTGTGCAATTCTGCAGTTCCTTGCTCCAAAGGTTTGTCCTACATCCATCCTGCTCCTCTTCCCCACTGCCTCCTCCTCCATTCAGTGTCTCTTCCCCATAGCATATGGCCCGAGCATATTCTCAGCAATGCTGACACTTCTGCTTCTTCACTGCAGCAGTCCCGGGAGCTGTGGGACAGGAAATCTGCTGGGTGGTGTTTAACAGCACCGTTTGCAGCCAGCCACGGGACAGCAGTGATTACAGAGGCTCTAATTGGCCGGCTGCAGAGCCCCTGCACTCCGTGCTCAGGGCAGGGATCACTGCCAGGGTCTCTCCTGCCCTTCTTCCAGCAGGCTGAATGCTGCTCATTCAGGAAGCTAACAAGGATGTCTGACTGCTGCCTCGAGGATCTGACCCTTCTGTAAAAGAGATGCTGGTCAGCTGAAGTCCGGGAGGTCTCTCCTGAAACTCTTTCAAGGGATCCTGGCAGGGCAGGCTCTTGGCAGCTCTGGTGCTGCCTCCTCCTGCCAGGGCTCCCTGCTTTCCCCTTATCCTGCTGCTGCCAGGCTGGAGCAGGGTTTTTTTCATTAGCAGTGATGCAGGCAGAGTGGGGCCAATTACTCACTGCTTTATGCTTGCTGGAAAACCCACCCAGGACTGGTAATAGCCATTAAGTGAGGGTGCAGCTTTAACTATGTGCCATTACATTAAGTTTCAAGTTGATCTATGGCCAGAGCAAATTGAATTCCTGCTGCTATCCCGTCTGACATTTGTTACATTACAATGCCTGCTCTTTTGTTTTTGAGTCAATAGCTGCTGCTTTCGAGAAATATGGATTATTAGAATTTATAGCCCGTCCAAAGCGTCTTTTCAAACACTCATATCCTTTTATCATTTCGTTTTGTTGTTATTCTGCCCAGCACAGTTTGTATTTCTTCAGGTTTTAGCACCTGGGACTCTTGATACTTGTGCTAAATCAATACCCTTTGTCCTCATTGCTTTAATATACACAACCATTTGTGTGATGCATGAATTGCAGTGGGTTTTCTACCTGCAATAGTCATTTACTCCTCCTGCTCAAGCATTGCTTCCCCTGTCTGTGTACAGGCCGTGCCTTGCAGTAAATATCACACATCTACATTTCAATTCCTTTATATGACCATTTCCAGGTACCTGGCTGCACATGGGAAAGTGAATTTGCTGGCTCCTGATTATCAGGAGGGAAACACAGGTTTGACAGTATTCCAGGGCCTCCTGGAAAGTGCTGGCATGCTGAGTTCATAAAAATCCACCTTTTTCTCTTATAGTGGATTCACACCTTCGAAATCTTAGATGTAATGCAGTTTCACCTTTTCATAAAGCAGATGTGGATACTCTCAAGATCAGTAAGAGGGTAAAGAAGGGCTTTTGGACTTTTGTTCAGATGTCTTCAGGTCAGTAGCAACTGAAGTTGTCACTCATCAGTTGGCAGCTCTGGAGATCCTTGGGAGGGGAATTGCTCAGATTACTGTCCCACAGCCCAGTGTACTGGAATGGAGACCCCCAGCCTTGGACTTGGATCCACCCCTGCAGCTCAAAGTGGATTTACAGCAAGAGCAGCACAGCCAGTGCTGTCACTGCATCTGCTGTGCCCTGCTGTGCTGATGGAGGAGTTCCCAAGGCTGTTCATCACCCTTTGGGTGTGTGCTGGACACTGCAGTGTGTGCTAAGGTACATGGTAGGTCTGGGCCTTTGGTATCACTCATCTGCTGACCCTTCTGCTCTGCTCCACTTCTCCTCTGCTGGCTCTGGGAATCCAGAATGCACAAGAGCAGCAAAGCTGCATGTTCCCTCTGAATTTGATTTCTTTTGGTCTATCAGGAAGGGCAGGAAACAAACAGGAAAGGTGAAGGCATACGAGATGAGATCAGAGAAAGGGAAGGCCACTTCTTGGCCACTCTGCATTTCCCACACAAGTAGGAAAACCTTGTCCTGTGGCCATTACCCCTTTCCAGATGTTTCTCTTTTCCTCTGCTCCACAGACTGGCAGCCACACACCCACTTCATGCCCCAGCTCCCTGCCAGCCCCGTGGCCATCCCACGAGCTGCCTGTGCTTCAAGTCCTTGACTCAAGCTGCTCAACTTTGTGATTCAAGGCCCTGTGCTGCTCTCCCAGCTGCTGCCAGCCCAGCCCTGTCGTGGCCCTGCAGCCCCATTCTCCTCCCAGGCTGAGCAGCTCCCGGTGCCTTCCTGCTTGAGAGGTGACAATTTAACTAAGAGCCATTTCCGAGAGTGATGAGTGTGATTTTCAATGTCTCATTGAAACGCAGGGCAAATCCTTCATCCCCAAAGGGAGATGTGTTAAACACTGCTTCAGAATTAATCTGCAGAGCGTGAATCTCCCTTGTAGCAGCAGCAGGGAGAGGCACCACGGTGTCCTCCTTTGTCTCTGTGTTCATGGCAGCCTCCTGGTTTATCTCTGCCACTGCTGCACTTCGGGGCTCTCCCTCCCTGTCCTGCCCATGAAAAATGAGATGTCAGCTCCCTTCAGGGCACAGGTATTCCTGATAATGTATTTTCCTTGTAAATAAACGGCAGTGATTTGCCTATCACTTACATTAATTGTAGTGGAAACTGGGAGAAGCAGGAGAGGATCCAGATCCTCTGCTGGACTGACCCCCAGTGCTGCCACTGCTCCCAGGGGGCTGCAGTTTGGGCAGAGCTGTGGCCTTGTGCATGGAGCATCAGAGCTGCTGTCCTGCAGATTTGTAGCACCATCACTGGAAGTGGAACCCAACTGCCCTGGCTTGGGGATAAGGTGAAGCAGCCCAGCCCCTGACCCTGACGGATGTGTTTTCCCTGATTTTCAAGTCCTCCCCTCAATCCCTTGATACTCCCAGTGCAGCCTTTTCCTTCAGAGGTGCTCTCAGACCTGCAGATGAAGCACCCATGCCACAGAGCCAGGAGGCAGAGCCCAGCAGGGCTGTCAGAAGGTCCTTCAAAAATCTGTTGGCACAGGTGGCACGTGCCTGCCTGTTCCTGAAACATAACTGCTCCTGACTATAAAGATTATTTACATTGCAACCAAAGCTGCCAAACACTTTTAAAATGTGCTAACGGTGCCTCTCTCTTCCCACTGCACTTGCTGATAAAGGGCCATAAACAAGCTTGACACATTTATAATAACCTTTCTCCCCTCCCTCTACCTTGTTCTCTCCTCTTCCTCTCTTGCCTCTCTCACAGGCTGCATTGGGTAAATTTTTATTCTACTGCCATTAGCTGGGATATATTGTTTGATGGGGGAAATAAAATGTCGAATCTCATTTTATTTTTATTTTTATTTTCTTGTTCTAGTAGCAGCTGCTTCAAATGCCAACAGCGGATGTTTGGTTTTAAAATTTTGTTTCCCCCAGCATTTTTTTCCTTTTCCCTGTTCATTTTCTTCCCCTTTTCCTGTATCTCCCTTCTAAAAGGTCATCTTAAATGATGCAAGGATACATGCTTTTGCAGGTTGTTTTTATCACTTATCAGCCTGTTCCAAAGGCCATTTAGTCTTCTAGGCAAAGGTTGTAGCTTTCAGCCTCCACTTCCCATTTACAAAGGAAAAATGGATGCTCCATTTCTAGGTGTATAAATTAGGTATAGATATAGATATAAACCAAAATGCTAACCCATTGGAAAGAAAAGAACCTTGTAATTTCTTTGTCTCCTGTCTGAAGAGGTCTCAGGTTCACCTTTTTTCATGTCACCTGCTCCTCTCAGAGATATTGATGGAAGTGCCTCATCTAACGATTCCTCCTCCATCCTGTATTGATGGTGCTGTAGAAAGGCCTGTGCTCTGCAGATGAAAGGCAGGGTACAGACTGTTCCTCTGGGGCTGCTCTGGAGGCTTTTTTGCTCAGTAACTCGTGGCTGTGAGGGAGGGTTTGTGGGCAGGGGGGCACAGGGACTGCACTGGGGGCCCGTGCAGTTCAAAGTCTGCGTTTCTGGAGCCATCCTGGCTTTGCAATTTTGTACCCATAATGACAAAGCACTTATTTGTTTCATCTTCCCTTGAAGCCCTGGCCAGAGGGAGAGAAATGGATGTGGTAGACCTGGCCTGGAATTGCTCATCCTCTGGCAGCAAATGAAGCCATGGTGAGCTGTGCTCAGCTGCTGACACTGGGAAAGCCTGGCTTTGAAGGGGGGCATTGATTCCAGGAAATCTGGCAAAGATGCAGCAACAAAGCTATTGTGTAAGAAAGCATTACCTAAGATATGGTTAGATAAGGTGAAAACATCCCTCACCTCTCCCCACTTTGTCTTGCTCACATAATATATATACAGTATGTACCTATATGGTACTGGCAGGGCAATTAATCACAGTGTGCAGACCTGAGTTGGAGCCACTTTCAGGGCATGAGACTTTCAGATGAGAGATGAGGAAATAATTTTTTATGTTTGATACATTAAAACTGCTGCTTTTCCTCTCCACTTGGTATATTTTGTTGTATGTGGTCAATAAATTTGCAGAGATCTGCCTGTGGTTATGGAAATCACACAATGGAATAATTAAATGGCCTAATTGTAAAGTATATTATCTTCAGCATTGCACTCAGCAGCTATTCTACCACACCTCATAGAGGAGGGCAGTAATTATGAAAATCTGACACAGACTTGTGCTCAGCAGGGGAATCCAGCCAAATCCAAATGTGATGAACTGATCCCACCACCCATAGGGATGGATCCCACTCCTCCCTCATGGTCAGTGACTGAAGACACTGAGGGAGGGGATGATGATAATGTACAAGGGATAAATCATGAAGCATCTACAGCAGAGAGAAGGTGGGGACCATTTTAATTTTGGTACCACTTTGGCCTTCTAAAGCTGCTCTGTGGGACTCAGGTCTGTGTCGTGTCCAGGCATTTCATCCTCTGTGGTCCTGGCTGGAGTTCTGTGAAAATGTGCCTGTGGTAGATATCCTGGGGCTCCTGTCAGCACTAAGGGCTGATGCTGTCTAAAAAATGAGGAAGGAATGAAGTGTCCTCTCTAATATGACACAAAACCCTCATCATCCAAGCCATTTTCTAGCGTATTAATATTAATTTTGCACTAATGCAGGATGAATACATTTTAGTGTTTGACCAGAGCACATTTGTCATTTTTATGTCATACTCACAGAATGCATCAGTGTGATATATTGTGTATTTTACCATAATAGTAGACAATATACCTCAGTATTTCATTTGGACAAGTAGCAAGTATGAGGCAAGGAGACAGTCACTGCTGGACCAGGGCTGAGCGCAGGAAAACAGAAATAAATTAAAACATATTAATCTGGAATAAAAAGTCATTTATCCAGTAAATTAAAAGCAGAAGCCTTCACCTCTTGTTGAGTTGCCCTATTAGGCTGCCTTAGCAAGGCTTGGCGTGGAGCTTCCTCTGTGTGACTTCAGGCAGTGCAAGTTTGGAGACAGGTGGCACAAGGCAGAACCTGGGAGTGACAGTGCCTGGGGAAGTGCAGAGCTGGAGAATCTGAGATGGAGCCAGGTGGGCTCAGCACCTGCTGCCAGGTGTGCCATCCACCACCCTGCCTGTTCCCAGGGCACAGCTGGGCAGCGTGAGGGGCCTCAGGGGCCTCTGGGTGCTGGCAGGGAGGGAGCATCCCTGGGGTGACCACAGACAGGAGGCTGAGGGGCAGGGAAGGAGGGAGAAGGGGCCCAAAAGCACCAAGGAAGTCACAGTTACTGAATGGACTCTTCCCTATTGCTTTATTTGTTCCCACGTTTTGCCCTGGGCACTGATGTTTAGTCATTTAGACCAAAGGGATCTAAAGCGTTGCCATAAAGGGTAGTTCAAAAATCAATGGATGTTAGAAGGGGTCAAATGATGCCATAAAGAGATTAACAGCAGCATGGAGAGATAATATTCCCCTGACTGCAGAGCTGGCCCTGAGAGCTTTATGAGAGGGAAAGAGCAGAGGCAGCCCCAGCACCTCTTTCCCTGCTTGACTTGTCCCCCTCGTCACAGCTCAGGGCTGTGTGGGGAGAAGGAGGGATGGCTCTGGAGATGGGAATGAGAGCAGACAGGCAGGTGGGCCATGCTGCTGCCTGATGAATTCTTCTTCTAATCCAGACAAACTGCAGCTCTGTGGACAGTCTCTGCTAAATCACCCAGGAGGAATTACTTACTCAGCAATCACTCACAGGTTTACAGCATGAAGGTCAGATTTTATGAGGGTCCCCTGGATGTGCATGGGGGAAGCACAGCAGGGCTGTGTGTCACTGCCCTGGCATGGGACCTAAAGGCAGGGCAGGCAGTGTGCTGGGCAGGGGACAGAGCCAGCCAGGGCAGCCTTCCCCTGTCACTTCCTCCCCAAACCCATCTGTGCAGCCTCCTCACCCAGCTAGGGAATAAAATCAGGAGCCCAAGGGACCTGAGGGCTGAGGCAGAGGTGACATTTGGAGATGAACTGAATGTCCTTGTCAGGAGAAGGAGAGCTGTTCTCTGGGGATTTGTTTTTTGCTTTGTTTTCAGCTGTTCTTTGGTTCCATGGAATGTTCTCAGCACTGACAATGCTCTCATGCAGGAGCACATTGGAATAAGCAGCTCTGTTTTCTCCTGGCACTCTCCTGGGGCACTGCCTCTCTCTGTGGGGACAGGCAGAAGGAACCACTGGCATTTTTTGCTTAGAAAACACTGTTGATGCACAAAGATCTGTTCAGGACATGTGGAGGGGCCGCTGCCCCTCAGGCTTGCAGTTGCCTGGGCTCCTGGAAGGGCCCTGAAGGAAGTGAGGAGGCTGAAACCCACGTGCTCAGCAAGGATTGCCTGGGAAATCTCAGCCTGGCCCTCCTGGGAAGGTTTTCCCCTTGGAGAGAAGCCAGAGGCAGCTTCCCCACAGCCCAGATGATGCTCGGGAAGCCTGGGCAGGAGCCAGTGATCTGCATCCAGGGATCTTCCCTCAAAGCAGGAGCAGTCCTGGTACACACAGCTCCCTAAGCCTTCCCATGG
Organism: Setophaga petechia; assembly: GCA_024362935.1. Lineage (NCBI taxonomy): Eukaryota > Metazoa > Chordata > Aves > Passeriformes > Parulidae > Setophaga > Setophaga petechia. Next base: position 16,702,750 of record JANCRA010000016.1, read on the forward strand.
TGACAGTTTATGGCAGGATAAAGCCAAGACAGATAAAATTACTTGTTTTCCTGGTGTTGCACTGTAGAGCTGAGTACTGCAGGAAATTAAAGATCACACCCAGAGGTACCTGATGTTTCCTGGATAAAGGCTCCTTTCTCCTGGGTGCTGCAGGCCTGGCTGGCACCCAGAGGGTGGGGGCTCTTCATGAGGACAGGCACCTTTGGGGTCTGCTGGGGACTCCCCAGGGTGGGCAGAACACATGAAGAATGGGATTGAATTTGGTGCTGCACTTAAACAAATCAATGTGTGAATCAATGTGACTGGAAGGGATGTGTTGAAGAACAGCTGACTGATGTAGCATATTAGCAAATGTGAAGGGAAAGGAAAGAGATGGCTGAACCTTGGGAAAACATGACCTTGATCCAGTGCCCTTTAAAGCCACAAAGGCATCTGTTCACTGGAAGAGACAGCTGCCATTTTATGTGGGAGCATTGAGTCTCCAGGTGCTAAGAGGTGACATTCTGAGCTCTTCCCACTGCCATGATTGGGTGGCTTTAGGGCAGCTCAAAGCCCACTTTGCCCAGGAGGAACCTGCTGTGATTCTCCTGCCCTTGCCCAGAGGAACATTCTTCTCTCCCAGTTCCTTGCTGAATGCAGCAGAGCCTGGTGGCCATCAGGATGCCTGGCCCACCCCCTGGAGCTGGCCCTGCTGGAGGCACAGCCAGGCATCCATTCCCATACCCTGGGGCAGGGCAGGCAGGAGCCCTGGGCAGGGCTCCCAGACCCTGCCATGGAGCAGAGGTTTGACCCTTGGTCCATCTCCAAGGAAAGCAGCATTTTACTGATAGGCTTTAGAGTGATGTGTGCTCTGTTCCTTGATGCCAGGGTGCTGGTTTAGCTTGTTCCCTCTCTCTGCATTTCCCCTCCTTCTATAGCTTTGCTTCTGATTCTCTTCTGCTTCCCATTTTTTTTCCCTTTTCCATGTCCTGCTGGCCCTGATCCTGCTCCCCTGACAGCCAGCCCCTCTGGGACTAACTCCTGGGCTGCCCTCTGTAAAGATTTGTTTTCTTGCCTCACACCCAGGTGACAGCAGAGGAGGGAGGAGGATGCTGCCACCAGATTCCTGTGCTTGCTTCCATCAGTGCTTCCTGCAGAGTCTGGGCGATTGTTATCTCTGTAAATGACTGAAAGAAGTGGAGTGATAAAAGGATTAAGTGAGACGTATTTTATTTTATTTATTTATATCTTGCTGCTCCTCCTGCCATCCCCCTTGACAGGCTGTGGAGCATATTGTGCTGCAGCTGTTCCAGGGAGGAGCAGTGACATGGAGACCAGGGCATGGTGCACAGGGGTCTGGGAGCAGGCAGGCAGCACAGATGGATGTTTGGGCAGGGGGTGCAAGGGGCTGCAGCAGGAGGGCAGCAGACCCCTCTGTGAAGGGGCTGGGCATGCAGGGAGGCAGCTTGTCCCCTTTTTTGTCTCCTAGTCCTTCTTGTCAAGACAGGGGTAAAGAGCCCATGAGAATGCAGTCATGGAGCTGGACCTGGAGCTGCTCAGAGTGAGAGCTTCAGTGAGTTCTGAATCAGGAGGGCTGACAGAGAATCTCTGGACAGGAATTGTTGCACAGAAATGCCACAAATTGCTGCTTGCCTGGGGCCCCCGAGTGCACAAGGCAGTGGCACAGCCCCGTTCCCATGAGCAGTTCCCAAGCTGTTCCTGCAGCAGATCCCTGCAGATGCCACTGGAAGCAGCCTATTCCCAGCTGAAGTTTATTTCAGGTCTCCATGTGTGTCTGCTAAATAGCTGCCAGCCTACAGACTCACAGGGACAAGTGAGTCCTGTCTGGCAACTCACTGGGCCCTGCCTGTGTCTGTGGCCTCACTAATGGCCCTTACAAGGGTTCCCATGGTCAGAAGCCCAGGTGATTCCAGCCAGTTGGATGGGGCTTAAACCACGACAGAGTCTCAGAGTTATAGAAAACAATTCAGCTCAAATGTTCGGGTTTTGGTATTGCACCCCCTCCCAGCTCCTTGGCACAGAGGGAGCAGTACATGATTGCAAACTCTCCTTGGATTGAACCCTAAGGAGTGAAGCTGGAAATTATATTCCTGGCAAAGAGTCCTCTCTAAAACTCATTTGTACCAAGGCTGTATCTATTCTAGTAAATGGAGTGAGCCAGGATGCAGTCTGGTCCTGCGGGGGTGTGATGTGGTGTGGCTCCTGCTGATACAACCAAACTCTGGCCTCTCCCATGCAGTCCCCTGGTGACAGTCCCTGGCTCGTGCCATCCCCTGAACTGTGTCCAGGATCCTCTGGGACACTGCTGGCTGGAGCAGGCCAGGGAAGCAAGTCCTGGCTTGGATGGCAGTGACAGTGTCTGGAGCCTGGGCTCTGGCCCTGGCTTAGTTACCAGTGTAGATGTCTCCTGACACAGTTTCCCAGGCTAGAAGCAGTGTCATGGACTGACTGGCTGGAGCCAGGTCTGTGGGCTGTCTGCAGTGCTGCTCACTGGCAGCACAGGGTTCCCACACAGGGAGCAGGAGCAAGGGTGAGGCTGGAAGGGAACGGGGAATTTGGATGGGGAGGGAAGAGCGATTTGTGGCACGCTGGGAAGCCTCAGCAGGCAGGAGTGGAGGCAGGAGGAGCCTCCCATGTTTCCCTGTAGTGTCAGTGCTGGCATGATCACACTGCCTGCACCAGCAGGAGGAACTTGGCAGCCGCCATCTCGCTGAGTGCTGCGTGGAGACAGATCAGCTGCTGTGTTTGTGTGACTAAAGAGACCCAGGAGCACAATCAGTCAGGAAGTGAAACAAAAGGATGGCAGCGTTCAGGCCAATACCTTCAGGAGTCCTCAGGATATGGGAGCTCTGCAGGCAGGTGAAGGAGCAGCTAGAGCTATGTGTAATGATTGCATGTTCTCCTGAACCCCTGGGACTGTGAGCTGGCCCTAAAGGGGCAACAGCTGCACCATGACATTCCCTTAAGGAGTCCAGTCCCTGAGGTGGCATCACAGATATCTGCCTGGTAGGCATGTGGTGGCAGCAGCACCCCTCTATTAGCTCTTGCCATTTGTTCTGCCTCATGCTGCAGATGCAAAGCAGCTGATGCTCACTGGGCTCTTGGTGTTTCTGGACCTCAGCCTCCATCTCCATGGCCAGAGTTCCAGGCCCTCTCTGGGTTTGTGGCCAGCAGCAGAGGCTGTGGGTGGGACATGTCCCACCAGCTGTCACTGAGAGGCAGCCCAGGGGCTCAAGGCCAGGGCCAGTCTGCTGCCTCTGCTGCCTAAGGCCCCTCCCACAGGTCTAAGCAGAAGGAACAATTTTGTCTCTTCAAACAAGGCCTGTGGGACATGAAGCCACATCAGAAGGGTCTCCCATGGATTCCAGTCCACCCTTGGAGAATACAAGGCAGGTGGGATGGGCAGCCATCCCTGGAAGGTCACCTGAGGACATCTCACAGCCTGACACAGCTCTGCCTAAAGTCAGTGACTCCCCTGGGCTGACTCTTGCTGTGGTGGCTTCTCCCCACAAATCCCCCCTGACATTTGCTTTCCCCACCTTCTCTGCTCTGCCATCTCTACCTTCCCTTCCACCACTGCCCACAACGAGCAGAGTGAGCAATCCAGCATGGCCCAGTTTAATATTCCACAGATCCTCACACACTGATAAATGAGAACAAGAGAGGGAAGGGGGGGATGAGAGCCTGGTGCATGGGGGGGATATAAAGCCCTGAGCCAGTATTCAGAGCAGCAGAGATAACAATAAGCGAGAATAATAGTCTAACAAGTCGGAAATGTCACACGCGATCGGGTGCCATTAACACAACATGGATCTGAAATATCACATAATTAGTTTTGTGCCTGTTGTTCTGATTTGGAGAGAAAAAATATTAAAGGGAAGAGATTTGGGGGGGCAGAGAGGAAAGTGCCAGCAAAGTGAACTCATAAAAGGGCGAAGCCTACAGCGTCTAATGTTTTTGGAATGGTATAATAAAGCTCTATCTCCTTACCCATGTTTGAGGCAGAGATTTTTATCTGGCAGTATGGGATAAAAAGAAATGAGAACTTGAAAAGGGTAGATAAAATTGCGATTGATCTCTCTAGGGCTGCCTTGCCTCCTTTCAGGGAAGCTTGTGGGCCTCATGAATTGCTGCACTACTGAGACACACGATCCCCACCCCTTCCCATGCCACCTCACTAAAAGATGAAAAAAACCCAATGTTTTCAAGACTTCTTTTCCCATCTTTTTATAACCCAGTGCACAAAGCCTGTGTTTGAAGGCTGTGCAGTGACTCAGGAGCTGTTTGTCCCCTGAGAGCAGGCTAATGCATGGGTGTTTGGGGGACCCCCACTGCTCCAAGGCATGAGAGTGCCTGTGCCTGCAGACAGGCTCAGAATTTCAGGGGCTGATGTCTAACACCAGCTGCTGGGAGCAAAGCTCAGCCTCTGCTGCAGAGCCTGTTTTGTGCTGGGGGCATTCTGTCTTTCTGAGGGATACAGGCACTATCAAAAGAGACAGAAATGCTCAGGTCTCAGTGGGCACTGCTTGGGGATGGTTGTATAAGGATTGGAACATGACTTCTCTGAAATGGTAGGAAAAGGGAAAATTTCAAATATCACAGGAGACAAACACTGTCAGTCCTTTCCTGCCCTGCAGCCTCTTGGAGTGTGAGGAAAGTGGTGCACATGCCAAGCTCTTTGAGTCAACTCTGGTTGTGTCAACTCTACACCTGACTATTAGGTATCTATATTAGGTGACTAGTTAGACTACTAGGTGACTGTACACTCCTCTTTTTCTGGAAGGAGCTGCCCCTTTCTGCAGGGCCCACACCTCAAATACACTTCTTTGAGACAGGAACCCTTGAAAGAGGAAGTGGGGATTGCACACTAACCCACTTCTCTATCCTGGAATAACTTCAAGGTCAAGTTGGAGTGGGCTTGGAGCAACCTGGTCTAGTGGAAGATGTCCCTGCTCATGGCAGGGGAGTGGAACTGGATGATCTTTAAGGTCCCTTCCAACCCAAACCATTCCATGATTCTATTAACTTAGCTTTTTCATCATCAACAAGATCATGATAGGGATGGATTTCTTACCCACACTTCATTTTAAGCATTTCCCTTTCTACATGCCTTTTCCAAAAAGCCTTTTAACTCTGGTGCTCACTGGGCCAGGAACAGCCAACTATTACCTCTTTTCTGGTGAGACAGCTGGAGCTGCTTGTACAGCATCAGGCACAGATTTTGGTGTCTCCTCTGGCAGAGGCAGCCCCTTCTCCATGCCCTGGCTGTGGGAGCTCGGTGGGTGCCTCCTGCTCCTGGAGGCAGGGACTAACCACCCAGGCTGAAGGGCCTTGTGGTGCACAGCAGCCAGAGCTGGCTTTGCCAGCTCATTCCAGGGACTGTATTTTGGAGGGGAGACAGGAAGGGTGTGTGCTCCTCCTGTTTGCTTTTGCCCTGTCACCGCAGAGCAGCTTCACACCTATCCTGACATTCCCGTCCCCTTTCCCAGATCTGTGTGAAGGGAGAGCAGAGATGTGCTAACCAAGGTTTGAATTACAGTGCCTAGAGCTCAGTCACTTGTCTACCTGCCAATTGCTAATCACTTTTAAAGGTATTCTGGGATAGAGGTGCTTCCAAACAAAAGCAGCCCTCCTGTGCCCCAGGCATGGGGAGCTGTGTCCAACTCCTGTCTCTGGAGGATTGGGATTCAATTAATTCAGCCCCAGCAGATCCATCCTTTGCCTGCCAAGGGCCAGGCCCTGACAGCAGTGTGACAGCAGTGCTGATCCATTGCTGCTGCTCTGGCCAGTCGTGACAGGAGCTGCTGTCACCTCAGAGCCGCGGCCTTGGCGTGCCGTGAGCGATTCGCAGAGGGCTGAAGTGCAGCCGCTCTGGGCTGGAGTGTGGCAGCTCTGGAACACAGCTCCCCTCATTCACACGGCAAGGGAAAAGTATTTCTGCATTTTGTTAACACCGAGCAGAAGTCGTAAATATTAGGACTAGCAAAGAAGTGAGTTTTCCTTTTGACAGGAAAGTCTGTGGCATCAGTTTTTCTCTTGACTCCGAAATGAATGTTAAAAATTCTGATGAAGCATATGTTCTTCTAAAATTAAACATTTCATTTCTATTTCAGTCTTTGCAGCTTGCCACTATTTTTAAAATACAAACTAAAGATTTTGTTTGGAAAAATCATTTTGAACAAAGCGTTTTAGACCTCTCAAAATTCTTTGTTTCATTTTAAATTGAAAAGCTATTGAACAGACTGTGTGATATTAGTATTTTCTGAGATGTGTTGATTTAAATTAATACAATTGATTATTTTATTTTGGTGGTAAGCAATTGTTGATGAAAAATATTTGATCTGCTCTAGAAAGATGGACAAGGCCTGTATTATATATTGGTCTCTATCTATAGAATGAGACAATAGCTATTGCAAGAAGAAAAGGGAAGCTTTTGTGACCATTACTATCAAAAAATCCCTAAACACACTCCTCTGCGTCGTATGCCAATGTAAAATATTAAATTTCTTCCAGCAGCTTACAGGGAATTTTATCAGAATGATGCAAGAAAGAAACAGGCTGCCAGATGAGCCTAACAGTGCTGGTTCTTCCATCCATTTCAGTCTGCTTGAGCTCTCAGCAGATCAGCTCAGCCTGGACTTGTTGTGAAGGTTCAGACAGACCCCTAACTCTGTCTTGGTTTGAAAGAGAGGTGTCTGGAACCAAGGGTGGGAACCTCCCTTGGAATGGAGAGTGTGAAAACTGCCAATCACTTGTTTTTAAAATTTTAAAAGTTTAATAGTAATAAAAGGGATATAAAAATAGCAATTTAATTAGAGTAATAATAATTTGGACAATTTGTATTAGGACAATATGAGACAATAGAAACAAAGAGTTATGGATGTCTGGGTACCTTTTTCTGGGCAGTACAAGCCCTAAAAAGGACCCATGTTAACAAAGGATTAACCCTTAAAAAGAACAGCCTGTTGCATATTCATACACCTCACACATGATGCATAAATTCCATTCAAACACAGGATTCTGTCGATCAGTGTCAGCTTCTTCCTCTGAATCCTAACAGCACCTTTGAGGTGGGAAGAAGTTTGTTTCTTCTGATAAGAGGGCAATAAATTCTCTTTCTCTGAAAGATTCAACTGTCTGTGGCTGCTATCTCTCTGGGAGTCCCTTCTTTAAAAAAAGTATCCTACACAGCATAGTTTCTATTTTAACACTATGTTATAGCCTAAAACTATATTTAACACACTACTTAAGAGAATTAATACAGCTTTACTTTCTAACACAACACATATAACATTCATTTTAATATTTGCAAAAAGCCAATCATAAAATACACATTTTTCACAGAGTATTACTGTAGGAGGACACAGGAGGGGTAATGAGGAATGTAATCTGATCCCCTAACGAGCTGCAGCTGGACCCAATTACTAAAGATTAGGAGCAGGCCTGACGTTAACAGGCCACACCTGTAGCCAATAAGAACAGTGGCATAAAAGAGAGGATTGATGGGAAGAGGAGTCAGATGGCTGCTGCAAGGACCAGGAACTGTTAGTGCTTAGAGGAGCTGCCTGTGAGAAACATCAAGGAGGTATGAAACTCTGGCACTATGAAATCCTTGCACCATAATGATAATAGAACTGTTGTAATATATAAGACAACATATTGCCCCCTTCCCTCCAAATTATTGTAACTTTGAAATGAAGGGGCTTTGGGGCAGAGCTGGTTTAAGAACGGGTGCACTTCCCCCAGACAGATCTCACACTATCTCTACTCCTTCAAGAGAAACCCCTCAGATAAGGGAAGTGCAGCCAGGTACGCTCCTCTCCTTTCCTCCTTCCTAGCTACATCTTTTGTTGCTCTTAGTACTGGTCGTTATTGTTTCTTAGTAATAAATGGGACAAAATTCCACAAGAGAAAGAAACAAAAGGAAAAATCCTAAGCCCTAATGAACACCAAGGCCAATGTCTGCCTAGAGTACAGGCCCCAGGAAACTGGGCTGCAAGGCTGAAATCCAGTCAGGAATTCAAGGGGTTTGGAAAGGAGCAGGCAGCTGAGATGTGTTAGAGCTCAAGTTTCAGGTGGTAGCAAGGCCAGGGTGGGGGCAGCCCACCAGTGATGTCCCTGGTAATTGCAAACAGGTGGCACCAACAGGGAGACTCAGCCAGGTGCAGCACCTGGAACTTGTAACCAGGTAATAAACCATGCTGACCAGAGGAGCTCAGATACTCTGAAGGACAATCTTGAGAAGACAACAGAAGTCCTTCAGTCTCAAAGACAGCTGGGGAGAGGTGTGGAAGCAAGGAGGAGTTAGGGGAATGATTCTGATATGTTGCTTCGGCTTTAGAAAAGAGAAACCTCTGCAAAAGCCTTAGGATGAGTATGGATGTTGGATCATTTGAACAGGAATGGCTCAGGAACTGAAGGTATGCTTTGCTGGGTGTGTTTTGGTGGTGGTTGTGGCTGGAGAAGGGGCTCTCCTGGCCCTTGTTCCTCTCCTCTGTCTCGAGTTGGATTGTGATGATGGATGGAGCAACAACAGCCCTGTAAGTAGGGCTGGGTGTGGGCTGGTGCTTGGGGACAGAGGTTCCCTGGCCTTGGAAAACAGGGAAACACAGGCTCTGCCTGTGCTGTGGCTTCAGACGACAAAGAGAGCTTCACTGCCCAGGGCAGTGGGCTCTGGGCTGGCTGCTTCCTTGGCTCAGAGCAAACATGCCTGTTTTTCTGTGTTTGTGGAAGTTATAGTACCAGATCTTCCCTGGGAAAAGGCCTGGAAATTCAAAAAAACAAAGAGGAAAAAAACTTGTGAAGTTGTTCTATCTGGCTTGCAGTCCTTTAAGGGCCACTCTTTGCCCTTGTAGCCGTGAGGATTAGAAGCATCCTGTCCCCTTCAGCTGATGCAGAAAGTGAGGTTAAGTGCAGCTGAAGACTCCAGGACCTGAGGATATGCAATTCCCTGAACTCATAAAATCATGACTTGGCAAAACTGTGCTAGCTGCAGAGCTGTTCATGCTCTTAACCTGTATGTTCCCTAAGCCAATTAGGCAGAGTTTCTGGAGAGGGCAATAATGGCTGGGCACACTCCTTTGAACCAATAATGAGGGTGGCTGGAGCTGAGAGTGGCCTGCTAATGAGGGAGTGCTGCTGCTTGCCGTGCATAGCTAATGACCCTGGCTCCACTAGCCCAGGGCCAGGCAGAACAAAAAACCCATTTCCACCCAGTCCTTCATTACTATCCAGCTGCACCCAAGGGAACAGCGCTTTGGTGGGAGAGGGGACAGCATGGCTGGTTCTGGGAGAGGTAGAGTGATTTTTCCTGTGCCATCCTGTGTCACCCTCAATTCCTCTTTATGCATTGCTGTTCTTTCCCCTCCCTGCCTTTGCAGTGGTGTTATTTCAGGGATGGTGTTGAGAGTGAAATGGGTTGTGATACATGCTGCAGGTTGTGGTGGAGAAGGAGGAATGCCAAAATACAGACATCTTAGGGCTCCAGTTTGGAGATGCCTGCCTGGTCTGTCACCTCTCCAGCCTTTTCCAGGGGATAATACCCTTCTGCATTTGGGATGGGAGCTCAGGAAGCAGGCAAGCACCCCAAAAAAAGCTTTGTAGTACTTGTGAAACACAGATTTCTCCAGGATTGGTGTTTGTCTGTTGAAACCAACCCCAAGGCTACAGGCAGGCCTGGGCTGGGTGTGCTCCCATCCCTGCCCTGGAAGGAGTGCCCACCTCTGGAGCTGGGCTGGTGTGGGGCAGGCACTGGTGCCCATGTGCAGAGCCCAGGTGTGCAGGAGGCCGTGCCAGCCTCCTTGGAAGGGCTGGGCTCGCTGTGTGTGACCTCCTGATGGGTGGTGGCAGGGAGGGTGGGTAGGTGGGCAAGCTACAAAATCTGCTGAAAGAAATTCTTCCTTTCACCACATTAAACTCTTCTTGCAGAGCTCCTGTGCGTCTTCCCTCCTACTTGAAATTATAAATATGTTTTTTCAGTGAATTAGTGAAAAATTCAAGCTTTCTACTGTAAAGACCCCATCTTCAAACCAAGCCCTGTGAGATATACATGTGGCAGTTGATTTAGCTTCATTGGGCTGCTGTGGTTGGTAAAAATGTATTGAGATGCTTGCAAGATGCTAAAGAAACATAAATTATTGCTGTTAGGCTAATTTATTACTATTTAGTGTAGAACAAATACATTTTTAAAGGGCTAATGGCAAATTAAAATTCCTGTTAGGCAAATTTGCTTATCTAGTACTTAGTAAAAAGTTGGGCTTAGATCCTACAGTCTCTTAAATGCACACAGAACCTTATGCAAGTGTGTAGGCCCAAAAAAATCTTAAATCTCTGTAGGATCAAGAGCATGGATATTAAATAGAAAGCCCCCACCAAATTAGTCTTTTGCTCTTGGCACTGCTAGTCTGCTCCTTGCTCATTCCTTTGCTTGGAAAATGATAGTCAGTGAGGTCAGTGGTACTGCTGCTCCTAGTCAGTGTCAAATCCTTGTCCTCAACACTGGTTTGAGCAGGAATATGCTATTGATCCCACCTGTGATCTGCAGCATCAGAAGGACAAGGGCAGTGCCTGTGTGTGCTGTGCTCTCCCTTGGGAGGGCTCTGGGGATCTGCAGGATCCCTGTGATGCTGTGCCCTCAGTTACACAAGGAAGGATGTGGGGAGCTGGCTGCTGCCATCCAGCACAGGGCAGCCCAAAGCAGGATTCACTAATGAAAGGTTATCCTGAAAACTCTTTTCCTGGGCTGCTGGATGAGCACAGTAACCTGCTCCAGCTGCTTCTTAACTTACCTGTCACAGCTGTGCAGCAGCTACAGCTCCTCTTCTGCTCTGTGCCATTTCCATGTCCATGCTGAATTTTGGTGAGGCCATGGCACAGCTTGCCCAGGGAAGATGTGGTTGCCCCATCCCTGGAAGTGTTTAAGATTGGGTTAGAGGGGGCTTGGAGCAACCTGAGGGAGGTGTCCCTGCCCGTGGTAGGGCGTGTGGAATGATAGGATCTTGAAGGTTTCTTCCAACCCAAACCAGTCTGAGATTCTATGATTCTAATTAGTAGAAATTGGTCTTGCTTTCCTTCAAGTTCTAGTTTGTACTGCAAATCAAAGCAATTGCCTTTCTGCACTCCTGAACTGGAGACTGGCATTTATTTATTTTGTTAGCTGCAGTTCTTCATGTGTTCTGGTGCAGATAATGGAACTGACATGGTTTGCAGTTCAGTTGTGAGCAGGCAGTTTCTTGGGATGGGATGTCACAGAGTCCTTGCAAGGTCTGGCTGAGGTGTGTTGTGGCACCCAGAGGGACACCCCAGAAGTCAGCACAGGTTTGTGCAGGTGTGAGTAGTGCAAAGCTGGAATACAGCTGGGATTGGTAACCCTGAACCAGGGAGCACATCTGGAAGGGTTTGAGCAGGAATGTGTGCCTGGGGTGGTTTGTTGTGAAGGCAGCTCGAGAAGGTCCTGAGTGCTTGCCTTGTTCCATTGAAAGCTGGGAGCTGCACATGAGGGCAGGAATGAGCTTCTGGAGGGACTGGGATTGAGCAGAAGGCTGTGGGGGGAATTCCAGTGGGCTTTGCATGGCCAGAAGTGGTATGGTCTGCACCTGCACCCTGGGATTTGTAACCTGTGGCTGGCAAGAGCTGACATCTGCTGAGACCTTTTAGGTGATACCTGGCCTAAAACCCAAACGTGTAGAGCAGCCCTTATTTCCATTGATTGGGATATGAAACTGTGGGGGCAGTGTGAATAAACGCTCACCTGAACCAGCCATTTACCTGTGCTCTGTCGTGGTCACCAGCAGATTGCTTTTCTCCAGGTGAGCCTCGTTCCTCACAGACCTCGGTGCTTGCTGGACCTGTCCCATTGTGCCTGTCACACCAGGTGACAGTCTGAGGCCAGGTCTGCCCTGCCCACACGGCTGTGGGGGCTGCTCCCCTAACATGGGCACTTCCCAGCTCTTCATTAGCAGTTGACTTGATGAGGAAGGCCTGGAGGCAGCCAGAGGCAATTCTCACCCCAGGCACCCACGGGTTTGTGCCTGCTCTGACCATATCACAGATTTGAGATGGGTAGTGCTTGTTCTGGTTGGAAATGACATGTGCTATAATTCCTGTAGCAAAAAATATACTTGTGAATGTGTTCCTTGGAAAAAGTGGCGAGTTCAGATGATGATGGCTTTCAAAAATCCTTCCTTGCTACTTGTACAATGTGAAAGTACAGCTTCTGTGAGGACCTTAAATTTGAGAGGGGTTTGTTTTTTTCAGCAGAGAGATGAATTTCTGATTGTCAAAACACTTGGTTTCAGATCTATGAAGAAGTTCTAAATTACTTTTTTTTGTCCAGGTTTCCCTGGAACTACTCCTGTCTCTTGGATTTGACATAGTTTGGAGAAATACTTGGCTGTTTTGATACACAAATATTTTTTGGTTGGGAACAGCCTGAGGTGTTTTTGGGAAGGGAAGCATATTCATTCAGCAGCTCTGCCTGCATCCCTCTCCTGTGCCAGCCAGTCACTGCCTTCCAGTTCCACAGCAGTGGTCATCCAGGCAAGGGAAAAAATAACATGTGAAGTGACCCACTGCAGAGTGTAACTCCTGAAATCCAAGGGAATTGGCCCCAGCTTTCCCAGTGTGATTCTTACTTGGCTGCAGAGATGCTGGGCAGCCCCTCATGGGCCTGATCAGGTAAGGACTGTACCTTAAATTTCAATTCATGGTAATTGAATGTGATAAAAGTCAAACCAAGAGATATTTTGATGCACAAGTAACACCTTTCTATGAAAAGGAATCCCTCTTTCTACTTTTAGTGTGCAACAGTGTCATTGCAAGTGTCTTTGTGATGCTTTTGTTGTGACAGATCCGCTGGGCAAATATACTTCAAAACAGACTTCTCTGTGCTATGGGGAGCTGTTAGCCTTGGTGTGCAGGACAGCAGAGAGAACTCTTGTGGGGAGGGCAGGAGGAGGCTGTTGGTGTCTGTGTCCTTGCCAGGCTGGTGGGGTGGGTTGTTTTCCAGGATGTGGGAGTGAGGTGGGTGTGAGTCATGCCTTGCCCTTGTCATTCCCTTGCTTCCTGAGCCATGCTCGCTCATCTTTCTGAGCACAGGATGTGGTTGGCTTTATTTGGAATGTTACAAGCATCCCCGTCTGAGTTAATTGACCAAGACAAATTTTGTTAAAAAACCTTGACATTAATAATGTGAAATAAGAGCTGGGAGGTAAAATACACACTCTCTAGACAAGCATTAGCAGTAACCCCACCCTTCCAGACTCCTCCTGAGGTACTATGGCAAAGAGCTTAGGTCAGTTAGTTTTAAAATTAACTTCTAGTCCTCAAGGCAGCCTTTAAATAGAGTATTTGAGCTGTGACTATTGCTAGTCTTTTCTGGCTGTGTAAGGGAGAGTGGAGGAGTGTAAACCCAGAGAAATCCATAACTGCTGCTGACTGCTCTAATGACTGATGGTGGGCAGACCCTTCATCTCTGCAAGCTGGGCTGGGCTGTGGTGCACTGGTTAGCACCAGGAACGGGAATGCTCCTCTCTTCCAAGGGAGAGTCTCCACATGCTGTCAGTCTGCCCTTTGCAGCTCGGATGCATCAGGGCCATGCTGTGATAATGCACTCCAAGTGGATGTTGTTCCTGCTTCTGTCAGCCTGGGCAGGGTGTGCTGATGTGGCTGGGCACAAGGCTTGGCCTTGCATGTGTGAGGAGGGACCCACTGATGCTGCTTTGGGGACCAAACATGCACTGGGAGCTGCCTCGGTCCATCTGAGAGGTGCAGAGCTTTCCCTTCTCTTGGAACAGCAGGTTAAACCCAAGAGATACGCAGGTCCCTTGCCTGGGGTAATTTTAAGGTGGAAAAATTAATCAGGTATAAAGGGAAAAAACAAAGTACCAGATACTCTGAATGCCTGGGAAACAAGGTGAGAATCCTGAAAAATCACCTGTTTCTTGGCTGGGGCAGTGATGGGACAGTCTGACTGCAAGGACTCGGTGTGTCCTGTGTCAAAGCACCGCAGCATTCTTCTGCTCTTCACCTTCCCTTCCTGTGGGGAGGAGTCTCCAACAGGACTGTGGCTGCTGTGCTGCAAATCATACTTTTCTCCAAAACTATCCCTGTTCCTGCTTCCCGACCCACATAGGACTTTGCGCTGGAAAGATACTCCTGAGACTATCCAGGGCATTAGGAAAACGAACTGGACAAAACAGGGTAGGAGACTTTTTGTCCTTTTAATGTCTTTGTTAGAAGTGATCAGTCTAAGGTTGGGAGGCTCAACGGGTCCGTGGCTTCTAGAACGACTCGGAGAAGAAGGAACGTGCAGCTCTGTCCCCTAGGGAGTAGACCTGGGGGTCCTGTCCCCACGAGAGCAGTGAGAATATATCCCGGGTTCGAGCTTTTGGGTTTTGCAGTCTCAGATCTTGGTTCTAGTGCTCAGGGCGAGGGGCAACAAAGGTTCTCAGCATCTCTGCAGGTTTGGTACTTTGTTCCTCATGTCCAACATCACTCTGATCTCTTAATTCTGTGTTGGCTCATTGTTTTTGGGGTCTTTTCGGTAAGTTTGGTGGGGTTCCCATGGCATGCTGGTCCCGAGGTTATTTTGCATGCCCTCTGATGCCTCCCCGATGTCCCCTCCTCTCACTGTCGGGGAGAAGGGCCACAACTTAGCTTTAGGCAGGGCCACACTGATACAAAAGGAGCAATTAACGAAAACGACCGGTGATTAGAATAACAAACAGGTAGAACTCCACCTTGGCAGCAGCTGGTTTAACTTGCTCACTCTGCAACCATTTTTTTATAAAATTGGCAGATTTTTTACTTATAACAGGAACATCTTCATTTGCCTCTTGTTATAAACAATTTAAAAATCTGCCAATTTTTTTGGGGAGAAAAAGAGTTGCAAAACCAGTCGGACTAGTTGCTGGCAAGGTGAAGTTCTACCTGTCTGTTATTGTAATCACCGGTCGTTTTCGCTAATTCCTCCTTTTGTATCGGTAAGGCCTGCCTGGGGCTAAATTGTACTTCGCTGCCGGACAGTGAGGGGAGGGGGGCATCAGAAGATGCAAAATAACTTCAGGACCAGCATGCCATGGGAAGCTACTACAGCAAATTTACCGAATAGACCCCCAAAACAACGAGCCAATACAGAATTAAGAAATTACAGTGATGTCTGGACGTGAGCAACAGAGTGCTGAGCCTGCAAAGATGCTGAAACCTTCGTTGCCCCTCGCCCTAAGCACAGACTTCAGCTGAGGCCAAAACGCAGGCTGGGGTGACGGGAGACTTGTGAAATCGGGATTACGTCTGCTGCTTTCATGAGGACAAGACTCCCAGGTCTGATCCTAGTGGTCAAAACTGTGCATGCCTCATTCTCTGAGTCACCTTGGGAGAGATGATGGAGACTATAGACCTGTTAAGCTTCCCAATCCTGAGATGTTCACTTTTTAATGAAGGCATTAAAAAGAGAAAAAAATCCTGCCCTATTTCCTTCACCTGTGAAAGCAGGCAGCAGCTCAGTGCTCGGGATAGCTCCGGCCCGCAGTGCCGGCGCTGTCCTGGCTCCTCCTGGTTCGCTGCCCTGTGGTTTATCCCCGGCCTGTCTCCCTTGCCGTGGCCTTGCAGGCGATCCATCAGCCGGCGTCAGAGCGGGGTGGCAGCGCTGCAGCCTCCGATCGATCCCGCCCGAGCCTGACACGGAATCAGTCACTCGTGGCCAGCTCATTACTGCTGCCGAGCCGCTCGCCTGCAGCAGCCCCTTAATAGCCCTGCTCGGCTGCTGCCGAGGCACGGCAAAAGTGTTTGGCTGCCTTATTTACATGCAGCATTTCACAGTCCCTCCTTGCCTTGCTCGCAGCTTGCCATCTGCTCCGGAGCCTCGGAGGAGACGGAGGTTGCAGAGTGGGGACCAGAGCAATCATGCCTGTGCTTTGTCTCTATGGTGACTGAGTGCTCTCCCTTGTGGAGCCTGGGGGGCTGGTCCCAGGTCTGCCCATTTTAGGCCTTATCTGCTAAAAACCTTTCTTCGTCCGGGAGATTTTGGTGGTGTGCTTGGCTTTTATTCTGGCTCTGAAGCTAATTTTACTTACAGCTGTTTTAATCTGCTGTGTGTTTCTTTGCACTCTCCAAGTGGTGGCAAAGGTTTAGGATGCTCTTCCTAGACAGCAGCTTTAAAATGGCAATTTATTATTTATAAATTAGGGGATGGATGAGGTCTGGGAGTCGAGTTCCTGTGAGTCTATTAGCTGGGCAGGTTGTGCCCTGTGTCACTGCAAAGATGCTTTCCTCTATATCAGCAGCAAAGTCTTAGACTTGACTCCTGACCTTGGTCATGAGCCATTAATGATCTCTGAAGGCAGAAATGCACTGACATGTGCACTTTGGGGGATTTTGGTACATCTGCTAGCATGCCATTGATTTCCATGAGCAAACTCACAAGGACAGGTTTCTTTTTAAATAGCTTTTACTTAAACTGGAGTCCAATTCTTAAACAGGAGATCCTCTGATTTTCCTAGGAAACAGTTTCACCCTCGGGAGTGAGGATGTGGAGAGCGGCAAGAAATGAGGTGTGTGTGCAGCAGCAGGGCTGGAGAAGCAGCTGCACATGTTGGTTGTGGGGCACTATCAGGGACCTCTTCTCCTCTTCCTCCTCATGCAGTGTTTCTGGCCAAGCAGCTGTGGCAGATAACCCAGACAGAGCAGCATGGGTGTGTTTGCTGCTTTGCTGGCTGTTGTGGTAGGTGTGATGCTCGTTTGTGGTGTGGGAAGCCAAATCTCCTGCAGTGGCACAGAACTGAGGTTCAGCCCTGCCCTCAAACTCCCTACATGAGCACTGAGGGTCAGACCAATCTATGTGCTATGGCTACCAAATAAAGTTGAGGTTTTTGTGACTCTTAACTAGTTCGCTAAAGTACTTCAAGTGATTGTCCTGTTTCTTTCCTGATTAGGGAAAAAAATCTTTAAATACATGAGACTATTCTTAGATGTTTGGGGAGGAACCAACAGTGCTGTAGAGTGAGTTGTGTTAAAGGTATCTTTAACTGGAATAAAGATAGGAAGCCTTGCTCCAGGAAGCTTATGGGCAAGGAATGTTTTCTAATCTTGTGTTTAGAACCACTATCTTAGGGCCTCCGTTTATTTTTGGTGGTGAGAAAGAAATGAGTGGTTTAATTGCCTTATTTCAGTGTGTTGTGGTTTAACCCCGCCAGCAAGCAACCAGTGCAAGGAGTGTTTGGAGTACTGAGGTGCGCTGGCCAATGGTTTAATGGCAGGGAGGGAGAGGCCCTTTGCCCAGATCTTGAGCTTGGTGGGGATTGGAAGTTGGAGGAGGCTGGCAGCTAAATGTTTTCCTTCTTGTCAGGGTTTGTGGTCAAGCAGCTGGCAGACTCTGGGAGCTTGATCTTCATAAAGGATCAGGAGCAGATTTCTCCCTTACGGTGGGGAGCAGCCCTTGCCAGCAGCATGTCTGCACTGCCCTCTGTGCACACCAGGGACACCTCACTGGGTGAAGGGAGGTTTTTATGGCCATGCCTTCCCTCATGGGGGTGGATACAGTGCTCCTGGGCAAGCTGGGTCTCTTGGAGTGCCAGCCAGCACTGCCAGCCTCTGGGGATTTCTGCTTGTCTGCCACAAGGAGCAGCCCTGTGCAGAGACCACGCTCGCCTGGCTCTCCCTGCAGAGCCCTGGAGCTGGGAGTGCTCCTGCCAAGGGAGAGGCTGCAGTGCTGTACCCTGTTAGCTTACAGGATTACAGAGGGGATTATGGAGGGGACTCTGAATGCTGAAATCTCAGGAGCACTTCAGTCAGCATTTGTGCTTCTGCCAGGGCAGTCATTGAGGAATGAGGCGGTCGCATGGTGCCCTGAACCTGCCTTGGTCCTCTTCTCTTACCTGGCTGCCCTGCCCTGAAGGACTCTCTCTCACATCAGTTGCTAATGAAGGAGAGTTTTGTGTTTCAGAGTAAGATTTGTAGGCCTCTGTTTCCCCTCTTGATTTCAAGAGCTGGATATATGGTTTCACAGGCAAGGACTTTGTGCTGGCTTCTTTTGTGTACAAATGTAGCTCCAGAGACTTGGAGGACAAAGGCAGCCTGCAGTGGCTTTGCAAACCAACTCCTGTGCAGCAAAGACTGTCTGCAGTGAACCAAAGCTATTTATTGTTTCTTTCCAAAAAGTTTCCCCCATCCAAGTTCGAATTAGATTAATTTTCTTTTATGTGGGAAAAGTTGGAGCTTCTCTGTGGGGTGAAGTAAAAATAGATCATTTTGACTTGTTGCATCTTGCATAATTTCCTGGAATTTGTTCCCCTTGGAAAGGTTGTTGGGAAAATAAAACACCTCTCCTTGGCTGAATGGCATGAAGATGGAAGGGCTGGGCTGGAGAGAAGGCCAGGCTAACAATTCCCTTTGCTTCCCTGGAGACCAGTGAAGTTTGGCCAGCTGAAGTGTTCTGGAAATGCCAACAACCTTGTTAGTGGGCAGCAATGAGTGGAGGAGGTTGGAATATCGGTATCTATATATGCATTTTACTTTTTTATTCCAGGGTCAGAAGTTAAACAACCAGGTTATTCGGCTTCTAATCTTCATGGTGCCAACAGCTGGATTGGCACATCCTTACCTGCAGGCTGGGCACCCTGGATCAAGTGGGGCTGCAGCAGCAGCGCAGATAACACAGCACTGGGGTATAGTGCTCTTCCTCTCACTGAGGCTGGGGAGGTCCATGCAGCCTTAGAGCCATGACATCAAGGTCTGAGCAGCTGCCTCGTCCATCTTCTCCTCAGCCAGACCTCAGCTCCCTCCACTGCAGTAATCCAGATGCAATCAATCTGGCACTTTCAAATATTTATGAATCATTGATGGATTTTTTTGAAGTTTGAAGTTGTAGCTTTCATGGAATTTGGTTTGATTAGCTGGAAAGTCAATATTTTCACTGCGCCGTGGCTGAGCAGCATTAATTCCAGCCCAGGCAGCAGCAATAAGAGCACTGCAGTGCTAATGGCTCTCTGCCTGCCCTGCCTGGTGTTTAGGTAGCCTGGGATGAGCTTGGAGCATGTGGAGGAGCCTTAGAGAGATGATAATAAAGCAATACAGCTCATGGTGAAAATTGGCAGAGGCAGGTAAAGAAAAGGTCTATAGCAGCGTTTGGGAGTGTGCAGGGTGAGGTGTTGAGGCTGCCTTTCTTCATCAGTCATCTGTTCCAACACATCCAAACAAGGTGGATTGCTCTGTACCACAGCTCCCATTAACTTGTCGTAAAAGGATAAGGCACCTTCAGCAGAGTGAATCAGAACCTCATGGGACCAGGCCTTTATTCTTTTTAGCTGATGCAAATAGGAATTTGATAGGTGAGCCAAGTTTTCCTTGTCTTTACAGATGAGGGAGCAGAGCCATAGGGGAATTGTTTGAGCTCACAAGAGGCACAGACACTACATCTTTCTGTCACTTCATGCCATGATAGTCATTGCTTGCACTGGAGAGCCCACCTCTCCCTTCCATCTCTCTAATACCTGTCCTGTTCCAGATAACCTGTCCCAGTCCTGTTCCAAAGGAGCCCAGCAACTCCCATGCTAATTTGATATGACTGAATAGGCTGACTGAGAATTTATAAGCTCTTCACTATTAGTGTAGGCTGCAGACAGAGCTTCCTGTGCTCTGAGGATGTCTGAGAGGTTTGAGTTGTGCATGACAGTGAATGTGTCTGCATCTGTCAGGGTCTGGATATCTCAGTGTCATCCCAGGGGTTAAGTGCCTGCAGTGGAAAGTCATGTTCTAGGATATTTCTTTTAAATCCACGTCATGGTGCATTTCTGTCACACCAAGTAGCACAAAGAAACCCGATGGTTTGCAGCAGGAGATGTCTGATAACCTGGGCTTCCTGGGCAGCAGCAGCTCAGCAGGGACTGAGGAGGTTCTGCTGCATATGGATGGGATGAGCTCTGGGGATCCTGTGGCACTCTGCAGTGTTCCATGCTCATCCATGCTGGGAAGCAGCCCTGCCTCTGCTGCTGAGGGCACAGGGACATGAGGGCCAAGGCCTTGGATCAGATTTCTCCTGGATCTCTGGATCAGGACCTGGGAGGCAGCTGGCCAGCTCAGTGTGGAAATGGGATTACAGAGCACTCGGGGTGCAGAGCATATTTTGGATAGAGCTCTTTACACACTGCAGGCTGTCAGATTGCTGTGGTCTTGCTGAGAGGTGGCAAAAGGCAGGAATAGCTGTGGCTGTGCTGCTGCTCTCAGGCAGGAATGAGCTGACCTGCTGGTGTTAATCGTGTGGATCACAGGTGCTCTGGCAGAGCTTAATGGCAGCAAGGGATGTGAGGAAGCCAAGAGCTGAACTGACTGTGCCAGTGGCACACTAACCCTGCCTCCAGTGCTCAGGGCCATTTGTGAGGTGAATTTACATAGCCTGTACCTTCCATTCAGTTCCCAGCTGATCTTGTGTAAATTCTAGGGCACCCTTGTGGTATTGGCATCTGTGAGGATGGCAGTCCTGCTTTAAACTTCACAGGCTTTTTGGCAATGCTAATGATGCCCAGTCTCTTCTGAATGATAAAATGCAATGGCAGGCTGTGGAGCCTCACCAGCCTGTGCCAAGGTTGTGAGTGCTGTGAGCCTTCAGTCTGAAGGAGAGTGTACAGATGTGTACATGCATAGCCCATCCTTCAGGAGAGAAACCACAGTAAGTACTGGTGGGAGAGATGGCAGATGCTCACAGATTGATGCTGACCACAGAGGTGCTAATGCTTTGCTTTTACACCTTGATCTTGTTGCTGTCTTTTGTGGTGGGTAATAAATACAAACCATTTCATCCACTTTGTCTCTTCTTTGAACCTTTCTTTAAATTTGGTCAAGTTCCTGATGCATGAATTGTCTTGACCTCACCATGAAAAGACCTGCCCTGGGATTGCCCTGAGTCTCCCTATAATTTCTGCTGCAATGCTTTATTTCAGTCTTCATTTTGGAGGGATAAGACTGCATTCAGTCATGCTCCACACGGTGCTAAAAGCCTGTGGTCTGGGTGATGCTCCAGTGGAGAGGATTTTGCCAGCTGACTGGGTACCTCTGAACCTGAAATGCCTTCCCTGACATGATTCTCCTGCCTTCATTTCAAGTGTTTGCCTCCCATTCTGGGTTCCTGGAGGGCTTGGCAAAGGTGTCCGTGGGAGCTGTGGGGTGCATGGTGCAAGGGTTCCCTCTGTTACATGTGGGGGCAGTGTCTCTGTGCCAGGGCAGCTGTGGGGGGCCGTGCCATCGAGTCCCCTGCTGTAGCTGTGGGATCCTGTTCCCATCAGTCACCTCCACAGGAGCCAGATCAATCCCCTGCTGCTTTGCAGTCTTCCCTGCAATTGCTGCCAAAGGAAATGTCACTTATTTGGAAACTCTGCTTTCTTGTTCTGGCAGTGGATGAACTTTCCTGGAGCATCAGAGTTCCCAGGGCTGCGAGGTCCACTTCCCCACCAGCTCACACTGAGATCAACCAAATGTGCAGTCAAAGGGAAAGCCCAAGGATCATGTGGAGAATGGCTGCAAGTGTATCTTCTCTTCAGGCTAAAAATGTAGCTCATTGCAGGGGCTAGGCCATGGTTTTCCATAGAAAAGACCATATCAGGAAATGCTGGCTCATTATTCTTGTGGGGCAGTTGTGCTTTGCTTGCTTCCAGTGGCAACTGGAGATAGCAAGTCCTTGTCTTGCAGAGTCTGTGGGTTAAAATGGTGTGAATTTTCACAGGGAAGGAGGAAGGACACTTGACAGCAGAACTGGGTGCAGCTGGTTCTGGGGAGGGCTTGGGCAGGCAGTTGGGACAACTTTATGAAACATGTATGGCATGCACAGCAGGGGATGCAGCCTGTGCCTGGCTGTCATGATTAGCATGATGTGCTGCTGGCACAGCAACACCTTCCCTGCTGAAGCAGGAGGCACTCAGTGTGCCAGCTGCAACGAGGTGACAATGATGCAGGAGATAAAGAGCAGCCTGGGAGTGGAATTCTTGTTTTCTGATCCTGTTCTGGGCCTTTGAGCTTGATCCTGATTCTGTTTGCATGCTGCTAGGAAAGAGATCCCTAATGCCTGCCTAATGCCTTAAACCCTACATGGTACTGTCATGGGGTTAAGGGCAGGAGGTCTCAGTTCCTGACAGCATCAGTAACCCTTGACATGCAAGAGTGGTGAAGCAAGACCCTGAAACATTGTTCTTTCTCTTTGGACATTTGTTCTTGGACAGCCGATTATTCCTGCTGGAGAGAAAAACCTGGTCCTTGTATCTGCCCTGGAAAAAAGATGATTTCTTAAGATACCAACATTTTCTAATTCTGTCTTCTAGAAGAACCTGCCAGTTCTTCCCACCTCCATGCTACCTGTGAATTTAATGAGTTTTCTTTTTGCTCCTTCATCCAGCTCTGTAGCAGAAGCTCTGAGGAAGGCAGGTGTGTGACAGGCTCCTACAAAATCCTGTTTGTCGATATGCTCTGCCTTTGTAGCACAGGAGAGTGCTGATATCTGCTCTTTGCACATGGCTCTCTGAGCAGTTCTGTGCCTGCCCTGTCACTGTTCCTCTCAGACCCCATCCCCTGGCTGATGGGGTGGCAGCCTGGGCACTGTCAGAATCTCGCTGGAGTGGAGGTGTGTGACTGGGAGTGCTGTGCCCAAAGCCTGTTGGGTGCTTGGAGGAGGGAGATAGATGGGAGTGATGTGATTTGCTCTTGACAAATCCATATTGGCTGCAACTCATCTCCTTGTTATCTCATTGATTTTTGGAGGGCTTGGAATTGGGTCTTTGAGGAAACAGGGCAGTGTGTGTGAAGGTGCAAGGGCCTCCTCTCGGCAGTACTGCGTTGTGTTGTTGGCCACTGCTCTTGAAGGGTCTCTCCTGCACCCCAGATGGCTTTTTGCTCCTCAGCACCCCCGTGGTGATGGGGTGGGTGTTGTCTGTGTCTCCCCCGGTGGTGTTTTGTCACACCCTAGTGGCTTGGTGGCACAGTGACCACGGACGTGGCCCTGCCACAGCCTTCAAGGGGACTTGCTTTTCTTTCTTCCTTTGAAAGAGTGGCCTGGGACTCAGTCCCCTCTTGCTCACAACGTGTCTGGTTGTCTGCTTGGGAGCACCAACAATGTTCAACCCCCAGATCATTCCACCTACAACATCCTTGGAGTGCTGACCAGCTGTGCCAAGCGATAGGTGAGCTTGTTTGTGCTGCTGTAGCAGCAGTTCCTTTCCCCTGTGTTAAAGATGCTGCTTTTCCCCCTCCCTCATGAAGAGGTTTGGTTATGGAAAGACAGGATGAGACATGATTTTCTTCATCCCTTTTGTCTGAGTCCCTATCAAAACCATTACAGTGCCAGAAAGTGACTCCTGACAATGGCAGCAAAAATGGCAGCAGGAATTCCTGTCCATTTGGAGGAAAGTCTAGCTAAGACAAGTTATTTACTTACTCTTCTGTGGCTGCTGTGGGATCTTATGCATGGTGCTGGGTGAGATTCCCATGGAGGGGATCTGCTGAAGGCTTGAGGGGCTGAACCTGTGGCTGCTGGTTCAGGACTGTTGTGGGGACACTTTTACATGATCAGCTGGTGGGTGGGACCTGGTGGTCTCTGTGCTTTACCATCCTGGCCTCTCCATGTCACAAAGCAGCAGAGGGATGCACAAAACTAGCTTTGTTATGTGGGTGGGGCCCATCTGTCTAGATCCAGGGGCCTGTGGGCTGCAGGGCAGAGGAGAAAGTAATTCCTGTTTTTTAGAGTCTCAGAAACATAGCTGAATCTGGGGCAAAACATCTGGCCCGTGCTTGCTTTGTTTATGCTTTTTCCTACCCATACCTCTGATCAGAAGCAAATGATGCACTTGCCTCAAAGCTCCACCTGTGTTTTCACACAGGTATTGCCAGTGGTTCAGGTTCCCCCAGAGATGGCTGAGGTGACATGGAAGACTTGCCCTGCAATGGTGCTCAAAAGAAATAGCAGCAGCTTCAGGGCCGGGGAAGCTTCCTGCTGTCCCCTGTGGGGTCAGTTTGTGGGCTTGGTCCCTGGGCTTGCTTGGCTGCCACACTCTTGGCTTCCCTCTCCTCCTCCACTGGAGAACAAGCAGAAATTCTGCAGCTGCCAGCCACCAGGGAAGGAAAGCACTGGAATACTTAAAAGGCAATTAATGTTTGCCACCACAGATGTAGCAGAGCCTTGCTCTTTCCAGTCTCATTCCCTGCCTCTGGCCCCCTCACCACCTGCTGCATTTTGTGGGTTTTCTTTTATCAGTTGCTTTTCATTTTCACTTGAGCTGTCGGTGAGAGCTGAAGTTCAGATTAAGTTGCAGCTGAGATGTGCTTTGCTGGGGATTATGGAGATGGCTCTGTGTGTAGCTGCCAGGTAGGGCAGGAAAAACAAAGCTTTTCAGCAGGCTCTGAGCAGAGAGAAGCCTCTGCTTTCCAGGCTGAAAATGGTGCTCCCAGGCTTCAGTCTGCACTGGTGAAACCAATACCACTTCCTTTATGGAACTGCTTGATTCAGTCTAAATGGGACAACTGGTCTGTGCTGACCTCCTTGGTGAACTGCACCCTCTGGGCTAGCCCAGAGAGCTGCCAGCACTGGTGCAGGCTCAGGCAGCACCTGGAAAAGAGCAGAGTCTGCTCCCACTGATGCATTTTGGTCTGATTGAGCACCATTGCACGTTCTAGGTGTAGTAGAGAGAAAAAAAATGAGGTTTTGACTATATCTCAGCTTTATTTTTTTTGTTTAAGTGAATTCAGTTCTTGTAATTGCTTGCTCCAGGAAGCTCCCTGGCTGTGTCTGTTGAGATGAGGCATCACCTGAGGCAGAAAATGTAACTGCCATGATCTGGGAGGGCCAGAGCCATCCCTGGAGAGAGAGGTGGCTTGGGCACCAGGAAATGGGCTTGTAGGGCTGGTCTGAATTCATGGACTGTACTGAGTTAAAATAACCAACACTGAGTGGCTGTTATTTTTCAAAGTGTTAAAAATATCCCAGATTTTTCATAAATCCAAGGGATGCAACCACGGTTGCCTAGCACAAGTGTGGATGACTGTCCTCCCTCAGAGCCCTGGTGGGAGCTGCAATACTTGTGTTGAGTTGATATTTTAAGGACCCTTACAGAGTAAATTGCCTGAATCTTTAGTTGGGCAGCTGGGCTGACCTGGTTGAGGTGCAGAGCAGTGGTGCAGGGTGCCCTGCTCCTGCTGGTGACAGGGTGAAGGCTGAGCTGACCTCATTCCTTGCTCTCACAGGGCACAAAGTCCCCTCCATGAATTGAATGTGGCTGGTGCCACATGTTTTGGGCAGACTGCCATGGTTCCCAAAGCATCTTTCCCAAAGAGTCCCACAGCCCTGTGAGAGCTTTGCCATCCCAGGGTGGCAGGCCCAGCTTTCAGCCCATCCCACTTTGCCCACCTCTGGGCTCACTGGGCTGCACTGGCATCATGCCACAGCCCTGGGGTTTATGTTGGGCTGTATGACAGGAGCACAGTGATGCTGTGCCTTAGCTCTGCCCCTCTTTATGTTGTGTCATTGCAGCCTGTTGCCAGTGCCACTGGCATCCCTCCCTGTGATCCCTGGATGATGGAAGCCTGATTCCCATCCTGCCACCTCCAGGCCTTTCTTGCCTTGCTGCTCTCATTTCCCTGAGTCTCTCCAGGAGAAATTCCCCAAGGAATCATGCTGTTGCTGGAAGGACTGCCATTTTCAGAGCTGTAACCTCCCACCTGCCCTGTTCTGAGCTCCCAGTGTCACAGGCATAGCCTTGCTTGCTGGGCTGCACTTGGCAGGAATGCTGCACAGCTTAGCAGTGGCCAAGGTGATCTCTAAAAGCATCTGTGTGTTGTTATGATAGCATTTATCTGTTGGGAGCGAGCAGGCCTGACCTCCAGAGCACAAATGAGACTAAAACCTCATACCTGCATCTCTCAGATGATCTCCCAGATCTCCTTCCACCTACAGAAACATGCAGAAAATCAGTAAATATGAAAGCAGCTGCTAAAAGATGCTTGGTGCAAAGATGATTGTGCTAATGGGGAGCAGTGTGAGGTAGTGTGGTGCTTGCAGCCACGAAGGATGCTATAAATTGGGTCCTGTGTGATGATGAGCCACTGTCACAACATATGGCAGCCAGTGTGGGCTGCAAAGTCTGAGCCCCTCAGCGGGTGCCTGCTGCCACCCAAAGTGGCTCACAGCCATCTGCTGGGACTGCTCCCACCTCCTGCTGGAGGCATGGCCTGAGCCTGTGTTTCCTGCTTGGAGCCTTCAGAGCAGCTGCATCCTTCCCTTGGAAGGGTTTGGAAAAGCTGGATGCCCAAATGTTTCATGTAAACCTTCATGTCAACAGCATGTCCACACATCCACGTGCTGGAGATGTAACAGATGCTTCCTGCCCTCCTCAGCTGTGTGCTCCCTCCTGGAAGGGGTTGGGGTGCTACAAGTCCTGAGGGTTCATGTCCAGTCTGACATTCCTCAAACAAGGCACAACAGTGAAAGTTTGTTTAAAATTCCCCACCATCTAATCTCCCCAGATGCTGATGAGATAACAACATTTTTTGTGGGGTTACTCAGCAACGAAGAAATATTTGGGTCAAGTTGAGCTGTTTACATTCATCTTGGTTTATCCATCTCGTAGGGAATGAAACAAGTTTCTTGTTAAGTTTTCCCCTCTTCATTTTATTTTTATCTTGGTGCTTTGTATAAAAAGTATTCCATGTGAATCATGGATATTATGATTCCAGTCATGATGAAGGCCTTGTGACTTCTCTGTGCTGTGGTGGTGGTACACAAGGGATGAGTAAGCTGTGCTCATTGCAGTGAGACCCAGCCTGGTGTGCATCTCCTGCATTTCCTTGGCCTTCTGGTTTTGAATGGAGAAGCCCCAGATCATGAACCTGTGCTGGAAATAGGATTTCATTTATTTTCTGTCTTCTAATGAGGTGCCCAGCACCTCAGGGTCTCACACGTGGTTCTCCAGCCTGTCTTTGAAAATGCTCTTGAGGGACCAGACCTCTTCTTTACACTCATATTATGTTTTCATGGACTCCTCTCTTTCTGATTCAAAGTGAAGGTTCAAATAACAAAATGTCTTTCAGAAGTCAGTTTCTGATTTTTGTGTGATCACAAAGTCCTGGAAAAAAGACTTACCAAAGGATTGCTTGTGCTGGGCCTGCTCTTATGGAAGGCTCAGTTTTCTGTGGGGATCCTAAAAACCACAGTGTGACTGAAGATTGTCCCATAGCTTTAGAAGCAATATCCTATGCCTGCTCTGTGTATTGGCCTCTGATTTGTGCTTTGTCCTGTGGCTCTGTTGGTCTCATTGCATTAACGTGATGGAGGCTGTAATACTGAAATGAAACCATCACTGAAGGAGCTCATCCTGTCTGGGAGCCCTCTGTGCTCACCAGCCTGGGAAGTTGTCTTTCCTTTTGGTCCTCTTTGGAAGTGTTGCCATTGAAAAGGATGGAGAAAAAGCCCCAAAAACCAGGCTGGAGACAGATGATGCTGCACCCACTGCAAGGGCCAGGCCTGGCTGAGTAATGTGAGAGTGTTCTGGGGCATTTAGGTCAAGGCTGTTATCCTGACACCCAGGGGCTGCCCCACGTAGAGCTCCAGGAGTTGCCCCAGGGCTCTAGATAAGGGGTGCTTCCAGGAATACCTGGGACTGCCATGGGAGGTGAGTGTGTCACATGCACAGAAATGGGAAGTAGGTCAGCAGCAGGGAGCAGCTCTTTGTGTGGGCATTAATATGTTTGTGTGACTCAGGGAAGGGAAAAAACCAAACAAACCTACCAAAACTGTGTTTTGTCCTTTCCTTCCCAATGTATGCTGTGAAGGAAAGAAGGGATCTTCAGGGACAGCAGGACAGATCCTTCTCTGGAGCAATTCTTTGTAGCTCTGTTGATTTAGTTGGCATTTCACTGATTAATACCAGTTGAGAATCCAGGCTGGAGTGTTTTGTATGCTTGTAAATAATTGAACGCCATGTGAATACAATGATGTAGGGGAGGATGGGAATAAAGCAGAGACACTGAGAAATTTCAGATTTTTTGCAATGAGGCTTTTATGTGGAAACACATTGGCATCTTGGCTGTGAGGCACTATGGTCGAGTGTGAGGGTTTTTTCATCGTAATTATAAGGACTAGAGCTGGAGAGCTGTTGAAAATGTGAAAAATGGCAAGCACATGTCAGATGGGGAGAGGGAGGCTGCTGCCAGCTGTTTCCCCCTCCCTCTGCCTGACTAGGTTTGATAAATATGCATTATTTTTTAATACTAAAAATGAGCCCTAGTTCTGGCAAGGTGCTAAGTTGAGAAACCTGGATATTAAAGCCCTCGTTATCCAGGGTGAAGCAGCAGCACAAACCTCCCGTGTGTGCTGAGGGACCAAGTTAATGCACATCTGCTTCTGTGGAGGCCAAGAGATGCTACCTGTGGTGGTGGTGTTTTGTGGTGTGGGCTACAGGCTCCCTTTACACACTGGCTGCCAAATCCCTGCCCATAAGAAATGTCTTGTAACAGCCGGGGTTGGTGGGAGCTGATGTTGACCTGTCCCTCCTCACTGGTCTGGGAGCAGTTCCCAAATTCATGCCTCTCCTGTTTGCCCTGTGTAACCTGGCTGTGCCAGCTCCAGCCCCTGCCCCCAGGGAGATGTGAGGTTAGGAAATCAATGGATGTGTTTCAACCCACCTGCATGTGTGATTTAGGGACACAACAGGAGCCAAGGCAGTGGCCTGGGAGCTGCTGGCTGCCCTTGGCTGTCACACAGGCACTCCAGGGAGCCTGGATGGAGGCTGCTGATATGTGGATGTGTGCTCAAAGCCTGGAGGCTTCCCAGGAACTCCCATGGGAGGAGGTGAAGCTGTGAGGACTGAAAGTGGGCCTGCAGATCAGGTGTGAGATTCCTAGAGCTGTGGGCTCTGCACGATCTGGTCACCAGGCAAAGAGGGGCAGCATCTGCCTTGTATTGCCTCACAAACCAGGAGGAGGAAAATATGGGGGTTTGGAGAGAGTTATTCTTCTTTCTACAGATGAATGAACAAGTTTCAAAAAGACTCAGGTTTGGTTAGAGCCTGTGGGCTTGTCTTTTTGCCCATCACAGAGTAGAAATTAATGTCCCTGATGGCTCATTCCCTCCTGGGCTGGGGCTGAGCCAACTGTGCAGCAGCACGAGGCAGGAGCTGGCTCTGCTGGTCCTGCTTGCAGGACCTGCTGCTGCCATTTCATGTCTTGCCCTGCTCTGGCTGTTGGTGAATTTCTGTGCTCACTCTCTTGGGGATGCTTTGTATTCTTCTTTTCTTTGTCACTGTCTAGAACTTGAACTAAAAGTCAGTTGGGAATGAATGAGGGATTTGTGCTGGCTGTGGGGCAGTGTAAGAGTGGTGACAGACACCCTCCATTTCTTGGACAATGGGCACAGCTCAATGCCATAAGCCATTTTTATCCAGAGCTTGGAATTGTCTCTGTGTAGTATTTATCAGTTAGCTGTTCACTACATTGCAAATCCATTTCTGCTGCAAGATCTCTGCTCTGCTGCTCTCTGGGCTGGGACAGCCTGCACAGACTGTGGTGCCCCCCCTGCTGCCTCCAGCCCTTGCTGAGGTGGTGCTCAGGTGGGAATGGAGCAGCACAGAGTGGTGAAGTCAAGGTTAGGATGTGCTGGTGACAGATCCTGAAATCCCACAGATGGTTGCCCTTGGGATAGGGGTGCAGCAGGAGAGAAGGAGCAGAAGGGATGGTGCTGTGAGGGCAGACTGCAGAGCCCAGGTGCAATCCCAGCCCTGAAACCCCAGGTGTGACCCACAGTACTGCTGGGGGTCAGGAGCTTTGCCCGTGTTCTGAGGGCAGGTGACACTTTGCACTGCTCCTTGTGTGGAAGCAGCAGTCCTGAACCAGCAGAGCAGGATTTAGGGGCTGCAGAGGTGGTCAGACCTGGAGCCTGGCAGAACATTCACTATGGGGGTAAAACCAGAGCCTGTGGGGAATGTCAAACAGCAATTGTCAGAGAATATGGGGCTGGGAAAGAAATCAACCCATTCCAAAACATGTATTAAGAGTTATCCAGACAACCTTAAGACCTTCATCAGTGGGACCCTGAGAACCACCTGGGGAGCAAGGGACTTGCAGACAGTCTCCAGTGCTGCCCACTGGCAGTAGCCACAGAGTAACATGCTCTGTCTCTCACCTTGGCTTCACTCTGTTGCTGTCATCTGGGACTAACCTGGCATCAGGTTCAGCTCAGAGATTTATTGCTGCTTGGGGGGTTCTCGTGAGCCATTGATGCAGCATTGAAATATTTATTTCATAAGAATCCAGCAGGAAAACTAAAATTTCCAAACAAGCCAGCCCTGTGGGGGTACTCTTCAAAGGACACTGAAGCAAATGTTGCATTCCCTGAAAAGCAAACTTTTTTTTTCAATGGTGTTGGGACCATTAAATGGTCTCAATAGGGACAAAGGTGGGTGCAAAGCTGTCTGTGGCAGGAGTGCCTGCCTTTCTCTGGAAGGCAACAGTGAGCCCATGGGCCAGGGGTTTCCTATCTAATTTAAATATATTAAAATGGAACTGGGTAACTAAATCATCCTCATGACATTCCTCATACAGCAAAGGCCTGATTTCTTTCTGGGGACCAGAGTGAAACACCAGTGGGGATTCTATGCCTGAAACGTCAGTACTAGGGCATTGCCTTGGCAAGGAAGGAAAACAGCAGTGAAATGCTAAAATGGCAAGAGAAGCTCTGCTTTCAAACCCTCCTTTGTAACTGCTGTTCCATTTGTCTCAGGCTTCCCAGGGTCTGTCCTGCCCCATGAGCTCCCTGGGGTGCATCAGGCTCATTCACTGGCCAAGGCTGGGGACAAGGGCCTGATGTGTGTGTCCTGTTTGTGACCTGTCTGTCATTTCATCAATGAAACCCTCTTAGGAGTCCCTGGGACTGACCCCACACCATTGTCCCCATGGAGGGGGGACATTGGGGTGCCTCCACATAGTTTGCTTCCATTAAAGCATCAAGTCAAAGCAGGAGTCAGACTAGAGGGGATGCTCTGGGCTGGTTGATGGAAGGGCTGTGGATATCCAGGAGGGTCTGTCCTTGTGGTCCTGCCTGTCTCCCAGGTGCTGGCAACCCCTTAAGCACTGCTTGCTTACTGCTGAGAGATGGTGGAAAGGTTTAGGAGCTGGAGGAAGGGAAATAGGTCAAAAATGCTCAGCTGGTGATGTTTTCATGCCTGCATGTTGCAGGGGCACTTGTAAGAGCACTATTTAAAAAAAAAAATCTTTCTAATCTATTATTCATTCAGGAAACATCATTTCAGTGTAAAATAAAATATTTTCCTTTTCCACCTCATTCTTAATATACTCTCTTCTCTCTCTCTGCCCTGCCTCCCTCCACCCTGCAGTGCTCCAGGGAACAGTATGTATGAAATTATTTTGTAAAATCCAATAAAAATTTTAATCAGGTCAACATCGTTACAGGAAAGGAAAGTGAGGGAGCTTTCCTGATCCATTAAAAAAAACCATGTAGAGGAAAAAAAGCAATGTAAACATGCAGTTGTAGAAAGAGGAGCACAGAGCTTCACACCTGGACACCATGCAGAGCCTTCTCCTCCTCCTGTCTCCATGGAGCACAGTCTCACTTTCAGCCAAATGCCTGCACACATCTCTCATCCCCTTGCACATACACCAGATATATGCCAAAACAGGGAATCAAGGCATATTCTGAGTTGGAAGGGGTTCACAAGGATCCTCAAAGTCCAGCCTGGCCCTGCACAGACACCCCAGCAATCCCCCCTGTGCCTCAGAGCGCTGTCCAAAGGCTCCTGGAGCTCTGCCAGCTTTGGGGCTGTGCCCGTTCCTTGAGGAGCTTGGGCAGTGCCCAGCACCCTCTGAGGCTGTGCCTTTTCCTGATATCCAGCATAACCCTCCCTCTGTGTCCCTGGACACAGAGCAGAGATCAGTGCCTGCCCCTTGTGCTGCAGACCCCAGGGAGGTCTCCTCTCAGTTTTCTCCAGGCTGAACAAACCAAGTGACCTCAGGCACTCCACTCATGGCTTCCCCCTTTAGACCTTTCTCTGCCTTTGTAGCTCTCCTTTGGACACTCTCTAATAGCTTTATGCAGGCAAAAGGCTTTGCCCAGTGCCCTTTAGGAGAACACCCACCTCTACCTGGAGGTCTTTACAGACCCTGTGGCCTGTGTGTCCCAATATTTTTTATAAACTTTGGTTGTAAAGCAGAGGGAGCAGCCAGTGCTGTGGCAACTCCTCTTTTTAATCCCTGTCTCTCCAATTACCATGGAGGGGAATAAACAGCCCTGGTAGCACACAGTCATGCTCTGAGGATTTGCATAGTGTATTAAGGTTTGCTAAGATCCCCTTATCCTGACATTTACAGAAACTGCAACTGCTGAGGCTCCTCTCCATCTTCCCTTTTTCAGATTAAATCTGAACTTCTGAATCTGCCAGGGGGGGAGCAGAGGGAGGGATTGGGAATATAACTGCCTCACCCCAGCCTGGGTTTGTTCCTGCTGTCTGAAACGAGGGCTGGGCTGAGAGATAGGAGTGATGGATGTCCATGCAGGTCAGAACCCCTGAGGGAGGGGACAGACATACCAAGCCCTAAAAGAAATACACTGTTGACTTCAAGGGATTTGCAAAAGCCTCTAGGAATGAGTGCTTGGAATAATATCTTTTTTGCCATTGGATTCCTTAAGTGCAGGAGGGGCTGGCTACCTCCAACACCCTTCCCACTGAGGTCAGGGTGGTGCTTGTGGATGAGAATGGAGCTCTGGAGATGAGCACCATCCTCTGAGGAACCCAGCTATGGAGGGGGACATGTGATTGCTAAGATCAACACAGCTCCTGGTAGAGATGCCATCTCTGCACTGCTGGGACTTCTCCCACAGGGAGCTGCTTTCCTCAGGGACACTGGGACTAATGAAGTAACCATGGACCCTTGTGCTTTTCTGATTCTGCTGGGACTTAGGGTTGTCCTGGAGGATTAAGGATGGATTTTGCAGTTCAGAGAAGCAGAGATGGGGGTTTCAGCCCTTGGAAATGAGGATGCCTGGTGTTTTCAAGCTGGAGACAGTTGAGGTTGGGTTTACTGGGAGGGTGACATCAGCAGGAGCAGTGCAGGGACTGGTGTGGCCGTGAGATGCCCTACAAAAGGTGGATTAATTCCACCCTGGGGTAGGAGGTGTCTAGGTAAATCACTGAGGTTTGTCTGGTGCCAGCATGACTGGCATCATGGCATGGAATTGTCCCAGGCTGGGCTGGGCAGGTCTTGGAGCCACCTGCTCCAGTGGAAGGCGTCCCTGCCCATGGTAGGGGGGTGGAATGAGATGTTGCTTTCAGGTCCTTTCCAGCCCAAAGCCTGTGATGCTATGTGCTGCAGCTCATCACCTCAGCTGTCCCCTCTGTGCAGTGTGTCCCCCTGCATGGTGGTGTCCCCTGTGCCCTGTGGGGACGTGTGAGCTGGAGCCTCCACTCTGCCGCCAGATGGGCTAAAATAGGAGTCAAAACATTCAGCGCGTTGGAAAGAAAAACAAACTCCCAGGCAAGTGCCAACTGCAGCAGCCATTTCGGCAGAGCCGTGGCGCAGGGGGATGGGGTGACAGCCGCGGGTCCTTGGGAACATCCCCGAGGGGAGCAGCCCGCGCTGGGCGCCCGGCGGAGGCGGAGAGGGCACCCGCCCCCGGCGCAGGGCTGGCACCTCGCCTCCTGCCGGGAGCTTGCTGTGCCACCCTCCGGGTACACATGCACACACGTCATGTGGCTCTGACGTTATTCTCCTTGGGCTGCTGCGAGCGACTCAAAAATGTCCATTTTAGGGTTTTTATATTTTGGGAGCCAGACTGAAATTTTTTTTTCATGGTCAGCGACAAGCAGCTTATGGGAAACAGATGAACAATACTCCCAGGAATTTCTCTTATTGCTGCCTGTGTTTAAAATACAAAGTTAGAGAGGGAAGGGAGGAAAAAAATAAAGTTTTTTAGGCTGAATTCCAGTGGAGTGCTACAAGACGTTCCCTGCAGTTCTCCCTGTAAGGATGTGGATCTCAGATGATGGAAGTGGGCATGAAAGCTTGGCTGGGTACAGATCTGATTTGGAGTGAGGCCCTGCTTGGCTGCTGGGAAGTTGCTGGTCTTCTCAAAGTGTTTTGTCTTTCCTGGAGCTCAGAGAGAAAAGGCAAGTGCACCCTGAGGCCAGTGGCCATGGCAGTCTCTTCATGGTGGCCACAGCCAGGCCTGGTGGCTCTTTCCAGAGGAGACCACGTCCTTCTGATCTTCCCACTGTGGAGAACTGATTTGCTTCCAGGGGGGCTGGTGGTGATGGAGGACTCGGTAAGCACCCTCAGCCACCTCTGGTGCCTGCAGCAGGGATGGGCCACTTGGTTTTCACCTTTCCCAGTGTTGTAGATGTGGCTCTGCAGGTTCCACAGGATCAGTGTAGAACCTGCCTGGTCCTGGCAGCTGGCTGTGATTTCTAAGCCCTGTGCTGCTGCCTGCAGGGCTGTGCTGGCTGTGTCCATAGGCTGCAGCTCCCTGTAATAGATGGCCAGAGGGACGGATGGCCCAAGGGGTGAATAAATCTTGTGGGCTGGGTGATATAACAAAGCACTTGACCTTTGCCCTGGTGGTTTATTTTGTAATCAGTGCCTGGCGATTGATTTATGGGATAATCAATCTTTGCCTCTCTCCCTTCCTCTGGCCTTGGCGTTGCCTGCACTGTGGTCCTTGCTTTGAGTGATGACTCCAGGCTACAAACAGATGGAGGCTGCCCACCCCTGCCTCCTTCCTTCCCCCATGCCCAGCCTGCTGTCTGCAGCCCCTCCTGCCCACTGAGCCTTCCTGAGGGAGCTCTCATCCCTCTGGCAGGGGTAGTCCTGCCTGCCCCGCCAATCTGCAATCTCCTGGCCTGACAACTGCCTTCCCAGCACCTCTGTTTATAACTCCTGCAACAAATTGTCCTCAATGAAAGGCTTTCATGCCTTGTGATGGATTTCCCTCACATAAATTGAGGCTGTGAACATCCTTGCTCTTCTCAGGGATGCATTCCACTGGGAAGCTGCAGTTGGAGCAGTGAGGCCTGTGCAGGGGTAGAATTCAGGCCCAGGAGATGCTTGCCCCCATGCTGGTGTGTGTTCAAAACACACCTTCAGGCACTGTGCAAAGCCAAAACCTGCTGAGTGACAGGTAAATAACTTCCTCCCTGGCTATAATGCCCAATTTTTCCTCTTGGTGCTGTTATTCTCCTTTCTTTTATACTGGCTTCTGTTTTCTCTACTCAGCACCATGCTGCCTGATGGCTGCATGAAGCTGGGCTGGGGGCAGGCAGAGAACAGCTGTAGTGTCCCTTGGGATGGGGCTGGAGAGGGTGTGTGCCACATCCTCCACTGCTACCCAGTAAATCTGTCCTTCCTGGGCCCTGACTCTCCTCTGCTCCTGCCTGAGAGGCTGACTCGCTGCTCTGATAGCTGCTGTGTGCCCAAGGCTGCCCAAGGGATTGATGGGGACCCTGGAGTGATCTCATAAATATGGGATGGGAGGAAGGAACAAGTGAGGGAGCTCAGCTTGTGGCGGGTGTGTGACGGGGAGCAGGTTCACCCAGTCAGCAGTAGCCTGAGGAAGGCGTCCAAGTGTCAATTCCAGCAGCAGGGCAGCTGTGATAAGGCACGGAGATAGCAGCAGAGGAGGAAAGCTCTGAATCTCACCAGGCTTTACTTGAACAGAGGTAGCAGGGCCAAGGCTCTAAGTTCCTGAAAAGCTCTGGGAGATGCTCCCCAGTTTGGATAGCCTTACATTTTGGCATTTCCATCAGAGGCCCATCCTAGCAATGTGTGCTGACTGAGACTTGCACGTGTCCCACCTGCCCTGAGGATAGGGTGTCATGTACCCTGCTCTGAGCAGCCATGGTGACATGGTGGCACCAGGAGAGCTGCTGACACTGCTGGGCACCTGTGGGACAGACCAAGGGGAGCTCTGGTAGATATAAAGTGCCTCAAGTGGGAGGCTGCTGGAAAAAGTGAGCCCCAACCCCTTGGCATGTAGGGCCAGCTCTGTGTGTATTGCTGCCTCCAGAATCCTGAGGTGATGCTGTGTGGGATGTGGAGTTGGGCTGGCTGGGATCATTCCAGTGATGGCACCTTTCCTCTAAGGTGTTTTTAAACATCTCCTTCTTCCTCATGGAAAGTCTTTCCTTATAATCTATTCTTGTCCTTCTCTTATTTAAGTTCATTCCTTCTTGTAATGCATCATCCTTGGTCAGCCTTAAAGGTTGGCAAAGCCTGAGGGAAGAGAGGAAAGAGTTATAATGTCTGAGGGACTAAAGGTTTGATTTGGATGCAACCACATTTATTCAGCAGCAAATTACATCTTCAATCAAACCAATGCAAATCAGGCTCCCAGTTCAGTCTATTTGTTTGGACTTAGTGAGTGCAGGGGGAATAATTATTTCCTGTGCTTCCCCCATCCCTTTAAGTTCCTATGTGCTTGTCCAGACCTGTGCATGCTTGCCTGTAAAACCCTGTTGCCCCAGGGTGCTGTGCTGTTGGGAATAGGTACATGATGATCTCTGGGTTTGGTAGAGCCTGTATCCCTTGGGAAAGCAGCAGAAAAACAGCAGTTTGCACCCAGTGTGGTGCTGTACTGGGGAAGGGAAGGGTACCTCGGAGCTGCAATTAGAGCTCACTGAATAATTCAGTTTTTCAGTGTGCTGTCTGAAGTAGAACAGTTAAAAGAATGTCTCTGGGAGACTGACAGTGATCCCTTTCTCCTCACACACACCCTGAGGAAGAAACAAACCATGAAAATCCATTTCATTTGTTTGGGGTCATTTCATTTTCCTTCTTGTTTGTGCATGTCTGCTCACTTCCTCAGTGAAAAGTCCTCTTTTTTAGAAACGTCCAGGAAAAATAAGTCAGGGCTGAAATTTTCATTTTCGCTTCTTTTTTCTGAAGTTTTTCTCCAAATTTGACCTGTATGTCTTTGTTTGAAACCCGCATTTGAAGGCAGAGAGATGAGAAGAGGTAAATCCATCGCTTTTATGAACAATTTCCCTTGCTTTCATCCCAATCTGCCCTGGACATCTGTGTGTCTGTCCCTGCCTGAGTCTGCTGAGATATCCCTGTAAGTCATTCTCGTGCACCTTATGCCCTATAAGAGGGCTGGGGATTTGTCCAAGCCCTGAGTGGGGCCGTGGGCCAGGCATCCATGCCAGGGGCAAGCCATCCATGCCACGGGCCAGGCACCCATGCCATGCTGCAGCCATGCTGACTTGGGAGGCATTGGCTTCCAGCACATGGGCAGGACATAGCCCAAACATGAAAGCAGTGATTTGATTTCCCCTGGGCAGAGGGAGGCTTCTTCCATTGTAGTTGTCCTTTGTTTCTGGAATGGCCACAGGAAGTGTTTTCAGAGAAGAACCCATTTGTGGGTTTGTGCTAGATCTGCCCCGACACACCAGAGGAGGTGAGCTGGGTGCCTTGCTGTGTCCTGCAGTGCTCCCCAGCTCCTGGGTGCACATGTTCCTCCCCAAAGCCCTAATCCTGCACTGGCCCACACTGCCAGATTCAATAAAAATTGACCAGGAAGGCTCAGGAGAAGGCTGCAAGGTCTGCACTGAAAGTGGTAAATCCTTTGAGGCTGGAGGCGTCTTTATGCTGTATGTGTGTCATGAGGGATTTTTGTTCCTGCTTGCAGCCTCCTGTTATCCTTGCCTACCAAGGCCAATCTGGATTCACTGCACAGAACGTTTTGAGCTGAAAACAGCTCAAAGCACCTCCTGGAAATGGTAGGAAAAATTTCCATACGGGGGATAATGAGCGGTGAGTGCAGAGGAGGGACACAGCGGGAATTCCTCACTCCTAGAAAGTTGCTCTGAGCCTGAATTTCAGTGCCACAGAAACCTTGGAGGATTTAATACATGGGTCTGGGTTTGTTGGTTTTGTTCACTCCTGAAATGGGTCAAAAAGCTTTGCATTTTTTCCTGGATCCAAAATCATGCTCTGTGTTCTCTGTGTAACACTGCAGCTGCTGTGTGCCTGGTGCTTTCCCAGCTGCCAGGGCTGCTCACGGCTTTGAGACCCGTTCCTTGGGGTTGGTGTTGTCTGGCAACCATGAGTTTCTCCAAGATGTGTTCAAGTAGTGCCAAGGAGGCTGGAGGCAGGGACATTCCTAACAAGTACAGCACACATGAGGCAGGGACATTCCTAACAAGTACAGCACACATGAGGCTGAGATGTTTGCCCTCTCCTTCAGCTGAAGCCTGCTGGTACAAGCAGGGGTGGTAGGCTGATCAAGCCTGGCTTTCATGGGTGAGCACAGAGCTCCAGCTGCTGCTGATGGTTCCTCCATCATGGCCAGGTTGTCTCCTGGCAGAAGCAGAGCTGAGGTCACCCCCTGCCTGTCAGCAAAGCCCACTGTGAACATCAGGTCCTGCATGCAACCAGCTCCAAGCTGGCCTGTGGCAGCAGAGAAAAGATCTCAAAAGCACCAGACGAGTGCCAGTGCTTTCAGAGGGACACGTGGCTCCCAGTGTCAGCTGGTTGCCCAAGTCCCTGGACCCATCCATCTTTCCCAGGGACCTTGCTTGTGCTGGGCAAGAGGGGCTCTCTGAACTCCTCATCTGTCCCAAGCAGCCTAGAACTTGTTTATCTTTTGTAGAGTCTCTGCCCTGTAAATATTTGCATGTAAAGCCAGAGTTATAGACCGTGTTATTTATGTGGAGGAAATGGATATTTAAGGCTGTTCCTCTTTGTTATTGCCCACATTATTTTCAGGATGCCAGACCCCTTTTTATAGGGGAGCTGCTGCTGTGATCAGCATTTCAGAGCTGGCTGGTTTAGGGTTTACTGCTGATGTCTCTCACCTGGTGCCTGTGGGAGACCTGGCTGAGCTTGCAGAGTGGGTGCAGTGACTTTTTCCACTCACTGGAATTCCCTACCTCTTTTCCCTTTGATCTTCCCTTCCCAGACAAGCTTGAGTTTTTTTCCCTTTTACCTTATACCCTCTCAGCTCTCACACACCCCTTTCTTCCCCCCAGTTCCTGTAGGTTTTTGGATGTGCTGTCAGTGACTGGTGGCCATTTCTGGTCCTCTGTGCCCTGCTTTCCCTGATACTGATAAGCTCTCCTTGGCAACAGCTCCACACTGGCAAAACATTTCCCTCGTCCTGCAGACATCCTGAAGACCTGGCCTCCCTTGGTAACTCAGATCATCTTTCCTGGTTTTCTATGTACCTCTTCATTTGCCTTGTCTGTCTGAGGACCCTTATAATGCCAGTAAGATGGTTTGGGTCAGGGATGGCTCCCCAGAGCCCATCCTCTGCCTGGATTGGGATCTCAGCATCCATGTGGGTTGTATTTTCTGACACCCCTGACAAAGGGAGGAATGATGAATCTGATTCCATGTTCTCAGAAGGCTAATTTATTATTTTATCATCTATATTATATTAAAGAATACTAAACTATACTAAAGAATACAGAAAGGGTGCAGACAGAAGGCTAAAAAGATACTAATAAAAACTTGTGACTCCTTCCAGAGTCCAACACAGCCTGACCATGATTGGTCATTAAGTCAAAACAATTCACAGCAGAAACCAATGAAACAATCACCTGTTGGTAAACAATGCCCAAACACATTCCAAAGCAGCAAAACACAGGAGAAGCAAATCAGATAATTATTGTTTTCATTTTTCTCTGAGGCTTCTCAGCTTCCCAGGAGAAAATCCTGGGCAAAGAGATTTTTCAGAAAATATGGTGACACATGTGCAAGCACCCATGGGTACCTGAGGGTCACCCCTCTCCCAAGGGCCAGTGAGTGTTGTCTGTGGAGGGGCTGTGCTGGCCTGCCTCATTCCCTCACCTCAGGTTGCCAAGGTACAGCTAAAACTCTCATCCAGAGTGTCATCATCTCACGGCTCAATTCCTTCAACATCCTTTTCTCTGGCCTTGACAAATGCAATCTTCTCCCACTCCTGCCTGCTCAGAGCTCTGCTGCAAGGATCATTTTCTGCGCCTGTCATTTTGCTCATGTCACCCATGCTTTACTTGCTTTTGCTGATTCCTGCTGGCAAACAGCAGTTACCTGTATCTGCTCTCCAGCCCTTTCACAGCTTTCTTTGCTGTTAACCTTGTAGCCCCTTTCCACACGTGGTTTCTCACTGTCACTCACCCTCCGGTGACAGCCTCTGCCAGCACTCGCCGTTGTCTCCCAGCTCTCTGCTTTCTGCTCCGGTGCCTCTGGGAGCTCCTCTTCCAGCAAGAAGAGCCCTCATTTGCCAGCTCCTGTCCCAAGCTGGTGACAGTGGCTCGGGTGCAGGTGTGGGAACCACCTGTCTGGGGGGCAGTAATCCTGTTTTTTTGTGCTGTTCTTCCATCACCAGCTTAGGCTGAAGGCCTTTGGAGCAGGACTTTTCTTTAGCAGTGTTTGCCTAAAGAAATGCAAACTCGCAAGACCCTTCTGGCTTTGTGCCTGTGTGATGTGTGGCTGTCCTGCTGCCGTGCCTTGTGCAAGCAGTGGTGAATTCAAGCTGAATTTGGCAGGCTGGGTGGAGATGTTGTTCCTTCCAGGTTATGTCTAGATACTGGAGAGGCACCTTCTGTGGCACCCAGGGTGTGGAAGCTGGGTTTGTGCTGGGTTTGTACAGCTCAGTGCTGATGTGGAGCAGGCTGAGCCCATGCCCCGTCTTGCTTGATGTCTGCTCCAGTGTGCTTGGTGATGGCCCAGGGGAGCTTTCCTGGTCCTGAGCCTTGCTAGGGAACCTCCCTGTACACCTCAGGGCAGCATTTGCTGTTGCAGACCAAGTCTGGCCCCAAACATGGAATACCTGGACTAATCTGGGGCAGGGTAGGGGTGATGCTGAGCAGCACACAGAGCCCTGCTCTGTACTGGAAGTGCAGCAGGGAGAGAAAAATGCATCAGTGCCTTCATCTGCCCTTATGGATTTTTCCACCATATTTTATAAGCGTTCATTTTTATTTATGTGAGGTTAAAGTCAGTCCAATTTGGAAATCAACTTGTCTAAGGAGCTCCCCTCAGATCCTATTAGCTTCATGTTCTATTCCTATTCATTTTTGCTAATGCCATTCACCAGGCTGGCTGCGGTGGTGGCTGCAGGAGCTGATAACTCTCTCCTTGCCAATCTGCTGGGGCCATGTGCTGGTGGCTGTGGGGACAGCAGGATCTGGCCATGCAGTGAAGGGCTGGAGCTCTCAGGTTTCCAGCTTATTAGAGCATGGGGGGTCAGTTTCTGTCCTCTCCTTGCTGTGCCCAGCATCACCAGGAGCCCCCCATCACTGCAGGCATGGAGGGCGCTTTACCTGAAAATCAGTGGCTGGTTTGGACAGAGAAGAGTTAAGAAGTGCTCGGGCTATCCTTGTAATTAGAGAAATTCCTGGAAGAAAATAAAAATAAATCCATTGAAGGCTTTTAAAGGAGAGCTCGGATGCCGAAGTCAGGAAGTCCGTGAGCCGCAGATTGCCGGCGGCTGCAGGAGCGTCCTGGGGAGGTATCAGTGCACGCCTGGCCAGCTCTCACACCCATCCCCTGCATCCACAGCTGGCCCCTGCCAGGGAGGGACTGCAGGGTGGATCTCTGCACTGGAGCTGGATAAGCACGTGTCCTTTCCAAAGGCCACATCCTGTAACCCCAAATCAGCTGCCAGGATTGCAGCAGGGAGGTGAGGGTCAGCACCCAGCAGGAGCAAGGGTGGCTGCCAGGATGGGATGCATCCCTTCTTTCCATTCCTATTTGTCCATGCAGGTAGCACAGCCCAGCTCTCCTGAAGCATCCAGGCTGCCCTGTCTCCCCCCTGCCTTTAATTATTTATTGAAGTGGTCTGATACCAGGCGACTGTAATTAAAAGAAGAAAAATACGCACAATAAAATGATTTCTAAAATGGCAACACACTGGATGCAGTGAAGCAAGCAATGTATTAAATATTTATAGCCACTGGTCTGCTGGGGGGGAAAATTAAAATTATTTAGCCTGAGAAAAACATTTTAATTATTTAATTTGAGGGGAAACCTCCCCCACAGCCCTCCTTAGTAGTAAGCCCCAGACAAATGACAGCATAATGTAAGGTTTGATTAAAATCTGAATGGTATGAGGGCCTGGAGATTGGAACAAGGAGATAGGGAGCCACGTGGTTATCACACGAGGCAGAGGTCTTCTTGCTGTGCTGTGGCAGGTCTGGCTGTGTGATGCTGCATCTTGCATGGGAATTCTTCCTCTCCAGGTGTGGGCCATGCTTGGCAGCAGTTAGCCAGGGTTTTGCTCTGTATGTGGGGGCCTGGGAGCTGGGCAGGAGTGCAGGGACAGGGTGCACCATCATGGGGCAGGACATGGATGTGAACTCTGCCCGTGGGCTGCTCTGAAATGCCTTGGTGGGCCAGGAGCTCTGCTGTGTCTGTCCCAGCAGTGCAGCTGCACCAGGCAGGTTCTGCTGGGCTCACCCCACATCAGGCACGTGGCACAGGGCTGCCTGAATCCCCAGGGCTCGTGGCATTTTCACAGTGTGTGTGTGCAGCTTTTCCTGGGAGTCTCTGTGCCCCTCTGCAGGAATGGTGCTGGGGCTGGTGTCCCTTTGGCACCTCCACTCGAGGCTGGAGCAAAGGATCTCCCGGCTGCATATCAAAGACTGAGAAGAGCAAAGCGTGGGGTCTGGCAGAGGCTGACTGTTTGCTGAGAGAGGAGGGGCTGCAATCTTTTCCCTTGTGCCTCCAGACTGACAGTGTCTCATTATTAGCCCCCTAGAAACAGGCACTTTGACTGAAAGAGCCATCCCAGCCTTCACTGTAACAATCAAAGCGGCTCAAGAATAAACATGGCTTGGCAAGAATAAACACAAATTGCAGTGCTTGCTGTGAACAGCGATATCCAAGGGAGCAAACATCAAATGAAGGATTATCCCTGTTTGCAAGGAAGCTCTTTGAGAAAGAGATTGAATAAGGACCATCTGCAGCCCAGAGCAAAGGGACTACCAGGAGAACCTGCTTGTGCCATTAGGAGCTCTCCCCTTTGAAGCCCACATGGTCTCCTTTAGGCACTGTCTGGTTTGACTTCATATGCTCTGTCAGCTGCTGGAGCCCTGTGCAGCTGCCTCCAGCTTGCAGACAGTGTGGGCAAGCCCAGAAAGCACAAGGAGGGGAGTTCAGAGGGTCAGAGAGGACAAGGAGAGCTTCCCTGCTGTGGGCAGGTACTGGACCTGACGGAGACAGCCTGTGGGAAAATGCAAAGCACCTGTAGGAGCTGGAGGAGGATCACATCAGCCAAATCCTGTGGGAAACTCTGCTCTCTGCCCCAACACTAATGCTGCCAGTCTTAGAGCAGGAGCCCTAAAGGCAGCTCTTAACCAGTGACTTTCCCCTCACTGCCCATGGGAAGTGAGCATGAGCAAGCCCTGCTCCCCAAACCCTTGCTGAGAGGCAGCCCAAATGGCATAAATCAAATTTGGAGGCACAGAGGTTCCATAAACAAGCTTATTTTCTGAAGCCGGGTCCCATTATGTTATCTGTCACTTTATTGGGGTTTCTGAGCCGTTTATTTTTATGTATATACATCAGAGCTGGTGAGCTGGCGTTGGCCTCAGAGTATAAAGCTGACAAGACACAGTAGCAGCGTGT
The DNA here is from genome assembly GCA_024362935.1 of Setophaga petechia. Classification (NCBI taxonomy): domain Eukaryota; kingdom Metazoa; phylum Chordata; class Aves; order Passeriformes; family Parulidae; genus Setophaga; species Setophaga petechia. Next base: position 16,746,328 of record JANCRA010000016.1, read on the forward strand.
GAGACCTGTCAGCAGAGCAGCCGCCTGTGAAATGAACACGGGAGCCGATGCAGATGATTTTATTTATGGGGAATCTTGGGTAGTGCGTGCTGGAGTGGTGCTGCTGTCCCTGGCCCTCTGAGAGACACCAGTACCAGACCCATTGCTGGCAGGGATAATGGCTCCAGGCAGCTGGAAATTAGATTTTCTTCTTAAGGAATGTCCAAAGCTGCTGAAATACTTTGGTAGCCCAGAATCTGTATAAACGGATGGATTTTCTTGTGATGGAAGGTTTTACAATACTTTGCTTTCTGGTGTTGTTCATCTTGGTAATTGTTCTCTTAATGTTTTGTTTGTTTCTTTGTATTTAAGATAAACTCCAATTCAAGGTAAGGATTTGTTCTGAAATAGAAAACCTGGAGTTTCTATATCAGAAGAGAAGGGAAGCAGGGTTTTGAAATAATTTGAAACTTTTTTTCCCATTTTTTTGCCCCTGGAGCGACATTTTGCCAAACTCAATAGCCTTTACAAAAGCCTAAATGAATAATTGTTTCTGTCATGTTCCAGGAAAAAAGTATGTAGCTCAGCAATTTTTCCTCTCAGTCAGAGCAAGCATTTTGGGTGTGAGATAGTTTTATGGGTCATTGAAAACCCTACAGAATTATCTGGATTGTTATCAGGGCGATGGTACAAAACACAGACCCTGCTCTCAGAGGCTGTTGTGACCTTGCTCTGAGTCCTCTGCTTTAGCACAGAGAGGATGTTGCTGTCATGTTCTGGTCCTTCCACAGGCAAGAAGGGCTCAGTGCACTTGGAAAAGCAGCCAGAGGTTGTCAGCGCTGTGTTGCATGAGGAAGTTGGTGCTCCCTGCCTACTCTTGCCAAATGTTCAGCCTGGGTGAATCATTTGGGTTTGCACTGTGCCACGTGCCAGCCCTGCTGCCCAGAGAGAGCAGGGACCTGTGGGGATGCTCCTCCCTGAGCATGTCATAGGTGCATAAAACCTGGATACATTCTGTGTGGCAGGAATAATGCTTCAAATCTTCATCTAGACTCCAGTCTGTCATCATGGTTCACAAGCAGTAGCAATGCTACTGGAGCAGTTCCTGGAGCTGTTCAGGGAAATACCTCTGGACTGGCTGTGTGTCCCATGGCTGCCCTTGGAGAAGGCATGGGTTAGATGGTGGCATGTTTCTTCCTAAAAGCTGCAACCCCTGACCCTTCAGAAGGAAAACTGAAACTTCAGTAGGAAGATTCTGGCACTGCTATCTTGCCTGCTGAAAATCAAGTGGTATTATTTTAATCCTAAACTCTCTGGTTTGTGTGAGGAGCACGTTTCCTTCCCTGGTTTCACTCACAGCCTGTTCCACCAGCATATCTCCTGCTGGCCAGATGCAGGAAAGGCCTCTTCACCCTTCTCATGAGTGAGACAGGCAGCTCTGCCTGATTGATCTGCTGCCTCCCAGCCCGGATCATTCCTCTGCAGGTCTGTCTCTCACCTGCCTGGGCACTGCTAAATCTTCCCTGGAAGGAAGAACTATTTGTCAAGTGAAATAGGAAGGTTTGAGTCTCATGTTCCCCAAGGCCACTTAGCAGGGTTCTGGCTGCTCTCAGGACACTCTCTTTGCTGTGCTGGAGTGGCATGAGCAGGAATGAGGGCCACGAGGCTTTTCTGCCTGCTGTCAGCACTGCTCCTGTGAGCCCTCCTGGCAGGCACTGTGTGCGTCTTGTCTTGCCCAGCCTGGAAGGTGCAGCGTGCCTCAGCTTTGCCTGCTGTGGAGCAATGCCTGTGGTCTGCACGTCATCCTTTGTGCTTCTCTGCACCAGCCCACTTATTGACTAGGAGTGTAATTGTGCTGCATCATGTCTAATTGGTTTGCTCTGTCTCTCTCCATTTGCTTTCCCCGCTGCCCCCCGCTCCCTCCGTCAGCGCTGCGAGCGTGAGCAGGGCACGAGGCCACGCTCCTGATTGCTGCAGGAAAACAAGGCACCCAACTTCCTCCTTTCTTCTCCTAAATTCAAATGACAAGAAACAGAGGCAAACAATTTTGCCAACCCTTGGCAGAGGGCCAGCGCTGATAAAGAGCCGTAATTAATCTCCCCAGCTTTATTAGAATATCATTACAATTAACTCGGCAATCTTCTGTTGATCAAAGCCATTGTTCCCTGCAGAGCAGAAGAAGCCAGCATGAGCCTGGATTGTGCTGTGCTTAAAAGCACCTAGAGCTGGATCATTCCTGCCAGGCCAGCAGCAGCTCCATCCCTCTGGCTGGCAGCACAAGGGCCAGCAGAGCTGTGGGCACAGACCTCTGTCCTCAGCCGGCCTCTTGAGCCTCTTGCAGCTTTGATTTAATTTTTTTAGCTTCTCTCCTTTGTTGAGCTATTATAGCCCAGATCCTTTGCAGGCACCTGTGAGTCCCTGATTCCCTGTGTAGATGTTTTTGGGTCCAGCCTTCTAAGCTCCAGGTTGATTCCTTTGTGTGTGTTCACAGAGCTCATAGCACGCTTGCTTCTTAGGCTCAGCTGGAGCTGCAGTGACTGCTGCAGTAACAGAGGCAAAGAAACCAGGGGAAACATTTGTAGAAGCCACATCTGAAGGAAAGGAGAGCTGTCAGAATGAAGCTTATAAGCTCTACAGTTAAATAGCCAGAGATGTGTGCTGTAGAAAAGCAGGGAAAATGAGCACCGTTAAACTTTCCTCCCTTTCCAACTGTTCTTTTAATATCGGGTAGTTATCTGTAATTTAAGCCTGTGATTAGTTTTATCAAAAAGATAGGTCTGAGGCAGAGATCTTAAAAATGATTAGGTGTGTGTTTGAAAGACAAGAACAGCTCCACTTGCACTGCAGGATAAAGATGTCTGTCTGTTTGCTGCCTTGAGCATCCATCTGTGAGGGCCTTGTGCCAGAAGAAACCTCCGGTTCCACACAGATCCCAACCCATCTCAGACTTTCAGGGCACTTCTCATCCTCCTTAAAAGATGCCAGAGCAGAATCCTTCTGGCACTAGGCAAGATTGTCTCAGGTGATTTTATGTCTCTTCCTCATCACACTTCAGCTTTTGAAGAATGCTCTCAGCCTTGGTGCTGTTGCTGGGGTCCTGACAACACAACCTTGCTGAATGCTCAGTCCCCTGCACCTGGAGCCACCAGCAGTGTGGAGACACTGCCAGGTTGGCTTCCAGAGCATCCTGTCAGAGGGGCTTACTCCAGAGGGGGCTGGAGGGCCTGCAGCCCATTCTCCATCCACTCCTGCACCTTTCTGCCTGCTGGCAGCCCTGTGCCAGGCTGGAACAATGCCCAGGGACTCCTCTGGTGCAGAACCAAGGGGTTTACTCCAGAGCAAACAGCCTGGCCCTGCCTCTGTTCTCAGCCTGATGGAAGATGGCTTAGGTGGAGGTTTTATCCTGGAACTGACTCTGCCACAGAGGATTTACAGGCTGTGAGCAGACTCAGTGGGTGTGAAAACATGCCATCCAGGTACACAGAGAGAGAAGCAGGGGAATTTAAAAAGCTCTGGGTCTCTTCCCCTGTGGTTTGTGGAGCAGGTTGCAGTGGGCCAGTGAGCTGTTGTGGAGCAGGCAATGCTGAGCTGCCTTGCCAGCCAGCCTGGGAAGGGTTCTTAGGTGAAGGTGTTTGATTCTCTCTCGCTTTTTGTGCTGAATTCTCATCCATTTGAATAGTCAACACTTGTGAGCCCTGGGAAAAAGAAACCAGAAAGAAAAGGCAGGTCCAGGGCTGGGTCTAATTGACCTTGGCATTGTCCCTTTAAGCAGCCACCCAGGAGAAGGGAGCAGCTGCTCCAGTCCATTTGAAGGTGCAGATATAGCACATCCAGCCTTGCCTGTACTGCCTGGCTTCACTCTGCAAATCCTTAACCCTTCAGGGCTGGAGAAAAGGGAGCTGTATTTGCAGTGTAATTTTATATGCACAGTGCTGGGTGTGCTGAGTAAATGCACCTCACTGGTGGCAGCAAGCGGGATGTGGGGGTGGCACCCACTGCCACAATTCCTGCTGCAGGCAGGGGCATGAGCACATTACAGAATGCAATCACATGAGGGTTGGTTTGATGCAGGCTGCCAAATTAAAACCCTCTTTCCTCTTCCCTGCCCCTTCTGTGGCTGGGGATCTGAGGCACTGGAAAACCCTAAGAAGAACAACCCAAACCCAAGAGGCCATAAGACCTCTGATGGAAGGGGTTGTGGCTCTGTGTGATGTACCAGAGTATCCATGAGGTGCTTTGGTGGTTGGTCCCTGAGGAGAGAACTTGTCCTTTTGGCCACCAGCACTCCTCAGCACAGGTAGGGGCAGGAGGGGCTGCTCAGCCTGCACTGAGCAGGTTCAAAGGGAGCAGAAACTGGAGAGGCTCTTCCAAAGGGCTTAAAGCCAGGCTTGTCTCCCCATGCCCTGCTGCACCTTCCCCTGCTCCTCCACAAATGGCTGAGGATATTATCAGGCTCCCTCAGGTCTCTGGGTAAGAGGCAGGGGCTGAGTGTCAGGTTGTTATTAAATGCCATTAGTAAGTGCCAAAACTGTGTGTAGCTCCTCAGGCACAGCCAGTGACTGGAGGAGGGATGGTTCACAGTGCCAGGAGCTGGGGGAATGCTGAAGGTCAGGGACACCTCAGTCTGGGCTGCCTTCAACTCTCATTACCTGGTAGAGGCAGGAGGGAGGGTGTGTGTCACCAGGGACTTGCTTGTGCTCACATGGGGAGTCCCCAGCATGGCCTGTGTGTGAGGAAGGAGCTGTGCAGCCCCCAAATCCTCCTCTTGTATCACCCTGGTCTGCAGGGGCTCCAGTATGGGGCAGGGCAGGCTCCTGCCCATCACAGTGCAGCTGCCCAGGGGAAAGACTGTTTGAGCCTCTCTTCTACCCAGCACAGGCAACTGAAAGAGAAATTTTGCAAATGTTTTTCCTGCTATTTTCCATGCTTGGCTCTAGCTTTCCCCCAGAGAGAGCTGGAGATGGTGCACTGTTGAAGAGGCAGCACCAGCATCTCCAGGAAAGCCGCCTGCTTGCTTTGGTGCCTGGCTAGCTGTGGAGATCTGGGGAGGAGCCAAAAAACCCAGAAAGCACCTGGCTCTAGGGTGAGAGGGAGGCAGAGGCAGCTCTGGTGAGCGTGCCTGGGGCAGGAGTGAGGGACGGTGAGTCGGGAATGGTGTGCGTGCAGCAATCGCGGCTCAGCACAGAGCACAGAGCTGCCCGCTCGGTTTATTTCAGGCCGGCTGCCCTAGTTCTGTGCCTTCCGTGGAGTCCCTAATTATTCCTCAATCTTTGCAGCGAGCTAATTAGTTTCTCAGCACTCAAGGCTGGGGAACACTGATAGGCTTGGGAAGCACAAGCTGAAGTGATGATGAGGAGAAGAGAGCTGGTGGGAAATGGCTGACTGGCAGATGGGAATGGCTGTGAGAGCAGGGCAGGGTTTGGAGAGCTGCGGGAGGATGGTCTGGGAGGATGATGAGGAGGGAAGAGCCATAATCCCTTCAGACAGGTCTGCAGTGTGACCATAGGGAAACAGCAATGAAGTGGCAGGGGGGTGATTGAGGGGGCTGGAGGTGGGCAGGGAGTGAGAGGGATGGCCTGGGGCTGGGATCTGCATGGAGGGGAGCACAGGGGGTAATTGAGGGGGCTGGAGGTGGGCAGGGAGTGAGAGGGATGGACTGGGGCTGGGATCTGCATGGAGGGGAGCCCAGGGGGTAATTGAGGGGGGCTGGAGGTGGGCAGGGAGTGACAGGGATGGCCTGGGGCAGGCCAGGGCTCAGGGCTGGGATCCTGCACAGGGGGAGCACAGCACTGGGCAGGGCAGCAGCTGCCCCCTTACATGGGTACTCCCTTGGGCAGCTGCCTTTCCCAGAGTGCTGCCTGCAGGACCAGCAGCCTTTCCTGACTGTCCCATCACTTTGCTAGCTTGGTGGTGACACTGAAGAGCTTTGCTGGGACAGGCCAGCCTGGTCTCCAAGCTGGATGCTCGCTGTTCTGCCTGGTCAGAGCTGCTTCTTTCAGAGAGAGCCACCAGAGATAAGGCAGCCTGCACTGATACCAGGTCCCCAGTGTTCCCATGCAGGTGTTCCCCTCTGGCTGCTGTGTGTCCATGGATGCCTCGTTGCTCTGACACAGAGCTGTGCTCCAGAGCCCACACTCCCTTACCTGCACTCTGAGCCCCAGGAGCACAAAGGTCTCATTCCAGCTCTCACTGTCATTGGGAAGTTCCCAGTGGCCACTGAGTGCAGTGTGTGACAACTCTGAAGTGCCCAGGTGGCCACAGATTTATTAGGGTATTATTCCACTAGTGCTGCAAATGGTGTCATCTGTCTTCTAAACTTTGCACTTTATTTCAGGGAGAGAATTTAGTATATCCAGGCAATATGCTGTAGCTATAGCATATGATAAAGCCCTGCTGGGAAGTGTAGTTTAATTGATTTTGTTATTAAAGTGCCACTGGAATAAATTTGCTCATTTGAATGAAATGTCTTATTACCTGGATCGTAACAGGCACATGATGAAATCTCCAGAGGGGCTGGAGCTACCCCTGCCTGGTGGCAGAAGCTGACATGGAGCAGCTGGCAGGGACCTGGCACCCTGCTCACTGCAGGCTGGTCACCCCAAGACCCTCAGCACCCCCCAAATCTGCAGGGAAACTCTGCCTGGAAACCTCAGGATGGGAACAAACCACAGTGGCAGGGCAAACTGTGTTTTAGTCACAGTTTGTGTTGTTCCTCTAATCCTTTTCTCAGGTAAGGACATTGTTTTAAAGGGACCTGAGGAAAAAATCTCTTTCACAGGACAGTATTTCTTCAGTACCACCAATAATGGGGGTGGATTGAGAAATGAACTGTTCCCCATTACACTGGGACTAACAGCACAGCCCATGCTTTCCAGTTAAAATTTGATTGCCTTGAATCCTGAGGATTATGGAAAATAAGAAAAAGGCCTAGTAAAATTTATGTATTTTAATCATAAACTGATAGAATCACAGTAAATCTATCATAAGCATGCAGATACAGATCCAGGAAAAAGAGGGGAAAGCAATAGGCCTTTTCTTAGAGGAGTTATGTGTACCTTGGCACACCAGGGGCAGGGGAAACAGGGCTGCTCCCCCAAACATCTCCTCTGGGGCTGCACCTCAAATCCCTCCTCCTCTGCTGTGTCCTGCAAAAGCCTGGAAACAGGGATTGCACTGCAATGTCCCTGCCTTGCTTCATGGCAAACTGGCTGGGCAGGGCTGCAGTGCCCGTGTGGAGGTGGAAGAAGAGGGACAAGGCAGGAGATGGAGAAAAAAAGAGAAAAGGGAATCAAAGCCCAAAGATCTTTTTTCCCTCCACCTCTCTGTGTGCTGCTCGCTGTGGTGGAAGCAGGATGAGACCCTGCCAGGGGAGGAGGGAGGCAGAAATGTGGGGGAGAAACCTGTGAGCAGAGGGGACTGCAGGAAGCACAGCCCTGGTGCAGACAGGAGAGCTCTTGACAGAGAGAAATGGCAGGAGAGCGAGGGAGCAGCACAGAAGGCAGAAAGTATTTAAAGGAAAAAAAAAAAGGAGCGATAAGGAGGAAAAAGGGAGAGAGTAAAATATTGGCTCTGAAGCTGAGATAAGAGAGAGAGGGCAGTTAGTGAGAGAAGGAGTAAAATTAAGTGTGATAAGGCCTGATAGAAGTAGGGGAAGGCAGCAAGCCCAGGCACAGAGCCAGGGGGCTGTGGGCAGGGCTGGGGGGCTGTGGGCAGAGCAGAGGGGCTGTGGGCAGGGCTGGGGGCTGTGGGCAGAGTTGAGGGGCTGTGGGCAGAGCTGGGGGGCTGTGGGCAGAGCAGAGGGGCTGTGGGCAGGGCTTGGGAGCTGTGGGCAGAGTTGAGGGGCTGTGGGCAGAGCAGAGGGACTGTGGGCAGGGCTGGGGGGCTGTGGGCAGGGCTTGGGAGCTGTGGGCAGAGTTGGGGGGCTGTGGGCAGAGTTGGGGGGCTGTGGGCAGAGCTGGGGGGCTGTGGGCAGAGCAGAGGGGCTGTGGGCAGGGCTTGGGAACTGTGGGCAGAGCTGGGGGGCTGTGGGCAGAGCACAGGGGCTGGCAGGCAGGGCTGGGGGGCTGTGGGCAGGGCTGGGAGGCTGTGGGCAGAGCTGGGGGGCTGGCAGGCAGGGCTGGGGGGCTGTGGGCAGAGCAGAGGGGCTGTGGGCAGAGCACAGGGGCTGGCAGGCAGAGCACAGGGGCTGCAGGCACAGGAAGGTGAAGGGCCAGCCTGACCCCTCTGCTCTGGTCACCCTTGCCCCTGGAAATGCCTCTGGTGATCCATGGAGAGGAGCTGAGCGGGCACAGGGGTTGCAGGGGAGGGTCAGGGAGTGGGTGGGTGCCCATAACCCTGCTCCTGCCTCGGAGGCAGAGGGGAGAGCTGCCACCTGCAGCCATGGGTGGGTGATGTTCCCAGGCTGGAAGGGCTGGGTAGCCACTCCTCCTCCTCCCTGCTGTGTCCCCTCACACCCTGCCTGTCACCAAGATCCCCATGGCACTCCCAGTCTAGGAAGCAGAGGAGGTAAGGCACATTTGCCCTCCATGCTCTAAGCACAACTCCCTGGGGGTTTTTTGCTACCTCTATTAAACTGCTTTATAAAGTGCTTTGTATTTATTGTGATTCAGAAGAAGCAAGTGGAAACTGCTGTCTGCTCTGACACATGGGCCACGGTTCCCTGAAGAGCAGTGCTGGAATCCAGCCTCTGCTTTCCCACCCCTGATTAAACTGCAATAGGAACAGACTGTAAATTTCAGCAAAGGACAGAAAGAGAGTCTATTCTTTGGGTTTGGTTTTTTGCCTCGTTTTTACCAGCTATGAAAATGGCTGAGCTTAGTTGCTGGCCACTCTGAGATGCTTTTCTTCTGCTCCATCCATCTGCTTCAATCACATGGTGACTGGAAAAAAAAATTATCTAGTTCACAAAGCATCGAAGATTAAAAAATCAGTGTGGGTAACAAAGTGTGTGGCAGTGCCACAGAGCATCAGGCATACTCACTAATGAGGGATTTGAGCTGCAGTTTGGGATTTAAGGCAGCAGTGTGGCCTCCCCAGGAGGGTACAGCAGAGGTGGTGGGGCTGGGGACAGGTGTGGGGCTCTGTGACAGGGCTGGGCTGGGAAAATTCCCGAGATGTTCTATGGAAAAGAAATCATTTGCTCTCTTCTTTTCTTTTTTTTTAAACCTTTTTTGACAGTGAAAGACTTTATCTCCCCTTTGATTGCTGGGGCTCTGTAATGTGTTGCAAATTCCTCATTGGACTTGGTTATTAGTATTTTTTAAAATCTATGTGTGTTGAATTATAACTCTTTTCATTACAGCATTAAAAGTGATCACTGCAGCCAATTAAGCAGCTCTTTTGGATGGCCAGTGCCTGTAGCTGTCCAGGGTCATGGAGACCCCCCTCCACCTCTCTGCTGAGCCACTGGTTGAGTTTGTGTCAGTCCTGACCACCAGGCTCACACTGAGCTTTCTGTGCCTAAAGTTCTTTTCTGCTTGGCTCCACTTGGCTTGGCATCATCCTCCAAGGGCTGAAGCCCTTGTGCATCCCTGCCTGTCCCAGGGGAGTGCTGCTCTGAGCCCCTGGGGCAGGATCTGCAGTCTCTGGAGCCTGCCTTCAGCTTCAGCCCTAGGTTTGTGTGTTGCTGTTGGCAGTTTTGTGTTTAGCTCACTGGAAATATTGGGAGGGGAAGCTCATAAAGAGCGTTTTGCTTTGGCTCTTTTAAAAAGCAAAACAAAGCCAAAGGCTTTTAAAAAATGTATTGGTTTCAAAGTTACAAAGGAAGGATGTGTTAGAGATGAGGAAAGAACAAATCAAAGCTTCTGAAACTTGCTGTGGAGAAAGAAACACAAAATGTTTTGTTTGAAGATGAACAGAAAGCTGGTATCAGCATAAACTCCCCCTCCCCGCAGCACAGATGCTTCAGGTTGGTTCCTCAAGGATGGCACCGTGCTGAAAGAAAAGCAAATCCATTCTTTCCCCTCTTGGGGCTCCAGGTTCCTGGCACTTACATTTTACCATCTCGTAGTGACCTTGATCCCTGGAGACTCCTTAGTGCCTTACAAATCAAGAATGAAAATCTGGGCTCTGCCTAAGAGGTGCCACTGAGGCTGGGTGGGCCAGGGGGGTCAGTGTGGTGGCACCCTCTTGGTGGCAGCTGGGAAGGTTGGGAAGCCCCTCCTGATTCAGTAAGAATGATAAAACCTTCAGTGCCCATATTGACACCATTTGCAGGGATGTTTTGTGTTCTGATCTTGTGAAGATGAAAGTCCTTAAGGTCTCTTTCAACCCAACCCAACCCATGCCGTGGTTCTGTGAGGCAACACAGCCCTTCCAGACCTGATGCAAGTCCCAGAGAGAGCAGAGGCAGGATGTTGGTGTGACCAAAGCCCATGGTGATGGGCTCCCTGCTGCCTGGCAGGGGCAGTGTGTCACAGCCTGTGCCTGTGTCTATAGAGCTGTGGAATTCCATTTTCAGACAAGGTCTCCTGTGAGCCTGGAAGCTGAATTTCCTTGGATATGCTTGAGGGTCCTTGAGGCTGACTGCCAGTGGTCAGGTCCTGAACTACAGGCAGGTGGGAGCAGTGCTGGAGCTGCTCCAGGCACCCATGTGGGTGCTGCCAATGGATGTGTCACATCCCTGCCCATGGGCACAGCTGTGCAGAGCACAGGAGCCAGCTTGTCCCCTATAGGAGAGGAGACACCCTGGTACTGCTGCCAAGGCTGGCAGAAGATCCTCTCCCCATGGAAGAACCAGGAGGATCCCCAGCCCTGCCCAGGCAAAGCCTGGACCCCCTGGCTCCTCGCCTGGAGGCCACGGGCAGGGCCAGCCCTGCAATGGGGCTCTGCATCCTCCTCCCACACAGAGGGAAGGAAAGCACAGCCCTGCTCCATGCTGCTTATGGACACCAGTGCCACAGCCCTGCTCCACAGGCTTGGGGATGGCCAGGGGAACTGACTATAAAAACCAGGAAAAATAGTCAGACCTGCCTCGGTGCCACAGCGAGCACTGCACTGCGGGAGGTGCCTTTGATGTCTGCAGGAGACTCGCCCTGGCCTGGGGCTGCTCTTGGCAAGGCATCTGGGGAGCGCCTCTGAGGCAAGAAAGCAAGCACTTGCCAGGTACAGAACTGGACAGATCAAGAAGTCAAAATTTTTCATTCCAACTATCTATAGGAAATAGGGTTTTTTTATTATTTCAAGTTTTCATAAAAATCCATAATTATTGAAATCAAAGTTACAGAAGAAAGTTCGTAACTTTTTTATTGATTTTATTTCTTTTTTCTTTCTTTTTCCCACCCCCCCGTTGTTTTTCCCCTCTCAGAGTTATATCTGACACCAGAGTCCATCAGACAAAGTCCTTACAAACACAGGAGTCCTGAAGACATCGGCTGAATGTTTTCCTGGTATAAAGAAGAGGAGGAGGAGGTGGTGACAGTGCGGGCGCAGTGGGTTTGGACAGGGGCAGAGGGCACGGTGGAAGGAGAGAGGTCGGTATGTTTGTAGCAATGTTTGTTAATTATTTTTTATTTGTTCATTTGTTCTTTTTTTTTAAAAAAACAAAACAAAACAACACCATTATTATTTGCAAATTGTTGCCTGGTTAAATCATTTTCATATTAAACTTGCGCGGCGCGTCCGCAGAGCTGATGCCCGCGTCGGACTTCCGTGGCACGTACTCGATTTCAATGTTGTGCTTGGTGTTGCCTTTCCCACGGCTCCAGAGGAAGAGGAGCACCAGACAGAAGAGCACAACGCCCAGGAAGGAGATGAAGCCCATGGTGGTGGCAATGATGAGAGTCTTGATGTCAAAGGGGAAAGGCACGGTGGCGCGCGTGCTGTTGGCATCGCTCTCGTTGGGCTGGTTGGAGATGAACGCGAAGGTCTTGTTGGGCTGGTGGGGCCAGTCTGGGGAGTAGCTGCGCACGTGCAGGTGGGCCAGCATGGTGTCGTTGCCACCCGCGTTGCTGGCGATGCATAGGTAGGTGCCATTGTCCTGGATCTGGGCGTAGCGCACCTCCAGCGTGCCGTCAGGGAAGACAGTGAGCCGCCCGTTGGTTTTGGTAGAGATGAGGTGCTTCCGGGGGGACAGCCACATGATGGTGGGCGGCGGGTCCCCATCTGCCCGGCAGACAAAATGCACCGTGTGGCCTTCGTCCACGAAGATCTGCTGAGGTTTGCGGTCCCGTATTCGTGCTCGGCGGCAGGTGAAGTAGTTGGGCAGGAGGACGTCAGGGAAGTCCTTGAACTCCTTGCCCTGGACGAACTCGGGGGTGGAGCAGGTGGGCTGCTGCTTGTTGAAGTTCAACCTCCATCGCCGCCGGAAAACCCAGAGCAGCCGGCAGTCGCAGGCTAAGGGGTTGTTGTCGAGGATGAGCGTCTCCAGGTTGCCCACCGAGTGGAAAGCTGACTCCTCCAGGGTGGTCAGCAGGTTCCCTGACACGTTCAGGATGCGCAGGTAATTGAGGCCGCGGAATGCGAAGGGCTCGACCGTGGTGAGCTGCCCTCCCACCAGCTGGATCTCCTGGAGCCTGAGCAGGTCATGGAGCATTGAGCCCTCGATGGTGACGATGGGGTTGTAGGACAGGTTCAGGAACCGGAGGTAAACCAAGTGCCTCACCGACACGTACGGGATGGACGTCAGGTTGCAGTGGGTGATGGACAAGGAGGTCAGGTTCAACCCATAGAGGCAGTTGGATGTCATGGTATCCAGGTAGGGCCAGTGTGAGATCTCGAGGACCTTGAGCCGGTACAGCCTCTTGAATGAGTAATCCCGGATGGTGTTGATGTTCAGGTGGCGCAGCCGCAGCACGATCAAGCCGTGAAGGTGAGACAGGGCCTCCGTGGGGATGGAGGTCAGGTTGCATTTCTCCAGGGTCAGCTGCTCCAGGCTGTTGAGGCCACTGAAGGCCCGGTGGGAGATGTAGACGAGGTCGTTGTCACCAACCTCCAAAGACTTCAGGTTGTACAAGTCCTGGAACATGTAATCTAGGAGGATCACAATTTTATTCTCACTAATGTCTAGCTTGGTAAGGTTGCTGAGTCCAGTAAACACCCCCAAAGGGATCAGCTTGAGTCTGTTACTCCTGAGCCCCAGCGTCCTGAGGTTGAAGAGGTTGTTGAAAGCCCCAGGTTCAATGGCACTGATAATGTTCTCGTTTAGCTCCAGCTCCTCCAGGTGAGGGTAGTTGGCAAATTCATCCTGGTTGAGCGTCTTGATGCGGTTCTTGCCCAAGTCCAGCAGCCTGGTCTCGGTGGGGATCCCCTCTGGCACGACCATGAACCGCTTGCGATGGCACAGGACGGCGCGCTCCTGGGCGGAGCACTCGCAGCGCGGCGGGCAGCCCGTGGCGGAGCCGGACAGGATGGATCCCAGCATCAGCAGGAGAATCGGCTGCCAGCAGGCCAGGATTGGGCTGCGCATACTCGCCTCCCCAGCTACCATCCTATCTCTCACCTGCAGGTAACAGCGGGAGAAAGAGCAAGGGGCACGTGAGCAAACAACGGGCACAGCCAAGGCAAAAGCTCTGGTGTCCTGGCAGGGGTGATGGGAAGGCAAAAGGCACCACCCATGCACAGCAGAGGGTCTCATTTTCCTGCTGAAATGCAGCGCTTTGGCTTCAAGACCCTTTCTCCTCCCCACTCCCTGACTTTCCACTTGATGGTTGAACGTGCACAGACTCTTGAGTGGAAGGCCTTGAGGAATCTGTGTCATACAGCTTCCTCTGCTTCTTAAAAAAATAATTTAATACGAAACACATCTATCTACATCCTATTTTAAGCTCTTGAAATTATTCCGTTCCCTGTAGATGGAGCCTGAATATAAAGGCTGCTTTGCAAACAGAGGAGCTGAGCAGAGGATGGAGCATCTGGGGGAGTCCCACTTGGGGCGAGCAACACTGACAGCTCAGTGGGAGCCAGCTCCCTCCTCCTGTGCTCCCCATGCCCCAGCTGCTCTCAGTGTGTCCCCAGGGCCAGTTCCTTGCCTCCCACCGTGGCAGCCTGCAAGGGCAGACCCAAACCATTTTCCCCCCCACCCAGAAACAGCAACTGGGCAGACACTGCCTACAAGAGCAAGCTGTAGCCTCAAGTCAGGTCCAGGGGGGCTCTGGATAATGAGGGAGCAGCCTGGTGTCAGCTGGGAAAGACCCAGCCTCCTGCTGATGTCCCTGGGGAGGGCTGGGAGACCTCTCATGGTCTGGCTTGTGCCCCAGCCCAGCACCATCCTGGCCCGGCAGAAGCAGATGCTCCTTGTCACGCTGCCTTTGTTGCATTTATTTCCTTGTTCAGGCTGTTATGAGGAATCAAATCATATCAATATTGCATATTAGATCTCCAGTTACTCCAGCCCTTGTTTATATCTATTGTTATGTTACTCTCTGCAGTACTCCCACTAATGCTATTTATGGCTATCACCAAACACACCCAATCCATTACTTCCATTGGCTCTGTTTGTATCCATCACTGTATATCCTGTCCATTACTTTCGCTGCTCTAGCACTATTTATGGGGCTGGTACATGTTCTGCACATTCCTGACATTGCATCTGCTCATATTCATCATTTCATACAGATATATGACCCAAGGATCACTTTTGTTCCCAAAAAATTATTCAAAATTTCTTTGTAAGATACAAGGATGGGAGATGATGGACTGGCCATAAAAATGTCCACCACCACCATCATGGAAACCACCAGCCTCAGCACAGCCAGTGATGGGCTATGAGGGTCTGGAGCGTCCCCAGAGGAACCCTCTGTGGTTTCCTCCCATTTCGCTGTCCCCTTCCACCCCCCTTTCCCTGCTCCCTCTGCAGTGGGGCTGCTCAATGGGGATCACGCTGAACACATCACCCCGCAGTGAAGGGCTGCAGGGATGGGAGCTGCTCCTGCTGAGCTCCCCTGGCCCTGATGCTGAGCTCCCTCCTGCTGGCCCTGGGCCAGCATGTCCCAGTCCAGTGGAAACATTTCCAGTGGGAGTGCCTGGGCCCCAGCCAGGCTGCAAACAGCCATTTGCTGGGTATGTACAATCCATCATCTCCTGTGTCATCACCTCCCTGGTGCTGGGCAGCAGTACAGATACAAGGGGGTTGCTGCTGCCACTGCCACGCTGCTGGGGTGGGGCTGGGACTGGGGCCGGTGCCCTGCTGGAGCCAGGCTGGCCCCCAGGCTGGCCCCCAGGCTGGCATGGCCCAGGCTGCACATGGATTTGCTCCCCAGGCTCCTGCTGCAGCCCTGGCTGGGTCTGGGCTGCCAGTGGGTGCCCATGGCCGGGAGCCTCTTGGGCACTGCCCTCCCACCACGGGCTCGTTCCTGAGCGCTGGCTCGCCTGCAGCCTTTTTTCTCAGAAACCAATTCCTGCTCCTCAAAGCCGTGCTGAGAAAGCCATCAAAGACAGCAAAACACGGCATGCAAAACAAAATACAGTCTGAGGGGCTTAATTATAGCAGGACTGAAAACACTCAGCTCATTAGGAGTGCCAGGCACCAGCCTTGTTTGTGTGCCGGGCCAAAAGCTGCGCTCTGCCTGCATGTGCTGCTCTGTTCTGGTCCCTGCTGGCCATGGGGAGGGGGCAGAGCTGAATCCTGCAGCCCAACTCCCCCCAGGCTCAATCTTGCCTCTCCAGCAGCAGGAAGGGGATTGCACCTCCAAAGCACCTTGTGCTGTGCTGTCATTCCCAGCGCAGCCTCGACAGAGCCAGAGCTGTGCAGTATTAGTGAGTAAAAAATCAGCAAAGAGGCCAGAGATGAATGAAGCAGAATGTGTGTGGTGTTACCGACGAGCACAGCCCAGAATTAAAGTCTAGACACACCTCACATGTTATTAGTTCTCAGCTAAATTTAAATCCCTGATAAATACAATCCCTGACAAAAACATCCGTAATCTTAATAGCCAGAGTCACAGAAGAGCTTTGGGAGAAAGACAATAAATAAGCTGGAAAATTCTGAGCTAAGATGAGCTTTAAATCACTTCTGGCTCCCATTTACCTCTGCCTGATTCGGAGAGAAATAGTTGTGCCTCAAGGTGATGTGGATATTAAGAGATGCCCTTCTAAAAACGACTCAAACTGTGATTTTTGTGTGAGCTGTGGGCCAACAATGCATGCATGACTCTACAGCCCCTGCACAACTGCTACCTGCAGGAAGGGCTTTCCACAAAGCCCTCCCTGACTTACTCTGAGGAAGACCCTGAAACATGCCCAAGCTGCCCTGCAGGGTGCCAGCCATGGCCCAGCAGGAGCTGCCAGGCAGGAGCAGAGGATGGGGCCATGGCTGTGATGCACAGCCCAGCCCTTGGCATGAGCGTGGTTCTCCCTCCTCAACCACAAAAAAAGAATGGACAAAAAAAGCAGCAGCTGCCAGGCTGGCTGCCTTTAGGTGACAGCAAACCCAGTGCAAGCCAAGGCAAAACTCATGCTCAGAGCCATGGCAGCCACTGACCCCTGTGCTCAGCACCTGCTGCCCAGGGCTGAGGGCTCTCAGTACAGTCCCTCCCGCGGGAAGGTCCCAGCCTCGGCCCGAGAGGCGCAGATGGAGGCACCAGAGCTCTGCCTTGGTGCTAAACACAGCAGGGCCTGCCCAGTGTCTCTGCCTGGCCTCACTGCTGGGAGGGAAGATGCCATTCTGGGCCTGTGCCTGGAAATGCAGCCTGGGGCCAGACTGAAGCGCTGACGTACGTGGGGTTTGCTCTGGTGTGACAGGCACAGGCTGCCCTGGGGTGGGAGGAACAGCCCCAGAAAGCCAAACTTGGGTGATGACCCAAAAGGGAGCCCAGGCTCTGCCCCGAGTGTGCTCCTGAGGATGCCCCAAGGGGTGGGGCAGCCGCCTGGCCGTGCCCACCACTGTCACCGCTGTCCCTGGGCTGTCCCCTGCTCCCCACCCCGCCGAGCAGGGAGTGATCTGCTGTGCTGACAGGGAGCGAGAGGAGGCAAAAATCCCCGAGTCAGCTCCAAGCCCACCTGGCAGCCATAAATTACAGGGCTGGAGATGTTCACCCTTGAACCAGATGCTTCTGGGAGCATCGAGCCACAACAGGCAATTTAGGACAAAGTGAGCCATACCCCAGCAGGGACGGGGCCCACGGTGCTCTGGGGGCACAGTGTCCCCACCCTGTCCCTGCAGGGGCCAACCTGCTGCTCCTAGCTGTGCTGGAGTGAGCTGGACAGGGCTGGGCATCCTCACTGGGCTGCAGTGGGGGGTGAGTTCAGCCATGGGCTCACCCCATCTCTGCCATGACGGCTTCATACAAAGCCAACGAGACCCAGCTCCCCACGCCCATGCTCCTGTCTCTTCTAAGCTGCTCCAGCTAAATCAAATTTTATTGAACTTCACTATGTTTTAGAGACAAAGACTTCAGGTTTACAAATAAATATTTAACAACCTTTCCTGCTGGTAGAGGAGTTTCTTACCCAGACCCGGGCTCTGCACTGTTTCTGTAGCTATCTGCAAAGCAGCAAAACAAAGGGAGCAGCTTTAATTTGCTAAACACGTTTGTGCCCATTTCCTCCTCTTATCATTTCCCCTGTGTCCAGTGTGCATTTGTGGGCCCTTTTGCTTTGTCTCTCCCTCCTCTCCACCCTATCTGCTCCCTCCTCCTCTTTTCCCACCCAGTCCCAGCGTGCAGGCATTGGCAGTAACCTCCCTGCTCCCCCCTGCTCAAGGATGGGCAGCAGTGGGTGGGAGCATCAGGCAGAGGAGGTGGTTTCCCTTCTGGAATCACCATGCTTCACATGGGGAAGAAGAAATCAAAGAGGGAAAGCATAAAGTGATTCCTGAGTGCTGTCAGGGCTGGCTGGTGGGCACAGGCAGGGCGGCACAGCACTGGCCTGGGCAATGGAGACCTGCCACCACGCTCCTCTGGACCTTCATTAATGGATGGGCTGCTAACAAAGGGTTAGAGGGCTGCACTGTGTCCTGGCCCAGCCCCAAAATCATCCAGGAGCAGCACAGGAGGGTGAAAGAATGGGGGAGAAACAGGCAGGAGATGAGAAGGACCCCTCAGGGTGGTGGGGACACACGAGCAAGTTGAGCAAATTAAGCAAATGAGGCAAGGCAGGTCAGCCAGAGCAGAGCCCACCCCCAGCCCAGCAGCACCAGCTGCCGGGGTCACCGCTCCCCTTCCCACAGGCAGGCACAGCTCCCCAGCTGGAGCCCTTGCTCAGCCTCCTCGAGTATCTGCTTTCAGCAGCCCCGAGGTGGGAGCCTGGAATAGGTGTGAGGCAACCTGATCTGCCCTGGCAGCTGCTCTGGAGCTGTAAAAGAGCACGAAGAAGAATTGAAGATGCAAATCCCCTTCCGGCACTGACAGCGCCCGGCTGGCACCAGATTTTGGTCATGGCTGCCCCATGGGAGCACCCTGCAAAGGCATTTCCTCATGGAAACAGGCTCTGCCACCCAAAATGGGGTGTCCCCAGCACTGCAGTCAGTCAGGAAAGCACCAAGCCACAGAGCAAGAAGAGCATAAAAAACGGAGATGCCCAGGGGAGGAGAAGAGCTCTAACATGGAATGCTGGTGAGGGGAGGCTTTGGCCCAGCTGCCTACAGGTTTAAACCTGGGCTGTGGATCTACCTGACGTCATGCAGGGACAGCTACATACAGACAGCCAGCAGTGGCCCAGAGCCAACCTGGAGAGTGGCTTTCATTTTCAGGCAGGTTACTGGAGCAGGACAACGGGAAGGAGATCCTGGTTGTCTCTGCAGGATGCTGAAGCTCAGAGCAGTTTTTGCTGAGGCTGTTTCTTGCTGTGATCACATCTGTGCAAGAGCTCCTCAACCTCCTCCTACCTGTGCTCCTTCGTTCTGAGCATCTTTTCTCTCTCTCCTGCACATGCCTCAGCACCCCATCAGCAGAGCAAACATCCTGACAAGGGATCAATAAGTAATTGCAAAGGCAGCTGTGGATGTCAGGGGCTGTAAAGCCCTGAGCCAGCACAAGATAAACAAGGGGGGTGAGGGTGCTGTGCAGAGTGGGGCTGGGGCTCAGGACCAGCCATGCTCCCCTGCTCATGGGCAGAGGTAGCCAGGACATGGACTGGTCACTGCTGCCACAGCCATTCCTGAACTGGTGGCTCTGTGCTTCCCAGGTCAGGTGAGCCTGGAGAAGGCTCATTTTTTATTACTTATGTGAGCCAAGGAGCAGGGGAGTTGTGTTTGCCAAGGGAATAGCTCCCAAGGGCTGGCTGGAGACTTCTAGGGCTGGGTCAGGAAGAGATGGCTAGTGGGCACTGGGAAGGACATGCACCATTTTGAATGGAGATTTTCCTTCTTTTTCCTTTATTTTGGCAAATTTCCTTGGGATTGCTACCTCTGTGGATATGGGCTGGGTCACCAGGGTGTTTTTTAAGTGCTCACTGAAGGCAGGCAGTTCACCTTGCACTCTGATCAGTGGGCACTGTGTACAGGAGGCTCCAGTGCAGCATGAGGGTCTCCCTAGATGGTTCTTTTTCCCTGCTGGAAAGCTGAGAAAGCTGGGAAAGGGGGATGGAAAAACCCCAGGCTCTTCTGAGGGCAATGGAAACACTTGCCCTGAAGAGGTGAAAGAAAGTCCAAGGATGTTCCTGCTGGGAGAGCGCCAGGGTCACAATGACATTGCAAAGGCATCCCCTGCCACATGCCCATGGCCCAAACGCCTTCTGTGCTCCCTTGAGCTGCCCTGAGCTGCCCTGCACGGGGTGGCAGGGCTGGGCTGGAGGATGGGCACAGCCCTCCCTCCCAGCACACGGCCCCTGAGCTGCTGAATCAGCCCGAGCCCAGCTGCACAGAGCCTGAGCTGGACCCGTGTGCAGGGCAGGACAGCACCTGACACGGCAGAAAAGCAGCTGAGCAAAGTCACCCCACTGCCAGAGCGCCTCTGGGCCCCGCCAGGAGCAGATGGCACCGCTGTGGGGGCTTGCCCTGAGGGCTGGGCTGGGCACAGGGGCCCCTGCTCCCCCAGACCAGGCTCCAGCCTGGCCACGGGCAGCGCCCCAGCAGCGAGGGGGACACAGCCCTGCCAGGCTGAGCCACGGCTCCTGGCCACCCACAAACCACACCTGGGGGCAGGAAAGACGAGCTGCTCCCTCCTATTGCTCCCTGCCTGGGAACACCCAATCCCCTCCAGCTACCAAAATGCATCCCATGGCTCTGCAGCTCCCTAGAGCTCTGCTCAGTGCCCACAGGAGGGCTGGGGCACCAGCAGCTCCAGCAGCACTAACCCAGGGCTAGCAGGCACAGCTGGGGGAGCCCCACCAGTGCCTCCTGCCCTCATTTACCCAGGACAGCAAATGCCAAACCAGCCCAATACTCTGGTCCCAAGGGCCATAGAGAACAGCACTGAGGCTTTGGGATGTGACTCCCTCGAAATGTCACCACTCCAAACCACTGTGTCCCTACTGCATCCCTGCCACTGCTCAAAGGTTGAAACCCCAAATCAAAGTCCCAAAGGCTGGGGAACAGCAGGTCCAGGGACCAGTCATATTCCTTACATTTAATTTAAGCTAAGACTGTACTTACAGCACCACTTTGGTTCCCAGGGCACATCCCTTGAATCCCCCTACAACCAGCACAGGATACCAAAAAAAGTACAAGGGCTGCTCCTTTCCTCTGGAAACCTTTGGGATAGTGGCAAGAGAACTTCAAAGGACATAGGACACAAAGCAGTCAGCTTTGCTGACCTCAGGGAAACCTGCTGATTTACCCCCCTTTAGGACCAGCCCTGGTATTTTTATACTGCTGCCTAAAATAAGTGGCCTGGGAAGCCTTTGGGAGAAGCCAAGTACAGCCCAGCCCGGCTGAGCTGGCTCTGGGATCACCCACCAGTGAGACAAGGGGCAAGGGACAGTGTGTGCCCTGCTGCCAGGGCTCCCATGAGCACCAGAGCTGTCCTTGCTGCACAGCCCCAGGGACACGGGGCAGAGCAGGGGGCAGGAGCACGGCTGTGCGAGAGATGGAAGCCCCAGTTCACTCCATCCACCTCATTTCCCGACTCCTTCCCGCAAGCCACATCTCTCTCTCTCTCCCCCCCTCCCATTTATTATTAAGTTTTGTTCACATAATCACAAATTTGGTGCCGCAGGAAATTCCAGAGAGAGAAATGGAGAAAAAAGGGAGGCAAAGAAAGCATGAGCAATAGCAAGTGCAGAGGGAAGATTCCTCTTCCTAGCCTGGTTTTCTCTGGGCTGGTTTTACATGTATAATTCCTTTTTCTTTCCCCCTCTCTCACTTGTTTGATTTTTGCATTATTTATGGCTTGTCTTCAGGGCCTGTATTTGCTGTTATTGTTTCATTCAACAATAAAATGGATTAGATAAAAACAAACTGTGCTGAGCTGCGGCTGAGCCTGCCCGTCCTGCCTCCAGCTGAACCCACACAGCCAGGCAGGGAGAGCAAGGGGCCACCAGCCCCTCCCAGCCCAAATCCTGCAGGAAGGGAGGTGCTGTGGGATGTGGCCTGGACAGGGTTTGGTCTGACAGAAATCCTTGGCAGGTATGGGGCTGTGCCAGGCAGAGTTGTTCTAATGCCCGTGACAAGGGGGGGCAGTGTCAGCACAGTGGCAGCCTCAGCCATGCATTCCTCAGCACACACTGAGCCCGTGGGCATAGAAAAAAAGAGAGACCCACCATGGGGATGGAGCAGCTCCCCAGTGCCCTCCAAAGAAGGCAGCTGTGGGGTGGGTTTGCTGTGCTGTGCCTGAGCTGCAGCAATGCTTTCTGCCCT
This sequence comes from Setophaga petechia, assembly GCA_024362935.1. NCBI lineage: Eukaryota > Metazoa > Chordata > Aves > Passeriformes > Parulidae > Setophaga > Setophaga petechia. Next base: position 16,767,977 of record JANCRA010000016.1, read on the forward strand.
TTCTCCTCTCCCAGCACTGTGGATAATGACACGGAGCCTGCGCTCTGGGCTGAACGTGAGAACAAAAGTAATCACGGGGAAATCCAGTGCACGGGAATGCAGTGGGAAATGCAAGGCCAGGGTTTCCATTTCGCTGCCGTTTCCCATTGAGGAGGATAAACAGGCTGAGCACAAATCAGTTTAATGGCAGCACCTAATGGCAGCGCAATTCTGCGCTTCCCGGAGCGAGCCGTAGCTCAGGCCCAAAGTGGCAGGGAGATGGCAGCCCTGTGGGACAGCTCAGGCCCAGAGTGGCAGGGAGATGGCAGCTCTGTGGGACAGCTCAGGCCCAGAGTGGCAGGGAGATGCCAGCTCTGTGGGACGGGCACCCCATGGCACAGCCCCAGACAAGCACTGGGCGCCCCCAGGACTGGCTGCCCTGGGCAGCAGCACTGAGATCGCCCAGTCCACCATGGCACAAGGGGACTGCTGTCCCTCTGCAGCCCTGGATTGTTGTCTGCACAATTCCCAGCAGAAAAGAGGTGTCCCTGTGGGTGTCCCTCACATCCCTAAGGTCCCCAGACCCACGGGGGCCTGTGGAGTGCCGTGCCTTGCTCTGTGCTAGAGCACACAAAGTACTGGCCAGCAGAACAGGGCACCAGGCCAGTGCCTACTGTGATGCCTCCCCAGCTCCTCAGGCTCACATTTTGGGTAGACCAGATGGATCTGGCTCTCTGTGACTATTCCCAGTCCAAAGGAGGGGTGGAGAAAGGCTGGGTTCAGGTACAGGAGGGAGAGGTTTGGCTGCTGGAGGGTGAGAAGTACCTCTGGAATGCTCAGGCTTTGCTCACCACCCCCAGGTTGCCTCTGAGGTCTAAATCGGTTGTTTCCCATTTCACACTCGACATCTCAAATCCAAACAAAGAGCTGAAAGAATAGATCACGTCAAAATATTTCTGCTTCTCCCTCCTACGAGAATTCCCCATCAGAGACCAATCCAATTAAGGTGCAGGTTATGAAATTAACCATAATTACCAGAGCGATATTTAATGTTTTGCATTCTGATGAAGAAACAGAATAGAAATGACAAAAAAATGAGTAATTGTGGGTCCTACTGCTATAACTAATAGCAATGTGGGGGGGAGGGGAAGGGCTGCCAGGGAAGGGAGGGCTCTGTGGGGTGGCAGGGGCTGGGCTGCATCAGGAGCCTTACATCCCCAAGGGCAGGGCTGGGTGCTCAGGGGCACATTGCCCAGGGAGCCATGGCCAGCCTGACCCCCAGAGCAGAGGTCAGCCCAGTCTGATGGCAACCACAGGCATTTTGCTATTTGAGCATCCCTTGGACAATGCTGGAGCACAGGAATCATGTCCTGGAAGGCACAGCCCAGTCCTGCACCTCTGTCCCTGCTCCCTGTGGGGACCCTCCAGCTCGCCCAAGGACTGTCCCCACCTCAGGACAATGACCACAGCCCAGACACAAAGGACACGAGTGCTTCAGTGGGGAAAGCCTTTGGCCTCTGCCAGGACACTCCTGTGGAGCCCAGGAGAGCAAAGCTCATTGTACACACATCCCTTGCAGGATGCCAAGGCACTGATCAGCACTGACATGTGAATAAAATGATGGAAAAAACCATGAAGGATGGTTAAACAGAACCATGTCTGTGCTTCACCACGAGAATGAGCAAAACAAAGCCAAGCTCCCCAGCCCCTGTGACAGGACAGTGACCTGCTGCCCTGCCTGATCCTTACTCAGGCAGGAGATGCTGTCTGGATAGGGCATGGGAGGGGCAAGGGATGGTGGTCCAGGTGTTGGTGAGGCCAGAGGGAGGCCTGAGCCACTGGTGGGGCTCATGGCAGGGCTCCCCCAACATGGCCATGCTGCACTAATACACTCCATGCATCCCCTGCAGGCCCAGAGAGGTCCCATTGGCCGTTCCTGATTGCTGCTCCTGAAGGTGGGAAACACCCAGGATTCACCCCAGCACGATGCTTGGGGTCTCTGCTCAAAGCAGGGTGCTCCCCCCACTGTGAAGCCACACTGGTGTGACCTCCTGTCCCCAGGGATGGAGAGAGCCACACACTCCCTGCCTGGGCTGAAGGGGAGATGATGCTGATGTCACCCTCAGTGACATTTATCAGCATTTATTCAATTGCCCGGGTCAAGCTGACAATTAACGCTGCTCAGACACAGACACCTCTGGGCCACCCAGCCTCCTCCTGGTGACAAGGGCCAGAGGCCACACCACGCTGCTGACAGTGCCTGGGGGCTGGGGAAGCACTGGGAAGGGGGGACTCTGGCTGGTGTTTGTCCCTTCCCAAGTAAGCCCCTGCCCAGACACCCCCGTCCCCTCTGTACCACACATGCCCTGGCACTGCCCAACAGCAGCAGGCTCGAACAGCCACCAGCACTGCCTGGGGGTAAGGCATGTCCCCAGGCATGGCCACACGGTGCAGAGGCACAGAGAACTCTCTCCCCACAGCTGTTCCCTGCCAAAAGTTCCAATTTTTACTCTCTCTCTGGAAAGAAAGTGGAAAAAATTGACTAAGAAGAAAATTGAGGTCATGGCCTTCCGTTTCTTTCTCCCTTTGTTTTTCTTGGGTTGTTTGATTTGAGTGAAACATTTGGAGCCCTCTTCTCTCTCATCCCAGCTACCTGAAAAGCTCTTCTGGCTCTTTTCCCACCAAAAGCCATTTCTGCTTGAACCCTGCTCGAGGCTCAGCAGAGAACAAAGGGAGAGCTGCTGACTCAGTGCACTGGGTGTGTTGGAGAGACCAAACACCCACCCTGGCCATGCTGGGAACATCTGGGTGTTTTTTCTACCCAGATGTTCACAGAGATGTGGCCATTGCCAACTCTGCCTCCAAGGACAGGGTCCCACCAAACAGCAGCACCCAGTGGTCATCCAATGTACCTCATTGAGCCCCAACAGGTTGTGCTGTGTTTTGTAATTCAACAACTGTAATTATGCTATAATTGTGGTGTTATTATAAAGTGATTTATCAACCCCTGAATTAAAGCCTCAAGTTAGAGGATTTTATACTTGTCACTTACATGGAGCAGCACTAACTTCAGCAGTGCTACTGTGGCTATGTGAAGCAGGACACTAAAGGAAACAGAAGTCCTTCAGTGATGCTGTTAACCTTCCAGGAAACAGTGGTAATTAGAGGTATCACACAGTAATTACATTACAGGTGTAGAGTAACTGCAGCACAGTACAGTGTTACAGTGGTACAGCCATTTGTTGAGTAATTAATCCGTCCACAAGAAGGCCTGCAAAACCTGATGCTTCCCCAGGAGCTGTAAAAGCAGCTCCACTGTCTCCTCCAGTCACCTCCTGCTCATCCCATGGGACCCAGCGAGAGCTGGGGCTGCCCGAGCCCTGGAGCAGGCACCTGTTATGGGGAAGACTCTCTGTGGGAAGACATGGAGGCTTTAGCCCAGGGGCACATCTCCCTCTTGGCCTTGCCCATCATGAGAGGCCCCCTCTCCTCCACAGCGTCCAGGAGCCGTGCCAATGGGATCCAGGAGGGAGCCAGGAGCAGCAGGTGAGCAGGCACAGCCAACCCAGCCCCTTCTCCTGATGTGCCCCAGCCCACCCTGCTGCGAGAGGGGCCGGGCCTGCCCCTGGCGCCTGGGACACGCACGGCTGCTCCGGCCACCTGACCTGCAAGAGGTGCAGGACAGGAACACAGAGTGCTCTTGGAGCCTGGGGAATGGACAGGGAAGAAGCAGGGGGAAGGAAGGTTTGGACAGTGATGCTGGCTGGGATAGCTGTGGTTGGGGTGCGTAAGGGCTGGGATGGGTGCTGTGGGGTGGGGACAGGCTGGGATAGCAGCTGTAAGGTGCAAATGGGCTGGGGCAGCTGTCATGGGGTGGGCTGCTGTGAGATAGGGATGGGCTGGGATAGGGGCTGGGATAGTGCCTTGGGGTGGGGATGGGCTGGGATAGGGGCTGGGATAGTGCCTTAGGGTGGGGATGGGCTGGGATAGTGCCTTAGGGTGGGGATGGGCTGGGATAGGGGCTGGGATAGTGCCTTAGGGTGGGGATGGGCTGGGATAGTGCCTTAGGGTGGGGATGGGCTGGGATAGGGGCTGGGATAGTGCCTTAGGGTGGGGATGGGCTGGGATAGGGGCTGGGATAGTGCCTTAGGGTGGGGATGGGCTGGGATAGTGCCTTAGGGTGGGGATGGGCTGGGATAGGGGCTGGGATAGTGCCTTAGGGTGGGGATGGGCTGGGATATTGCCTTAGGGTGGGGATGGGCTGGGATAGTGCCTTAGGGTGGGGATGGGCTGGGATAGGGGCTTAGGGTGGGGATGGGCTGGGCAGTCCTGCAGGTCCGTGCAGCCCGGTGCTGGAGGAGGTGGCTCGAGGCACAGCCACACTGCTGCTCCAGGGCCGTCTCCAGCAAGCGTGAAGGTCAGGTCAGGGCTGCTGCAAGGTGCAGAGCAGTGAGGAGAGGGTTAAGGCTGGCAGGAGGGCTGGGATGGGGCTGTGGAAGGGGTATCATTGCAGAGCCACAGCCGGGCTCTGGAGGTGGTGCAGAGGAACGGGAGATGGAGGGAGATCCACGGAGTGGGGCTCTTCCCGGAATGCCTGAACTTCCCCCCGCGAGTCGGGACCCCGGAGAGCAGTGGGGCTGTCACACCGATCCCCTGCTGCCGGCCAGCGGCCACAGTCGCTTGCTGGAGAAGGCGTTTGCTGGGAAGGAGCACGAACGGCGATGGCTGGGGCGGCAGCTGGGGCAGGGACAGGCAGGGAGAGGCAGCAGAGCCTCGGCGACGCCAGCCAGCCCGAGTAGCCCCGATCCCACCCCTGCCCACGCTCGCCCGCTGGCCCGCCCTCCCTCCCTCCCCGTGCAAATCCCCTCCGCGGCACCAACGCTCCCATTCCTTCTCGGAGGTGGCACCTCCAGCACCTGGATCGAGCTGTGCCTCTATACCCATCACTCGGGCTATTTATACATCCAAGGCGCAAGGTGAAAAATCCAATAACCCGCACACAGTAACGGAGAGCAACAAGCACCGGCACCACCCGGGAGGGCTCCCAGAGCCCTTCTGCCAAGCAGGCTCCTGGGCATCCCCGCAATCCCCACTGCCCTGTGGAGCTCCATTAACATTAACCGCTTCTTTTTCTGCCAGACACAAACCGAGGGCAGAGCCCGCACCCGCAGCCTGACCCTGGCCCAGCATCTCCAGTTCTCGGGGCTGGCTCCTGGCTCCGGGGTGTGGAGCTGAGCCCAGGCAGGGGGACCCTTCAGAGGCCCCCGAGCCCTCCCGGAGCCTAAGGAATCAACCCCTCGGCATGAGCTCCCCACGGCCCCGACTCACCTATCTCCAGGCTGGGGGGCTGCAGACAGAGAGGTGAACCCCTGCCCTGAAAAATACCCCTTCCCCATGACTCCTGCCTCCAATCTCAGGGCTGGAGAGCTCTCCCTGCCCGTCTTTAACCCTTAATGCCTCTGCTTTGGGGATGGGCAGAGGAACAATTCCTCCTCTCGAGTTAACCCTTGCTGGACAGGAGATGGGCACAGCCCGCTTGAAGCTGATCCCTGCTCCCCTGCCAGTCCCGGAGGGTAGCGCTGTCCAGACAATCCTTTCCCTACCTGAACAAGGCATCTGCTCCAGGCCGGCCAATTCACCCGGGAACTACCGGGAGAGGAGGAGGACATTCCCCATCAGGATGCAGCCCCAGCCGCTGGGACCCCGGCCCCGAACCCCGACCCCGCCTGGTTCGTAGCTCCCGCAGGGGCTGCGCCGAGGCTGCGGGAACGGTGCGGGGAGAGACGGGCAGAGGGGAGCGCCCGGGCAGAGCGGGGTGAGGAGGCGGCAGCATCCGCACCGGCGGGGCTGGAGGGCGGCAGCTCCCGGAGCACACGGCTGCCCCGCACCCCGGGGCACGCACCAAGTTCCAGCCCCGCGCCCTCCGCAGCCTCGGCGCGGCGGAGCCGTCCCGGGGCCGCGGAGCCCCCACCCCGCCGGTCCCGCCAGCCCCGTGCCCCGCTCCGGTCCCCGGTCCCGCTTACCCGCATCTCATCCTCGCCGGCGATCTCCTTCGGTCAGAAATGGCATCTCCCCCGGCCCCCCCGCCAAACCTCCACCTGCAGTAGCGCAGCTCCCCCTCTCCGCAGCGACAGCACACGGAGCGGCGGCGGCGGCGGCGCTCCCGGGGCCGGGCCGCCCCCCAGTCCCGCGCCCGGGGGAGGGAGGGCCGGGCCGGGCCAGGCTGAGCACGGAGCCCCGCCGGAGCCGCCCTAGGGCCGCGCTGCCGGCGGCTCCCTGCCCTCCGCGCCCGGGCGGCCGGCGGCGCTTCGGGGCGGCGGCATCGCCCCCGCGGGCGGGCGGGCGGCTGGCTCAGCCCGGGCTCCGCACGCCCGCTCCGCCGGCCGGGTCTGCCGCGGCGGGGCCGGGCCGGGTGCCGCCGGCCCCCGCCTCCCCTCCGGGAGGAGCCGCCGGCGGGTGCGGGGCGGTGCGCGGAGCGGCGAGCGCGGCAGCGGCGGCCGCGGCCGGTCCCTCCTCCCGCCGCCGCCCCCGCTCCGCGCGGGGGGTGCGGGTCCCCGGGGCTGCGGGGCGGGGGGAGAGGGGATGGCTCCCCCGCCAACCGGGGCCGCTCGATGGATGGGGGCCCTCGCAGCCCCCGCCCCGCCGCCGCCGGTGCAGCCTCGCTGCCCGCAGAGGACGGACCAACGGAGCTCTGCCCGTCACCGTCGCGTCGGTGCCCAGCCCTCCCCGCGTCCGCCGGGAGACGGAGCCGGGCTACCCTGAGGATTCGGGAGGGTCCGTCCTACAGCAGCTCCCTCAGCACTGCGCTTTGCTGCTCTTCACACTGTGCCCCCTCCCCGGCACAGCAGAGGGAAAGGGATGCGAGCGCTGAGGGGACGCCTCCGAGGACAGGTCTGGGACCTGGCGATCCCAAAGCCCCCTCGGAGGGTCCGGCGCATGCTGAGCCGATGGCCTTTCATTCAGGACTAATGCACGACTTCCCGAGCACTGCCCACCGCTCCCCCCTTCCATAATGGACACTCTTTATCCAGCAGCGCTGGATTTGCCCAGCGCTGGCTCTCGCAGCCGAGGCTGGTTTCTCCAGCAGTAATGGACACAAACTTTGCCTGTAATGTGCACTTTGCCTTCCTGCTTCCTCTGGGCTGGGCTCTCCTGGGGTGCTTCCTGCCCTGTCCAGCTTCTCCCCAGCTGTCCCTGGCTGCCGGCCAAGGCGGACCCGAGGCAGGGGCACCACGGCGCTCGGCAGTAGCGCGGGCTGGGGCCACATTGGGTCCCATAAGCCTTCCCCTGAACGGCTCTTTGAGCAAGTAAGAGCTTTTGAGCTGGCCCCAGGCCTCTCCTGTGCTCCATGGCAGGCTGGGGGAGGTCATCGCACAGGAGAGGCCATCCCAAGCTCATGTCCCCGCAGCGGGCTACGAGCAAGCCCGGGGAAACTCGAGCCGCTCCCGGCACTCAGGCAGAGGCTGCTGCCTCCCCGGAGCCCCGTTAATGGGTAACGCTGTCCCCGTTATCCTCCCGCCTGGCACCGGCGAGCTTCTGAGCAGAGGAGGAATAAACAAAGGGTGGGCACGGTGAACTCGCCAGCTGAATCACTGCAGCTCCGTGCTCCCGCTGCTGCTCGGCTCCCACAGGCACAGCCCCCGGCTCGGCTGGCACGGTGGGCACCCGTCAGGTGTGTCCCTGCGTGGGCTCGGGCACAGCATCCTCGTGGCACCGAACACCGTGGGGGGACAAGGCGTGTGTTGGTGCACGAGCTCTCCTCCTGCCACCAAGGAAACTCAGCCTGGCCGCTCTCAGCGCTCCTCAGACCTTTACTCGGTGCGGATCGATGCCTCTCATTGTTACGGCTATGGCAGCAATGCCATCGATGTTAATAGCACTTCACAAACACAGACAAAGCCGGCAATCTGAATGCGGCCAGAAAAAAACAAACAGAGGACAAAAGACAGGCTAAGAGCTCTGAATGCCGTTTCTAATGCTTCCGTTCCCCCCGCCCCGTTAAAGCCCCGCTAAAGTGCAGGGCACCGCGTATTCAGAAGCAACACTCGGGAATAATTCCTGGAATTGTTGGTGTGTGAGGGGGGAAATTTCACCTCAGCCCTTCCACAAAGACACGGCAAGTACGCCATGCACGCAGCGCTGGTGGTGTGTGAGAGTGATGCTATGCACTGCCTGGAAGCAGGGGGCCTTCCAAGACCGTCTTTCCCACCTCGGCTCCACGGCCATCCCCGCCCTGGGAGCGAGCCGAGCGGCACAGGACGGGGCACTGCGTGTGCAGGAGCAGGGATGAGCTTTTGGGCTGAGAGGGCATCCGTGCACACCTCTGCTACAGAGCAGTCCTGTGCAAACCCTGCCTTTTGTGTGCCCTCAGCGTGAGATTCCCTTCCCTGGAAGTGTCCAAAGCCAGCTTGGATGGGCCCTGAGCAACCTGGCCTAAGTGGAAGGTGTCCCTGCTCAGGGCAGGAGTTGGGAACGAGAGGATCTCTGAGACCTCTTCCAATGCAAACTATTCTATGGCTCCAGGATTTTGGAGCTGGGTGCAGGACCAGGGGCAGCAGGGGAGGTGAGGGCAACACGGGTGCCCCAGGAATGGCAGCAGGGCAATCCCTGTTTGCTTTGACAGCTGCACTGTGCATTTTGGCCAGCAGTGAGGAGAGGAGAGGGGAAGGATAAGAGTGCAGGGAGAAAAAACCATCACCTAAGAGCTGCTCTCTCAGCTGGAGCCCCAAGGCCCTTGCCCACAGTGCCAGAGTGTCAGAGCAGCCAGTGCAACCAACCTGCCCAAGGAGCAGCACTGCCAATTGGGTTTTTCTCTCTTTAACCCTCAGCCCACCTCATGGACAACACTTCCTCACCCCAGCAGCCTCAAAGACACTTCGGGCAAAGGCAGATCCTGGCAGCAGTGAACCCTGCTGGTCTCTGCTGGGGGGACTGCATGGGCCCCTGCTCGGAAGCCCCAAAGGCTCCGATGTTCTGCATTTATTGACCCGTCATGACTGCTGAGCTTACTGCTAATGTCCCTGAGGTGTTGTAGCACGGGTGACAGCGTGCTGGGGACAGCCACAAGCCCCCAACCAAGCCTCAGTGGAAGTACCATCCCCTCCTGTCCCCACTAACAGCCCGTAGCTATGTGCAGCTGACAGCTTTGCAGCTAACACGCCTTTCCTCCTTTTCCCATCACCTTTACCGGCCTCCCCCATGTTGTAGAGACCAACTCCAGCTGGTTTGGGTCAGCCCCTCAACTGGGTCAACCTCCTTTTTGCAGCCTGGAGTGACCCACAGTGCCCCAGCCCTCCAGGTGCCACTACCTGTGCTGACCTGCGTGCAGCCCCTGGATGCTGCAGAGCAGCTCGGCTCACACGCCCTCGCTGAACATGTTCCTCTGTAAAACCTGCAGGGAATGGCAGGAACATTTGGGTGTCCATCTGCAGGGGCTTGTCCCTCAGACAGATGCTCCAGCTCTTTGCCACTGCCATCCTGGGATGATAACGGGCTGTGGCAGATGGTTCCCTTCTGCTGGCACGAGGCAGGAGTTTATCCCTGCTCTCAGCTCCCTCCTGGAGAGGCAGCACCTGCACACTGCTGAGGGACCTGGGCAGTGGGAACAGAGCTGCCCCTCAGGAGAGACACTCGGGACCTGCTCCCTCCTTTGGATTCAGTGCACGTGTCCAGGAATGCTGCAAGAGGTCTAGAAAGGGCCGAGCTGGCAGGAGGGAGGTGGATTTTAATTACTCCCATTATTATTATCATTCCTTTTCTTTCAGATTTTCACACTTTTGTCGTAACAAGCTGAGCTGAGAAAATACATGCAAATGCCAGGCAGAGATAAGATGTACCACACCTTGAAGTACTGCCAGCGCCGGCTCTGGGAACGGCAGATCGGCTGTCGGCCCCTGCTGCCTCCTCCCCCCGGCAGCAGGCACGGGGAGGGGCTGGCCCTGCTCTGCCCCTGCACATCCGGACAGGACAGGAGAGGACAGGAGAGGAGGGTCCTCACATGGCCCTGGGCTCCACCTGCAACCAGCTCCTTCCGCCTGCCAGCCCTACCAGTCCCTGGAGGAGGCACCATCATCTCCTGGCTGCTCGGGACAGGGAGGAAAGGTCACCCTGATTCTTGTGCGTGCCTTGCACATCACATGGACACGGACCTCCCCTGGCCTCCTCAGCACTGCGGGCAGCAGGACCTGTTCCTGAGGAACCCCTGTTCCTGAGGATGGCTGCTCCTGAGGAACTCCTGTTCCTGAGGAAGCCTTGAGGAACCCCTGTTTCTGAGGAACCCTCATTCCTGAAGAACCCTCATTCCCGAGGAACCCCTGTTCCTGAGGAACCCTCATTCCTGAGGAACCCTTGTTCCCAAAGAACCCCTTTTTCCTGAAGAACCCCTGTTCCTGGAGAACCCCTGTTCCTGAAGAACCCCTGTTTCTGAGGAACCCCTGTTTCCAAAGAACCCCTTTTTCCTGAGGAACCCCTGTTCCTGGAGAACCCCTGTTCCAGAGGAACCCCTGTTCCTGAGGAACCCCTGTTTCTGAGCATGGCTGTTCCACCGGGTCCCTGCGGATGCAGTCAGGGAGAAACGTGCTCCCAGATCACGTTCTCCCTTGGAGGTGGTGACATTTCAGGGTGTGTGGGGGGAGTGGGATGAAGAGGCAAGGCAGGATATTCCTGCTCCCCCGTCCCCACGGCCATCTGGATGTGTGCTGGTGCCTCCTCACAGCAGGCTGAGTCAGTCCAGTGGCTTCTCATTATCAGCTGGAGGGAATCCAAATTCCACATTGTATGGCTGCTCCTCAGTGAAACTGAGGATCCTTATCAAGCATTATCATAATGTTTCTCTCTGTACTGCCTTGTACTGCTCCCTGCTCTGGTCAGCTTATTGATTTGGAGCAGAATGACCCCAAAATTCTTGGACCAGCAGCCATTCACTTGGGACAGCAGTGGCAGGAGCCACAGAATGTCCCCCTGGACATGGGCTGTGAGGCCATGGAGGGGATCCCTCCACTGTCCCCACCACAGCCTCACTTGCTGGAGGCTGCAGGTGCATGGCTGGACCCTTCTCCAGCTCTGTGGCCAGCTGAAAGCGAGCTGAGAGGTAGGAGATGCTGTGCTCATGCCTTGCACATCTCAAAGCATGACATGACCTCCATGAAGCTCTGGAGAACAGGGATAAAGAGCAGAAAAAAGCCTTTCTGTAGCCCCCCTCAGCAAGTGCAACTGAACATGGGGTAAGCTGCTGATACACAGGGGCTGCCCCAGCTCAGCTCATCCACGTCTCTGCCAGGGCACTGTCCCCACCCTGACCCATTGGAATTCTGGGTGTGGAAATTAGGCCTTTCTATGCAATGTTCTGCAATGGAGAGAGGCCACATGTCCTCATGTCAGCCTGAGTCAAGCACTGATAACTTGACTGCTCTGTCAAGCAGCCCAAACACGTGGCATGAAGGGCTGAGGGAAAAGGCTCCATTAAGTTCTTAAGCCCATTGACACATATATAGAAGGTATTAATAATATCAAGCACCTCAGTGCCTATTGTTGCCCACGTTCAGGAGATGAAAGATAATTTCTGGGACAAGGAATTTATGACAGTGACAGCTTTTTAACAGCTTGGTGTAAGAATAGGAGCTGCACAACAGGACAAAGAGCAATGATTAAAGAATTTGGCACAAAGGAGAGAGGGCTTGGAGAGAGCTGTGAGTATGGAGGCCAGGAGAGTCCTGTCAATTGCCCACACTGAAAAGCAAAGGCTGTGCTGGGCACGGAGGATGGGGAGGTGATGTGGGCACCATTCTGCTGGGGCTGACTCACAATACTTGGCAACTAAGAGAAGGGGGTCAGGGTGCCTGAAGGGGATGAAATGTTCATCTTAATGTTCAAAAGAAGTTTGGCCCCTGCCTGGTGCGGCAGGCTGAGATGGGCAGGGCTCAGCTGGGGCTGCATGGGAAGCAGGGGGGAGCTGGGCTGCCCTGCTGGGCACAGGCCTGGGAGCAAACACATCAGAGCTCTGCTCCCTGAAGGCCAAGCTGGAGAAGCAGCAGTAGCAGACCCAGCTCCAGGACACTCTCAGGGTGCAATTATTACTAATATCCTCAGTGTTCCTTTGCACACATTCGTGCTCCCCTAATGTACACTGCACATGTAAACAGCCTTCCAGTGACATTTGCATGCCCAATTACATCTGCATGTAATTGATTTGCACGCACAGTTGGAGGGTGTTTAAAACACTGGAGCCTGTCTGCACTTTCCCACAGGCACCTCCCCGAACCCACACAGACGAAAAGCACCTCATGCTGGGGCCAAACCCATCCCAGCCCCACTATTTGTGTCCCTCCCTGCGGGGTGTGCCCCGTGCCCAGCGGGATGGGCTCACAGCCATGCCCCTTCCTGCATCTCCATCATCTGCAGCGACCCCAAACCCAACCCCAAACCCAGCCGCAGCACTCGCTGTTTGCTCAGCTCCTCTTATGAGTGACTGGCACCATTCCAAAAAGGATTAAAAGCAGGGAGTGAGAAACATAAAAGCTCATGTAATTACGTGCAAAAAAAGCCCCTTAATAATTTATAGAGGGAGAGGGTAAATATCTTCGTGTGTTATTCAAGTGTAGCTCATTGTCCCGTCTGGCTAATACCCAGCGTACACGCATCACAGCCTTTATCCGGGAGGCTGTTTTGCCTTTAATACCTTTCATAAATTATTGAATTTATAAAGAGGAAAGCAGGTGTCATGTCACTCCTATAAACAGCTCGTTAGTTAAAGCTAACGAAGTTGGGGAGCAACAGTTTCCTCCTGGCTTGTCTACCTCCCACCTCGCTGTCTGTGCTGTCACCTGTGATGCCGCACAGACCCTGAGCTGGGGCACGTCTAAATTTGGCTAAAAAAAATAATCTGGCAGCAGATAGATGGCCTGTGGCAGCCTTATCCTCTGGCTTTCAGAGCTCTGCTTGTGCCCCCGTGGAGGTGTGAGGATGCAGCTATGGAGAGGATCCTTTTTTCCATTCCCAGCTTTCCTGCTGCAGCATCACCACTTCCATGTCACCCATGGTCCTTCTGGGTGCAGCAGTGGACCATCAGCTCCTGGGGGTACCTGAGGATGCTCTGAGCACTCCTCCCAGCAGGAGGGCTACACAAGGGTGAACTCTGAGGGCAGGACAGGGCAGGAGGCAGAGATGTCTACGGCAGCAGGGCTGAGCACAGACCTTCTCACTCAAAAACCCACGCCTGTCCCATTTCCAGCAGCCGAGGGCCAGGACGAGCAGCCCAAGAGTGGCTCCTGAGCGCAGGGGATGTGTTTTCAGGCTGGCTGGGGGAAGCACAGCATCTCCCTGGTTTCTGCTGAACGAGGCAGGGTGTTAGAAGGCCGCCTCTAAAAACAGCAGAGGTGTGACTGAGTCAGCAGCACGTGTCTGTGCGAGGGAGTCAGTCCGAGCTCGGGAGAAGCAGCGTGCGAGCGTGGCCACGCAGCCCCCGCCGGGCCGCCGGGCCCCCCCAGGCTGTGCCCCCCATCCCTGCGCTGCGGGACGGAGCCGCTCGGGGAGCAGCTGCTTCGGAGGCTCTGCTTTTGCTTTCACACCCAGGAGAGAGTCACCAAACCCCCACACGCAGCCTCTCCAAATAGAATACATATGCATTAAAGAACAGCCACGGAAAGGGGAGCCATCAGAAGTATTTTAGACAGTTTCGAGCGAGTGCCAAATGGGGATGAATAAGCTGAACGCAAAAGGACCCACGCGGAAAACGCTGCCGGCATCACGACGGGCACAGCACGGGGACGGGGACGCACGGAGCAGCCCAAGCTGTGACTGCCAGCACTGAGGCACATCCCAGCCTCATGATGAATGCTGGCCCCCGAAGAACACCCAGTAGGGCCTTGTGGGCATGAGGAGAGGGAACTCAAACTATTGATAATCAATTAACTCCTTCAATTACAGCAGCCTAATGAGGTAGCACCAAGTCAACTCTAATGAACATCAGTTTAATAGAGGCAGTTCCTCAGGCGCTGGTTTTTGACTCAATCTCTACAAGGTAGGGAACGCTGCAAAAGTATTGAGCAATAATGTCACCAAATGAACACACTCTGCTCTCCGCAGAGCCCACAGCTCCTGGGGGGCTGTGGTAACACGGGGTGTCTGTGACCCCTGGGGAGGTCCTGGCTGTGCCCAGCTGGGCCCCAGCAGGGGGACACCGCAGGCAGCACGGAGCTCGTTTGTCCCGGCACAGAGCACACGGTTCCTGGGGACGCTGCTGGCTGCGTTAGCTGCTGTGAGATGAAGCGAATGTCACCGGGCCCAGCTCTCCCCTCCAGGCTGAGATTTTTTAGGGTTTTTTGGTGACGACAGCGTAAGTGACAAAACAAATGTCACTGCCCGCTGGCCCCAGTGCCTCCCTGGAAACCTGCCGGGTCCTGTGTAGGAGAAGGGGGAGTGGAGGAGAGGTGCAGAGCACCATGCCTAACACGTGCCTGTCACGGGGGCTGTGCCAGCACCCCACTGCACCACGGCCTGCAAGCAGGGCCTGGGGAAGTCCTGCCCAGCAGGACACTGGGGTGGGGATGCCCAGGAACGCTGGGATCCCGGAGGTGCCATCCCACTGTGCTGCACCGACTGTGCTGGGGAGGGATTTACATACTAAGGAGCCTTCAGCGCAGTAAAGACAACCTGACATCTATTTTGGGTCTCAAAGCCAAAGGCTGTATTTCAAATCCACTAATCAGGTGAGAATACAGCAAACCCATGCAGAGCAGAGCAGGGAAGGAGGGGGGAGCCTCTGGCTTTTGGCAGCATTCCCCACTCCACAGCAAGGGCCCCATTGTGATGGTCCCCAGCACCCCATCAGCACCCACCAAACTGGGCTTCCAGGGGAAGGAACCCCTTGTTCTCGTGGGGGCTGAACCCCAAACTCCTGCTGCACTGGGCCTGCACAGAGGGGCCCTTTCAGCACCTAAACCTCCATGGGCAGGGGCTGCCAGGACCCTGCCTTCACCCAAGGCTGTCCAGAGCTGAACTGAGCTGCTGGAGGGGCACAGGTGGTGCAGCCCCAGTCCCCACACATGGAGCAGATGGAGAGCACAGGCTGGGTCCCCAAGCCCAGGTGTGCAGCAGGATCTGCCTGTGCCTCTGGATGCTGTGGCAGATGGAGGTGGATGTGGATTGCCTGTGCTGCCTGCTGGGACCACACAGGGGCTTGGCCACAGCCTCCCTCCCCTGCTGATGGGCTTGGGAGCAGACAATGGCTGGAGGGGCTCAAATGACAGCAGAGGCACAGGTCAGGTAATTCACTCACATGGGTGTGTTTGTGAAAACTTTGGGGTCTGAGCACCATTCCCAGGGCTGCATTGTATGGGTAGATAACCTTTGTCCAGCTTGGGGAGGGTAAAGGGAGAAGAAGACATTCCTGCTCTCTCTGCCATTCCTGGGCAGAGCTGGGCCACACTCGCATGGGAAGAAGGACTCAGGAGACCCAGGATCACTGGAGCTGGCCAGGATGAGCCAGAAGGGAAGTGCAAGGCAGAGGACTGGAGGGAGAAGGAGAGACATGAGTAGATATACAGGGAAGTAACAGCCCTGCATGCCTGGTAGACCCAGACAAAAAACTGAATCTGGGCATCTCCAGTTCCCATGAGCAGCTTATCTGACACCAGTGTAACCAGCAACAGCCCCCAGCTCTTCCCAGTCTGACAGCACTGACTGCAGATGCCAACCTTCCTGTGCCCTCCAGGATCTGCACAGATCCCCCTGGCCCTGTCAGCCTCGGGATGAGCAGGGGGTGCTCATCCCTTCCAGCCCTCCCAGTGCCCATTCCCCCTGCAGTGTGCAGGGGACACAGGGTGCTGGCTGTGGCTGGTCTGCCCCAGACCACTTTGTCACCATTTCTAAGGGCCAGAAAAGCTGCTGAGAGTGTCCTGGGAGTGTGAAACAGTGGGGGAGATGGGTGCAGCTGCTGCACTGAGGATGCTCACAGAGCTGCTTTAATGAAACAGCCACGCAGCTCCAGGCACTGGAGATTATTCTCGTCTCTTTTCTTGTTTGGTCGACTTATTCAAAGACTATTAGTGGATTAACTAAAATTCTTATGATGCTGGAGCAGCATCTTAGCGGGGGTTTAGGGAGCTGGAAGGGGCAGTTTTCATGGGCAGCTCTCCTGTTACCCTGGAGCAAGTCTGCAGCTGGGAGCGCTTGCCAGAGGAGGCTCAGGGTCCTGGCAGCAGTCGCTCTCTTCTCCAAGCTGGCAGTGCTGTAGAGGAATTGTCTGGAGGGCAGCAGTGGCTGGCAAGCCCTGTAGTCCCTCCTGCTCTCTCATGTTTGTCTTGCAGCTTCTGGGCTCCATTTCACAGGGAGGGCTCAGTGACCCAGGGGACTGAACCCAAGGATTTGGGGAGAAGTCTCTCCACACCTTCTGTTGCTACATCCTCCTTCCCACAGGCAACTCCCCCACTGGGGCTGTTGCTCTCACAAGCTCTACTTCTTTGTCCAGAAGGTCCCAGGGCCGTGCCCTGGTATCCCACAGCCCACAGACAAACGACCTCAGAGCATCCCTTGTCTTCCCAGGCTGCCTCAGTGTGTGGCAGAGTCTTCCCCCTTCCCACCCCCTCCTCATCAACTGGCAAAGCCCCAGCGGTTTCCCCCAGAGAGAGCGCGGTGAGACACAGCATGAAACAACTGCACATAATTAGAGGATTGAATGGGGTATGGGAGCAGAGCAGGGAGTTTGCAACATCCATAAATAGCTCGTCTTGCCGAGCTGCTTAACTCCTTGCTTGTTCTTGCCAAAGTGCAGACCCCAAAGGGATGGTGTCTGTGTGTGAATAGGGGTGGAAAGTTCAGAAGCGTATTTTTAAACCATTCAAGCTGTACTCGAGCTGAGTGATACGTTATTGTCTCTGTGTGTCACTTGAAATGTCTTATGAATGCAAGAAATAAAAAAAAAAGCCACCATTTTGCCTCTCTACACTCCCACCCCTCTGCTTCTACCCAAATAATGTCAGGCTAGAGCTGACAGGCAAAAGCAAAGCACCACAGGCTCAGGCTGCTTCAAAGCGGCCTGAAAAGTTCCTTTGGCAGGAGGAGCCCTGGCTGGTGGGGCCGGTGGGCAGAGGAACCAGTGCCAGACACAGGTACCTGCAGGCAGCACTGTGCCAGAGCCTGCCAGGACAATGCTGGGGTCCCCAAAGAGTCCCCAGCCAGGACAGCAGGGCTGTGTGCCTGGCAGCTGGGGGTCAGGTTGGACATCAGGGAAATGTTCTTCAGCCAGAGGGTGGCTGGACACTGGTACAGGCTCCCCAGGGAAGTGGTCACAGCTCCAAGCCTGACAGAGCTCAGGAAGTGTTTGGACAATGCCCTTGGGCATCTGGTGTGACTCTTGGGGATGCTCCTGTGCAGGGCCAGGAGTTGGACTCAGTGATCCTTGTGGGTCCCTCTCAACTCAGCATATTTTGTGATTCTGTCTTGACTATTGTCCCATAAGAACAAGGGACCTACCCCTGCTACCCCACCCAGGGTCAGTGTAGGATGGCATCACCTCAGTTCTGCCCATCCTGAGCTCTGAGGCCCCTCTGGGTGGCTGGCACTTGGTGACAGTGACAATCCTCAGTTCCTAGGGCTGGCAGGCAGCCCCAAGCTGTGGTTGGAGACAGAGATCCCAAAGAGCCTGACAAACAGCTGGAGCCATGGTGAGATACAGCGGGATAGAGGGAAAACAAACCAGAAACTCACTGGGAAGTCATTTTTCTCCTAAATGGGGCAGATATAATTAAGCAGCACGGGCTTTATGAATGATACCAGCTCTGCCTTGAAACACATCATTACCCCTCCCTGTTAGAGCAGTGTTTTTAAATACATATTTCCTCTTGCAGTGCTAGAGGAGAAGGCTCTGGGGCTGGGATGCTGGGATCTTCTGCTAATCACCTCTCATTTCACCGAGTGGCAGGGAAGTGCTAGTTCTGCCTTTCCTGTGCACGCACTTCTGCTCCAAGTCACTGCTGGCCACTGTCCCCTTCCTCTCCTCTGCCACTGTGGATACCAGAGGGAGGGATGGTGCTGAACCTTCATCCTCCAGCCCCAGAGGGTTTGAGCCTCCCTGTGCCAAACCTGCTTGGTATCCCCGTGCCAGAGGTCACCCCAAACCCCTCTACCCAAGCTATGTGAGCCCCTCACCATATTATTTTCCTTGTTTTACAGAACCTGGGGCTCCAGGGGATGAGATATTTCACTGAGTGTTGACCCAAGCTGGTTTCCCCCATCTGGCACCCTCTGCACCCTGCAGGGTCTGGGTGTTCTCCTCAGCTTGGTGCAATTTGGGCCTCTCTGTTCCCAGACGAGTCCCCCAGCCCATGCCATGTCTGCCATGAGTGCTCACTGCAATGGATTAGAGAGACCCAAGCAAGAACGAAGGGCTTTTGTACTAGAAATTGAAAGTTGATGGAGTGTGTCATAGGAAAATGACAACAACCTACTGTACCTCGAAAGACAATTATTTTTCCCTCATTGGAAGTGATTGAATTTTTCCATCAGTGACACCACCAACATCAGTGACACCAATGGCTCTCTTACGGAAAGGCTCTTTCCCAGCTACACACCTGAATTTTCTTCCACCTGCCCACTCCTCCCTCACCTGTTCCCTCCTGTGCTTTGGCAGGACATGCTCAGGTCACAGCCAGTACAGAGACCACCCTCAGCTGGGTGTGCTGTCCCTCCCCATCCCTGCACTCCTGCAGACCCTTCTTCCCTCATCTCTGCTCCTCTGGACTAATTCTGAATATTCTGTGATTCTGTGAATATGCCAGGGCTGGAAATCACACAATTAAATCACGTTGTTTCACTGTGACCAGCCATGGTAGCAGGACCTGCATTGAAGTACCAGGGCTGTGCTTGGTGTCTGATGTAGGTACTCACACTGGAAAAAAGGAAGAGCTGGGAGACATGGGGACCTCTCTAGAGATGGGGAAAAGGGTCAGGCAGCACCTCGATCTGCTGGGGGGTTGGAGCAGCACCCTGGACAGCCTGCTGCCCCTGCAGAGCACTGTGTCCTGCTGGCCTGGGGACACCCTGCAGCCACATCTCACCTCAGGGTGAAAGGTACACCCAAAAGCCTCTTCTCTGAGTGATTTTGGCCCAGAATCTGGAGTAGCACAAGCCCCAAGGGCTTTGGGATAGGTTCCTATGTGTGCCTGGGGCACAGCTGTGCTTTCCACAGGCTCCTTCCCATTCCCAAGGTGCTTCCCCCACAACCCAGCCTGGGTTACTCCCTGCTGGCAGAGGGCCAAGCTGGTTGATTAAGACACATGAGCTAATGAAGGAGCCACAGCGCAGCACTGGGAGCCTGCTACATGCCACTGCACAGGGCTCCTCCCAGCACAGCCCAAACCCTGAAAGCCTGGGAGCACAGGAGGCTGCCAGCACCCCACACAACGTTTGGGGGGACAGCGGTGACACATCCAGGCTGTACAGGGTGCCGATCCCAGCGGGGAGGATCGGGGGGCAGTGGCAGGTCAGGATGGGTGGCGAGGCTGGCACTGGCACTGGCACTGGCACTGGCACTGGCACTGGCACTGGCACTGGCAGGACGTCCCCCTGCCCGCTCCGTGGGCACTGCGGGGCTGAGGAAGGCGCAGCTCCAGCGGCGCTCAGAGCCCCATCTGCTGTGTGGGCTGGGAGCACATATGTTAGATACACACACATCTACGTGTGCCTGATATATATACACACACATACATGGGAGAGACTTTTATAGATACACATTTACATAGACAGTCAACACCAGCAATCACTGCGGGATTTTGGAGGCAGCAGAATCAGCCCTAGATATCACAACATGCCCATCTTTATCCTGTGCCTTTGGTCAGGCTGGAAAATGCCATGTGCCAGAGCCCCAGCTGGGCAGGGTGCTGGGAGAAAGCAGGGCTGCCCATCTCCCACACCTGCACTCTGCCCCAGGAAAGGGGCAAAGATCTTCCCTGGCCATGCACAAATCCTACAGCCCAGCAGGGATCTGGGGGGATACATCTGCCCATGCGCAGCCTGCATCCACGGACAAGCTGGATGAACTGCTGTATGGCTAATGGAGAGAAAAGGCCTCTCAGGGGCAGGATTAATCTCGTTCTAAGGTGCCTGCCTGAGAAAGGTCAGATGAATTTTGCCTGGACGTGCCTTTTTTCTCCCTGCTGACTATAAATGTCATCCAGCCAGTGGGCTCCAAGGCAGGTACCTACAGAGAGGCCACATGCAGACAAGGAACAGGGATTCAAGTCCATAGCTGCTGCCCTGGATCAACCCTGGTGCTGTCAGATCCACAGGGAGGACAGGGAGACAAACCCAGCTCGGGATTTGAGACCCTGAGATTTCTCCCAGACACACAGCTCAGCTGGTAAAAAGTTCATCTTGTTAAGTGAAACTTTTCCATTCATCGTCTGCTGTAGCCCCAAGCAGCATCACCCAGCTGTAAAGTACCTCAGAGTTGACTCAATGTCACATTTAAGTGCTGGAGGCATCAGAATTCAGGATGCTTCAGAAAGGTTATGTAAACCATTACATCAAATCCTGGGAGAGTTATTAAGGTGAGCGGCAGAGCATAGGAGAATGGGTGATTATCTCCCAGCAGTGCTGTGGAACCACACCAGCCACAGCCAACAGAAGGATATAACTCATTCTCCTTACAAGCCCAGTTTTGTTTCCCCCTAATGTGTCTTTAAAAATAATAAAAAAAAAATCTGTCCACCGAAGAATTCTCTACTCTGGAATATAATTATTTGAGAGAGTCTCCAATGAAGCAGCTAAGGCACTGGGGAGATAAGCTATGAAAAAGGGAAAGTTTCTAACTATTGGACAAGTCTTCTGTTCCCCCTCCCCATTTTAGAAATGTCGTATTTCAAATTCAGTGTGGTCTATTAACTCCAAATTTATTTTATTCATCTGAACTTGAGCCTTTGAAGGCTTATGGGAGGCCTGCATGGTTAATTTTGGAGTTATTTGCTACAGATTCTTGAACCTCTCAGAAGTGTGTGGGCTTCCCAGGGAGGTTCTCCAGTGGGGAGAACTTGTCCTTAAGGACATGAATGCATCTGCAGGGGCCTGCAATTTTTCAGAGTTTGGAATAGACCCAGCCAGATTGAAAGACATTTAGAAATCTTCAGGATCAGCAAATGTATTTTGTAAAGCACTGAGCTGACCTGTTTGGGTTAAATAATGGTAAGAATTTTGTGGGGGCAACACAGCTGGGAATTGCAGGCCCAAAGCAGCAGCTGAAGGACTAACATTAAGGCAGGAGTCATCACCCTGAAAACCTGTGGTGCTGTCGGCATAGAGCAGCCAAGAAATGCTAATTATAACAATATCCCTGATGGACATCCTGCAGCATCCTGCCCAGAGTGCTCTCACATGGCAATGCTGCCTCCTCCTCTGAAAAGCCACAGAAACCACAGGGAGACAGCCAGAACTGTCTCGTACAACTCCTAATCCCACAGGATTTATCCCACAGGATTAGCACAGCCCATCTCCATGCCAGCAGCCTGCATCCTCCGGGTGAGCCACTGGGGTGTTGCTGAGTGACACCAGGAGCAGATCCTGTGGGAGATTGATCCATCCTGAGCACACAGCCCCAGTCCAAAAGCTTTCACACTGGAGTCTGGGAATGCAAGGAAGTCCATACTGGAGTGTGCACACAGGAATGGGGACGGGGTGTGCTGGCAGGCACAGCACTCCTGGCAGCATCTCCTGCCCAGGACACAGGGCTCTGCCTTCCCAGCCCCCAGGCACAGGAAAATGAGGCATTGCTGAGTAACTGGGTGAATTCCTGGGCCAAACAGGCAGCAGGAGGGTGCCACACTAAGGTTCAGCCCTAGGGCTGTGCTGCTGTCACCCCCTCTGGTGGGTCATGGCTGCAGCACTGCCACTGGCTTCCCTCCTCAGTGTGCTCAGCCGTGCGTGGCCGTGTCAAACACGGGGGCAGTGACTCACAGTGGCTCTGGCAGCACATGGGCAGTGTCTGGGCTGAGCTGTGTGACAGTCCTGGAGAGCTGTGCCTTTCAGTGCCACCACAGTACTCCCCAAATCCTGAAAATGCTGCTACTGAATAACCCCTGGAGATGAGCTTGGCCCAGCCATGCCCAGAGGGAGCTCTCTGCAGGGTGCTGGGTCCCAGTCACACTGTGACAACGTGCTGTTGTAAGTAGCTCACCCAAACCCTTGAAGAGGGACATTTGTCCCCAGAGGTGGCAGGGGACCTGTGCCCTTGGGACACACGAAGGAGCATCTAGGCTGGCATCAGCCCCAACCTGCTCTATGCACAAAAGGAGCTCTGACTCTTGGGCTATCAACTGGCACCTTTCACTGTGCTATGCTATGATGCTAACATTCATTTAAGAAAAATTACAGATACCCCCAACATGGGCTAATTAGCTAATGACATTATTTTGGCCTGATGTGCCATATAATTAAACAACTAATAAACGGCAAGAGTCCTGTGTTGCTGAGGCTCCTGAGTCAATACCATGCTATTACCACGGTGTAATTGAGTTTACTGAGAACCTCAGCACAGACATCCCAGAGCCCATGCAGGAATGGTATTGAAACAGCCACCAGAGACCCACCTGCTGGATAAAGGAGAAAGACAAATCTTTTAATCTACAATACAGCCTGGAGTCACACACAGAGAAGACAAGTTTGTGCTTCACACTGTGGTAAATGCATTTGCTAGAGGAGGGTACATGCCTCCCAAGAGGGGCTACCTGTGCAAGAGCAGCTCTGGCAGCACAAGAGGTTTCCAGAGCTCCAGGGAGGGTGGGATGAAATGTAGCCTGTCCTCACTTCCAGACTTCTAGAAACCTATTTCCATTTCATTTTTCTCCATCAAAAAGGTGCCTTTTTGGACGGATATCTGATGACAGAACCAAAGGGTGCTCTGGGGCTACTGAAAGGTCTCAGAGGTGGCTCAAAGCTTCCTCCTGCAGCCCCGACCCTTGTAGACCAAGTGCCCCAACCTAATACTCTGCTGGCAGGCTGCAAATGGGCCAGGAGTTGGATTTAGGGCTCTTTGGGTTTTTTTAGCACTAGCAGGGAAGAAGGAGAGGAGTAGGTTGGCAACCAAGCTCTCATTTGAGTCATGAAGCATCCACAGATGTCTCAGTGTAATTTGCTGTCCCTGGGGTGGGGAGGGTGATTTTGAGGTGCTCAGAGGTGATTTTGCTATATGGACACATTGTCAGGCAATGACCACATGACCTTTGTGTGCATACACAACCCCTGAGTCCAAGCTCCTCTCCCACACGCTGCCCTCCCTGCAGCCCTGCTGTCGTGTCCCCAGATGCACTCAGGCTCCAGCTCTCCCTCCTCTCTCCTCACCTCCCTTCCCTGGCAGTACCAGGCAAGAGCTCCTTCCACTCCAGGGAGGGCCTGGAAGCTCTGCTGGGGCACGGCAGCATCTGTCATCCGAAGGCAGAGGCACGGGGCTCTCGGGCTGTGCTGCTGTCAGGTCCCTGCATGGCAGCAGTGGGCAGAGCCGAGTCCTCCTGGCAGGCTGAGGGCTCGCTGGCCCTGCAGTGGCATCTCCTGGTGACAGTGCAACAGGAGGACAGGCCACTACAGGGATGGATGCAGGGCTGCATAGCCAGGAGCCACGGCAGGGCTGGGGACCGGCGCTCTTCACATGAGGTGAGACAGTGGCTGCAGCTCAGAAGGTGCAGCTCACATCCAGCACCTGCATCCCACACTGGATGAAATAAATGCAGCCCAGAGGAGCAGGAGCCTGGGCAGGCAGCCCCATCCCAGGGAACAGCCTCAGTACTCTTGGGGAGTTTCTGGGAGTGTGAGCAGGACTGACAGGCTGTAGCTGGTGGGCTGGATGGGCAGCACTGCTCTGAGCAGGGTCCTGGCTCTGCTGCCACCTGCATCCCACTATGGACCTGCTCCGGTAGCTCATCCTCATCCCACAGAGTTCCTCAAGAAAAGAGGGCTAGAGACAGAGAAATGAGAGCCCAGAGGGACCACTCTCAGCCTATACTCCCAGCTCTTGCTTAGCACAAACTGCACCATCCCCAAGGCACTCCACAGCAAATCCATAAGGGTTCCTCACTTCACCCACTGCCGGTATTTAAAGCAGACGTGTCACAGACATCTTTTATGAAAAATCCTTTCCTTAGGATTGTTTCTCCTGAGAAACTGAGAGGCCTCAGGAACAAAATGTAAACAATTATCTGCTGCTGTGGAATGCAACAGGTGGATCTGTGATTGGTCTCATAGAGTTGTTCCTAATTAATGGCCAATCACAGTCAGCTGGCTCAGACTCTCTGTCTGAGACAGAAGCTTTTGTTATCATTCTTTCCGATTCTATTCTTAGCCAGCCTTCTGATGAGATCCTTTTCTTCTATTCTTTTAGTGTAGCTTTAATATAATATATGTCATAAAATAACAAATCAAGCCTTCTGAAACATGGAGTCAGATCCTCATCTCTTCCCTCATCCTCGGGCCCCTGTGAACACCGTCACACAGACAACCTCAGGAGTGAGGCTGGAAGCAGACTAAGCCTTGATCCTGGTGCATGAGGAGCTCCCCAGGACAGTGGGAGAGGGATGATGGCTGGGGGATGGTGAACAATGAACATGAAAAGAGGGGCAAAACCTGAGTTTGCAGGAGGGCAGGGAGAGGCTGCAGGCAGCAACGCGAGAGGTGCCAGGAGCAGAGGCTGCAGGAGCCGCCTGCAGCTCCGGGGAAGAGGTGGGTGTGCAAAGGCTCAGCGACAGCAGAGCTGCTGCTGACAGTGAGAGGCAGCTCCTGTCATGAGCGTGAGCCAGGCTCTGCCAACACAAACACCCAGACTGCTGAAAACAAGCTGTGGGGCCACGCGTCCTGGCTGTCAGTCAGCACGCAGGGAGCGCCGCGGCCGCTCCGGCTGACACGGGGGAGGGCTCGTGCTCTCCCTGAAATGCCTCCCTGGTGCCCGTGGGCAGCCCCACCAGGCTCTGGCCAGGAGACAACGACTGTGCCCAGGGGTAGGAATGGTCTCCATGCTCCTCACTGGTCAGGGAAATCCTCCCAGCTCCCTGGCTGCAGCTCGGCCACTTTCCTCCCCTGCCACCACTCAGGGAGGGAGCAGGGAGGAACAAGGAACACCTGCTGCTGCTTTGAGAGGTGCTTGTGTGGAGAGTGATTCCTGCAATCGAGAATCACTCACAAAGCACTCCAAAGCCATGCCGAGGGCAGGCACGGTGTACCTGCACAGACAGGAGCCCACCACCATGGGCCACTGCCTGCCACTCCCAGGCGCTGCAGCACAGCACAGCCTTGTCCTGGCAGAGCAAAGAGACTCAGGGCATCCAGGGCTGCTTCCTCACATGCCAGAGGAACAGCAGGCGAATGGACACCTCCCCCAGTGCTGGGGTGGACACCTGGGGTGACCCCAGGGACCCACCTGTGCTGAACACCAGGAGTTCAGCCCACCGTGGGAGAAGACACCCAGGCTGCAACCCACTGGGATAGAGCCTGGGGAAAACCAGTGGAGAAGAGGAGGCAGTTTGCACACCAGTGCTGGCTGGAAGTCACCACTGGAAGTGCAGCCATCACAGGGCAGCATCCAGATCCCTGAAGCACCACCAACCCCCCCAGAATGGCCTGCCCATGGCTGAGCTCCAGTTCCTTCCCTCTGAGCCACACCGCTCTGCTTTGCCAAGAATGCAAAGTTTAAGCAGCCCTTGTGTCTTCCCTTTTATCTTTCATTTCTATGCTGACATTTTGAAGGAAATTTGTTCTCCTCCTTGAAGTACGGAAATCCGTGTCCAAGAGTGCTCGGGCCCAAAAAGCTGGGAAGATAAACATATTTGGACGTGTGATTTCACAGCGGCTCCGTTGATAGCTTTGAGAGGTCAGGTCCTGTCCATCAATTACCCACAATGTGCATCCAGACGTGATAGGGGAGAACAAAACCCAACTCATTAGAGGGGAAGAGAGGTGAGTGAACACCAAGCCTGGTTAAAGAGAGGCTCATATCTCAAGGAGTAAAGGGAGGAACTTTCCTCCTGCTTTTTTCCCCTACTCCAACAGAAGGTTACAACATCTGGGGGACACAGCACAGCCTGCACAAACCCACCACTGCCCCACAAAGCATTGCCATGTGGCATCAGTATGACACAGAAGGCACTGGCAGAGCTCTCAGGCCATGAGATGTGGCATGGAACAGAATTTTCAGAAGAGACTTTGAAATGGAAACATTTAGAATGGGAGTTTTAAAGATATTCAAGCCCCTCTCTCTCTTCCCTCTGGCCTGCAGGTACTTAGGAACGCTTTGCACATAAAGAATTATTTGTCTAATATATCATGTTAGAATGCAAGATGACATATCCAGGACAGACTTTTGTACAAAGCAGACTTTTAAAAGCAGAATTTTAGCAGTCCCAGGCAGGACCAGGGCATATAAAGCATGCAATAGGACGAGCAGTGATTTCTCTTTAGCCCAGGCAAGGACTTTTGTTTGAATTCTCTGTCCCTAGGAAAGACAATTATCACTGGCACCTCTGAGCCCAGTGCAGCCCCAGAGGGAGGTTACAGAGAGCTGTGGTGGGTGATGGGGGGGTCCCATGGGATCACAGCAAGGTGGGGGGAACTGGATGATAATTTCAACACTTTACAGATGGGAGCAACAGGCAGGGAGCGATGGAGGCTGGCTCTGGTCCTCCAAGCCCCTTGCCTCCCCTTTGGCTTCCAAGGTTCAAGCACTAACTTGACAGTAGGATTAAGCAAAAGGAATAATCAGAGTCTCAGCCTCATCACTTTTCCCAGGGGATGTGACAGGTGATGGAGGATAGACCAGCCTGTGCAAAAGGGCCCCACAGAGTGTGGATGGGGCTGCCTGGCTTGGGCACTTCCCAGGCAGGGATGGACTCCATCCCCATCCCCCTGTGCCATGGGGGGGGACCTTCCCTTCCCCCTGTGCTTCAGCACCATCCCATCTGTGCCTGGGCATCCCAAACCTGGGGCCAGCGTGGCTCAGGGGACTCCCTCTGTAGCTCTCCTCCTGCCCTGCTCCCTCTTTCTCCTCTCCCACAAGTGCTTCTCAGGGTGTTATTTCCTTTTCAGTATGCTAATCCCTCTCCTGAGTACAAACTGCTGCAGTCTTCAGAGCAACAGGGAAATATTTCTGTTCTGCATACTCCCCAGATCCTCCTCTGCATGGAAACGGACACTATCATTATTGGGATTTCTCTTTTTTACATCTTGGCTGAGGAAACTCTTTGTCCTATTGAGCCTTTGCTAAGCAGAAATGAGGGAGAAGAGGTGTAAACCAGCCAGGTTCCTGCAGTGAATCTCTCTTTCCTGCCACTCCACAGGGAGTCTGCACTGCTTTCAAGGTGGAATGCCATACTGGAGGTGGCATGTGACATGCCCTAAGGCCCCTGACCTCGTGTGGGGACAGTGTGCACAGAGGACATGCAGTGCCCAGGATGCTGTGGCAGGGCAGGGGGCTCCAGGGCCCTGCCATGGTCCCAGCTCCTCAGGGGGAGTCAGAGGCTGGGATCTTGCTCACACACCCTCAGTGCAAGGTGCAAGGGGTCCTGACAGAATGGCACCTGGGGTTAAGACATTTCAAAGGCCAGTCCTGGTGGAGATAATGCTGTGTGAAGGTACACTTTTTATATACATGGATTGTTTTCCCATTTACCCTTCCAGGGAAAAAGTGCAAAAAAATCCATATATATATATATATTTTATATATATATATACATATATTTATATATGTAGAACTGAGCACTCAGACCACCACAAGACCACAGCAGCCTTTCCCTCACACCAGCAGCCCCCCAGAATGTGGACAAAGGCTGGCCTGCTTTAACAACCATGGCACCAACCTAGATTACAACTAATTCATCAGAAAATGGACTAATTGGTTGAAGAGGAATTACAGTGAAGCGATCCCACACATCCAGGCTCAAGGGCCCAGGGTCAGGCAGTGCTGAATGGTTTTGCCCATTCTGGACCTGCATGGATTGCCCTGGCCAGTGTGGGGATGGATTTACTGGAGGAATACCCAGATCCCACCTGGCAGGGAGCATTTTGCAGGGATGGTAGTGCCTGCAGATAGGCAGGTGGCTGGTTTGAAGTTTTGAGCTTCTCAGGTAGAGGATCATATTACTCTGGAAATGGAGGATCAAATTATTCCATTATTCCCCAGGGAGGGGATTAAATTACCCTGGAATTAGAGGATTAAATTACTCACCAAGGGAGAGGATTGAATTACTTTGTGAGTTGTGGGATTAAAACACTCTGCAGGTGGCAAGCTCAAAATAGACCTTCACACAGAAGGCAGGATTAAATTATTCTATGGCTGGTCAGGGAAAAAAACCCCAAACCACCGTACTCTGGAGGAAGCCATATTAAATTATTTCTGGAGATTAAATTGCTCCACAGGCTTGCTGGATCCCAGTGCTGTGGAGCAGACCATCTGCTTGGGAAGGTGTGTGGATAGCCAAGCATGAAGAGCCATATGATGGGGTCCCGCTGGTGGTACCCGAGCGCTCCTGGCACGGCGGCACCGGCGCCTGACAGTTTTGACTATATTTACTTGCACGTCAAGGTTGGGAGCCTGGCAGGGCTGGGCTCTGCTCCCCCGCACCATCCGGGAAATCCAGGGGGATCCCAGGTCAGCTGGGAGCACGAGGCAGACCTGGGGAATTGAGCCAAATCTCCATTTGCTTTCTTAAGGGAGGTTTTATCTTTTCCTTTTTGCATCGATGGCTGCCTTGAGCAACGGCACCGCTGTGTATGCGGGGCAGTAGATCAAAGCCCTCCTTGCTACCAACCAGGACCAGCTTTCCTCCATAAATTCCTCACTTGCAGGCATCACCTCCTCTCCCCTCTCATCCGTGGGCTCAGCTCTCCACCTGGCATCTCCCACGGGAGCCGGTCAGCGGTGGCTGGAGCGTGCCGGCGCTGTCAGCCCTGACTCACTCTGCTGTGTCTCCTTCCCTGGTGCCTGTCACTGCCTGTTCCCAGTGATGGTGACAAATTGGCATTTGAAACTTGTATTGGTATTTTTTTAAATGCTGATTTCTTTCTGAGGCTCCACTGCTGAGAGTTCGAGAGAGAGAAAGAGAATGAGCATTTTAGGATAATCTTAAAAGCAGAAAAATTATTACATGTCAAACACCGAATGGGGACTTTAAAAGGCTCCCAGGTGGGCTGCGGAATTAAATGTTTGGAGGCTTTTTTTCCCCCAGTGAGGTAAGAAATGGCAATGTCACCATAGCAACTGCAGGGCACATTCTGGGCAGCAGCTCAGGCATCGTCAGGAGCTGGGGCTGCCCCAGCCCCTCTGCACAGCCTGTGGGGTGCAAGGGGTTGGGATGGCTCCAGCCTTCACACACCTGAGCCCTGCAGCCAAGGTGCCCTGGCAGCCTGCAGAGTGACTGGCATGAGATAGACCATGGTCAAAGGCTCCCAGACACCCATGGGATGGGGTCTGTGCTCCTGGACCCTCCTGGGTCCTGTGTTCAAGGACCCTCCTTATCACCTCAACCCCTCCTGGTTTCTCCATCCCACCTGCTCTGTTCCCTTGCAGGCCTGGATGTTCCCTGCATCCATCTGGCTGGGTTTTTCCAGGGATGGAGAGGCAGTGGGACCTGACACTCCTGACTCAAAGACGGGCTCCAAGGTGCCCAAAAACACCAGGGAAAAGCAGCTGAAGAGCTCAGTTGTGTGGCCTGGGATCCCTTGGCTTTGTGGCTTCCAAACCACACAGGAAAGTTGTCACCTCCTCAGCTGCACAAGAGGCTCATCTGCCTCCTGCCTGCCACTGTTTCCTTGTTGAATGTCTGAGGCTGCTGTGAACAGGGGAAATCATCACGAGCAACCAGGGGTTAATTGAGTGTTAGTTAACTCCTGGTGCTCTCACCGGGCCTACCAGGGTTGTGGTAATTAGCACAACCTGAGCTGGCTCATTAACGAGCTTTGCAGGAGAGTCACAGGTAGCAGGGGGGTTAAACTGCCTTGATTGCTTCTCTTCTCCATTAGTAGCAGCCACAGAGAAAGGATTTGTGGGAGGGAAACAGGTTTCTCTCTGGATGAAGCAGGCTATACCCCGGGAACAGGGCCAATCCCATGGGAAGGGACAGGGACAGCAAAGCTCTGCCCATGGCAGGTGAGGAGGGCTCAAGACCAGCTCAGCTCTGGGCTGAAAACTGCAGTGATCCCTGTCAGAGCCACAGTTTAGCTGCAAATGATGATGATGGTGATGGAGATGAAAGGAAACATTCAGCAGCTACGAAGGGCTGTCATTTTGTCATTTTCCAGGGGCTCCAATTCAGTTTGTGGTGCACACCCAGGAGCTCCCACCCCAATAGCAACCTCTGACCATAGCAGTCCATCAGGCAGAGGGACCACAGCCACAGACCATCCTGACATCCCACGTGAGGAGGGTGGCCCAGTGCTCTACAGCTCCATCACCACCTTCCTTCTCCCCCCATAATACATGGCTCCACAGGCTCCCTGGGCAGCTGCATTCCAACTCCTCTCCTCCCTGCCTTGGAGTCAGGTTTCCATCTGCTGAACTCTGGTCCTGTGGGGCACTCAAAGCCTTGCTGGATACCCCAGACTCACTGGATCCACCACCTGGCCCCAGCAGTCGCTCCCCAGATCCCACATCAGCTCCTCTGCTCTCCTGCACACCCTGGCAGGGCTCCCTGGCCCCAGGGGGAAGTTCCCCAAGCAGCACAGGGAATGTGGCAGAGCTGGGAGCCAGCTGCAAACCCAAATGCTGCCCAGCAGAGGCAGGGAGTGATTAAAGCCCTCCCTCCCTTGCAGGTGGCTGGGCTGGCCAAGCCTTGCAGGATGGATGCCGCTGGCTAGAGGCACAGGGAAGGCTCCCCTCAGCACCAGATTTATAGAGAGGCTGTAGATCAATAATCAGCAGCCTCTGACCTTGAAAGCAGAAGCACAGAGGGCTGTAGAGTGTCTCCCTCCTTTTTCTGGGCAGAAGGTGCCCATTTGGGAGGTGATAATCCATGGGAGGGCTGCCAGCAGGAGCCCCACAATCCCTGGAGGGGGTGCACACACAGAAGAGGTTTCCTCACGTGCCAAACACACACACTCTGCTCCTTCTGGCACCCCTGTACCCTTGTTTTCCTCCTCCCCATTGCACTCAAATACACAGACTGGCCCCACATCCCAGGCAGGGGCAGGAATTCGGCTCCTGAGCCTGTTGCAAAGTAACTGACTGAGCACAAGGAGATGAGGGAGCAGGCAGAGAGAATCCAGTTTGGCTTTACCATCCCTGAACTTCCTGTAGATGCCAATGAAACCTGATTTTTGGAAGGGGGTAGAGTTCCAGGAAGTCCAGGGATATCCCTGATGAAAAGGGCACAATTTGATTTTGTGAAGAGTCATCCTAGGGTGAAACAATATCATTTGTTTCAGAAAGCAAGCACTGCCTTGGTGCCAGCAATGGGCAGCTCCTGCCTCCAAGAACATGCTGGAAGCACTTAGGTGGGCATCTTCTTGTGTGGATGGTGGGAATGCCATCCCTTCTGCCAGCTGAAGGAGGGCATGTGGCACCCAGCTCTGCCCCCCTCCACCTTCTCAAACACTGGGGCCTCAGCTCAGAGGGCTTTTTTTTTCTCATGGGCAAACAAAGTGGAAAATGAATTCCTTTAGATAGCAAATGAGTTTAATAGAAATGGTGATGGAGTTATGCTGTGCCAGGAATGTTAATCCCAGACCTGATGTGGCCGGACTCTCAAGCAAGGCAGTGAGGGTGGAGGAAGGCTGCAATTACGAGCAGAAACATGAGGCCTGTGTCCAGAGAGTATCCCCAGCTGCTGGCCACACCTTGGCAGGTCCTGGAGAGCACCAAGCAGTGTGGGACCCAGCTCTCCAGCCACTCCTCCAACACCAAGGCCCAATCCACTGAGACAAGGGGTGACAGCTCGTTGGTCCTGGCCTGTAATCAGTGAATTTTGTATGGAAGGATCCAGAAGAGAAGGAGTGTCAGCACAGCAGGAGGGACACAATGCAGGCTGGGAACTGGTGCTGGCAGAGCCTGTGCTTCCAAAGCCTGGGGCTGCTGGGTCACCAGGGAGGGGACTTGTGTGCTAAGTGGGAAAACCCACTGCGTGGAGCACAGCAGCTCTGCCAGCTCACAGACAGCTCTGGAGAGCATCCAGATCCACCCCAGGGCAGCTGAGATTTCAGCAGAGGTCTTTGTAAACAGAGTAACACAAAAACAAGATGTGAATGTCCCTGCTTCTGCTGCTCACTGAGAGGTGACGGAGGCCAAGGCTGAGCAGGGCTGTGGAGCTGGCCAGGCACTACACATCCCCTGGAGCACTACACATCCCCTGGATTCCCCTTGGGAGCAGCAGGTTAGACACACCATGGGACACACAGGCTGCTGGGGACACTTGCTGGACCTGCAGCTGCCCTTCCCTCTTAGGCAGACACTCTGCAAACCATCACCTGAGAGCAGCCTCCAGCCCCACCGCTGTCCTGGCACAGACAGAAAACCTCAACCCTCTGCCCCTCCTGCAACAGCCCCAGCCCAGGAGTGGGGACACAAAGGAGGACACCAGGGAGGGCTCCCCTTCCCCTGCAGCTTGTACTGCCAAGGTGACACATGTCCAAATTCAATAAAGCCTTTCAAAGGTGGGCTGGCAGCTCTCTGTACATGGTTTTTTTACTCATCCTTTTCATCTGGGTAATTTATTCCCCCTTTCCCCAACACAGCTTTAATTGAGTTCACAGCAGGATCTCGGCTCTGGAGCAAAGAACTGAACACCACCAGCTTCCCCAGGCAGGGACCCCACAGAGAGCAAGGGGGCAAGTGCTGTGCCTGGCCACATCCTGGCTCCCTGTGTGCCACTGGGCATCTGCTGCCTCTCCTGGCATTCCCCCCAGGCAGGGCAGGAGCCACTGGAGCTGCCAGGGCAGCACAGTTTGGCACAACCTGGGGCTGGTGACACACAGACCTGGTGAGCCCCAGTTCTCTCCCAGCTCCTGCCACACTGGATCAGGCCAAGCACAGCCACCCACATCACCCCTTCCCCAAGCAGCCCTCCAGGGAGCAGGAGCCTAGGGCAGGACACCCCCATGCACCAGGGCATGGAGGAGCAGGAGCTGCTGCTGCTTTCCTCTCCACTCAGAGTCACCAGGAAAAGCCCACGCTTCTGCTGACAGAGTATATTTGATTCTTCTGCTAACCTGACCTTATTTAGTTCATTATAAGCCCCCAGGACATTGCAACTGTAACTTAAAAAGAAAAAGGAAAAAAAAATAGCCTAACAAAAACACAAACCTTTCCTCTGATCAATAGTGCAGGCAACTGGAAAAGGTATAATTCAATTTGTCAGCACACAGTTATTAGTTACTGTGATGGAGCCCTTCCTCCCAGCCCCACTTCCCTTTTGGCTCCTGATGCTGCTGTCCCCGGGGCAGGGGAGCAGCCCACGATGTGACACGGAACTGGGGAGGGCTGAGACCCAGCACAGCCACACAGGAGCTAATGGAGCTGTGCCCTGGGAGCTGAGGCTTCACTGCACCTGGGAAAAGGCAAGGAGACAGAGGCTCCTGTGTGCAAGGCAGTGCTGGCTGTTCTCGTTCTTCCACCGGCCTTGCAAAGTCTCCTCCTAGGGAGTTTTTAGGGGTTCCCACACATCCACCCTACCCTTTAAATCCACTGCTCTTCCCAAGTGTCAGTGTCCCCTGCTTCACCCCTTTGTGATGCTAATAAAGCCACATCATCCTCAGCAAGAGCCACGCAGGTGCAAGGGCTCTAAAGCTCCCCCATTCCTTTTTCCAAGGTGTGCCAGGGGCAGGAGCCAAAAGAGGGGAGAGAGCCAGGGTCCCCACATGGCTCTGCTGTGGACCAGCTTGTGGGAAGGGAAACATGCCCAAGCACGCATGGCCTCAGAGGAAATCAATTACCACATGAAACAAGGGGCCAGAGCCCTTGGGGAGCCTTATCCCACACCTTCCACAGCTCTCCATCAGCAGCCTCGCCTGAAACTACCTTCCCTTTCTCCTGAGACCAGTGAAAATGGAGGGCAAAGATGCAGAGCCGTGGGTAGCTGTGAATACCAATGCCTTCTGTTCCTGCTGATCCTCCTTGTCCACCCCCTGCCTCCTGAACACCAGTCCCACGAGGCCACCATGGAGCTGAGCGTGGCCATCAGTCCCCACCTGAGCCCTGAGACAGAGGCACTTCCAGCCACGCTCGGCTCAGCTCCCTCCCCCACCTCCTTCACCAGGGAAACCTCCAGATATGCATCCAGAGATGTCTCTTTCCATTTGTTGATGTCGACAGGCGTATCACACACACATTCATTATTTAATCTACCTTTGAATTGGGCTAAATAGTTCTAAGGATAATTACGGAGCATTTGTATTTATAGCAAAGCGTCGTGCTCGATCTGCGTGCACACGGATAACGCCGCTGCCATCTATAAATACGGAAGGGATGCTGTGGGAAGGCAGACGACGCTTCCAGGCGCCATGAAATGCAAAATGCACGCATGGCCCCACACACAGGGAGCTCTTACGGCTCCTCTCCCTCAGAGCATCCTCCACAAACGGAGCTGAGCAGCCATACAGCATGGAAGGGACAGGGAAGGGGGCAGGAGCACATTGCCATGGGGCACAGCAGGGCCAGAGCAGCAGAAGACAGGCACAGGGATACACAGCATGGAAGGGACAGGGAAGGGACAGGAGCACATTGCCATGGGGCACAGCAAGGCCAGAGTAGCAGAAAACAACCACAGGGATGCAGGACAGGGAGGGGTTCAAAGGGAGCAGAAGCAGAGGGAAATGGGATGCACTCAGTGCTGCCTGGCACAAGGGCTCAGAGCCCTGCAGGGTGAGCAGAGCCAGAGTTGGGGAGCAACATGGAAGGAGAGAAGGGAGACAGAGAGGATTCGCTGTTCCTCTTCCCAGAGCAATAAAAGTTTTACAGCAGTGTAGCCAGCACTTATGATTTTATTGCCAGCATTACAGAGGTAGAGCTTCTCCAAGCCCCAGCCCCTGGAGTCAAGTTAAGACACAGGAAGCTTGGCTTTCATAAGAAAGCAACAGAAGAGGAGAGAGGCCAGTGCAGGAACACTGGGGAACGTGCAAACCCCCAGCTCTAACTCCAGGCAGCAAATAAAAGGAAGACATTATTTTTAAATTTGTATGTTTTTAAAATAATTTTATGCCTCTGGAGTGAAGGCGTGCAGAGAGCAGGGAGCTGGACATTCCTGTGATTTGGGAGGACTTGCAAGAGGCAGCAGTAGCACTACCTTGGTGAGAGGCTGTGCACATCCCTGTGGTCCATGTCCACCTCCCCCAACCTTAAAATCTTTTGGCATTTCTCAGGCTTTAATTCCCTGCTGGCACAGAGCCCCAGCTCAGGTGTGATGCAGAGACACCCCAAATGAGCCATGAAGCCATTTCACAGGTGACCTCCAGAAGGGCAGGCCCATATGGAATGCTGCTCAACCCCAGATCAGGTACACTGCCTGTGCCCACACAGGCACACACACAAATTACGAGTACTTCTATTGCATTAGTGCCTGCAAATTTCATTCCAGTCATATCCCATTCAGTGAGATACTGCACAGATACAAGACCAAGCAGCATTTTTTTTTTACCTAGAGAGGAAAGCTGTTTTTCTCTGCATATTGGTTTAAAGCAAACACAGCCAGAGGCTGCACGTGCCTGAGTAATGGCCCGTGACTGTGCCAGTGAGGAGGGGACAGATGACAGCACAGTGCCCAGGCTCATTGGCTTTGACATCTCCTTGTGCTGCCCCCACAAGGGATCCACCCAGCCCCGCTCTGCAGAGACCATCCCGCACAGCAGCAAGAGTCCAGTCCAGGCCCTGGGTTTCTCCAGTGTAGGGCTTTGCCTCGCCTGTTTCCCATTGCTAATTTCTAAGCAAATATTTGGCCATCTGGCAGCCCTGTCCAGCGGGCAGCAAAGCGAGCGCTCGGCAGAAAGGGCGAAGCTGACATTAACCGTCCATCCCCGAACGCTGGGCACCCCCTTTGACACGGCTCCCACCATTTGGCAAAGCGCTCCTCACCATCTGCCTGGAGAGCTCGCCAAAGGGCATGGAGCCTGCTAAATATAGCCCAGGAGCTTAGCAAACATTTGCAGCCAGTCTGAGAAGACTTCTCTCAAAGTTCCATCTCCCCCGGCCCATCTCCCTTGCCTCTGACGTCTCAGATATCCTTAAACCACCTCTGCGTTTTTCAGTCCCATTTCCTCTTTGGAGCCTTTTCCTTCCCCATTCCCTTCTCACAACCACTCTTCACCTCTACTTTTACAGTTGAATTCTCCTAACACTTCCCTTCACGCTCAGAGGAGGGCTCTAGATGATGCCAATGCTCCTTTCCCAGCCCACGGATCCTCGGATGCAGTGGGAGATTGCAAAGCCTGTGGGCTGACTCTGCATTCGCTTTTCCAGGACCAACTTCTGCACACAGCACCCCAACTTTCCCTGACAGCCCCATACAACCGACACAGGGTGCACACCACCTTGGCATGGGCATCCCTCTCTCAGGTGGCAGGCTGATGTTCCCACCTCTGCCTCAGTAGCTCACCTTCTGTCTGACATGGAGTGCCACAAGCCCTGACCTTCACATCCATCCACAGCTTAGCAGCCTCTGACTCCTTTTTTTCCAGGAAAACACAAGCCCAGCTGTCTCCTCTCTGGCCCAATTTTAACCTTTCCCACCAAGAACAGGGACCAGGAGCAGGATCCCTGATGACACTGCTGACCTGCTAAGAATGAGGAAAACCTGTTGTGTTGGGCTGAACTGCACTTACAGACTTCAGGCAGCTTGATCCCATCATATCTGCTCCCGGGAAAAGGAAAAGCTGTCTACTTGTGTTTTACCATGCTAAACAAACTAAGCACAGCAAAAAAAACCAAGCACCCATCATCCTGGGCATGGACAAACTCAGCTTGAACACAGCCCTTGCTGTTGTATGGGGCTGTTAACAGTGCAGCACCTGGAGTTTCCTTCTTGGGGAAGTAGAGAAAGGGAAAAAACCCACAAGAAAACAAACCCCCTTTAACAATGAACTCTCGTGCTCAGTCATATGTGAAAGACAGGAGAAGGGGGGAGGAGAGAGAGCGAAAGGGAAGGAGGAAAGACAACAGAAGACAGAGTACTATTTCTTCCTCAAATATTTATTTTCAGGTCTGCCTTGGAGTGCTGCTTATTGAGATACAGAACCTTGCTGTGCTGCAGCTTGTAAGCTCCTGCTGCACATGTTCATGGCACTGCTTTAACTGGAGCTGGAACCACTGGGAATTCCCATCACCCTGAGCCAGAGCCCACAGAGGGCAGCTCTCCTTTGGGTCCCACTCACCCCCAGGCATCTGACCATGCTCTCCATCCTGAGCCCAGCACCACGGGTCTTCACCTCTCCCAGCTCTGTGCTTGACTCTACCTGGGGCTCAGAACACACAGCTCAGCTCCAACCCTCGCTGTCTGGCCAAGGCACAAAGCTTGGAGCTGGGGCCTTGAACTGGCACTCCTCAGTTTTTTGAGCTCCTTCAATACTCACCACTGCCCTCAGGGGCAGCAGAGGTGTCCTGAAGGGAGATGAGAGACTCTCCAGCCAGTTATTCAGGTGAGCTGAAAATAGTGACCAAAGCAAGGTGGCAGTGAGCACCAGCCTGCTGGAAGTGACAGATCTTGGAGGAGAGCCAGAGCTGACATCCAGATCACAGATAGCAATTAAGAAATTAAGCTATCAGAGAGGCATTTTGGGAGGGGTGAGTGTCTGTGGCTTGGTCAGATGCCAGAGCAGGTCAGTAACATTTGTCCTTCCCACTGCAGATGGAGATCCTCCTCCACCCCTGGACCCAACACAGTGGCACAGCTCATCCTCCCACCACATTCCATGGAGGAGCAGAGAGGGACAACACCAGAACCCTGCAAAGCAGTGACAGAGGGGAGAGAGGTTGGACAGAAACCACCTGGCAAACCAGCTTCACCTGCCCCTGAACTGCAGCCCCAGCTGTAGATCCCTTCTGCAGGGAAGGATGGGAATCTTCAGCAGTGCTCCCAGAGCAGACACCAGGGGCCATTCCCCACACAGCAATGTCCTCTGGGCAAGAGAAACACCATGGACAAGGACAGCCATGCCCAGGGTACACCACCACAGGCCACACAGTGCTGCATGCAGTGCACCCAGATCAGCCATTGGGGTGAACAGCACAAGCACCCCATCCATTCCCTATCTCAATCACTTCCATCCTCCAAATGATGGGGCCTGTGGGTCCTTGGGAAAGTCCTTCACTCTGCTAGAATCCCTGATTATTCGCATCTCCTGCATAGCTCAGCTCCACACACCAGGTACCAGAAACCAGGACATGCAGAGCACACCTGCTCTGCAATAAGCTCACAGCCTCACACTGGCCACTAAATTACACCTCTTGAAATGGGAAAAACTGTGTTTCCTTCTCTAAAAGACCGTGCTGGGAACCCCATGGAGGGAAGCCCAGCTGTGCCACACACCTGAGTAGGATGGACTGACCCCCACAGCTCTCCTGGAGCAGCACACAGCACTGGCACTGCAGACACCGTGCCCTTCTCCCCATCCCAGGTCTCAGCTCTGCCACCCTCCCAGCCCCAGCCTCACTGGGTGCACATCTGCACTTGCACGCCTGCAGCCACACACAGACAGCTTCCTCTCTGTGCCAGGCATGAGAAATATTGATTTCTTCCCCCCTGCAATATTTCGCTTGGCTGAGCAGATTTAGAATTGAAGAGTCAGACTCTGCCTAGAGACTAGAACCATATTTAATTCCACGGTTTAAGAAGCCCTAGAGCAGGTTATTCTTATTTTAAACTACTAGTGCATTTAAAAGCAAGTGACATTTCAGGGGGATGGGGTGGGTGATGGCTGGTGGCCTCTGCCTCAGTCCAGCCAGTGCTGGGAAGAGTTTTGCAGCCCTGCTGCACATCCCCACAGCCCCATCAACTGCTCTGCCTGTGCCAGTGAGAAGTGAGGAGTGGTGGTGAGCTACCCAGCAAAGCCCAGGAGAACTGCTTCCATGTCCTCCTAACTGAGGAGAAGTCAGGAGGAAAAGAGAGCAGAGAAAGGCAAGGTGTGAAAACCTCTGATGAAAATTGCTCAGTGCATTCAGGTTACAGGATTCATATTGCCAGTTCCTGCACCAGGCGCTGCTCACAGAGCCCTCAGCAAGGAGAAGTTTGCAGAGAGAGAACAAAGACAGGGTGCCTTGGCCAGAGGATGATCCCTCACAGGGCCTGATCATGGAGCAGGCTGCTGGAGGGCAGAGCCACCCCCATCCAAACACAAACGCACTGCTCTCCACAGGCACAGCCTCAGCACGGACTCCAGAGGAGATGCAAGGGACTTTTAAGGGAGAAAGGGGAGAACACAATAGCAAAGGTTGCCCAAAGCATCCCTGAGCCTCTGCCAAGCCCAGGCACATGGGCACATGCATTGCTCCCTCCAAGCCACACAGAGCATGTCTGCTGCCCAGCACAAGGGCAGAAAAAAACCAAGTGTCCGCCAGGATGAAGGGTCCAGCTCAACAGGAAGGGATCCAGGTGAGATAAGTCCTGCCAAGGAATGGGTGGAAGTATTCTGGAGAACAGGAAGGGAAGCACAGGTCCCTACACACTGCTCATCTCCCCACATCACATCTCCAAGGACTCCCAGCACAAGTTCAGCTGCACAGCTGCCACCCTGCCCTGGCTAAGGGGGTCTGAACACACAAACATCCACTGTCCCCTCTGCCTAAGGCACCATCTCCTGGCCCCTGCCAGTGCCAGCCAGTCATCCCCAGTGTCCCCACAACGGCAGACAGATTGAGATGCTTTTCACAGCCTCTAAATAATGGAGATGAAGACACCAGGTGCCAGACGCCTCAAGGGCGCTTTGGTACATGTGTGCCCACGGGCACAGCCCTGTCCCTGAGCAGAGAGAGATCCCTGACACAGCCCTGTCCCTGAGCAGGGAGAGATCCCTGACACGGCCCTGTCCCTGAGCAGGGAGAGATCCCTGACACGGCCCTGTCCCTGAGCAGAGAGAGATCCCTGACATGGCCCTGTCACTGAGCAGGGAGAGATCCCTGACACGGCCCTGTCACTGAGCAGGGTGAGATCCCTGACACAGCCCTGTCACTGAGCAGAGAGAGATCCCTGACACAGCCCTGTCCCTGAGCAGGGAGAGATCCCTGACACAGCCCTGTCCTTGAGCAGGGAGAGATCCCTGACACAGCCCTGTCCCTGAGCAGGGTGAGATCCCTGACACAGCCCTGTCACTGAGCAGGGTGAGATCCCTGACACAGCCCTGTCACTGAGCAGAGAGAGATCCCTGACAGGGCACTGTCCCTGAGCAGAGAGAGATCCCTGACACAGCCCTGTCACTGAGCAGGGAGAGATCCCTGACACAGCCCTGTCCCTGAGCAGGGAGAGATCCCTGACACAGCCCTGTCCCTGAGCAGGGTGAGATCCCTGACAGGGCACTGCTGCTCCCAGGCCCTGCAGCGGGCTCAGCTGGGCGCTCCCAGGGCGGGTCCTGCTCCGAGCACTGCAGAGCCGCTCCCTGTCTGGAGGGGAGCCCGGCAGGGCTGGGGTTGGCAGCTGGGGAGCGCCAGGGAGCCAGGACTCACAGCAGGGAGAGCTGCGGTGGGGCTGGGGAGATGCAGCACCCATGCATTAGGGGCTGCAGTCAGGGACATGCAGGGTCCACCGCAGCAGCCATGCATCAGCTCACTGTGGTCAGGGAGATGTAGCAGCCATGCATTAGCTCATTGCAGCCGGGGTGATGCAGTGCCCACCAGAGCAGCCATGCATTAGTGGCTGCCGCTGGGGAAATGAGTGCCCACTGCAGCAGCCATGCATTAGCTCGCTGCAGTGGCCAGCACAGCAGCCATGCATTAGTGGCTGCAGTCAGGGAGATGCAGCAGCCATGCATTAGTGGCTGCAGTCGGCCCTGACACTGCACCCCTGTAGCTGTGGTGCTGTATGTTGACTGCAGCGGACAAGCAGGGCAGTGGAAAGGGATCCCTTTACATAAGCTCCTGCACACGCTCTAACAGCTCCTGACATCTTTGCCCACTGTGTTCTCGTGGCTGTGCTCACACACAGGCCGAGCCAGGATTGCACAGGGAGGGCAAACTGCTCCCAGCTCTGGATTCATCCACTGGGCACTGGGCTAACACCCCACGGGCACACAGGCACAGTGGGCCTTGCTCAGGAAGGGCACAAGAAGGATCTGGTGCCAAAGACTGCAGGCATGGATGCCGTGGGGCTCCCAGCACAAAGGTGTGTCCTGAGGCACCTCCTGGAAGCAGGTCCAGCTGAAACTCAAGCTCATCTACCTGGATAACACCAGGCACAGGCAGCTCCAGCAAGACTTGGTGAGTTCAGCACACACAGGGCCAGGGCTGCTGCAAGTTTGGATGCAAGGAGGTCACAAATGGGGTGCTGTGTAGGGACCCACAGTGCCTGGGGAAAAGCCTGAGTGAGGAGGAGGAGGCAGGAGGAATGGATAAGCACAATTAGCTGTGGTAAAAGCCAAGGCTGTGAAAGCCCATTACCATTAGAGTAATTATTGCAATTATTATCTTTTCATATTTTTGACAATTCAGTAAGAATTAGCTTAACAGAAGAAAACATTTTCTGCTAAGTGCTGGTGAATCTAAAACAGAGAAATAAAATGATGTTTCACTTTACATCTGGACATTTCCAAGGATTTACCCAGCTCTCTAAAATAAAAGTCAAGGAACTTCCCAACTAAAGTTTTCTTATGAAAGGAAAGTAGCAATTAATTCACAGACAAAATACAGAATGAAACCCCGGGACATTATCCTTTCTCTGCTTTTCTGCCCCAAACAAACAGTTCAGCAAAACAGAAGCAGGTCTCTGGGGACATGGTTCAGCAGTGGGCTTGGCAGTGGTGATCTTAATGATCTTAAGAGGTATTTTCCAGCCTTAACAGTTCTGTGATATCTTGTCCTGATCTGCTGAGACAGGCTTGTGTCACCAGAGCTACTGATGGCTTTGGCACATGGGTGCAGGTGGGGCATCCCCCTCCTTCCCCATGCACCCAGAGAACCAGCACAGACAATAAACACCCATAATGAATTGGCTTTAGAGAACAAACTGTATAGAAGGACAGAGCTGGAATGAATTAAAAAGAAGTACATAAAAATAACCAAAAAAAGAGCATTGCAATTAACTAAACTGTTAAATGAATAAAAAGGTATTAAATAAAATTTCCTGAATGTCAAGTTGACACAGTTTTTTACATTCAGGCAAGGAAATGAGTCCCTTGAGCAAATCTCCCTGCTCCAGGGCTGGGCATTAAAGGCTTTCTGGTGGATGTTGCTGGCTGAGGTGCCTTTGATCTGGGCTGCTGGATGCAGCTCACATCTCCCAGCCAACGTAGCCCTGAACACAACCCCTCCTCCCACATCCCCACCCGAGGGCAGCCCTGCAGGGCTGGCCAGAGCCAGGGCTCCACGGGAACGGGGCAGCTGAGCCTCTCCAGTGCCATCCCAATGCCCCCAGCGGGTCTGGTCACCAGGGTGCCTCCACATCCCTCTGTGCCAGCTCTCCTGCCAGCAGGGCACAGCAGCAGGGCTGCTCCTGTCACACCTCCACCTTCCCCTCTCCCGCAGGCACCAGCAGCAATTTTCCCTCTCGGGGGAAAGCAGCTTTCTTTAGCAGCATGTTGCCTGTCAAAGGCGCTTCCCTCGGTGCTCCTGAAGCCAGTGAAACCTTTCTCTTTGGGAACGAGGGGAATGCTCCCTCCTGTGGCAAACACAGCGGCAGCCCTGCTCCCTGTGAGGGAGCCCAAAAGTGGCCTGGCTCCCTCATTCCCCGGACCTACAGAACAAACATCCAGCTGCTCAGGAGCACCACGCAGGGGTGGTTATTATTTGGGGACATTATTTGCTGCCTGCAAGGTCATTCAAGGGAGATAACTGTGCATCCTGAGATGTAGATATGTATGTATAGCTGTAATTCTCGTGTGCTTTGTGTATAATAATAATAAATATATAACGCAGGAACTTAACCAGTGAGGTACCAACAAAGACATCAAACGAAGCAACTTGTCTCAGCCAATTGCTTGAGCTGCCTCCAATGTCGCTGTCTGCCACTGACAATGAGAGGCTCTTAAGTGTCCTGGAATTGCACTGTGAGCTCCCCAAAGCTCTCACTGCCCCCCCACCGCCTTCCCCTCCCTCCAGCTCCTTCCTGTGTTTCTCCAGCAAAACACTTTCTTAAGCAAATAAACATGCAGGGAGGCACAAAAGGCATTTTGTCTAGGATTTCAACACTACCACGTATTTCTCATTCAAATATTCAGCTGGATCCTTCAGAGATCAAAAGCACAGCACTGAAACGAGGCGAAGCACGAACATCCCAAGCCAATAGCTCAAGCTTCCCTTTCATTCCTGTTCTGGCTGAGGAAGCAGATGAGAATTCCATCACTGTGGTGGCTCCCAGGTGTCACAGGCCCAGGACTCCTGAGCACACAGGTACAGCTCTCACAGCAGCCATCTCTGCACAGAGCTGCCAGTGATTATATTAATGGCCATCAAAGCCTTCATGAGCACTGCCTGTACAACCAGCAGGTGACCTATGGGCTGTGGGGTCTCCAGGGAGGTGCAAGCTGGGGCTGGCACAGCCTGGAGCAGCTGGAGAAAGCTCACTGCTCCCAGATACCTGGAGTGGAGTCTGGCCCAGGGAAGGGTGGCCCCACACTGCACCAGCACCCAGGGAAGGCACAACTACCTGCACAGCATCCTCCAGCACAACCAGCACTGAGGCATCCCTGCCACATTCACACAGGGGAGCTATAAAGGGAGGAATGGATCAAGTAGTGTAATTCTGACCCAAAACACACCCGCAAGCTCCTCCTGCACCCCTACCTTTCAGCCAGAGACTGTACACACCACAGGCTCAGGTTTATGAACAGGGACCAGCTTCCCTGCACAGCCCATGACTGCAGCCCATCTCCCATCCCAAAGAGCCCTTCCCCATGGGAACACCTTGGGGCAACAGGGCTGAGCCCCAGCAGCTGCCCACTGCTCTCCCCACCTCGGTGAGGACAGTGCTGAGCAGGAGCCATGGGCTTGAGCATGTTTACTGTGTAATATATGAACTCATACCAGTTTTATAAGCCCCTCCTGGCCCAAATCACATTGTAATTCTGAACAGTCTTAAACTCATTTAAATCCTAATAAAAGCACCGCCCTGCATTTGCATTCGCTGCTTGCAGGTCCCCGCGGCTGCCCTGACAGCAGCTCCTGTGGAATTGGGAATGCTGGATGCCATCCCTCACAGGAGGGGTCAGGATGCACTGAACAGGACAATTAAAAACACAGATGCAAGAAATGGGCCCCCAGACTGAGCAGGATGATTGGCAGAGCAGTTGTGTGTCAAAGCTTCCACAGTAACACAGGAGAGCAGCAGCATGGAAACCTCAGAGTCCCACCTCATCTGGAATCCCAGAGGAGATCCAGGCCAGCTCTGTGCACACACAGGCACGAGGCACCCACAGCCTGCACCATAACTGGGTTTAAAGGAGAACAGGGAATGACTAATGAAGCACCAGGAAGCAAACAAGGCTGCAGGTGCTGTGGGAAGTGTGTGCATGAACCACACAGGTGCCCTGGGGCAGGTGGGACAGATCCAGCAGGAATCTGCCCTGGTTCTCCACATATCCCAGGGTGCTGGAGACACAGGGGGGTTGCTGCCACAGTCTGGGGGCACATCACAGCCTGGGGAGGGCTCTGGGGTTGCATCTCAGCACATCCTCTACCCCAGCAGCACTGGCACCAAGTGCCAGTCTTGCCCTTCCCTCCCAGCACAGCCCAGCTGTGCTCCAGCTGTGCTAGAGGATGCAGCAGGGGGCTGGATGATGGCAGCCCCATGAGGCCCAGCTCACACAGCTCTCTCAC
The DNA here is from genome assembly GCA_024362935.1 of Setophaga petechia. Lineage (NCBI taxonomy): Eukaryota > Metazoa > Chordata > Aves > Passeriformes > Parulidae > Setophaga > Setophaga petechia. The sequence continues at coordinate 16,812,855 of JANCRA010000016.1, forward strand.
CCCACCACAGGCACAGCAGTGCACACTCAGGCCCTGCCCATTGTGTCCCTTCCCAAGGGCTGCTGCCCCACTGTTCCCTGCTCACAGCCTCTCATCTCCCCTCCAGGTGCAGCCCTGCTCCATTGCCATCCCTCCACCCCAGTGCAGTGCACTGGCACTTGCCCAGTGCTTTATGCATGCTTGGTTTTGGCAGTGACATTAACAGGCTCCCCTGAAACAGTGAGATTATGAGCTATACCCATCCAGCTACAGAAATACTAATTATTAGTAACTGTATGAGATAAATGGAAATATCAATGATGAAAGTCAATATTATTGCCTCCTTTGTTCCTGTTTGTTTTATTTGTAGATGAAAGGACCACTCAGGCCGTCTCCCCAGGATGTGGCCTGGAGCTGGAACAGCTCCTCTTGGCAAGCTCCTCCAGAGCTGTGCTCTGATAAGAAATCACACTGCACACATGCTTGCAAAGGGCTCTCTAAATCAGCAGCCCTCAAAAGCAGCCATTGTCTTTGATTGATTCATAAAACTGGAGCTGCTTCCATTCCCTGCTCCAGAGCCAGGCAAGGGAGGATTCAAGGAAAGGAGAAGGTGGAGTGTGGGTGGCAGTGATTAATTGTGGAACATGGCACGGCACTGGGAACGCTCCATGGCTTGGCTGGCTTTGATGTTCACGCCTTCATCCTCCTCACTTGGTGGTTTAGGCACCAAGATGGGAACCAAGGACCCCTCCCAGGCTCTGAGAGAGATTCTCAGGCGAGTCCCAGGGCCCTGCTGTGGCCAGGTGAGCACTTACAACATCAACATTGCCTTAATCAGCAAGTCTGCTCCCTCTGCATGTTCTGAGTCAGAGCTGCTGATTTTGGTGACAAGAGACTTTTTTTTTTTTTTAAGCCCTATTAGCCTTGCAGAGCTAACAGAGCTAAGAGCAAGTGAATGAGATACTAATTTTGGATCACACCTCACAGCACTGGGAGAGCACTTCCTAGAGCAGGCCACGTGCTCCCCACGGCCACGGGGGCAGGACACAGCCACGAGGGAGCCATGGGGTGCAGGGACATTATTCTTGTTCCTAGTACACCCTAAGATGTCACTAAACTGCCTCAATTCCCTTCCAAGCCCTGAGTCCACCACCAGCAAATATCCACAGGAACAAAGCAGCCCTCTGACTCCCAACCCACCATGTCCAAGGTCAATGCAGTGATCACCTCCCTGCAGTGAATACAAACCATCCCAGCCCCTCAGTGCTAACCAGGACAAACACTCCTGCTGCCTCTCTCCATGTGCAGTGAGATCAGGAGAAGTGGAAGCCTTGCAGGAATAATTAGAACAGTCTTTAAATGCAGTCAGGCTATCCTAAATATTTCATGGAAGGTAATTTTATTTTTTTTAAAGCTGCTTAAAAACCCCTCCTTGCCCCTTGGAGCATGTCAGGGTGCAATTAAGCAGAAAGTATCAAGGCATAAACCCAAAGAAACAAACTGCCATGCACACCCACCTCCACTCTCACTTCTTCCCTGTGGTTAACATTGATGTGACATTCCAAGGCTGTGTGTGCACACGATATCATCTCCCAGCCCAAGACAAGGGAGAGCTGCCTCAACTGCTAGAAAACCTCAGAAGCCTCCCAGAGTCACACACACAGTGCCCAGATTCCTGCCACAAAGAGTCCCTGGTGGTCCCCACCAAACCCTGAGCATCAGACACTCTGTAAGACCCCACCAGTGGGCTCTGCAGAGCTGCTGGACATCCAGCAAATGGTGACAGCAACAGCAAATTTGCTGATGGTGACATCCAGCAAATGAACTCATAGTGCCACCATTGGGCAGGGCTCTCTGCCTGGCTTGCTAGATTTTTGCAAAATTAAGAATTATTTTTAATTAATTAATTTCATTATAATTATTTTTAACAACAGAAAAATCTCTTAATAGCTTTGTCAGCCCTCTGAGGGAGATGTTTGAGAAGAAATCTGTTTTAATCCAGAGAGCCAGGTGGGAACCAGGTAAGGCACAGAACAGAAATTCGGGGCTTCCCTTGGCCCTGCTGGGGAGAAGAAGCCAACCTTCTAAAAGAGACCACAGACACCTCTCCCTGTGTGACACTCCTGCCTCCAGCCCAGCTCTCTCTCAGCTCTCCCTGTCCCACAGCATTTAACCACAGCATTTGGGGCAGCTGAAGACAAGAGTGGTCCTGGTGTCCCCACTGTCCCTGGGGACAGCCCCAACACTGCTGCCACTCCTACATGTGCTCCCAGTTCATGGGGCTTTTGATGTAACCTTGGCACCAAAAACTTGCTTTTCAATAGTGGGAATCCAAAACATTCCACAGGGGCTTGGTGGAAACCCTGCTGCAAGTCCATGGCCACATCACCAGAGCTAAAAGCACCAGAGAGGACATTGGGGGATTTTTTGGGAGCATTTATGACACATGCAGTCAGAGAGGAAGAGCAACATCCCTCAGAAACCACAGCAGTTCAAAGATCTCTTCAGTTTGAACACTAAAAATTCATGCATTAAAAATCCACTCAGGCTCAGAACTAAATAAAGCCTCTGACCACATCATCCAGCCCAAGGTTTGCAGGCTCCTTGAGGAGAGAGCTTCTGTGCCTGCTGGATGCTCAGGCTGAGATCCCTGCTCCCAGCACCACATCCTGCTTCCCTCCAAGCTTCTGGGCAGGGCAAGGGTCTGTGGGCTGTTTGGGACCCCAGCTGTGCCTGGCTGCCCTCTTCTTGCACTGCTTAGTGGACAGAGCAGCCTGAGAAACTCACCACACACCCATCTCCCTCATTATCCCAAATTCCCTAGGAAAAAACTTTTCTCCTTTTCTCAAAGGAAAAAGCAGAAGGAAAACCAAAACCACCTCCTTTTCTATATACTGTTCTTAGGAAAAACCTTCAGTTTTTGCAAAGAGCACTCTGAAAGAAAACATCCAAATCCAAACACAGAGCAGATGGTTCTTGGTGCCTATATTTTCAGGAGGACTTTAACCAGCAGGATCATTTCCCAGCAGAATTTTGTTTTAAGAGACAATCACTAAAAATAAATGCACTTCAGAGCTTGCTGTTGAAAAGGTATTTTCACAGAAAACTGCTATTTCCATAGTCCCTGTAGCTGCTCTGTCAGCCCTGACACAGTGGGAGCTCCTCCTTGGAGCATCTTTCACACACAGCTTCTCCCAGGGTCCAATGCACTCAGAGCACCTGTGGGAGCAGGGAGGGATGTCTGGGCTCATTCCTGATTACCATAAAACAGGAAACAGCAACAAGAAGCTACAAACACCTCCCTGCAAAGCTGGAAATGCCTTCCACAGGCTCCTCTCACACAGGAATGTGAGGCAAGGTAAGGACAGGTCCCTTTTTTGCATGCACCAGGTTGAGCCTATGCAGCCTGCTCTTTGCTTTGAGCAAAGAGCAACGTAAGGGAGAAATGACATCTCTGAGTGTGAAAGAGTTCTGCTTCACTGTTCTGATTCTCTTTTTCCTGAACCAGGCATGGAGCACCACCCCTGGGCAGCCCCCAGTGAGCCCCTGTGCTCTGCCCAGGTAGGAGTGCCCCTCCCAGTGCCCCCTCTCCTGTCGAACAGAGATCCCAGCACACTCCTCCATCTCCTACTACCTTGGACAACATCCAGCTTCAACAAACCCTCCCCCAGCTGTGGCAGATGAAAGATGCTTGAATCATCCTAATTTCTTTCTTTTTTTTTTTTTTTTTCATTAGGAAACCAAACTCTGCTCTTCACCGAGAGATCCTTTTTATTCTCTCTCGAGGACTGACATGCTGGGAAATTGCCTCAGCCCAGTCAGCTCTGATGTTTGCTGTCTCACGCATCTCCTGCATCAGGCTGACAGCTCCCAGAGCCAGCTGAGGCTGGGGATGTGCAGAACAAGCCCAAAGCTGCTCCTGTCTCTTTTAACTGTCCCGGCAAGAGCACGGGAGCAGCTGAGCCGGGGGAGCCGTGCGAGGAGAACAAAGGCAGCGCTTTGGGAGGACCCTCTCGCCCGCCCTCTCCTGGAAGATAAAACTGCTCCTGCCCGCATTCCCGAGCTCTCCACCTGAATCACTCCACGTGGGCTGCGTTTGTCCCACCCTGATGTAACACGAGCTGGAGCAAACCCACACAATCCCTTTACAAAGCCCTTTCTCAAAAGCACCATCATCCAAATACTCTTTTAGAGGCCTCTTCCCCTGGTAAAACCCTCCCTTGAGCAGGCACGATGGACTGACTGAACACCTCCCACCTGCCCCAGGTCCCAGCTGGAAGCCATCCCCACCAGAAGGATGGGAGATGGGCACCCACTGCCTCACCCACCAGCAGGGATGGGAGACGGGCACCCACTGCCTCACCCACCAGCAGGGATGGGAGACGGGCACCCACTGCCTCACCCACCAGCAGGGATGGGAGATGGGCACCCACTGCCTCACCCACCAGGAGGGATGGGAGACAGGCACCCACTGCCTCACCCACCAGGAGGGATGGGAGACAGGCACCCACTGCCTCACCCCACCAGGAGGGATGGGAGATGGGCACCCACTGCCTCACCCCACCAGGAGGGATGGGAGATGGGCACCCACTGCCTCACCCACCAGGAGGGATGGGAGACAGGCACCCACTGCCTCACCCCACCAGGAGGGATGGGAGACAGGCACCCACTGCCTCACCCACCAGGAGGGATGGGAGGCCACCTCAAACTAAGGAGGAAGGAAAAGGCATTTTTACCACACTTCAGGCAATGGAAACCAGTCCAGCCCTGGACTCAGCACCACAAATGCACGTGAGCATCACATGCACCTACCTGGGTCAGATGAAGGCAGGATGCTGGGGGATCAGATGCCAGGTGTGCACGGGGCTTTGGCCTCTCCTCTGCTTTCCACTCATACACTGTGAGCAAAAAGGAAATCAAAATTAGGGTTTTAAACCTGGCATTTGAGAGGCGAGCAGGAGAGAAATTAAAAAGCTGTGAATGCTTTTCCCTCTCAAAACTGAGCTCAGGGAAGCTCAATCTTCATCCAAGCTGATATTTAAAAGTGATAAATCAGGCTTTAACAGACAGAAAAACACAGCTACCAAAATTTAGTGGCCCTGGTGCTGGAAGGCCCAAAATGAACTGCTTAAGAGAGCCATTTTCCCACGGAAATAGAGCAGGTCTGTACTTAGTAGAGCATTGATCTGCTGACAGCTACCAGGACAGATTTGGGCCAGAGCACTTGGGAATCATTTGCAGCGATCTCTGAAGAAGCACATGCATGCAAAACCCCTTGGAAAAACACTGTTGTAAGGCACTGCTGCAGCTGATTACGAGTCTAGATGTCACTCACTGGTCAGCACAGGCTTACACTTCCTTCCAAAAGCCTCCCCAGGCAGCTCAGCCCCTGGCTGCATCCCTGTATCCCAGCCAAATGCTTCACAGAGCACAGGAACTGCAAAACATCACCAAAGGGCTGAGCTGCAAAAGGCTCTCACAGCTCAGGACCCCAGCAATGAGGCTCAAACTGGGGACACTGCACCCCACAGACCCAGGGGGCCTGAGGGCTCTCCCACAGATGTGCTGGGATTTGGAGATGCTGTGTCACAGCCAGAACACAAGTCCTGGGAACAACAGGCTGGACCCTGAGAGATGCCAGGAACTCAGTCCAGCAGAGGGGGGCACAGGCTGGCAGCACTGGGGCTCCCTCCCATTGCCACCACAGCTGAGATGTGCTGGAGGTAAGAGAGCTCAGCTGCAGCCCTCCTGCAGGTGAGGGAAGAAGTGCCCCACATTCACCCTCTCCCAGCACAGTTTTTGCTGTTTCAGGAGATGAGGTCAAAGCAGGTGGATGCTTTCCTCCTTTCTTGCCATAAAAAGCCATTTCTCTGAGTCCTGGGCCACTCCACAGACAGGGGGCACAGAGGAGCCTCCAGGAGGTGTGAGCACTGCTGGAGGGGCTCCAGTCCCACATGGGGAAGTCTGTCTGTCTGTCCTCCCAGCACAGAGACACAGTGCTGGGCTGGCCAGGAGCCTCCTCCCTTGCCCACCAGCTTTCCTGGAGCAGTTATCACCCCCAAGATAACCCAGGAAAAGCTAAAGCATCGATTTCCAGAACTGTTGAGTGCTCTTGGCTCTCACTGGCTTCAAACCCAGGTGCTGGTGCCCCAGCCCTTGGTGAATTCTCACCATCAGAGCCCCCAGAGCAGCAGAGGACCTGGCAGACAGGTGGGCAGGGAGGGCACAGGTGAGGAGGAGGAGGCAGAGCTTGCTCACCTGCACCTTCTGTGCACAGCTCCTGCACAGACAGGATGTGTGACACCAATTAAGGGTTCCTTGGTTTTTTAGGGGTTATTTCTGTTACTGCCTACTCCTCCTTAGGATCTCATACATAAGTAGATCTTACAACAATCCCCAATGCTACCAAAAAAAGTCCATCTGTGTCAAAACGTGGAGCACAAATGCCTCTACTTTAGGGGAACAGAACCTGCCCAATCATGCTTCAAAGGACATCTGAGGTCCTAACACTGCTCAAGATCCTGCAGAAGGCATTGGAAAATGGGAAATTACTTATTTGGTTTATTTTTTGCTTTCACACATCACTTATTTTAAAAGACTAAAAACATGTTTATGAGTTTAACATATTTAAATGGATCAAAATCTGTTCAGCAAGGATGGAAAACAACTCTCCCACCCCAAACTTCTTGTGGGCTGGGACCTGCTTTTCAATCTTCCACCCACAGCAAATATTTCAGATCCAATTTTAAACTGAAAGGCTGGGGACAGATTGGGGAGAGGACCCGTGTGGGGAACTGTGCCACTGCTCTCCTCATCACCACCCCGAGCACCCCTCACCTAAAGTCACTCAGGGACACCTGGGCAAGGGATCAGCTGGGAACAGGGGACAATAGAGGCATCTGTGTGTGGGGAGAGCATCCAGAGAAGATAAAATGAGAAGCTTTCCTTCCTTCCTCCTCCTCCTCCTCCATCAGCAGCTTTCCACAAGGAGGATCAATGCAGCCCACTGTAACTGCACCGTTGTTCCATTTTTAATTAATGAAAGAAAAAACTAATCATTGAATTAAACTTCTCATTACTCCAGCTGAATACCCTCTAAGTAAATTTAATTACTGTACGAATTGGGTTTCTCCCTGCCTGTTTCATTAGCTACTGATAAAGATGGAGGGAGGGGGGAAAAGAGGGAGAAATGAAAACAGAGAAGGAGAACAAAAGGTGGGAACAGGAAATACAAACCCAGAGGGACACAATTCTGGAGATTCAGGGGCTTCCAGTAAGGGCCTGGGGAAAGACTCTCCCAAAGCAGGGTGGAGGGATTCCCTCTGGGATAAACCCACAGGGACAAGGTCCTGCCACCCACACCCTGGGGTCACAGCCACCTGCAAAACAGCCAACAGAGGTCTGGGCACAACCAGCTCCCCTCCAAACAAGGGCAGACACTGATTTCAGACCTGCAGCAACCATGACCCCTCCTGATCTCACCTACCTCTGAACAGCCAGGCTTTTTCCTCTGCAACAAAGGCAGCAACTCCCCAGCACTTCAGCAGGGAGCCAGTGCTGACAGAAGCATGGGAGCACGTGTGAGCAGATCCTGAACACCTGCTGTCCCACCGTGCTCCCAGACACCTGCCTGCTGTGTCTGAGCCTTCCTGCTGGAGTGGGAGTCCTGCACAGCCAGGCTGTGGGCAGCCAGGATGTGCCAGCAGCACACTCCTCCCAGAAATCAGCCCAGGAAGCCTTCCTGCAGCCCCTCGTGTTGCTGCACACATTTTGTTTATGGCATGATTTTGGGGTTTTCCTATTCTCCTTCTATGATTCAGCCTCCATTGCTCCTTCCTGATACTGGGCATGAACCAGCACAGCCCCATCCCAAGGAATCCAGCAGCCCCCACCAAGCACAGCCCCCTTCCAGCACTTTCCTCCACACCCAGCAGTTCTGTGGGGCTGGAAAGGGTCACACTTGGGGTAGACTGGGGTGGAGAGGGTGAGGAAAATGGAAAGCACAGCTGGTTTCTCCAGCTGGGCGGTGGAAGTGCTATCCAGGTGCCAGCTGTGATGGGATTTGGGATAGGGGTCAGATCATCTCCTCCCTGCCATCAGGGGGCTGAGAGGAGCCCATGCAGCCCCACAGGGGCTTGATCTCCTCCCCAGTCCCTTCCTGCTCTCCTCCATCCCCAGAGTGATTTCTCCTGTTCAAAGAGAGCTACAAAAAGGTTCTGGGCAGACCTGAAGGTCCCTTCTGCTTCCCATTTATCAAAACCCCCAAAGTGGGCTTTCCCAAACACCAGATGAGAAAGCAGGTAACAAGGAGGGAATGGCACTGGGTGAGACCCACCACTCACCTCTGGCACCCAGCACAGCTCTGGACACTGGGGCCACCCCCAGAGCCTGGGAGGTGCTGGCTCCAGGTGGGCTCAGCACAGCACACTCTCCTCTCCAGCACGAGCTTTCTGCTGTAGCTAAAATTGGCTCCCACAGGCTTCTGCCATCACCAAAGTCATTGGTACAGCATGTTCTGCCACCACAGGCTCTTCCCAAGCTCCCACTCACAAACCCCCAGTGCTGCCTGCCATGGGCCCCACGGCTCCCACTCCCTCACACGCTTCTCTTTTGTCCTGGTGATTAAACAGAGAAAAGAAAGTCATTCAGGATGACCAAAGTAATTTTTTTTTCTTTGCCAAATTTTAAAGCTCCAGTAATAATTTGAGGCTGAATGAAACATTTTGTTTGGGCTGAAGTGAAGCTTTCATTTTGTTTGTAGGTGGCTTCCCCTCCACCCTGGGGAAAAAAAAAAAAACCTAGAAAAAAAACCAAAATGAAATGTCATCTTGAAACAGATGGCTGAAAGGTTTCATTTTGAAAATGTCAAAATCAAACTTTTCAGTGTTTCACTTTTTTTTTTTCCCAGCCAAAGCCACTTGCTAAATACAACCTGAATTCGTGAGCTGAGTCTGTTGACTGAAACCTGAATTTTTTTGGTGCATAAGCTGCTCCCTCAGAGGTTTTTTCTGCAGGCTGGCACAGGTGCCCCACGCCGTGACCCCGCTGCAGCCGGGGACGCACAAGGAGTCAGCAGGAACAGTGCCCTGGAGCAGATCCTTCTGCAGGGGCTGTACTGGGAAGGGAAAGCCAGAGAGGACTCACAAGGCAAAGCCAGAGGCCAGCACTCACCGTGGCAGCAGCTCTCTGCAGCTCCTCTGGGGGGGCAGAGCCGGGCGCTGCAGCCCCGGGCACGAGGCACAGGGGGGTCCTGCCCGTCTCATGGGACCCAGCACGGAGCAGGGGGCACCTGGCTCAGCCCCAGACACACAGCCCTGCAAGACAGGAGGAAGGGACAGCGTCAGTGATACCTTGGGTTTTTGGTGTGCAGCTTTAGCTTTATATGAAGAGTTACTGGGATCTTTTCACAGGGTGGTGGAGACAAAACAATCCTGTTCTAGCTGGACACTCAAGGACTGGAGACTCCTCAAACTTCAGGCCCAAAGCATGAACAATGTGAGGAAAGGAGGGTGGGCAAGCAAGCAAGGAGGATGAAACTTCATCATTTGAAGCTGTTAATTGGACAGTTAACTCCTATATGCAAATGGACTAAAACTTATAAAAATGTGAGATCTCATGACCAAGCCCTGTTTTGCTCCCATCTTGGAGCCATCTGGGCACTGCCAGGGTGTGCCCTTTGAGGGCACTTCAATAAATCTCCACTTTATTCCCCTTAACTCCATCCAGCCTCTGCTCCAGCTCCTTAGAGCATCAGCAGCAGTGCCCAAGATCTGCCCTCTGCCCCAGGGACTGCTCCCTCCCAGCCCTGGCCAGTGCTCCCTGCAGGGAGCCCAGCCCATGGCACAATGGGCTCTGCTCATCTTGCTCCAGGAGGGACAATGTCCATCCCTAAACTGCTCCAAAGCAGATCCCAGGGATGAGGTCTAACAAGCAGGTTGGTGCTATCAGATCTTACCAACAGCAGATCTCACAGCCTCTCTCCATGCCCTGGGTGCCAATCCCCACAAGTGCCTAGTGCCAGAACCACTGCCAGGTCCCCATGCAGATATCTGGGTGACAGTGTGACAATGGAGGGCAACCACACACAAGGCTCCCACTCAGCAAGCAGGAATCAGGCTTTGATTGTCAAGTTCAACAGTCCAAGAGTTTTCAAGCACATTGCAGCACCTCTAAATTCTGCCTTGAATTTTGGGTCTTGACACACAAAAGGGCATTGGAAACACTTTAAATCTGCTTTACATCTGCTATTGATTCCCAAAGAGTGACAGGATTCCCAGGGTACACTGGCAGGAGCACAACAGGCCAGATTCATAAGGGTGCTCTCAAAAAAACCACCCCAAAGGTTTAATCCAACACAAAATCAGTTATAAAAATCTGATTTATGCTCCACAAGAAGCTGGATAAGGAGATCACATGCACCTATAAAAGCAGGAGTAGACACCTAAATCCAAACTCCACCATTGCTCAGGTTAGAAACTTGTAGGTTCATTTCCTTTTCCCTTTCACCTCTGGTTCAGCTCAGGAGCAGCAGCAGAGGTGCAGCAGGACCATCACCCTTCCAGCATGATCACAAACCACAAAATGCTGAGGCTGGTGCTGGAAAACCTGTTTGTAGGAGATCACCAGCCTGATAGCTCCCTGAAAGAGGATTAGATGGAGCTTAGACTAAGCATCTCAACAGTATCAACCCATAAGAAGATGCTCAGCCGCTGCCACTGCTAAGGTAACATGGAGACGGATTTATCCACTGAGAGGGAAAATCCTCCTTCTGAGAGCCTCTCTCATCCCAGAGAGGGCAATTTGCTGGGTCCTTGGCTCCATGGCCACAGGGGCAGGGCAGGCAGGAGCCTGCTGGATGGACTCACATGGAACAAGAGGCAGACTGGCTCCAAACTCAAGCCTCCTCCCAAGTTCAGGGGGTGGCAATCGGAAATTAAGCCCATCTGTTCCTGAAACATTGCACCAGTGGAGAGGTAAGGAGGCTGAGAATCTGAGCTCCAAAGAGACTAAAAACAGAGAGACTGCCTCTGAGGGGAGGGATGCTGCCTCAGGCTCACCACTGCAATGAGTTTGGAGATCTCAACAAAATCTCTTTCGTTTAGGGGGCAAGGGAGGTGCTGCCAGCACCATGTGGGTCCCCTGCACCAGCCCACCCTGGTGAAGGGAGGGATGAGGCAGCTAAAGTACCCCAAACCTCATGGAAAAACTACAGAAAAGGGAAGAATAGATTACATATTAGGGAGGAATCCTTCCCTGTGAGGGTGGCAGGCCCTGGCACAGGCTGCCCAGAGCAGCTGTGGCTGCCCCATCCCTCAAGTGCCCAAGGCCAGCCTGCACAGGGCTTGGAGTGCCCTGGTCTAGTGGAAGGTGTCCCTGCCCATGACAGGGGGCTGTCCTTGAAGGTCCCTTCCAACCCAAAACACTCTGTGATTCTATGAAGGGAAACTGAGGCAGGCACCAGGGGTTCAAGGAGCTACCACAGCCAAACCCACCAGCAACAATTCTGGCCTGGAAAATTGGCCTTGTCATATGGAATGGTTTCACAAAGAGCATCAAGTGCTCCATCAGCATCAAAGCAGCCAGGTTTTATGTGTTTGAAAGGAAACATTGCCTTTTTTCCCTCCCTCTGAGCCCACTTTTCATTTTTAGTCCTCTCATTTCTTTTCTACCCCAATCTAAACCAACTCTGCTGTCAAGTCCTTGCATTTCTGCCACGTTCACTCAAATAATTTCAAACCAAACCTCCACGTTTTCCTCTTCTCCCTTGAAACAATGATGCTAAAACCAGGAAACATTTTTCTGCCCAGTTCCTGCTAAAAGCCAGGACAGCAGGGTGTTGGCTGGGAGCAGAGGCATGGGAAGTAGCAGCCAGGTGGGACTCGGAAGTGTTGCCTCCAAAATCACCTCTTGGTTCCAGGATGTTCACAAAAGTAATTTTGTGCAGATCCTTTATCCCTGAGAGATGGAAATAACAAGGGAGCAGAATTGGATCAGGCATGGGGAGACAGAAGGGTATTTAACAAGCAATCCCAAGCACCACTCAGGTTATCCAGGGTCAGGGCAGCACAGGAGGCTGATTCCTCCAGCATCACAACAGGGCAGGAGTACCTGGTCCCTCCTGCTTCAAGTAGTAAAAACTCATATTTAGCAAAGAGTATTTATGAGTATTGAGGGGGGAAAAAAACCCCACATGCCACAGGGAATAACAAGGCTTTCTTGTGGCTGGTAGCTGAACTGAATAAATCTATCCACTGGGTATAAATTTGTTAAGCAAAAAATCCCTCTCAACTAGAATATTTTGCAAGAAAAATAGCAACAAAAAAAAAAGAAAGAAAGAACTCTGAACCCTCATTTCTCTCCTCAAGGTCAGAGCTGTTATCCTCTTTCATAAAGGAGAAAAAACCACCTTTCACCGGGAAGTTTAGCCAAAAGAATTGAAACATTTAGGATGTGAGTGCATTATTGCCTGGACTGGCCTGCCCAGCTGGACTAGACTAAATCTCTATTTTACATGGAGTTATCTTTCAAAAGCACGTGGTGGGGAGGCTGAGGCACCCAGGGTAAAGGAGACAGCAGCCCCTGGGACTACAGCAGTCAAGGAGAGTGCTGTGTGTCAGAGCTCAGCATCCAGAGCCTCTCTGGTTATTATGCAGAGGCTGTGCTAAGGTTGCTGCTTTAGTGCACTGCAGGCACTAAATTAAGGGGACATTTACAACCCACAATGCAGAAGCAGCTGCTGAAGGTGGCCATGGTGAGTGACTTCACCTCTGGGTGAAAGGCTCTCTGAGAGAAATCTCAGTCACAAGGAACTGAGATGGGAATTGAGTCCTTCTATCCCCTCAGTGCCCTGGCCAGCAATGCCAGCACATCTCTGGGCACCTGTGGCAAGTGGGGACCAGGAGCAGCCTGCTCTGCCCAGTGCCAGCCAGGGGTGAGATCCCTGTTTGGAGGGGATGCAAAGCCCATAAAACACTGAAGCTTGGCCCAACCAGCAGAGTTCTCATGCAACAAATGCACCATCACCACCAGGGCAGCACTCCAAAGGATCTGCTCCCCAAATAAACTCCCAGACCAATCCCTGCCCAGAGTGTGCGTGGCACAGACCAACAAGGCAGAGCTGCCTACAGCATCAAGCAGTTTGTGGTGGCAAAACAAGTCCTGGTGCCTGCTCAGCCTTTTTAACTGCACTTGATGGCCAGGCAGGTTGGGGCTGCCAAAAAGGGGGTGACACATGGTGACAGCTCCTGTGCTCCTCCTGGGAGCAGTCAGCTCTGCTCCTTCCCTCCTCCCACAGCCATACCAAGCCCAGCTCACCAGGGCTTTCCACCCAGCACTGCTCCTTCCTCCTCCTCCATGCTGGGCAGGAACAGCCAATTTCAGCCCAGGCCAAAACCCAGTGTGCTGGCACGGATGAGCCAGCCCTGCCCTGTGCTCCCCCTTGTCCATGGCCCTGTGGAAGTACCCAGCTTGTTTCCTGATGGAAGTCACCAGGAGCTTCTCCTTGCAGGTCCAGGGACGTCCTGTACTGTGCTCAGCCATGCAGGGAAGGGGATGGCTCTGGGTGGGAGCTGGCACAGACCTGCTCCTGCCCAAGGCAGCACCTCCTGGAAGGGGCCAAGGGAAGGGGAAGCAGAAGGAGAGCAGAGATGATCTGACAGACATGCAAAAAGATGAGGAGAAAAGGATTCAGTGGGAATGGATCTCAAGGTCACAGCACACACCCTGGCTTCTGCCGAGGATTCCATGTGCTGCACTGGGAGCTCAGCTGTAGAGGGGCTGCAGTTGGGAGCAGCAGCAAAGGGAGGAAGCACACCCCTGAACACAAGCAGGGCACTTCAGGGTGCTGGGCCCCAGGGAGACTGGCCACCCAGAAAGCACAAGGGGCACCATGCTGACAACCCTGCAGCTCACAGATCCTTTTGAGAAAGTTAACTGAATGAATTTACACCTAAATCCCTCCAAACACTGGGGTTTCCTGCCTGTAGGGATTTACAGCCACTATAACCACTCCTGTTTGCTTGGAGGTGCCATGTTTTGGGGACATTTGAACTTTCAGGCACCAGGACCAGCCCAAGCAGTGCCCATGAGCCTCTGTGCAATCAGGCAGTGACACCCCACACAGGCCCAGGCACTCTGGGAGCACCCCTTACTCAAAGGGATCACTGCAAACAGCCCAGCTAGGAACAGATGGGAGCCTCCTGGAGACCTCTGCTGCCTGCCAGCACAGCCAAGACCCTGCAGCTCCCCTGTCTTTGGGAACCACGTGCCCAGAGCTGCTACACTTGACAAAGCAATCAGCCAGGGACAAGTTCTGGCTTCTGTTCCAGAGCAGGTCAGACCACAGTCATAAATCTGCTCCTCTGGCCTTTAAATGTGCAACAGGTAGAATTCAGAGGTCTTGAACTCCTCTGATAGATGAGCCCTGAGCCTGGAGGGCTGCCCAGAGCAAGGGATCCTGCCATCTCAACCCAAAGCCTCCAGGTGAGCACATCGCAGGGTGAGCATCCGATGAGCCACGGGGAAGCCAAAGTCACAGCCAAGGCCAGTGACAGGAATAGAATTGGCTCAGACTGAGCAAATGTAACTTTCCATCACTTTGCAATCAGCCATCCATCCTGGAGGCCAGCTGGCTGCCATGTCAGAGCACCTCCCATCCATTTCAACTGTCCTGAGAATGCCAATTCTTCTTGCTACACAAGACTAGCTCAAGAAGACTTGGGAGAGTTATTATTCAAAGCCAGGTGGTTGGACCTGACCCAAATCTTAGGCAAGTGATTAGAATGATTGGCATTTTTTTGGAAAGCAAACTGCTGTGCTGTACCTGCCATCTATCTTCAGAGAACTATTAACTGCACAATCACCAAGCCTGGCACACCTGTAAGGCTGTGAAAGTGCCTGCAGACAGTGAGGCCCATCCTCACCTGCAGCTCTGTGACCAGCCACCCCTGTATGCCCCAAAAATGGGCTGCTTTGGGCAAGATGCTCTCCTTGGGCATCGTGGTGCCATGCCCAGACAGCTCTTGCTGCAGGATCAGGGATGGGACACTGAGTCATGGGGATGAGTGTGGAATTGCTGGACTGGGATGACTTTCACCCTGTGGGTGATGTGAAAAGTCTATTCTGGCTGGGAACAGATTGTCACCAAACTGCCTTTGCTGAGGATCTGGAGTCAGGTCTCATCCAGGCCCCTCTGCTGCAATGGGACACTGCAGCACCACCAGCCAGCAAGGTGTTGTTCTCCCCCTTTGACTACACATGCCAAAAATAGTCTGCTTTCTCTCAGAGGCAAGGACACTAAAAGCAGCAACATTTCCAGGTGAGCAGAGCACAAGAGCAGCCACTGAATGACACCCAGCAGCTCCTCCCAGGGCACACATCCCTGCTAGTGCTGTCCCCCCTCCAGGGCAGGGTCAGGAGCAGGGAATGCTGATCCCAGCCTCACTGGAGTGTCAGCCCAGCTTTCATGCAGGCCAGGGCAGGGGGCTACCACCTACTCACTTCTGGTTCAACACCAGAACCCCAAACTCAGCTGTTTCAGGTTTGAAACCTGAATCCAACTCCAAAATTACAGATGAAGGGAATGAAGAGAACAACAAGCCCTATTCAATGAATCAGAGCAGATCCAGCACCCCACATCCATTGTTTCAGTTTGAACCACAACACCCAAAGGATGAGCAGCCCAGGATTTACAGACTGGGGACACTGTGTGGACTCAGGGTTATCTTGTATGTCCTTGTTCCTGGAGAGTCCACTACCCAGGAGCCCTTCAGAAACTCAGGGAGGTCACACAGGTTTATGTCCTGCACATCCCCAGCCCATGCCAAATGCTCAGCTGGGGCTCCAGCACAGGAGCTGCCAAACCTGCTGCACCAAGAGGTTGAACTGTGCTTAGATGGGGATCCCAAACAGGGTAAAATCTGCATTTAATACCTATTATCTTAACATCTCCCCATCTGTCCACATCCCTCACATGCCTGTAACTGCAGCATGCCAGGGCTGCCTCATATCAATGGCACTTTAATTTCATCATTCCCAACTTATTTAGAGCAATTAGGAGGCAATGAGCACACGCCAGGGGCCAGGATGCACTTGAATAGCATCCAAGGGTTACCACAGTATCACAGGAGACTTTCAGATGGAATTATCACCCTGAAAAAAACCTTAAATAAAAAGGAAGGCAGTCCCTAGAGGGAGGATAAGGTTCTTCTTGGTCCGACAGGTCCCTTTTTAATTTGAAATCAACTGACAATTATAAAGAGGTGATATTCCTCATTTAATTAGTGAAGAAACAGTCTCTCAGGTTGGAAGACAGAGATAGATGCTTTGCCTGGGCAACTGGCTGAAGAAAGGATCAGGGCAGCAAGGCTGGGATTCCTGCAAGGGCAATTGCCTGATCCCACTTCAGGCAAGCAGGTTTTGCTGTTGACTTTTCTGGGAGAAAAGGGAAAAACCTGAGCCATTTTGGAAACTCTGGTTGGAAAGGCGAGGCAAAGAGTGAGCTGTTTCTCCCTAGTGATTTCTGCTGGGTGCTGGGAGCGACCCACAAAGCCAATGCCACCAAACAAGCTACCAAAAAAAGCCAGCCAGCCTGCAGCCTGGCTTCCCAGTGGCCCCATTTCGTGGAAGGCAGGTGAGGTGCCAAAGGAGGGGACAGCTCCTCACTTCTGATTTAGCCACAAGCCCACACTCCTCCCTCACAGGCTCTTTAAATGCCTGCCTGTGTGAGCAAAGCAGTGGCCTATTTTCCTCTGAGCAGCTCAGAGCAGCTCCACCTCGGAGCACAGCGCTCAGGTCTTATTTAGGATGCTTCAGACACATCCGGAGGGACTCTGGGAACAGTCTGTGGAAAGAGAAGACTGAGTGGGCAACCTGAGTCACTTCATTGCTTACAGAAGTGTACACAAGCATCTTCCATTTGAGCAAAGCCCAGCACAGCTCTGCTGGCTCTGGGGACCAGAGGGAAGTGCATCTCCTCCAGCACACTCCATCGGTGCAGAATGGCTGCACAGCACCTTTCCCACCCAGCCTTACAGAAAGAGGGATCATCCCCCACAGCCCCAGCCTAAACCTCTGATCCTGGCAATCCCTCTGCAGCACCAGAGGAGCTGGGAGCTGCTCTAAGCTGCTCTGATGGTGAGCTCTGCAGAGGAGATTAGCTTCCTCCCGAGGAGGAGGAAGCAGCACAAGGCTGGGAGGGGAGAGGTGCAGTGCACATGCCCTCGAGGGATATTTTTACAGCTGGCTGCAAAACTCAGCTCTGAATCCCTTGCCAAGGAGCCTGACTCATGCAGACAAATCAACCCAGCACCATCTCCTGCACGTGGGGAGGAGGAGAGAAGCACAGGAGTAACTGGAGACCCCAGAGAGAACACAGCCAGCCTTTACCTGAGCCCTGGCCTCAAGGAAGTCGCTTTGAGCTGTCAAACACCTCTGCAGAGGCCCCTTAAGCTGGAGCTGAGAAGGACTGTGCTGAGGCAAAGCCATGCCCTGCCATGGGGAGCCCCTCACATTACTTTTCCTCCTCAGTGCAGGTAAATGGCGCTGTTTGGGTCCTGAAAGCTCCAAGCCTCTGCTCACCTACGCAGAGGCACAGCCCAGCTCACACAGGTGTGCTCAGCATCCTCCCAGTGCAGCTCTGCCTTCATCCAGGGCAGGAGAGCAGCCATGGCTCCCACCCTCCCTCACTCCTCTCTTCAGGCTGGTTCACAACAGCACCATGCAATGTCTGCCTGCCTGGGCAGCCTGAGACAGCTCAGAGTGAAGCTCCTCTCATAACTGCTGCAAGATGCCAAAGGCTGCTGCTTCTGCCCTGCAGCGACCAACAGCACTCCAACCTCTTTCCATTCATTTCCCAAGGGATAAAAGCCACAAAGTGACATCCAGCACAGGCAGGATCATCTCACAGGACTACTGATGCTGTCAGCAACCACATGCACAGCAGCTCCCTGGGGCAGCAGGGAAGGGAGCTCGTGGGAATCCATGGAAAGTGCCAAAATATGAACTGCTAATAAGATGTATTTTCAAATATCACCACATTATGATCTATTGATCTCACACTAGAAACTTGACTTTTTCTGTGTAACATTAATTTATGTCACTTGCACATTCTGGGAACAGCAGATTGAATGAGTGCCATTACACTAAAATTAGGTACTGCAGTTATTAAGTGCCAGGGGCCCAAATTGTTGAGGTGTCAATCCAGAATTACAGCACCCATCCACAGGGGAGTCCCAGCCCCCAGTGCTGAGTGTGGGACAGGGGCACCAGGCTCACCACAGAACAGGTTTTGCTCTTGGGCAGCAGCCCTGCCAGGACCAGCCTACAAAATGGGCACAGGGAGGAGCAACAGCCAAGTCCTGCGCTGAAGAAGGGGAATGCCAGGCAAGGCAGTGTTCCAACCCCATCCAACACTCAGCTAAAGCCTGGTGACACCTCCTAGGCTGGCTAAAGCCCCACAGAGCACCTGCAGCTCCTCACAGAGGTGATCTGAAACCCAAGAGCCCAGTTCTGGTAGGAACTCTAGAAACAAGTTGTCTAGCAGAAGGTTTTCACAAAAGCTGAAAATGCTCCAGTGGGACTTTGGCCAAATATTTTGCTCCCTTTTAAAACAGGGCCAATCCACAGTTATTTCTAATGATCCCACTGCCTGCTTTTCAGAGTGCTCACAGAGACAAGTTGTCACCTTTAGACCACTATATCAAGGCTGAGAGCATCAAGTGGGGAAGATGATAGGCTTGGAGAGGAAGAACATCCTTCCTTTGCTCCACTTGAGCTGCTGATGGGTGTGCCAGAGCTCTCTAAATGGCATTACATTAGTGCTGCATAGAAGCAATAAAGCCCTAAAACACCCTATTACATATTTACTGAACTACACATCACACAGACTGTCCCCAGGACACCCCACCAGCACTTGGAATAACAAAGCCAAGGGCTGTAAAAAGCACCAGGCTGGGCAGACATCCCCAGTGCCCACAGCTGGGGTCAGGGCACACACAGGAGCTGGGCACACAGCTGTGGGGAGCCCACAGAACAATCCAACCATCACATCTAGCCAAAGAAAGCAGCACAAAGCTCTGTGTCCTCTGCCAGAAACTTGCCCAAGTCCCAACTGCTGAGCACAGAGTCTGCAGAAGAATCAGCATCCAGGGTGAGACCTGCTGCTGTGCCAGTGCTCAGTCCTGGCACCAACACACACTTTCCCCCTGCTGCTCTGGTTTCACTTCCAGAACCTAAATTTTTACTGTTAAGCTCAATGAGTTGTCATTTCCAAATGCCTCCTGCCTACAGGAAAGGGGGATGCACAAAGTGCTCTTTGGGATTTCCCAGTAGCCAGCACTTGGGCACAGGACTGTCACAAAGCCCTCACTGTTGCATTGTCATGACAACTTTGGTAAGGTGAAATGGTGTGATGGCTTTTGAAAGACCTTTTTCTCCCTCTGCTCCTGGCACCTGGCATATGGCAGGATCACTGGCATTGCTCTGCCATCACAGAGGCCATCAGAGGCACCTTGGCTGGAGAGGTGAGGTCTCCCCCAGCCAGCAGCCTCTGGCAGAGGACAAGCTGACAGATGTGTTGGGACAGAGCTGAGGACTAAAAGGGGTCAGAGACAGAGAGGGGAGACTCCCCTCGGTGCTAACTCTGGAGAAATTGAGTCAGTTTGGGAACTTTTGGATGCATGTTCCCCACCCCCCCACAAGGCACAGGTTTGCTAAATCAGCACAGCTTTGCATGAGAGCTTTGCCCTTGTTAGCAAATAGGAGGGGCACAGGAAAGCCACAGCTGACTGGGAGTGCACTCTCAGCTGCTGGCAATTAGGGATGCACCCTGAGCCCCAGCAAGGGAGCAATATTAGCTCTCCACAAGGTCTGTGCTCCCTGCCTGTGACACCTGGGGCACACATCCAGAGCACAGCACTGAAACAACCTCAAAACAGGCCCCTGCCACCCAGCTCCCTGCTGGGGGAATCATGGCAGGAGCCTGCCAGCAATGCCAGAGAACACCCTGACCACAGGCTCGCCTCTCCCTCCACAGGGGTGCAAGCAAAGCCCAAGTCCTGAAGGCTCCTTCTGGACAAGGGTTTCTCCAGCCCTTCCTGCAGAGGTGCAGCCAATGTGCCAGCCCACAGAGACCCTGGCACAGCTGGGAAGCTCAGCCCTGCTCCAGGAGCACATGCAATGCAGCCCCCAGCCCCTGCACTCAGGCACACACCAGGGGCTGGCAGCCAGAGATGCAACGCCCGAGAAGTTTGGTGAGTTATTGTGTCCCCACCAAATAGCTCTGACCTTTTCAATATTCCATATTTTTATTGGCTGCCCATTTCCCCCCAGTCCCCACAGGCTCATTAGACAGCGAGCAGCTCCACAGCCAATGCTATTGCACGACACTGAAAAGGTCAGAGACATGGAGGCTGAGAGAGCCCTCTCCAGAGGGTGCTTGGAGCAGGACAGCAACGCTCCTCAGCCAACACAAGCTGCACACCCACCAGGACCTGCTGCCCAGGGACCCTCGGAGGCACAGCTCCTGCTGCAGGCTCCCTGGGGACCACCCCACCCATGCCTGCTCCCAAACACACAGCTGCTGCTGCAAGGGGACCTGGGCACCCTGGCACAGAGCCTCCAGTGAAACCTCCTGTCACAAGAAAGCACAGGGCAGGGCTGTGCTGCTACAGCACAGAGGCCAGCAGGAAGGCTGCAGAAATGCCCTGACTGCTGCCATAGCCCTGAGGCTGCTGCTTAGGGAGGGGAAGCACAGAGATCATTTTCCAGAGCCTCTGGCGCACACACATGCAGGACAGAGAAGGCAGCTACCCAAGGTGATTATCAGCCATGTTTGGTAGATGTGAAAAATGCATATTTTACAAGTGGCTTTCCTCAAATATTAAAATGAATATTATATGTGTTATGTTAGAAAGTTATGCTGTATGAATTTTCTTAAGTAGTGTGTTAAATATTTTAGTTTATAACATAATGTTAAAATAGAAACTATGTATATGTGGGATATTTTTTAAAGAAAGGAATGAGGTACTCGCACCAGATAGCAGCCACAGGACACCTGAATCTTTCAGAGAAAGAGAATTTATTGCTCTATTATCAGAAGAAATCAGCTTCTTCCCACCTTGCTAAGCCCTGAAGATGCCATTAGGATTAATAGGAAGAAGCTAACACTGATCAGACAGAATCCTGTGTTTGAATGGGTGTTATACATCATGTATGAATATGCAACAGGCTGTTGTTTTT
Organism: Setophaga petechia; assembly: GCA_024362935.1. NCBI lineage: Eukaryota > Metazoa > Chordata > Aves > Passeriformes > Parulidae > Setophaga > Setophaga petechia. The sequence goes on from JANCRA010000016.1 coordinate 16,834,071, forward strand.
AAGGGTTAATCCTCTGTTAATCTGTGTCCTTTCTCAGGCTTATGTTGCTCAGAAAAAGGTACCTGGACGTCCCTAACTCTTTGTTTCCATTGTCTCATATTGTCCTAATCCAAATTGTCCAAAATATTATTTACTCTAATTATATTGCTATTTTTATAACCATTATATTAGTATTAAACTTTTAAAATTTTAAAAACAAGTGACTGGCGTTTTTCACAGTAGATGTAAGAGGAGACTGTGAGTCCAGGCCTCCCTCAAGGCATTCAGGGGAATGAAATGACAACCCAGCCCTGTGGCAGGCAGCAGGGCAAGCACAGCACGAGCAGCAGGAACAGCTCACCTGCTTCCTCCCAGCCTTTTCTCAACCCCTGTCCAGCAAAGCCACCTTGCACAAAATACAGCAGGACTCCCCCTCTGTGTAACACTGGAACTCCCTCTGCCTGCTCCCCAGGCAATGGGGAGCCCCAGGAGTGAACCCCTCTCACAGACACAGCCCCAGGAGTGAACCCTTCTCACAGACACAGCCCCAGGGAGTGAGCCCCTCTCACAGACACAGCCCCAGGAGTGAACCCCTCTCACAGAGCCCCAGGGAGTGAACCCCTCTCACAGACACAGCCCCAGGAGTGAACCCTTCCCACAGAGCCCCAGGGAGTGAACCCCTCTCACAGGCACAGCCCCAGGAGTGAGCCCCTCTCACAGGGCCCCAGGGAGTGAACCCCTCTCACAGGCACAGCCCCACGAGTGAGCCCCTCTCACAGGCACAGCCCCAGGAGTGAACCCCTCTCACAGACAGAGCCCCAGGAGTGAACCCCTCTCACAGACAGAGCCCCAGGAGTGAACCCCTCTCACAGGCACAGCCCCAGGAGTGAGCCCCTCTCACAGGCACAGCCCCAGGGAGTGAACCCCTCTCACAGGCACAGCCCCAGGAGTGAACCCCTCTCACAGACACAGCCCCAGGAGCAAACCCTTCTCACAGACACAGCCGCAGGAGTGAACCCCTCTCACAGAGCCCCACGAGTGAACCCCTCTCACAGACAGAGCCCCAGGAGTGAACCCCCCTCACAGACACAGCCCCACGAGTGAACCCATCTCACAGAACCCCAGTGAACCCTTCTCACAGAGCCCCACAAGTGAACCCTTCTCACAGACACAGCCCCACGAGTGAACCCTTCTCACAGAGAGAGGCTCCAACAGCAGGAGTTTCCCTGCTGGGGGGTCTAAACTCACCAGCTGGCAGCAGAAACGTGTCCCCAGAGCAGCAGGGTGCAGTGCTGGTTGCCCTGTCAGGGAGGGCAGCCCAGGAGCAGAAGGTGCCCTCTGTGATGGGCCACATGCCCATGGCTCCAAAAACATCAGGAGGGAGCTGCAGCCAGGTCCCCCAACAGCAACAAATGAGACCCCACAATCCACAGGCTGGAGCCCAAGAACACACGTCCATCCACGATGGAGCTCTGGAGGGGGATGAAGGGGCCAGTCCTGAGGTTAAATAGGGCTCTGAGCAGGTGTGGGTGATTAGGGTGATTAGGGCAACAGCAGCTGTGAACAATTAGCTTGATTCGTGCCAGCTGAGCTCTCTGTCCGGAGCTTCTTTGTAAGTACCAAAACACGCCCAAAAAAAGCCCCCGACCCAGAGGTAGAAATAATAAAAGACAGAAATAAAGAAGTAACAGCCAGAAACACCCCAGGAGAGAACAGGAGAGGGAGGCAGAGCTGCCCAGTGGGGGAAGCCCTGGGATGAACATCAGGGGTTAACACTGCTACATCTCCTCAAGAAAGGAACATATCACTGCTCTGCCAACATGTACTCAGATTTTTCTAAAATAATGTTAAATTTTTGGTTTTTCTTTATGAAAAATGGATCTGGGCAAAGGAGTGCCTTCACATTAGTGACAGATGGCAACGAAAAATCTTTGTTTGGAAAAAAAAATCTTCATTTGAGTCACACATATGCAGAAAGGAAAAAAAAACTTAAACCCTCCAGAGATTAGCTGTATCATGTCAGCAAAGAGTCAAATCCCAACAGATTTCAGGGACACACCCCTGCCCTTCAGATCACTAGAGACCACAGCTGGAAGGAGCAGAGATGGGTCTGCTCGACAAAAAAGGTGTTTTTCTCCTCCCTGGAAGATGGTGAAGGCAAACCCTCAGGCCTCCCCATCACACCAGGTGGTTTTGCTCGGGAAAGTTGTCATCCCTCAGCTGTGACGGTGGCATGTCCCAGGAGCCACATCATCACCTTCTTGGCTCCCCTTGGCCAAGCCCAGCCCTCAGTGCAGGGACCACAGATGTAGAGAATACATTGTTGAAGGAATTGATCTTCTTAGGAAAATTAATCCACAAACACCAGAGGTTTATGTCCAAAAAGGAGACAGAGTCCTTTTACTTTATTCCAATAAAGGGAGAAGCCATGGGGCATTCCCCGGGATCTCTCCAATTTTTTGGAGGACGCAGCCTCCTTTTAATCCAAATTTCCCAGACAAATTTCCCTTCTCTCTTTCCCCCTTGTCTGAGGTATTTGAGAGGTACAGACTCCCCGATACACCTGATACCAAAGATTTCCCTCTAATGTATAACCTTCCCTTTTAATTTTTCATTCTTATGGAATTTAGGATTGTTTCTTTCATCTTTCAATGTCTAATTTCATTTATCAGCAAACCTAAAGTTTATTTGTAAAAGCAAATATCTTTTTCCATTCATCAATCAGTGGAATCCTTCCCATTGTTTCTTTTATCTCCCAGTGCTAGTTTTATCTACCAGCAGCCCCAATATAAACATAAAGTTCATTGTTGAAGAAGTTAATATAAAGTTCCAATGTTAGTCGAATGTTCTGTAGTTATGTAAATCCCTCTTAGTTGATTGTTCAATATTCTATAGTTGTATAAGGTCCCCCTTACTTGTGAGATGTTTGTAGTTATGTGAATCCCCACTGCTCCTGCTCTCATCTAAGATGGCAAACCACCCGAGACCATGGAGGAGATTACATCACCTAATAAGCAAATATGAAACTCCCACAAGACTTAGCAGAAAAGGATTACCTAGAGAAAAGCCCTAGAACAATGAGCCACCATGCAAATAAAGAATTGAAACACCATCTGTTACCAGAGAGAACATAAGAAAACATCAATGACCCTAGTCAGTACTTTTCACCTTCCTCACCCTGAGAGGAATAGTGGATTTGTCTTTCCAAACAAGCTGTGGGTCTGCTGGTAGATAAAACTAGCACTGGGAGATAAAAGAAACAATGGGAAAGATTCTGATTGGTGAATGGAAAAAGATATTTACTTTTACAAATAAACTTTAGGTTTGCTGATAAATGAAATTAGACATTGAAAGATGAAAGAAACAATGGGAAAGAAAAACCCCAAATTCCATAAGAGTTAAAAATTAAAAGGGAGGGTTATACATTAGAGGGAAATCTTTGGTAACAGGAGTTCTGGGAAGTCTGTACCTCTCAAGTACCTCAGCCAATGGGGAAAACCCCTTAAATTCCATAAAAATTAAAAATTAAAAGGAGGGTTATACATTAGAGGGAAATCTTTGGTATCAGGCATATCAGGGAGTCTGTACCTCTCAAGTATCTCAGCCAATGGGGAAAGAGAGAAGGGAAATGAGGGAAATTAGGATTAAAAGGAGGCTGTGTCCTCCAAAAGTCTGAGAGATCCCAGGGCAATGCCCCATGGCCTCTCCTTTTATTCAAATAAAGCCAAAAAGGACTCTCTGTCTCCTTTTTGGACATAAACCTCTGGTGTTTGTGGATTAATGTTCCTAACAACCCTAACCAGAGCAGGCCAGGAGCAGTATAAAGACTGGGATCTGGAACCAACAGGTGTCTCCTCAGGGACTCTTGTGAGGAGAGAAGACCCAGCTCCCCCAGGCCAGACCCTGCATGCCATCTTGGAGCAGCAGTGGTGAGTGCACAGCCCCAGGGTCCCCTGCCTCGAGTGTTCCCAATAAAGCTGGAATCACTGGAGCTGCTCCCCTGCCATTCACAGCAACAGAGGCTCTCTGAGAGCATCCACAGTGAGAGCTTTGCTGACACCGCACACACCCAGAGCTTCAGAGACAAGTCCTGGGGAAGATGGGCCTTGCCTTGGGAAGCAGAGCCCCATGAGCAGCTGTGTTTGTCCAGGGAAGGCGTGGAGAAAGGAGGGGAGAGGGGCAGGGGGAGGGCCAGGATGAGGAGCTTGCAGGGGAGGGAATTACAAAGTGTTTGCCCTTGTGGCGAAAACGGCTGGAGATGATCTCCCACTGCTCCTGTTTTGACAGCCCAAACGCACTTGCTCGCACAATATCTCAGTCTCGTTAAAGGTAATTACAGTTCTTCCTGTGTAATGAGATGGTTTTTAAAGGCCATTCAAAAGAAATTTTCTATAATGAGGTTAAGGGTTTTATGGTGTTATACATCAAGGGAGCTGGTAATTGGTCGGATCCAGGCAGCATCCTGAAGCAGGGAGATAGGAGGTTCTGTGAATAATAGGCTAGCACGGAGTGCAGAGTCTCCAAAATGTTTTGGTTCTGCAGAGGAGGGAGAACAGAAATGAAAAAAGGAGGAAAGAAAAGAGAGAAAGGAAAAGGAAGAGAGATGCTTCCGGCTCCTGCAGGACTGAGGAGGCTGCTTCCATCTTGCTCTGGGTGGGTTCTGAGCAGCTCCATGAGAGGAGAAGGTGCAGTGTGTGTGTCTCCTGGCTGGAATTACTGCCCTGCTGGCTGGCAGTGGGTGGCAGTGGGACAGAGCAGGGCTGTGAGATCTGGCTGATGCAGACCTGCAGCCACCCTCACCCACTCCATCTGGAGGATGTGACCATGCAGGGATGTCCCTGCTGCACACACAACATGGCTGAGGTGGGCACAATACCGTGTGGGTGGGTTGTAGCTCCTGCCTCTTACTTCCCTCCAACAAACCCCTGATCCTTCCACAACCTGTGCAGGAAAAATCCCCTGCAGACAGCAGACCTGTCTGCCAGCCCTGAGATCAAAGCCTTTCCCCGCTGGATTGCTCCTCGGTTATTACTGCTGTGGCTGCTGCTTCCGCTCCCTCCTGTCTCCTCTGTTCTTCCAGGGCCTCCCAGCAGCAGGATCATTATTCCAGGGCGTTTAGCAGCAGCTCCCCAGAGTAGCTGCTGAAGGCCTGCAGCATTTCTCCATATTTAGAAGCAGCTGATGGTGGCTCAGACACTGCTGTGGGTGAACAACAGGGAGCTGAGCTGGAAGAGTGGCTATTTTGGTGCCACCCCCAGCCCAAGAGCCCCAGGCAACAGCAACTCCATAGCAAAGCTTCTTCCCTTGGAATCTTCAGGCTACTTGAACTCACTGGAGTGGCATCAGAGAGATAAGTACCTGAACTCTGGGCAGCTTGAGTGCTCCTCAGATTGAAAAATCGGCCTGGAGACGTGCAGAGGTTCACCCACCACTCGTGCTGGTGACACTGGAGTGGTTGCACACGTGTGCTGGACATGGCAGGGCAGGATGCTCTTTGCATCACTGCCACCTTCCCTGGGAGAACTGCTGCTTAGGGGATCATGACTGAACCCCAGCTTCCCCTAAAACCTAAATGAGCTGTTCCTGCATAGCTGAACCTCCAGTGAACTTCAATAGGGATTTGAGTAGGGATTTGTTTGTTTTTGTTTTCCCAATGGTTACCTGCCTGTACAACCACTGCAGAGCCCATAACTTGCCCACAGCCAGGCTGAAGCTCAGGACTGTGATCTCATGTCACAGTGGGGCAGTGGACCTGACTTCCCAAGGCATGGACTGACCCCAGGACATGTGGTGCTGCAGCTGAAGCCCTCTGAAAACCTGTCACAGCTGGAGGTGGGAATTTGTGGGCAAATCCTGCAACATTCTGAGCAGATGCAACTTGCAGTGTGCACTGTGCTCTGGGACTCAGAGCCCTAATTTGGCTCTGTGGCTTTATTCCAGTCTGAACTTCCCAGTGCTTTTTGCCCCCACCTACTACTGCAAATGGCACAAAAACTGCTGCACCCTTAGGAAACAGTTTTTAATGGCTGGAACTCCCACTTCATGCTTGGCTGAGGCCACAGACAGAGGTTGGAGCAGGAGAACCTCTGGTGGCCTTATCAGCAGACACAGTGGAGAGTGTGTAAGGAATCCCACATTCCATTTCCAAAGTGGAAGTCTCATGTTTGAGCACCCACAAACTCCATCTGGGAAACAAGAGCAGGAAACACCTCCCAAGCCCTTGGTTTCAAACCACACAAAAAGAACATTTTGCAGATGCCACCAGTCATAGGTAACATTCATTACTCGCCTTACTCTGCCTGAGGAGTTGCATTTAATATCCTGCCTATTTATGTTTTTTAAAGACCAATTAAATATTAAAAGCATTTATCAAGGTTTAACGCTGCAGTGAGTCCAGCAGCATGGATGCCAGTGATGCCAGTGCTTGTGGTTTCTGTGGGGAGCTGCAAGTGGAGTCATGGAGCTGTTCTGCTCCCTGGCAGGGACCCCTGTGTCCCAGGAGGGGACACTGGAGTGCTCCAGGTCTCTGCACAGAGAGCTGGAAAAGTCCAAGAAGTGCCCATTCTCAGAATGCATCCCCACCCAGGCTCTAAAGCTCCTTCTCATGTACCTAAACCTTCCTCCACTCTGCTCTGGAAACCTGAAATCACAGTGGCTGGTTTGGGAATTTGTCAGCTCACTGTGTTTTCAGCAGTAAATACCAGTTTGTTGAAATTCAAAGCCTCTCAAAGAAGGATCAATTGTGACAAATTATCCACTTCACAAAAAACCTGGAAAAAGGCTCAAAAAGTCAAAATGTCCCATTTTTGACACATTTGAAATAAGAAAGAATCAATTTTTAGGTTAATAAATCTCAGATAATTTATAGTTTGCAAAAAAGAACTAGAAACGAAAAGCAACTATCAAAATGTTTTGAAAGCATATTTAAAAACCCTTATTCAGTGGAATCAAAAGGAGGGCTTTCAAGATTTTTTTATTCTTTTATTGATATTGGAATTTTTCATCTCTGATGCTGGTGGGAACTGACTTCTTTTCTATCTCAGGAGCTGCAGGGGTGGGGAGATGCTTCCTGAGCCACTTCTGGCCTCGCTCACATGGGCTCAGTTGGATTGTGGCTGTTACTGCCTTTACCAGATGCTGGGGGCTCCAGGTGAGCTCTGCAGACATCCAGCCCTGCCCCACCCAGAGAGCCAGCCCTGGTGGGAGTGAGGGAGAGCCCCAGAGCAGCTGTCACTGTCACCACGTGCTGATGGCAGGGCAGGGTGCCATGGAGCCCTGGCTGTCCCCCTGCTCCCCTCAGCAGGCAGAGGGACAGGCAGAGAGCCTCTGGAAGCAGAGCAGATGATGGTGCTGAGTAGGGAGCAGATAAGGGGAATGCTTTCCTTGCCCTCTCTGTCCCCCTCAGCCTGGTTGTCCCCCAGGATCTCCAGCATCAGACCCCAGGTTGGAAAGCAAGACCAAACTCCTGGGCAGCATAAAACCTTCAGGCTAGAAAAGGGTATCCTGGTCACCACCCCTGTGTCTGTCCTGGGTTGTAAGATATGGTTTGGGGGTGTGTAATCTATTTCCCATCTGTTAGAGGTGGGACAGTTCTCTTCTGTTCATTGGGCAGTGTTCTTTATCTCTTCCCTGACTCATTCTCCCTCCAGGAGATCTCTTTTCTTAATGGGCCATTAATTATTAATTCTCTTCTGCCCATGGCCAGTGAGTGTCCCTGCATGGCTGATCCAATTCCCCCATCCCATGGGGAGATGCTGTGCCCAGGGCAGGAGCCAAGCATTCCTACCTGGATCCAATCTGAGCTTTGGGACACCCCAGCAGCCTCTGCCCCCTGCACTGCCAGAGGAGCAGCTTTCTGCTGCCCTGCATGGCCAGAGGGAGCCCAGGCCCATCTCCAGCAGCCCTGGAGCTGCAGAGGAAAACTCCCCCCTTGTGCAGGATCCCTGCTCCAGCAGAAGCACAGCTGGCACTGCAGGAGGGCTGAGCCCCCATGGGATGGGGCTGGGACACCAACCTGACACACAGGGGGACAGGGCCTGCTCTCACTCTGGCAGTGGTTTGTTTTTGTATATACTATTGCATTTGTATTTTTAATTTTCCTAATAAAGAACTGTAATTCCTATTCCCATATCTTTTCCTGAGAGCCCTTTAATTTCAAAATTACAATAATTTGTAGGGAGGGGGTTTACATTTTCGATTTCAAGGAGGGCTCCTGCCTTCCTTAGCAGACACCTGCCTTTTCAAACCAAGACAATGCCACATTTGGCTCCCTCGTGGCCATCCCACCAAGGGCCCAGTGCCACCACTGGTGTCCCCATGCTTTGGGGTGGGCTGTGCCAGGGCTGTTGGGGCTGGGGGGCAGAGTGCAGGGCTTTGCAACAGGCATCTATGCAGAGATAAAGGCAGCAGAAAGGGAAAATAAGCTGATAGAAATAAAGGAGGGTGAGATAATGAAGCAAGAGCCCATATTTGCCATGATGAGTAAGAGGTGCCCTGTGAGGGGTACAGTGAGAGAGGGAGACAGCCGGTGCCCCCTCTCCCTGCTCACTTCTTCCCCCTCTGCCCCCTCCTCCCTTGCCCTGTTCCCCCTGAATTTATCTGTCATCCAGAACGTCTCTCTTCATAAGGAGAGAAGGAATGAAATATTTCACGAGACTACAGTCAATCTTGCAGGGCCCTTCTGTTGACATTTCAAACATATATTTGACATTGCTTTCTCATTCCCTCCTGGTGGAGCAGGGAGCTCTGCAGAAAACCCTCTGCAGGGAGGGGACACTGGGGGCTGTTCCAGCCACCCTCGTGGGGAATCAGATGGAGAAGCAGCCCTTTTATCTCCCCTCTCTTTCCTTCTGTCTCTCTCTCCTTCCCCAGCTCCCTCAGACCATGGGCAGCCCCTGTCCTCTGCTCTGGCCCTTCCTTCCAGCAAAAGCTGAGCTGTCCCCTAGCTCCAAAACAGGACCTAAAAGCCACCAGTTCAGCAGTGCTGAGGGTTTGGTAAAGCTCCATCCTGAGAGAATCCCAGCCCCTCTGTTGTGTGGTACCTGTAACAGCCCTTCCCTCATGGGCACAAGGCAGAGGTCACAGGAGGAAGAGAATCTGGGCTGGGGTTCCATTCTGCTGCCACCCTCAGGTGGACATTGCAATCTCTTAAGGAGGTTGATAAGAAACCTTCTCCCCCACATCTATATCCTCTGCCACCAGAGAGAAGGAGGCTTGAGAAGCATGAAGCCAGTGTTCAGCAGCAGCAGCAGCAGCAGCTACAGGGTCTGAATGCTCCATGAAACAAGTCAAGGTCGCCTTGCCAGCCCGCTGGGGAAGGCTGGGACACTGCCAGGAAAAGCCTGGAGCTGTGCCATTCCCCAGACTCCTTGTGCAGGGAGCTTCCCTCACAGCTGGAGCACCAAAGGGTGGGGAACCCTCACCCCCACACAAGAAAGAAGGGAGAGGAAAGTGGAGGGACATCCCTGTTCCAGCAGCAGCACATCCAAGTGCCTGTCAAGCATGTAAACCATCTTCAAGAGCTTCCCAGGTGCCAGAAACCCCAGCTGCTCTCTGGGCTGCTTCCAAAACCTGCAGTGTTCCCCTGACACCCCAGGAGGCACGAGGCTGCAGCACTCACAGCAGGGCTGGACAGGCTGGGGGTGCATCCCCACTCCCAGGGTGCCCCATCCCAGCTGTCACCCCTGGCACTGCTTCTCTGGCAACCACCCCCAACCCCTGCAGCCCCTCACTGCCCCCTCCCAGCCTGCTCTTGAAAGAGGGGAGAATGGCAAAACATTCCCCTGGCCCTTCTGCAGCACTTCAGAACAAGGAGGTGAGGAAAAGAAGCCATTTTGCAGCAGAGACAGGAAGTGATGTTTCCAGAGCAGAAGGAAGATCACCCTCAACGTCACACCTCTGACCTAAGGCATCCACTGCTCTTTCCATCCCTTCCACTAACATGGACCTCACAGGGAAACTGTCCCACATCACACCCCAGGGTGCCAGGATGCATCCTGTGGGGCCTGCAGCTGGTCAATGCTCTATGGACACAGCAATAAATCACTGCAGACAGAGGGAGAAGGAAGGTGTAAAGTTCTTCAGGAAAATTGGATGAATTTGTAGAACATTCTCCCATTAAATGAGGTTTTACAAATTGTTTCTAAGGTTCCTACAACTCTTCCTATGTGTCAATTGAACAAATCCCTTTCTTCTTTTAATGTTCTGTATTTAAAGATACATTTAATCTTCCTGTTAAACTATTTCCCATTTCCTCATAAAATTACAGAACTAAGATTTTCATCTAGCTCTACTGCTCTGACTCAAACTCTTGCTGTAATCTTTTTCAGATCACCAGAGGTTGATGCCTGCAGATCAAAAAGAAATATTTATGATCACTGGTGTTTCTTTTAGAGACACCCACGACCCTCACAAGCTCACGGAATGAGATCCAATGACTCCAAGTCAAAGCCAGGCAATTCCAGGTGGGAAGAAGATGTCAGTGGTTAAGAGCAAAGGAAATGGAGCAGCAGAGCTGTTGGCTGAAGAGCACAATCCCCTGCCCTGCAGGACCTCTGGGCCCAGCTCAGCATTGCTAAAAGCCCAGCTCTTCCCCTGAGCATGCCCCAAGGACCCCGGGGAGGGCAGCAGCACCGGGACCCCCCAACACATGTTCTGGGGACCGCAGGTCCAACACAGCCACCACGGGGGACCCAAAGCCTGGCTGAAGCCCTGCAGTGAGCATCAGGCAGGAGGTGAGCTGAGATCTCACATTGATTTCTGCTGGCATTAAAGCTCCAGGAAGAGAAAAATACCTTACGCTGCAAGGAAGCGTTCTGCAGTGAGGCAGTTATGTGCCAGTTCCCTTCCCTGCTAATTTCTGCTTTGTCAAAGCCACTGGAAAGTATTTCTTATGACTGACAAAGCAGTGGGATTTATGAATAGGCAAATTAAGAATAAAGAGGGAAGAAATAAGTCTGTTGATAAAAAAGCTGAATAATTCAGTTGAGGATCAGTTACTTGAGTCGATTCCCCCAGAATTTGAATGAAATATTTTTTACTTAAAGTAAGTTTGTCTTTTGGTTTGAAACCCTGTGAGCTGGAAAGCAACATATTTGCATTTTGCTTTCCAATACATAAACCGAGACTTCATTTTGTAGGCTTTCTTGTTGAATAATCTGCTCTAATTTAATTGAAACTTGAATCCTATAAAAAGCATTTTCTGCTTAGTTTTCTACTGATCTTGGGTATTGAGATTTTGTGATCTGAAAAAGCAATATGTCTGCGTGTGCTGATTACCATCCTCACAGGAGCTTCATTGTTTTCGTGTTTTCTGCTGAATAATCTGTTGAATCTAAAATGCAGTTTTGACTTAGCTCCTTATTGATATTTTTATTTTAAAATGCTCTGATATGAAGAGCAATTTGTTTATATTTTCTGCTGGGAAGTGTTTCCTGTTGAGGAATAGGAGAGCTGATTCTATCAATGTTTACAAGAATAAATAAGTCAACAAAATTGCTCACACAATTAGCTTTGCTTGGCCCTAATGGCCAGATATTGAGACATTTAAACTGCAGGTCAGTGTCTGTGGAGCAAATGAGGAGGGTACAGCCACCTCATCTTCCTCAGCTTTTCTCTCAATCTTTAACTGCCTAAGTACCTAAGATCACTGAACTCAATACCTGGAGGTCCTTTCCAACTGAAGGCTCTCTGTGATGTTGTATGATACCTTTATAATTCCAGCCCAAAGTTCATCATTCTAAGAAAAATTGGAGAGGTTGGAAAGAAATAAGTTATAGTAAAGTTTGGTTTTGTTTCTGGATGCCCAGGAAAAGCCACTTGCTCCTGCATGGCTTGGAGCAGACAATCCCAGGGCATGGGGACATCCTGGCACTGAGCTCAACACCAGCACTCAGACACACCAGAACTGAAACCAAGCAACTGTAGGCACTGAAATCCCTCTGCAGGTCTGGGACAAAGCCCTGCATGGGAAAACCAGTCCTGTCTCATCTGTCAGCCTCACTGAGCCAGGCCCTGCACATTATCTCTGCCATGGCTTGTAGTGCCTAATCACTACCAGGCTACGTACAACCTGGCACGTCCTTTAATCACAGCAGCAATCGTAAGGAATTAAAATAAATTTATATATGTAATAATCACTCAGCCCTGGGTTATCAATAATACACGAGCAGCTTGTGAGAGAGCAGGAGGATGAATGAATCCATAGCCCAGCCCTGCTCTGCCACAGCCCATCAGAATTCCCAGCAGCAGGCAAGCACCACTGCCCGAGCTGCTGCTTGGAAACAAAACGGGCAGCAGGAGGGCTGGGGGGAATATAGCATTTCATTCTGTGCATCAACAGAAATGGATTAATATAAGACAGGGATGCTCTGAGCAATGGCTGGGTAAAATATCACCGTGAGGACAGGAAAGCTACATTGACCGTGAAATAATTCCAAAGGGCAATATCATAATTTTGGTATCCCTTCTGTCTCCTGGGTGTTATTTCACCACTCCTGTCATCAAAACAATGCTACAGACCAAATTCACAGCACTGGAGACTTGCAGACTGATTCTCCCAGCCAGGCTGTCACACTTAGGGGTGTCTGGGGGTCCCTGCTGCTCCCCTGTGTGAGCTGGGGTGCCAGGGTGGGGTCAGCATGGCCTCGGTGGGCACTGGAGATGGGCAGCTCTGTGTGGGTGAAGGGCACCAGCTGGATTAGCCAGATGCTGAGGGCATTGTGGCACGACCTTCAGCGGGGGAAGAAAAGACAGATTTGGCTCTCTTACAGGCAGCCACAAATCCCCCTGACCTCGGCAGCAGCAGGGCAGCCGTTCTGCAGGGCACAATTTGATTTCCAGAGTTTAGGAGTTCAATGCCAACTGTTCAGACATGCATAATCCCCCACTTAACTACGGGCAACCACGTGCTGGCGTGGCCCAGAGGCCTTGGCGGGAGGAGCCTGGGATGCACCCGGTTCTCATGGGATGCAAATCCATGGGAAGGCTGTGCTGAGCCCTCTGATGTGCCCTGTGAGCCCTCTGATGTGCCCCTTGACAGTGCTGAGGCAGTGAAATCCCCCTCTAAAGCCATCCTGAGAGCCCCTGAGCTCATGGGGCTGCTTGTTTGCCCCAGTTTTGCTTTTCTACCTGCTTGCAGAACCAGATCCTCCTGCTGCATCCCCAGAGCCTGCCATCTCCAGCCACCACCCATCCTGCTGTAACCCAACAACACCCCAGGGTCTCTCCAGGTATGCAGGACCAGCCCCTGGGCATGAGGAATCACGCTGGCAGCACACATTCATTGTGCATCCCTGGCACACGGGTGCACACCCAGCTCTGCAAGACAGGAGCAGAAAGCCCATGCTCCAGACTTCAGGCAATAAGCAGATGGCTCCCCAGCACTATCATTTTACAACATTACAGCTTCTGCTCTGCTCATGCAGTAAACATTTTCTGGCTTATTGCATGAAAAAATGTGGCTACCACGGCTTTGCAAAATTCTACATTTTCTACATTATCTTTTTATCAAATGCTTTCAGGGTGGAGAGAGGGAAAAGCATTTCTATTTTCAATTTACATCCTGCAGGACACAGCGTTTTCCCTGGATCCCAGTGGGTTTTTGCTTCTTGTCTGCCTCCTTCCTGATTGTCATAGCTCTGTCACTGTTTGTGGGGAACTGGGAGATGGAAAGCTGTTATGCAGACATCAAGGGGTTGCAATTGCATGCTGGTAAACATGAGAGCAAGAGGGATTTCTGATGGTATTAGAAACCACAAGATACCTGCAGATGCAAGTGCTCCTGGAGGCAGCAGGTCTAGCTGTTAGCAGAGCAATTAGACCCGGTGTTATTCCCAGCCCTGCCCTGTGAGTCACTGCAGAGGAGGGGACAGCGCCTTCCTCCCCACCCACCTGGTGGCAGCTCCATGGCACATGTGGGTCCCTGCATCCCACCCTCCAGCCAAGCCACTGTCACTTCCACCTAGGCCTTACAAGCTGGGAGAAGGGGGAAGGAAATGATCTGGAGGATATGGCACAGTGCCTTGCTTTACATGTACAGCAATTACCATTCTGGCATTTTCCCTGTGTTCAGAATAAAAATGTCAATAAGGAACAAGTTATTACACCAGAAAGAGGGTGGAAATGGCAAGAGCTCGTGCAGGCTCGAGGGCCTGGGCATTACTGCAAATGCTGCCCATTCCTGCTGTGTTCCCTGAGCTCTGGGATCAGGCCTGTCCCTCCCTGCAGCACCATGAGACTGACCCAGCTGGTGCTCCCCAGTCCAAGGCAGCCCTGGAACAAACTGGGATGGTCAGGGACTGGAGCACACAGTGCACAAGGAGTTGGGTTGTCAGCCTCCAAGCAGGCCTTACTGCCCTCCTGTGCTCTCCACAACCCTGAGGCTGCCCCAGTAAATAAAAACGCATTTTTCTCTTTTAATGAGACCTTTCTGTCCTTTTCACTTTTGCCTTTTCCTTTCCAAGGTGCCCTGCTGAGCTTTCTGCCTCCACCAGCCCCTCCAGAGGCCTCATCAAGGAATGATCTTTCCAAAGGAAGCAAAGCAATTCCATACTGAACCTCAGGGTCCCTGCATCCAACAAGGCTCTTGGCAAAGGGCACCCCCAGAACTGTGAATACCAGAGGAGACTCAAACATGACATGGGATGGAGGAGGAGGGTGACAAGGGGAGAGGGATGCTCATAGCCAGTTTGCCCACACAGAGCCTGGCAGGCAGGATGAGGGGCAGGAATCTGGGTGCACATAGCCAGCAACTACAGCCCAGCCCAAGGAGCAAGGCCAAGCAGGGCCCCCATGGCATCCTCCTGACCATGGATGGTGAAATGGTTCTGACTGCACCTCTGCTATCCTGCATCTACACTGCCTTCCTCTCCCTGCTTTCAATTATGAAAGCAAAACAACACACACCAAAAAAAAGCAAAAAAAACCCCCTCAAAACAAACAAACAAACAACATTAAAAAAAAAAAGCCCTCCAGGAATTAATTAATGATTCATGTTGGATCCTTGGCAAACCTCACTCTGCAGAAGTTCAAAGCAGGAACAATAAGTATTTGGCAAAGAAGGGGCAGTGGGCTCGTGCTTGGCGGCGTGTGGTGCGGAGTGCTGGCAGCATCCCTCCATCCTTCCCCCACAGAACCAACACCTCAGGGACCACAGGAGAGCCTCTGCCAGGCTGCTCAGAGCCAAGTGTCACATCCAGCCCCAGGGATCAGCCACAACCCAGCTGTGAATAACCAGGGACAGGAGCTTGGGAGGGACGTGCCACTGCCCTGCCTGCCCTGAATGAGGAGCATCCTCCGGCCCGTGTGCTCACACACACGCGTGCCCTCCTGAAAACCTGGGCCTGAGCCACTCCAACCTGGCATCCTGGAGATTTAGGATAATGAGAGATCTTTAATGCAATTAATAGATGTCATGGGACATGGTCTTGTGAGTCTAGAGCAAATGAGGCTTGGATAATTGGTGCTGAAACACATATATCAGGGAGATGATTTTTCCCCCCCTGCCAGAGCTGGAGGCTGGAACACGCTGTCGACTGAGCCCGTTCAAATGTGTTTGGCTATTCGCTGGCGGCAGCTTCCAAAGTTCTACTGTGGAGCCTCTGCCAGGCAGGCCTGCAATCCTAGCAGCAAACAAGCTGTCATTTGGTTGTTAAAAGAGCTGCCTGGAAAGTGGCTTTATCCCCACATGCATGCACAAACACCCGCGCACGTGCTCACGTGCATGGAAGCAGCCGGCAGGCACCGGCGGCAGCAGCAGCTCTTCTGCTCTTTGAGCTGTGCCTACAGCTCCCCTTCCCTCAGGGGGGTCACTGGGGGTGCAAAGCAGCCTTTAGTCTGTGGCACCCCTGCCCTGTTATGGTGTCAGTGAGAGCAGGGTGGTCTGTGTGTCCCACAGCAGGAGAGAGGGCATCCCACCAGGGGGATGTGCCACCTCCCAGCACTGTCCCCAGCAGCACAGGACATGGTGCTCCCCAGACACCTCCCTCCCTCAGTGGTCTGTGGCATTCACATCCTCTGAACAGACAGAGACATAATTCTCTCTCTCAGGTTTTTCCTGGAGAAGCACAGAGATCAAAACAATTCTTATCTCATTTACTGCTCCTGTGTTTTGGAACATGTGGAATGTGCTGGAAGATTATTTACCTGAAGGAATTTGCTTGATTGGATTCTGGTGCGAGTGTTTTGTTTTCTTGACCAATCTCTGCAAACTGTGTCCTGACAGTCAGTCAGGAGACAGTCAGGAGATTTGGTTGAGTGCTTGTGTGGTTTGAGTTTAGATGTAGTGTAATATAGTATAGAATAATATAGTATAATAAAGTAATTAATTTGCCTTGTGATGTCAATGGAGTCCTCCTTGTATTTTTCCCTGCCACGGGGGTCACCCTTGATTCTGACAGTGGTCTGGTCAAAGACATAAATAAATCTACCTCTACATTGCCTCTGCAGCACCTCCAAATACCAGACAAGGCCACATGCTGCTTCCCCAGATCCCCAAACCTGCTCCAGGGTATTGCCAAAGCACATGAAACCAAAAAGCCATGAATTTTCAGAAACTACCTAATAGAAACCATTATCTGGTTTGTGCAATGTTCCTAAATGAAAAGTTTTGTCTAGCACTGAACTCAAGTGAATCAAAATCACCTGCAGGACAGGACTCAGGAAAAACCCAAGCCCTGGCATTTCACTGGGAAATATTCAGGAATTTTGCCGCAGTAAGGGAAAAAGTATTTAATTTCTCAAGCACGAACCATAATAAAATGTTAAATACAACCTGGATATTAAATTAAAACATAAAAGTCAAAACACATCAAATCAAAGAGACACATTTGAATTTCCTGGACACTGTCAACAGACAGAATTATTTGCTTCAATATTCTCCCACCTGAATGTTGGCTCCATGGCTACATGCTGATTCTGATAATGTAGTTTGATAAAAAATACATTTTCCAATGGAAAATTTTACCCCAGTACCCTCTACCTCCATTTCCAGAGTGCCTGATGGATGATGCAGGGGAAAGAGGTGGTGTCACTCCAGGGCAGGTCCCCAGCAGAGAGGGGACCAGCCTTGAGATGCTGCCCATGCTTGGCTTGTGCAGGACCAGGGGAAATGGACCCAGCCTGCACCCCTTAACGAATGGGAAAGCATTCCCATGGGTTATTAAGCATTTGTGCATGGGTTTGGAAACTGTAGCCCTGTCACCACAATGAAATTATGGATAAACACAAGATGGGCCATCAGAGAGCAACCGAGCACTAGGCTGAAAGAAGGGCCCTGCTCCCTTCCTCACCCTCTCCAGCACTCACTGGGAACGAAGGAGATGGCACTGGACAGTGTGAGCCATCAGCTCTGCACCAGAGCAGCTCTGCCAACCAGCCCTGGGCACTCCTGGCTTGCCAAAACCACGCTGGCTGGAGACCAGGCTGTGCCAAGGCACGGACTGTGAGAGCTCCCTAGGGACAAATCACTTCTGACAGCAAAAGAGGGAATCACTCCCTGCCTGAGCCCAGTCCTGGCTGTCACTGGGCACCTGTAGTGCAGCCCCAGCTCCTGCAGTGCAGCCCCAGCTGCTGCAGATGTATCTGTGGGGCTCCAGTCCCCAGGAGCAAACCCACAGCATCAGAGACAAAAAATAAGGGTGAGCATGGCCTTGGTTGACTGCTCTGCAGCCCTGTGCTTGTGTGGCAGAGGAAGGGTACCAGGAGATGTGCCTGGCTCACAGAGTGCAGCACTTCATTGGGCAGCCATGGAGCCCTGTGAAGCCCACTTCTGCTCTGGATCAGCAGTGCCAGGGTGTGGAGAGACCAGAGGGCCTGGAGGACCCAGGACATGGGGATGAGGGCTCCCCACAGGACACTGGTGTGTCCAGCCCCACGTGCTGCTGGCCCAGGGGACACCCTCTGCCCACTGTACAGCACCAGAGCCCCCTGAGGGGAGCAGGGCCCAGGCATGGCTGCTTTCTGCAGGGCCAGGCTTCCCCAGGGCCCTGGCACCTCACCTTAGCACAGCCCATGGGCACAGCCTGGCTCCAGCTGCAGAGCACACCAGGCTAATGCATGCAACACCTGGGAGGCAGGAGTTAAAGAGCAGCTGAGAGGCAGCTCTGTGGCCATCTGCCAGGTGATACAAGCAGTGCTTCCATAATTCAACAGGCAATAAAGTGTTAGAGCAAGGTAAGGCCAGCAGCCTGTCTCAGGGAAGGTATCTTGAGAGCAGGACTAGCACCTGAATCCTCAAGCCTGCACATGTAGACATGCAGAGGGGAAACACAGTGCCCTGCAAGGATCCTGCACACCTTACTGCAGGATCAGGTTATGTTGCAAATGCAAGATGTGGCTGGGGGTGTGAATTCTATTGCCCATCTGTTAGAGGTGGGGCAGTTCTCTTCTGTTCATTGGGCAGTTTTCTTTATCTCTTCCATGACTCATTCTCCCTCCAGGGGATCTCTTTTCTTAATGGGCCATTAATTATTAATTATCTTCTGTTCATGGCCAGTGAGTGTCCCTGCATGGCTGATCCAATTCCACCATCCCATGGGGAGATGCTGTGCCCAGGGGAGGAGCCAAGCATTCCTACCTGGATCCAATCTGAGCTTTGGGACACCCCAGCAGCCTTTGCCCCCTGCATTGCCAGAGGAGCAGCTTTCTGCTGCCCTGCATGGCCAGAGGGAGCCCAGGCCCCTCTCCAGCAGCCCTGGAGCTGCAGAGGAAAACTCCCCCCTTGTGCAGGATCCCTGCTGCAGCAGAAGCACAGCTGGCACTGCAGGAGGGCTGAGCCCCCATGGGATGGGGCTGGGACACCACCCTGACACACAGGGGGCAGGCCTGTTCTGACTCTAGCAATGTTGGTTTGTATTACTGCATTTGTATTTTTTCTAATATAAGAACTGTTATTCCTACTCCCACATCTTTGCCTGAGAGCCCCTTAATCTCAAAAGTATAATAATTTGGAGGGAGGGGGTTTACATTTTCTATTTCAGGAGAGGCTTCTGCTTTCTTTAGCAGACACCTGCCTTTTCAAACCGAGACAGAGGTAAAAGCAGATGCTTCTTTAAAGGATTAGATGTTATTGAGATGAATGAGAACAGGAAATAGAGTTGGGCTAATGAAGGCAGCAGTGTGGAAAGTCCTCAGCCCCTGGGGTTTAGGCTGAATAGCTGGAAAGAAGATTTACCTGAGATCTGCCACTTTCTGTTAGACCCGTAGTGCAGAGCACGTTTTCCTGCACAGGGGATTCATCAGCTCCAGCTGCCAGTGAAAGGGACATGGGAGGCCTTCCTGAGGTGCTCCTCCACTTCTGCCACAAGTTGTCAGCAGAGCAAGAGTTCCCTGTGCAAGCAGCATGGAAGTGGGTTTCTCTGGACACCATTCCTGCAGAGCACAGTTAGAGGTCCTGGAATTTGTAGCATCACAAAGATGGCACTTGGCTGTCCCCTCCTGAGGAGCTTTGGAACAGCCTGGGTCTCACTGGGTGACTTGCCAGAGCCAGGTACCATGCTCCCCACTCTCTACAGGCTGCCTTCCTAATCTCTAGCCCTGCTAACCCAATGAGGCATTGGGAGCAGTGGTGACAGAAAGGTAAAGCAGGTGGCAGCTGGAAACCACAAGATACACCCAGAAACCACCACTTAAGATACAGCCCAGCATGGGAATCCCAAAGGCCTGACATTGCCCAGCAAAAGGGTGTTCCCAGTTGGCACAGGCAGCTCTCCTGCCCAGGGAGATGGGAAGCACCAGGAGAGCCTTCGAGGCACAAGGAGGGTTAACTCACAGCCATGGGAGCAGAAAATGAGGTTCCAGTTATTAGTTGATTTATTGGTCTGTCCTCAGTTGGCACTCAGGACTCAGAAGAAAATGTTCCACTCCAAAGCATTAAGCATCTTCAAAGAGCAGAAGCATTAAAAATTGAAATCATAAAATAGACATGTAAATATAGCAGAGGTAAACGGGGCAGCGAGGAGAGGAGCAGAGCAGAGCCAGCCCCAGCTGAGCCTGCAGGGCAAGGAAAGGGCTGTGCCAGGGGCATGGAGCCATGCTGGGGTGGCTGCAGCCCCCAGGCTGGGGGGATAACCTGCAGGGAAGCTCTGGATACCTTCCCTGAGTGACTGCATTGCTCACCAAGATCTGCGTGTTGCAAACACCAAGGGGCAAAGCTGCCTTGCTGGATGTGTGCAGGAACCTCACCCCACAGCCCCTCACCACCCTCCCCTGGCTTATAGTCCATACCTCTAGGTGTTTTTACTCCTCATCTCCCACACCAATCCTTCCCAAAATATTTCAAACTGGGGGGAGTGGGGCTGCCTGCCAACAGTTCACCAGGTTAGGCAAACCCAGTTAAGTCCATCAGCTCTACATCAGGAGTCACAGCTTGATGGCAAGTTAATGCTTCAGACAGGGGCTGTTGGTCATATGCAGCATTTCACAGGGTCAGGGACAAGCACTCCCTTTCCCTCTCTCCTGGAGGAGCAGGGCAGAACAGACCCAAACTCCTCTGGCCAGCTGGATGGTGTCACCCTTCCCAAAGCACCTGCCAAAGCAGGGGGCTCAGCAGCACTCCCCAAACCTGAGGATGGGCTGCTGGAGGTGCTGGTCCCTTCCTGGGCATAGAGGAAGGGAAGGGACCCAAGGTAAGTCAGTAGCCCTGTGTGAGAGTCCCTTGCTGGGCCTGGGAAGTGGGAGTTAAGAACTGCTCCACGTGTTGCTCCAGCATCTGGCCCAGCCTAAGGCACCAGCTGCCAGCAGGGGTGGCAAGCCAGGGGAAAGATGTGGGAAAAGGAAAAGGGAGGCTGGGGACACAAAATCTCCTTGCCACAGTGGGAACATGCATCTGGCTGGGGACTGACATTTGTGAACACATGTGTGGCAAACCCGCCCTCCTTATGAGCACCAAGTGGTGAACAACCTCCTTATGAACAACCAGGCTGTTGAGTATATTTTCAGAGCTATCTGCAGAGATACCAAGCCCTCCCAGTTTGTCACTGCTTTTCAGGAGGGTGATGGATGCTCAGCCCTTCTCCAAACCCACTTTGCTCAAGGGCCTTGAACCTCCACGTGCAGGAAAGAAACCCCTTCGAGGACCAGCAAACCAGCCAAACATGAGGCAGCCACACAGTGGTCAGATGAGCTCCTAAGCTTTTAAACCTCTGGAAGCACAACCATCATCTTGGGAAAGGTCTCCAGTGAGGAACTGGGAACTCACCACATCCTCCAGAGTGCTGGAGTCCCCAGAGGACCCCATCCCACCCCATCAGCAAGAGGGACCCACCACCACTGCCCCTCACCACGCTCTGGCACAAACCCAGCTCTCTTGGCACCCGTACCTGCTTTTCCTCTACACACAATTTTTTCTTAATTGGGAGCTTGTTAATTATCGCAATACTTTGCAGAGGAAATAAACAGCAATTAGAGAAATAAGTGGTATTTTTATTCCCTGGCACTCTGGCAGAGCTCTGTGACGCCTCCCATCCCTCGCTCCCACACGGGCACATGTTGCTGCCTGCTCCGGCGTCGCTGCCCGAGTGCTCTGCTCCGTCTGTTCCCCACGAGCAGGGCACTGTGCTGGTGGGCTGCCTTGCTCTCCCCCGGGGAGGAAGCGTTACTGTGTGAAAGCAGCAGGCTGTCCCACTCTAATCTGTTTTAAAAGTCATAAATTGCTGAGAAAAGCCAGTTTTCCCGCACAACAGAAGGTTAGCGCGTTTAAAGAGAGCACTGGAACTGTTTTTATTAATCAGAACTGCCATAAAGAAAGCATTTTAATTAACATAATTATCCTGTTTGAGAGAAGCAGCCCATACCTCACAGATACTTTTCAAACTAAAGATGCAGGCTGTCAAAGTCAGTCATAATTAAGCAAAATGAGCTGCTTTTCCTTGCTCTATGTCTGCCTCTTTCCAGCCACATGCTTCCCCCTTCCTCTTACACTCAGTACAAGGCAAGCAGAGACAACATCATGGGGGTGGCAGGGCAGGTCTCCATCCCTGCATCTCAATCTCCAGCACGGAGCAGCTGGGGTTAATCTCCATCCAAGCCAGCAGTGCCAACTCTGGGCACTGACCAAGCTGCAAACCATCAACCTGGAAGATGGAGGTGGCTATAAAAACCCACAAGATCTGTACGACTCTGTTTGCAGCACAGTCTCACAGTCAACAGATAAAAGATTTATTCTCATTGAAAAAGACAAAAAGAAAACCATAAAAAGCCTGGCACTGGGCTGCCCGCCAGCACCGAGAGAGAGGAGCGGGTAAAGGGAATAAAAGCTGGCACGGGCAGGCAGCTGTGTGGGGCTGGGTTTCTCTGAGCATCCCAGACACAAAGCTGGCCCCTGGAGGGCAGAGATTCCACCAGGAACTCCAGCCTTCAGCAGCAGCCCTCATCCTTCTCCTCCTGCCTGTTCCTGCCTGCAGCATGAGGCTCCACTACAAGCCTTAGGCAGCATCTTCCATTCCTCCCTGCACAGTAAGAGGCTCAGTAGCTCCCTTGGCACAACCATGCCCACTCTTTGCTGGTGTCCTCCTTCCGAAGGGCAAGATGGGGCACACAAAGCAATCAGGCATCACCTCCAGACCCCATGTTGGCTGCTTCAGCTGAGACATCCTGCACCTCCTGCACACCTCCAGTGTCCTGCAGCAGGGCACAGAGCTCTGGCCAGCCAGCCAAAATCCCTTAATGGCAGCACCATTCAGTATTTTAACAAGTACTTTCAAGAATGCTCTGCTATTTGGCAGAATGTGCAGTGTACTAGACTGTTAACAATTTGTGGTTTAATTAAAACCTCCTTTATTTATAAAAGATGGTTCTGAGTTGATGGGTTTGCCCTCAAATAGCACAGCACTGCTGGAGATGTTCATGTCACATCCTTCATTCACACCCAATGTCATCTCAAAGGGACCAAAGTCACCATGCTGAGCTCTCAGCCCCAAGGAATGCAGGGACAAGGACACCCATCCTGCCCACACAGCACCCATGGCTGGGTGTCACCACCCTAAGGCAGCCCACATTCCCTTATTGCCAGTCAAAAGCTATCTGCAGGTAGAACAAGGCAAAAAATTTGAAAAGAGGTATTTTTAGATCTTTTTTTCCTTTTTTTGTTGGCGTGGTTTCCTTAAGAAAACAAGGCTTGTGCCATCACGTGCTCCACGTGTTGTCTGTCTACCCTAATTACTCTCCGACTCAGCAGTCAAATTCAACAGCTTGTGAGTGACAGCTGAAAATCTCAAAGTTATTAAATTCCTGGAGGTTTCATGGAAATAGCCAGGCAGACAGAGTGGAGAGGTCTTCCTCAGCTCAGCTGAGCCAGGCTGCAGCAGGAGCCTGGGTCTTGCAGGGCACCAGAGGATCCTCATCGGAGAAAGGAAAAGCACAAAAGCCCTGATGATGCAAGGAAAAGGCTGAATCAGAGGATGTAGCGTGCTAGGTATTGAAATCAGTCAATCTTCAAGTATTAGCCCCTGGAAAAGCAGCCTTCTGTAGTGCTGAGTGCCGTGTTAACAACCTGTTTTCAAACAGGAAACACAATTTCCATGGGAGAATCAGGTTTTCTGGATGGAAGAATTAAAATATTCAGGGGGAAAAAAATCATCAAGCACACTTTTCTTCTTTGGTTCAACACAGACTGACACATTTCAGGTGACTAAAAAGACATCTGGGACCCACCACAGAAAGTCTAGAAGCATCTGCTGCATCAAATTTTGCTGGGCAGGGGTCAGAACTCATGCCAGCCTGCTCTGGGTGCCCTCAGGAGAGCTGGCCAGAGGCATGGAGCAAAAGGAGAGCACAGAGTAGAGGCAGCAGGACAAATCCTCGAGCTGGCTGCTGTGAAGGGCTTTGGGTGGTGCAGGGGAGGGTTTTATTTCTACACTGACTATGTAGCACCCACTTAGAGACGTCTCAAGACCTACTTGTAAGACCAAATAAAAATATCTCTCCTGATTCTCGATTGTGAGATCTGGGAAGGAGGCTTCCAAAATTGGGTTCTCTCCCTGCCTGCGCAGAGGACGGGGTTGTGACACCACAGAGGAGCTGTTTGTAGGTCTCCGTTTGCAGGCAGGCAGCCTCACCCTCCCTCAACCAGGGCATCTGCCTTGCCCAGCTCCCAGTGCC
This sequence comes from Setophaga petechia, assembly GCA_024362935.1. Taxonomy (NCBI): domain Eukaryota; kingdom Metazoa; phylum Chordata; class Aves; order Passeriformes; family Parulidae; genus Setophaga; species Setophaga petechia. Next base: position 16,858,146 of record JANCRA010000016.1, read on the forward strand.
CGGCACAAATAGGACTCCTTGCTGTCGGTGGCACCGCGCTGCATTGCAGCGGCTCTCGCAGCCGCGTCCCCTCGCTCTGTGGCCCTGTGGCTGCCTGGACAGAACCCACAGGGTCAGGGCGAGCTCCCCCCTGCACTGCACTGCCCATCACAAACCAAAGCTGCGGCGAGATGAGGCGACGCTTCTGAACTCCTTAGCAGGGGGGTGTTAATGAGCGCAGAGCGCAGGGTGAGAAAAGCCCTCAATCGTGTTAGCTCCGCTGCCAGAGCTGATGAACGTCCCCAGCCGGAGCGCCCCGTCCAGACACCCGGCACGGGGCAAGGAGGGAAAACAGTCCTCAAAGGCACACTGATCCCTGCTTAACCTTAGATAAACACCTTCTGCGAGCTGATGGTGCCGACGGCATGGGGCTGCGGGATCCCGTCCCGCCCATGCTGCCAGCAAGGGATGCTCTCCATGAGCGGGAGGAGCCCGGGCTTCCGCTGCTTAAAGAACTCACGCAGCAGGTTTTATAGTGGGAACTCGGTTTTGAGCTTGTGTAACTCTCCCATGTTTTTATTTTTATGTTTGTTTTTCTTTTTTTTTTTTTTTCTTTTTTTCTTTTTCTTTTTTTCTTTCCGGGGCCAGGGAAGTGCCATATAAAGTGTAAGTACAAAAATAACGATTTTCCTCAGCTCAGCAGCCACGTGAGCGGCTCGGCTTGGCCCTGCCTCCCGAACGAACACTGTGTGCACACACATGTGCGCTGCTCCGTGACACACCGGCACATTTGTTACGGTGACAGCCTGCCGCTCCCCCTTGGGGCGAAATGTGGTTTAATTTTTAGTATAACCTTAAAAAAAGCAGACTAGCAAAGCTGCTCTCCCATAAATTTTGTAAGTGACATTTATTTCTCAGTGCATTATCGCTAGTGATGGACAAATCTGGAATTTAGGGGAGCAGCCATCTTCTCCTGTGTGATGAGGCAGTTATCCTTAGGCTCAGCTCAGGCATTGCCTGGAAAATCTCCAGATGCTGAGCCCTCTTCTCCTTTCAACATCTCGGCACAAAATGTAGCCCCTGTGTGCCTTAGGGGGCTCTGGGTACATCTTTGGGTGTCTGGATACCCTGTCTCTAAGGAAGCTCCCATGGGCTGGACACCAGCAGTAACACAGCAGAGTTTCCCACCCAGACTCAGCAGCTCAGCCCATGAAAGCATCTCTGGCATGCTCAGATCCCTGCACATCCTCCTGAGGGATGATGAGTTTGCTTTAAGAGCTCATCAGATCTTCCTGGTCACCAAGATGAGCTCCCTGCTACCTAAGCCTGCCAAGTCTCAATTTGAATACAGATAAAAGATCTCACCAGCTGGGTGTTTAATGAGAGGGACTAGAAATCAGGCTCTGCAGAGTCACACCAGGTTATTGCAGCTCCCTGGAGCTGGCTTTGGGGTGTGCCAGAGAGGCTGGTGCTTCCAGCTCTGTCCAAAAGTGCAGTGGTTCAAGGAAACACAAACCATGCCCAATCCCACACAAACCATGCCCAACCCCACACAAACTATGCCCAACCCCACACAAACCATTCCAAACCCCACACAAACCATGCCAGACCCCACACAAACCATGCCAGACCCCACACAAACCATGCCAAACCCCACACAAACCATGCCCAACCCCACACAAACCATGCCCAACCCCACACAAACCATGCCCAACCCCCAGAGGCTGAGCTCAGAGGAGCACAGGTGGGAATTCACAGCACAGCCCTCTCCAAAATGTGGGTGCAGGGGTTTTGCACCACTGGGTGCCAGGGTGAAATACCATTATTTGTGCCCTAAGAGAGGAAAATGCAAAATGCCACTAAATCCATTACATCCATATGGATTCTACAAGAGACAGAGGGCCAGGACCCGTCCAATTTACTACCCTGGGGCTGGACTAGATGCAAAGAAACTCTTCCAGTTCCTTCACACTGACAAAAGATCAAAGGAGCAGCTGTTAATGGATAGCAAAGTCTGATGTAATTTGTGGCACAGTTATTTGCACCTAGGAAAAAGCAGGCTGGTGTCAGCCCTGCCATGACAAGTCCTTGAGTGTTGCCCTGCCTGCTGGTACAGGGGGATCTGCAGAGTCAGTTACTCTGAATCTCTAGGGAACAGGTGTGGGGACTGGGAACTGCACTCTGAGTCCTAAAGATTTGGGCACCTCCAACTGCAAAGTGCTTCTGAACAGCCACAAGAGGCTTTCCCCACGCTCTCACAGAGTCTGGAAAAGCCTTTTCTCTGGGCACACAAGTGTTTCCCTCTGCTGAGGTGGCTCAGCATCCTTGGAACATCCCATGTGCTCCTGGGAACGCCTCTCAGCCATTCCTGGAGAGGTGTTTGGGCTCCCTCCCAGCCCAGGGGATGGTAAATGCTGAGCAGAGCCAGCAGTGCCTCCAGGAGGTCCTGCCCTGTCCCAGCCACCTCTGGGAGACCTGGAACCAACCCTCAGCACTCCTCCTCACACAGCCCAAGCAAAGGCATCTCCTGGAGTCTCCCAGCATCAATGTCCTCTGCTCCAGGCTCTGCCTTCCAGCCTCTCAACACTCTCTGGAAACTCAAGCTGTAATTTCCTAAGCTGTCTGACCAATTCTTGCTCTGGTGTCACCACACATCTCCAATTCCCCATGTCACATCTCAGCTGCATCCCAGCTCCTCCCTGGCCTCTCCACTCAACAGGGGGCACAAGCCTGTCATGTTTTGGCAAAGGGGTGCCTACAAAACCTCAGCTGCAGCCCTGACTTAAAAAAATAAGAGCATATATAAAAAAAATAAGGCAGCCTCAGCAAGGCTGAGCACTGGGACCCATCACCATGTCACCAGGGTTAGGGGTGGCACCCATGGGAGCCCCTGCTGCCTTGGCAGCAGCTCACTGAACATGCAGCTGAGCCAAGAGAACTGTAACTCTTTCCTCTGTGCTGTCTGAAGGCTGCATCATCCCCCAAAGGCCCTGGGGGAGTTGAAATAAGGATGAACATCGGGTCAGACATGTCTCCTGCTCACAGGCATGCACACATCTGCCTTTCCAAAGAGCCTGGAAACAGAATCACAGCCCAGCCCCAAAATCCACTCTGAAGCATGCAGGTGAGGAGGCAGGAGAGCTCCTGGGTCAGCACAGCAGGCTGCAGGGTCTGAGGATGAGGCTCAGAGATGATCAGACTGAGCTTCCCACTGTCTCTTCCTCAGCTGCCCATGACTGCTGGTGCCCAGTGGCCAGAGACCCCACGGGGCCCTCACAGGCACAGGAGACCAAAACACCCCTTCTCCCTCCACAAAACACCATGTTTATCTGTGCACCAGCTTATGGCTGATCTAAGGGAGTCCATGCCCTTGTAAGTTAAGATTTAAAGTTTTAACAAAAGCCATTCACTGTTTTGTCTGGGCAATGTGCTGGGAGCACCACCAGCTCAATTTTATTGGTAAAAGCCTCTTTTCTCTAAAAACATGGGACCAGTTCTCCCCATGACACCAAAGTGAGCAACACAGAGCTTCAGACTGCACAGGAAAAGAGTTTTCCAGCATTTCTGCCAGGCTATGAGGAAAAAACCCACATCCAACAACATTTGCAAAGAGAGCTGGTGTGAAACCCTTAGAGACCAGTGGGCAGAGCAGGTTTCCAGCCTGTTCCAGCAGCTGGGAGCACAGCAAAGGATGCCACCAGTCACTGTACAGGGCATCAGTGTGTTGCTTTGCTTTGCTGTCCATTATTATGCACCCCAAGGAAGGACCTGCTGTGCTGCCAGCAGCCCCAGTGGATCTCTTCCAAGGTGCTCCCATCGACTATGGGGGACAAAGCAATGAGGAAGCAGACAAGGAATGTGTGACTTTCCCATCGTGCAGGGACTGCTGGGATTTGCTGGAAGGCATCCAGTTAGTTAACGAGCACTCCAGAGCTGAGTCTGGTCTGGAATGAGTAATTAATTACCACAAGACAAGCAAGGGTGTCTATATTGGAGAAAACCACGTAGGGATGGACTTAGGAGAAGAGAGTTTGCCCAGAAAACCCACACTGAAGTGAAGTGGAGAGGAGCAGCTGGCAAGCAGGATGATGTGGATCCCAGAAAGATGCACAACACCAGGAGCAAACATCAGAACTGGCCCCCATTCATGACATCCTGTACAGAAGCTGGTTCTCTATGCTGATCCCAGTCCATCACAGGCACCACAGCCACAGCCAGTGAACACTTTGCTTCTGACGAGCAAAACTGGAGCAATGAAGTGAACAAGACACATCAGCCTGGCTGGCTGCCTCCTCCTTTCACCATCCACAAAGACTGTAGCTTTGGAAATCCTGGAATACTTCCCTCATATCCATTTCTTTCACTACTCTTCTGCTCCAGGTTCCCGAGCATGCTCCAGTGCAGGAGGACTCATCAGCTTCCAGGTCTGAGGTGGCTCAGAGGAGCCAGGCTGTCACCAGCAGCATCAGCCCTGGGCACCAGCAATCTCCCACTAGGTTCTCCTGGTTGAAAATCAGTGGCTGAGCTCTGGGGAGGAGAAGAATGTGTCCTCCTGAGCATTCACTCCCAGGCCTCACAGCTCCTTGTCCCCATCTGCCTCTCTGGAGCATGTCCCCATGCGGCAGGAGCTGCGGAGCACTCTGCATCCAGCCCCTGTGATAAATTAGCCAGGGATTCAGGCATTTCAGCACAGCTGCCTCATCCTCTGCCAGCATGACAATGTGATTAATTTTGGGTGCAGATGAAGCTCATTTGTCAGAGGCACGTGATGGCTGCGCAGGCTGCAGGGGCGTGCAGGGAGCCCCGGGGTGCAGCAGAGTGGGAGCCCAGGCAAAAGGCAGCAGGCAGGGAGGGAGAGTGAAGAGCCATGCCCAGGGCTCTCCTCTCAGGAAGGCTGTGTGCCACGTTGGCTCATGATTAAGCATGCTGGGGAAGGAGAGCCCGTGTGGGAAGAGAGCTTTTATCTCTGCTAACACACATGGCCACGTCTGGAGAGAGATGTGCAGCGGGAGGGGTGTAAGAGGATTGGGGAGAAGAAGCCATGAGCTGATTACCTTGTGTCAGGAGAGGCAGCTCTACCACCATGGCCACTTCTACCCACTGCCCCCTCCACTTTCTCCCCTTTTTGGAGGACCAGTGGGTCTTGTCTTGCCTATCCCCACTCTGCAGCTATAGACACTTGCTTTTTGTTGCTGGAGGGAGTGTGGCCAGAGCTGTTCCTGCAGGAATTGTCTGGGAAGACAAAACTATATGTTCACTTCCCAGTGGAACACAGCCCTGACACAGAAAAATCTCTTGATTGGTTCATCAACCCCTTGGCTGGAGTTTCTCCACGTGCTGGAATATGGCAGTGCTGCTTCCTCAACACAGCACAGCTCTCCCAAGGGCCTGAGCTGCTCCCAGCTGAGGCTGCCAAGGTCACGAGCAAAGCATCATGGATGAGGAGTCTCTGCACAGTTTAGGAGTGAGGAGCAGCTTTTGGGGTAAGCTCACACCATGACCGGTGCCCTCTGGTGAGATGGATGCACAAGGACAGGACATCAGGGCAGTTCCCCAGACACCAGGATCCACCTTCCCTTGCCCCCTGCCATGGTTAGATATGCCCCAGACAGCGCTGTCCCTGTTGTAGAACAGCTCTGTCTCAGAGCAAGGTCATGCCAGCAGCACCCCAAAACCCTGAGAACAGTCCTCCCTTCAATAATTTTAGGCCCCAAGTAGTGAAACATTTGCAGCTAAAGAAAAGAAAACCCTTCAAGTTCAACGAGGCCATGCAACCTGGGACATCAGTGGCAAATCCTTGAGCACATGGCTGATGTCAGTGCCTTCCACAGGAATTAATTATCAAACCAACAGATAGCATGAAACAAAGAGGCTGCTTTTTTGATACTTTAAAAAAAAAAAAAACACATCAAGAGGACAAAGGTGAAGATGACACAATACCTCTGCTAATTTACCTCAGCACAGAACCAGGATCCTTTCTGCTGGGTTAAAGGTAAGGTTAGAAGACCCATGGGGAAACGTCAAACACTGAATGGCACAGGAACTTGAGCCTGAGAAAGCCCTGAAATGTTATCCTTCTACCCACTGGTCCCTCAGGAGAGTCAGCTGGCTGGCTGGTGGCAGAGAGGGTGGCCTGAGAGGAGCACATTCCTGGAAAGGTTACAGGTGACAACACTAGCTTGCAGCCAGGACTGCAGCTTCTCACATTCACTCACATTTCTTCCAGGGCCTAAATGCTCCTCTGAGTCTGGCTCCTGTGCAAAGGTCCCCAGACAGGTTGTGCTAACTTTCCACCCATCAATTCACCTTCTTATTGTTCCCCTGAGGTCCCCTGAAGTCACACCCAGTGGAAATACCTCCCAGCTTTTATTACAATCATCATGCCAATCACCAAAGTTTTCAGTTCCCATCCAACAAAGATTACCCAGGAAGGATTAAAGATGCCCACACCGTTTCCTTTCATGGACTATGGGAGGGCACTGACAGACACATCCCAGTGTATTTTCACACACAGGGGAAATAATTCTGGGGTGAAGTGCAGCAGGAACTGGTTGCTCAACAGGAGCACACTCAGGCTCTTTCACCTGCCTGGAGAGCAGGGGTGGTGCCCAGCCCCAGTGCCTTTCCAACCCCAGGTGGCACTTTCACAACAGACTCAGTGAGGAGAAAACACAACTGCACTTACCAGAGCTGAAACCCTACAAGGACCTGCTGGTGAGGCAAGGAACCTGGAAAGGAAGAGAAGAAGAGATGTGGTTCAGTGGGCTGGCTGTGGACAGCAGCAGGGGAGTGTTGGAGTGGCCCAGCCCTGAAGGGGTGGATGGGGCAGCACGTTCAGACAGGGCTGTGGCAGTGACCTACCCTGGCATTGCACCAGGACAATCTAAATTGATCAGGGCCACCTAAATCCACCCAGGCCTGCTTGCCAGCCTCTCCAGGTGCTCAGCTGGTGCTGGCAGAGCTACAGCTGCTGCACACAAGAGGAATTCACCAAGGGATTAAGGAGCCATTTCCATCATTACCATCCTGGTATGAACACTGGGCTGCCCCATCAGTGTTCCCCTCTCATCAGCTCCTGGAGCACGCCATGCAAATCTGTGCAAAGGAGTCACAACAACGCACCTGGGAAACCATAAATATCTGTGAAAAATCTCCCCATAAATCCACAGGAAGAGGAATTTATGGTGCTTTCTTTGGAGATTTCTCTGGGTGTTCCCTATTAAGCCATTGTGCTTGTTTGCATAAGTATTCCTCAGACAGTAAAGTCTTCTCTGCCATCAGTTATCAGCTCTGCAAACAGGAGCAGCACCAGGCGTGGGACATACAAACACCCAGCTGTAAAGATGAGGGACTGGCTCCTCACCTTGTGAAGAAATAAAGGGTAGTAATTGCTTAGTGCAACCACAACACACTCCCAGCAAGGACAGGGTGAACTGGCAGCCCTGACATGTACAGAACAACTGAGAAAAGGGAAACGAGCCAAAAAACTCTCTGTATGCTCTCAGGGTATGCCACACAACAGCAAAGCTATGGAAAGAACGAGGATTTTTCACATCACTGGGGGAAAAGTAACAAGTGGAGAAGAAATACACAAGTGCTGGAATCAGCTCCAGCTACCCAGGGAAATTGCTGTAATATATTGTCCAGCCACAAACCAAGGCCAGTACAGAAATTAAGGAAGGAAGTGCCTTGCCTGATATAGCAGCAATGAATACATTTGTTAGTGATAATACATCAGTTACCAGGCTGGGTAGAAGCCTTTCCCACAAAAAAGGCTGACACAGGGCCTTATTAAAGAAGGCAATACCCAGTTAAGACACCTACTGATCTCATCTGATGAATGGTTGACACAATACATCATATATATGCAGGAGAGGTTTGAAAATAACAGAATAAGCTGAATGGTATCAGCCCACACATCTAGAAATACAGGTCCATTATATACAACCTGGAGATGACATTTTAATTAACATGTTCTCATGAAAATACAAACTGGAACCCAAGTGGGAAGCACCATATACTATCTTACTATGTTCCTATTTTGCTGTTAAAAGTTTAGGAAAAGAAAGATGGATACACCATTCTCCCATCAAGCAGGTGGTAACTAGCCAGCCAGCTGACAAATGACTGACTCCTGGAAAAACTCTCACATCAGCTAAGAATGAATGGGACATCTCACTGCTCTTGGTATTATTGACTCTGTTACTGCTACAGCATAGCTAAGGATAAAAATGATGGATGATCTGGATTAGTGGAAAGTTAACAATTCCAAAGGGAAGATAGTTTTCCTAGATTATATAGGAACAAGGTTCCAAATTCCTGAAACACCTGCCAGGAAGACTCTTGCTTTCTGGTGTCCATCAGATAAGGTTTATAATTTAACTGGGCAGAGGTAAGCAGAAGGACAGGTCTCATTGCCTTGATAATACCAGCTGCTGCTCAAGACTTAATACCAGTTGTTGTGTGATGACAGATAATAGTTTAAGAAATAATAGTATACAATTAACATCACCTGTGAAGCGTTGACCCAGGAGTGATTACCCTTTCCCTGCTCATCCCCCTTCAAAGCAAACAGGGAGGGATGCAGCCAGTATTACAGGGACAGGATTGGGAGTCCTAAATGGTATAGATGTTGAAGTGTTCCTAAATAAACTGAGCGCAATAACAAGTGATTTAAGCATATTAGAGCACCCATTGCAATCCTCTCTATTAGCACTGGGGACTAATCAATGGCTCTTGTCTGATATATTGCCTCTGTGGGAGAAAATTAATGAGAAAGACCACCAGCTGATTGGAGAGGCACTTGGAATGGTCCAGGGCAATCTTTCACCAGCTCTTAGATGTGCCCATACTCAACTGTGGATGCACTTCACACTGGCAGAAATTACAAGGGTAGGCAAATGCAGCACCTTACCCACAGAGATTTGGAAAGTAGCTTGGGACAGCACAACTGGGAGAGAATTTCAGTCCTGGTAGTATTTGGCCAATTAAGACCCCATTAATAACAAGGGCGCAGTTTCTGTCTTAATAATAATATGCTTCAGTATACAGCACATAGCCAATTGCTCCACTAAATCACAATGCAATCATCCTCTTTCCCATAGAACACAGAGTATGGACACCACAGAGTGGACACAGGTGGCAAACAGTACATGGGAACCACAAGGATTCAACTGTAACACCCTTAAAGCCCAAGACACGTCTTGACACTGAGCAAAATGTTTGTCATTTTGAAACACATGCTGATGAAATCCCTGCAACTGCACTTTTATATATTGGAAAAAGATATGTTTTCTTAAGGACCCTTTGTGGTTTTATATTAGGAGGTGATACTATTGCAGATACAAGTAATCATTTGAATATTTGCATTTGTAACTTTAGTGGAATTATAGGGTATGATTTTAATTATACGGCTCCTGTTACGTCCTGCCAGTTGCTACAGTCTAATTATACACTAGTTAAAGACTTGTTACCTACTTCAACTGGAATTAATCTTAATGCTGGCAAGAAAATTATCACAACATGATGACTTACATCAAGTCTTAAAACATGTATGAATTGATAAAAAGAAACTATCATCACTGTCCACCATAATGGGGATGAAATGTGTTGTGTGTTCAAAAGAGGAAAAAGAGATGGAGAACACACTGGTGGGAAACTCTCCCAGGGTGGTCACCTACAGCCACAGGAATTTATAACCTCCTGCTCCACCCAGTGGTAATCGTACTAGCTTTGAGTCTATTAGGTCTGGTGCTTGTGATCATTCTGTATATAAGATTATGGAAGCTGATCATGCTTTTTGAAAGGCTTTGCAAGCTTTGCTAAATGTATTAGCAGGGATGCTTAATAAAAACAAAGGGAGGGCTGTAAAGAAGTAAAGGATATTAATTGCTTAGCATAACTTGCTTAGCATTAGTAGCTAAGATGTGCTGAAGCTTTAGGCCCCACTTTGAGCAGATTTCACCCTGCACAGCTTCTGCAAGGCTGCCTGGGTTAATTGCCAGGAGAGCAGGTTGTATTTCAGCTATGACATTTATCTGCATGTTTAATGTATCCCTATCATGGTTCCAATGTACTTCTGCATAGATGGGTGGGAGATGGGGGAAAACGAATAACACGTTTCCTTCCAGCATGAAATTGTGAGAGTGTCCTCCACTGAGTGCAATTACTGTGTATATAACTTCTGTAGGCTGGCTAATACTGCTAAGTATACTGGAGATTAAGGGATTTGGGGCTGTAAAGTCCATTTCATCCATCCAGGCCTGAGCAAGGCAATGAGAGCAGGGGAAAAGTCTTGCAGAAACCACCGGACCAAACAGGGTCTGGCCTGCAGGTTCCATCCCCCCACATCCCCTTGCTGCTCTCAGACCTGTCCCAGGCAGCTCTGAGCTCTGTGGGGGACATGAAGGAGGGTGAATGCAGATGCCATGGCCAAAGCACCTGGAGGCACATCCCAGGGCTGACCAAACCCAGCACACCCCATCAAGGACACTCCTGAGCCTATGCCAAGCACTGCTGTCATGTTCCTGGATGGCTGAGCCCTCCCCAGGGTGGCACGTCAAGGACACAGGGGAACAGCAAAGGACTTAATTAGTCAGGGAGCTGCTTCTGAGAGTGCTCAGGAGGCACAGGAGAAGAGCTGTTACCCCAGAGCGAGAGAGCTGATAACAACACTGGAGCATCTCTGCTTTGGCCTCTCCCTGCCCCATGGAGAGGGAAGTTGCAGGGCTTTCCATGGGGCTGGACGGTGATGCCAGTCCCCAGCCCTGCTGCACCTTGGCTCCTCATCAGAGACTTACCCTGGGGGTGCAGGCTGAGCTAATGGGGGGAATACCCTACCCCAGTGCTAGAAAAAATGAAGCCTCAAAAATAACTCTTCTACAGAGCCAGCATCCTGCCCAGTTCAGAGCAGCAGAGGCCCTGCCTCCATTCCTGCCCAGAGGGGATGCCATGGCAATCTCCCCCCAGTTCTTCTAAGCCAATGGAATATGAAGCAGAGCAAATACTGGGTTGTTGTGAGGGCATTGAGGAGTGAAGCAGAGCAAGGAGAGAGCTCTGAGTAGTAAAAGCTGCCCTTACGTTATGAGCTCAGACACAGCCTTGTGCATCCCCAAGCAGCAGAGGAGCCATCTCCACTTTGATCTGAGTTTGATTTAAAATGGAGCATCTCCCTCAGCATCACCCACGGGGCAGCAGTGCAGCAACCTCATTTTCCTCTGCTTTATCCCTTTGGCACCTGCTGTGTGCCCAAGGTCCCAAGGCCACAAACTCTGGTTCCCTGCACTCCCTGGCCATGATGTTCTGGGGCACAGCCCTCAGCTGTGGGTGCATCCTGCTCCCTCTCTGCTCTGGGGATGGGCCAGCACAGAGCCAGGGAAATGAGAACCTGCTGGGGCACAATGCCAATTCAACGCCCATTAACTTCCCACAAATCCTCTGCTCCATGGCCTTATCTTCCTCTGCCATGTCCCCTTGCTCCCCCTCCTCCTCCTCCTCCCAAGAGAATGGCCCTTGTGGATGTGCAGAGAAGCTGTGCAGGTACTCTTGGCTGTGCCTGGGAGCCCTTCAGTGGCAGTATCTGCAGGAAGGTCTGATAGGAGACATCCCTGACACCCCTTGGTGACACCCCTGAAACCCCAGGCACCTGCAGGCCGTGGGATGGCCCCACACAGCACAGCTCACGGCCAAAAGCTCTCCTGCTCTTGCAGATTGAATATCAGGCTCTGAACGTTAAGTTTTACAGCATGATATATCCCACACCAACCCACATTGCCAGGAGATACCCCAAAGCCACCACCTGATCTGGATGCAAATGGTTGTTTAAACACCCCACGCAGTCCTGTGCATACAGAATGGATTTACTGTCACTTCTTGTAAAATTAGGAAGGGATAAAACCAAACAGCTGAGCAGCAATGTCTGCTGGGCAGGGGGAGGAGCAACACCAGCACAGCTCAAGGGCTTTGGCTAGACAGGAAGCTCCAGAATTAATACCAGCACAGCTCACCATGAGGCATCTTTGCTTGCAGCTCCTGCCCAAAGAGTGGATTTGACCTGGGAGCTCTCCTGACCCGTGGCAGCCTGGCAGAGCTCGTTTGAATCAGCATTTTCTGGAAGCAGCCACGTTTCAGTGCTCCTTCACTGCAGGGCAGGAGGGGCAGGAGGGACAGGAGGGACAGGAGGGGCAGGAGGGACAGGAGGGGCAGGAAGAGCAGGAGGGGCAGGAGGGGCAGGAGGGACAAGAGGGGCAGGCAGCTCCCCTGGCAGGCCCAGTGAAGTTCCTCAGATCAACAGCAGATGAAAAGCACTGACCGTGGAGCTCAGCTCAGCTGCCCAGGCTGCAGAGGCTCTCACTGCAATGCTGGTCTTACAGGAATTCAGTGGCAGCACAGAGCCAACAGCAGCCCTGCCACTGCCCAGGAACAGCTTCAGGTCCCTGCATGCCCTGAGCTGTCTGCTCCCCACCTTGTTCTCCTGGGAGCTGCATCCATGGGCTCACAGCACTGGTTTTCAGAGGAGAAAGTTCACCTTTTCAGCAAAGACCACGTTTTACACAACAAATTGAACTCAACCCAAGCCTCAGTATTCCGCCAGAAACTGTTGGCACAGGAAGTTTGTGTCCAGTCTGTTCCATCAAGAGGCACAGCTTCCTACATGAGGAAGGGCTTTGGAACACAGAGCATTCCTCAAGGCAGCAGATAAATGCTGGACCAGAGTTAATGGCTGGAGGCTGGAATCTAGGCAAACTGGGACTAAAATAAGGCCCAACTGCTGGACAGTCACAAGGAATATTGCAGCTGCTGAGTTAGGAACAAGAGGAATACTCAGCCTTCAGCTATGTCAAGGGAAAGCAAGGCTGTTTCTCCAAAGGAGGTGCCACAAGCACCATCCAAGAGTTACAAGTGGAATACAACTGTGGAGGGGTTGGTTTCCACCAGTGCTACAGAGCTGTGACATGGTGCTTAGGGGTGGCACAGCCACCATGGGCTCAGGTTTGGCACCATCCCTCTCCAGCCATGCTGAGGCTGTGGGACAGGATGGGAGAGGAAATGCATTCCCAAGCCCATTTAACTGCCCATGAGAGCTCATGGCATCCTTACATCAGTAACCCGGACTCTGCAGGATCTCCCAGCCCTTCCAGTGAAGGGCAAGGAAAATTCTCCCCTATTGCAGCTCCCACCTTTTATCTTTAAAAATCACAACAGGTAAGGTTAAAAAAAAAACAAAAACATGACAAATAATCCAAGGAAAAGAATACAACAGCCTTTGAAACCCCATCCTACAGTTGAAAGGGAGGGATGGAGGCAAGGCAAGAAAGCCAGTGTAAAACCTCATTACCATCAGAAATCCTCTCTCCCTGCCCTTACCTCCCTGCTCATTTCCATATCACAGGGGACACAATACCTTTCTTCTCTTGAAAAACATCCCATTTTTGCAGAGCCCGGCTGTCCCCACCCCCAGCACTGACTTATGGAGCTGGGGAACAAAAGCCAGGCTCACACCTGCCCCGGCAGGCGAGGCCAGTGTGTGAATCTCCAGGCCCTTATCAGCCTCTCAGGAGCAGTTTTTACCATTATTATTATTAGTCTACTTTATCTTTTTTTTTTTACCTTTAGCTTCAAGATCCTTTAGTCAGTCAAATTACACTCAGAGTAGCAGAAGTGGCAGAAAATAAAGCATTATAAGGGGTTCAGGAAGTTATTTTCATCTCAAGGAGCAGGTAAGAAAGGTTGACAAGTCTTTATTCTGCTCTTATGGGATAATCTGTAGGTTCCCAGCTGATAGGGGGGAAAAGAAATTAAAAGCATCAGAAGAAATTGCAAGAAGAAGTAAAACTGAGGCCTCTGCATAAATTGAAGTAATGTGCAGCTTGGCTGACAGCTGAAAGCACTGGAGGGTGAAATGTCAGTGCCAGGAAGGAAAGGGGCGGCCACAGGGTGCGGGCAGGGCTGGACAGAGGGTGCTGGGTGCAGGGCAGGAGGGTCACTCAGCCCCCTCCAGCTGGTCTTTCCTCATGTTAAGTGGACCTGTCACATCTTTCCAGTCCAGAGCATCACTAACAGAGCAGGCGGAGAAGGGAGGGGAAGCAAAGCAGCTCAGCCATCAGCTGGCATCCCCCATGCTGCCCTGGATCGCTGGATTTGTCCTGCTCCTGTCTGGCTGCTCCAATAAAAGCTACAAGCATCAAGTCAGCACAGGCAAAAATTTTCTGTCCAGACTTCAGGCTCTCATATTTACACACACAAGGCAGAGTCCTGGGAGCTCCCAGCATGCCAGCAAGCACTGAATGCTGGACTGGGAGCTGGGAGCTGGGAGGGGAGCCAGGGTGCCAAGGAAGGGGAGAGGATCACAGGGAGATGCACAGAGGGGAGAGAAGAGGTGGGACCATCAACTCCTCTCTGAGGCATTGGCCTGTGGGGATTAGAGACTGATGCAGGCAGTGCTGGATGCCCAAGAGAAGCAGGGACAGGCTGCAGGTTGGCACGAGGTAGCAGGGTCCTAAACAGCACAGAAAAATGCATGGATGCATTTGTGGTGTGAGACAGCCTTTCCCCCAACAGAGAGTGAGGGAGTGGGATCCCTCTCCTCCAGGCAGGGCGTGGGGGTCCGAGGCAGCCCCTCCCAGGCCGGGGGGCAGCCAGCCCCCTCCCAGGCCGGGGGGCAGCCAGCCCCGCGCCTCTCCGGCTGTTGCGCGGCTGAGCCACGCGGTGCCGAGGCGGTGCTGTCACCGGTGATTGATGGCATGGTTCAGCAGGAAATAAATTCCCAGGCTTTTGCAGGAGGTGAACTGGGGGGTGTATCCATCTTAAAGATGCTTAATGAATGTGCCACAGCCCGCGGAGTGGCAGCAGATACATCTCTGCAGCCAGCATTCCCCACGCTGTTCCTTGCGAGGTTCAGGCACAATTTAACAGCTTCTTATTGATTTTATTTATGTTTCCCTGGGCCTGGTAGTGTTTAGATTGCCCCAGTCCAACAAGATCCCCATAGTCACAGAGGTGACTTGCACTTGATTTTCCCATCCTGCTCCTCAAGCCTGGGGACAAAACCTGGTGTTTGGCCAGAAAAGATGGGAGTTTTAGGCTCTTTTTCAGCTTCAAGAAAGAAGATGATGCAGGGCAACTGGGGTGATGGTGAGGGCTGGCACAGCACTGGAACAAACACTGCTGCCACCCACCCACATCGTCCCAGCACCAAGCTCTGGGATATATCTTTGCAACTCAAAGCAAAATAAGGACCTTTCCAAAGACACCCTTGCAAGATGGACTTTGGAAACTCCCAGCTGTTATGTAGCTTAGCACACCTTCATTTCCAAGGCAAGAAAAATTACTATCAGCAGTTCTGGCATGTGACTTGGTTTTGTATTTCCCTCTTCCCCTTGGGGGTAAAAAAAAAGGAGAAAGAAAGAAAAGCAGCAAAGAACAGCAGAGACCCAGTTGACCTTTCCGGCTAAGAGACCTTGTCTGAATCACTGGATGGTAACAATGAATGAAATGCCAGTGCCCTGCCTTATAAATACCAGCTTCCTCTTGGGGTGAAATGCCATCTTCCAAGCATGGAAAAGCTGCAAAGAAAATGTCACCCTCGCCAAGGTGTGAAATGCCAGCCTGCTCCAAGATCCCCAGCTCAGCCGTGGGGAGATGGGCAGGCTAATGCTGCTGGATCTTCAAATTCCTCTTGTCCAGGGCCTTCTCCAAAGCTCCATGGCATGAAGGGGAAGAACTTCAATGTGGGACGGCCAGACCATGAGTCCTCCAGCATCTCAGCAGTGAGCTACTCAGAAAAGCTTCCTTGAGGATTTGGGCTATTTCCCTTTTCCAGTGGCTGTGAGTCAGAGGGCCAGCAGGACAAACAAATCAGCTTTCAAGAATGGTGGGACAAGCCAAAACAGTTATTTCCAGTATTGCCAGTGAGATGAAAAAACAATTGAGCATAAGGAGATTTTGTCATCTAAAAAGTTTATCACAACCCAGACTCCTAGTTCCCAGCAAAAGCTGTTGTTGCTGGGTTTAATCCTATTTATTAAATGCGGGAAATCATCCAACATACTGTCCTTGTGTGAAAAAATGCTTCCAATTAGGCTGGTGATATTTGCAATATCTCCCCATCCCTTCTCAGAACCACATTTGGCTTAATCAAAGCCACATTTTCCAGAAGCTCATCCTCTCTTTCCCCCCATTTGGCATTCTCCTACCCCAGTTTCCCAGTACCAAAGCCTCAGTACCAAACCTGTTCCAAGTCAGGGCAACACAGCAGGAGGGACAACTTGGACCATCTCAAGGAACTGCAGGGCTGCAGAAATGTAACCAAGCCTTCCTACCTGGTGAAATTATGTTGGGAAATGAATGAAGTTGCTTTTTGTCTTCTGGAAACTGGAGCTGTTCTCTTTCCCCACACCCACACCTCCTTTTTTTTTTTCCATAAATGTGTGAAATAATTTCACCACCATTTTTTTTTTCTTTCAGTTACTCCTCCTCCCCTCAGATCTCGCCTTTCCTGGCATTTGAAAATAGCTCATGAAAAGGAGGAGGAAGGAGGGGAATGAAAGGAAGTGTGTGGGGATGCAAGATGGAAGGGAAGAGAAGGGGAAAAATACATGAATACTGAAAATACATGTTTTTCAAAGCAAATCAGAATGGCTGATTGCTTCGACTTCAGAACCCATTCTGGGAAAGGGCTGATAATCTAGGGAGTTTTCTAAGGCTCTCTGCATCTCTCAGTTGTTAGGCAACACCTAGGAAGAAAGTGGCACAGCACAGCTGCCTGTACCTCATGTGCAGGCAGCCATCCCAGCCAGGAAAAGCGACCTTCCAGGGACCCAGGTACCATCTGTGCTCAGAGCCAACCAGGATTGCTCTGAATGGATTTTGTCTGACCTGTGCAACACTTGTGGCTGGAACAGAAATGGCTGGAAAAACCTCCTCAGGTTTGATAACCTGCTGGTGGAGCAGCAGCTCGGCCCCACAGGACCCAGGAGCGTGTTGAGGGGAAGGGTCTCAGCCACCTCTGGCCTCAGAGGGGCTGCAGCCTGAGGGCTGGAGGGATTTTTTCTCCATCCAGCATCAGGCTGATGACCAGGACGCCTCTGGCTTGCTGGGCAAGCCATTAGTGCTGGAGCAGTTCCAGGGACAGGTTTGTGCCCGACCCCTCTCCCTGCCTGCCTTGTGGAAGAACTCCACGGGAAATGGTTTTAATGCATCAGCATCCATGTGCATCACATCCAGGGCTTTCCCCCAAGTGCTTCTCTGTAATGGATTTAGTCCTTGACCTGGAGTGATGCTGCTCTTACAGGTTCCCAGGGAATCAGAATTCCAGTTGCTCCACAGCTTTCCTGCCAGGAGAGCAGGGCAGCAGCACTGCAGCCCTAATGCAAATCTGCTCTCAGCCTTGGCAGTGGTGGGGCTGCCAGCACAGGGGGAGGGATGCTCACTGAGAGGGGAGGCAGCCAGGGAAGTCTTTCCCTCTCACACTCCTCCACTTGATATCTCTTCTCTCCCTGCACAGCACCTTCCCCCTCCTTCCTGCTCCTGTTCTCTGGGCAGCAGCTCTGGGGCCAAAGGCATGCTTTCCAGATTTTTTCTTTAATAAGCCCCTAAAACCTGCATGTCCCTAAACCACTGCATGTCTGTGTCTGCCACAGAAGGGACTTGGGGATTTATGTTTAGGAATTTAGGAAAAAATTTTTCACAGAAAGAATAATAAAGTACTGGAAAGCTCTTCCCAGGGAGGTGGCAGAATCACCATCTCTGGATGTGTTTAAAAAAAGACTGGACATGGCACTTGGTGCTAGAGTCTAGGTGAGGTGTTAGGGCATAGGTTGGACTCGATCTTAGTGGTCTCTTCCAACCTCATCATTCTGTGATTCTGTGATTCTGTGATGTGTCAGTGGTGGCACCAAGGGGAATCTGCAGCTGGATCAGCAGCAGCAGGAAGGCTGGCAGCCACAGGCATTGCCAGCACGGCTGCTGTTGGAGCCCTGGGAGCCTTGCCATGAGCAGCACAGCTCTGCAGGGATGCATTGCCAAGTCCAGAGGATGTTTCCCATCCCAATCAGGAGCATGACAAGCACTTCTCGCCTTGACAGCGTCAGAAGCCAAGAAGGGAACTACGCCTCATTCTGTGCCACACACACCAGCACTGGGAAAGCCGGGTTGGGCTGAGCCCTGGGGAAGTGGCAGCACACTGAGGAGAGCCCCACTGCTCTGGGGGGCTTCAGGCCAGGCAAGAGCACCCCCACACCCCCAGGAGTGAAGATGGGGGGCTCTGCCATTGTGTGCAGCTCCCTTGGGACCTTGGAGGGGATGAGTTGACCGAACCCAACAGGCAGTGCTGCTCCAGCCCAACACAGGAGCCCAACAGGACCACCTTGAGATGGCAGTGGGACACTGAACATTGCTCCAGCTGAACTCCTGAGCCCAGCAATCCGCTTCTTTCCTCAGGAGATGCCACCCTGTGACGCTCTCTCTTCCCACCCTCCCACAAGGACACTAATTTTTTCCAGCTGAGCTGAAGAACAAACAAATCATCACCCACTCCAAGTAAGTGGGTTGGCCACGGCCAAGGAGAAGATGCTTTGTGTTTGGCAATGGTCCACAGAGCTAAGTCAGCAAAGCCAGATGATAGGCAGTGAAGCCACCCTTTCCAATAACAGCACTGTGACACACAGATCACTCCTGCTCCAGAGGTCTCCAAGGGCTTAGTGTGAACTCCATAATCCCTGTTTCCAGCACACAGGAATACTTCTTGCAAAGCTAATCATCTTCTAGGGCATCTTCATTAGCCTTAGAGCACTCTGCTTCTGGCCTCCTGCATCCCCACTGGAGGCCCTGGGCCACGTCCTGCTCTCATGTACTGCAGTGTAAATGTGTGATCCTAACCTGAATTCACATGATTGATATTTCACTGCTGTCCAAACATGCTCTTGGAGGCTCAGAAGGCCACCACTCCTTTCACTTCCAAGGTGACAAGCCCACAAGACCCCCAGCTCACCTTGTGGATGTAACACAGTTCCTCCTGCACAGCCCCACCTTTTACCTCTAGCAATCTGCAGAAATCCCTCCTCTCCTGAGCTCAACATGAGGCATTTCAACTACGGAGCCTCAAAATCAAACACAGCACATTTTACCCACACATCCCTGCATGCCACAGACCAAGAAGCAAACACTGAAATACACCTTAATCCTCACTCACAGAAACGCCTCCTTCCAGAGCAGCAAATTATTTTATTATAGGAAAAGTCCAACCAGGGACCACACTGAAAGCCATCACAAGCCATGTGCAAATAACCACACATTAACAGCCAGACAGGCACTGGAGAAGGGCAGAGCAATGTGGGTTTCATGTGGAAACACCAGCTCTGCCCAAGCATGGCCAGCACTGGGCTTTCCATGTGTAATCCTGAGCCCCCCATCCTCCTTCCTGCTCCCCAGCACCTGCCAGTGGGGTCCCTTTATATTTTACTTTGCTCTGGGGCTGCTCACAGGGCTGTTCATGGGGGCAGCTCTCTCTAGTCCAGTCCTGAGAGTCCACACTCCTCTGCACCAATGTGGGAGCATCAAAAGCCTCCACAGGTTTCAACACAGAGTCCCACAAGTGTTTTAGCTTGGCCAAACGAGATTTTTCCCAGGAAATGAAGTTTTGATGGACATTTTCCAGCCAGCCAGCTAGTGCCTGCCAGCACTTGCACTGCTTGGGTGTTCCCCAAGGGTCTGGACCAGACCTGGCACATAAAGCAGCATCTACCCTGGCTGGGAGGAGACTGGCTGCAAAGCTGGCACCTCAGCCTTACAAAGCTAGGCCAGACATGGGGCTTCCATACTGCACAGCTCCCAGCCCTGCCAGGTTCTTCACTCTGGATGTAAGAGGGCACGACAGCCTCGGATGAACCCAGCTCTGCCACTGCCACTGGCCTTGGATGTGGAGCTGATTAGAAGGATTAAAAACCAGTTCAGCAGCGGGCAGCAGGAGGGATGTGCTGGCAAGGCCCAGGCTCACCAGCCTGTGGGATGCCATGGGAGATCTTGAAAGGAAAGAAAGATCTGAGCGGGCATCGCTGCCCAGTTCCCTCTCTAACAAGGGACAGGAACAACCCGCAGCTCTCAAAGAGCTCCCAGATGAAAGCAGCTCCATCCCCAGGATCTTGTTATTATTTCACAGATGTTTCTCACATACCTTTTCTTTACTGTTATTTTTCTATAGTTAGTCATTGCTCTAGATAAATGGGCCTCTGTGGCTGCAGGCAGTGGGTGGCAGGAAAGGCAAGGCAGCTCTGGGGGGCTGCCCATGGCATTGCTGAAACACACAAACACCACTGCTAGGGATGTTAAAATGTGCCATCAGCAGGTATACCCTGCACAGGACCTCAGTTCACCTCCCCAGCCCCTTCTGCTCCTCAGCAGCAGGATGGGCTTTGCAATGGCTGGTTTCTCTGGGAATTGCTAAGAAATCCCACCATGAAAAGCGTTAGCAAAGTGCAAACTGTTGTGACCCAGCCTTTACCTCTGCCTCCGGGCAGGATTGCCATAAGACAATCTGAAATCCAGGCTGAGGAGATCCTGCCTGGTCTGCCCCACATCTGGCAGTAAAAACAAAATCTCCCCCTCCTTGAGAAGGTAGAGCAGCAGGCAAAGCTCTGTCTTTGCAAAGCAGCCCTGAGCAGGACAGCCTGAGCCAGGGTCACCGTGCAGAAGGACCATGCAGGGATGCATTGACTTCCTGCTCTAAGCTGGGCACGCAACCTGGCCCTTGGCCTCTCCCAAGCCCTGACTGAGCTTTTGCAGGATTAGTGTGATGGCTGAGTGACAAGAGAACGCTGAAAGGGGGAAAGGGAAAGGATTAAAAATAGATTCCAGTTTTGTTTCAAATATTGTAAAATAAAAGGTCGTGCAGCAGCTATTGTGGAACCAAAAAGCATGCTCACATCTCGGGCTGCGAGGCAGCTCAACAGCAGATGTATTTTTCATTAAAAGACTATTTAATATTGCAAGTTCCTGCTGAAGACCTGCTTTCTTGGTTCTGGCTGATTGCCAGGGAGACACTTCTTCCCCTCCCTTGCCTGGAGGAGCAGGGATTTCCTCCCACAGCCCTGAGCAGTCCCTTTTGCACATCTCCTTGCCTTGACATCCCCAGGAGCATCTCTATCCCCCGCCAGCAGCCCCAAGCACTCACCCAGCACTGCAAGAGAGCCCCACACCCAGCACACAACCCATGTATCATAGCATCAACCTGGCAAGCAAAGGTAAATAAGAAACAAATTATCAGGCATTTTTAAAAAAGCAAAATAGAGGGCAGGAGCAATCCCAGCTGCACAAGCCCAAGGACTGGCGGTAAAGGGAATTCCTTTCCCACTAATGAGAGACATCTAGACTTTGTTAACTCAAACTTTCTCATTTATCACCTTTGCACTGCCTCTGTCTGCCTCACGTCTGTCAGGCCATGATAATGTATGAAAAGCAGTCATTTATCCCTCAACATCTCACTCAGTACAGACACACGGTGCTGTGGGAATGGATTTACCCCACGCCCAGTTCAGCTCCCAGCACAATAAAGCTAATTTAGATGTTTAGCCAAATCCTCCTTTCTCCTCTGTCCTCCTTTTATTTTATTTTAAAGCCAGCAGGTGCTGGGCTCAGCAATTGGAAGTGACAAGCAGCTGCAGGCAGAACACAGAGTGAAAAATTCTCTCTGCTGCCTCCTTCTCTGCCTGTGATGCCCCCTTGGGCACCCACCCCAGGTACTGGCACCCTGGGGGGCTGCACTGGAGCACCGGATTCTGCTTGTGGTATTTTCTGGGCTCTGAAAAGCAGCACAGGAAGCACCAACACACAGAGACATCTTAGCAGTGGGGCTCAACACAGGCAGTGACCTCTCTGGTCTCCCTTGAGCTGGCTTTGGTGTCCCCATGTTTCCCAAACACGCTGTATTTGGTTGGAATCATATGCAGAGTGCTGGCTCTGCCTCCCACGCAGCTGTTGATTGTGCTGGGCTCTGTTTGTTCGAGATTTGCAAGAGGGGAGGAGGGAGAAGCAGGCAGCTCTGCAAGTGGATACGTGGCTAGATCCTGCCATTTTCAAAAATTAAAGAAATTGCCATTAATTAATTCTTAATTAATTAACAAAGGTTTCAACACTGAGAGATGCAGAATGCAGAGAAGAAAAAAAGGCACATCTCCCTAGCTGCTGGACACATTTCTTCTGCTAGAAAAGCTTTTGAGGAGATTAAAAACTTCACGTTCAGATAATTTTGGAGGAGGCACGCAGAGCTGCCCCGAGCCCTGGTGGTGCCACCCCCATGGGTGCTGCCATGGGTGCTGCCCCTATCCCGCAGGCTCCTGGTCCTCCAGCCCAGCCCATCCCTCTCACTGGGACGTGTCCTGCGATCAAAGGAGCCGCCCACCAAAGTCCCCAGGGCTTGCCGGCTTGCTGGGAGAGGAAATATCAAACCTGTCTGGAAATCAAACAGCAGAGACAGAACAGAGGGAAGAAAAGAAGAAAACAAAGGAAACGAAACCTAAACTGACACCCTTTGTAATTGAAAACACCCAATGCGGAGAATCGCCGCTCCGGGGACAACACGGTTCCTGCAGAGGAAATCCAAAGTGACTCCGACCCCGGGGCAGCTTCCCCAGACACTGCCGGCCATCAGAGAGGGCCTGGCATGAGGACTGTCACTGCTCTGAGCTGCAGGTTTCTGGCGACAGGCTCTGAGCATGCAGATGCCACTGTGTGTGTGATTAAATCCTGTGAAGCTCATGCCAGGAGGAGCGGGGCAGGCAGCCCATGGGCTCTCCCACCACCAGCAGCGGCAAGGCAAACACCTCCCTGGGGACAAGAGCCTGGCCACTGGAAGAAATCTTCCTCAGGGGTACCCAAAGCTCTGATGGAGCCCAAATCTCGTGTGTCAGCCTTAAGGTGCTGTCCTCTCTGCTACCCAGCTGGCAGCAATGAGACACGAGCCAGACAACCCTGCTCAGAATTTCCAGCGAACCAGCAAAGCACAGAGGAAAACCAGGCAAAAGCCCCTGAGGATGCAGATTCCATGGCTCACTATACCTCATTTGAAGGCATTATATTATCCTGAACTTTAATGAAAGCCATGTAAAATAATAATAATAATAATAATAATAATAATAATAATAATAATAATAACAACAACAACAACAACAACAACAACAACAATAATATTAATAATCACAGGTGTTCAAATTGAAAATGGGATGCCATTTCTCTGCTCATCTCTGCTGTGATCTCTTGCTAATCTCCAAGTGGAAGCCATACTTTAAAAATATTCATGTGTGCCAGGCACTCTGGAAGCAGGACCTATGGCAATTTGCCACAAAAACCCATTCAGGAACTAGAAATCACAGGCAACAGAATGCATTTGCAGTCCTCCTGGGAAGACCAAGGCAGGTAGAAACAGAAAGTGAGCAAGGAAGGACAAGGCACATGCTCAAGTTCCGTACCCCAGCCTGACCAGCCTGGGGCAGGCACCTCCAGAGCAGAGCAATGTGACATCCCTGGAGTGCACAGGGCACCAGCAGGGACTTCACAAAGGCTTCTCAAGCCCACCAAGGAAAAGCATGGGTGCTCTTACCATGAGACTTCCCACCCTGGCCTGCTCACAACTGCAGGGTTTGCTGCTGGGCTGGACCTGAGCACAAGGAGATGGCTGCAAGCAAAGCATTCACAGCCACTGTCCTCAAGCAGCCCCTGCTGCCCCCACGGCTCCATCCCCAATGTCCCAGAGCCAGCACTGTGGCATGGGCAGGGATGGGAGATGCTCTGCAGGCGGGCAGCCGTGGGAGCTGGCACTCATCCTCCCTACCCAGCTCCGTCCCAAGCAAGACAGTGGAATTAAGCACAAGTTATAATTAAGACTGGATGTTTGAAGAGAAACATAATCTCCGTTCCGTGGGATTCGCCGGCACAACAGTAATTAACGTCTCATTAACATTCGCCTAATTAAGCAGTTTATGAAAGTGGATAGATTTGCATACTGCTCCACTTCAGCTTCAGTGCATCCAGTTATATCCAGGCACCAGAATTAACCCTTCCAGGGCATTTCCAACCAAGTTCCCAACCCTGCAAGTCTTCCCAGCCTCTTTCTGTGAGGACACAAGCTGCTGTCGCTGCACATCTCACTGCACAGTGCTACCCAAAACCTGGTAAAACATCTCTCCATCACCTCTCTTCTAGCCAAACACCTCCTCCCTATTACCTCTTTTCCAGACAAACCCATCCTAAACCGCTCCAACTTTCTCCATTGGGTATCTCTTTTTAAATCCCTCAACTGGTTTCAATGTTTTCCCCTAAGTCCTCAACACATTCATAAGGAAGTAAAGGAGATCTGTAATAGTTTCTGAAGATAGGGAGAAATGTCTCCTAAAACATTTTGTGCTACACTCATTCCCAAATGTTCTTTAATGTTTAAAAACAATGACTTCAAGATTAAAGAGATGCTCCAAATTCTGAACACCAGTTTAAAAGCAGGATGCAACAGGAGCTTCCAAAAGGGTTTTACCATAGGGAATATGTTCCCTCTCTTTGAGAGTCCTCCTGTCATTGAGAGGAAAGGCAAACCAGCAAAAGCAGTGACAACACCCAGATGATGCCCTGTCCCTCTTGGGGACAGCAGGACACTATTCCCAATGGATCCTGGAGCAGCCCATCAAACAAGACACATCACACATGCATCCCCTTGGCAATGAGTCACTTGAACTGCTGGACAGAACATTTTCCACTGCTAATACCAGCCTTCTCTTGTGATGCTGGATTAGTAAAGCTGCTGCATCCATCACACACTTAAAAAGACCACGTGCAAACCTGCCTCCCCCCGGGGCATCTCCTGGGGGGCGAAAAATGAGCTCTCCAGTTAGTGGTTAATGCTTGGAGACCAGATGCAACTTTCCAGCAAATACAGTGGGAAAGAAAAATTCATGACACAGCCTTTCATTGAAAATCAATAAAGCCCAGACCTGCCTGTGATGTACACACTCAATTTATTCCTCGCTCAGCTCATTGCATCTTCACCACCAGCCCTCTCACATCAGTCAGGTCCTTGCTGCAGGACACAGTGTCCCTGCCCACCTCTGGGTCATGGCACTGGTATCACCAGAGCTATGTTAGCATGGGGCTGTCACCTCCCTGAGCCTGGCAGTCACAGGCCGTGCTCCTGTGGCTGTGGTCCAGCCCCACAGCATCCCTCCCCACAAAATGTCCAGGAGTGACAGCCCAGCCGTGTCCAGTGGCAAAGGCAATTCCAGAGCTTCCTTCCATGTCCCAACAGGTTCCTACAGCAACAGCACACGCTCTGGATTTGCACTTGGAACACCTCTGTCATGAAAACACATCTTAATTTTCCCCTCTCCACAGCAGCCAAGAAACCTTCCTGAAAGTGATGATGGAACAAGCCATCTTCCTGAGCCTGGACATCCTGCAGTCCTGCCTGAGTCCTATCCACAGGAATCCCATCATTTGTCCTGTCCTGCTCCCCCTTCCCCTCTGAGAAGGCTTTGAAACCCACGTGAGACACCCAAAATCCCTGCAGACTGAGGTGTTAGCCTCTGCCTTTAACCATTTTAACCATTTTTTCTTCCTCCCCAGATCTCCCTGACAATGCAGAAAACAGACCCAAAAAGGATGGGGGGCAGGGGGAGGGGATGGTCATGTCCCTGAGCTTTTCCCACCCCCAGCTAGTGGGAGACCTCAAAATTCTGGGGAAATGGAGAAACAGTTGCTCCTTTCTGATGCTGGGGTTGCATCCTACATCCCTCCTGCAGCCAGATCCTCACTGGATGCAGGAGAGCAGCTGAGGGATGGAGACAGGGGAGAGGCAGCACTGTCTCCCCTCCCTCTATCTCTGCCTCTCCTCCTGCAGGGCTCCCACACTGCCACCCTCACCCAGAGCCACCAGAGCAGGACCAAAGAGCCGCCCAGACACGGGGATGAGGGGCTGATGCCAGCCCAGCCCCAGAGCAGCTGCCTTTGGGGCAGGGCTGGCTGTGGCTGGCCGTGAGCAGAGCCGAGGGGATCTGGGGAGGGGTGGGTGTCCTGCTGTGCTGGGGGCTCGAGCCGGGCTCTGCAGCACAGCCTGACCTACTTTCCCTGGCGGTACAGTCGCACCAGCCGCAGCGGCAGCGCGGGGTTTCTTTTCTCTCCA
This sequence comes from Setophaga petechia, assembly GCA_024362935.1. Lineage (NCBI taxonomy): Eukaryota > Metazoa > Chordata > Aves > Passeriformes > Parulidae > Setophaga > Setophaga petechia. The sequence continues at coordinate 16,884,280 of JANCRA010000016.1, forward strand.
CCACGTACACACGGCTTCTTCAAAACTGCCAGTGGCAACACGGCGGGGTCCCCTCCGTGCCACCACCTCGAAGCATTGGCTGTCCCCTCCCTCACCTCCGGCCAGTCCTGCTGCCTTTGAATTGGTGCCCTCCTTTCCCTGCCCTTTCCCAAAAAATTCACGGCACATCTCAGCCAAGAGGAGGATTTATTGATCGTCTTATCTGTGTCTAATCCCTGCCGAAGCGCCGCGATAAACGAAGCCGGCTAAATAAAATGCTTTCCTGCAAGGTCTCTGTGTCGAGAGCAGCTGGCTGCTGGCGGGGGGCAAAGTGGGGAGCAGCCCCCAGGGTCCCCAGACCCACCTGTGCAGGGAACAGCAGCCCATGATGGCAAAGGCCTTGAAAGAAGGAGCAACGTGCTGTAAACGCCCATCCAAAGCTGACAACAGGGGTGGGGCACAAACCAAACCCCAACTACTCCATCTAATCGATGGTAAGCAGTTTAAATGCTCTTTCACTGCAGTTCAGGGAGCCCTAATTCCAGGCGTGACCTGAATCTCTTTAAAAAGAGAAGGGAGGGGAAGCTGGCAGGCAAGGAGTAGGGAAAGCCAGAAATGCCAGGGATGCTAATTTGTCCCTGTTTCCTCTCTGCAGAACAGCATCTGGGAGAAAAAGCACCTGCTAAAGAGAAGGGATCCCCGCGGAGCAGAGATCCGGAGGCGCGTGCTCGCAGCAATCCCTGCTACCCAGCCTGGACTGGGAACGCTTGACGCAAGAGCAGGATGACGGATGCTTCTGTCTTTGTGAGAGCAACCTGGGGTGCCAATGAGCACTGACAAAGCAGCCCACCCCAGCACAAGGAGGGAGCAGGGGAGCTCAGCCCAAATGCAGTGTGGCCGTATCCAGGTCAGCTGGTGAGCCTGCTGGGAAGCACGGGCTATAAAAAGCACAGGCAAGATGCTGGGATCATCCTGGAGCAGTGAGGAAGGGTTGAGGATGGCCCTGCCCTCTAAGGCAGCAGTGCCAGGGTGGCAATGGGCTACAGAGGATGGCACTGGCCACACAGGACCATGGGCAAGCACCCTTCTTCCTGGAATTTCCAGAGTAATGGTCCGTGAGACAGCACTGACTAAGAGTTACTGCTGGCTCTCCAGAGGGAGATGGGCTGTGGAGGAAGGGGGACTGAGGTGGCCAACAAGGCAGGGCTGGCAGATGGAGAGATGCAGTTTGGCACCCCCAGCCCTGACCAAGGAGGCAGAGGTGGGATTGCCATTCCCTGAATCCTTCTGCGCTTGTTACACGGTGGCTGTGCTCCTTCAGCGGGGAGATGCCATGGGCAGCACCAGCCTGGGACCCCATTCTGTATGGAGGCACCAGCCTGGGACCCCATTCTGTATGCACTGGAATGGGGACAAATCCACAGACCAGACAAGCCTGTCATCTCAGCCTGCTCCTGGACAAGGCACATCCATGTGGCCAAGAGCTTTCCTCTAGCTCAGCATGGCCCCAGATCCCCTATAGACAGTGGACAGAAGCAGGGCTGGCTACACTGGGCTTTCAGCTCAAGCTGTTCCCACCCTGCTGCTCTCCTGCCACCCAGTGTCATGACATTCCCTCTGTTCTCCCAAAGAGAATCACAAATCTGCCTGCAATCCCTCCTTGGAGGCCTGAGCTTTGCCAGACCCTCTGCCAAGCCCCACAGACCAAAGGGTTAATGGGTGATGGGGGGAAAGGCTGTGTCCCCCTGCAACAGGCCCTGGATGGGCAGCAGTCACTGCAGCCCTGCCCCCCAGCCCCAATTTCTGTAGAGCCTGGCGGGGCACACAGGGAGCTGTCAGGCCCTATCATGACTCACACAATCATTTCTCCCTTCAAGCCAGGAAAAAAAAAAAAAAGACATAATAAAAAAAAAAATCAGACAAACGTTTGAAAAACTGCAGATAAACAGAAGAGAGAGGAGATGGAAGCAGCTAATGAGGTCCCTGGCCCCAACAGGAGGTGTGAGGAGAGCACAGATGCTCCTTGGCCAGCAGCAATCCCACCCGTCGGGCATAAGGAGCACTCGAGGGACAGCCCGGCCTGGCATAGCCCTGGCAGCGCCAGCAGGGACCCCTGGGCAGCTCCAGGGAGCCATCCCCAGGCTGGCAGAGCAGCCAGCCCTGGGGCAGGACCCCCGGCAGCCCTGGGGCGGTGTCTGCACAGCTACACACAGCACAGGGAGGGCACAGGGATGGCACAGGCACACACAGCACAGGGAGGGCACAGGGATGGCACAGGCACACACAGCACAGGGAGGGCACAGGATCTGCACAGCCACACACAGCACAGGGATGGCACAGCCACACACAGCACAGGGATGGCAGGATACCCTGGCCCAATGGAAACCTCACCGAGCTGTAATGAGCAGACTGGGGGCACTCCCAGATTTATTTTTCTCACCCTGCTCTATGAAACACCCATAAATGCTCGGTCAGGAGGAAGCCAGAACCCCAAGCCTGTTCCTATGCAGACCCCCAGCTTCTCTATGACTTAGCCAACCCTTGCCCTAGGGACTGAAAAAGGAGAAAAGCAGAAAAATCTTGATTCTTATAGCTAAAACCAAATGTGTCACCTCAGTAACAAATTGGACTGCCTGCCTGGCAGAAATTGCTCTGTTAAAATATATATCCATATTATTCTTTTTGAGCTGCCTTTCCCAAATCTGTTCAAGAATGGGGAGGTTTTCAAGTCCCCATGGACAGCAAGTCTTTCTGCTCCCTTTCCAGCACCCAGCAAGGTAATTATCTGCCAGGAGCCCTGGGCTGTGCCACGGCTGGTTACACTGCTAATTAGCAGAAACAAGCCAGTCCCCTGGGGCACACCAGGTCCATCCCCATCCCTCTCTGCCTTCCTCCTCCTCACCCTGGAGGGCACAGAACAGCATCTTGTGTTTAGTACTGGGACAGCCTTGTACTCCTCCCCTGGGTGCCAGACGTGCAAATGTACTCCTGCCCACCCGAGGGACAAGGGACAGAAGGACTCAGGAACACCTATTGCCAAGAAGATGCTCTTGCCATGAGGCTACCAGGCATGTGAGGACACCATGGAGAGCACCACTTCTGCTGGTACCAAGAGACTTACAAAGTGCATAACTTAGAATCTGTTTTAGCCTCTTCTGGAGGGATACCTAGGAAGCGGAGGCTTCCCAAGAAGTCTTCTCTTCCCAAAATGACAGGAAAAAAGCTCTGATCTTGGAGCCATTTAAATCTCGCCCCCGGACTTCTCTAGTTTTCATTCCTCACTAGTTTCCCTGTCTCCTCACCAGGCAAAAGTCACATTTCAATAAGCCATCGGCTTTGCCAGGAGAAGGGCAGAGCTGTGTGCTGCCAGAGTGAGCGCTGGGAGGCAGGAGTGGCACGGGGGGCAGAAGTGGCATGGGAGGCAAAAGTGGCACGGGAGGCAGGAGCAGCACGGGAGGCAGGAGTGGCATGGGAGGCAGGAGTGGCACGGGAGGGCACGGGAGGCAGGAGCAGCACGGGAGGGCACGGGAGGCAGGAGCAGCACAGGAGGCAGGAGCAGCATGGGAGGCAGGAGCAGCATGGGAGGCAGGAGTGGCACGGGAGGGCATGGGAGGCAGGAGCAGCACAGGAGGCAGGAGCAGCACGGGAGGCAGGAGCAGCATGGGAGGCAGGAGCAGCACGGGAGGCAAGAGTGGCACAGGAGGCAGGAGTGGCACGGGAGGCAGGAGTGGCACGGGAGGGCATGGGAGGCAGGAGCAGCACGGGAGGCAGGAGTGGCACGGGAGGCAGGAGCGGCATGGGAGGCAGGAGCAGCACAGGAGGCAGGAGCGGCACAGGAGGCAGGAGCGGCACGGGAGGCAGGAGTGGCACGGGAGGCTGGAGTGGCACGGGAGGCAGGAGCGGCACGGGAGGCAGGAGCGGCACGGGAGGCAGGAGCAGCACGGGAGGCAGGAATGGCACGGGAGGCAGCCACGGGCAGCACTGGGAAGATGCCCCTCGTGCACGTGATGCGTCGGGAGGAGCATCCCCAGTGCCTGGCCCAGCGAGATGGGAGGGAGCAGTCAGAGCCCAGCCACCCTACCAGGATGGCTTCAGGCTGCCAGGATGCCACACCATCATCCTCCTCAGCAGCAGCGCCAACGGGAGCTCGATGGAACGCGCAGACGGGCGTGTTCCCCACCCTTGGATCACGGAGCGCACACCGGATCGCTGATCTGAGGAACGCGGACGGCACCTTGGGCTCTCCAGATTTACACCCATCCCTTCCCAATGCTTCGGTGCAGGACGTCCGAGGCCCCACACCACCAGAAGCAGGGACCTTGGATCCCAAGGGAGCAGCAACAGCAAGAACTGGGGCTGTTCTCACCATGTAAGCTGAGAACCAGCACTGAAAGCTCCCAACCTTCACAGCTGAAGCTACTTATCCAAAGCTATACCAGGACTCAGAAAGGAACTCCAGATCATCACTCCAGGGGATCCAAGACTCTGCTGGACCGTACACACAGGTTGTTCCCCCTCCCTCAGAGCTCCCTGCTTGGGCTGGATATCCCACCCTGCCCCAGGGAGCCCTGGATAGGGCAGAAATAGCCCTCAGCTAGCCAGTGCAAGCCCAGAGCTTGTGTGTTCCCAACGTCAATCCCTGCCCACTGCCTGCTTGTTTCAGCTTCCCCAGGAGATGCAGAAGGGGATGAGGCTGGTCCTGCATACCAGAGCTTCCCCACAGAAAGAAATCAGTGGGGCATCTCCTGCTATTAATGGGCAGGATCCCAGGCAGCCCCTGGAAACACCAGAAGTGGGCTGAGCACAGGACGCATTCCCATCACCATAAGGAAGACAGGACTATCCCCCCAATAACCCCCCTTTTACTGCAAGACTCTGGGGCCCCCAAATGTGTGGGGCTCCTCAAAAGCTGCACCACCCCAGCTGGACAGGAGGAACAGGCACTCACCCGGGCGCCGTTCCTGGGTAATTCAAGCTCCTCTTCCCATTCCCCCCACTCAACCAAGAGCGAGACCAGCTTGCAAGCCAGCGCCCGCTGCTCCACGCTCACCTGTGCTCTGCCCCTCCGGAGAGCGGCTTGGAGCTGCTCAGCCTTTGCAACAAACTCCCTTCCGCAGCAAGACATCAGCCTTTGGGTGCTGCCTGCCCCTTCCACGCGCTGGCTGCTCTGCCTGCCTTGGGGATTTTTTTCCTTTTTTCCCTTCCACCCCGTAGCGTTTTGAACGTGCAGATGCCCCAGCTTCTTAAAATTCAGCCTGGGGGCGTGGGAAGTGTTTTGGAACATGCCCAAGCTGTCTGCTCCGTGCGTGCACGCTGCTAAAAACGATCCACCTACTGCCCCCATCTCCTGCACCGCTTGTCAGCGCCGCCGTGCCTTTCCAAAGATAAGCAAGTTTACACACGCAGCTCGGGAGCAAAGCCCCGGGAGCAATCCCATGGGGCAGGGGGGAAATTCTCTGCTCAGGCACGGGGCAAACCTTCCATGTAGCAGGGGACAAGGAGAAGGGTGGCAGGTCTAGTAGAAGGTGTCCTTGCACACACTAGGGGGGTGAAATGAGATCTTTAAGGTCCCTTCCAACACAAAGCACTCCATGATTCTATGATGGACAGTGCTGGGAATGATGCCCTTGAGCCAGCACTACCTCCATCCCCCCGCGTCACAGCGAGGATGGAGCATCGCTGCTGGCACAGAGAGAACACATGAAAAAAACCAATTTACTTGCTGTTGAAGGATGCAGTGGCAGGGGAACACAGCCACCCTCATTACCATGGGGGCAGTGTCATGGGCTGCACTACGAGAACATTTAGGACACCCAGCTCTGCAGCCCTGCCTGACAGCTGAGCATGTGTGTGCTAGCACGGTCCAAGGGAGCGTAACGCATCTCCTCCCCAGCAATCCTCAAGGGCTCCACCAACAAATAATCGAGCTACAGAGATTTGACAAATTAACCTGTAAAACATTGCTGGCAAAGCCCAGCTTGTCTGAGACACCAGCAGGCAGCTCTCAGTGGGGGCACCCAACCAGGGTAACAGAGCAAGGCCAGCACACACTAACTCAGCCTGGCTCCAGCCACCAGCATGTTTTAAAAAAAGGGTATATAAACCATTGAGGCTGGGATTTGGTGAGGAGATGGGCTGAGCCCTCCTGCCACATGCACAGTGCACAGTGAAGGCTCTAGGTCCCCAAGAGAAAAGGACAGCAGGGCCAGTTCCAGCCCAACAGCCTAGCTCTGGATTCAAACACAAGCTGCTCAAAATCAGTGACAAGGTTGCTTTTTCTTTTGCTTTTAAATCCCTCTGGCAATCTGGTCTTCAAGTGCTCATCAATCCATTCAGGGCCGTCTCTCCCCCACCACATCACTGCTCTGCAAATTTGAGTGAAATTGATATTTTCCTATCAGAAACATGAATTTTCAAACACACAGAACATTGGATTTGAAAGCTGACTTTTGTTGGGAAGGTGCCTGTCTCTTTGTTCACAAAAGGGCTCATTTTTCCTGGAAAAGGGCCCAGATTTTGAGTGAAAGATCAATAACATGCAGAAAATGGGTCCTTTTATTTAATTTTGCCATGATACTAGAAAGAAAAGAAAGAATCCAATGCTGAGACTGAATGATTTCAAAATATTTTGCATTTGTTTACCCCAGTGCAACGCTGGAGCATCTATTCAGAGGAACTCAGTGGGAAGGATGCAGCCTTTGGGGCTCCCCTAGAGCATCCCTTTATCACCTGCTGGTACCCCACTGGGACAGCATTCCTGGCACTGCTCCAGTCCAACCCCAGTCCATTTTGGGGGGTATTATTAGAGATTTAATTGCTGCTTCCTTTGGCCTGCCTTGTCCAAGGAGCTCTCTCACCACAATGTTCAAGGGTGACCTTCTGCCTACACTAATTATGAGGAAGGGTGAATCAAACTTAAAATTGCAATTACAGCCAGGGTGGGGGGAATAAAGGGAAAAAAAAAAACTACACCACGAAGCCACAGCATTCAAGATGCCGTGCAACAGTCATGACATGCTGCATCCTCCCCATCCATATGGGGGAAAACTAACACTTTGGCAAATTTATGAGGATGTGTGAAAGTGATTATATATTCCTGAAAATATCTCAAGTGGAACGGCCTACCTGGCATATTTTGTTAGTCATGAAACACGCTCCTTCCACCGACTGTAGTTTGTGGCTTTCCATCTGCTTAAATACTTTAAATACTGAAACTTTTTTCTTCTTTTTTTTTTTCCTTAAGCTGAAATAGCACGCCAGCAGCAGAGTGCTGACTCAGGGGCACGGGACGAGGACATGCTCACCACCAGCAAAGGGATGCAGAAGATGCCATGGCACAAGGGCAGCAGAGCAGAGGATTCACCACGTGGGTGGTAAGTCCTGCTGCCCCTGGTCAAGAAAAGCAAGAGGTCAGCTTGTGTTAATTAATTAACTGAATTAATTGAATTAGTGTCCAGCAAGGGAGTACCAAGGAAGAATATTATTTTGGGTCAAAAGTGGACATAAAAGGAAAGAAATGGCACTGGTCGGCCATTTTAATTTCATTTGGCCAAGAAAAAATAGGCAACAGTTGTAAAGGTTACAGGTCATTGCTGCCAAGCCCAGATTTTAGCAAGATGGGGTTTGTGGGCACTTACTCCAGGGCAGTCAGCACCCTGATCCCACCAGCTCCTGCTTTCATGGGGAGTGATGGCCCTTTTGTCCTGGCAGAGCTGGGGAAAAGGCTCCAGGGGATCAAGGGGATCCAGGGCTGCTTCTCTCCTGCCCTGTCCTGCTCTTTAGTTAAGAGTTCCTATTTTACAGCCCTGGCTGGAGTTTCTATGGCCACAGTGGCTGGAAGTGGGGTGGGCCTGCACTGGTGCAGAGAAAACTCAGCCAAGACTCCCAATACCAAAGGAGATGGCCAAGGGGCAGCCACAGCAGCAGAGGAACATCCCCTAAAACCCCATTCCCACCAGGGACGTGCCCTTAGATGTGCTTAAGGGTAGTGAGGCCCTGGCACAGGATGCCCAGAGCAGCTGTGGATGCCCCTGGATCCCTGGAAGTGTCCCAGACCACACTGGACAGGGCTTGGAGCAGCCTGGGACAGTGAAAGATGTTCCTGCCCATGGCAGGGGGTGGCACTGGATGAGCTTTGAGGTTCCTTCCAAGCCAAACTGATTTTATGATTCTACTATTGCGTACCCTGGAAAAACTTGGAATATCAACACTGTGATTTATCCACAAAGGGATCATTTTGAGTCATTGAAGCAGTTATCTACTTGTTGCATGAAGCAATAGCAATTGTGCCCCTCAAAGAACAGCACTCAGGGTGTAACTACAGTGCAACTTCTCTTTGCCTGATTACAGAGAATGATCCAAGAACAGGAGCACCTCGGCCCAATCACCTTCCCCTGGGCGTGCAGGCTGTGCAAGAGAAACCCCAGGCACAGACACACATCAGCTGCAGCAGGGACCAGGGGAATATGATGAGCATTTTCCCAAATGGCAGCGCAAAGCTGAATATTAGGTGATTTGTGGCAGATTTCCTCCAAGAGAAAATCTCTCCTACCATGGTGGTAAGGTTTTCACAGCTCATTTGGCTTTTCATTTGCTGAACGGCTTTGAGCTGTTCTCCCTTGCAGGACAAGGCCTCATCATTTGTGTTTTCTAACAGGGCTTTTTTTTTTTTTTGCCTAGGAGGAAACCATCTCTCCTCCTGCTCTCTGTGAGCCTAATTCTGCATCTCCAGCTGACATTCAAGGGTCTTGGAGTTACTCTCACTTTTCAAGGGGATAAATAATCTTGGAGGAAAGGGTTTTTTTTCAAGGTCCAATACCCAGAGAAGGAGTTTCTCCTTCCAAATGCAGATAGCCCCTAAGAGAAATAATCCCATGGGAAATAATCCAGTACAAAGAGGGTTTATTGGATCTTTTCACAGGGTCTTTCTCACTAACAATTGATGAGTTCATAGGTACCAATATCCATTAGAGAGTTTATTTTATTTCTTGTTAGAAAATAAAAAAGGCAGAGCCTAAGAAGAGTAAAACCAGCCACAGAGACTGAAGACTGACAGGAGCTGCCTGGCAGACAGTGAGTGAAAATGCTCTGACAAGATGAAATGTTTTTTCTTTCATTGAAATCACTCCCTTTCCGAATGACTAATACACAGCTATCGCACCATGGATATTTCCAGAGTGATGAGATGTTTTTAAAATATCTCACTGTGCCTCAAAATATCTCACTCTGGCTCAATAGATCATCCAAAACACCACCCACGGAAATCATAAATAAATAGATACTATAGTGCTGTAAAAGAGCAGACTGGCCAGGGCCAGGGCAGCATCCTTCATCGGGGAGTTCAATGAGGCCACTGAACGCCTCCCCTCGGCACGTGGCTCCTGCAGCCAGGCTCTGTGGAGGTGGGGACACCGAGCCCTTGCAAAGGGAGCTGGGCACCTCCTACTCTCCCAGCACCTTCACAAAGCTGTCCTGTACAGCTCCTTGATGACACAGATATCTCCTTCAATGAGCAAACTGGATATAAGAGCTACAGTGGACTCCATGGTCCACTCAACCGCCCACACTCAACAGCACAGCGGCCACCAAGAAGGCAGGTGACATTCTCTGGCACACGAGCCACCCCTGGAAATCCATGTGCCCTCTTGGGGACCCCCGCTGCCTACACAACAGCTTCAAACCTCAAGCTGCAGGAACCAGAAACACTCCCTCCTACTCCCTGCCCCAAAACACATCGCTCCTGTCGGGAGAGGGACACCCACGCCCTGGGCACAGCTGGCACTGGGTGACGTGCTGGAGGGGGGCACTGCCAGCCCAGCAGCCTCCACACCCCCTCATCCTGGATGGCAGGGACCAGCCCAGCACAGTATCCACTGCAGAGCCAGGAAAATCCCCTTCTCCTGACAAAGGGGTTGAACCGAACCCAGAAGCTCCTGCTCTCCTGACAGAGGGATTGAACCAAGCCAGAAAGCTCCTGAAGCTCCTGCTCTTCTGACTCCAAGGATTGAACCAAGCCAGGAAGCTCCTGAAGCTCCTGCTCTTCTGACTCCAAGGACTGAACCAAGCCAGGAAGCTCCTGAAGCTCCTGTTCTCCTGACTCCAAGGGATTGAACCGAACCCAGAAGCTCCTGCTCTCCTGACAAAAACTCCGAGGGATTGCAAGGACTGAACGGTTGCAAAGCTGCCCCCAGGCAGCTGATTTTTTACACATTTGGATGCACTTGCTCCAGGCTTGGAGAGGGAAAAAAGCAGCAAAATGGCAAGAAGAAAAGAAGGAGCAGGGCTGACTTGCCTTGCATGTGCTCCAACCATTCTGTGTGCAGAAAGGGCTCATCCCAGATCCCCATGCCATTGTCCTTCCTGAAGGGAAGAGACCAGAGTCCCATCCCAGGCTGGGATCCCAGTACAAGGACAACTCTGCTTGGTAGCTGAAGCAAAACTCCCAGAGAATTGGAGTGCAGACATATTTTTGAAAGCTCACTGGATCCTGATGCACACAGCTTAGATCCAGCCCAAGGAGAGCTGTGACTCTCAAAACCTCAGCCCAGCCCAGACCCAGTTCACTCTGCAGAAGCTGAGTGTCCTTCTTCTCTTCCCTGGGAATCAGGCTTCACTCTTTGTTTTGCTGATTGAAAGCAAAGAGAGCCAATCATTCTGAGGAACTGAAAATGGGCTCTTTTGCTTTTCTCAGCAAGATAAGAAAATGGTTCAGATCACCCAGGCTGTGCTATTCCTAAGTTGTTTCCTCATTAGTGGCATTTACTGAAGTACATTTTGAAACTTTGGGTGATGAAGCAGCCTTTCAGAACAGGAGCTAGAATATATCCTTTGGAAACCACAGACAGCCTGATACTTGTAGTCTTCTTTTCAAAAGGGCTGAAGCTACTTGTCCAGCACAGCAGGAACTGGTAGATTCCCTGGGTTCAAGGAAGGAAAACACTTTGCCACAGAAATTGTACATGGGAGCATGGGAACCCAACAGCAACGCAACCTTCACAGAGCTCTGCCAGCTCCTGAGCTTCCTGTCAACCTCTGCTTGGTTTTTCCCTAAATTTTCCCTTCTTCCCACTGGGAACAGGCAGCACTGAGAGGCTGCAGAGAGACGACAGAGATGCTGCAAAGGCAGGAGGGAGAAAGACAAGGCCCTGCATTTCCAATGAAGACAGCTCCAACATCTGTCCTCAGCCACAAATGTATTCACCCGCACAGACACACTCATCAGATGAGGCTCTAAAATATTTACTGCCCAAATATCAATCCTCATAAAGCCAGGCAGCCATTTGGGCTTGGGGAGGGGGAAGGAGACGGGGTGGGTTGTCAATAATGTCATAACCACGGGCAATTTTATGTATCTCTGGAAATGGCCAAGGAACACGCAGCTTGACAGATGTGCAAACGGGTAATGCAGGCTCCCTAGTTATGAGCATGAGGATGTCAAGAGGAATAGATGAGCAGTAATTCAAAGTATATTGGGCTTAGAGAAGTACATGGGCACCGTAATGAATGCGGGATGGGCACTGCGGTGGAGGGAGGGCTGAAGGAGGATGAGGAGGGAGTGGGATGATGGCCACAGAATGCAGCCCCTGTAGTGATCAAGAGTGATTGAAGGGACAGGGGACCAGGCTGGGCATTTGGTGGCCTGAGTCACATGGCCATAGAGTGCTACTGCACCAAGGGAGGTGTCAGCCTGAGTGCTGCTGCCAGAGGCTGGACCAACCTCCAGGCTCCTTCTTCCTCCTTCAAGGCTGCATCTCTACACAAACCTCTCCCACCATTGTGCCACCTTTCCTTTCCCTTGCTCTGAAACTCAAAGTTTTAGCCAAATACCTATATTTTTCACCAAGAGTCAAAATAACCCTCACCAAGGAACCAAATTATGTTTCAAGTTCCATCTCAGCAGAACTACAGCTTTTTTTGCCTTCATCTCCAAACTAGAAAACAAACCCGACACCGCGGCAAGGGCTGCCTCCGCCCCCGGCGCCCGCCTGCGAGGCGCAGGCACCGCTCACACCTCTGACTGTGCCTCGCCCGGCATTTCCCCATCCCACCCCGGCGCGTTTTAAAAAGCAGCATCACTCAGACGCGCACTGCGCCCCCGGCCGCACGCTCCCGCCCCAGAGCCACGAATCGCAGCCGCACGACGCCACGGAGCCTGGCCGGCTGCCAGCCTGGGGGGCTGCAAAGAACAGAAAACCAGTGTAATAGGGATGGGATGCTGGGACGCTTCTGCTCAGGTGTTTGCTTTGCCGGAGGAGTGGGGCAGCACGGTGCAAAGAGGACCATTACCGGTCCCAGCTGGCCTCACTCGGCCAGCCCAGAACGGCACACATGGACATCCCAGCTCCACTCATTTTGCTCTAAGATTCGCCTCCTTCAGCACTTCTGGCAGTGAAATTCCCCCTCTCCCACGTCCTCCAATGCTCTTTGAAGGGACACAGTCATTGGCTGTGGCGGTGGAGCCACGCACACCCTTCCTCCCTCTCAGCTCCTGCAGAGAAGTTCATCATTTTTCCACACCCTGGTGCTTTTGGAGCTGGGGGGAATTACTCATGAAGGCAAGCAGGCACCCCACACACCAGCAATCACCATAAAGGTGGTTTTTCCTGTGGAAAAATCCATGAATCACTGTAAAAGTCAGTCAGGCTCAAATCAAGCCACACTACTCACCATTGTTTATTAAAAAGAATTAATCACCAATCTTTTTCTTGGCCATTTTTATGAAATATGACTTATCCCAACCATTCACTACTAAGTTGTAACAATATCCAGCTGCAAACATCCTCTGTGTGTGCTCTGGCAGCCTTCCCCATGGCTCATGGTCAAATGACCAATGCCTGAAAAAGCTTGAATCTTGAAGGAATATTTCCTTCAAGTCTCAGGCCCCAGGTTTTCACTCTGGAGATACACTGCTGGCACTGGCTGCTCCTGTGAATGCACTGCTCAGTGAAAAGTCCCACTGGAGCTCAAGAGCCCTGGAGTGTAGCAGCCCTGGGCAAGGGGTGACACCACGAGGAGGACAGGGCACAGGCAGAGCAGGAGCTCACACACACAGACACAGACACACACACACACACACACACAGAGCACAAGTTCTCTGCCTTCCATAAAAAACACTCTCTGCCACCATCCCAACCAAGCCACATGCAGGCAGGTACCAGGATGGGGAGGCAGGGGCTGGCATCACTCTGCATGGGCACAGCAGTTCTAAGCCAGTGAGACAACCACTAAGCAGTAACAAATCCTTAATGAAAAAAAAATCTCTTTTTCTTTCCAAAAAATATCCTTGTTATAATTTCTTTCTCCTGGCGGCACCCTCCTGTGCACAAGAGCTCGGCCATGACATGGTGTAAGAGCAGGAAACTTCAATGCCCACAGTTGTGAGAGCAGAAAAGAGATAATTGCACTTCTTACAGCAGCACTAACTTATCTTGGGGAAACTTTCCCTGCTAATGAGGCCATTCTGTTCAGACATTCAGCAAGATTTGAGAGGGCTGCTGCTGCTGCCAGCCCATCGTGGGTGCAGGCAGCGGGCAGGCAGGGGTGGGAAAAGCAGCCTAGGAAACCACCACCATGGTCTCAACCTCATCACTTTGCAGCTTACTGGAGCTCAGTTTTCCTGACCTGGCTTTAATTTATTTCTCTTCCAAAACAACAAAAAATCCCATTACATCAGCTATTGTCTGCTCTGCCTCCTTTGCCTTTGGCTACATGCTGGTTTCAAGGCATCTCCTGGCAGAGCTGCACCTGCCATCCAATCCTAGGCCTCTGCAAAGGATTTTCTTTCTGCATCGGTGCCCACACCCGTACAGGTCCCGGGAAGGCCATGGCTGGCACTGCCAGGGGCAGCTGGGGACAAGCTCTGTGTTGATGACTGCCAGCTGCTGAGCAGGATGCCTGGGCTGCAGCAGCTGGAGGCAGAGGTAGTGATTTGTGTACTCACCTGGAAAGGCAGACATCCTCTCATCCCTTGCAGAGCTGCTGAGAAACCAGCTCCAGGCTTTTTTCCTAGGAGTTTAACATCCCCATACTCCAGCTACTACAAGCAGATGCAAAATCCCCTCTCCCTTGAGTGCAGAAAACCCCATAGCAGGAGCAGAGGTGAGACAGCTCTGCAGGACAGCCAGCTTCCAGGAAAAATGCTTGGAAGGTGGCAGTTGCAGCCAGATGGGATTGCATCTCTTGTTTTGAAGGGAACCATGGGACAGTGCCTGCAGTGTGGCTCTGCTTTGGCACATCCCAGGCTCAGCTGCCAGCACCAGCCTTGCTCCTTATTGGCATGCCAGGCACATGCCTCCCTGTGGCATGGGGCTGCTCTTCCTGCAATCTGTGTACCCAAGCAGCAGCACCAGGAAGGCTTGGAGAAGTACAGTGAGAGTGGAGGAAAGGAGGGAAGGGAAAGAAAACCACAGCTGAGCACAGCTTAGGCTGTAAAGCCAAGGCTGGCAGTGTTGCTCCAGTTGCCTGCACGACCTTGACAAGCTGCAGGGAGGAAGAGGAAAGCCTCCAGTGGCAGCTCTGTGTGCTAACAGGGATGGGGAAGTCAAGCAGGGGACAGAGGAGGGGGTGCTGTTTGGGATGTGCCACCCCAAGAACAGAGCAGACCAGATGGACCAGGCTGTTTTTACCTCTGTCTCAGCCCCAGAAAGGCAGCTCACAACCCACACCTTCTTCGGACAGCATTTTGTGGCTCTTGGGTTTGTTCCCATGGGAGCACATGTGTAGGAAGAGGTGAACACCTCATGTCACTCCTCTGGGACCCAGCACAAGTGTGTAGGGGGGGGAGTAGGCTCTGCCTGTGCTCCCCAGAGGGAAGGGCAGCCAGCCCTGTTCTGCCAGGCAGAAGATGCTACCAACACACAGGTAGGCCCCCGAGATCACAGCATGTGTATCTTGAGAGAGCAGAATAAATATTTAAAAGTGGAGGGGAAAAAAACCTGCTTGTCTCTGTGAGCAAGTTCTCTGTCTTTGCTCTGGGATTTGAGACAGAGACAGAAGAATGACAAAGGAGACACAGGTTTCATCAAATCATGGGCACATCAGAAGCGATGGCTTTCAGATGCCAGCTTTGCTGCAAGACAAATTCTCTCCCAGCCAGATGCCTGACAACCCCGACAGCCCTCAGGGACTGCAGGTCTGTGTTCCCTCAGACACAGGGGCTGCAGTGAGCCCACCTTCTTACACCTCTCCTCTCCAGCCAGGGATGGGAGCCAGGCTGTTCCCCAAATCCCTTTCCAAGCCAGTAAGAGCTGGTCCTGACCTGTGGGGACATGTGACCCCTCCCTGCCCTGTCCCGAGAGGATGTACAAGGTGATGGGCTCTGCATCACAGTGTTGGACAAACGTTCCAAAATCCCTGTCCCCACAGCAGAGCTCTGCCAGAGGAGCAAACCATGGCTCAGCTTTCTCAATGCCACACAGGAGCGATGGCTGGGGGGAAGGATGGGAGGTGACAGCTCTGCTCAGCTCCCAACAGCCCTGTGCTGGGCCATCGCTCAGAGGCAGTGGCCAGAGCAGCCACAGAGAACGGGATGTTCTGTATCACAAGGCTGTCCTTAGGATGCTTTTATTTCCAGAGAGAGCTCATTAGTTCTGGTTGTGCAGGAGTTCAGGGCTTTTTTCTCCCTGTTACTAAGAGCTGGAAAACTCCACTGAATAACATCTCTGAGCGGGGTGGAACAAAGACAGGGCATGGCGGGGAGAGGAGCAACTAAACCAGAGATAATCAAAGCTATTGCTGCAGCCTCACATCACTTACAATCTCCATCTCCTTTGGATTTCCCGGCTGGACTGGTCTCTGCTTGCTCAGCCCCTCTCACCATTGTGCCAGGGCTGCAGGGCTTGGCTCTGCTGGGCTCCAAGGGGGAAGAAGATGCAGAGGGGAGTTTTAGATAGCAGGGAACTGGGCTCAAGGCAGCCCACTGGATCAGATGGGCTGCAAGGAGCTAAAGGGACTTACAAATTCACTAGCAAGGAGGAAGGCTCTCTCTGGCACTGTCACAGGAGGGGTTTAACACAGGCACATCCTACTCAGGGATGCTCCAGCTGTGATGCCTTGCTGCCATCAGTGTGGAGCAGCCGCCTCCTTACCAAGCCCTGGCACTCCTCTCCCATCACCACAGGTTCAGCACATGCTGCAGGAGGCGCAGCCAAAAAAATCACGTACCAACAGCAGGAGATAAGCCTCCTTCCCAGATATGATCACAGGCCCCATTATCTCCTTAACCCTTATGCATTCACTTATCCATTCCAGATCTATTCCTCCTTATCTAAATTCTCCTCCTGTTCATTCCCATCTCTCACCATGGTTGGTCTCTCCAGAAGCGAGGAGGCAGCAGGAGAGCCTGATGCCCCTGGCAGCCACTCACCACAGCTAATGGGATAGGCTCTGATTGACTGGCCCCAGTGATTAAAAGTTAATAAAATGTTAAAAGCAGCCCTATAAATCACCCATGCAGGAAGTAACCTGGACAGGAGGCCTAACGAGTTAGCAGAGGTTTTATTTAAAAACCATTTGTCTGAGAAGTGCAACACAAAGAGTCAAATAACTCTTAGGAAAACAGCAGTGATGGAGCTACTGGGAGGATTAGAGCTGGCTGGATATTTACAGCCTGAGGATGTCAGTCTTCCTAGTGCTAACTGGCCTCTGCTTCCCAACTGGAGCATCCCAGCTGATCCCAGCTCCAGGTAGGGAGCTCCCAAAGTGAACCAGAACAAGGCAGGTCACAGTTCTGACTCGTACTTTTAGCTCTCTGGGTCCATGCTGCAGTGTGTTGCAATATCCCCTTTCAGCTATCCCAGTCCCCCCACAGGTGTGGTAATACCTTCTCCCTTCCAGCCAGAGGTATCCCTGTGGTGGATGCCACAGCTGCTGCCACTGGCCAATAAGCTAAGGCCCAGAACAGCCCAGGCACGTTCCACCTGGAAATATCGGGATCTAATTCCAATAGGTCCACTGTGACTTTCTCATGGACCTCTCAAAACAGGAGTGTCATGTCCATCCTGTGACAAGCTGGTAGCATCCTCATCTTCCTCCAGGCCCAGCTCCCCTGCCCATGTGTAAGATCACACATGGAGAAGTTGCTATTCTCATATGCTACTGCACACAGCTGACATTTCTGTTTGCACGAGATGCTTGAAAACAAGATGTCCCGAAAATCTCCAACTCCAAAACCACTCCAGAAACCAGTTTTTGGTTTCTAATCCCAATTTCCACTCCTCTTCCATGAATACTGATTTTGTACCCATTAGGAGGGCAGCTGGGCCACATCAGCCTCAGCCCCTGCTCACTCCCCACAAGCTGAGCTCTACTTTTTTAACTTTAAAAAAACCCTACTGCCAAGTGCAAGGAACAGACGAGGGTGTTTCCCTGCGAGAGGGACTTGGCCCCCACCCAAATGCTTTGCCCCAGCCATTCCTTATTCTCCCATCACAGGAAGCCTCCAATACCCCAAAGGCCTTTTACAGCTGGGAGGAAAGGTGGCTCATGCTTGGGAAGCCTCCAGAGCATCGTTAAGAGGAAAATGATACACAATTATCCTCAGGAGGTACATCAGGGAAGCTGAGGCAGTCACAAGGCACCAGTCCCACCCAAGCCTGGCTCCTTGCAGCAGCAGAGTAGTTTCTAAAACTATGAGCAAATTCCAATGGGATACAGTCTGCAAGGAACAGGCTTCACCAGCAGCTACCTCATCTTCACAATCACCTTTTAATTGCAAGAGAAGTTCCTATCCCCAGGCCAGCACCTTTCCTCCCAGCAAGACAAGGGGGAGAGGAGTAGGTAGGAGATGCAACAACACAGCAACAACCTGATTGCACTTGAATTTGCCAAGTGAAACTGGGTTGCCTTCACTTTTCACAGACATCCTTACCTTGGGAGGGATGCAGGAGGCTGGGTGCAGGTGCAGCTGGTTCTCCTGGCCAGTGATGAGCACCTTCCAGGGGGGCAGGGAAGCCTAAGAGTGCCGGGGGGCTGCGGCTGGGAGGCTGCTCCGGCGGCTCTGCGGGCACTGAGGGCAGCTCATGGCTCCAGGGCACAGGGGGCTGTGGGTGGGAAGGCACAGAAGGTGTCAGTCAGGAAACACACACCAAGCAAACCCAACCCCACAGAAAGGCTGACTTGAAAGTTAGGAAGGTGAAGAACTTAATGTATTGATATTTTTCTGTATTGCTCTTATTTCCCCACCTCCCCATCATCAAGGAGAGGAAACCAGTGGGATCTGCTTAGATCTGGACTAAGATGTGGATACCTGAAGAGGTCCAGCATGGCCCAAGGGGCTCCTGCCAGGCACAGGGAGATTCTTGGGAGCAGTTTCCCAGGGGGTGTTACATGCTTCCAGCATCACTAGTGGGGAAGGAGAGAAGGCACAAGCTCCCC
Organism: Setophaga petechia; assembly: GCA_024362935.1. Classification (NCBI taxonomy): domain Eukaryota; kingdom Metazoa; phylum Chordata; class Aves; order Passeriformes; family Parulidae; genus Setophaga; species Setophaga petechia. The sequence continues at coordinate 16,902,631 of JANCRA010000016.1, forward strand.
TGGGCAAGCAGCCCCTGGTCTGTGCTGATGCACACAACCATGAACATGCAAGGGAAGGACGCCCCAGCCCAACAGGCCCAGCCTAAGGGTCTCACAAGACAAGGGGAGCTCTCTCCATTCCTCAAAAGTCAAGGGGTTCCACTGGCACCTAGGAAAAGCTAAGAGAAAGCAGGTTCTTGACCTGCCAATCTGTGACCACTCCTCCCAAATTCAAAACTGAAAAGGAAGCAAGACCCTTTGCTGATGGAAGTGGTACATCCACCCATCCTCTAACCAGCTTCAGCTTCACACGCAGCACTCTCCTCTCCAGCAAGAGTTTGATTTAATACATTTATTTAGTGGTGAGGTCCCCAAGGCAGAACTCACATCCTCTTCTTGCGTCTCAAACAGTTTTGAGCAGTCAGTGTTTAACAAATTAATAATAATGTGATGGCACCTTGAAAAATAGACTGTTCTGTCCTCAGAAAAGGGGCCACGTTTCCCAATTACTCCAAAGGGCACTGCTTCAGACCTCGCTGAGCAAATGGCATTTTGGTGCAGCCACCTTTTAATGGCAATGATGTGATCCTGCTACAGCAGCAGTCACACAACTGTTAGGGTTGAAAGGGATCCCTGGAGGTCACCTAGTCCAAGACCCCTAATTAAAACAGACCCTTAAAAATTACTAAAAGCACTATTACACATCTCCCAAATGACAGTATTACTGAAAACACAATGAAATAATCCCCACCTTGCCACGAGGAAGGTGAACAATGCCAGGATGGGGGTCGGGCACAGCAGGGCAGAGCCCCACAAGCCTGCAGGCCCCACCACTGTCACCCACAGCACCGGGGGCCCATTGGCACCCAGGACCAAACTGTGGGCCACAGGGCCAAACCCATCCCTGCCACCTCCTGCCTGCCCATCCACCAGTGACATCGAAGGTCACCACAGGGACCCTTCCCACGCTCACCCTGCACCCCATGGAGGGAAAAGCAGCTGTGGGGGTGCTGTCCCACATGCCACAGGAGCCATGCTGACCTGTGGGTGCAGTGTCACCGTGCCCACAGGCTGGCCCTCACACCCACATGCACCATCCAGCACGGGGATCAGGTGTATCCCATCTCCATCCATCTCCATGCTGCACAGCGTGAGGGCAGGGGACAGGAGGGGTGGAAGCGAGTTAAAAACACCTCTTAGCTCAGGTATTTTTTAGCAGCCATCCCCTACCTGGGTCTACCATCCTACCCCAAGTTGGCAGCTAAGCTCAGCATCTCTCTGTCATGAAAAGTATTCACGAGGTTTGCGGTGGAGGCTGGCAAATATTTGCCAAGGATTCTTCCAAATCTCCAAGCCCGCCATGAGCTCGCTGCAAATTTGTTTGCTGATCGTGGTCCTTGGACTAATTTGCAAATGGAGAGCAAAGAAAATGCGGCTGTACTGTGTAGGGGAAGATGAACAAGCAGGATCCTATTCCATGGGGAAGACAACCCCACCGACCCTAACGAGGGCTCATTAATTAACACCTGCAGCACTGGTGCAACACCCAGCTCCTGATGCTGACTGTGGCCAGGGAAGTGATGTCTCAGCAAAGGCAGCACCAGGGAATGGGAGGATGCTGCTGGGATGGCAACAGCAGCACCTGCAGGCTGTAAGACCAGTGCTAGCCCCAGTCTGACCTGTCTGTGTGGCAAGTTGCAAAGAGGTGCTGGGAAAGCATCCTCTCCCCTTCCCTGCTTCCTCCCAAAGCAGTTCCAATCAGAGTTTCTCCTGTGGCTTCGCCTCTGATTTTGGCACCTCACCAAGTTCCAGCCCAGGCCAAGCACATCGCTAATTAGCTGCACTAATTAATCACAGTTTCCATTGTTTATTCTTTTGTTCTCGCACAAAGGCCCATGCTGCCCAGTTTGGTGAGCTGCCATGGCATTCATGGAGCACCAGCACAGCTGGTGGAGCTGACCCCAGCCAATGTGGGTCACTGGCTGCTGGGCTCAGTGCTGGAGACCAGAACAGAGCCCATCCCTGGTCCTGCTGGAAAGTGAGTGAAAAGCCAAAGCCATCAATTCTGGCCTGAAACAGTACAAGATTCCCAAACCCTCTCACTCGTCCAGCCTGGAATTCCTCATGCCAGCACAGCTCAGACCACATTTCTGAAACTTCCAAGAGGCCAGGAGCTGCTGGTGGGTCATTTGGTCCATTGCTCCTTTGGGAACTGGGATTTACTGTACCTAAAGCATGCCAAATCATCAAGCCTGGCCTCCAACATCTCCAGCAAAGCCAATTCCTGAGGCTGCTGCCATCACTGTCAGGGCACAGTGTGGGCTGCAGTTCCCTTGCCACCATCCTTGATCCCTCCTGCAGCCATCAGTGCCACAGCCCATTCCTCCTCTCTGCAGCCTTGGGAATGGCTGCCTGGCTGCCACTCCATCGGATCCCCCCAGGGAGACACCCCACACTTGCTCCCAGGAGTGAGCACGGCAGGCAGAGCTGGCACACAGCCCCAGCACAGAGGCAGCCATCCATCCTCTGCCCAGCTAATCCCACCGAAATCCTGCCTTTGTGCTCATCACATCCACTGCCTGAGCATTAGGCACCCGCCGAGCCCGAGCTAATCTCCAGAAAGCTCCCTCACCCAGGGGGGTTCCCCTTCCCTTCCCTGGGCAGCCCTGGCACCCCAGAGGCACGGGGGGACAGGAGGACATGCTGGCTGTGACTCCTTGCCAGCGCTGGCATGATGTGCTGGGAATGAACCCAACAGCCACTCTGCTCGCTCCCTCTTGTCAGGGATTTTTTAAACCAGGTATTCTTTGCAAAAAAAAAAAAACCAAAACCACAAAAAAAAAAAACCACCAAGGGGGAGAAAAAGAACTGTTAGTCCAAGAGAGTCTGTGTTGTTCAACACAGAGAAATCCAAGTCTGAAGTCCAACAGAGGCCAAGGTTTCTGGGCTTTGACACAGCTGACAAGCTAGAGCACAATGAGAAAATACGCACACAGAAATAGCCAGGCAGGATAAAGGATTTACTGCTCCTTTCACAGAAAACAAAAGAATAGGCTTAAACACTCCATTTAGGAGTGGTGAAAAAAAAATAAAAGAAAGATAAAAACCAGATCTGCAGGAAGAACATTTGAGTACAGGATTACCAGGAGGTGAAGGAAAACCAGATCCTGCCTGTCCTGGGTGCAGCAGGGCAGCAGCACCCCAGGGACCCTCTGCCCAGGTCCAGCAGCAGTGTGTGTGTGCAGTGAGCACACACACAAAACACCAGGTCTCACCTCAGGGCCACTCAGCCAGTTCCCTCCTGCCCTGGGTCAGAGCATCCCAGCACAGCCCACATTCCAACATCTGCATGGTTTCACCTCTGGAGCATTTCTCCTGGGCTGATTCTGGCTGTAGGGTTGCCCTCTTCACTCAAATCCCTCTCCAGGGTCCACTTCCCCAGTGCCAACCACCCCAGCTAATGAGGCTGAGGCTTCCTGCCTTTCAGACAGGCTTTTCCATGAAAGGAACGCTCCAGGCTCTTGGCTGCCCTCCCTTGCATAAGGAAGTGATCCCAGAACACCTCTTGGGACCTCAGCTGAGGAGGCCTGATGGAAAGAGAGCTAGGGCTGGCAGAGCTTTGGAAACAGCTTCCTCCCATCATCTCTCCAGGTGTGTCCTCATTGAAGAGGGAAGTTTTCAGTTCCCTCTAAGTTTCCTCTAACTTGTGATGAAAGAGAAACTCTTTGGAGAACAGACAGGAACCCAGTTTCCCTGATGAAAGTACTGCAGTGGGATTTTTTGGGTTTCTTTTCTTCTGAGTAGCATCAGCCAGAACAGAGCTTTGCAACCAGGCAGGCAGAAGGTCTTACCCTTTCCATGGCAGAAGACCAAATCTCCCAGCTGGAGACCAGGACAGAAACCAACCCTGGTCCTGCTGGGAAGTGAATTAAAAGCCAAAGCCATCAATTCTGGCCTGAAACAGCATGAGATTCACAAACCCACTCACTCCATCAGCCTGGAATTGCTCATGCCAGAGCAGCTCAGACTGTTTGTGTGGAACTCCCAGGAGCCCAGGGGCTACTGGTGGGTTATTTATCCATTCCCCCTTTGGAAACTGGGATTTACTGTGCCTAAAGCACACCCAATGGCTACGGTCAAGCCTGGCCTCCAACATCTCCAGCAAAGCCAATTCTACAACCTTCCTTGGCAGCTTACAAGCTGCTTAATTGCCCTGATAGTTATGCATTGAGGGTTTTTTTGTAAAAAGCAGCTGATTTCTCAGCAGCAACAAATACTTGGGAAAGCTTTCTCTCTGGCAAACTCTCTCTATTGTTCATCTCTTTCATATAAAACGTTCCTAATGAAGAGGGAAAGCAGGATCTTGGCTTCTTTCAAAACAATCTGAAATATTATATTAAAAACATGCGCTGAGTGTTGACATATTTAGCGCATTGCTTTATAAAACAAATTGCCCGAGCTCATTCAGAGCTTGACACCATTAAGACAACACAGAAATACATGACTGGGAGGATACCACTGCAAGCAGTGCCACTCTGGGGAGCTGTGGAGCACCTTGGAGCAGCCAGACAGTCTTGACTCATCCTAGTGAGAAGTGGAAGCCACCAGCATCATCCCCTAAGAGAGGGATGCACAAGCAGCACTCAACATGCTAATGTGACAGCTACAGCAGGTTTCAGACTGTGAATCCTCCCCACCCAAACCCTCAGCTCTTCATCTAGGTATCTCCAAATATCCAAGGCTGGGAGGACATGGTATGTACAAGGCTCTGACAGCAATGGATCTGTGCTGTGGGAGCAAAGCTCAATGTCTCCCTCAACACACCAAGCCAAATCCCTTGGAAGTAGGAAGCTGGCTGTGATGGCCAGCCAGGTTTCTCTCCACACCTGGCATAGGCAGGGTCCCTACAGAGCCCCCTCCTCTCCTGCAGTGTCTTTGAAGTGCTCTGGGCTCTGCTGCAACAGGATTTTTCAGACATTAAACTGATGCTCAAAAAACAAACAGATCTAGAGAAAGCTTTCATTACAAGGCTGGTTCATGTCCAAGAGCAGCCCAGGGGCCAGCTAAGATAGGCAGTGGTGCTTTAACAGCCTCTCACCAGAGGCCAGTGTGAGCTATGGCTCCCTGTGGGCTCCCAGTCCATGCCAGCTCTGCACTCACTCTGCAGGAGCAGGGCAGGAGAAATGAGCAGGGTTTATGGTACATTGGCTCTACTCCAGGGACCGAAAGCTTTGATGCTGACAAAGCCACTGCATCCTCTCCTGCTGTGAGGGTGCCCAGACATTTTTGAGTGCATCTGGAGATGCTGCTGGCCTCTCAGGGACATGTCAGGGGTGATAACCACCAGCATGATCCCTACCTGCTGTGGGTGGTGGTCCTGGGGGATCACATCTTCTCCAAGCAGAAGATGAGCACCTTAGGGGGTCTGAGCACAGGGCAGGGGACACTGCAGCCATAGTGTGTATGGAGCATGTTCAGGTTTGTTTACCTGTGACCTAACTCCATCTGCAGTGCGGGCAGCTGACATAAGGGCTGGCTCCCTGGGACACGTTGGTGCAGAACCAAAGACAACTGCTGCCCCATGCCAGAGTGACACTAAAACCCCACAAGCAGGGCACAGACCCTTGGAAAACCTGGTGTGCCTCAACCTCCTTTAACTCAGGACCCTAAACCTCCAGGAAGGTCCAGCAACTCCTCATGACTTCCACCATCTCCAGCCCCCTTTGGGTTTATCAGCACCAGTGAGTGGACAAGCTCCCTGCAGCGAGATCCACTGAGCACATCACAGCAGATCAGAGAGACCTGGGGCTCCTCCTCATTTATATTCCCCTCCAGCCACAGCCTTCAACATGGCTGAGGAAGGCAAGGCAAGACAAGGCCTACAGAGAATGCCTAAAGATTATTTCTCTCGGATTCCAATTTATTTTCCATCATTAATGTCTTTGAAAGCCCAACACGTCCTGCAGACAGAAAGAGCATGTTAAATGTGTGCGTGGTGGAGCTGCAAAACCACGGTGAACACGTGCCTGGCACAGGTACCCATCCCACCAGGGAGATCAGCACAGCCAAGGAAAGGGCTTTGCTGCCAGAGAGCATCGCCTTGCTCAGCAGAAGCTGTGGTAGAAGCCACTTTTTCCCCGCAGAGAGATCCCCACTATGCACCACTTGAGCCCAGAAAAGCGAGAGCTTCATTTGGGAAAGCGGAGGTACCACCTGCCCCAGCGCTGAGCATTGCACAGTGGCAGAGAGAAGGCAGGGCTGGAGGAGAGTGACTTGCATGAAGGATGAGAGGAGCTGGAGTCTTCCGTAATGGAGAGAAAATTGCTTTCGCCAACTATCTGCAGTTTTAAAGCAATTACATCTGGGGGGAAGCCGAGAGCATGTCTGAGCGCTACGCGCGTGGCAGGCATGTTTTGAAATACAAGAACCAAGTCAGGAAAAAATAGAAAAAGAAAATGCCATTTAAAAAAAAATATTTGATGCAGTAGGCACTGAGAAGATAAAGTATTTATAACTCAGGGAGGGGACAGATACTGGAAGCAGCCAGACATCCCAGCAATGGGACAACTGAGAGGAGGTGGGGCAGCTTGCGCCTATCTGTGGTCCTCTTCACCCTGAGAATGAGAAATCTTCCTTGAGAAGGATTTCCTCTGAAAACACAGCAGCTGAGTGCAGCCTGGTCCAGTAGAAATAAATTTGTTCTAATTAAAACACTCCTCGCCCTCCATCTGCCCATGCAGTAGGGACAGTAACAAAAGTCACTGCAGTGACATCAGGGTCAGGTCTCCAGGGACTGCGAATGCGCTGCCCTCAGCCAAAACATGGAGCTGCCTTAATACTTCCCCTCACAGACCTGCAGGCTGACCCAAAACCCAGTAAGCATCCAGCAGCTACCGGTTAAAGCCTTTTCAGAACCAGAATCAGACTGGGAGGCAACAGCTTGATTTGGCCACAGATAAGAAGCTCCTTCAGGCTGTAGGAAATACTGCTGATCTTCCCTGCAAGCCATCACCTTTCACTACCATCCTTCTCCTCTAATCTGCTGGAATTAGGAAGGATCCCAGGCCATAAGCACATCTCCTCTAATGACCAAGGTGGCAGGGCCCGAGCTGCCCTGATCCCCAGAGCTGCTGCACTGACTGCCGCCGGCACTGCTCAGACATCCAATTTATCAGGAGGCTGTCCCTTTTGCTTTCAGGCCACGCGCCTTCCCCTTGTCTTTATCTGCTCTGGGGACAAGTGTGGGAAGCGGAGAAGTGGCATCCAGGGCTGCTGGTGACAGAGTCCCTTTTCAAAGGATGTTGTTCAGCTGTTATTACCAACTCTCGCCAAGTGGAATTGAGACATGAAGTAGATTTGTGCCCAAGATAATGGCGTTTATTAGACAAGCTATTGAGGAGAAAACAAAAGCTAACAGTGGAGAGCCACTAAGAGCAACGCCTAAAGAGAATCCATCACGAATACAAAGAGAAGAAGTGCTAATAGTTAGTGCTTCCCATTAATGACTTGAAACCTCAAGCAGTCCCTTAACGACTCCAGGACAGTGAAGGTTAGTGTCACCCAGCAAGAGGTGACAAACAGCTCCAAGGCATCCACGCCCTCAAACAAAGCAGTATCCAGCCCCTTCTGATCTGGTCAGATGTGGCTGAGCATCTCTGCCCCAGGGTGGCTGCCCTCAGCTTGCCCTCGACCCTTCTCCTCACCTGTATCAGCATCACTTATCACCTAAACAACACAACACCTGCGCTATATGCTCCTAATGCACACAAGGACGCTCCAGAGCAAGGATCCCAGGAGGACTGCCCCCACATCCTGACCTCAGCAGGATGGCAAGGAAGGAGAATTCCATCTCTGCACACCCCTGCAGCAACCAGGCCCCTTTTGGTAAATCCCCCTGGGAAACACTTTGAAAATCATGGGTTCATCTAGATTTTCCTGTTGGAGACCATCCCCTTCTTTCCTCACCAAAGGAGACATGTTCCTGCAAAACCTTCCAATAAAAAATGCATTTTTAATGGGAATGAAAGTCTTCCATAGGATCTTCACTGGCATGTTGGTTCACTGCCAGCCAGCCCAAGCCCCTGGTGAGATTAGCTGGAGCCTGGCACAATGTTCACACCCTGAGGCACAGCTGAGATCTTTGGGAAAACACAACAGAGATCAGGGCTGCTAAACAACAGCTTGTCTGGGTCTTTGACAGATTTCTACTTTCCAATTTCCAGCCCAGACAAACAATATAGGAAGCCCCCAAATCCCCAGCTTTGAGATCACCAGTTGAGGCTAGCCCAAAGGGATCACCAATTTCACACTCTTCATCCCAACCCTCCTCTCCTTTGCTCAAGGGCTCGGCTGGGGCAGCAGCACAGGGTGATGTGGAGGAGGGTGAGCCAGGCAAGAGCATGAGGGCATCCACGCAGCCCAGAAGCTCCTGAGAAATTTATTGCTTGTGACACGCTGTCAAAGCGAGGCGCGTCTCATTAGTCAGAACCAAAGCAAATGAGAGGGCTCCTTAGCCAATTAAAAATTAAATAAATAAGGAAGGGATGCTCCGTGGGGCTCACCACCTCCCCTTCGGCCCTGCTGGTGAGTGGGAAACCCAAGGCAAGATGTAACACAAGTCTGAGTCACAGCTTTGTCCCCTTCCAAGATGGTGAATTCCCTACTTCCAGCGAGCAGCTGGGAGCAGCCAGTGACCACCACAGCCTTGCTGGATCTGGCACAGCCAGATGGAAAACAACAAGCTTGAGGAGCCACACCTGACACTCAGGGAGTTGGAAAAGGAAAGACTTCCTTTCACAGCCCCTGGAGCGTTTTGTTTCCCAGCTCTTGAAACGGATCTCATTGACTCCTCTGAGTGTCATTCTCTGCTAAAAATTTCTATTTTTAACAGCTTTTCTTTTTAAAATGACGTGGTTTTCCTTTGAGGGTTAAGCTGAGCAGGCACATGACTTTTTTTTGTTGTTTTTTCTTTGTTTTTTCTCCAAGATTTATCAGCCATTGGAGCAGAGGGCATTACAACTCTTCTCCAGCTTGACAGCAACAACAACCCTCTGGAGTCTCACACTGCCCTCCTCCACACCTCCTTGCAGCATCAAGGAGTGGGAGAGCCCATCCCAGACCCCCAAACAGAGGTGAAGGGACCGTTTTGAGCAGGCACTACAGGGCAAAGTTCAGCTTCCCCATCAAGAGCCAGGCTGAAATTCTACAAGAGCACAGAGGTGCCTGTTGGCAGCAAACATCCCAGCTCACCACATTCCAAATGGGTGTTGGAGGAACCCGAGGGCTGCAGAGAGACACATGGGCGTTGGATGGATTGGTGGGGGCACCTGAGCAGAAAACAGGGAGGGACCCTGAGAAGAGCCCTCTTTCCTCCACCCATACAGGACTCAGAGAGGGAGGGAGTGATCCCAAAGGATGCCACACCCAGGAGGGACCCCAGGGCAGACAGGGACACCCCCTCTTCCCACAGCACCCCCAAAATGCACCCCTTAAAAAACAGCACAGACCTGAAACATGAGCCCAGGCCAGCAGCATTTCCCAAATCAAACAATAAACAAGGAGCCGTTCCATGCACGTTTCCCTTACACTGCAGGTCCAGATTAATCCCCACAGTAAACACAAAGGAAGAGAACCACCCTAAGGGGGATGCTGTCTGTTTAAAGGCACAAATGGATGGTAAAAGTAGACAAAGAAGCCGAGCAGAGGCACGGCAAGTTTGGGAACAGGAAGGGAGTGGGAAGAAGCCCATGGGCTCCGGTGTGGGAAGGAAGAGCAATGGGAATTCTGCCAGCCATGCCCAGCAGACCCTAACCCCTAGAGCCATCCTGCAGGGTCTGTCACCCTGGCAGGAGGGGGCATCCCCTCACCACCCCAAAACATCCCAGCCCAAACAAGCTCTTCCTCTTACAGAAAAGGGCCATGACCCTGGAACTAACCCCCTGTGCCCAGAGACTAATGCTGCACAAGGCTGGTTTAACAAGAAATGGACATTTGAAGCTGAACAGCTCTTACCAGCAGATTCCCCCCTCTCATCCCACTGATGCTGCTTCCCATACGGCACACCCAGCTAATTAATTACAGAGCACAATCCAATCAGTCAGGCCATCCTATTGCAGTTAAAGGCATTTAAGAGATAATGCCATGAAACTCCAGATGGACTGGCCTGACCCCAGATTCTGACACCACTGGGGGGCTTGGGCAATGCTGTTGCTCCAGCTGATGTCCCAGGTCCAAACACCCTGGAGAAAAACCTTCAGCCTTGCAGTGCTCACTGTGGGCTGGGTTTGTGAGTCCCTGCTGACTTTACCAAAGATGTGCTGTCCTGCTCCACTGGCACATTGCCCCAGGGCAACCTGGGCTCGCTGCTGCCCGTGGAGCACACACCAGCCTGGCCCAACACAAGCACCAGTGACAGAGATGCCACCTGCCCTACTTCTGGCTCTGAGTTTGCTTTCAGCATGGCAGAAGGACAGATCTGAAGGCCAGATGCCAGCCCATCTTCTCCCCACTGCTGCTACACACACACACCACATAGTCAGCTTCAGCAGTGGCTGCCTCAGGGTATCATGCACCACTGATGTGCCAGGACAGCCTGATTCCACAGCTCACCATGCACCATCCACCTCCCCACCACAGCAATACAGAGAGAGGATGGCCCCTGCTCACCAGCAGCAGGGACTGGCCTCACTGGAGAGGGGCTTTGGTGGCAAGTGGATGTAGGAGAATGGCTAAAGAATGAGATGCTGTACTACCAGCCCCTTTACTGTTCTTACTGTTGGCTCTGATGTGCTGATTTGCAGATAAGATGTTCCCAGCTTTGCAGGGACGGCCTAAATTTCCTCCCTGGGCTAAAAGTGTGGGTGTTCTCCCTGCTCAGCACTTCAGTTATTGGTTGAAGTTATCAGACCCCTTTGACAAAGGTGGGGGCTTGCATTAGCTCATTCCATTTGGCCCTGAATGAGGCACTGTCCTTCGCAGAGCCCCAGCAAGAGGTTCATTCAGTGGGTGTCCTCTGTTCCACGAGCAGCCTTTGTTTCTCCATCACACTCAGGTGAAGCCCAACCCCATCCACATATGGCTGGGATCCCTGCTGATTGCCAAGCTGCTCACTGTAAAGGTATTAAAGGAAAAACCCACGGTGCCAGGTCCTGATCATACTCCCAAGGACTCAGCGTGGTTATGCTGCTCCATGCTAGCTGTGTCCCAGCCCTGATGTTTGATGATGAAAGTGGCTGATTCTGTGATTTACTGATCCTACCCTTGGTTAGTTTTTCCTACCCAGAGAGAGGATAAGCTCTTGGATTTGCAAACATTTTGAGGATTGTGGGTTTAATTTTTTTTCCCCTTATTGTGTATGCAAGCATCAAAAGCTCTTATGCCTTGATCCAAAGCCCAAAGTCAAGGCAGGGGATATATATCAAGTCTAGATATGTTCCTGTCACAAGCAGCACCAAAAAATTGTCGGAGTTGAAATGAGGGAGGGTCCTGCTCTTTCTTGCTCCAGCCCATCTCCCAGATGCTTGACCTCCAAGGAGAAGCAAGGAGGAGCCTCTGCTCCTCAGTGTCACCTGCAAAATGCCTTTGTCAGAGACTCAGGCACGGTTAACTAGGACAAAGGACAGAAAGCCTCCTCTCAGAGCTGCCCTCCCTCGAGCCACAGCTAGCCAGATACCCAGCACTCCTGCATCAGGGCCAGCACCACACAGGTCACAGCACCAGGAATATCCACAAGGCTGTCACCCAAGCAACAGCCAGCAAGTTTCACTAATGCAGATTTGCAAAGGAGGGATGTGACTCTGGCAGGACTGGAGCATGGCTACAAGCAAATGGCAGCGTTCACCAAGCACAAGCGTGAAGGGAATGATGCCAAAATGACATTTAATAACTGTGTCTTCCTGAAAACACCATCTCAGCACAACTACAAAACTCTCTGAGTTTACTGAATGTCCTCTCACAGTGTCAGAAAAAGACAGCAGCAATTAGCAAGGGGGGCTAGAACATGATTGCTGTAGATGAGACAGGACCAACCCCAGACTTCTAATGCCAGCTGCTGTTTTGTGCTTGTAGGAACTGCATGAGGGCTGGCTTGTTGCACCCAGCACTGAAAAGAAGTATAGCTAACTCATTATGTTGGACCCTAAAACAAGGAACTTAAGTACAACAGCACAACATCATGACTTTGCCAGAAAATCAGGATACCACGTCCCCTCCAAGGAGCCACAAGAGATGGGGGCATGGTTTCTTTACAACATCTGTCCCATGGTGCCCAGGGAATGAGCACAGAGAAAAGCTCAGCATATCTTGATAAAAAATAAAATGAAATAAAATGAAATAAAATAAGGCATCTTTCTTCCTTGTGCTGGAGTGTCCCACACCAGGCTGATTACAGGGTCTGGATATAAAGAGGTTTCATTTTGTGGTAGCAATATGGCCATTGTGGGGTGCCATAGCTGGAGGAGGTTATGCGACAACAGCTACAGCCCAGGAGACAGCCCCTGAGTGCCCTGGTTCAGGAGCAATTCACTCATTCTCCGCTCTTGGATGCCCCATAAAACAGGGCACATCTCCCAGTGGCCCTGCAAGGACTCTCATGGGAACTGACTGAAAAGCTGAGAACCGAAGTGAGACTGAAAACACATCAGCACCTCGCAGCTCACAGGATTTGAGGTTGTGCTACCAGCCCGGAGCACCCTCTCTGCTCCAAGCCCACAAAACAACGCACCAGAGAAAGTTCTTAGCCTTCAGCATCCATCTTCCCTTCCCACAGCTGCAGCAGCAGGATCACTGCTGGAGCCTGCACCGTCCCATTTTCTGTACCCTGATATGAACCCTTCCAATTAAACCACTGAACTGTTCCCAGCTCAGCCTCCCATGCATGAAAACGTCCTGTTATTTTGCACCTGCCAAGAGCTGTGTCCCAGCAGATCTATCTTCAACTGACACTTGAGGATAATTAAACCTCTCTCTCCTCCATCGGCAGCGCAGCAGATAAAAGGAGAGCCCTGGGGCCCTCGAGTCGCTGTTGTGGTGGGTTGCTCCTGTACAAGTCGAGGAACGTGAGATCAGACTCAGTTTCTCAATAGAGACATGGGCAAGGGAGCAGGGGGGCAGCTTGGCAATTTGCCCTAATTTAGCAGGGGAACAAGATGTCAAAAGCACGCAGGCAGCTCCCCTAGCCGGGCAGATCCTCTGATGAACAGAGAGCTGAAAACAAAGTGTCTGGCTGGGATCAAATCGAACCCCTGCTGTTGCTAACCTGGGGTATCATCAGTCATGCAGCCAGCAGTCCCTAGGGACCCAGCTGTGGTGTTCCAGGCACCCTTGGCATCTCCTCTAGCTTTAGTCCGAGCAAGGACTGGCTCCCACTGCCCCCACCAGCACCACTGGGAGCCAGGTGCCCCACAGCATCAGTCCGAAGTTGGCTGGTTTTGGGAGCCAGCGGCAAGATGGGAACCTGTCACCTCACACCACACTCAGCCTATCTCCTGCGCCAGCTGCCTGAGGTTGCTGGATGCATCCAACCTCAAAGCCGAGCTTCGATCGGGGTGGTTTTGAGGTTGGCACTGAGCATCTGCCGTTGCTCCGAGGTGGGCCTCCAGCCCCTCGGGGTATTGGGGGAGCCCAGAGCACGGCGACCTTGTCTCTGCCTACCCCACAGAGCTCTTCGCGCCGGGAGAGCCCTTCACTCCGCGGGGGGACCCTTCCCTCATCCCAGCCTCGCTGCGAGGGGATCCAGTCCCGCTTGCCGAGTGATGCGCTGCAGAGCCGCAGGTCCCCGGGGACTATGGGTGTCCCCCCCCGCCTCCGGGAGGATGGATGTTCTCCCCGCACCAAATCCCATGCCGGCGCCCCCGAACCCCTCCGCCGCCGTTACCTGCGCGGGCTGGGGCGGCGGCCGGGCGGGACGCGCCGCGCTGCAGCTGGGCTCGACTCCCCGGGGCTCGGCGCATCCTCCGCCGCTCGGGAGGGCTCGGCCGGGCTCCCTCGCCCCGCTCCCCGCCGCTCGCCGCCTTCCTCCGCGTTCCTCTCCCGCTCACCCGCATACCCCGGGGCTGGCGGCTACTGCCGGGCTCCGCTCGCCGCCGCGGCGCCGGCCACCTCCCGCAGCAGCCGCCGCCGAACCGAGGCGCCGCGCCCCCCGCCCGCCCCCGCCTCCTCCCCGCTCTCGGCCCCGGGATTGCTTTAAAGGGAGAGCGCCTGCACAGAGGGAGCGCTGTTTGACATCCCCTCCAAGATGCACCGCACTCCCCGTAGCTCTCCATCACTCTCTGGGCGGCTGGGTGTGCCATGAGGCTGAGTCCCGACAGCTGGACCCAGGCATGGCCCTCGTCCCCCTGCAGAGCCCGTTTTAGTGAGCGCGTTCGTCCACTCATCCAGAAAATTCTTATCCCACGGGCTGAGTTTGCCTTACCCCTTCCCAGGGCTGCAGGGAGTGAAGCCACCAAGGGCTCGGCACAGCAGACCCTGTCCAGGAGAAAGCTGTGAAGCCCTTTCCCAAAGCTGACACCCTGCCACACTTCTGCTTCAGATATCATCGGATGTTTTCATTTTCTCCTGCCAATATTATCCTCATCCTTATTCAAGCGGGAGCCGAGGCTTGCAGGTCTGTGGGTTTTAATCAAAACTGGAATTCTCTTCACACAGTCACTTATCTCTATTTGTGTTGCTGGAATGAAGCAAGGTGTTTTAGAGCATTCCGGGGTGTGAGTGCATCCCTGCCCCGAGCAATCTCCAGCTGCCACAGTGAGGGCAGGACCCGGGGGCAGGAGCAGGCAGCCGTGCTGGCAGCTGGCTCAGGTGTCTAGAGCTGGGATCAGGGCGGTGGATTTGGGTTCTGCAGCATCCCACAGCCCTGATGCTCGCTGCTTTCCCGCTTGATGTTTTTCATCAGCAAGCACCATCTGTACCAGAGCCGGCAATTGTAATGACCTTTAAGGCTCCATCCAGTGGCCACTTCCTTCAGATGCTTTTGTGTCTTACTACGATCCCAGGCATGCTGCCAAACTCTAAACGCACAATGAAGGCAGGGAGCATCTTTCCTTCAGTTTCACAAAGGAGAAACATCGCCAAAAAAACCTGCCCAGATGCCAGGATTGGGTCTAGAATTATTCCTGTTCCATTAATATTAGAGATGAGTGAGATAGGAAAGCACACCTGGTAGGAGGATTGTAAAATAATTAATGCATAATGTTAATAATGATCTTCTTATTCCAGCTCTGCTTATTACCACAAGCTTTGCTTGAGTCCACCATGATGTGCTGCATAAAGCAGATATCTCCTGAATCTGATTTCCTGTTTGGAGATGATCTCTAGCTGAGAAATTACCTGCTCTCAAAACTGATTAGAGTCCTCATCAACAGATTCTTCACCCATCCTTCAGGCAGGCCCTAGAATATACAGGGAATTGAGAATAATTTCATGCAGGAGGTAAAATCTGGAGTTGGCGGCTCAGCTGTGTGCCGTTCCCAGTGAAAATCCAGACCAAGCAGCAATGGCAGCAGATTCCCAGCCCTAATCCAGGTGCTCTGATCTGCCCTGCTCTGATCAGTGAATGTTTTGCTCCTGTGGCATCTTCCAAGCTGGTAGACAGGTTTGCTGCCTCTGGTTCATTACCCCTTCCACCCCAAGCACTTTGGGGGGCTGTCCCAAGTGCCAGGTGCCTGCCAGCCCCTGAACAGAGGCAGACTGTGTCAGCAGGCCCTGCCTGCAGCACCAGTGTTCCCTGCCTTGGGACACTGGGACCTCTGAAGCTGCTGGCTGTGCACCATGCACCCAGTCACCCTGGAGGGAGCCTGGCACACCAGGACCCTGCTGGCTCCCCCCCTTAGATCCCTGCAGTTGCAGGCAGCTGGTTTTCTGCTCTCTTCACATGGTGGTCTACTCCATTTGGAAAAGCAATGAGGTATTTTTCCTCCTCTGCTTCCCATGGTTAAAAACTGTCTCCTAATTTCCAGCCTACAATAGCCAGTTTAAGCCTATTTGTTCTTGTGCCACAACAGTCTTTTAGCTTAAATGGTTCCTTTCTGTACCTGGTGTTTACTGGCTTGATATATTTATGGAGAGTAATCATATTCCTGTTTTGCCTTTCTTTGCTGGGCTAAACAAGCCAAGTGCTTTCAGCTTCATCTTACAAGACAGGCTCTCCATTCCACCCCATGCTAACAGCCCTTCTCTGCACCACTCCCAGCATGAACTCATCTTGCTGCAAGATGGGCCATCATGGCTGTGTGCACCTCCCAGTGCTTGGCACACCCACCAGTGCCCATCCTGCCTACACTGGTGCCACCCCAAAGCAGCTCCAGGCATGGTGGTGCTGCACATCTGCTGGCCTTCCCTCCACCAGACTGTCACCTGGATGAGGTGACACTGGCAGGAGACACTGCCCCTCTGCCTCGGGCTGGCAGCAGAAAGGCCAGGTGTTCCTGCACATTGAGGAGAGCTGGTTTCTCCCCTCTCTGCCACCCTGCATTGGTGCACAGGTGGAGCTCTCCCACAGGGGCTTATAAACTTCCATAGCCTTAAAGGAATCTCACAGAGGACGCACAGACTCATCCCACGAAACGCAGGAGAGAGATGGTATCACCATGCTCTGATGGTCACTAATAACTTTACCTCTCCTGTGCTATTCTCAGCAGAGATAAACTTCCAGTGTCTGATGAGCCAGAACAGAAATATCCAATGGCTTTCTGTTCTTTTCTATTTTTGCTGCAAGCTGGTTAACCCTGAAATCCAATTACTGCTCATTATTCAGTGGAACTTGCCTCTTATCAAATGGACACACTGCAGGGCTGCTATGCTGACTCCTAGTGCTAATGGAGCCACAAATTACTCCTGCCACGCTCATGGACCCATAGGTGTGAGCCTGGGGGTACAGCACTCCACACACATGCAGAGCTCCTGGATGCTCACTCCTGCATCCCTTCCTGGGGCAGGCAGCCCATTGCTGCTGAGCACACCAGCTGTGGGACAATGGGATAACACACTCCCCAGAGCTGCACCTGGCTCCCAAGGCTGGTGAGGCACGGTCTTGCTGGAGTCACCCTGCCCAGCCACCCATGGGTGCCAAGGGTCAGTCCCACTGCCCAGCACGGGCTGAGCAGGCAGCGAGCAGCCTTTAAGCTCCAGGGGTTACGTGCACAGTGTGAAATGCCTGAGGCTGATCCAGGCACGCCTGCCTCGGATTAGCCTGGGAGGCTCGGAGTGCGGGAGTCTGGCTCCCTGCATTAGCACGGGAAGCGGGCGCGCAGCCAAGCCCGAACGCCGCCTAATTCGCATTCGGTGCTGAATTCAGCAGGTGGGGAAAGGGAAAAAAAAAAGGCTTTGCAGTTTTCTTTGCTGATTAAAGTCATGGCACAGCAAGTTTCACCTACGTTCGTTATCAAGAGGGGAGGGAAGGGGATGTTCCCAGCAGCAGCTGCTGTGATGCTCCCCATGCTCCCCAAGCACGAAAGAGGCAGCGGGCATAGATCAAACCTGCCTGTGACCCCATGCTCCCTGGGCTGGATGCAGCCCCAGGGCCTGCATCAATCTTCCTCTCTCTGGCATGGTCTCAGGGACAGTTTCTCTGGTCAGCCTATCTTAAATAGGTTCCACAATAGTCTCTTTTTCTTTCAGATGGTTGGTCAGTCCTTCTAAAAGACAGTTTAAGCTGATCCCCAGCAGAGAGAGATGATGGGAATGGCTGAGGCGAATTGATGCCTGCCACACCTTCTGGCACTCAGCATCACTGGGTTGCTGGTGAGCCCTTACAAGCCCTGCCTGCTGCTCCCTCCCTCCCCACTTCTCCCTGCCTGCAATATCCACCCTCAAGTTTGTCTTTGACTGGACCAGTGAGCAATTGGTGGGGATCCAGCCAGCCATGGGCACAGAGCAGCATCACAGCCCCATTACAGTGACACACACCCCCGGACCAGCGTTCACTTGCTTATCCTCACCGCAGAGCTGCTGCTGTCGGCCCTTCCCTACCTTCCCTGGCTGCAGCAGCCTTTTATTCATCATGCTGGCCTCCCATGCCCTTCAGAGAGGTGCTCATGTGAAGTGCCATCCACTCACACCCAAGGCTTCGTGGCTGCTGGAGGATGGGAGCAGTGTGGTGGATGCTTGGGCAGGATCATCCCCAGCCAAATTTCAGCTCCTGCACCCAGTCCTCTGCTTCCACTTCCTCTTGCCTTGTCAGCTCCAATTGTCCTTATTACAGCTGATTGATTCCCTGCGCCACTCTCCCAGTTGGTTAAAGGAATTAGCACCCTGGGAATGACACCAGGGATACCTAGCAGTGGTCTCCTCTCCATTGCAGGGAACCTGCTGGGCATCCACAAGAACAAAAGCCTTCAAAGTGGCAATCTGAGCTCCTGTGGGACACAGCAGCTCCTCTTGGTCCATGTCTGGTTTACAGTCTCCAGCCCTGGCTTAGCTTCCTCCTGCCCCAGCCAAACGCAGAACACCCCAGGGATCTGCCAGAGGGGGAAGGAGACAAAGAAACCAATGCAACCCAGTAAGTAAAAGATTAAACATAATGCCAAGTAAATTAATATACAAGAAGGGAAGGCAGGTTTTAAATTAACTCATTATACAGCCTGGTTTTCCAACCCATTTATTTATCCCATAGGTCCTGCAGCTTCATATGGAAAATGGCTTCTGCTTGACTGCTATCAGAGCCCGAACGCAGCACGATGTGGCTGCGCAGCACTGCCCGAGGCTGGCAGGCGACACCTGAGCGTGCCCACAGAGATGTGTGGGGACGGGTAATTGCACATGCAAAACGTTCGGCTGTGACAGCAAACAGGACAATTGAGCAGAGAAATGGGAATCCATTTCCATGCACAATTACCTGGGGAAGGCTAAACCATGGCTCCAGGAGGCAACAGAGATAGGTCCCCCCCTTCTCCCCCTCCCAGAGCCACCTCCTCTCGGTGCTGCCTGTTTCCCTGGGGAGCAGGGCACTTCCATCCTCCCAGGAACCGGGGGATGCTGTGCCGAGCTGGATGAGCCCGGTGCTTATTACTGGGTTAGTCTGATTATGGAGCAGACAGCTTATTGAACAAGCTGTTCTTTGGGGTGGATTTTCTGGGAAAAGGGGCAGGGAAGGAAGTGAATAGTCTGAGCCTCTTTGTTTGGGAAGTGGCTGCGATCAGGCAAAGCTTTTCTACAGCATCTCTCTTATTCAGGAATTGCTGTTCCCAGGTCTTAGTGATGAGCTGGAGCTGGCTCTTAATAGAGGAGAATAAATAAAAGGGCAAGGGGAAAAAAGAAAAAGCCCAGACCTCATTCTCTTCCCAGTGACTCCTCTTGAGCTGGCAAACAAAAGCCAAGCTGCATGGCAGGATGCTGGGAGCTCTGGAGAGGTGGCTGGTGCTGGAGGCAGATGCAGGTTTCCTGGGGTCTCCGCGAGTGAGGGGCAAGGTCTGGTGCTGGCTCTGCCACAGGGAGCAGCAGGGGCCAGGCCAGCAGCCAGCTGGCAGCCTGGCTTTGTCCCCACTCCTGCCTGCTGGCTTTACTGCACTACAATTCCCAGCAGCCTGCAGGAATTGTACGCCTTTGCCTTGGAAAGCAGGATCTGAGCAGGTCATGATAATGCACTTGAGGGACAGCAGGTTCAGTGCTGACTGATGGAGGTGGATGCAGGCTGTGACACAGCACCATGGGTTTTTGAGGGCAGGAACAGGCCTGGGGACACAGTTCTTTCCCAGCAGCACTGCAGTGGGCAGGGCAGGACTGAGGGCAGGGTGACAGGATCACCCCTTGCACACTCCCACCTCCTCCCAGGATGAGGGTGATGCTTTGTTTCACCCTCCAGCAAGAAGGATCTGCTGCTCTACTGCCTGGACAGGGAGAGGAGATGCTCCCAGATGACCCAGAAAAGGCTTCTCCGGGTCTAGTCTGGGGGGCCACCTCTGTGTCCAGGCTGAAGCAAACCCATCTCTCCAAGCACTCTGAGGGCTTTTGAGTCCCAGATTCACATGGGAAATCCTGGAAGGAGGCAGCCCCCAAGCCCCCTCTGCACGTGCCTCTAATTATCACACCTTCAGCTCCAGGAGCACCAGTCCTACTTTCCCCCATTCATAATTCAGCCTGACACAGCCCAGCAAAAATCAATTCACTCTTATAAGAAAGTGCCAAGGCAAATTATTTCCCAAAGCCTTCGACAAGGCTTTCTTCTCTCCCAACAACTGTATCTTCGGTGTTGAGTCCTAAATTACAGATTAACCCTTTAATCTCTTCCAGTTTGCCAGGGAGCACAGCCAGGCAGGTGACTAATGAAGCCCTCGGCAAGAGCACCTTGTCACATTGCTGGCCCATCCATTAGAGGATGGGCCCATCTAGCTGTGAGTCCATTCATTTGTCCTTCCCTAATTCATCCCTCCAGACATGCTATCAGCTGAACAACCCTTGCCATATGACCCTGGGAGGGAAGCAAGTGAAGCAAGGACTGCCTCAATTCCTAGAGAGGCTGTTCAGGCACATGGGTCTCTGGAGATCCCTGTCTGGACTTCCCCAAGGCAGTTTGTGGCCATCAGAGGTTTTTTTTTTCCCTTTTCACAATGTCCCAGTAAAGTCACCATAAGGGAAAATCCAGCTTGGCATCCCTGCTGCCTTGAAAGCCACATGCCAGTGGCAGGGTCCACTCCTGATGTGCCCTGCAGCACCCCAGGTGACATCCCTGGCAGTACCCACCAGCTCCTGAGCAGACATGGCAAGAAAATACCAGAATGCTAAAAAGCCTTCAGATCTGCTCACTGAAAAGGCTTTCCCCAGCCTTGGACCACAAAGGTTAGAAATCAGAGAGAGCCTATGAAAGAGCAAATCTAATAAAGGGAGTTTTAATCAGAGCCAAGAGAAGGGGGTGAGAGAATGGATCAGAGTTGTAAACTGGCTGAAAATCAGTCCCTTCGTTATCACAAACACATCATTGGAACTTAATAGTATTTGACATCTCATTAATTTAAACCAGGAGTCTGGGGAATAGAGAGAAAAAAAGAAAGAACATTATTAATTTTAAAGACCTCCTCCTGTAAGGTCTCACATTGAAAAAGAAAAGAAAAATGTCAGAGGAAAATTGTTTCTTTATGTTTTTCCTCACTTTCCTGCCCTGTCTTTTTTTCCCTATAGCTTGGAAGAGGTTGATAGGATTGGAGAACTATGGTCAAGGCTTCCCATGTCCTCCCCGGCCCCAAGGGGGGAATGTTCAAAGGCCAGCCCAGCTCTGGGTTACCATGGGGTGCATGTGGGCTGGGATATAGGGTGCACATGGCACAGCCAGGTGTCCCTAGAGTCACCTGGCTATAAACCAGCAAGAGCCATGTGCTGTGAGTAACTCATGGACAGGCTCACACCGCCTCAGGATGCTGCCCAACAGCATCCGTCTGTCCTGCATCCACCGCTGGGAGAGGAGCTGAGGACCAAAATAGCCATCCCTAAATCCAAGAGCATCCTCAGAGGCTGCAGTGAGGGGGATATCTGCTCCCTGCTCCCCTGCCAACGAGGAGCGGAAGGCAGAGCTGCCAAAAATAAAATGATTCAGGACACCGGCTCTATTGAAAGGGCAGATGGAAGGCGCTGGGGCTGCGCTTGAAAAGGCAGATCTGAAAGGATGGAATTAAAGGGACTTTGGAGAAAGAGAGGCTTTCTGCTAAAGCTGATGTGCTGCTCTGCAGATAAGGCTCCACAGGTGGAGTGGCAGGCACTCTTTGGATCTAATTGGGAAAGGGAAAAACCCACCTCAGCTGTCCCCAGATGCCTTTGGCAGCAGGAAGGTGGCTTCCCTTGCTCCTCCAGCTCCCACTGCCAACTTTTTAAAAAGCACTTCTGCATCTTGCCCTGGTATTTCAAGAGAATTCAATAATCTTAGGCAATTATTTCAAAGGATTTTTGAAATTGTCCTATTTTTTCCCCTTTCAGTGTGGCTGCACATCACAATGCCCGAGAAGGCCTGGCTGCCTGCGGGGTGGCCAATTTAGCTCCATGGATTTTGACTGCTTTCTCAAGTCCCACTATTGATTTTCTGCTGGGTCCAACTGAGAATTCAGCTTATTATAAAAATCACAACTGGGGCAGAGCAATGTAGCCGGTGCTGCCTCTAGATGAGGCTTCCACCTTCCCTGAGAGTGGGTCCTGCTGCCCTGCAGGCCTTGTGCTTGTGGGGCTGATGGGGTGATGTGGCCTCTTGATAAAGGAGAGACATTTCCCTGACTTCCCCAGAGATGCACAGGGCTTGCTCTCTGCTGGCAAATACCTGTTTCATGTCTCATGCCCTGTTTAACAGCATTCACTCTCACCTGTTTCCTGCACAGACAGTTTTAAGTCCTCAATTTCTCTCTTCAGCCAAGGACTTCATTCGCTGCCAATGAAGCTGGTGGTTTCAAGAGCTGGGCCAGGTGACTTGCCTTAAGGCAGATGTTCAGTGTTACTCAGCCAGCTGAAAATGGGGAAATAATAGGAAAAACAATGACTTCCACGCTGAGCTGCTTGTACTGGCTCCCAATCTTACCATCTCATGCCCAGAGGACACCCCAGTGCCACCATGTCCCCCCAGCTAACTGAGTTTTACTGTTCATTGCTATTCAACATGCCCTGGAAGGGGTAAGGAGGCATCAGAAATGCTGCAGCCACCTCACAATGGTTTTGGCTTTTGTCCCCTGTTATTGCAGCCTCCTGACAGAGCAGGAGCACAGAGGGGATATTTATGAGCCCTACCAGCAGTGGGCTCAGCTCTGGGCTGTGTTTAAAACATCTCTGTGTTTTCCCAGCTTTAACCACCTCCCAGATATTTACAGCATTTGACAGCTGGAGACAGAGTCAGGCTAAAGTGCTCATCTGCTTCCATGAACGGCCTTGTACCTCAGGGGGAAATTGTTAGGGGATACTGGAGGAGAGGGGAGGGCACTTCCTCGATGGAAATATGGACATTTCTCTAGCACAGCAGGTCCCTCTCCCCAAATTCCCCAAGGGAGCATGGCCAGGAGGAGCTGGGAAGGGGCATGTTATACCAGTATGAGGGACCCCCTGGTCCCTGGCTTCATGTACAGGGTTTAGCAGGTTCCCTCTTGCCTTCCCTCTGCTTCCCATCCCAGCTACAGATCTGCCTCGTTTTTCTCTCTCTCCCACACCCCCTTTATCTCCTGTTTATTTTTCTTCACTGCTTTTGCATCCTATTCATCTGCCTTTCTTTCCATCTCATCTCCCCCATCCTGAAAGGCTTGTCAGGAGAAGAAAGAGCAAGCCCAGCTTCTCCCAGCTCTATTTGCCAAATAAGGCCTAGAGTCAGGTTTTATTTAACAAAAGGAGAATGAACTGAATGCAAGTAGGCCAGAAGAAGCGCCTGTGGATAAAAAGGATGACGGCAAAGAGAAGGATGAGCACAGCAGAGGCAGAGCATCCCCTTGGGGTTCTGGGCACAAGCTTATTGCCAGAGCCCAGGTCCAGTGCTGGGGCAGCCGCCGGCCACAGCCTCGGCTGCTGTGCTCGTTAGTGGTGCTAAAACAGCGTGACAAATACGGGAGTGTCACAGGAGGTTGGGGAGCCAGTCAGGTGGCTAATGAGCTGGGTTAGGGCGTCGTTATTTGAAGCCAAAGCAGTGTTTTCTTTCCCCACATTGGCTATAATGCAATTAGAGAGACAGCAGCTATTGGGAGCGGCAGCAGCAGACGTGGGGGAGCGAGGAGGGGGAGAAAAGCTGTGGAAACCCCTCCTGCTCCACGCCATGGTGTGGGAAGCACAGCCTGAAAAGGAAGAGAAACTGCAAGTCCAGCTAGAGGATGGTCTGTCTCATCAGGCCCCCAAGGACATGGAGCATCAAACCCCCCAAACAACCTGAGGACAAATTCAGCTCAGCCCTGACCTGCAGCACATCTGTCCAGACTCTCTGTTCCTAAATCTCATCTCCCCTGGTGCCTCCCTTCCCAGCCAGGGGCGTCTCTTGGTGCTGGGGATCCATCTGCCCTCGGTCAGCACTGAGCACGGAGGGAGCTTTGCCTTGCCCGATGGCAAACGCTTCTCCATGCCCTGCGGGCTGCAAGGCATCCCCCACCTCCCTCCAGCCTTCCGCGGTGATGCTGGAAGAGGGCAGGGCTGGGGGCCCTTATAGAGCCCTTATAGCACTCATGGGGCTCCTTGAGGGATCCAGGGGGGATGTAAGGCCAGGTCCTCTCAGTCTGCACCCCCTCCTTCAAGCCCAGGCTTTCAGGGTTCTTTCTGCATACAGTTCACTCAAGCAGGCTCAAGGCAGCTGAATCAAAAGCAACTCGAAATACATTTTTGCAGCCTTTCTGGAAAAATAGCCTTTAAAGAGGGGCCTGGCCCCGTGCCCAGGGAAGTTAACTTCAATTGACTCGGCTGCATTTCGCTCCAGGCCCTCTCTGATTTTTCTGGAGCGCCTTGTAATATCAAAGTGCTACTGCGAGGAAATTAAATCCACTGCACTTAGCACCAGTGTAAGCTCTTTCCTCCATGCCACACTCTTACACAGGCACCAGAGTATCTTTACCATCACCTACCTCAGCCTGCATCACTGCAAACACACGTCCCACAGCATCTGCAGGATCGGGTGCACAGCTCTCCTCCCAGGAATTTCCAGGTTATGGCTCCTGGCTTCACATCATTCGCCAGGCTTGCTCCCGCGATGGCAATAAGAGACCCACAGCAGAAACACTTTTGCATAGAGCTTGGTGTTGGGGTTTAGGATTTTTCTTGTGTTTCTTTCCCTCATGGAATTTCATCCCATCTGTCGCTAAGAAACCAAAACGACCAGTACTTAGGAGAGACAAAAGAAATTGCCACGGGAAGAGTGTGGCCGGCTACTCTCTCATCTGAGGGGTTTCTCTTGGAGGGGCAGAGAAAGTGCGAGACCTGTCTGGGGGACGTGCACTGGGTGCAGCTCCCCTGAGATCTGTCTGGGGAAGTGCACTGGGTGCAGCTCCTCTGGAATCTGTCTGGGGGAAGTGCATTGGGTGCAGCTCCTCTAAGATCTGTCTGGGGAAGTGCATTGGGTGCAGATCCTCTGGGATCTGTCTGGGGAAGTGCATTGGGTGCAGATCCTCTGGGATCTGTCGGGGGAAGTGCATTGGGTGCAGATCCTCTGAGATCTGTCGGGGGAAGTGCACTGGGTGCAGCTCCTCTGAGATCTGTGTGGGGGACGTGCATTCGGTGCAGCTCCACGCTCTCTCTCCCGTCCCACGGAGGAGAAGCCGCTGTGCTCCCTGTGGGGAGATTCGGGAGCGCTGCGAGGCTCCGTCTCCTGCTGCCTTTGCCACCGGGAGCAAAGCCGTGCTTGCGGAAGCAACAAAGGACCCTTCATCATCTGCTCGGCTGCCCCAGGGGATGCCCCGGAACCCCGGGGCCCTTTCCCCTCAGGGGAGCCTCTCCCGGCCGTGTTCGGGAGCCGGCCTCGCCATTTCTCTGCCACAGCTCCGGGTTCTTGCTACACCGTAACCGCACATCCCGTGCCTGCCAGGGCACCCCGCAGCTCCCGGCACAACTCCCCAGTTTCTGCCTCCTTTTGCTCGCTGCCAGCGAAGCCCTCCCACCATTCCGGCCGCCGCCGCGCCGCTCCTGCCCCAGCCCGGCCCGGCCGCGTGAGGGAGACGCGCACAGCGCCCCCTGCCGGCGGGGAGCCCCGCCCGCCTGCCCGGCCGGGAGCCGGCAGCGCCCCCTGCGGCCGTGCCGGGAACTGCAGCGCGGGCAGGGCTGGGCGGGGCTGGAGCGCCGGGAAAGGGGAAAGGAAAGGGAAAAGGGAAAGGGAAAGGGAAAGGGAAAGGGAAAGGGAAAGGGAAAGGGAAAGGGAAAGGGAAAGGGAAAGGGAAAGGGAAAGGGAAAGGGAAAGGGGAAAAGGGAAAGGGAAAAAGGGAAAGGGAAAAAGGGAAAGGGAAAAAGGGAAAAGAGAAAAGGGAAAAGGGAAAAGGGAAAGGGAAAAAGGGAAAGGGAAAGGAAAAGGGAAAAGGGAAAGGGAAAGGGCTGGCACTGCTGCTCCAGCTTTGCATTCCTGTCTTCCCCATTCTTAAAGCCAGCTCTGCTCAAAAGCCCCAAAGCTACAATAATTCAGAGGAAAGGGGGTCATATTCTCTATTCCAAGGGAGGTTCCCACCTGTCTTTCAAACCAAGACACTTGTACATTATGTATTTTAAATTTACTCCCCATGTGCATCATACCTTCTCCCATCAATACACTGCAATGGGAGCCTTTGTGCTCCCTTTAACTTAAACCCTAATTTACCCAGTTAAGCAGGACTTTGATGCAGAGGCTGCTGAATTCCCATGGCTTGTTCCCATTCCCACTCTTATTTGCTGTTCCTGGCCATCACCAACTAACTGGCCCCTTTGGCTTGATTTTCTGGAGGAAAATACAAGCCTAGAGCCCTCCTAAGAAGACTGGTGTGTGATGCAGTTTTCAGATAATTGGAGCAGTTGGGCTAGGACGTCTGGGATGCTCTTGGGGAGTAGATACTGACCCACTGGCTGTGCAGCACCCAAAGCCTCCATCAAGGAAGGGGATGCATGACCAACACCCTGTGCTCCCAGGGGAACCTGGTGTTTCCTTTTCCACAGCTGGAGAAGCTGCCTGGCCAACTCTCTGCCTTGCCTGAAATGTAGCATTTTTTAAAACAAAGGCATTTGGCCTTAAATCCCCTTTTACTCCTCCTCGAGACCAGCTTTGCTCTGGGAGCCGGGTGTGCTCAGCAGCAAACCCACGTACAAGGAAAGCACATCAGCTCCTGGTGGGAAAGTGAATTATTGAAGCCAAGGGAAGCTGTGACGAAGCAATCAGGGTGGACTGCCGTATGCTCCCAGTGAATTATTCAAAGCCTGGTTTTAAAGCAATTCCTGAAATAAAGATGACAGAGAAATGGGGGTGAAGGAAAAAAGCACTGTAAAGGACCACTGTGATGCCTCCCTAGGTGTGGGGACCAGGCTGTCCCCTCCACAGGGTGCTGCTGCCTGGTAGAGATGGGCACACACACAAAAATACACCCTGGATGTATCTTTTAATGCTCTTTTATCCTAAAGTCAGACAATTTAGTCTGCATGGGCCGGTTTAACCCCACTGGCAGGAGAGCCAGGCAAAGAAAAGTCCCTGCTTCAGAGGACATCCTGTGAATTTATTTGATTTCAACAGACCTGAAAGCAGAAGAGCTAGAAGAGACGTGCAGTGCAGGGAATGGGGAAAACCAGGCTGAACTGCCTCGAAGGCTCCTAAAGAAAGCCAAACCACAAAGGAAAACAAGAAGGATAGAGAAAATACTTTATTACATCTGTTTGAAGTGAGGAAGATACAGGAATGAGCAAACACTGAACTGTTTTGCTTCTGCTCACAAATGAACACACCACTGAGCCTAATGGGATTTTAGATTAAAAGTTTTAACAAAAAAATAACAACCACCTCCACAAATAGAGTTTTATAAGGTCAAATAATAGATGCAGGGGAGTAAAAACCACTGCCAGTGTTTTACCTCCTTCTGCAGGGATCCTTCTCCCAGCCTGAGCCCCTGTCTTCAGGT
Source organism: Setophaga petechia (assembly GCA_024362935.1). NCBI lineage: Eukaryota > Metazoa > Chordata > Aves > Passeriformes > Parulidae > Setophaga > Setophaga petechia. The sequence continues at coordinate 16,930,098 of JANCRA010000016.1, forward strand.
GTCCTCCTCTAATTCCTGCATTTATTCTTTCAGTGGTTGCATTTCCTGCTGAGGATGGCTGGGGAATAATTCTCTGGCATTCTCTTTTGGCTGCCTTTTCTAGGCAGGGCTTTACAAGTAGTTTGGCTCCCATAAGCCAAGGCCACCTTTGGGGAGCAGCAGGGCTGGGGACAGGCAGCAGAGATGGCCTGGGTGACAATGGGATGCTCCAGAGGGAAAAGCACTTTCCCACAGGGTTTCCTGTCAGGATCTAGCTTGTCAGAGTGACCCCAAGAGTTGGAAAGTCTCTTTTCCCAGCCCAGCGCTGGAAGAAGGAGTCAGAGCTCTTCCCTTCTTGGTCTCAAGGTTGTTTATTGTATCTTATCTATAAAATTCTTTCTCCTGCCCTGCCGAGGTCTGCTCAACAGGACAGTCCAAGGCACTCTGCCTGCCCCCAGGGTGGTGTTATGTCTTTATACTAAAAACTACATTTACAATGTTTGCAGTTACTTCCCAATACCTATCACCTATGTTAGACAGTGAGCTTCTACTCTAAACCAATCTGTAAGTGCCAACATCACAGCAGAAGATGGAGGCCAAGAAGAAGATGGAGAAAGGCTGGACACACCCAGATTCCTCCATCTTGCCTCCTGAACCCCCATACCAAAAAACCCCAAAATCTACTTTTCCACCCCGTGATAACTTCACTATTATTCTACCTAAACTATTGTAGCTTGCTGATCTTCACTTAAGGTTGGTAATTTGCTCCACGGGTCATAATCAAACCCACAGGTGTTTTGGGCTCTGTGCCAGGGCTTCTGGGACCCCTGGCAGGGGCCCTGGGCATCCTGGACAGCCAGAGGGATGTTCTGGGTTCCCACAGTTTCCCATCACTCTTGGGGTTTCTCCAGCAATGCAGAGCTGCAGTCTGCCTTGGCATCAGTCAGGGGATCGCTCCCCAACACCCAGGAGGGCTCTGATACACACTGACACCCCCTTTGCTAATAGGACAACATCCATTCCACACGCAGCCTGGCCCTTTACCCACCTATTTCTGCTGGGCACCAGATGCATGTGCCCCATGACTCATTTTTGGAGGTGTCAGGTACTTTCAGCAACGACCGACTTCAAGGACATTGGGGGTTTGCAGCACCCTTGAAAAATTAGGCAACTTCTGCACGCCTAAATAGATGCTTAATGACAGACACTTGTGGGTGAGCTCTTGGCAGCAGCCCAGGCCCGCGGTGAATCAGACAGAGCCAGGATGGGTGATGGGTTCATCCCGGGAGCTCTTCCCTGCTGTGCCTTGCCCGGGACAGCGTGTCCTGCATCCCACTCTTCCCGCAGCGAGGAGGGGGTCCTGCAGAGCACATCCCACACTCCCCAGAGCGGGAACACACAAAGAGGGATCACACAAAGAGTGGGATCACACAGAGCGGGATCACACAAAGAGCGGGATCATACAAAGAGGGATCACACAAAGAGAGGGATCACACAAAGAGTGGGATCACACAAAGAGTGATCACACAAAGAATGGGATCACACAAAGAGGGGGATCAGACAAAGAGTGGGATCACACAAAGAGGGATCACACAAAGAGTGGGATCACACACAAAGAGCGGGATCACGCAGCGCCATCCTGCCGAGGGGTGCTCGGGTGGAAGGAGAGCATCACGGATCCATCCCCAGCCCCGCGTGGGTCGTGCCGAGGAGCGGATCCTCTCCAGCAGCCCCCCGGACCACCGGGGGATTGAGAAGCATCGTTGGCCTCTCCAGCGCTCTCAGTCCCCCTTCTTTCCCGCTGATTGCAATCAACACCTCATTCATACGCCTCTGTTTACCAATTTTCCGGGAGGTATCATGCTAATGAAGGGAGCCAGGCAATCAAGCAGCCTCCCAGAAGTGGGGGAAAGAAGGAGGAAGAAAGAAAGGGCTGCTGCCGCTGAAAAAAAGAGGGGAATGGGCCAGGCAAGGCTGGGAGAAGGGACGGGAGAACCAAAGAGTTCACTCTGCCCCACCACCAGCCCTGCATCCCTTCCAAGGTGCAGCTGTGAGGAGAGAGATGCCATTACCTGTTGGGCAACATCTGCAGCACCCTCAGCAGAGGTGCTGAGGTAGCTGGGTACCACACTGAGGAAGATGAGGATGCTGGCCGGAGCACTGCAAGGAAAGTTTACAGCTTCTAGAAAGTTCAGCTCAACCTCTGGAGTGCACAGTGCTGAGCCCGGGTTCACAGGCTGTGCTCTGCAATAGTATTTGCCCCAGGAATTACATAAGTGCTGTGCAAGCAAGGGCTCCATGCAGGTAATAGAGTCCAAATTGAGTGCCAGGTCCTTCAGGACACCCTCTTGGCTGCCTGGAGGAGGCATCACCAATGCCTGTGCTGGGTTAACCATTCCTACTCACCTGGTGAGATGGGTAGGGCAGTTAGCTCCCTTTTCACTAAGATGCAGAAGAAGAGGTATGAGCCTCTGCCCAAAATGCTGCTCTGGCTGTGAGCCTGAAGCCTCCTTGGCCATGGTGGTGCCCAGGCTGCATCTCCATGTAGCACAGAGGCTGGAGACCAGCAGGTCCATGCAGGCAGAGCTGGCAGCAGCAGGGTGGTTTGGGGCTGGATGGAGAGGCCAGAGGAGTGACAGGCAGGGCTGTGTCCCCTCCATGTCCCCATGCCTTCAGCTGTCTGATTCAGGCAGGCCAGGAGTGATGGCCTTGCCAGACAGGGCAGCTCTGAGCCGGCAGCATCTGGAGCCCTTTCCCAGCTCCAGTGTGCTCACCCACCAGCCAGCAGGGAGGACAGGCACAGGCAGGGCAGGACTGTCCCCCCAGAGCCACCCAGAAGCAGCGTGTCCCTGTCCCACAAGGTTTGGTGCTGACAGGAGCTGAGATTACCCTTAGGGCGTCTCTCCCATAACAGCACAGCAGCCACAAAGGATTGTCCAGCAGGGTTTGCAGACCCCAAGCTGCCCATAACACGCTCTTTACAGCCTGTTCCTGTCCCTTCGGCGGGGCTGGGCGAGGCTGAGTACCCTGGGGCAGATGGGGACAGGCTCTCCATCACCTCCCGCTGCCTGCTGGAGAGAAGCTGCCACGGGTCAGCTGCCCACTCCCTGTCTGCTGCCTCCTTTCTGCCAGGACTACACCTTTAGGGAGGATTTTTGAGGCAAGGTCCTATTTTTCAGAGCAGAAAGCTCCTGGGGGCAGGATTTCCAGCACTGGTGAGCTGAGATCCCACGTGGGGAAGGGGGACCTGAGGGCACAGCTGAGGACATCTCCTTGCCAGGAAGCCGAGCAGAAAGGATGGCTTACAGGTGGCAATCGGGCAACAAATAACACAGCGCAAGACAGACGTGATTCCAGCCAGATGGAGAAACAGCAACAAACGATCTGTCTCCGGCAGAGGGGCCCCGGCAGCCCCAGCCAGCGCAGAGAGGGGAGCACCCTTGAGGAGAGGGGAGCACCCTGGCACCCAGCTGGGTTTGGAGCCCACCGGGACTTTGACACCTCCCCAGCCCGCTCCGATCCCGGCACAGCGCCCCTTTTCCCGCAGGAGCTGGGGTTTGAGGCATCGAGAGCTGCCTGTGCTCCCCCCTTGCCTGCCAACCAGGCGCAGCTGATTGATGAATAGGCTCTCGACATGATTGATCTCATTGACAGTGTGAAACATGGTGATTACCTGGTGCTGGCAGATTTTCCTAAGTGTAGCTCACGCAGCTACAGGACGTTTGTGCCATTATCATTATTAACTCCATTGTTAACGACTAATCTGTGCAAAGATTTGGCCTGGCCTCTTTGAAACACAGGAGGCGGCTGCTGTGCTCATGCTGGAGATGGACCCTGCAAGAGCAAAGGGGATTTTTATCCATTTAATTTATTTTTTTTTTCCTTTTCAGAGTCTATTTATAGAGGTGAGCATCCCCTAGGCATTCCTGCTCGCTCCCTTGTCCCTTCAGCCCTGGGGGCTCAACATTTCTGGGTGCTGATGACAAGGTATTTCAGGAGCTCTGCCCCATCCACTCCCATTAAAATCCACCGCAGGTCTCAGCTTTCCCTGAGAGGAAAAAAAAAAAAAGTCCAAACCTCTTTTTAAAATGTTTTCTTCCCAAATATCTACCATTTGCCAAACCTAAATTTCAGCCCAGAAACTTAACCACAATAAATGAGCCTTTTGCTTGCAGACCCCCCTGGAGCACAGTCGGCATTTCCTCCTTTGAAGGCAGCAGTCAGCTGAGACCTAATCAACGTCTTTCCAAAGAGGGAAGAAAAAAAATATAAATAAACCCTGCACCAAGGCGTTGTAGCTGATGCTCAAGTCAGGGGATCATTTAAGGGATGATTTATTGAATAGCAAACAGGTAAAAAGGAGATTGGGCTAAGGGGGGACAGGCACAACAAAACAGGAGGGATTTAGCAACAAGGTAAAAATAGCCTAAAAATACGGCAAATGAGGAAATAGTGACAGTTGCCATCCCCACAAGGATGAGTTAAAATCCTGGCTGGTGTAACTCAGCAGAGAGCCCGGGAAGCCAATGGAGCTGCAGTAATTTACAATAACTGCTAGTTTGGCTCAATTTAAATAGCTCCACTTTATGAATACCAGGAATACGTGTGCGAAAGAGGAGAGGAGAGTTGGGAAGGTTTTATTTACACTGCAGCTTAGAAGCTGCTTAAACTGATTTGGAAGCAGGTGAATAATTAATTGCATCTTTAAGGAATCGAGCTGTTAATAATACTCCCCACAGTGGCAGTTTATAAATGTTCCTGTCAGGGTGGAACATGGAGCATCGCAGAGGGAAGGTGGTGAGGGGAGGAAAAGCCTCGAGGAAACTCTTCCCCCCACTCCCCTGCCTGCAAAATGAATTAAAGTTGCCATTTTTTCTGCCATCCAGCTGTTTCTGACACCTGGATGTCAAATCAATATTATAATGACAGCACCACAGCCAAAAAATATTTTTTAAAAAGGAAAATTTTAAAAAAGTCCTATTACTACATGGAAAATATTTGTATTGCCTCCCACTCTCCAGGGTACAGCCTGTTAATTGGGCACAAAGGGTAGGATCTGCCTGGAGCCTGCAGAACCCATTAGGGAAGCAGCTGGTAATGTTATGATGGAATTGGGTAAACAGGTTCTGCAAGGGGAAGAGGATCCTGAACAGAGCAGGGGTTGGGTCCCTCCTGCTTCTGGACAGCCCAGGACCTCCTGTTGCATCCCTTTCTCCTGTTTGTCTGTCCATCCATCCATCCCTCTCACCAGGAGGTGCTTGCAGAAGGAGGATAGATGACCAAACAGGTGCCTTCACATCACTTTGCCCAGTTAATCTCCCCCAGGCAAGAGAATCCAAAGTTGCACCAGCCAGCACAGCCAGGGTTACAGGGATTAAACCAGCACAAACCTCCAGAGCCAGGAGTTCTGCAAAGAATCTAAATGCTTACACTTCAGCACAGGAATAAACCTGTAATAAGGAGTTGGGAAGGAAAAGCTGGGAGAAAAGCTGTTTCCCTCAGGGAATCTTAGGCTGGGAGAAGGATTTGGCCATGGAAAATGGTGCAAGCAGCCACAGCAGGGCAGGGGCTGGATGGAGACATCACCAAGCACCCCTAGCCCTGGGGTGGCAGCAGCCCCTCTGTTCCCACCCAGGATGGGAGCAAGAATATCCAAGGCTTTGTGCCTGCTCTCTTTTGGTGTTTTCTTGCCTCTTTATTCCAGCTGGGAACAAACCCATCACTCACCTCTCCCATTGTTCCAGCCACATCCCAGGACCTGTGGGCAGGGGAGGGGGGTGGCAAGGGGATCTCCCTTGCTGATGCTCCCAGCCCATCTCTGAGGTGGGAAATCAGCACCTGCAGAGCCCTGCCTCATTTTCCATGATTAATCAGTTTGCTTGAGAGCAGCAGGACTCCCACCCTCATCCATCCCCCCCGACAGCCACGTGTGAAGCCTGACATTAATCAGATAAATTCCTTTGCAGTAGCACCAACAATTTTTCTAAAGCACAGTCTCCCTGGAGCTACTAATAATTACTCCAGATCCAGACATTAAAGCACCACCAAAAAAAATGTTTTTAATTAAAAAATTAATTTTTCTGACAGACCCACTGACGCTAAACTTGGAACAGCACAGCATCCATCAGGAGGGAAAGGAGAGGGATGGCAATGACCTGCTCACAAGCCTCTGCTGGGAAAGGGGAAAGGAGAAGAGTTGCATCCCTCAGGGCTTTGGAGAAGCTATCTCATCTCCAAATGCCCTGTGATGTCCCTGCTGTGTAGAACACATCTCAAATGGGGCAGAGTTAAAGTGATGCCCAGCTCGTTGCACCTTTCCCAGAAAACATCTCTGTGCTGCTGGCAGGAGGAGCCAGGAAAGAGCTGCATTTCCAAGTATCATCTCCTCAAGCCTCTGGGAATAACATCCCACTGGCAGGACACCCTCAGCCTCACCAGGTACAGGAAGAACCCTACAGAATCATCTCCTTCCCTGAAGGCACCTGAACACTCCAGCCAGGCTGGATTCATTATCCCTGGGCTGGGAGGGGAAAGGAGAGGAGAGAATGGAAATGAGAAAACAATGTCATCTGTGGAAAAAACATCCATTACCTCAAAGGGTTTTTGATGGGGAGAAAAAGGTTCAGTTTGAGAAGCCAAACTGAGATGCAGCCACAGTAATACAGTGCTAAAAAAACCCTGGGATGATGCTCTGACCAGATCCATCCCAATTCCTGGGGTTACAGCCCCGAATTTTTCTGACTAACCACAGCAATGCTTGAGCTGTCCTTCCCTCTGGCTGCCTCTCATGCAGGGGGCTGAGGCTCAGACTATAATGAGCCTTCCCTTGCCCTTCCCAGCACCAAGGTTTGCAGAAGAAGGTAATGAACATCCCTGTCCTGCAGGGTCTGGGGCTGGCTCACACCAGCCTGGCAAAGCAGCGCGGCCGGCAGCGCGCCGCTAACAAAAGAGGCTTTATTGCAGCAGGATGAAAGGCAGGATGGATCCAGGCAGGGGCTGGATTAATTGGATATGGGAAAAATACCTAAATATATACATGGAAGGAGAAGCAGCAAGGCGCTCCTGCAGGACTGAGTTGAGGAAAAGCCAAATTGATGCGCTTAGATAAAGACGCCGAGAGCTGCAAGTGGTGCTGCCAGCCTTCAGCAAAAGAGGGAAGGGCAAAAAAAGTGCCCAAAACTGTTTAAAATATCCCCTGTACCTTCCCAAAGGGCCCCAAGGCATCATGGCAGGGGAAGAATACTCACCTCCAGTGATGAGCCTGGGGCTCAGGCAGGACCTTCCCTCCTCCTGGCCTAAGAACCCACTAATGAATTCAATGAAGTCAGTGCAGGAGGTCTGGGCAACACAAAAGGTTGAATGAATTTGAGTTGCTTAACCCAGAGAAGAGAGTGTCAAGGGCAAAACTGAGTCTGCAAATGCAGCTGGTGATGGCTGGAAAGTGTGAGAGAGAAAGCTGTTCCCTGCATCCAGTGTGAGGAGAGGGACAGGTTAGATGTTAGCAATCCTCTTTCCAGCAGCACTGGGGAGGATCTGGGCAGCCCAGGTCCCATCAAAGGGTAGCTTTTATGGAGGAAAGCTGCAATTTTTGCAGTTCCCAAGGCAGGTGGAACGCTGGTGTGCTGTGGGTGATTACACCAGTACATCTTCCCACAGCATCCCACAGCCAAACACAGCAGCTTGGCCTCTGTCAGAGCAGGGAATATGGAAGAGGAATAGGACTTGATTTTCCATCAGCTCACCAAACAGGTGAGAAAATAACCTGCAGAGCCACTGCCCTTCACGTACAGCGAGCAGAGATTAACAGGGATTTATCTCAGCACTCCCCCTGATAAGCAGCCCCCTCTCTGGGCTGGAGAGATGCTGGGTGTAGGGGAAAAGGGAGGAAGGCAAACACCTGTGGGGCCTTGAGAACCACAAATCACTGCCTTTCGCCTCTCACTGAGGATAATTCAGTGGCTAGAGCTCTTTTGGAGATCTCAAACCCATCTCTGCCTTCCTATGTCTCACTTCTGCCTTATTATGGTGCATTTTCCTCTTTTTCCCTCAAAAAAAAAGAAAAAAAAAATCCCACCCCAACCCTTCAGCTTTTCTGTGATGAGGCAAGAATGTTTCTCTCACCTGAAAGCCTTCAAAATCAATACATAACTTACCTGTAATAATCCCACACTTCAGAAAATTGCTTCAAATCACATCTATTTGGGGGAGACAGTAATTTAGACTGGCTTCCCCCAGGAATTTCTCCTCTGGAGGCGCATGGCTCAGTCCTGGGAGCAGCAGGTTGATGGAGCAGGTACATAAACACCCCTGGAGAGAAGCCTGGCCCTGTGTCTCACCCACCTCACAGCTGGCCATGCCTCTCCTGGCTGCAGCCCCAGCTGATTTCCAGGCCTCCATCACTTCTCAACACATTTTTTTTCCTCTGGATTCTTGAAATTAAATGCTGCTAATTTATTTTGCAGAAAACTCTGCAACCTGCTGGTACGTCTCTGCCAGCTGTGACCTCATCCCCCAATGATTGGATTTTGGAGTAAATTAATAGAACCAGTTCATTAATTAATTGCAACTAACTTGTGCGGTGAACTGGACCCATCTCTCATGTTCCCAGGCTGCCCAGGAACTGCTCCAGATTCCAGCTCAGGAAGCACTTACTGTGTTTTAATTTCAGCTGAGTGCTTTGGATGATCACTTCCCCGTGTTCCAGCTGTTAGCAAACCTTAAATTAACCCCCTGCTCAGCTCCTGCATCCCACCCCCAAAATAAAGGGGCAACCCTGAAAACAGCATCCCCAAAGCTCCTACAGCAAAGGATAACACTGAACATCTACATTCTATTGTAGACAGGAGCTGGCAGCAAGTGAATGCTCCAGCGAAATCTCTAAACACTGCACATATATTTTGGGTTTATTTGCTGGGCTTACCACTGAATCTTATTTGCTGGCGTGGTTTGGGTTGGGTTTTTTTTTTTTTTCTTTCCTTTCCTTCTTTCTCCCTGGGAGAACTTAATAAATCTTTGAAATCATCAAAAAGAAATGCAGCTTCAACACTTAGAGAGCACGGTTAAGTTACTTCCTGGCAATATAAACTAAGGCTGTAAAGTCAAACATTTCCATGCCATAACACAAGGTAAAAACGAGGGTTTGGGAGTAGAAGGAGCACAAACAGCCCAACAAGGTAAAAATGAGGGTTTGGGAACAGAAGGAGCAGGAACAGCCCAACAAGATAAAAATGAGGGTTTGGGAGCAGAAGGAGCAGGAACAACCCAACAAGGTAAAAATGAGGGTTTGGGAACAGAAGGAGCAGGAACAGCCCAACAAGGTAAAAATGAGGGTTTGGGAACAGAAGGAGCAGGAACAGCCCAACAAGGTAAAAATGAGGGTTTGGGAACAGAAGGAGCAGGAACAGCCCAACCTCAGCTCTGCCCTCACCCGGGGCTGGACAAACCTGGAACACTCACGGCTGGCTGGAGGTGGTGACAGGGATGTCACTGTCCCCTCCACCCCAGCTTTTGCCATGTTCCCCTCCTGCCACATGCAGAATTTCAGCTGTTCTGCTTTTGGGGCTGCCGTGATCAACCTTACCTGCACAGAGGCAGGGACAGAGTGAATGACCCGGGGGTGCCACCTCCTCCCCTCTCTCTCCCTTTCCATCTCTTTGCAATTCTTTGTGCAGTGTTGGCAGAGAAGGGGGAACCCCTTGGGAGCCCCGAGGGAGGAGCCTGGTGGCACTCATGGGCTGCAGGACCAGGCTGGGATGCAGACAGGACCACGGCAGGATGGAGACAGGCAGGACCAGGGATGGATGCAGGCAGCGTTTCCATGGCAACACAACAAAAAAGCAGCAGGGCCACAGCTCCAAGAGGAGAAAGGGGTCAGGAGAAACTTTGTTGCCATGGAGGGCACAGGGACACAAGTGCTCCAGCACCATGGATGAGCTGAGGCTCCCACCCCAGGATGTGTCACCCACCAGCACCTCGGGCTGCTATGAGGACCCCAGCTGCAGGTCCTGGTGCTGGGGTCTCTCACCCTTTCCCAGTGCCAGGGAGCTGGGGGTAATTGTGATGCAGAGAGCTGAGGCTGTAGCGTGCCCTTGATTTACTCTCTCCAGCCTCCTGCTTTCTAAATCTCTCTTTATTAGTATCACCACACAGCAGAGTGCAATTAGCAGTATATTAGCAATAAAAAAGCAGCCAGAGCAAGAAGTACTGCAGGTTATGGCTTTAAATCCTGCCTCTGACGGGGTGGCTGTGGACACAAACCCTTCCTGTGACCCCAGCCCAGGCTGCCATGCCATCCATACCCACAGAGCAAGGGAACCCCAGCACCCTCCAGCAGCTCATCCCCCCTCTCCAGAGTTTTTATGGGTGCTGCAGCAGAGCTGACACTAGTCCTGGCCACATTTAACCATTTATATTGATTACCCTGTCAGCTCATTTGAATAATTAAAACCAGATGGAGTCCTTTTAAGCATTTAAGGGAACAGCACCAGGAGCATCCCTGGAGCTGTGTGGTTTTGGCAGATGGGTGCAGGGGAAGCTGGGCAGCTTTTGCTGTCAAACCTTCCTCTGGGTGACATCTGCCACCCTGTGTGGTACCTCCCGTGCCCCTGCTGTCGGGGATGGGGTGGTGGAATCAGCACAGCTCCACCCCCGGGCAGATTGGTGGGAATAATTGCTCTTGTACACTGCTACCGTTCCTTAAATAAACAGCATTAAAGCTGCCAGCCAGCCACAAGCCTGATTAACAGCAGCAAATAAATGAAGCCAGAGCCAACAGCCCAACGTTCCAGTGTGTGTGGGGAAGGGGGGACCCAGCATCCAGCCCCACCTTGGCATCCTGACCCCCAGCTCCTGCTCCAAATCTCACCCCCCTGCAAAGCTCTCACACCAGGCCTCTTGCCAGGGACCTCTGGCTTCTTAAAATGGATGGGTGATGCCAGCTCAACTCTGGTTACTTGTTATTCCATCGTCTTTTCAAAGGGAGTAAAATATTCCTGGCGTGGTGCTGGTTATGCACTCCTGCCATCAGGCAGGGATGAGTTATTTTACAGAAAGAAGCATAGATTAATACGTCAAATGAAAATGAACTATCGGCAGAATAAGATGAAAACGCAATGGCCAGTGACAGGGAGAAAAAGAGGAGAAAAAAAGAAAGCCAGGCTTCTTGGGAGGACAGGAACATTAAAAACTGAGGAATTGATCAGCATTGGTGAAGTTGGATGGAGCTCAAACACCCTGCACAGGGCAGGGACCTTTTCCTCCTGCCCAGAGCAGAGCTCCACACCCTCACTGGGGTTTGTCCTGGGGACCTGGTCCCACCATCCCCACCCCTGCCCCGAGCTCAAGGGCATTTCCCAGGGGCAGGGGAGCAGCTGGGGCAAAGCTGGGGTGCTTGGAGCAGCTCTCCTCTTGCAGCACAGCACCCCTGACCCTGGATCTGCTCAAAGCCTCATGCTCCAGGCTGCTTTGGAGCTTCTGGACCAGCTGCAGAAGGTGACCCTGTCAGTGGGTGTCCATCCCACCACCAGACACGTGCCCCCTTTTCCCCAGGACCACCCTGCTCTTGGCTGCCCCTCACTGCACCATCCAGCCCTGCCATGATTTCCCAACCACCAGAGATAAACACCACTCCAAAATATTTTTCCAAGGCGGAATGGGTGTGCTCCAGGAGCGCGTCACAGGCACCTCACAATTTACAGGTGTTTATTGTCTCGGATGACCAGTTGAGCCAAACTGGTTTTATTTAGACATTCTTCCAGTACCTGGAAATAGCTATTTATATGTCCCAGTGTTTTGACATGGTTAGGTGCCTGGATTTTGATGGATCAAACCCTGAGCAGCAGGCTGGCAGGTCTCTGTCTCCTTTCCTCCCAGCAGATTCCCATGCTCAGGCATCAGGGTGGGAATGGGGAGCCCCTCTGCTGGGCAAAGTCCAGCAGCCTCCCTTACTGCTCCTCAGCATGGACAAGAGGCCAGAAAGATCCATTTTCCTACCTGCTGCTTGCTGCCTCTGCTAGAGATAAGAATTAATTACTTTTCCCTGCCTTTGTAACTGCCAGGGGAATTTTTCAGCTCCCTCCACCACGGGGTCCACCTGATTTAAGGGGGTCACAGGGATGTACTCGGTTTCACATGTGTTAATATTGCAGATGGGATATCACCCCTGAACAGCAAACACACTGCAACAGGAATATTTGCAGAGCTGCTTCTCCATTCCCCAATCCCTGGGGTGCCACAGTCCCCTCCAGCAGCCCTGGAGTGGGCAGGGCCCAGCCTGACCATAAATCCCACAGGCCTGGAGCCTCTAGGAGCTTGCACAGCAGAATAAGGGATGGTTCCCTCCAAAACCCCACCAGGAATTTGGCTTCTGCTGCTCTCTGGGACTTTCAGAGCTGATGGGACCCTTCCAGAGCCATAGAGGCTGGTTCACCCACACCACAACACCAGCAAAAATAAAGAGAGGCTGCTGCTGCCAGCATCCTCATGGGACAGCTGATGCCACTCAGAGCCACCTGAGGGCTCCAGCCCATGGAAACCCAGCATGCCTGGGCAAGCAGCATCCCCCAGCCCAGCACAGGCTGCCCCTGCCCTCAGCCCTTCCTCGCCTGCCCAAGGGTGGTAGGGCTGTAAATGCTTTTGGTGGAGGGGCCTGCCATGAATCACTCTGGATTTACAGCTGAGCTGCAGGAAAGGGAATTATATAACTCTCAGGAGACAGGCTGGTGTGGAACGAACATCCATCAAGCACAAATTCTGGGTTATTTACCACTGCAGGATCATGCCAAGGGAAACACCCCCTGGGCTGGACGGCCTGGGGGTGGATTCAGCCATGGGGGACTGCTCAGCAGGTGGAAAGTTTCTGTCCCCCTTGTCAGAGGAATGTGGGGTGTTTAGTCCCCCCTCTGCCCACAGGATGAACCTGTCAGAGGATGGGTCTCAGCTCGGTACAGCCCCATCTGGATCACGGATCCTGGAGCCAGAGGAGTCTGGCAGCAGTGCCAAGCAACCCTTTTTATGAGCAGCACTTAATTATTCACCCTTTTAAAACGTTTTGCATCATAAACCCGGAATGGAGCAGAGGAAGGTGATTGCTGTGCCGCTCGCCCTCCCCTGCTGGAGGCCAGGGCTGTGTGCTGGGATGGTGGCACAGCCTGGGGACCCCATCTGAGCCAGCACCCAGCCCTGGTGACACCTGCAGGGTCACTTTGCACTGAATTAAGACCCATACAGGGAGATTTAGGGAGGTGAGATGCACCACAGATCATCAAATCCTTGTGTCCTCAACACCGACAGCCTTAAATCAAGGCATGGGAAGGGGGCAGGAGAGACTCCCCAAAGCACAGCCTGGGTGGCCACAGGGGTCCCTGTGATACACAGGAGCCATCTTTCCAGACACAGGCTGTATTTTGCTCTCCCTAGCTCCTGGCCATGTCAGATTGTTGATCCCACCTTTTGGGAACATCACTTTTCTGCTTGGCTGGTTTAGGAGCAGACCAGTGTGATGGCCCAAGAGCTAAACTAAACCTGTGTCACATAAACAGCCCCCTAATTGTGCCCTGTTCTATCCCTTGAACTTAAGGGAAGCATTTCCTTAGCCAGAGGGGGATTTGAGCTTTACTTTTAAGGTAGGACTTGCAAATCCCAGGAAACCTGAGCACCCTGGTCTAGTGGAAGGTGTCCCTGCAGGGGGATTGGAATTGGGTGATCTTTAAAGCCCCTGCCAACCCAAGGCAATCTGAAATTCTATGATGTGAGCCATCACAACGAGCTTCTCAGTCTCCTCAGCCCGTGCAGAGAGAAAAACAGATCTGATCTGCCCAAATGCTGGCTTTTTAGGAGGGATTTTGGATCCTCTCCCAACCTGGGAACTTTATATCAGTTCTTTGCCATTTTCCTTAAATTGGCAGTAAAAATTGAGGGAGACTAAAAGTCTGTGATTTGTACTTTGCACATGGGGAGCGGAACAATCTTTTGTTCATTTACTGTGACAACTGCAGCTCAGATTTAATTATTTACGATAATGTTCCAAGGCACATTAGGGAACGTTCTCCGAGCTCATAAAAAATAACAACGCCTTGGTGCTGAGTGGCACCTAGCTACAGGCTCTGCTACTGCACTGGGGAGGCACGTGCAGCTCCAGGGATGGAGCACAGCCCTCTGCTCACACCTCCCTGAGCCATCCAAGCCATTCCCATGTCACACTCCCCACCCAGAGCCCAGTTCAGGATCACTCCCCCAGCACCTTGAGCTGCTCTGCACCAGCTCTCTCCAACAGCCCCTGCTCCCCTGGCTGTGTCCATGGGTGTATTTTTATTCCCCTCTGTCACAGACATCTTTTATGAAAAATCCTTTCCTTAGGATTTTTCCTCCTGAAAATCCTAAGGAGCTGAGAGGCCTCAGGAACAAAATGTAAACATTGATTATCTGCTGCTGTGGAATGCAACAGGTGGATCTGTGATTGGCCCATCTTAGATGTTTGTAATTAATGGCCAATTACAGTGAGCTGGCTCCAACAGAGGTCCGAGACAGAGCCTTTGTTATCATTCTTTCCTATTCTATTCTTAGCTAAGCCTTCTGATGAAACCTTTTCTTCTATTCTTTTAGTATAGTTTTAATGTACTATATATCATAAAATAATAAATCAAGCCTTCTGAAACATGGAGTCAGATCCTCATCTCTTCCCCAGTCCGAAAACCCCTATGAACACCATCACACCCCTCTCCTGAAATACAGCCTGGAAACCCCCACTCCCTCCTGAACCTTCCCCTGGTTCATGTTTTCTCTTTGTCCTTGTCTAAACACCCCCCTGCCCCACCTCAATCTGTCTTCCAGCACTTTTTACCATGTCCTTCTCCATTAGTCACAGGAATCAGGGGAGACAGTTGGTATTTCATTATTAAATGTCTCACATCCAATAAATAGATCATTATTCTCCTCTGATTAGCAGCTCCACTTCCATCAGTTCAGAATAGTTATGGGTTTTTTTCCCTTCCCATCTTCAAGGAGTAGCACAGTTTCTCCTAAGATCTGTTATAATCAAAAGATTAGAGCTCTGGAAATGTCCTCTGCATACACAGGAAGGTTTTTTCCTGCTCTCCCTCTCTCAGAGCTTTGAAACTCTGGCTCCTGGCTCCACGATACTGCCTGTACCTGACCTGGTTTAATTTTAGTCTTGCTCAAATCTGCCACCAACTCATTTAGCTGCAGCACTGAGAGCTCTCTATGGAGCTGGCCACAGGTCAGCTCACATACTTTTATTACAATTGCAGAGTCCAAGCATATCCTGCAGCTCTGACCTGGCTCCTGGGTGTTGGACACCTTCCCTGTGAGGGAAAGGCAAACTCCTTTCTCCTCCAGCCAACCAGCACCACTGGGATGGAGCCAGGACCTGCAGCATGGGCACAGCTCCTCTCTTCTCTCACTACAGGTGCCAACATCAGGCTTCACATCATATCCACAGCTTCAAAGGCTGAAGAGAAAATCAGAGGTGGATGCTGTCTTTTGGGACATTTCCAGCGTTTCTGACAGGGCAAGCAGTGCCCTGGAAAGTGCTGACCCAGCTGCCCAGTTACAGCCATGATGGGCCAAGCAAGATGTAAGAGCACGAAAATTCCAATGAATATTCATTTCGAAACTTGCTCAAATATTCCCAAGGTAAATGTGGCTCTGTATTAATTTCACTCTGCACACTGAGCACATTGGTATTGCAGACAGAAAGCTGCACAACCAGATAAAAACAGGTTTGGGGTTCTCTCAGCAGGGCAGGACAGTTTTAGGCCCTCTAGGAGTGCAGTGCCCTGCAGCTCTCCCTCCTCATGTGCTGAAGGAACATCTTCCCCCAGGCACAGCTCAGCCAGGACTGCAGCAGCAGGTCCCACCAGGCTCAGAGCAGAGGGCAATTCCCTTTCAGCTTGCATTTTTCCAGAGGTGTGGAAAAAGCCCCCTCTGAAGAGAGCCACGTCAAAGCTCTCACAGGACATTCAGCTCAATTAGCTCTGCTGACCTCAGAGCCAGGGCTTGAGCTCAGTCTCACAGGTCACAGGAACAGGGCAGCACAATTAGCCAGTGGAGTCCAGAGCAGTGAATCCCAGTGGGAGGCAAATCTTCCCCCAATAAACCCAACCACTCGAGCTTCTCCTTCAGTCCCAGCTCCTCCTGCACCAAATCTCTGGATTTTCAACACCCGACACCTCTCCTGCAGCAAAACCTGGTTTGCCCCACTCTGCTGACACCCCTTCCATCCATTCCCCTTCCTCACACCCTGCAGCTCTTCCCAGGCCATAACTGGGATGATTTGCAGACATGTCTGTCCTCAAGCTCATCTTTCCATCCCTTCCAAAACACAAGACACACTCCTATGGATGCATCCATCATCCCTGTGTGCTGCTCTGGCACAGAAATCCCTGGGAGGAGCTCTGCATTGCCTGTGGGAGGACAAGTTTGCATCTCTAACAGCTCCTCCAATGTTTGTACCCGGCTCCATCCCTCCCATTCCAAGAGGTCTCCAGGTGCTGTGTGAGGTGTGGGTGCAGCCGAGATCACAAATCAGTGCCACAGCCGGGCCCTGCAAGCGCCACCTTGGGACCGATTGGCTCCGGTGACATCCCAGACAGCTCCACACAGGGCCGGGAATGGGGATGAGGATGGCAGGGAGGGGCACAGCACAGCGGCACCTTTGTGTTGATGTTTTTTCTCTTTCATGAATGGGATGGGACTGCCGGGGTTTGTTCCTTGAGCTTCATTCTCAGCATCAGCTTAATCACATGCTTGGGACAACAGGAGGATGGCAAAGCTCACGTACAGCCAGCAGCAGCCAAAGATTTCTGTGTTACTAAACATCTTAAAAACTTTTTAGCCCATAGCATATTGCTAAAGCTTACAGACAGTTGTTTTAACCAATTACTAAAAGTACACACACACACCTGCCTCACACAATGAGGCTGGCTGGTCTTCTTTCTATGAACAATACACAATACTCATTATTAAGCTTAAAACCTTTCTATGAACAATACACAACACTCATTATTAATCTTACAACCTTCTCTCTTAAAACTGAGATTATGAGTGTGTAGTTTAAATAGAAGTGTGTAATATCACATAGTAGAAAATTTAGAGTTTAAAGTTTTAGAATATAGTAAAATATATAAAACTAAGAAGTTTCAAGGTGGTGACTAGTTCTTCTTCTTCAGGAGTTTAAGTAGCGTTTTATAATTAAACAGAAAAGTCCACATTACAAACATGAAAGACTAGTTATTGATTTAAAAGTAAAAGTAATTTAAATATAATTTCTTAAATAGTTTAACCTTAAAAAAACTTATAAAAATAATTGATCATTTTATACCTTACTAGTAAAATACTACAAAACTCACAGCTTACAAGTCTGTGATACAGATAAAAAATAATAAACACCTAAATCTAAACACAAAACATCAACATCTCAAACACTTCAATCCCAACCTTAACAAAAAAAAAAAAAAAAAAAAAAAAAAAAAAAAAAAAAAAACGAGGACCAGCACTTAGTGGTGCCCCAGTGCAAATCTCTGCCTTCTCCTCTCAGTGCTGGAAACCCATCCCTTCCACACTCAAGGCCAGCTGCTGCCTGGCCCTTCTTCATTCCCCTAAATCACAGCCCCTCACTTTCCACCTGAAGATTTGGGGAGCAGCACCTTGTGCTCCATGGGTTAAAAGACACCATGAACTATTTGGGATGGTGGTTGGGGTTCTCCATCCCGTGCCAGAGGGCTACCCTGGCTCTTCCCACATCCCACGAGCACCAGGATGAACCAGCACTGAAAAAACAACGCCCAGCCAGGAGGGATTTGGGGAGGGGCCAGGACTGAGCCGCCCCCAGCCCTCCCCTTCTCTCTGCTGAGGATGCTGCAGCTCTTTCCTCATCCCACTCCTTGTTTAGTGGCTTGTTCTGCTCCAGGCTCAGAGGGTATTTCAGCCATCTCAGTGCTTCTAATCTCTTTGGGAACATTGCTGAGAAACACAATTTCAAGCCTCCCAAGATGTGACATGACTTGTAATTTGAGGCAGAGGTGAGAGCCTACCACCCAAGGGACAGAAAACAAACTGCCTCTGCAGGATCCTGCTCCCAGCCCTCCTCCCCGTGCTGCTCCCCTTTCCAACTGAGCCCCAAAACCCGGGGATGGGGTCTCTGGGCAGCCCCCTGTGGCAGGAGGGGCCTCGGGCCTCCTTCCTCACACCCAGCATGGCAAAGAGAGCAAAGCAGAGATGAGGAGCAGGATTTGTGGGGCACAGGGGGGATGTGCAGGCAGTGAGTGATGGAGGGCAGGGCTGGGGCCATCTGGGAGCAGCCCAGGAGGGTCACTCTGCAGTGAGTGGCACACTCAGTGGCACACCCTGCAGTGCCAGCCCAGGAGGCTGAGTGGCACATCCAGCAGTGCTAGCCCGGGAGGGTCAGTGGCACACCCTGCAGTGCCAGCCCGGGAGGCTGGGTGGCACACTCTTCAGTGCCAGCTGCTGGCACCCAGCCCCACCAGGAGCCCCCAATACCCAGAGCAGGATCCCTCTGCAGGCATCCAGGGAGCCTCACACCCCAAATCCCACTGCTGACCAATCCCCCTCTTTGCCAAATGTGCTCCCACAGCTCCACCTGGATTCCCTCTCCATGAGAAGATCAGATCATGTTGGATCAGACCAGGATCCCTTCCTGCAGGGAGGCTGTGCACAGGTGGGGTTGGTCTCTTCCACCAGAGCCAGGCAGCACTGACAGAAGCAGAGGACACAGTCTCAAGCTACATCAGGGAAGGGATAGGTTGGTTATTAGGGAAAAAAATTCACAGAAAGAATAATAAAATACTGGAATGCCCTTCCCAGGGAGGTGGTGGAATCACCATCTCTGAATGTGTTTAAAAACAGACTGGACATGGCACTTGGTGCTAGAGCCTAGGTGAGGTGTTAGGGCATAGGTTGGACTCTGATCTTAGGGATCTCTTCCAGCCTCATTTTTCTGTGACTCTCTGATCAAGGCCCCAGCTCTCACCCAGCCTCTGGCTGAGCATCTGTGGGAGCACTCCCCAAACTGGGGCAGGGGCTGCCCACACCAGCACCAGGTAATTCTGGAACATTCCACCCCAAGCCCCAGTGCTCTGGGGGGTGATGCTGAAATAAGAGGAGAAATAACTCTGCCAGCTGGCCAAGCATTGCTGGGGCCAAAACAAAGGGAGTCAAAGGGGTGGAAACAAATCTGACCTTAAATCTCAGCACCAGCAAAGCCAGTAGAGCATCTCAAATTTCACTCTTTAAAAAACCAAAAGGAAATCTATTATTGATTTTACCAGAGAACACAGGGATTTTGCAGATCCATGTTCGAGTGCTGGCAGGACCCATCCATGAATCTGCAAAACCCTCAAGCCCCCCATGAGGGCCTGCCTGGCTGGCAAAGGCATGGGAAGGAAATGAGTGGGATGGAGCTGGCCATGCTGGCACATGTGCCTTTGTTTCACATCAGAGGAGGAGATAATAACCACCTGTGATCCTGTAAATTTTGATTTACACTCCAGCATCCCAAGCAATGCTCTGTTCATGGCTCAGGTGTTAATTGGGAGATTCCTCCTCATTTGTGAATGCAGCAGCTCCCCAGCTTCTTGGCTGGGTGATGGTTTCATTATCATTTCCTATATGTTAGCTTTAAATCCCCAATAATCCCACACGACTGGAGCCCATTCCAAGTGAGTAGTGAAATCCAATTTAGGATCCTATTCTCTCAGACTGTGTAACCAGAGCCTGCTTCGTGCGGGCACAAAAATCCAATTCAGCTTCTTTGCCTCTCAACAGCTGTCCCCATGAGACTTCTCCAGATGAAAAAAGCATAAACACAAAACCCCACAAGCCAGACTTGGAGGCCTGAGCCCCTCTGGGAAGGCAGGCACTGGGGAAGGGGGTGTGGGGCTGCTCCTGCATCCCTGTCCTGTCCCCAGAGCATCCTGCAGGATGTTCTCTCAAATCATCCCCAGCTCCAGCTCCAGGCACTTTCCAGGTAACACTTCCCTCTTACAGCCTATTCCCAATGCAGTTTAGTCCTCTCAGGCTTCTCAACCATTCTCATTTAATTTCCATTAATCCCCATTAACCACATAACATTCACAAGTCACTCCAGTGTAGGATATTTGAAGACTGCCCAAATTCAGTGACTTACCTTGTGTCAGTGCCAGGCTGAGGATGTTCCCTACATCCCAGAGCTGGAGCCATGCTGGAGAATCAGGGCTGGAAGCCAGTGACAGCACACCCAAAACCAGAATTTGGGCAAGACTGAGTTTTCAATAGGACTGAATTTCCAGTTTCCTGAATTGTCTTTTCAAGGTCCTGGATTTCAGTCACTTTCTTCTAGAAATGATAGGAAAGGGCTTTGTCACCCAAAAGGGCTGCTGTCCTCCCTGCAGAGACAGAGGTGGCCAGGAAGGGCTGCAAGGAAAGAACGGGAGCCAAACCCACCCCAGCAGAAATCCTGACTGGATTCAGTAATCAGGCTTTGCTTCACTTTTTTATCTTTAGATGTGGCACAGCAAACTCACATTTCCTAGGCAAAAAGTCTTTTGAACCAACTCTTCAGTGTTTTGGATGCTTACAAATCACAGGAATGGACATTTTGGAGCATTTCTGGATGCCTGCTTTCAAACTGGGGAGATTTACAGAGCCTGACCTTCCCCACACACTCTGTTTGACAAAGGAGCAGTTCCAACAATCACATCCCAAAGCTACTCCAAAAATCCATCCTCACAGCCTCCCTGCTCTCTCCTCCTTTCTTTACAGCTGCCTCAGCCTTTCTTCCTCCTCCAACTTGAGTTCTTCCTCTTGTGGTTATTTCCCCCAGGGTCTGGGTTCTCTGGGGATCATCTGCATCCACATGGAGATTTCTTGATTCTTTCTCCACACACATCCTGGCAGCCTTGGCTTTCACAGGAAAGTCTTCTGGTATGTCCCTGGTCCTTCTAACAAGCTAGAAAATAAAAATAATGGTTACCTGTACAGGAATTAAATTTGATATGCCCTTCATAGAGTCTGTGGAATGAGCAAAGTCAGCAGCAAGGGGGAATTTTCATCCATTTAAGGAGATGGGATGAGGAGAGGGAGGCATGATTTTGTGGAAGCAGGTACAGCTCCTTAACTGAGCTGGTGGGAGTTCTAGTGGGGGTAAGAGAGGCTGGGAACATGCATGGGGTCAGCTGGAAAGGGTTAGAGGGTGAAGGAGTAGGGACATAGAGTGGAGAAGGCTGAGGAGGTGATGGAATGGCTGAAGCAAACCTATGCCTCAGGGATGGGGCTCTTATCTCACCCAAAGCATTTTTACCCTATTTCCTTCTCCAACCAGTCAATCTTTGGTGGCTCTTGTCTCATTTCTGTCAGTTTTACTTCCCTATCTCCATCTGCAGTGTGACCTGGGTGCACTCCAGTGCACACAGCCGGGGGTTCACCAAGAGCACATCAAGTGGAAACACAACAGAGGATGTCTTGTCTGGTGTTTTTCCAGTGGAACAGCTCTATTTGTGCCATGTCAGTGGATGACAGCTTTCCAGGGGCTCAGTGAAGCTGCTGGTGGGCTGCAGGAGCTGAGCTGCCACTCTCCCTGACACTTTTGGTATGCCTGGAGAGCAGCTCTCCCACATCCCATGGGCACCACCTGAGGTCTCAGCGTGGCTCCATGCACCTCACTGAGTGCTCCAGTCCCACCAGCTCCTCCCCACACACAGCACATCCATGGTCCCACCAGTATTTGGAGCTCAAAGAGGCTCCAGACACCTCAGGATATTTTTCATGGGTAAATAGACCCTTTTTCCTCCGTGTCACTGGCTCAGCTCCAGCCCAGGGTCAATGGAGACAGAAAGTCATTGCCAACTGATGAATTCATGCAAGGGAATAAGGCATTGGTCTCACTCTAGTTATGGGGAGACAGATTGCAGCTGCTCCTGTCACACCGTGCTAACCAGCACCTCTATCCATGCCAGAAATTTCCCTTCCCACCAAGACGAGTTCTAAGTACCCACAAGGGGATTATTTCTGGGGGAAACTTCTCCACTGCCTTGTGCCTTCACAGCAAAAAGCCAGTGGCTGGTTCTTTCCCACCAGCACATGGGATCCTCCACATTGTCAATTTTTATTGGGAATCAGCTCTGCCTGATCGGGCAGGGAATGTTCACAGAAACCCTGCCTGGTTAGGGGAGAAACTTATCCCCAGGACCTTCTCTCTGCTTCTTTCCACAGGTACTGTATTCACAGAAAAATGTCTCAATCTGGGGTTCACAGCTGGCCCTCATCCTCCTTCCTGCCATCTACAAACTGCTGCTCACCTTTGTGGACTGAAACAGCCCCAGGGAACTCCAACATTTCACCCTCCAGAAGGAACAGGCAATGACCCGAGCAGAAACCACCCTGTAAAGCACCTTCCTCTCGTGTTAGTGACAGGGGACACCAGAGAGTGCTCACACACAGCTGAAGAGGCAGTTTCTGCCCCAAAAAGGCAGTTTCTGCCCCAATAGCCCCAGCTCTGACCCCTGGATTTCTGGGGCCTCCTCAGTGGATTTACTGGGTCCTTGGAGCAGCAAAGGTGCTCTGGGGGAGAGAAGGGAAGGGAGCCAGGCAAGAAGGCAGCAGGAGATGGGCAAGGGGAGGCTGCTGTCACACAGAGCAAGAGGGCAGAACACAGGGGTGTCCTGGAGGACACTCCTTGCTCCCTGGAGGACACGGCCCCACTCTGCCACCCCGCAGCCAGGGGGACAAACCCCGGCAGCAATCAGCCCTTGTTACCATGGCGATTGGTGCTGCCTCACACACACAGCCCAGTGCCACCAGCTGGCTGTGGTGGGCGAGCAGGCAGCGAGGGATGCTCCAGGCACCCCAGCCCTCCCTGCTGGGCACAGGCAGAGCAGAACCCGGGCAGAGCCCCCCGGGACACAGCCTGGGGGTTCCAGCTGACAAGCAGGTTTAATTGAATGTTTCTCTCTTTATGTTTCTCTTTCCAGCAAATAAAACCAGGGCAGGATAAAAATATATGACGCTTAAAGGGGACACTGCCAAGGAATTTTTATCTGTTTTAATTTGCATTTTACTCGTGGTTTGTTTGCAGCACTGTGGCTGCAAAAATCACATTTAAAAAAAAAATTTTATTGCCTTTCCTGAGTTTTGTCATGTTTCCAGCTGGCAAATAGTGACTGAGGCCCCTTGTCCCACTGCTGTCCCCCGGGCTGCTCCCACCCAGAGAGAGGTGCAGGTAACCCTCCAAACCACAGCAGGGTGATGCTGTTTGTCCCAGCCTTGTTGTTATTATAGCTTCATTTATACCCTGGCTCCTGGAATTAACAACTGGAAGGAGGATATTAGCCTTTGGATAAAACCCCAACGCTTGAGAGATCCCAGCTATTCTGCCTTGTAAATTTTGATAGAATTTATTGCTCTCTGCTGCATCAGGACCTGAAGGTGGAAATGCAAGGCTCTGCTTTTCTTCTCAGGACAAACTAATGCCAGGCTAGAAATAGTCCAGCTAGAATTCCCCACAACCTCTACTTAGAGCTCCAGGACAAGCCCAATTTCCCTCCTCCCTGCCCGGGCCCTGCTAATTTCCCCAGCCGCCGTGATAAATGGCTGTGCCTGCACAGTGACATCTTTCTAATCTGCTCCAAGACAGATGGGTTCCTCTGCTGGGAGAGAAATCCCACGGCTAAACCTGGCTGGGAGGGAAACCACAGCACTGGAAGCTGGAGCAGTGTGAGAGGGGGGAGTGCTGGGGTGGTGCCATGGCAGCTTTCTCTGCTTATTTATCCCACATTAGATGGGGAGGAAGAAGAGCTTTGGGGGCTTCAGGCACCACGAGCTTTGCTGGGGATGGAGAGAGGGAATATGAGCATCTTCCCTGGCCAGGTCAGTGCACCTGGAGTAACCACCACCTTCCCAGGTAAAGCAACACCTTCATCTCCCTCTGAGCAGCAGGTGAAGCAGCTGCCAGGGCTTTCCAGGGTCAGGGCTTCGAGCTGCTGCTGTTCTGGTGCTTCTGCAAATGTGTTTGGGAAGGCAGCACCAGCCCACCTTCCCAGGCTGGTTTGGCACAGCAGAGATGGACAACAAGAGGCCAAATAGCAGCAAGCTAAGACCCTCCCAAATTAGCACAAGTGCCAGACCAGGAGCAGGGGGATCAGTCCCCAGCGTTTTCCCACCTGCTTAGACCTGGGTGAGACAACGAACAGAGCTGGCAGTGGGGTCTGCACGGCCCTGGGGGTCCCCAAACCCCCGGAGCATCCTACCCTGCACTCCGGGAGCTTCCATCCACCCACCCATCCCTCCATCCTCCCATCCATCCCTCCCTGCCGCCGGCCGGGCGAGCGCGGAGCGCTGGTGCCATCTCCTGGGCTGCCCTGCCCGCTGCGGGAGGGTCCCGCATCCACCACAGCCGCATTCCCGCACCCGCCACAGCCACACTCCCTGGGACACCCGGGCACCCCGAGCACAGGCTCGCTGTCACACCCAGCCGAGCAGGGCCGCCCCAGCCTTCCTCCTGCGGGCAGCACCCGCATCTTCCTCAGCTCCCAGCGCTCTGCCAGCCCAGCTGCCAGAGCCTGCCCTGGGTTTTGTGGGCTTTAGCTCTGGCTTGGTGAGGGAGAGCATTTCTTCAGACACTGTTCTTGTCACATGGAGTGATAGGACAAGGGGCAGGGTTAGATTGGACTTTAGGGAGAAATTCCTCCCTGTGAGGGGGCCAGACCCTGGCACAGACTGTCCAGAGAAGTTGTGGCTGCCTCTATAAAAAGTTCAAAATCGGGTTGGAGCAACCTGGGATTGTGGAAGCTGTCCCTGCCCATGGCAGGAGCACTAGATGACCTTTAAATATGCTAGACTGCCTTTTTAAAGTCCCTTTAAAAATAAAGACCCCCATTCTAGATGACCTTTTTAAAGTCCCTTCCAACCCAAACCCCTCTACAATTCTATTATCACAAGGTCCCCAAGACCAAGCCCAGCCCATTCAGATCCCTGGAGCTCACTGGATACACAAATCAGCCCGAGCAGCCAGCACAGCCCACCACTGCTCTCTCCAACCCCTTCTCAAGCCCTTACAGAATTCCTCACTCACACAGCAGGGCATTAGCTCCTTGAGAACACATCAGTCAATATCTACCTAGTGTTAAAAGCTGGTTCCTCTGTCTGACAAGCCCTGGAGAAGATGGTGAGCCTGCTGCCTCCAAATCACAGCTCAGTTCCTCGTCCAAGGTATCCTAAATCCCGACTAAAAATAAATGGGCTGTATTGATTTCCTTTTTAAAACTAATGCTGGGGAGTGATGTGTTCTGTGCTCAAGGAAGAGCAAAAGGCATTAGTCACACAGTCACAGCCCTCCAAACCCCCCACAGGTGTAAATAAAACTCACCTCACATCAAACCCCTTCACAGGGTCTGGGGGAGCAGCAGCAGAGCTGTGGGGCTGGTCCAGAGGGCTTGTCCCATGGTCCAGCACAGCTCCAAGCACCAGCAGGTGACTTTTCAGGGGCTTAAAACCCCATTCCTGGTCAGAGGCTGTTGAGGTACTGTCCTGGTGGCAACACTGCAAAGTAGCACCAAGTGAAGGGACAGGAGAGGTTTACTCACCCTGCTGGGGACACAGCCTCATCCTCATCCTGGTCCTTTGAGGGCAAGGGACTCCCCCAAACTGGGGAAGGGGTGCAGACCCTCTGCCCAGAACCAACACCTACCCAGTGCCCCAGAACAGCCATGGGGAGAAGGAGCAAATGCTGAAGGCACCTGAATTTAAGGGCAGCCGGGGTGGAGGGTGTGGTGAGAGCCCAGGTGCAGCTTGTCAGGACAATCAGCACCCCCTGCCCAGCTGGCTGTCTCCTTAAATTAACAGCACCACAGGTACAAAGTCATGTTTGTGGGTGGTTGCAGATGTGAAATAGGCTCTGGACTGTGCTTCTCCCATCTAATGCAGAGGCAGGCAGCATTCCCAACTTCCCTGCAGCACCCCCAGCTCCCTGCAGCATCCTCTTCCTCCTTGACTCCATCCCAAGACAGGACAGGCACATCAGAAACACCAAACAACCCCTGTGGCATCTTGCTCTACTCCCCTGGGTGAGCCCAGCACATCTGCCCAGCTGTTCCCAACCACAGACACCAGGTTCATGTCGCTTTTGCCCCAAGCCCCCCTGCTCCTGGAGGAAGGGGTGTCTGGCCAGGGCTGCAGTCCTGCCACCTCGGGCCAGCCCCACCCTCCACCTCTGGCCAGGGCACTGCTCCAGCCAGGTCAGATCCCAGGGCTTTGTTTCCTTTCCTTTTCTAATCCCTGCAGCACATGGGAAGGCAGATGCTGAGAAGCAAAATCCCAGCAGCATTCATGAATGTGCTCTCTGCTGCCAGCGCCGGATGGGATATTCCTTCCAGGGGAGGAATGGGCTATTCCTTCCAGGAGAGGAGAGGAATGGGATATTCCTTCCAGGAGCTCTCTCCAATCACACTCGCTGCTCTCCTCCATCTGCCTCCCCTCCTGCAGCCCCTCACAGCACCAGGAACCCCCCAGAGCTCCTCCTGTGCTGCTGGTGGGTGGCACAGGGGAGCCTGGCCCTGGCACAAGGCCCAGCCAGGGTGCAGGGTGTAGCTTTGAGGGGAAAAGGCAAGTGGAGGAGCTGAGCTCTGCTTTATTGAAGGGTGCACAGGGAGCCTCTGCCCTGCAGGTGAATGTTGGCATTCCAGGGAAATAGTTGCCAGGGATGGCTTTGCCCATGCCAAGCAAACACAGAGGGCACAGCTGTCCAGGGGAAGGGCTCTCCCATGGAAGGGCTGTCCCATGGAAAGGGATCCCAGCTCCCCAGCTCACACAGGGCATAGGGGCAGCGGGTGAGGGGGGTTCCCATGAGAGATAGGGTGCCCGAGAGGTGCCCATGTGAGCAGGGTGCCCGCAGGCGTGGCAGGGCTCTGGGTGGAGGGCTGCAGCTGTGGACCCCCTGGGCAGCCCTGCACACCTCCCTCTGTACCGGCTGCCCTGGAAACACATCCCAAATAAAGCTGGGCTCGGATAAATAACTGCGTCCGGAGGCCGGCGGGTCAGCCAGCACCGGCAGGAGAGGAGCAGGAGGAGGAGGAGGGGAGCAGCCAGAAGGGATGGGAGCAGTGGCTGCCTCAAACACCGGCCCCAGGACTGCAGGCAAAGGAAAGAATTTAATTTTTCTTTTTGTTTTTCCCTCCTCAAAGTCCCCCCAAGCCTCCAGCCCCCCACTGCCAGCTCCATTTGCAGGCAGTGGGAGCTGCCCTTGCACTCACCAAAGGGCAAGGGCAGCTCCCACTGCCTGCAAATGGAGCTGGCACTGGCACTGGAGCTGGCATTGGGGCTGGAGCTGCCTTGGGGAGAAGGACGAGGGTCCCCGAGCGGAACCAGGCTGGCAGCCCTGCCCGGAGGGCAAAGACACCGCTCCACGCTGGCCCTGCCCCTCTGCTCTCAGCCAGATGTTGGCTGGGAAAGGGAAAAACAAATCCCCCGCTGCTGCCGGCGGGCCTGGCTGAGGGATGGAAATGTGCTGGCCAGATGTGGGGCACAGGGCTGGGCTCGGGGCTCGCCGAGGGGGTGGCAGGAGCTGCCTGAGGCAGCACTCGCTGGGGATGTTCCTCTGGACAACACAGGAAGTTTCAAGCAGAAGTTGTGATTTCCTTGTTGGAGGGGGGGAAATATAAACATTTAAATATTTTTAAATTTAAATATTTTAAAATTTAAATATTTTGAATATAAAAAAATTTAAAAGCAGTGGAAGTTTTCCTCTGTCCTTGCTGTGGACAGGTTTGGATATTTTCCCACCACCCTCCTGCCTGTGGAGTGGACCCTGAGCATCCTTGAGGGGAAGGATACTCAGGTTGCTTGGAACAATTTCACTGCTCGAGCTGTACTTGCTGCCCTCATCCAAGCCTGATGCTCCCCTGGCAAAGGGTGGTTCATTCCCAGTGGCCCAGTGAGCAAAGCAAACCTGAGGACAGAGAGCCTGAAGTAGAGCCAGGGATGCCTGTTGGTGGGCTGGAGGTTTGGGGATTGTCCTGGTGAGTTGGAGGTGGTTCTGGTGGGTTGAGATGGTCCTGGTAGGTGGGAGAGGAATGGATGTGCTCAGCCCACCTGTTGCCCATGGCATGATAGGGACAGTAGGGGTTGAACTCCACCCTGAAGGCTAAAGCCCTGCACCCCCCTCTTCCTTCATCAGCCCCTAGGAGGGGCAAGGAGAGGGGACTGCTGAGCACAGACAGAGAGAAAAGCCTCCCAGAGACCTCAGCAGACCCTGAGATAAAGAGCAGGAAAGGGAATACTTTGCAAAATTGAATCTGTACAAATCAGCCAGCATGGCTAATATGAAACCCCCAGACTAAACAGAATTAGCTAATGAACTTACCGAGCCCCTGGCAATTACTCAGAAAAAGTTACTGAAAAAACAGCGCATCCCAGGTTTATTTAATGTCTTTATTAATGATCTGAAAGCAAAAGTAAACAACAAATTAATTATGTTTGCAGATGACTGTACGCTGGAAGGTGTTGCAAATGCTGCCAAAGACGGCAAAGTCACGCCGAGGGCCCTGGAGGGGTTAGAATTAACCCAGCAGGAAACAAGCCACATGTAATCCATCAGCCAAGCAAGGCACGGGGGGAAAAGGGCCTGAAATCCAGACTTCCATGGGGAAGGAGGGGTGTGCTGCACCAGAGCCAAGGAGGAGGATGGGGGCACCTTTGGATAGGGTTGGAAAGATGGGGCATGAGCAAGGAGCAGGGAGCCAGGCTGGGTGGGATGCTGGGTCTCCAGAGGGTGGTGGCCTTGTCCTGAATCAGCTTTGCAACAGGAGGAGAAGCTGGAAAGTTCTTTCCCGGGTGTTGTGCTAACACAGCTGGAGTGCTGTGAGCCCTGAGGACCAAAGGTCACCCTGACTGCCAGCTGAGAGAGGTGTGAGGTGTGCAGAAATACGGACAAGGGTGGGTAACGGCAGCTTTGGGACCGAGTCACTGATCTGGGTCTGTGTGTTCACCAGGAACTGGCTTTGCTCCCCCAGAAGTGCCAAGGGATCTGTGGAGATTAGCCCAGTGGGTCAGAGCACGGTGCTAATAGCACCAGGCTTTGATCGCTGCACGGGCCGCTCACTTCACAGTTGGATTCGATGATCCTCGTGGGTCGCTTCCAACCCAGAGTATTTTGGGACTGTGACATCCTGCTCAGCCCGGAGCAGGCGGTGCCTCCGGAGCCGCCCCTCGCACCCCACGTCGGGCTCTGTCCCCGCTCCTCCTCCCGGGCCGGCGGGAACAAGGCTGCTTTCAGGAGCGGGTGTGGGTGGCGAGGGCCTCTAGCTCTTTAAGAGGGGAAAATTGGGGTTGTAATCTGAGCGAACTTCTCCTTTCTGACAGGCGGGAGAAGTTACAGGTCCCTCCCTCGCTCCGCTTTATTAAATATAGTAGTAGCGGGAGCCTGGGCTGGAGCAGGCGCCGGCCGAGGCGGTGCCGTCCCGGAGCCCTCGCCGCCGCCGCTGCAGCCCCGGGGACACGATGGGTGCCCGAGGTGGCATCGCCACCCCCGCACTGCTGCTGCTGCTGCTGCTGGCCGGCCACCCCCGGCCCCTCAGCGCGGGACCCCCGGCCGGAGGTGAGTCCCGTCCCCAACCCGAGAGTGACCAATCCTTGGGGATAATCCTGCTGCTGGGAGAGCCGGAGAGGCAGCGGACATGGGTGCCCCTGCGGGCTGTCCCGCCGGGGTGGCGGGTGCTGTCGAGCTGGCAGGAGCGCTGTGTTTTGGGGCAGGGCGTGCGGGGGAAGCGGAGGCTGGAGAGGAGCGGCTCGCAGGGTGGTGGGAGCTTCGCTGGGCTTCCGCAGGGTGCACGGTGTGTGTGTGCTCCGTGCGGGGTGTGTGTGTGCTCCGTGTGGGTATGTTTGTGCTCCGTGTGGGTGTGTGTGTGCTCCGTGCGGGGTGTGTGTGTGCTCCGTGCGGGGTGTGTGTGTGCTCCGTGCGGGGTATGTGTGTGCTCCGTGCTTCGTGTGGGTGTGTGTGTGCTCCTTGTGGGGTGTGTGTGCTCCGTGCGGGATGTGTGTGTGCTCCGTGCGGGGTGTGTGTGTGCTCCGTGCTCCGTGCGGGGTGTGTGTGTGCTCCGTGCTCCATGTGGGATGTGTGTGTGCTCCGTGCTCCGTGCGGGATGCGGCTCGGAGCGGCTGCGCTCGGCGCCAGGGGCAGCCGGCCGGGGAAAGGCACCGTGGCTGCCCCGCCAAGCCCGGAGCCACGGGGAGGGAGCTCGCCAGCCCTCCCTGCCCATGTTTGGCCCTGCCACGGGAGCCGCCTGCGAGGGCAGCCCCTCTGCACCCCTGCAGCGGGGGCGGCTGTGTCCCCTCCCTGGCTGTCCGTCCCGGGGCGAGGGGTGGGTCAGTGGCTCACCTCTCCCATCAGCACAGCCCCAGAAGGGTTGTTGGACCACGCCTGGAGGGACAGGACTGGGGCTGAGGGTCCCCCCGTGGTGGCATAGGGCTGGCAGCTCTGGTGGGACAGAGGTTTGGGATTTATACCCAGATTTCCCCATGGAGCAGCCAGGTTTGCACACCCAGCTCTTGTCACGGCCGTGTGTCCAGCCTGAGCATGCTGCCAGCCGTCCCACAGCCCTGCTCTCCCTGCTCCATCCCTGCCTCAGCAGGCTCTCCAACTCTGGATGGGCTCTGTCCCACCGGGTCTGACCCTCCATGCTGTGCCTGGGGTCTGACTGGGCACTGCATCAGCAGCATCTGCAGCTTTGAACGTGAAGGGCGTTTAAAAGCACTTTCACGTCCCTAACTCACCCCAAAAATATATATCATTTCACTGCACAGTGTCCCTTCCCCAGACTTCCCCCCAGGGAGCAGGACTCTGACCAGCAGAGAGGCAGGAGCTTGCTCCCAGCAGTTCCCAAAGGAATTACTGAAAACCTCCAGCCTTTTGCTTCCTAACCAACTTCTGCATCCCAGTGCAAGGAGGAGGATGGTCCCAGAGCCCAGCCTTGTTGTCCTCAGCACCTGTAGAGCTGCTGTTGGTCTGCTGCTGTCCCCATTCCCTCCCAGAGAGCAGCTGGCCTCTGGGACATGCTCCTTTCATTACCTTAGGCCTTGTTCTTTCTATTTTTTGTCATGCACCAAAATAGGAGGGTGCCTGGCAAGCTGAGTGGAAAAAGAATCCCTTTTGTTAATGAACAGAGTGGTCTCCTTCCTCCCAGCCCTGACCTTTCCATCCCGGGATGGGATTTCCCCACATGGATCTGTTGCTTGTGCAGTGTCCATGGTGGGTCTGAGGGCTGCCCTGGCAGTCCCAAATTCTTTCATGTGAAGGGGTTGGAGAAACCCCAAAAAACCCCTGAAACCCCCATGACGAGCCCAGGACTCGCCCCAGTGACTCCCCCATGGCTGTGACGCAGCTCTGGGGATCAGTGGGCACCTCCCTGGTCAGCACCTGGGGCTGGGGAGGAAAAGGGTCTTTACCCCCATTTTCAAATGCTGGTGACTTTCTGCACTGGGCTGGAACACATGTGCCAGCTGTGACCCTGGGTCTGGGCAGCAGCTTCCCACCAGCCCCCTGCAGCTGAGAACATCCCTGCTGAGCCCAGCAGCACTAATTCCAGCTGTTCCCATGGGCTGCCCACCGTGGGACATCCCATGTCCCCATCAGGGACAGCCATGAGCAGCATGCTGAGCGTGGGGCTGAGGTTTTGGGGGTGAAGCCTGTGTTTTGTGTTCCCTCCAAGCTCAGGTTCAGGAACCCAGGCCTTCCTGCCCAGCCCAGCATGGGAAAAGTCATCATGCACTTCATCAAATACAGGATTATACCAGAAAGAAAAAACACTCATAAAACTTGTCCTCTTGACATCAGAGTGTGAAGCTTTATAAACTGTTTTTCGACAGCCTGGCTCCCCTCCGGTTCCCAGTGAGGTCACCCACAGGCTGGGCTCCCCCTTCCCCAAAATCCCTGTTACTGGAGGTCTGGAGTGAGGGGAGAGGAGAGAATTGAATGTGTGGACTCCCTGTGAGCAGTGTTCACCCCGAGATTTCAGCAAGAAATCTCCACAGAGATTTCCACAAATGTGGAACACAAATGTGACACCTTCCAAAGTTCAGGCAACCCCGAGGCAGTGACAGGGTCCTGGGGAGGCAGGTGGGATCCTGGCATGTCCAGGATCCTGCCCATGGACAGGGAGCAGTGTCTGGGACACCCTGGGGTGTCCATCCAGGATCCCTTCTGCGCTCTCCAGGTTCCTCAGCTCCACGGAGCCACCTCGGCTCTTCCTTTCCTCCACTTTTGGAAGTCTGACTGATTTATTCAAACTTTCTTTTTTATGGTCGCGCCACATGTTTTAAGGTCATAGCTCAAAGCAGCTGGAAAAGTTTCCAGCTGATGGGAAAGAACAGGAAAAATGCTGAAAAGGGGGGAGAACGCAAACTGGTATCGTGGGAATCGGGGAGGAATATTCTTGTCTCACTCTTATATTTAGCAGCAGAGAGCTGTGGGCAAAAATATAATGAGTGCATTCCTACAGGACTGCAGGACAGGGTTAAGCTCACCCCGAGGAGCTCACGTCAGGTTGAAGGCTGGACAGGAACAGGGCCTGGGAGGCGGGAGCCTGCGTGCCTAAATAAAGCTCCAAGCACAGACTGTTCGCAGCAGGCCTGGCCCAGCCCAGCCTCGGCTCCCCGGGGCTGCTCCCTGGCCCTTTCCAGGTGCTGGGCTCGCTCTGTCTCCTTTTTGGGAAGCCTGAGTGTGAGCATCACCCCCAGCCTTCAGCTGGGAGACTCCTGGGAACTCCAGTGCCCTTCCCAGCTCTCACCTGGGCAGACTGAGCCTGGTTTGCCACCAGCCCCTTCACCATCTGCATCTCCAAACCCCTGAGACACAGAGAGAGGAGGTGCCCACCAGAGCTCCCTCATTCCCAAACCCTTCTTGAGCTCTCTCCATCATGCCCTGTGTTTGGTTGGACATTGCCATGCTGCACTGGCATGGGAAACCCCTCAGAGCTTTCCTGAGGTAAATAGACCAAAAAAGGGAGGTCGAATTTACCAATATAATATATTGGTAACATATATAATATGTGTATATCTATATATATAACCAATATAATATATTGACCAATATAGCAGAATATTGTTAGGTATTGTCATATGAGGATAATTTTTAGTCTATTGTATTGACAGAATATTAATATATTCCACGAAGCGTATCCCTAGTACGTTCTATGAAGTCAGAGAACCTTTCACAAAGCCTTTTGCAAAGCAGAGCTGAGAGTCAGGGCAGCACTGGGATCTGCAAAGCCAGACTAAAATCCATAGGAGCAGGGCTGCTGTAGCTCTTCCCAACCCCAGGACAGGGAACATGCATTTGCTGCCTGATTTGTCACCAATTGCCAGTCATTTACCCTCAGGACAGACCAAACAGGGCCTCTCAGCTGACATCAGGGTGGGGTGGGAGATGTTTGTGCCCTGGGCTGTGGATGCAGGAGGGTGATAAATGCCCATTTTCCATCCCTGTTCCCCGGGTGTGCCGCCCATGGCTCCGGGCAGTGCCTCTGGGAGCTGCCCTGTGCCCAGGGACTGCCCTGGCTGCCTGACAGCCCTGAGAAGGGTGCCAAAAACTGCTGGGAGTGGAGAGAGTGATGGGGCAAACATGGTTTGGAGGTGGCCAGGCCCATCACGTGCCTCCCAGACAAGGAGACAGAGAAGCAACACGGATCCATCACCATGACTCACTGGCTGGGGAAGGAGCTGTGAGTCAGCTGGGGATGGCCCTGTGAATCCCTGCTGCTACTTTTGCCCAAGTCTTGGCTTTCTGGAAGTTGTTTTTCCTCTTTGCTGCAGGCAGGCGTGGGATGGGAGGGTTTGGAGTCACCAAGTGCTGGTGGTGCCATCCCCAGCCGCGTTGATGGGTGCTCCCCATCCTCGACCATCTCACACCCCTGGCATGGTGCAGCCCTGGCAGAGAGAGGGGCAGGCAGCAGGAATTTCCCACTCCCTTTCCCAGCCTCTGGCTGAGCTTCAGAAGGGCTTCAAGGTTTTCAGCATCCCATCCCATCCCACAGAAATTTCTGAGCCCACCAGGGTCATTTCCTCTGGGAGCTTGGGAGAAGAGAGGGAAGTCTTGGTGGATGTGGATGTGGCTGAGAAAGCCCTGCAGCCCTGGGAGGGGATGTGAGCACCGGCCTCCACACCCCCACAGCCCCCCCAGCCAGGCCTCCCCCCGAGCTACAAATAGAGCAGGCATTTATTTTCTCTATAAACATCACCCCAGAGGGTGTTTCTCATGGATGGAAAAGTCAGGGACAGCAGGAGTGGGGAGGGGGACCTCTGGAAGGGTGGGGGAAGAGGACAGGAGAGGACAGAGCTTTCAGCTCTAGAAAGAGGGGGGAAATGAAAATACTAATTTTCTTTGCAGACAGTTTAGCATGTCAGCCTCAGAGGAGCAAAAAAAGTCCTCTTTCCCCCACCTCTGTCCGTGGAGACACTTTTCTCTGCCCCTCACAGCACTCAGCATCACCAAAAGCTCATCCTGGCCGTGGTCCTTGGTGTCCTGTGGGGTGCAGGGTGCTGTGGGTGCTGCCTTACCAGCACAACTAAAGCCGAATGGCCCCAATTTACACATTTTACACCGCAATTGCACATTTCACCATCCTCTTGACACATTTCCCCATCCCTGGATGCTGCAGTTGAGGCAAGCAGGTACCTTCTGGCAAGGTTTCAACGCTCCTGCTCGCGCTCATTCTTCCCCCACAATTTTGGCTGATAACTCCCCCCGTTCTGGCACGCCGGGAGCCACTTGACACCAGCGGGGCTGGGAACCATCAGAGCCCGGGCGGCTGGGGCCGGCCCCTCTGCCGCGGGCTGTTTGTTGACAGCAGGCAGGATCTCTCCGGTAACACCGGCTGCTCCAGGCTGTCTGTGAGCATCCCCTGGCCCGGCTCCTCCCGTCCCCCCGCCAGCTCCTTCCCCTCGCTCCGTCTGGGGATGAGCTTGGGAACAGGCACTGGCAGGGATGGGATTCAGGGATCTGCAGGTGGGATGTGCACCAGGGGCTGGCTGGGATTGTCCCCTCCTGTCCCACCACATGCCCTTCCTCAGCTCTGCAAGCTTCTCCTCGGCTGGCTGGGAAGCAGCTGGGGTAGGGAACACGGTGGCAGCGGGTGCCAGGATGGGCAGGGTGGAGCTGGAAAACCTGCCAGCCTGTGAGACAGGGGAAGAGGGCTTGGGAGAGAGAAAAAGACAGAAAGAAATAGAACAAAACCCAACTTCGAATGGTTTGGAAACCACGTCCTCTGGGGCTGATACAGTATTTCCAGGCCAACTTCTCCTGGCAGCGGGAGCCTGAGCGAGCCTGAGTCACGCTGCAGGGGACGGCACAAAAGCCCCATTGAGCCTCCTGCTTCCCCAAATCCTCCCACTTTCTCCCCCCGCTTCACTTCCCAGGGCAAACACTCCAAACTCTGCTTCCAGCTTGGGCTTATTCCTTCAGTCCCTCCGGAGCCATTGAGGCACACATTGTTAAAAGCTCTGCATCCCTGCTCTGCTCCTGCCAGGCTTTGGGGGCACAGCTCTTCCCAAAAGCACTGTGACCTTTGTGGGGGGTTTCAGGCTGACTCCCAGCTCCTGGCTCTCCCCTCCATGGCTCTGCATCTGGCTGAGCAGGAGAGCTCAGGAAATACCATCAGCTTTAGGGCTGTGCTTGAATCATCGTTAAACCACGCTGGATAAGCGACGGAGCTTTGGAGCTCTGGCCAAGCCTCCTGGACCCTGCTTTATGGCCTCCCTGCTGTATCACAGCTCCTAAGGATGGGGAAGGCAGGCAGGAGCAGGCACAGGCGCTGGGCAGGGGTTGGGGGCTGGCAGGACACGGGAAGGTGCAACCAGCCCCCTCACAGACAGCACAGAATTAGCAGGGGGCATGTTTTCATGTTTCCATGTTTTCCCCTGACCCCAGAGTCCGTGGGCTGTAAAAAGGCTGTTTTTTCCCCAAAGCTGTCAGGCTGGGGAAGGCGAGCGCAGAGCAGCTGGCCGGGGAACGGGGGAGAGGAACTGAAGGAATAAACACAGGAGGAGGGGTTCAAAGCAGCGTGGTGCAGCCAGAGGCCACCCGGGTGGGATGGGGGCGAAGCAAAGCACCCCTGGCCAGGACTCTCCTCCCACGCCCAAAACAAGGGTGATGGCACTTCTGGTGGTCGGCAGCCCTGGGAAGGTGACCAGAGCTGGGAAGGTGAACCAGCCATGGCTTTCCTGGTGGTTTAGTGGGTGCTGCTTTCCAGCAATCTCTGCTGGCCAGCACTCCTGGAAAGCGGCGGCCCCTGGGAGCCCCGCCGTGAGGGAGGGCCA
This sequence comes from Setophaga petechia, assembly GCA_024362935.1. Lineage (NCBI taxonomy): Eukaryota > Metazoa > Chordata > Aves > Passeriformes > Parulidae > Setophaga > Setophaga petechia. The sequence continues at coordinate 16,966,389 of JANCRA010000016.1, forward strand.
GAGGGAGGGGGAGGCGAGAACCAGAGCCCTGATTCCCATTGCTGAGGCTGGAAAAGCACGCACAGCCCTGGCTCAGGATGTGGGAGCAGCAGTCCCTGGAACCACTGGGACTGGGGATAAAAGGAAAAGTCCTTCTTTGTGCCAGGAGGTATCCCAGCAGGGATGGATCTGTGCCCGTGACACCCCATCCCATAAATCTTGAGGCAGAACCCCAGACTTTGCTGGGGCAGGCACAAGGGGACTGTGGTGTGATCCCCGCTGGGTTTGAATGCCCTTGATGCAGACTAAACCCAGCTCATCTCCATTGCACTGGGGTTTCTTTATAGCCAGGTGGGTGCTCAGCTCAGGTCTCAGGGCATGTCTGAAGGCAGCAGCCCCTCATTTGTCCCCCCAGCAGAGCCCCAGCCAAAGCCCAGGGCTACGGTGTTTGCCTTAACCTCCTCGCAGGCTGCTCATTTCCTTCCCTGGCCATAAATAAAACCACACCATAAAACGAAGGGAATGTGGGACATAATGAAACCTTTCTCCAAAAGCCCGTTGGATCCCTTCCTCCCGTGGGCCCTCCACCCTGTGTGGGGACAGGGGCACAGCCCAGCTCCAGCTTCGGGGGGCTACAGGTTCCATTGGCCATCAGAGCCAGGATGGGGACAAGGGAGCCTGAGCCCCCGGGACCACCCACGGCGCTGCTCCTGCCCACCCTGCCTGCGCTGGGAGCGGGACGGGAGCCCTGAGCTCACACTGCGGGGGGAACAGGAGGGGACCGAGCTGCTGAGCAGCATCCCCAGTGCTGGGCAGCCACCCCTGAGCCTCTCCGGTGTTGTTCACATGGCCCAGCCCCTCTGCTGTTGGCATTCCCCTGAACCCCTCGGGTATTTTCACCCCCCGAACCCCTCCCATGTTCACATCCCCGAATCTCTCCGGGGTTCACATCCCCCAGCCCTTTGCACAGGCGGTGGGGGTGCAGCACAATAAGGCTGGCAGCAGGGGTGACCTCACTACCTTAAAAGTTACACAGATTTAAAAAACCATCCCCAAACAACTCGGAGGGCCTCCAAACCAGCTCCCTGGTTGAGGCTGCGGAGAAGGATGGCAGCAGGCTGCCCTTGCGGCGGCTCGGCAGCAGGCACAGCCCAGGGGCCGCCTGTTGGCACAGGGGGCGGCAGGAAGGAGGGCAGCCGGCGGGCAGGGCTGCACAGCGGCCGCACAAGCCCGGGGCTGTTCGGGCAACAAGGAGCTTTCACTGCCCGGCTGTTTTTCCACCGTTGGAAAAGCGGTGTGGCCGGGATGGGAAGCGGCTGCGAACACAGGGAGCCTTTCAGGGGGGCGCGTGTGTCTGCACGGGGCTCTCCTGGCAGCGCTGCGCTCATTAAAGAGCTGCTTTAATGAATTCCAGTCCCCTCCCTGCAAACACAGCCGGCCACCGGCCCTGGCCCCCACCTGCCCCACCGCAGCCTGAATGGAGCCTTGTTGAGCATCCAGCCCCTCCCCGGCTCCACACCCCGATCCGCGGGCAGGGTTTGCTCCGCTCCTTCCTCCTCAGCCTCAGCGTCCTCCCGTGGCCAGAGCGATAGGGATCCTGCAGCCCTTCAGGGGCTCGGCTGTACCCTGAGCTGCTCCTCTTGCCCCCTCAGAATGCTGTCCTGGGATGCCCCAGGCTGGGGTGGGAGCCTTGGGGCAGGGCAGCAGCCCGTCACCATCCCCATGCCCTGCCACATCCCCAGGACTGTCCCTGCTGCACAAACCCTTCGTGCCCAGGGCCGATCCTCTCTGCTCTGAGCTTTCCCAGCACTTCCCTTCTCCTGGGCCTGGACTTGGCTCCTTCAGCCTCCTACGTGCAGGGAAGGAGGTGGGAGAAGTTTCTGTGCTGTGATGCGTGTTAAAAACACAAAGGAGAGCCCAAAACAGCCTCGCCGAGCCCCAAACACTCGGAGAGCCCCCTGAGTGGATGGGGATCCTCCCCAGGCTCTGCTCCTGCTCCCCTGGACAGAAAATTCCCTGAACACGAGAGAAGCAGGCGCTGGAGAGGCCAGACCAGCCGTGTTTTCAGCTGGAGGAGCAGGGGAAAAGGGCCAGGGCTCCCGGGGCCGGCGCGTGGCCGGCGGCTGCTGGGGCAGGGCCGGCTCACATGGAGCCCTCGCTGTTTGCAGGCCCAGGAACAGGGGCCTTGCTCCCAAACCCCTCCTTAGAGCTCTTGGCTCATCTCCTTGTTTTATTCCATGCAAAAAAAACTACCCCAAACCCAAGTGACACTGCAGTCTATAATCTGCTGGCTGCTGGCTGGCTGCTCGGAAACTGTGACGGAGGAGGCTCCTCTCGCCCCGTCAACGCCTTTCAATCGGCTTGGCAAGGCACCCATGGTGATTTCCTGTGGGACGCAGCAAGATGGGAATGTCAATTGTGTTTATCCGGGGTGAGTGGGACATCCAGGGTGTCCACTCCAACCCGCGGCCAGGATTTGGGGACCTCTTGCTCCCCATGGCAGGAGAGGAGGGGCCCCCTTGGGCATCTGCATCCAGGGGTGAGGGGCACAACACTCCTGTGGTATGATCGTGGCAGCCTTAGATCGCTTGAGATAGGTGCTCTTGGGGCATGGGAACTCATCCTCATGGGATGATCCCAGGAGCTCACCTGAGCCTGCCCAAGATGGGGATGGGTGCCTGGAATTCCCTCCTTGTTCCAAGTGATGGACCAGGATGGGGCACCCTGTCCCGTGGAGGCTACCCAGAGCAAAATACATTTTAAAAAACCCCCCAAAAATCCATGTTTTCTGTGTCTTTTCCAAAGTGGAGGGCAAGGAAGAGGGGAGATCGAGGTGAGAAGCTGCAGGTCCCTTGTGAAAGTGAAATGTCACAGGCCAAGTGGTTTCACATCCTGGCTGGGCTGATGAGGGAGGAGGAGAGTGGCCCTAAAATAAAGCAGGAATTTGGGAGGACAAACAACAGTAACTGCCTCTGCTGCTGGAGAAAAATTCCAGCACCTCCTGGATCCGGGCAAGGATCCCTCCTCCTCCCCAACGAACAGCACCACTCCCCATGGCATCCGCACCTCTGGGAGCTTTTTATTATTAGTATTTTATGAGAGAAGAAGGAAAACATTTCTGGCAGCTTTGGTAGAGTGCAGGCAGGACAAAATGTGCTGGCTGCAGGAGCTGGTGCCCCCTGGCACACTGGAAAACAAACTGGTCTTGCTGGAGCAGCCCCAAACCCTCATCCCCAGCACCCACAGCCAGACACTGCCCAGCCCCTGGGCGGGCATGGGAGCTGCTGGTGGGTCCAGCCCAGCCAAGCTTTCCCTCCTCGTGAGAGCAGCCACTCAGTACCCATCTGAAAAGCATTTTTGAATTAGGGGAAGCCACTAAAATGTAGCAAAATCCCAGTGGGAGCTGGAGCATGGAGCATGCACAGGGAAGCTCGTCGGGAGCCAGCACATAACGTCCATGGATGTCTCTGGGGACCACGTGTGCCTGTGGTTGTGCAAGGAGGGACAGGAACGTTCCCTTTTCCACTGTGCCACGTCACTCCTGCTCACCAAGGCCCAGGACAAGGCGGTGCTGAGAGCCCCAGCACCCACCACCACCCTTGGCCACTGGGCAAGGCTGGTTTTGCTGGGACCATGGGAAGGAGGGAGCAGGTCAGGGAAGGACAGAGCCCTGCAGAGAACAGAACAGCTCCTCTGAGTCACTGGCTGGGCTGGAGAGGACAAGGAAGCCAAAGTGCCCCATGCCAGCAGCAGGCACCCTGACAGCCTTGCCCTGGGCTGGGCAGAGGGCTCGGTCTTACAGCAAAGGCCAAATATTTCCATGGTGCCATTTCCTCCCTGTCCAGAGCGGGTGGGGTGATGGTCCTTTGCAACACCCACGTCATCCTCCCAGACCACAGGGGAAAACTGAGGCACTTTCTTCTGCTGCCAGTGGCAGGAAATGATTTTTTGTGGTGTCCTGGACAAGGAGGTCTCCCCATTCCCAAAGGGCTCAGGAAAGCTTCCCCCAAGCACTGCAGGGCTCAGCTCTGAAGAAGACGGGAAAAGTTAAATCAGAGTGCTCCAACTCTGTCCCTGCCACGCCAACTTTTGCCATCACCTCTACAGATGGTCCCCTTCCAAATGCCTCAGTGACTGTGGCTGTCCTGCAGGGTTGGGTTTTCACTTAGGGCACCACCCTGTGAGCAAAGCCTGCATTGCCCATTCCCAGCCTGGTCATCCCACAGAAACCTGGGCAAGAGGAAAATGCATCCAGGGAAGCAGTTGTAAGAGCAGATGTGGGTGTTTGTACCCAGACCTCGCTGTGCAGAAGATTGGTGTCACTCCAGCATCCAACATCCATCCCTGCCTCCTCCCAAAAAGATCAGGGGCTGGGACCCTGAAAACCAAATTCCTGTTCTAGTTCAGCAAAACAGATCTGGGACCCCAAACCTAAGTGTAGTTTGCCCACTGGGTGGATCTGATAAGTGCTCTAGTAAAGCACAGCAGGAAAGCTTCACACATATAAACTCCAGCAGAGCCTGTGACTACATATGGACTGAAAATGTGCATTTGCCCCCGTCCCTGACATATCCTCCCCAAACATTTCCAGCTTACAGGGCTGCAGTGTTTATGCTTAAGCACAGAGTTTTGCCACAGGCTGAGCTGGAGCCAAGCAGGATGGGTGGCTGCAGGCCCCAGCCATACACATTTAACACGTGTGAGATGCACATGCATGCATTGAGTCAGCTAAAAACTAAAAGCGCTCTAAAATTAAGCCTGGCCGCTCCCTGTACTCTTAATCCTGCACTCTCCTGCCTCTGCCCTGTGGCACAGTCTGTCATTTCATGACCACATGCCATTGAGCTGAGTCCTCCAGGGCTGATGCATACTGGGTGTTGAACGTGTTCCAGCTGCATCTCCAGGCACCCACTTTGAGCCGAGGTTTCCATTCACTCTCACATCCACCTCTGGATCACTGGCACTCCTGTTTATTCCTCCTGCACTGAGGAGAAACACAGTTCCTTTAATCAGAAGGTACTGAGGCCCTGCCACAGGTTGCCCAGAGAAGCTCTAGCTGCCCCATCCCTGGAGGTGTCCCGGGCCAGGTAGGACAAGGCTTGGAGCAACCTGGGATAGTGGAAAATTTCTGCGTCTTTTCCAAAGTGGAGGGCAAGGAAGAGGGGAGATAGAGGTGAGAAGCTGCAGGTCCCTCGTGAAAGGGAAATGTCACAGGCCATAGCAGGGAACTTGGACTAGATGAGCTTTAAGTTTCCTTCCAACCCAAGCCCTTTCTAGGATTTCTTTAGGAAAATCAGAAAAACAGACTCCCCCAAGGGTCTTTTTAGGCTGCTGGACTGCACCAACCTGTCAGATGGCAAACAAGGGAAGGGCTGATGGATGGGCCCCATAACCACAGCACCCACCCGGACAGGGCTTGCAGGAGGCGTCCTTCCCTGCCTGACCTTTCTCCCTTCTCTCCCCAGCCTCTTTCTTCGGGGACAGCTTCGTGGAGATGCCGCTGGCGGACGCCTCGCGCGCGGTGCGGCTGCGGCTGCAGCTGTTCACCAGCCAGGGCAACGGGCTGCTCTTCCTGGCTGCCGGCCAGCCCGACCACCTCCTGCTCCAGCTGCGAGCCGGCCGCCTGCAGGTCAGCACCCCTCCTCTCCCCGGGCTGGGGGCTCCGTGCCATGGCCTAAAGTGTAGATACATGGGAGTGTGATTTCACAGAATCTCAGAATCATGAGGTTGGAAGAGACCTCTAAGATCATTGAGTCCAACCTATGCCCTAACACCTTGCCTAGACTCTAGCACCAAGTGCCATGTCCAGTCTTTTTTTAAGCACATCCAGAGATGGTGATTCTACCACCTCCTTGGGAAGGGCATTCCAGTACTTTATTATTCTTTTGGTGAAAATTTTTTTCCTAATATCCGACCTACACCTTCCCTGACGTAGCCGGAGACTGTGTGTCGCTATCAGACACAAAGGAACACGAGCACACACCTCTTTCAAGGTGAAGGAAAAAAGGGAAGTTTTATTTTCTGACTCCTATATTTATAGTTTTACAAAGGTGACAGAGGATTGGAGGGTGACAGTGACACCTCTCCAATGACACTGGCTACAACAACAGTCCATCAATTCTCTCCTCCTCCATCAAAGGAATGTGAACAACAAGTTATTTACAAGAAAGTGTGTGATAAAGTTCCTTAGAAGAATGTCAACATCAGAAGGCCTTGAGAATCTTAAAAAACCAGGGCGACAACTGTGTCCTCCTCGCTTCATCCAGTGAGAGCCTGGCTGGAAGCAGCCCAGGTTGCAAGGATGGAGGGCAGTGGGCAAGACAGGGCAGGGAAGGAGGTGCCAGCATCTGGCAGGGCTGCTCTGTGAGGGGAGAGGAAAAGCCCAGGTGTGTGACTGGGAGATGGAGGACCTCAGCCCTGAGACTGGGGTTTGCTGAGAATGAGTGAAAAAGGGGCAACCCAGCTGCCAGGACCCCTGACGGGCAGCTCCAAGAGGAGAGTGGACACAGTCTTGGAAGATTTGGTTAAAAACAGAGAACCAGGCTCCATCTGGGGAAGCTGCTCACCCACTGCCGGGGTGATGCTGGGTGTGGTCACGGAGACACCCCGACACTGGCACCCTGTGTGCACTGTGTGGTCAGACACGGTGCACAGCACCCTCAGGTTTGAGGAGGTGAGGCACAGAGGATCCAGGGAAAGAGGAGATCTCCCTTGTCCCATCTGGAACATGAGAAGCAATCAAGACAGAGCAATAAAATTCCCTGTTGTGGTTATGGTGTTGGCATCCACCGTGAGGGAAAAAGAGCAGGGAGCATCCGAGGCACACATCCTGCCTCTCCTGCAGCCTGGGCTGGGCTACCAACCACATTAAACCAAAGCAAAAGAGCAAGAGAGCCACTGGCCAGAGGTGTCCCTAATGCAGGCCATGTGTCTCACCAGCTAACCCTCTACTTAGGCAGGCTCCAGGCTGCTGCCCACGAGGAGCAAAGCCTGCTATTTCCCCTGCCAGTTCCCAGGGTAAGGGCTGGAAGCAGCCCAGGTTCAAAGGGTGGAGGGCAGTGGGCAAGACAGGGCAGGGAAGGAAGAGCCAGCATCTGGCAGGGCTGCTCTGTGAGGGGAGAGGAAAAGCCAAGCTGTGAGACTGGGAGATGGAGGACCCCAGCCCTGAGACTGGGGTTTGCTGAGAATGAGTGAAAAAGGAGAGAAATTCAGAGAGCAGGATGAAGAGGGCAGGCCTATGGGGAGGATGAATGAGAGCACACCCAGAGGTGGAGGAGTGAACCAAGGGACCAAAACCCTTGCGAGCACCTGGGTGTGGGTCCATGCAGGTGCTATTGGAAGGTGGAAAGGTCCTGCTTGAGCTGAGGATTTCGTGTCTTTCCCTGCAGGCCAGGCTGCAGCTGGGCTCGGAGGAGGTGACCTTGCAGTCCCCAGCAGGGCTGCAGCTCGATAACCTGGCAGTGCACGACGTGGAGCTGCTGGTGGAAGATGGCAGGATGACACTGACCATCGATGGCCTCTTCAACAGCTCTGCAGACATGGCAGGGCCAGCGAGGGAGCTGGACATCCAGTACGGCCTCTATGCTGGCGGGACGGGCAGGCTGGACCTGCCGTACCTTGCCCAGGCCAGCCCTCCCTTCAGGGGGTGCCTTCACTTGCTGACATTCAACGGCCTGGATGTCCTCTCCCACCTGTCTGCTGATGGCAGCTCCAAGACCTTCCACCATGTCCAGGAAGGGTGCAGCACACAGTTCTCTGCAGAGCCTGAGGACCCATTCGGGTTCCCGGGGCTGCACTCATACGTTGCTTTCCCCACCTGGGATGCACGGCAGGAAGCGACCATCGAGTTTGTGATAACGACGAGCATCACCCAGGCACCCCTCATCTACCACGCAGGGCTGGAGAACGACTTCTTCTACCTGGAGATCTCCAACGGGCGCCTGCGAGGGTTTGTGGAGAAGGGGAATGGTGTCATTGTCCTGCACAACAACGTCTTCATCAGCGACGAGCAGCAGCACTACGTCAAAGTCCACACAGACATCCACAAGTTTGAGATACTGATCGATTACTATGCTTCATCCACATCCAACCGGGGCATCAACAACTACCTGGACCTTCAGGGAAACCTCTTCATTGGAGGCATGGATGAAAAAGCTTTGCAGAGGCTGAGGGAGCACCATCTTTCTTTCATCTCATTGTGGACCATGACCAACCACTCGTTTGTTGGCTGCTTGGAGGACCTCCGGATAAACCTGCAGAGGAGGAGCCTGCAGGATGCCGTGATCACAAAGGACATCACAGCAGGCTGTGGGAAGCAGGACCACTACTGGGACTATGAGGAGGTGTATGAGCAGGATGAGGCATCCACTTCCCCGCCTCCAAATGGCTTTTCTGGAGCACCGGGCCTGGTGGTTGAACCGTGCCGGCCCGACAGCAGCTTCCCACCGGCCTTTGCCAACATCAGCAGGCTGCTGCACGTCAGCCCCCTCATCGTCTCCGAAGGGGGCATGGCCTACCTGGAGTGGAAACACGCCCAGCCTACGGTAGACTTGAGCCTGGCCAACATCCGTCAGTCCCAAATCCTCTTCAGCATCACCAGTGACCCCAGGCACGGCCAACTGGAGCTGGACATTCCCGGGTCCAGGAGCAGAAGGAAGTTCACCTTGTTAGACATTGTGAATCGGAAAGTCAGGTACATCCACGATGGCTCCGAAGGGCCCATGGACCAGATGATGCTGGAGGTGACAGTGACCACGCAGCAAGGGGTCCCAGAGTGCCTGCGGCAGGGGCAGGTGTACCTGCTGCCCATCATGATCAACCCTGTCAACGATGCCCCACAGGTGATCTTCCCCCGTGGGAACCACATGACAGTCCTGAAGCACACACGGAAACACCTGACCACCGACATCCTGCAGGTCCTGGATGATGACTCGTCCTGCGATGACCTCGAATTCCAGCTGCACAGTCAGCAGATGGAGGAGGGCTACGTGGAGCTAGACTTCCACCCTGGAGTGCCCATTGAAGAGTTCTCCTGCCGGGACCTGGAGGCTGGCAACGTAGTCTATGTGCACCAGGGTGGGACAAACTTACAGCTCACCTTGCAGGTGAGTGATGGCGCCGTGCCGAGCCCCATTGCCACCCTGAGGATCCTGGCCATTGATCCTGAGATCCGCCTGCTCAATAACACTGGCCTCTCCCTCTCCCAAGGAGGGGCTGCACGCATCACCACAGCCAACCTATCTGTGGAGACCAACGCCGTGGAACAACGGGTCTCCATCCTGTACGTCCTCACGGAGCCTCTGAAGTATGGTGAGGTCCAGAAGCAAGGGAGCATGGGAGGGGAATGGAAAAAAGTTGAGTCCTTCCACCAACAAGACCTGGAGCAAGGGCGCATCCAGTATTTCAGCACAGACCCGGAGCACCGTCTGGAAGACAGCGTGGAGGAAGTGAGATTCAAAGTCCAGGTAGGGCAGAAGGTCTTGCCAAACAACACTTTCCTCATAAGGATTAAAAGAGCCACCATTAAGATGAGGACCATGGCTCCCCTCCAGATGAAGAATAAGCGGCACAGAAATATCACCAGCAAGGAGCTGGAGGCAATGCTGGAAGATCCAAACTCTGCCCCAGTTCCCTTCCATTACATGATCATCCAGGCTCCCAAAAAGGGAAACCTGGAGCTGCTTGGCAACAGGCTGACTGAAGGCTTTGGATTTACTGAAGAGGACCTGCAGGACAACCACCTGAGCTACAGCGTGACCATCAGGAACTCCCAGCAAGCTGAGGACTTCTTCCAGTTCCGTGTCCACGCTGGTGAGCAGCACTCACCTGTCTATACCTACAGAATCAGCATTGGTGGGGACCCCGATGCACCAAATTTGACCAACGTGCTCCTGACTGTGCTGGAAGGCGGACAGGCCGTCATCTCCAAGGATCACTTGTTTGTGCAGAGTGTGAACAGCATGGACTACGTCTATGAGGTGATTGAGGGGCCAGCACACGGGAGGCTGGCCTGGGCTGCGTCCCACGGCTGGGCCTCCCTGGAGGAGATCACCGAGTTCACCAACGACGACATCCTGCAGCGCCGGCTGCTGTACCAGCACGATGACTCCGAGACGCTGGAGGATGACATCCCCTTTGTAGCCATCAGGCAGGGCGAGGGCAGCGCCGGGTCTGAGGCCGAGGAGGTGAGGGGCGTTTTCAGGGTCTCCATCCAGCCCGTCAATGACCACAGCCCGGTCCGGGCAGTGAACAGAGTCTTCAACGTGGTGCGCAACGGGCAGCACCTGCTGACCACTGACCACATCGCCTTCACTGACAAGGACTCCGGCTTCTCCGACGCGCAGCTGGTGCTGACCAGGAAGGACATCTTGTTTGGCAGCATTGTGTCTGTTGATGACAGACGCCACCAGGTCTATCGCTTCACACAGGATGACTTGAGGAAGAAGAAGATCCTCTTTGTCCATTCCGGGGCTGACCGGGGCTGGATCCAGCTGCAGGTCTCGGATGGCCTCCACCAGACCACAGCCCTCCTGGAAGTGCAGGCATCTGACCCCTACATCAAAATAGTCAACAACACTGGTCTGGTCATCCACCAGGGCACCCAGGGGAGCATTGACTCCTCTGTCCTCAGCCTGGAGACCAACATGGACATCAGGTCAGATGAAGAGATACGGTTCCTAATAACCACCCCCCCAAGGTGGGGGACCGTGCTGAGAGGGGACCAGCCAGTCATGGCCTTCTCCCAGAGGGACCTGCTAGCAGGAGAGATCTCCTACCACCACAACGGGAGCAGGAACACCCGGGATGAGCTCCAGTTCACTGTAGAAGCAAATGAGGTGGCAGTGGAGGACACACTGGCCATCAGCGTGTTCTTGGACACCCATCCCAGCCCCCTGAGCATAATCAACCACAAGGAGATCTATGTTTTCCAGGGGGAAGCATCTGGGATCAAGGAGGAGGACTTGATGGTGAGTATCCCCTTCTCTAGTCCTTCCCCATGCCTGTATGACTTCCCTGGCCACCAAACCAGGATGGCCACCCATGGGACTCCATTTTACTCCCACCTGCTCAGAGCCAAGGCCTTTGTGAGGCTTTGCCCAGGGAGCAAAGAGAGAGGGCATCAGGCATGGCCTCAGTAAGGTGGTTCTTGCAGTCCCTGCGACAGCAAAGCTTTGAGGGATTGACTGCACAGCAGGTGGGCTGTGAGGCAGCCCAGGCTCAGTTACCAGCCCTCCCACTCATGACTCATCTCCCCCACGCTCTCAGGTGACCCACGAAGAGATACCTTCCCAAGACATAGTCTACCTGGTGAGCAGCCCCCCAGCCTCCGGCTTCCTGGCAATGCTTCAGCACAGCCAGGACATGAACGAGCAGCCCAGCCTGGACCCCATCCAGTCCTTCACCCAGGAGGACATCAACAATGGCAGAGTCCTCTACCTCCACTCCAAGCCCAACGAGGAGCGTGACCAGTTTGTCCTGGACATCACTGCCCGTGGTGCAGACCCTCTGGAGGGGGTGGTGGTCAGCCTGGTTGTGCTGCCCATCGCCGTCCCCTTGGATGTCCAGAACATCACAGTGCCAGGAGGTGGCTCTGCTGCCATCTCCCCGAGCATCCTCCGTATTCCCAACGCCCACTACTCAGCTCTTGGCCTGGAGTTCAGGGTGCTGGAGCCCCCCCGGTTTGGCACCCTCCTGAGCAGCCAGCGGCCCGAGCAGGGCGGGCTGCACAGCTTCACCTGGAGCGAGGTACAGCACCCACCTGCCCACCAGGCTGCTTTCCCAAGGGTTTGGGGAGAGCCTGGGGTGGTCTCCAGCCCCCAGCCACGCTGGGAGGTTGGGGAAGGCTGCAGGAGTCCTCTCCCCATCAGATGGGATGGAGGTATTTGGGGTGGTGGGTTTGCTCTGCAGCCCCAGATACGGGATAAGGGATATGCAGGCAGAGCACCCATGCTGGGCTCCACGTCTGCTTCCCACAGAGAATCTACAGGGCTGCCCCTGAGCTTGTGGTGGGTTGCCATCATCCCCCCAGGATGGTTAAGGGTCACCTCCCCAGAGGGGCCGGTGGCCTGTGTCCTCCGTGGAGGATCACCTGGCCCTTGCCCCGCAGGTGGAGAACCAGCAGATCCAGTACAGGCAGGATGGTCGCCGATCCCTCAGTGACAGTTTCACCATCCTGGCCAACGCCTCCGAGGTATCCCGGCAGAGCCATCCCCGCACTCTGTTCATCACCATCCTGCCCCGCAGCACCAGGGCGCCGCGGCTGAAGGTCAACGCCGGTTTGCAGGTGAGGCTGGGAGGCCGCGGGGAGGGAGCCAGCCTGGGGACCGCCCCGGAGATCCGCGCTCGGCGGAGCCGGGCTGCCGCCCAGAGGCTGACCGCAGGAAAGTGGAACGGGAATGGGAAGGGAGGAGCGTTTTCCCGCCGGGGCGAGGCTCTGGAGGAGGCGGAGAGCGAGCAGTGCTCGCCCCCAGCCCGTCCCGCCCGCCGCTGGTGCGGGGAGCGGCCGCGAGGTGGGAGCATCGCCCCGCGCTCCCGGCGCTGCCACGGCGGCATCGGCAGCGCCTCCGCAGCCCTGCCCGCGGGATAATCCCCGGCAGCTCCCGGAGCAGCCTGCCCGCCTTTCGCCAACACAGGCTGCAATTACTCAATCATCCGGGCAGCTTTCACACCCCTCTTTACGTCCATCCCAGAAAACGGCAGAAGGGAAGAGGTCTCACCTGCTGCTGAACTCCCACTTTCTGCTTCCAACTCCTCCCTGTCCCATTCGGGGTCACTAATGCAAAATTCCAGCAAAGAATTTAGTGGGAAACACAGAAGCACAATCATGTATCCCCCACCCCCCTGCGCCTATTTTCACTATCCCAGATCTGGGATTTCCCAGACTGGCAGCTGGAAAGCAATCTGCTCCATGGGGATCATCACACAGTTGCCTTGGGAAGGGTTCTGGGAGCCTGGATTCTGGAGAAGATGCCCAAGGGAAAGGGGCTGCCCTGCCTGGCCCCAGAGACAGCCGTTCTGAGGGATACCAGCAAAGTTTGGGAGGTACCCCCAGCCCCAGCTTTGTACCTGCCCCAGTTTTCCCCCTCCAGCCCAGGAAGCTTCTGACCAAATCTCTTTTGTAGACCTGCCTCACCTGGGCCAAAATTCAGGGAGAAGTTGAGCCCTCAGCTGCTGAGCCCCTTCCAGCCCCTTTTCCCCACTCCAAACATCCAGTGTAAGCATGGCCTTCCCTTCCCCCCAGCCATCATGCTAAGAATAAGGGTGAAAAGACAGAAAAACCTCCTAAAACTAAACTCTGAGGCAGCAACTTGTCTGCCTTTTCATGGGAATCCCTCAACACCCTGGGAAGAGTGACCACAGCTGCCCAGAGGAGCTGTGGAGCAGGGAAAAACCTCCTTCCCCCAACGGGAATGATGGGAGAGGCCCGGCCCTGCCGTGTTTGTGCTCTGGTGAGGGATGACTTCAGTGTTTAAAGGTCAGGCCAGGCCCGGGAGAGGGATTGCACAAAGGTTTCCAGGGATGCCGAGGGACAACAGGCTGGGTCTAGACCCCAAAGTGGAGCCCCTTGGGAAGGAGCAGCAGTTTTGGGGCCGGATCTGAAGGAAGGATGGCTGGGTGCCACCGAGGCAGAGGCTTCCACCACCCTGGAGCACCGGCCACGCTCCCGGCGCCGCTCCGCCACCTCCCCGCGCGCTGTCCCCGGCAGCGGAGGCGACACGGAGGCTGAGCAAACACAAAGGGCCCAGCCAGCGAGCACAGAGCCAGGGGAAGGCTTTAATAATGCAGAGAGGACGAGAGGAGCAGGGAGAAATGGGTCAGCTCCTGCAGCGCGGGCTCCGGGCTGGGAGCAGAAGCTGCTCCAGCTGCTCTGACTGTCCCTTCGCAGGGGACAGCGGTGCCCCGGGGCTGCCATCCCTCCTGCTTTGCCCACAGGGAGTTTGTTATGGCTCCAAGCCTCCAGTGTGACTGCAGTTCCAACTGCTGTGGGTGCTGGGGAGAGGAAGCAGCCCAAAGAACTCAGTGAGGCTCCTGTCCCGGCTGTGTGTCCAGCAGCACTTCCCCCACCCTGCCTCTCCAAAGCTGTGTTTTCCAGCCTGCCTCTGCCATCCCGTGGGGACTGCTGAGGGATTCAATTTCTCTGTCGGCACCCACACCCACTCAAGCAATGTTTTGGGTTAGGCCAGCAGAAAACAGCAGAAAAGAGCTCATCCAGCAGAGCACCTCCTCCAGCGCCTGCCTGGGTGTTGTCCTGCAGATTCCAGAGATGCAGATTTCCAAGGCCCCAGCCTCATGATGCTGTGGGATGCTGCACATCCCAGCCCTCCACCCCACATGAGCCCTGGCACGGCTCCATCCATGCATCCCATGATTTCCAGGCATCCTGAGGGCAAAGGGCAGCTCTGGGCTGTGTGGGCAGAACCTGTTTGGCAGCACAACACTCATCCCTGTGGTCTGCCAAGATGGGGATGTGGCACAGGGTCACGAGCAGGGAAAACTGTTGCCTCCAGCTGGAGATGGGAGATGCCAAGGCTTTGGGGTGGCAATGTTCCCACGGGAGGGTCAGCACCACTGGATGGGAGGAAGTGGTCCTGGGAAATTCCTCAGTGGCTCTGAACTCAGCCACATATTTGTCATTCCTGGAGGGTTTGCTGGGACAGCGGGCCTCGCTGCAGCCTTGTGAGGGGGCGGTGGGACAGGAACTGGGACGGGAGCAGGAGTGAGGAGAAACACCCAGCCAGGGAGAGACAGGGCTGCTTGTGATCCCTGTGTGCCCAGCAGCAGCTTGTGCACCCCACTGAAACCCCTTTCCTGCAAAGCAAGGTCCCAAAGGCACAGCCCCTGCCCTAGGGCACCGTGCCCTCTTCCATTTCCAGGAACTGGGGAAACTGAGGCACGCTTGCCCTCCAGCCCATGGCGTGCAGAGGCGCAGACCCAGCTGTGGGCACGTGCTGGCAAACACGGCAGCGGTGACGCAGGGCTGGGAAGAGGCCAGAGCATGGAGGCGTCCCCAGGACGCAGACAAGGCGCCCTTGTTGGGCTGGGATGTGCTCTGGCACCCAGCAGAGTGCTCTGAGCTGGGATGGGAAGAAGGGGAAAGGTGCCAGGGGTCTGGCAGGGGGATCTCAGCCTCTCACTGTCCCCCAGCTGCGGGAAGGTGCCACGGCTGTTCTCAGCCCCCATATCCTGAGTGCTGAGGATGAGGACTCCCCAGCAGAGGAGGTGACCTACTCCATCCAGCCCCCGGCCAACGGGAAGGTCGTGCTGCGGTCAGCGCCCGGCACTGAGCTCCAGAGGTTCACCCAGGCCCAGATAGACAATGGCCTCGTCCTCTTCGTGCACCAAGGTAGGGCAGGACTGAGGTGCCCCAGGCCCCTGCACCACCCCAGGGTGGTGGGGACACTGTGCCACCACAGGGGATGCCAACCCCATCCCAAAAAATCCCTGATGGGTTAATGGGGAGCTGCGTCTCCTCTGGCCCCACAAATGCCCAGGTCTGTGTTTTCCACAGGACCCCTGGATGGTGGCTTTGCCTTCGATCTGTGGGATGGTGAGAACCTATCTCCTGGGCACTTCTTCCTCATCAGGGCCCAGAGAGAGCCCATCATCAGCCTGGCCAGGAAGCAGAGCCTCACTGTCTGCCCAGGTGGGTACCAGCCCATTCTCCATCCTCATCCAGTTCCAATGGGGCCACCCTGGGACTCCTGCCCTTGCCCAAGCACTGCTGAGATGCCCCTGGCAGAGGTTCCAGGTGGGTGACAAGGTGACTGGTTGAAATCCATACTGGATGTGTTTTCCAGGTGCCCTGCAGCCCATCACCAGCCAGAACCTGCAGGCAGTGAGCAACAGCCCCACCAGCTCCACTGCTCTGTACTACAGCATTGAGCAAGCCCCACGCCTGGGCAGGCTGACCACCTCACAGGGGGAGGAAATCAGGAACTTCACCCAAGCCCAGGTGAGATTTCAATTCCTCCAACCCCCAGAACCCCAAACACAGCCCTTCATCACCCCCCACCACACATGGGGGTCCCAGTGTGAGCCCCACCACAGGCACCTGATCCTAGGGGGGAGGCAGCACAAGGCTCCAGCCATGCTGTGACTTTCCCAGCTCTGCCAGCAGCTGCTAAGAGGGATTAAGAGCTGCTGCCCCAGCCTTGGATTTAGCACTGGGGGAGGCTGAGGGAGCTATAATCCCTTTTCCTAGGCCATCTCCCTGCTGCAGAGCCAGCCAGCCTGGCTGCTGTTGAAAGGAAGAGCCAAGCACGATTTTTTCACCCCTGCTCTGGAAAAACCCATCTCCTGTGGGGCCAAATTTTGCAGGGCCCAGCAAGGGTCTTATTTTATTCCATCACTCAGAGACACATAGGTTTACCCTCCCTGGAAGCTCCTCTGTGCTATGCTCACCCTCAGAGGATGCTGAGCAAGCTCCACCCTTCCTCTGAGCCTAAGTTCCCCTCATTGCTGGGAGAAATATCACAGAGTCACAGAATAGTTTGGGTTGGAAGGGAGATTAAAGGTCACCCTGTTCCCCCTCCATGGACAGGGACACCTTTTATTACATTGCTCGAAGCCCTGTCCAACCCAGACTTGAACACTTCCAGGGATGGGGCAGCCACAATTTCACATCCTGGTCAAGAAACACCATGAGCATCTCCATGGTCACTGCCGTGCCATGGCTAGTGAAAATCCCCATTTCTTAGCTAATTAGAGCTTGGTTGCTCCATCCCAGAGTCAAGGGTTTTTTTTTAATTTTCAGGTGGACAGCAACCTGATTTTCTACCAGCACAAGATGCCAGGCCAGCCCTTCTGGCTGGCCCAAGATGCCATCCGCTTCCGTGTGGTCACTCCCACGACCATCTCAGATTCTTTCATCCTCCTCGTCCTGATCTCCTTCGAGGAAAATTGTCCCCAGCGCTTGACTCAGCTTTGGAAAAACGCAGGTAAGGGTAGGATGGAGAAGCATGGGAGGCTTCAGGAGGGCTTGTTTGTCTGAAGAAGACAAATGTGCTGTTCAACATCTAAAACTGCATCCAATTCCTTCTTCCATCATTGCAACAAACTCTGACCAACTTTCATTAGTTAATTCTTATCCCTTTTCTCGACAGGTCTGCAGCTCACAAGGGCTCAGCAGGCTGAGATTGACACCTCGGTGTTGGATGCCTCCAACCTCCTGAGCCAAATCCTGGTCCCTGAGAGGGCCGGATATGATGTTGTGTTCCTGGTGACGGAGCCACCAGCTCATGGACAGCTCCTGGTGGCCGGTGTGCCCCTGGAGCAGTCACGGCCGTTCTTCCTGCAGTCAGACCTGGCAGCGAGGCGTTTGGTGTACGCCCATGGTGGGGACAGCGTCTCCAAAGACCACTTCAGTTTCAGGGCGTGGCTCCAGCCCCAGGAACAGCGGTCTGTCCGTCCTCCACAGGATGGGGTGGTCATCTCTGAAGCGTTCAACGTAACAGTGACTGGCAGCACCGCAGCACCGCGGGTGGTGAAGCGGCAAGGAGTGCTGCAGGTCCCACCAGGCTCCGTGGTCACCTTGTCACAGGAGTACCTGGATGTGGCAGATGCGCTGGTGTCCCCACAGGAGATGGTGTACAGTGTCCTCCAGAGACCCCTCTCTGGCCACGTGGCCAGCGCCCACGACCCCCGGGAGCCCATCAGCTGCTTCACCCAGGCGGATGTCAATGCTGGCCGCGTGGTGTTTGTTGCCACTGGGAGCCGTGCCCCAGGCTCCTTAGCCCTGAGCCTCTCCAGTGGCCACCACCCACCCATCCAGACCTCCCTGGAGATCGAGGTGCTGCCTGTCCTGATCCCCGCTGCCAGCCCAGCACTGCTGGAGGTGCCCCAAGACCTGAACAGGGCCCCCGTGTCCCAGCATCACCTGCTGGGTACCACACCACGAGGGGCAGGGAATGTCCTGTACAGGATCACCAGGGAGCCCAGGTTTGGACAGGTGCAAGTCAACCAAAAGCCATCACGGGGCTTCTCACAGAAGCAGCTGGATCGTGGGGAGGTGACGTTCACCTTCAGTGACCTCAGGTCACCTCAGGATGACTTCCAGTTCGTTGCCATTTCGCGGGCAGGGAACAGGAGCGGGGTGGTGAACGTGACCGTCCGTGCTGCAGTGAAGACCCGAGCGGGCAGCCTGTGGCCCCAAGGCACCACAGCCCTCCTGGACACCAGTGTCCTCGATGCCAGCGAGCTGGCCAACCACACCGAGAGCGTGCCGGTCTTCAAGGTCCGCAGGGCACCCCGTGCCAGCCGTCTTGTGAGGGTGTCCAGGGATCCAGGACAGCCCACGTCCCCCATCGACACCTTCAGCCAGAGCGAGCTGGAGCAGGGGCTGGTGGGGCTGGAGGTGCTGGATGCTGGGGACACCCAACAACCTCTGCAGAGGGACAGCTTTGTCTTTGAGCTGGTGGCTGATGGCGTGCCACCAGCACTGGCATCCCTGGAGTACGGCATCGAGCCCTACAATGCCTCCAAATCCTACGGTGTCACCCTGCTGACAGTCCCACCGGCACCCTCACCCCCAGTGCCCCGTGGCACAGCGAGGAGCAGCCCCAATGCCAGCGAGCTGGGCATGTCCCCCACTCCCTGGCTGGCCCCCAGTGCCACCAGTAGTCCCAGCCCCGGGGCGGGGGGCACCTTCCTCAGCTTCATTGAGGCCAACATGTTCAGCATCATCATCCCCATTTGCCTCATTTTCCTCCTGCTGGCCCTCATCCTGCCCCTTCTCTTCTACCTGCACAAGCGCAACAAGACGGGGAAGCACCACGTCCAGGGCACCCCCAGCGCCAAGGCCAAGAACGGGGCCGTGCCAGACCACGAGACCTTCCGGAGGACAGAGCCCAGCCAAAGCATCCCCCTAACGACTGTCACCACCCTGGAGGGCAAGGGCACGGGGCCCCCGCCCCCGGGCACGGGCTCTGGGGCACCTCCAGACCCTGAGCTCCTGCAGTACTGCCGGACTTCCAACCCCCCCCTGAAAAACAACCAGTACTGGGTGTGAAGGGCTCAGCTGCGACCACCGGGGCACCCAGCCCCTCCTGCAGCACCACCAGCCACCTCCTGCCGGCTCTCCTCCTCCTCCTCCCTGGGAGCTGGCATCCCACACATGCAGGAGGGCCCTGGGGATGCAGGGGCTGCTGCTCCAGCCCACCTTGTAGCCCCACATCTCCTTTGGGCAGGGGAGGGGGGCACTGCATAAGCAACTGGGGACAGGCAAAATTCCTGAGCTTTGCTGGGAATTGCTGACTTTGGGTGCTCATTTGGGCCACCTGATGGAGGCCACAGTGCTGGGGGGCACCTGATGACACTGGTCCCCACAGAGCCACCCAGGCTGGTCCAGTGGTGGCTCCTCTGAAGGCAGCACAGTCACCACAGGGGTGCTTTTCACAGCTCTTGGTAAGAGATGGAGGATGAGGAGCAGCTTGCGCTGAGTCAGGCTGGGGATGAAGCTGCCCAAATTCCCCAGGGCTAGGCGAGACACTGAGACACTGAGACACTGGAGCAGAGGCTCAGAAAATATTCTGTGGCCAATGCCAGGGGAATTTAGGAGTCCCTGCCCACTTGGAAAAACACCCACCTCGCTCTTTCTCTATGTGTGCTGCATGAATCCAATTGCACCGAGCCCTGGGGGGGTTGCACAACAGGTAGGACTTGGCAGGGAGGGATGGCTGGAGCTCACCTGGGCAGTGTGAAACCAGAGAGGAGAGCAGAGAAGCGGAGCCAGCACGGTTTTCCACTGTATACTCCAGTATGGCAGAAGTAAACAGAATAAAGTGCCTTTTCTGAGGTGCATCACTGTTTTCCTAAGCTGTCTCCCTTGCCAGGCCTGTTTTAAGCTGCTGAGCAACATTTGGAGGTAATGGACCATATTCTGGGCTCTTGCTCAAATTTTCCCCAGCCTTGAGTCCTAAAAACTTAAATAGAAACTGTCTGAGGGAGGGCAGAGGAAAAACTGAGCGCTGAGCTCAGGAGGGGACCCAACAATAATACCCTGTGCTGCTGCAGCTGGGAATCTCATCACAGGGCACATCCTGCTCACACATGTCTGGTGGGAAGCTAACATGAGCCCTCAGGGACCACGGGGGACCACTTGCACCCCTCTCACCCAAGACAAAATCCAGCCCATGATCCCTCCCTAAAAAGTGACCCTGTGTGGTCCCACTCCAAGGCTGCAGCAGAGCTGGGTGTTTGCCTGGATCATGCCAGCAGTTTTCCTGGCTGGGTTGTTGCTGCCAGACCTTTGCTGAGCAGTAAATCACACCTGCCCTGCTTCAGCTGGTGCTGGCACATCTGGCAGGCACCCAAAGCCATCAGGGTGCAGGCAGGCACCCCATGTCCCCATGCCCCACAGGACAGGGCATGGGGGAAACCTGGCACCTCTGAGCCTGTTTGGCCCAAGGGGGAGGCTGATGCATGTCTGCTCCCCACCTCCAAAACCCTCTCCTGCCTCATCCAGAGAGAAAAATGAGGTTTCCTTCTGCTCAGAGGCAAATTACACCCTCTCCCCTCTGTGAAACAGGGTCAGGGTGACCGTGCTGCCCACGCCACCCCTGGGGGATTGCCAGGGCTGTGCTGCTCCCAAGGGCTGGGACAACTTCTGCCATTGACTCCAGATCACAGCTCTGCACCTCCCCATCTCATTCAAACACACATTTTTATTCTCTTCACTATTTACATCCCGCCGGTGAGGGATGGGGGCTCCATCCACCGAGGGCTGTGTTTTCCTTCCCAGTGATTCTCGCCTCCTGCCCAGGGATTAAACAGAAGGAACGTGACCTATTTTGTAAGGAACACTGAAAGCAAACCAGGTTATTTTTAAGGCTTGTGGTTGTATTCCTGCTGCTGGGAAACATCCCTTTTCTGAGGTCAGGGGAGGACAGGCAGTAACCTGGAAAAAGGACAGCAGCTCTCCAGGGCCAAGCTCTGCTGGCAGAGTTTAAATCCTCAGAACTGAAGGATTGGGTTATTCCAGGTTTGAAGGATCAGATGCAGCTCCTGTGCTGCCACCTCACGACCTGAGGAAGGGCTGAGGGCCCCGGAGGGCTCCTGCCTGGACATGAAACACAAACCACAGCCCAATCAAAGTCAGAAGCTTCCTGGCCAGGCCCTTCCCTGCCAAGCTGGCTGTAAAGCTGGCAGAAGTTCAGGGAAGATCATGGCATGGTTTGGGTTGGAAGGGCCTTAAAGGTCATCTTGTTCCACCCTCCTTCCATGGGCAGGGACACCTTCCACTATCCCAGGTTGCTCCAAGCCTCATTTAACCTGGTCTGAACACTTCCAGGCATGGGGCAGTCACAGACTCTCTGGGCACCCTGTGCCAGGGCCTCAGCACCCTCACAGGGAACAATTTCTTCCCAATATTCCGTCTATCCCTGCCCTCTGCAGTCGGAAGCCATTCACCCCCTGTCCTGTCACTCCAGGCCCTTGTCCATTTCCCTCTCCAGGTCCCTTGGAGCTTGTTTTGGCCTTTGGAAGGGCTCTAAGCACTCCCTGGAGCTTTCTCCTCTCCAGGTGAACACCCCCAGTGCTCCCAGCCTGTCCCCAGAGTCCTGGGAGAGCATCTTGGGAAGAAGGAAGGGGACCATAACCCCACCTGTGACAGGCTGGATCCAACACCTCTGCTGGGTGAGTAACACCAGCAGCTGGTCTCAGGTCAGGTTTCAGCAGGAGCTGGAGGCACTGGGGCTCACAGGTAGGGATGGACAACAGAGCAGGAGGGGAGGCTGTCACAGCTCGGGTGACTGAACCAGTTTCCAGGCACCTATTCAAATGCAAACAAAGAATTCACCCGGGGCAGGATGGATCCTTTGGCTTTGAAACCCCTCCGGGGAGCTTTAGACATGCAAATGCAGGGGTTCAACAAAGGTGGGACTCCATTCCCAGCCCGGCTTCAGGAGCCTGGGACCCACAGAGGCATCAAAATCCCCACAGCTCTGTACCACAGCAGCTGCAGGGCCTTGGAACAGCATTGTCCACACTTCTGGGGGTGAGCACAGGAGCCCCCTGAGCTCACAGCAACCCCACTCTGTTTTGGGGAGGCATGGTCCCAGGGCTCCAGCCTCCCTGTCCCAGTCCCAAAACCTCCCTGGCAGCTCTCGGCAGCCCCAGGAGATGCTCTGGATTTCACCAGGAGCCAGGAGCAGCATCCCGGGTGCCCTCAGGGGGCACAGGGCTGATGGCAGGTGATGAGGAGCAGTCTCCTGGGAGGACAGGAGGACACCACGGCAGGTGAGGGTGGGGTCAGGTCCTCCTAGGAGCTGTTTTATGAGGAAAGCTCAGAGCCAGAGCCGAGGCTGACAGCTGCCTGGTGTGACAGGGCTCAGTACCTCCACCGGGCTCCAGGCCAAGCCCAGTGCCCCGGGATGCCGGGAGCCCTCCCTCCCTGCTACGTGCCTGTCTGATCGGGGCCAGCCGTGCCCACAGCCGGCAGAACAGGCTCGGCTGGCAGCAAGCCCGACACGGCGGGATGGAGCCCGAGGGAAGAGCTGGAACGTCACCCTGGGAGCACCTCAAACAAACCCACACAGGGCCGGTGCTGGCCCCGGGAGCCTGGCATCTGTCCCACCACCTGCCCACGGGAAATAAAGCACACGGATTTACACTGCAGGGCCACAGGAGATCCCCATCTCCCAGGGAAAGTATGCAGTGATGAGGAGCTGGCCACCAGAAAGCATCCCCGTGCCTGCCACGGCTCCTCGGGCCAGCTGCGATTTAAATTTCAGACAAATTGAGCCGGACCTCCGTTTCCACACCCAGCAACTGCAAGGCAGACAGACAATGACGGAGGGATAACCACAGCCCAGAGCCTGGGCTCCCCACCCCTCCTGCACAAACAACACACCCGCAGACACAGCTCCCTGGCACTGCAGGACCGATCTCCCCATGCTCAGCGCCTTCCCAGGACTGCAGAGAGGGAATCCGGGCTGGCACAGAGGGCTGGGACAGGGTCTGACCTGACCTGACCTGGCTGTGCCTAGCGGGGGAACCCGAGGTTCACACTCATGGGAGGAGCTGGGTTGGGTCACACCCCCATTAGAGCTGGTTTCCAGCCTATTCCCTAAAACAGACACCACTGATCCACCATAATTTCCCTGGGCTGGGAGCAGGAGGGAGCTTCATTTATATCCACAGCCAAGGGAATACAGGAATGCTCAAGGGAACCAGCTGGTGCTCGTATTTTTGCCTGGAGGAGCCAACTCAGGGTCATGCTTCGGAAATATTTGAGAAGCACAGCAATTAAAGGATTGGAGCTAGCAGGCTGAGCTGTCTCACTCTGCCCTGATCCACGCCTGTGTCCACCCACCTGCATCCGCCCGGAATCACTCCTCTAGGCTGGCACACACTCATGCACCTCCCGACACGGTGGGGGTGGCACTGAAACTCCACTTGGATCCATGCCCCGAGCTGCTGCTGACCCTAAGGAGCAGGCAGGACTGTGCTGCTGACCCTGATGGGCAGGCAGGGCTGTGCTGCTGACCCTAACAAGCAGGCAGGACTGTGCTGCTGACCCTAAGGAGCAGGCAGGGCTGTGCTGCTGACCCTGACGAGCAGGCAGGGCTGTGCTGCTGACCCTAACAAGCAGGCAGGACTTCTCCCCGCTCCCCCGGGGGTGCTCCCCGCTCCCCGTTGGCGGCTGTGCCTCTCCAGCCCCGTGGCAGCGCGGTGTGCGCAGCAAGCCCCGTCCTGCCCGCCCCAGCAGCAGCTGCACCCTGCGCTCCCCTCGCTGGGAGGAGCTGGGTTGGGTCACTGCGCTCCTTTGGCGGCTGATGCCGAATCACTGAGCGCTGCTGGGTGGATCCGTGTGGCTGACACGGCTCTGATCAGCAGCTCTGCTTGTCCCAGCATTCCCATCCTCTGCCCTCCAGCTGTTTGGCTGGTCCCTGCAGGACCACAGCTGATCCTGCCCACCCCGGACCATTTTTCTGGCTCGGGATACACACACAGGAGATCCCTACAGCCTGATAGCCTGGCCCATGCACAAACCCTGAGCTCCCAGAGCTCAGAACGAGGATGCCAGGTTTTCTTCCCATAGTGGAGGGAGGCCCAAAGAGAAGCAGCACGACAAGAGCTCCGGGAAGCCTCACGCAGGAAGGGAGGAAGGCACGGGCTCTGGTGCTGGCTGCAGTGCTCTCCAGGCAGGATGCTCCAGCCACCACTGCTGCTGCCACCTCCCAGTCCTGCTGTCAGCACTGATGGGGCTCACGCAGGGCCTCAGCCTTGGCTTTCCCACGCAGGAGCTGCCTTGGGAAGTGGGAGGAGGAAACGGATCTGCTCCATGTTCCCGGCACTTCCTCTCAGCCCTCCTTGCCCTGGGTTTTTTTTCTCTTGTGGGAGCAGGGAACAGCCTGTGTCACAGATAACAGAGGCAGTGACAGACACTGCTGGGTCATGTGAAGCACTGTGTACAGCCCCAGACTCTCCCCACCACCATCCTGCACCTGGGACAGCCACCAAAATGCTCAGGGCTCGTTCTATCTTTCAACCCTGGGCACGTTTGCAGGATGCTGTAGGAGGTGTGGGGGCAGCAGCAGGATGCTCAACCCCCCCATCTGGCCGAGGCAGACTCTGAAATGCCCACCATGGGCAGTGAAGGCCCAGCTGCCTACTGCCAGGTGGGAAAAGGCAGGAATGCTAATGGAATACAGGTTCTAGCCAATGGATTTGCTGTGTCCTGGGAGTGTGGTCTAGACATGAGGGTACAGAGCCAGTGGATGGTGGAGCAGGGAGATCTTCATGGATGCTGAAGGACCACAGAGAGCACAGGTCTACCTTTGGGGAAACTGAGGCACAGCCTTCCAAAGGGGTGCATGCAGCCCACAGGGACCTCAGCCCATCCCTGTCCCCATGCCAGGACACCAGAGCAGAGGATGAACTCCTGGGATGCTGGGACATCTCCCTGCTCCAGCTGCACACCCCAGCCTCAGGACATCCCAGGGACCGAGCTCCCACAGGGCTCTCCAGGCAGGGGATGCCCTTGCCCAGGCAGTCCAGGGGAGCTGGGATGCTGGCTCAGCTCTGCAGGCTGCCTGCAGTGCCAGAGGCTGGCTGCCAGCCCGGGGACGCCGGTGGCAGGCTCAGTCCCAGTGCCCATTGTGCTGCCGAGGGAGCAGGGCTGGGGGAAGGGACACGCTCTGGCCTCAGTGTGGGGCCAAGGCCACCATGGTCACCCAGAGCAGGGCCAGCAGGGCTGGGGCCCATCACTCCTGCAGGATTAGCACAGGGTCAGACACCATTCCCACGGCTGCTGAGCTGGAATGGAGCTGGGGTGAGGAGGGAATGGGTGAGACGGTGCCAAGGGAGGACATGGTCAGGTGAGGAGGAGGCTGGGCTGGGATGGGGCTGGACCAGGATGGGACCAGGGTGGGACAGGGCCAAGGCAGAACATGGCCAGGGTAGGATGGAATTGCAGTAGGATGGGGTTGGGATAGGATGTGGCCAGAGTGGGCCCATCTCATTCCATAGATGGGACTGGGATGGAAATGGAGTGGGATGGTGCCATGTAGGGATGGCAGCCTGGCTGGGATGGGACTAGAGTGGAACAGGGCCAGGCTAGGATGTGGCCAGGCTAGAACAGGGTTGGGATGGGATGGGGTTGGGGTGGGATGGGATTGGGATGGGATTGGGTTAGGGTGGGATGGGATTGGGTTGGGATTGGGATGGGGTGAGGATGGGATGGTACCAGAGCATGCTGGGAATGGGGCAGAATGGAGCCAGGGCAGGATGTGGTGAGGGTGGGATGAGGCTGAGCTAGGATGGGACTGGTGTGGGATGGACCCAGGGTGGGATGGGGCCACGGTGAAGGGGCCTGCCCTGGCTGTGGGATGCAGGAGGAAGCACGTCCTGCCTGGATGGAGGCTGTGAGCAGGGCTGTACCTCAGAGTGCTCGTCCTGCAGCCTGGGGCCAGGGAGGGCTCGGGAGGATGGAGCACAGCCCGCAGCATTCCCAGCGTCGCTGTTAGTTTAACAATACCCCGCTGGCCTGCATGCCGGGGCTAATTTTATCCTTGGAGCCAGGCCAAGGCGGCCCTAACTTTCCTCGCTGTGATTTATCCCAGCCATTTCCCTTCAAAAACAAGGCCCCCGTGCCAGCCCTGCTGTCTCCAGGCAGCAGCACACTGTCCCAGCCAGGGCAGAGCGGGGCAGGATCTGCCCCTTGGGGGGCTGTTTAGAGAGCAGGAGGGGGGTTGCTGTGGGAACCCCTCCTGGGGTCATTCCCCCCACACCACGGGGATGTTTAGAGCTGGCTGGAAGCCAGGGGATGCTCAGGCAGAACCTTCCCCGGGATCCTGGAGCAGCTCGGTTTTCCACAGACATCTCTGGGAAGGAGGTGGGTGTTTTTTCTACCAATGATTTTATTGAAAAGGCTGTGGGGATATTTTTTTCCCTTTTTTTCCTTTTTTCTCCCTTTTCCCAGTCAGCAGCCATACTTGAGAAAGAGATTTCTCTTTGCCTCTGTGCATCTAGTTAAAAACTGATCAGTAAAAATGCTGCAGAAAAATGGAAAATATTGAAAACATCTTGTGACAAACAAACAAAAAAATCTCTTCCAAATAAAGATCTCTTTTCTTCTCTCTCTTTTTTTTTTTTCCATCAGAAAAGCTTTTAGTGTGCAAAATGTCGACCGCTTGGATTTCTCCTCCCAGCGGGCTGGGATGCACCCACCCCTGCTCCAGGAGAGTGGGTTTTCAGAAAGCTAAAAATCACTGGGCAGACACCCCCAGCACCGTTACCTCCCCACCTGTCCCTCTTGTGATCCCCCCACGCTCCCGCCAGACCCGTGGCAGGGTGGGAGGTCCCCGGGGAAAGAAAGGAAGAGGTGGCACGGCCAGCCCGCGGGCGAGCCCTTCCCTGCCAGCCCGGGAAGGGGGAAGAAGCCCAGAGTCATTTGGTCACTAGCGTGGTGAGTTCCAGCCCGTGCGAGGAGCCCCGGGGGCCGCGGGCAGGGCGGGACGAGGCTTAGAGGTTGTCGTACATGCGCAGGGTCTTCTCCAGCTGCTGGCTGACGCGCTGGTAGAAGACGATCTGCTGCCTCAGGTAGGACTGCATCATCCTCTTGAAGTCGGCCACGCGGCGCTCGTGGAAGTGGTTCATCTCGGCCTGCAGGGCGAAGCCCACCACGCGGCAGCGCTTGCGGATCCCGTCCGCCTCCTCCTGGTCCATCCTGCCCTCGTCGCTCATGCGCTGGCTCTCCTTCACCTTGGCAAAGGCGCCTGGCGGGGCAGGAGCAGCGTCAGGGGATGGGTGCGACCCTCGGGTCCCTTCCCTGGGCAGCCCTGCTTGAGCCCGTGGCCCCCCGTGCTGGGGCACCGGCCTGGCCCCAAAGGAGAGGCACAGACCTGCCCCATGTCAGGGAGGGATCTGCCTGCATCTCCCCCTGCCCATCAAACCCTTCCCTCTCCTCCAGGCAGGCAAAGATGGGGAGCATTTTCCCTCTGGACTCTGGCATCCCCAGTTCCTTTTCCATCCTCAGCAGTCAGCCTCATGTATAGCTGGTTTTGGGGGTCTGGGCTCCTGAGTGCTGTGACTCAAGGCTTGGGGTGCAAAGCAGGGTTAGCACAGTGAAGCACCCCAGCCAAGCCTGCCCTCCAAATATTCCATGCCATTCCATGAATAGGGGTCAGGAGCAGCTCTGGGAGACCCCAGCCCAAGGAAGCAGGGAACCAGGATGTGGCAAGGGCACGTGGTGCTGTCTGGAGCTCAGCTGGGAAAGCATCTCCCACTCCCAGAGGCAGCTGATGCTCTGACACCAGTTTTTCCCTCTTCTTCCATGTTTTTTTACAGCTCGGTTTCGAAAGAATCCTGCCTGGCTCCAGCCCTGCATTCCTCCCCCTCATTAGCACAGAGGCTAAAAAACTAAAAACAGGATCTGGCCCGCACTGGGCTCTCTTCCCTTCTCCCTGCCCCGTGCCGGGAGCACCAGACCCGGGGTTACAGCACTCCCACTGCGCCAGGCCTGCTCCCAGAGGGGAGGAGGAGGAGGAGAAGGAAGAAGCAAAGTTTGGAGGCCAAATCCTGCCTTCCGCTCTGCCCACGCGGCCTCGCTTCCGGACGGGATCCAGCCCCTCTCCATGGGTAAACAACACTCAGAGGAAAGGCAGGGAAGCTGCCCGGGCAGGATTGAATCCTCCCTGCGCCCTTTGCCTTCCCATCCTCCCCCAGGGATGCGGAGTGATGCACAGACATCCCTGCACGTTGGACACAAACAGCCCAGGCTTCACCCTGGGGAAAACCTGTCGTCCAGACTCTGGGGACACTGGTGTGTGGGTGTCCCCTCCCTGCTGCGGGCAGCTGGGCGGGGAGGAGTGCGTGTGGACTTTGGCCCCACACCCACACTGCTGGCTGCCTGGGTGCAAAGGGACACCGAGCCCTGCCTGCCTGCTGCCTGCCCAGGGACAGAACAGCTGACACTCCTCTCTCCCTCTGATCCCACCAAATCCAGGGAACCAGGACAAATGGGACATGGGGAGCCCTGATGCCCTGGGGGTGCTAACCCCCTCCCGCTGGGCTTGGAGGTGCAGGGACATACCTTTGAAAAGTACAACCCTGGTTGTCCCCAGAGGTTTAGTGTGTCCCCTGTCCCACTGCCCTGCCCCCTTGGGCCCTCTGACCGACCCAAGGCCATGTCCAGTCATGTCCCAGCCCTGGGGGAGCAAGCTCTGGTATTCCTGCTGGCCACCCATTCTCTGCCTTGGCAGGAAGGGAGGATGAGGAGGGACAAGTGGCAGTGGGTGGGGATGCACAAGAGGTGCAGGGCAGGTCACCCCAGACATAACAGCAGCACTGCTGGCTCCTGCTCACGGTCTGGGGGAAGTGACATCTGTGCTGACCACCCCTGGAAGTGCTTTGGGTAGCACCAGCAGCAGTTACAGAGTCCATGGGATCACTGGGGCAGACTCTGGACCCAACAGCCCTAGCAGACTGGGCTGGGCTGACTGGAGGGCTGTGCCAGCAGGGACAACATCGCACCCCTAAGAGGCATAGGCAGTGGTTCCCATCCCCATTCCCATCTTCATTCCCCATTCCCTTCAAGGCCCAACAAAGAATTTCCTCACTGCATCCCCATCCCATTTGCAGCACCATTCCCACTCACATGGGGCCATTCCTGGGGAGAAGAACGCCTCCTTACCTTTCTGCAGGTGGATGATGTCTGGGAAGTTGGAGAGGAGCCCTTGGTACAAGGAGAGAGTGTCCAGCATGAGGAACAGGTCGTTCTTGGGCTGCTCAGCGAACATCTCCCCCACAGTCTCGTACGTCTTGCCCGTGTGGGAGATGGCGTTGTTGAGGGCATCCAAGCTGTAGGGAGGGTCCATGTGGAAGGAGTGGCTGATGGCTTGGAAGGCATTGCCCAGCTTCTGGAACTCCTTCCGGAAGCCCCCCACGTGCTTGCGCACCAGCTCCGACGCCACGTTGGTCAGCTGCAGGACGCTGTCATCCATCTTCTTGCTGAAGGCCTTGAAGGCATCCACGCGGTCCTCCACATCCTGCAGGTCCTGGTGCTCCGTGGGAATCTGGATGGTGAGGAGGAAGCTGGCGCCCACCATCTCGTCCTTCTCCGCCCGGCGTTTGCCCAACTTCCACTGCTTCTCGTCGCGGCAGCAGAGGAAGTGCTGGAAGCCCTCGTACTGGGAGAGGACGGGGTGGCTGGTCATGTGCTCCATCCAGAGGATCAGCCGCCGCTTGCGCTTCTCGATGAAGTCCTCCTCGAAGCGGCCAGTGGCCTGCTTCTCAGGCAGGTGTGGCACCGAGATCACCGTGAACTTGTGCAGCAGGCGGTTGTAGAGCCAGTCGAAGTGCTTGTAGCGCCGGTACACGGGAGAGTTGAAGTTGCTGGGCGTCAGCTTGTAGGAGATGTAGCTCTTGATGCCCTTGAACTTGGTTTGCTTGGTGGGGTCCTCCACGGAGCAGATGAACGGGTGGGGGTTGGCCCTCCACTGCGGGCCTCTGGAGCCCATCTCGATGCAGTAGGTCTCGGCGATCTTGGACATCAGGGGCACGTCACCCAGGATGAAGGCTTCTACCCCGGAGCGGACGAAGCAGGAGAAGCGGTTGAGGTTTCTGCCCACCACGCTGCCCCTCTTGGAGGAGCCCATGCTGTCCTGCCTCTCCAGGGCTGGCTTGGGCCGGTAGCCGGCGTGCTGGTGGTGGCCATAGGCGGCCGGGCACGGCAGGCTGGGCGAGGGGTGCCCGTTGGTGCCCGGCGCGCTGCGCGGCTCCTCCACCACCGTGCTCGCATCGTCCCAGTCATCCCAATCGTCATCATCATCATCCTCAAAACTGCCCTGGTAGGAGATGCCGGGGTTGGGGGATGCCGAGTACAAGGAGGAATCGTGCCCAGGGGAGCCGACGGGGCTGCTCGAATAGTCCGTGTAGTTGGAGCCCGAGCGGGAGCGGAGGATCTCGACGTAGGAAGCGGGGAAGAGGCCGGTCTCCCCACGGCTGTTTTGGCCCTGTAACCACCCGTCCAGGGAGTTCTCGCTGAAGATGACGAGCTCCTCGTTCTCCTGGATGCTGATCTCCTCTTTGTTTTCGCTCTGGAAGTTGTAAAGCGCTCTGGCTTTCAACGCCATGGCCGGTCCCGGGTCGGGAAGAGCGGGGGGGAGCCAGCGGAACGCAATCCCCCCGTCCAAAACACCCCCCCCAATCCCGGCAATACCGCGGGCTAGCCCGGCTCCGGGATCACCACCACGCGCTGTGGGAAATGGCTTGGCCGCTTTCCCAGGAAAATAATAATAATAATAAAAAAAAATTTAAAAAAAAAGGTGGAGAAGAAATCCCTTACGAGGTGACGCCAATGTCCCTATGTCCAAGTGACCCCCCGCGATCCCGGTGCCCCGGTTAAAAAGAACATTCCCCGTTTAAAAACGGCATTCCCTGGATAAAAACAAGATTCCCAGTCACGCGAGCGGCGTTCCCCTGCCTCCTCCGGGATGCGGATCCCGGGCGGCCCGAGAGCCGGGCTCTGCCATGTCCGCGCAGGGTTTATCTCCCGGGGAGGATGATCCCGAGCTTTCACTCTCCGGGAGGAAAACCCCCGGCTGCCAACGAGGAAATAAATCCAAAGCGATTTTTCTCGGGGCTCCTGTGGGTAAAACACCCTAAATTTCCCGTCGGTGGGCGCTGGGAGAGCGCCGGGCACGACCCCAAACCCTGCCCAACCTCCCGGTGATCCCGGGATTTTGCAATTCCTTTCCGGGCCGACTTTCCCGATGGTTGGTGAGGTCTGGTTTTTCCCTGAAATCCGTAAATCTCACGCAGGACGGAGGCGGCGCCGGCGGTGGTGCCCGTGTCGGTGTCGGGGCTGCTCCTGCCGCCACCGGCTATGACGGGGCAGCGCCGGGGCCGCTCCCGCTGCCGAAGGGGTGGCGGAGCCGGCCGCCAGCCTCCCGTGACGCAGGGCAGCGCTCCCCGCTCCGCCGCCCGGTTCGCGGCGGGGAGCGGCGCGGCCCGGCCCGGCCAGCCGCACGCTGCCCTCTGCAGGCAGCCGGCCCCGGGGGCACGACTCGCCGCCCGCGGGGGCTGCGGCTGCTCCCGCGTCCCCGCCGGGCCGTGCCCCTCGCCCGTGCCCGGTGCCGGCCCGCAGCGCCCCGTGCAGGTGCCCGGGCGCGGGGGAAACTGAGGCACGGGACGAGCGGGCTGAGGAGGGCGCGGGGCCTCCGCGCCAGGCGGGGGCGCTGCGGGCGGCGCGGGCGGAAGCGCGGCGGGCGGGCCGCGGGGTTGCCATGGAGGAGCTGAGCGCGGCGCTGGCGGCGGGCGTGGGGCTGGCGGGGCCCTGCAGCCCGGCCGCGCCGCACCCCCGGCTGGCCGCCTACAAACCCCGCGGCGGCCCCGGGCAGGCCGAGCGCCGGCAGCGCCTCCTCCGCATCCAGAGAGAGTGAGCGCGGCGGCGGCGGGCGGGATGGGAGCCGCCGGGATGGGAGCGCGGGGCGCGCTGGGCCGGCACCGGGCACGGGCGAGGGGAGCGGCCCGGGCCGCGTGTGCCGTGCGGGACCTCACACCCAGCCGGTTGTTTGCTCGACCCCAGGAGGCGGCTGGACTACGTGAACCATGCCAGGAGGCTGGCGGAGGATGACTGGGCCGGGGTGGAGAGCGAGGACGAGGACAAGGAAGGGGAAGATGCGGAGGAAGAGGCGATGGACGTGGATGCTGGTAAAAAGCTGCCCAAGCGCTACGCCAATCAGGTGAGGAGCCAGCGGTGTCCCCGTGGCGAGGTGTGGCTGTGGGGCAGGGATGTGGGGTGCTTTGAGGCCACGGTGATGGCCATTTGGGGGCTGCTCGGCTTGGTGCTCGCAAAGGAACTGTGCTTAGTTCACCTCCAAAACACGTGCAGATGGGATGTGCTTTAGAATCACTTAGGTTGAAAAGACCTCGAAGGTCAGTGATTCCAGCCATTAATTCTGCAACACTGTGTTCCCCATTTTAGGAGATTCAGCTCAGCCAGCAGCATGAGTACCCTGTTAGGCAGTATTCGACTAAAGATTTCTGTTTGCCTGTATTTGGAAAGGAAAAAAGGGCAAACTCAGCTGGGTTTTATCAGCCTGGGTGCTGTATTGGTTCTAGATAACAGACAGCCACTTAGGCAAGCTCTGAAGGGGTCAGCTTGTCCAGGCTCTTTACTCCTCTGACATTTTGGAATCTCTAAGCCCTGGTGTGTTTTTAAAAATAAAGTGCTGGAGCGGGGACCAAGGTGTGGGGTGCCCAGTGTGAGCCCTGTGCTGTGGTCTGGAGCTCAGTCAGCAGCTGGGAAGCAAGAGGAAGGCTTGAGGAAGAATGTGTTAGGCAGGTTTGACTTCATTAGAGGGGAGGGAAGGAGCCCTTTCGAGGGTAACAAGCAGTGCCAGCTGCTCTTAAAACACCCAGTGTCAAAGCAAAGTCAAAACCTCCTTGCTTTACCCTTGAGCTGTTTGTTGTCCATAAGTTGAGGAGAGCTGTTACTGACTGGTTCTTCTCCCTGGGCTGCCTGTAGCTGATGCTGTCGGAGTGGCTGGTGGATGTCCCCTCAGATCTGGAGCAGGAGTGGGTTGTGGTGGTGTGTCCCGTCGGGAAAAGGGCTCTTGTCGTGGCCTCCAGGGTAAGTGGGCTTCCACCAGCTGCTAAAGGATGTCTACCCATTCACAGACAACACAAAACTGGCTTGACTGGGCTTTTTCTCTCCTTTTTTCCTCACAGGGCACAACAGCAGCTTACACCAAGAGTGGCTTCTGTGTCAACAGGTTCCCATCCCTGCTGCCAGGGGGAAACCGGCACAACTCAACCAGTGACAAAGGTACAGGTGTGAGAAGGGTCTGGGATGGAGAGAGAGGAACTGCCTGGGAGTTTCTGTGTGCTCACAGGCCCAGTGCTGCTCCTCCAGCTCCCCCCAGTCCCACAGCTGTGCCCCTTTTTTGTGCTGGGGGTGGTCAGCTTCAGGCCAGTTTCTGTATCTCTGGAGATAACTAGATGGGAGCAGGATCAGATGCCTTTATAAGCACATAGAATGCCTGAATGGTTTGGGTTGGAAGAGACCTTAAAGCTCTTCTTGTTCCACTGCCCTGCCAAGGACAAGGAACCTTCCTCTAAAACAGGGTGCTCCAAACCCTGTCCAACCTGGCCTTGGACACTTCCAGGAATGGGGCAGCCACAGCTGCTCTGGGCAACCTGTGCCAGGCACTCAGCACCTTCACAGGAAAGAATTTCTTCCTAACATCTAATCTGAAATTGCTCTTTTCCAGTTTAAAACCATTGCCTCATGTCCTGCCTGTCTTTTAATAAACTTCCTGTTTGACTGACACTCTTAAACCCTGACATCCTCTCTGTCCTCTAACAGACACCTTTGTATGGTGTCATCTTCCTTAATATGTCTTGGAATTAATTTTTTTTCCCCCAAAAAAGAGAGGCTTATTGTCTGGCAGATGCCATTTTCTTAAACATGTCTTTGCTTGTTGTGCCTCTGACTGGTCCCTTTGCAGCCTTGTGGGACTCCTGAAGCTCAGGGCTTTTTGTGGCTGCAGTTTTGTTGGCAGGAGGGGATCCCACAGTCCCACATCAGGGCAGGATTAATGTCAGGAGCTGGGACCTGGTATTTACCAGCTGGCTTGGGCAGTGCCAGGAGCAGGTCTGGACCTCCCTGTGTTTGTGTGTGCAGTGTACAGCATCCTGGACTGCATCTACAACGAGGCCAAGCAGACCTACTACATCCTGGACGTGATGTGCTGGAGAGGACACCCTGTTTATGACTGCCAGGTACTGACCCTGCCCTCCCTGCTGTTCCCTGAGCTGCTTTGCTCCAGCACTGTGTGAAGCTCACTCTGCAAAAGGCAGAAATTTCTCCTAAGCACCAGCATCTCTACAGCTTTAGGGCTGATGGATAAGTGTGTACATGTTTTGGGGGGGAGCAGCAGGGTTTGGGGTGCTGTTTCTGCAGATGTTTGTAAATCTCCCAGGTGAGGGCAGAGGAACAAAGGTGCTCAGCAGACACTGCCAGGTGATGTGTGGTGAATGGTCACTAACTCTGCCTCCTTTCACAGACTGACTTCAGATTCTTCTGGCTCTCCTCAAAAATCCAAGAGGAGGAAGGGCTGGGAGAGAAAAGCAGGATTAATCCGGTAAGTCCTTTTGTACTGAGGAGGAGGCTGAGGGGGGGTAAGCTCTCCTGTTCAGCAGGCTTCAGCAGTTTCTTTCACAAGTGGAAGCTTTTTTTCCTTTTTTTTTCTTTTCCCCTCACAGATCAGTCTTCAAAGTGTAGATCTGATGAAATGGGATGCCGTGGTCAGGATGTAAATAGAACCACTGCATATTGTAAATGAGTTTAGTGGGGTTTTTTCCCCCTCCCATCCAAAGTGCTGAGGGAGATCACACTGCAGGGTATCAGCTAACTTCCATGCTGTTTTTAGCTTTCCCTTGTAATGGAATGGAAAGCCAGTGTGGTTTCTTCAGGAGCAGTGTTGGTTGGCAGCCTGACTACAATGGGGTTTATTCTGGCAGTCTTGTGGGTTTGTAAAGCTTTAAGCCTTCCCTCTGTTTAAACTGATCATTGAAGTTGTCGGGATGAATGCTGGCTTGCCACCCAGAGTCCCTGCTGAGCCAGAATAAAAAGTCTTCCTTTGAAGGCTTACACATAAGGGTCAGACCTAGAGTCCACAGCAGCTTGGAACATGAATTTTGGGTACAGACATGAGAGATTTGTCTGCTCAAACGTGGCCAAGCAGAGCAGCTCCTGTGAGCTGAGCATCTCAGTGATAAATGGGGCTCACTGCAGTGAATGTGTCTGTGTTCAGAGAACATCCTGTCCTGAATCCCAACAGGAATATCCAGAAGATAACTACCTAATGGAGGGGGGAATCGTTTCAGCTTTCATTTCCTGGGTGGAAAGATTGGCTTGGCTGAGGCAGCAGCCTGGAGCAGACATCTGTCTGCTTTGCATCCTGCCTGGAGGTCATCATTTTCTATTTTGGTTAGAAGAGCATCTCTGGGTCAGGTCTCCTGAAAAGTCCTTCCTGCAGTCTTAGGTGCTTGGGAAAAAAAGGTATCAGGAGTATGTGGGAGCTGTTCCTCACCCTTTCCCTCTTGTGCCACATCCTGCACCAGAGGAATCCTTCCTCTTTAGCTGCCTCCACACCAATGCAGCAACTTGTTCTCCTGTAGACCAGACAGCTGCCTCTTCTAACCCTCTCTTACTCTTCCAGTACAAATTTGTTGGCCTGCAGAACTTCCCCTGCTCCTCGGACAGCCTGTGTGAGCTGCTGGCTACAGACTTTCCCTTTGAGGTGAGAACACTCAGGTGGGGGCCTGGACTCTCTGCCTGTGCTGGGAGAGAGGTGCATCCCCTCTCCTTGGGAATTTGCTCTCCTGAGGCTGCAGAAAGCTTGCCAAGTTGCTGTTTGCTGTGTGTGAGATGGATGCCTCTATGCCCATGTTTGATCTGTTGCCTTGTCACACACCTCATCCAACCACACAAATGAGCCAGAGTTAAACCATGGCACTCCCTGGGTTTGTGCTGCCCTTGCTGCAGTTTGCTCTATCTGAAAGAGCCTCTTGGGATGAGAGGACACTCAGGCTGCCTCCACAGCAGCACAGCTCAGGTTCACATAGCAGTGTGATGGACAGCTGACCTTTTTAGGGCCAAAACTGGTACTGACCACTACCCTGGGTGGGGTTGTGTGTGTTTCCTTGATGGAGGTGCTTCCAACAAGGCAGCTGGCTGTTTTGTGGGGTGGAAGGAGAAGGGTGGTAGTAAGATTCCAATGTTTTTGAGGGGTTTGGGTGTTCATGATGGGTGCCTGAGGTGTACTGGAGCTGGGGGCAGTTGGCTGTGACAGAAATTGCTGAGCAGGACACCTGTGTTTGCTTCATCAGCTTTAAAAGTAGAATCATACAATATTGAGTGGAAAGGGTCCTGCTAGTAGCCTCAAATTCCAGCTCTGGCCCTGCACAGGACAGCTCCAAGAATCCCACCCTAGGCCTGAGAGTGTTGTCCAAAGGCTCCCTGAGCTCTGGCAAGCTTGGGGCTAATGGCTGCTGCTCTGGGGAGCCAATTCCAGTGCCTGACCATCCCCTGGGGGCAGATATTTCCTATATCCACTCTAAGCTCCCCTTGCCACAGCTGTTGTGCTGTTCTGACCTCCAGGGAAGGGCAGGACAGGAACAGCCACGTGCCACCCAGCTCAGTTTGTGTGGTTTTGAGCAGTGAGTCTCAGCCCCTTGTGGAATCAGCTCTGGCTGCTTTTGCCTGCCCTGGCTGACTTGTCACTGCAAGGGAAGGGGATGGAGGAGGCAGTGGCATTCCGACCCGGTGACAGTGACAACATCTGTGAGCCAGAACCTCCTCCAGTGGCTGCAGCTGTTCTGGGAGTGCCCAGCTCAGCCCTACATCAGGAACAACTTCCACAGAGATTTCTTGTCCCACGAAGCCAAAAGCCACATTGATGTGACAGTGTCTCTCATGGCCTCCCATCCTGAGTTAGCCATTAAAATAGGTGTAGGTTGAAGTTAAGGGCACTAACTTGGCTGTGAGGGCTGACATTGCTTTCTGCTTGTGAAAGCCAGGACAGTCATCAGAACAAGTTGGAAAGTCCCAACCCCTCGCTGGTCTTGCCAGACCCTGCTCTGAACATGGATTGAAGAGGCTTCCCAGCTTTCATGCAGCTGGCTTGCTCAATAATAAATGCTCCAAGTGCCTCTCTAGAAACAGTCATTCCTGGCTTTCCTGAGTAAAGTCTTCATCCCCTCCTGAGGCATCTGCTCCCGTGAGGGAAGGCTGAGGAGCGTTTGCCCACTGCAGTCAGAGCAGCAAACTTCTGGGCTGCAAAGGAGGCCATTGCAAAACTCTGGAGCAGGAGATGGAGCTGAACAGGCTCCAGCTGGGTAATCCAGCTGTGATTTGCCCCCCCAAACCCTCTGCTGTATCAGGGTGTGACCCCAAGAAGCAAAACGTGGTGTACATTGGCTCAAAGCAGCCCTAACACCACAGGAACCGTGGTGCCTTTTCCAGGAAGAAGGGAGCTGTGGGTCTGTGTGGTGTGCCACAAGAGGGAGCCCAAAAATCCCCGAAAACACCTTCTACTACTAGCACAGAACAGAGTAAACTTTGCAGGAGGCAAAATACATCCTGACTATGGGTGGAGGGTAAGAGAGGTGGTCTTAGGTGTGGAGCCAGCATCTTTTGATGCTGACAGGGATCCTGTGTGTGTGGTGGCCACAGAGGGGGTCAGTGCTTTCAGATCTGGGTCTTCTTCAGAGTTAATCTGCAACCTCAGAGCTAGGGCCTGATCCACTCTATTCAGTGGACTCTCATTCTCTGGAATTCAGTAGACTTTGGATCAGTTGACTGGCTCTGAATTTCAAGTGGTTTTTGGAGTGGATCTTAAGAGCTACTGTCCCTCTCACAGATCTGAGTAAAACCATGCTTTCCACGAAGGCAGGGGAGCCAAAGCCTCTGAGAAACCCTGATGTTTAGGAATGGGAGGACTGTTAAGCACCTAAAATCTGGAAAGCATGGCTGTGGAATGTTAAATCCTGCCAGGCCAGTCTCTCCTCAGGTTCAGGCCTTCAGGGACAGCGTCAGTCCTTGTTCTGATGTGGCCACTGTCACTGTGGTGACTTGGCCAACAAACTAAATAAACGAGAAGGAATATAGCAGTCACTGAAATCAGGGAATGGGGAACCTGACCTTTCTCCACCAGGCTGAACTCTTTTGAATTCTGCAGCTTGGGGAAGGTATTTGGAGTGATCTGGAAGGCCTTCCAGGCTCTGATCTGTACCAAAACATTCCTGTGGGTTCCGAGAATCCCCGTTGCTCATCAAGTACCATGCACCCACAGGAATGGGCTGGATGTACTGGAGTGCTGCAGAATCTGATTCTTGCCAGGAGGCAGGGTGGGGGAAAAGCTTTTCACTTTATATGTCCAGAGGGGTTGCACAAGCTCGTCATGATGTTTACTGTTCTGGTTTTATGTTTTCCTAGCACAGAAATCCCCCTTTTTCTGGGATTATTTTGCAAGATGTTAACAGTGACTGAAGATTATGGACAGAATAGTGCCAGAAGCTTTACCCTCTCTGCCAGAGGTTAGCATCTGTGGAGCAGAAGTGGACATATGCTGCTTTGTGCTCAGCCAGTGTTTCTGTTCTGGAGTCTGTAGGATCAGGGAGGGGCCTGGGAGCAGTTCATCCTGAGGTGGGCTCTTGTTCTCCTCTTTTCTGCCCACTCAGCCACTCTTCCTCGAAGCCAAATGGCCTTTTAAGAGCTTGTGAAGCTGAGCTAAGAGGAGCACCACCTCCAGCATTAGTCAGCCTGACAGCAGGATCCAACCTCACAGAGCACACCCCTGGGAAGCGTGGGAAGAGGGGGGATGAGAATCCCTGAGCACGGTGGGGAAGTGGGGAAAACGTCAGCCAGCTGCAGCATTGCAGAGTGTGGAAATAGTAGCACAAGAGTTAGGGCCTAAACCTTTAAAGTCCTGAGTGCCCTTAACTGTCACTGATTGCTAGGAGAACTTCTCTCCTGGGAAACGTTAAGAATTTTTTTGGCATAAGCCAGCTGAAAGAGCTGTTAGGAATCGGGGCTCCTTGGCGTCACACGCTCGGGCTAATTACTTTCCAAATGTATTATTTAAAATAGCCCTAATCCAGTAAAGTGGGCTGCCTTATTCAGAGACTCTCTGGCTTTTCTGCAGAATGGGATGAAAGCATCCAGAGGACATTGCTCTGTGCCGACACCAAGCTGGACTCATTTGCCTTTGACAATTTAAAGCCATCTGGGAGTCGCTGATCTTTCAGGGCAGCAGCTCTGCAGGTTTCTCCTTTCCCTTCCGCTATTTATTGCACTGCTTGAGGAAAAATGATCCAGCTGGTGGTTTTGGCCTGCAAACAGAGAGCAGAGCCGTTGTCTGGTGCCTGGTCATTCACCTGCAGGAGCCTCAGCTCTGCCCTTTCATTCATTCTCTCTCCTGCCCGCAGGTCGACGGGCTGCTCTTCTACCACAAGCAGACCCACTACACCCCAGGCAGCACCCCGCTGGTGGGCTGGCTGCGGCCCTACATGGTCCCTGAGATCCTGGGGCTCGCTGTGCCCACCACAGAGCTCACAGCCAAGCCTGACTACGCCGGGAGGCAGCTCCAGCAGATCATCGAGAGCAAGAGGAGCAAAAAGCTGGCGGCGGAAAAGGGCCAGGCAGCCACGAGGAACGGACACTACGAGCTGGAACACTTGTCCACCCCTCAGCCAGAAAAGTCTCCGGAGGGCCGGGATGGAGCAGTGAGCCAGATGGAGAGCTGAGCTGCTGGGACAGCCCAGCTGGGCAGAGAGCAGGGAAAAACTCCCTGCTCCTCACTGTGCCTCGTGCTCCTGGGAGGGGGCAGAGTAATGATGATAGGATGGCTTTGCTTAAAGGACATGACAGTGGAATATCTTGCCCCAGGTGCTGCTGGATTTTTTGTATTTGTTGTTACTATATACCTATATACTCCTTGCCAGGACTTCTGTGAGGCCTTAACAGTCTGGTTCTTCACTAAAGCAGTCATGTGTTGGGAAATTATCTGTCCCCATAGCACAGGGATACAGTTCAGCTCCTGACCCCGCTTCTGTTAGAGTCTTGGCAAAACTCCAGCATAGGAACAGTGCTTGGACCTCTGAGGTGCAGCTGCTGCTTGTGGCCCTTGCAGCAGCCCCAACCTTCCCAGCCCTGGAAATTGGGGCTCCTCAGCCTTTGATCCAGCTGTTTTCTGAGGCCTTTCCAATGAAAGTTGTTACTAACAAAAAGTTTGCAGTGATCTGCTGCAAATGCAAAGGTTGGACTTTCCACACCCACGCGTTCTTGGGAAAATCTAAATTTCCCTGCGTTGCAGCAGGACCTGCCTTGGAGCAGGGCTTTGTGCGGCGCGAGCACGGCAGAAGCCTCTCTCTCCTCGAGGCTTTTCTCCCCAGTGGGGGGAGGAAGGAATGGGTTCTCTCTGAAAAACGCTACCATTGATCGTGCCAAATAAAAGGTTTCTCAGAAAGACAAATTCTTGAGCGTCTTCCTGCTACCTAAGGGTGGATGCGTGCTGTGCCTCCCAAATAGGGATTGAAAAATTGGTTCCAGTGCTGACTGGAGCAGAGGAAACGCTTGTGTGGGTTTAATTCTCTGCACATCGAGGTACTTCAGTGTCTTGTCCTGTCTTTCTCATCCCAGCCCAACCCCACCTTTTAAGCACCAGCTTCTCCCCATCCCTGGTTTTGGGGGGATGAAATGATCATTCTCACTGTCCCCAGGTTGCTTTCCAGAGAGGGATGAAAAGGAGGGAGATGAAATACCAAGCTCACGGCAGCATTAGGGACTCTCCTCCCAGCTCTCTATGGAAATTCCCCTGGAGGAGATACTGAGAGTGGGGATGGCCACCTGCAGATAGCGGGTGCACTTGTATCCTGCCCTTGCACCCCCCGTTTTTCCCAGAAAGAGCCTGGTTTCTGTGCCAAGCGTGTGGGCTGTGTGCGACCATCTGGCCGTGCAGCGCTATTGATGATAGCAGCGGGCAGCAGGAACTGGCCTGGCTCTGGGAGGGGGCTGCCCTCCCCTCCTCTTCCCCGCCGGGGAAGTGGCGCCCTGGCCCCGCAGTGTTAGAGCTGTCACTTTCTAACAGCTGCTTAAGTTACTGGTTTCGGTGTTATTTTTTTAACATATGAAGCAGCTGACCCAGGGAAAGAGGATGAGCACCTGGACTGCCTTAGCCTCCCAATCCCTCAAAGGTTCCCACCTTCAGCCTCCCTGCTTGGCAGACGTCTGCAGGGAGAGCGCTGAGCAGGACGCCGCATCCAGCCTCCTGTCAGCACAGTTTTCCTTCCATAAGGCAATTAAACCCGGAGGTGGGCATCTGGATGGAAGATTTGTGCATCCCTTAGGGCAGAGAAAGCTGCAGCTCAGGTTACTGCCCTCCAGCAGCTTTCCAAGGTCCTCCAGGAGCGAAGGAGAGGAAATACAGCCGAAGAGGGGTTGTGTGCGCTGATGGAGGAGAGCAAGAGGGAAGCGACTGCAGCTTCCCGCCGGCTCCAGATGATGCCTCATAGTTTCCCTTTTAAAAGCATGAGCTGGGCTGGAGAAATAAATATTTGCGTTACAATTCCTGTTGGGAACGAAAGGCTGTTTTTGGAGGGAGGGTGTCAAACGGAAGTCGCAGGGGCCAGCACAGTTTGGTGCCGTGACTATTCTGTTTGCTGGGTGCGATCCCACTCCCAGCAGGAACAGGCAGCAGCTCCGCTGGAGGGGTCACCCCACCGGGGGCTTAAAATTTGGCTTCGGGCAGGAGAGCTGAGCAGGCAGCTCGACCAGGAGATGTGGCCTGGGGCGCTGGGGGACAGAGCCAGCCTGGAGCCCTCATCCAGCCGGGGCTCTCAGCCCCTTCCCTCTGCCCTACTTCCATTTTCTCCCAGTTAGGTGCAGAGGCTCCGGCTGTAGGCACGCTGCCAGCACAGTGCTCCTCGGCTGAACAAAATGTCCCCTTGTCCCAGGGCCTGGCTTTTTGGAGCGACCGCTGCTGTGCTTCCCGGGATCCCCGCTCCTTCCCGGAGGAGCTTCGGGACTCTCCATCCAGGCGCTGACACCTGCGCTCGGCTGGGAAATGCAATTTAGGGACCGTAGAGGAGGGGAGTGGAAAGAGACGCCTGGAAACCCCGGAGTCCAGCTCGTGGGGGGAAGGCTGGAATCCCGGCAAGGGAGAAAGCTGTGCCGGGAATTTTATCCAGAAACAGCAAGGGAGGATGCGGCTGCCGGGAATTTTATCCAGCACCAGCAAAGGGAGGAGGATGCTGCCACCATTTTAGCGGCGGCGCTCCCGCCTGCCGCGGCCGGAATCGGGGCTGGGGGAGCCGCCGCGGAGCCGGGGGGGCACCGGGCCCCTCCGGCCCCATCCCGGCCGCTGTCCCCCGCTCGCCCCCCCGCCGGGGAGGGCTTCCTGTCCCCCGCCCGCCCTGCGGGGTCGGCCGAGCCGCGGGGAGGGGACGGGGAGGAGGGACCGGGGGCTGCGGGCGCTTCCTGCCGCCGCCCCCGCCGGGGCAGAGCGGAGCGGGGCGGGAGCTCGGCTCGGCCCGGCCCAGCCGAGCGGCGCTCCCGGGCCGAGCCAAACTTCCCGGGGGGCTCACACCAACACACGCCCGCGCATACATAGATATTTAATTTAATTTTTTTTCCCCCCGTTTTATTTTAATTTTCTCGGCACTTTCGGCGGGGCCCCCGGGGCGGAGCCGCCCTCGCCGCCGGGAGGGGCCGGTGCCCGCAGCGCCGGGGATGGGCTCCGCCGGGGCGTCCTCCGCCTAGAGCAGCCCGGCTCGGCTCGGCCCGGCCCGGCCCGGCCCGGCGCGCAGCATGGCCGCGGAGCTCAGCGCCGAGGAGGAGCAGGTAGGTCCCGCCGGGCTCCTCTTCCCCGGGTCGGGCTGGGCAGGACCGCGGGGGCTCCTTCCCCACACCGCTCCTTTCCCATGGTTATTTGGCTAGCCCGGTTTGCCAGCCTGGTTTTTTTCCCAGCCGGGCGCTTCTCCCGATGGGAAGCCCCCCCATCCCTACGCAGCCCCCATCCATGCCAAACCCGCAGCCTCCCAACCCACGCAGCGCCCGCCCTACGACCCCCATCCACGCACCCCCCCAAGCTTTCCCGCTCCCCAGGAGCCCTCGCAAGGCCCCTGCCGTGGGTGCTGGGGCGTGGGTCCCGCATCCCCAGCTCAGCGTGGCCCCGCTGGCAAGGCTGCCTGCGGTGGGGATGGTGCGTGGGGATGGTGCGTGGGGATGGATGGACGGATGGATGGATAGATGGATGCGTGTGCACGCGCTTCCCACGCCCCAGGCCTCCCGTGACGTCCCGGCTTCCTCCGCCGGCCTTGCGTCACCGCG
This sequence comes from Setophaga petechia, assembly GCA_024362935.1. Classification (NCBI taxonomy): domain Eukaryota; kingdom Metazoa; phylum Chordata; class Aves; order Passeriformes; family Parulidae; genus Setophaga; species Setophaga petechia. The sequence goes on from JANCRA010000016.1 coordinate 17,009,704, forward strand.
GGAGGATGTTGCTGGGCTCGGGGAACGGGGCCCTGGAGCCGGCTGGGCCGCCTCGGGTGGCCGCAGCAATCCCTGCCTGTCCCCTCCTTTGTCCTCTTGGCCAGGCTTGCCCACCCGCGGCCGCTGGGCTTCCCTGTGGATGGGGATGTGGAGCCTGGGAGCGGGGCTGGGCGAGCTGCCGGGATCCCTCTGCCCCCTCGGGCTGTCACATTGGCCACGTTGGTGGCGCTGGGGACTGCAGAGCCGTGGCAAAAAAGTCCCGTTTTCCTTCCAAAATGGTCGGTTTTCCAGTGGATTGGCTGGTTGGTTTTCTCCTTTAAAAATCCTTCGTTTCTACAGAGAGGTTTAGGAAGGCTGGGATGGAGATGCCGAGTTCCAAAACCTCCATGGAAGAGCCCCTCCTGCAGCCTGCGGTGGTGCTCAGCAAATGCAGAGCTACCAGGCTCTTTCCTCCTGGGAGCAGCACTGCTCTGTCCAGGGTGATAAAATCCCAAGGAATGGGGAGTGTCCTTGGAGTGTCCAAGGAGGGAGTGTCCTCTGTCCCCACAGGTGCCTGAGATTTGCGTTTCTCCTGTGTCATGGAGGGGGCCAAGCTTCCAGAAATAGAGGTTTTGGAGATCCTGCACTGGCAGGGAAGGCTGGTTTGCAGTGGGAGCAGCATCCCAGGAGAGGGATCTGAGATGTCTGGTTTGTTTGGGAATATTGGATGGAGAAGGTGAAGAGATGTTTGCAATAATGGCTCCAGGTTTGGGTCATCAGCTTGGTGTGGGGAAGGCTGCCTTTCGTGCTGCCCTCGGTGGCTTGGAAGCCAAAATGAGGGAAGTTTCTTTCTTTTTGTGGGTAAGTGGTGGTTTGGGCTGGAACATGCCCTTCCTGCCATCCCTTCATCCATCTTGGGACCATCAAGATTTCCTCCACTCTCCCCTGTTACCAACAGCAAGCCAGAGGGAAATTCACCGTTCTCCTCTTAGGCCAGCCTTGGGACATCTCTTCTGCTGGCTCTCTGCAGCTCCCTCCCTAGCCTATCCCGGAGGAGCCAAATCAATTTTCCTTGAAGGTTTTCAGCCCAGCTGCAGTTTCCACACCTTTATCCCCCACTTCCCCACGCTGAAGAAGGAGGGCAGGTTTGCTGCCTGGGGGAGGAGGGCTGGGAGAACCCCTGGATTCCGGCAGCAGTGGCTTTGTCACCACCCTGCTCCAGCGCAGCGGGGACAGGGGATGACGCCAGCACTCCAAAGACCAGCATTGTTCCCAACGCCTGGCCACGGACAGTTTCACTCCCAGTGCTGCAGAAACAGGACTTCTTGCTGCAGCTCTGGGTCACAGGCTTTGTTTTTGGCACGTGGAGCGATCCCTGCTCCGCTGGGATTGACATGTGTATAAATCCATTTGGGACTGGGTCTAGGAATGATGATGAGACCCAGTGGAGCACAAAGGGGGCAGAGCTATGGCTGGCATTGATGCTCAGCTCTGTAATGCCTGGCTCCCTGCTGTTGAATGGCAGCACTGGTAAGTTTGGAATTTGGTTTTGTTCCCAGGGAAAGCTGGAATTCATGGCTGAACTGCCCTGCAAAGATAGTGCTTGTTCTTGTGCATCTTCCCCTTGCGAAAAGCCCGTCATCCCTCGTGACAGCTGCTGGGAATGGGATTGTGTGAAGTGTGGCAGGTTAGATGTTGAGGAAGCAGACTTGAACTGCAGGCTGCATCCTCTCCTCATCGCCATCATGCCCTTTGGGCCCCTCTTCCCATCATCTGGGGACTCCCTTCCCATTATTTTGGGGTATCATTGCCAGCTCAGGCTGTGGTGTCAGCTCTGGTCTTTGTCCAAGGGAAGTGGGATTTGTACCTGGCTCTCAGTCCCATACCTTGCCTGTGCTGGGGAAGGATCTTTACTTATTTTGGATTTGCATCTGCAGCCCTGGATTTTGAGCAGCTGGGTGCCACTGGGGATGCCCTGGCAAAGCAGAGGTGTGCCCAGGATATATTGATAGGATATGTTTACAGATGGATTATATTCCTGGATGTGTGCTGTGTTAAGGCTGAAGATAGTTCCTGTATTGCCCCATTTATTTTCCTGTGGTGCTTGCCTGGCTGCTTTGTGTGACTGGGACCAAGTTAGGGATCTCCTGGCTGCAGAGTGCTGGGAGAGACCCCAGAGTGAGCCGGGCTCCTGTGGCCCATCCCATGAGAGGGGCTCCCTGTCCCTGCCGAGCCTCGCGCTGCCGATAAACCCCGGCCCTTCGCTTCCTCCTGTCGGAAGTCATTAACACCGACAAGCTTTTCTGGCTTAATAGCTCCCAGTAACTCTGAATAGTTCCCAGTAACTCCGTGCCTGACATCCTACACCGCCGCCTGGCTGCCTCCCTCCCTCCCGGAGCCAGCCTTCAGCACTCCCCTCCCTCCTCCACCTCCTTGCTCACCATCCTCCGCTCTGGGGAGCCTGGAAGATGTTTTATTTGGCGTGTGCCTGGGTGGGAGGAAGGCATTTTGGTGTCTCCCTCCATGCTGCCTTCATCCTTTGAGCAGGATGCAGTGGAAAACTGGGCTACAGAACTGTCTCCCCTGGGGCTCCTGTGTGGGACAGGGGATAAATCCACAGCAGAAGGCAAAGCTGCATCCTGGGACCCTCCTGGTGTTCCATGTACATGTGAAACTGGTGTTACTGGGCGAGCAGGTCCATGTCCTGTAGCAGGTTGAAGTGTCAGCCCTCCAGTGTCACTGCCTGTATTCCCACAGCCCAGTTTGCTGCCCTGTGGTGGAGCTGCAGCTCAGGAGGCCGCTGCCAGCTGATGGGACTGTGCTGGGGATGCTGTGTCTGAATGGGAGTTTGTGGCCTGTAAAATCCTCCTTTTGGTTCCCCTCTCCTTTCCATAAGTGTCCCCCAGCCTCCAGGCCATTTTTCCCACCCCTTGCTCCCTTTCCCATGTGGCATTTCTGCCGTCCCCATTGCCACTGCCCTTACCCCTTTTGTGGTGGAACTCCCTGCTTCACCCCGAGAAGCTGCTGGGTCTGTTGAGGATTGTATCTCCACAATGACCAGGAATGCTCCTTGGCCACCCCTCCTCCTTCTCCTCTTCCTTTCACCCTGTCTCACTGCCTGCCCCTGATCTCTCCCACAGGCCACCAAGCAGTTCCTGGAGGAGATCAACAAGTGGACAGGCCAGTACAATGTGTCCCCGCTCTCCTGGAATGTGGCTGTCAAGTTCCTCATGGCCCGCAAGTTCGACGTCCTGCGGGCCATCGAGCTCTTCCACTCCTACCGGGTAAGTGAGATGGGAACCCCCCATCTGAGGGCTTCCTGCTCCCTGGGACCACCCTCCCCCTGCTCCTTTTTCTTTTTCTCTCTCCCTTACAAGTTTTATCCAGCTGGAAAATCCTTTTTCAGCCAAGGCGGGTTGCCATGGAGACCTCCCCGATCCCAATCCCTTCCTGTGCTCTGGGAGCAGCTCATGGGGTGCCCTCCTGGCTGGTGTGTGCTGCCCACAGAGCATTTCCCTATATGTTAAGGATATACATCCATGATTGTCTTTTCCAACCTGGTGTTGCAAAGCTGCTCCTTCTGTTACTTGGGGGTGTGCTGGAAGATGATCCCATGGAGCAGAGGTTCCCTGGGACAGCTGGGTGCCCCGCAGGGCAGAGGTGGGCCATGCCTGTGTCCCGTGTGTCCCCTGTGCCCCCTGTCACTGCCCTCCATGCCTGCAGGAGACGCGGCTGAAGGAGGGGATTGTGAAGCTGAAGCCGCACGAGGAGCCGCTGCGCTCGGAGCTGCTCAGTGGGAAGTTCACCATTCTGGTAGGTGGGGTGTCCCCCGGGGAGTTCCCCCAGCTGGGTGGCTTATCCCAGCTCTGCTCCACGGGGGTGCTCAGGAACCTGACCCCGTTTCCTTGGCAGAGCGTGCGGGACCCCTCGGGAGCCTCCATCGCCCTGTTCACAGCCAAGCTGCACCACCCCAGCAAGAGCGTGCAGCACGTGGTGCTCCAGGCACTCTTCTACCTGCTGGACCGAGCTGTGGAGAGGTGAGCTTGCCTCTGCACGGGTACCCTGTCTCACACTGGAGGGTCCCCAGGGAACGTGTTCCCTCCTAGTGGGATCGCTGCTCCCCATGGCTTGAAATTCCCTGCTTTGAGCTCCAGCCTGTCCTCCTTATAGAGCTGTTCAGCAGGGGAGCAAAATACCCCAAGCCCTGAGCCAGGCTCTTTGCAGCCTTGCCCTGTCCACGCCCTGGGTTCAGTTTAGCAAAGTCCCAGATTCCTGCAGGCTCTGGCTGGGGAGGAGGCAGCCCCACCATCAGACAGACGTAACGTGAGCCCTGCCAAAAATATAAACCCAGGACATTCCCCTGCCATTTATCCTGCTGGGCTCTTTCTGTTTCTGACCTTACCCATCACGAGTGATGCTGCTGAGGCAGGCTTAAGGCACAAGTCAGGCTTAAATGAGGGTTGTAGGAAGAGATGGTGAAGCAGCTGGGAAGTGCAGAAGCAAGGTTTGGGGCTGTGAGTCCTTCTGGAAGCATGGGAAGGGATTTTTGGGGGTCAGTTTGGGGCAGAGCTGCTGATGCAGGAGCCAGGTGGTTGTGTGTTGTGGGGTTGACGTTGTTATTTTCCTCCTCTTAGCTTTGAGACACAAAGGAACGGGCTGGTATTCATCTACGACATGGCAGGGTCACAGTACACCAACTTCGAGCTGGACCTCAGCAAGAAGATCCTCAACCTGCTCAAGGTGGTACCTGGGGGTTAATTGTAATCTGAGGACAGTGTGTGGGCCACTCACTCACCAAGAACCCAAAGTCCTGTGGTTTTGGCATCAATTTGCCCCCCAGACCATGCTGACCACGTCTCGCCCAGCAGCACCAGCTGCAGGACCTTGGGAGGCACTGGGAGCTTGCCAGGCTGGACCCGGCTGTGGCTGCGGTGTGGCGCGGGCGGGAGGGATCAGCTGTCCCCGGGCTGGATTCCTCTCACAGCTGCTGGCAGCACTTTTGGGAAAACAGATGCAAATTATTTTTTAATCGTGCTGGCATTTGGTGCCTCCTCCCTTCTCCGGAAAAAAATCAATAAGAGTAAATACTGGCCGGGGTGTGTTCTTTGCTTAATCCCAGTTCCCAGTCCTCACCTCTCCCTGTGGAGCCAAACCCTCTGTTTACCTAATTCCAAGGAAGTAATTTGGTTCCTTATCAAGTCATAAAAAGCAAGCACAGCTGTGAGTGTGTGAGGCACACTTCAGATATGGCATTGCCCTCATGGGTTCCTGTGCTGGCTGTCACCTTTGCTGGGATATGTCCCCTGTCACAGCAGAGTGTGTCTGACCCCCTCCTTACACCCACAGGGTGCCTTCCCAGCTCGGCTCAAGAAGGTTTTTATTGTGGGAGCACCCATGTGGTTCCGTGTGCCCTACTCCATCATCAGCCTGCTGCTGAAGGAGAAGCTGCGGGAGCGGGTGAGTGGAGACCCTCCTGGCATGGGACTCTTCTGGCACAGGACCCTCAGCAGGCAGGGCCGAGGCTGCTTTCCCTTCGTGCCAGGGTGGTGAAAGCAGCTTGTGCCATTCAGCCCCATCTGCTGGAAGCTGCCAAACACCAGACCTTTGGCATCCCTGTCCCCGTCCCTGGCAAATCCTCTCCAACCTTCCTGGAGTCACCCCTGCCTTTCCCCTTCCTCTCACAGGTGCAGATGGTGAAGATGTCAGAGCTGAAGGATCACCTGCCCCGGGAATGCCTCCCTGAGTACCTCGGAGGCTCCCTCAAGCTGGACCCTCTGAGCTGGAACTGCCGGTTCCTGCCCCAGCAGAACGGGCACCCCGACCCCCTGGACGAGCTCATCCTGGTGCCGCTGGCGGCCCCCAAAGATAACGGCTCCGTCCACGTCCCCGGGCCCAAGTCTGTCACCCTGCAGGAGCTGCTGGATCATGTCAGCCACAAGCAGAAACGTGGCATCTATGAGGAGTACGAAGACATTCGGCGCAGGAGCCCGGCCGGCACCTTCGCCTGCTCTTTGTGAGTTGTGGGAGGGAGCCAGGTGCCCCTCTCACCCCGAAAAGCTGTGAGCACCCCCACCCCAGGCTTCTGCTGCTGGGTGGAGGCCATCAGCCTCTTCATGGTATGGGGCTTTGGGTTAGCAACAGAGAACCCCGGCCTAGGGATGGTGGGAGCCCCCTTTGTGGGTCCTGCAGGCTCTGGGAGTAAGGGGGAGCTGCAGAGGGCAGCAGGGACCAGGACCTGGCTGGGACTCTGCTTCCCGAGGCTTTGGCCAGGTGATGGCAGCAGAGCCCAGGCTACGGGCCCCAGAGGCTTGCACAGAGGGAGGGATGCTGCCTTTGCCTTGCCTGGAATACATCCTTGCTTCCCTCTCCCCCGCCTCTCACCCAGGGCACCCTACAACCAGGACAAGAACCGGTACGGGGACGTGCCCTGCCTGGACCAAACCCGTGTCAAGCTGGCAAAGCCATACAGCCGCCCGGAGGTGAGCCAGCCCAGGAGGGAAACCCACAGTCCTGTGGGAAGCTGGCACAGTTCTCCCAGGGGTCTGGAGGCCTTATCTCATCCATGCTTTTCTCCCTGCAGCTGACTGACTACATCAATGCAAGCTTCATGGATGGCTACAAGCAGAGGAATGCTTACATTGGCACTCAGGGTATGGCTGAGCCAACAAGGGGATGTTCTGCTCCTGATACACCCATGGGTTCCACCTCTCTGCCCAGGGTCAGCTGCTAGCCATGGGGGACATCCCAGGAGCTGGGCACTGCCCAGCAGGTCCCCCTTCTCCCTGGGTTTATTTACTCCTCCCTGGGTGTATTTCTTCCCCTCTCAGTTTCCAGCTAGTGGACTGAAGTTTTTCCTGGAAGAGAGCAAGGGGATGCATCTTCATCCATAATAGCAGCCCTCTCCCTGCCCCTATCCCAGCTCTGGATTTGCGCCATCTGCCCAGGGATGAGCAGAGAGGCAGGATCAGTGCTGAGCCTTAGGGACACGGTGCTGGGGGTGCCAGTCAGTGACAGCTCCAGACTGTTCATGGAGCCACACCTGGGTCAGCCCCTACAGGAAGGGACTGTGGTTCCCTGGTGGGGGTGATGGGGGGCTGGTGGATGCAGGTGACCAAGGGGTTGCCCAGATCCACGAGGTTTTGGGCTGATGTGTTGGTTGTCCCTGCAGGGCCTCTGGAAAACACCTACGGTGACTTCTGGCGCATGGTGTGGGAGCAGAACGTCCTGGTGATTGTGATGACAACCCGGTGAGCGCTCATGGAGGGACACAGTCCTCTTTTTCTGTGCCAAATGAGCATTTTTGGTGTGGGATAAGCAGTGCTGGGCTCGGGGCAGTGATCCTGCAGCAGTGGTGCCAGCCAGAGTCCCACAGAGGTGGGACATTGGGTCAAGGATAGATTGTTTGTTCCCTGTGGGATCCCCAAAGGACCAAGGCTGGGTGGCATGGGAGATGTCTCAGGCAGGACAAGGAGGACATTACCAGCTTCTCGTTCTCATGCTCCCAGGCTGGAGGAGGGAGGCAGGAGGAAGTGCGGCCAGTACTGGCCCCTGGAAAAGGATTTCCAGGTGTGCTTTGGGGCCCTGACCATCACCAACCTGGGCGTAGAGAACCTCAACCATTACAAGAAAACCATCCTGGAGATCCACAGCTCAGAGGTGCGTGGGCACAGCTGCCTGGTGGAGGAATGGCATGGGTGCACCAGGGATCAGGGGAGGAAAGAGAGTCTAAACCCCCTGCTTTCCCCAGACCAGGGAGCGGCGGCTGGTGTCCCACTTCCAGTACCTGAGCTGGCCAGATTATGGCGTCCCCTCTTCCGCCGCCACTCTCATTGACTTTTTGGGGGCCGTGAAGCAGCAGCAGAGAGTGGCTGTCAGCGCCCTGGGACCTCGCTTCAAGGGCCACCCTGGGGGACCCCCAGTCGTGGTGCACTGCAGCGCTGGCATTGGCAGGACAGGTAATGGGTGTGGGGGAGGATTGGGGATGGTGGGGTGACAAGTCCAGTTTCCCTGGTGCATTTCCATCCTGGGGACCCACTGTCGCTGTCTCTCTGGGGAGCCTCTCAGGGACCCTCGGCCAGTCCCGAGTTGGCAGCACCGGGGGGCAGCCCCGACACTGCCGACAGCGGGGAGGCACTCTCTGTGCCCCGAGGGTACTGAGGGCACCTGGGCTGGTCGCCTTTTCAGCAGAGGAGAGAGGCATCGGTAGAAGATAAAGGGCCGACTCTTAGCAGGGGTCAATCCAAGGTTTTATTCAGAGGCTCTGGGGAGCTCCTGCACCTTAGGGGGCCTCCTGCTGAGAGCCCCGGGAGATGTGCCAAGGTTACTTTTAAAGGGAGGTGGAAACCGAAAGTAGATTACATTTTACCAAGCAATAAGTGACCCTAAGGGATGGGTACTGGGGGATAGACATTTAGGACAGCATATGGGACATGGCTTGGGGGGCTGACCCCCGGCCTCTGGCTAATCACTCAAAGACCTAGACCAAAGCTTCTAGATAGAGGGGATGGGATGCTGAGTGATTGACAGAGAGCCAGGGTGGGGGTTTGGGGATGATCTCAGCAAGGGAGACGGATTACACAGGTAAAGAGAGGGGGGTACAGTCTGGGATAAACCATTTGGGAAAAATATGGGGATACAAAACAAAACTACTTCAAAGTATTGCAAAGTATAAAAACACACTACAACAACCCACGGTGTGTTTGCAAGCTGAGACATGTCCTCAGGACTTCCCACAACCATCAGACCTGGGAGAGGTCCCCAGATGCCCTTAGGAGATCAGTGGGGGGCTGAGCACCAGCGCTCCATTTCTCACAAGGGGCGGTGATGGTGCCATTTGGTGTCTGATGCCATCCCATCGCTGTCCCTAGGTACCTTCTGCGCGCTGGACATCTGCCTGTCACAGCTGCAGGATGTGGGCACGCTGAACATCTACCAGACAGTGCTGCGCATGCGGAGCCAGCGCGCCTTCAGCATCCAGACCCCCGAGCAGTATTACTTCTGCTACACCGCCATCCTGGAGCACGCCCAGCGCGAGGGGCTGCTGCTCGCCAACCACAGCCGGGCCGCCCAGGAGAAGAGCTCGCCGGGGCACTGAGACCCTCCGCCTCCCTCGGACGCCGCTGCCCATCCTCGGGGGCTGCCCGCGCCGCCTCGGGACTCAGCAGGGCCGGAGCACCTCGGCTGTCAGCACTGCTATGGAACTGTGCCTTATTCAACCCAAACGGTGGCTGCCACTTTGCCGGCACGGGAAGGGGCTCTGACTCTTCCCCGTCGTGTTTCAGTTGGGTTTGGATGGTTGGGGACGTGGTTTGTCTTCTCTTCAAGTTGTTGGGCTTTTTTATTTTGTTTTCGTTTTTTTGTTGTTGTTGGGACCACCTAAGATGTACCTAGAGAGGGGCTTTGCAAAGTCCTAGGAAATGTATTCCCAGTCCTGGGGCTGAGGAAGAGGCACATGCTTCGGTCTCACCTGACGCTCCATGTGTGTGTCTGTATGTATGTGTGTATATAATATACCCCCGCTGTGACCCTCCCCAGCTATTATATAGATACATATATACAACCTCCCCTTTAGCAGCTCCCAAGGGTCCCCGCTGTCCTGCCACCTCACTGCTGTGATCTCTGGAGCGGTGAGTTTGGTCCTGGCTCTGTCTTGTCTTTCCCCTTGCCCTTATTTCCCCTGATGGGCAGCGTTGGGACCCAGTACCCACTCCTGTGCCCATCCCGCTGGAGGCACAAGGACACCTGATGGTGTCCCCCCTGTTTCTTTGTCTCATCCTCCCCACGGAGAGAGATAGCAGCAGTGCTCCTGGGAGGATCTGGAGGATTGGGTTGTCTGTCTGGGGGGTGCTGAGCTGGCAGGCATCCTCTGGCCCTTGGGTGCCGCTGAGGAAGTCACTAGGTACGAGGTGACAGGGTGACGGGGCCGTGGGGACCGACCGGCTCTCCAGGTTGCCCGGCTTTCCCAAGCTGCCACTGGGAACCCGCAGGCCCAGCCCTGCGTTGAGTCATGGGCTGGGAAAGCGCTGAGCAAGAGGAAACCCCAAACCCTGGAGAGGCAACGAGCCTCTGCCCTGGCCCCTGCCACTGCCTGGGCCTCCCCAACTTTATACTGTAATAAGCTCTTTGAATGTGTATATTCTTATTTTTTTATAATCTTGGGGGAGGGGGGCACAGGGTTTGGGAGGTTTTGTTTTGTTTTCTTTTGGGTTTTTTTTTTGTGTTTGTTTTTTTTTTTTTTTTGTATTTAACATTAACTTGATCCAAGCCAGAGCCAGAAGTATTTGTAAATGTTCCTATTTTGCTCTCAGAGAAACCTTTTTGTTGTTGTTACTTTTTTGGGAGTTGTTTTGTTTTTATTTGTATTGATATATAAATATACCACCAGTGACCAGTTCTCTTTGCTGTCGTGTGGACATTGGGCAGGACAGAAGAAGGGAATTCAGGGCTTTGCATGGGCTGTGATCTCTAAAAACCAGCTGGCCCCGGTCTCATCCCTGGCTAGATGTGGACTTTGAGGAGCACAAGGCTGTGTTTAGGGCTTCTTCTAGCCTGGGTGAGGCTGAGGCAGAGATAACCAGGCTGCAGGAAGCTTTTCTGGGCAGGCAGGATAGTGTCAGGAGGGAAGGCAGCACAATGAGCTGGCGTAGCCAGGGGGTGCACAAGCCACCCTGCTCCAAGCTCCTGCCTCTTTTCCCAGGGCCTTGAGAAGCCTCAGGATATCAGTCTCCTGTCTGGCCACGGTATCTGCCTGCTGCTACCTTTTGCTGCAGGATTTGGGGGTGCAGGCATCACCTCTGTGCTTCTGGATCCCCTCTGAGCTGGCATGGAGGGCACAAAAGTTAGGGGGAACTCCTGGGCTGTCAGGCAGCCCCAGTGCCTTCAGGTGCAAACAATGCCAGTCCCAGAGAAGCAGCAGCAGCCTGAGGCTTAGGGATGAGGGAATAAAAAAGACAGCTTGTGCAAATGAAGCCCTAGAGCCAGCCAGAGAGCTCGTGCCCCAGAGCAGGGCAGCTGGCGGGTGTGAAGAGCAGCACCTGTGTTTGTTCAGCTGGAGCCTAAAAAAGTGAGGGATGCCAGTGTCTTTCTAGGACTAGCACAGGGAGAAGCTTTCCCCTGTGCTCTGGGGGTGGACTGGCATGGATGTGCCAAACTGAGGTCAGACACAAGCGCTGGAAGGCTGGAAAAGAACCAGAGGCAGCAGGGAATCTGTCTGGAAGGGCTGCATGTCCCAGGGCATAGTGCACTGGAGAGAGAGAAGTGGGTGCTGGGAGCACCCCTGGAGCTGTGCACATCCTGTCTGAGTGTGATTCTGGTTCAGCTGCAGTGTCCCATCCTTCCAGGTACCATTTTCCACCCAGCTGTCTCCTGGAGCAGCATCAGCCCAGGCAGTGTGATCTGCTCCTCCAGCTCAGGCTGCCCCAGAGTTTCCCTCCAGGCACCCATTGCAGGGTGGCTCCTCCAAGAGAGCTCTCATCCTCTGAAGGAAGGCTCCTGGGGCCCACCCTCCTCACTGCCAAACTTTTTCACCCAGCTGGGCTTTCTTCTCAGCACACGTGCAGGAGGGGAGTGTTGGCAGCTCATTGTTAATCCTGTGCTGTCAGCAGCAGCTCTGTGGCTCAGCGGGGCTTTTGGCGAAGTGTTGGGTCCAGATCTGAAAGCTGCAGGTGATGCCAAGTGTCCCACGTGGCCCCACGAATGTGCCCAGCCCATGTCTCTCTTCCACTGGCTGTGAAATTCCAACCAAGCCCGCTCTGTGCACATGGTAAAGGTGGTTGTGCCTTCTAGCTCAATCCCACAGGATGTGGGCACAGAAAACCAAAAAATTTCCAAGACTCAGGTGCTGGGTATCTGATAGGAATAACCAGAGGAGAGGGAGGGAGATAACCAACTCTGGCTGTGAATGGGAACAGCTCGGATATGCTGCTCCCTTCGAGGAGGGATGAAGAGCCCATCTGTGCTGGAGGCGGAGGAAAAGGTTGTAAACCTTTTCCATGGGAAAACAACCCAAACATTCACCCTCCCTTACTATTTCCAGGGCTGCGTTTCTCCTCAAAGCCAGCATTTTCAGTCCTCTTGCACAACATTATGTTTTGTTCCATCCATTCCTTCTGTGCCAGCAGGTCCTGCTCAGCAGTAGAAACAAGGATTTCTCTGGAAATGGTCACTTCACGCAGACAGCCAAAAGTTACTGGAAAGAAAAACTTTGTATTGTTTGGAGAGCGGTGGGAAAAATGGGCTGTTGAGTGCAAGCAGCCTGATGCCTGGAGGATCTCCCCTTCCCTGGAGTGGCCCAGAGATGGGGATCAGCCACCATAGGCAAAAGTTAACAACACAGAACGAAATCCAAAGTTCTGCTGGAGTTTGGAAACGAGGATTTAAAGGCATTGCAGGGCAATCCTGAAGTGGCGCTGCCATCGCTGTGCCCACCTGTCTCATTTGGCTTTCTTGGCTGCGTACATGCCTCGCTAATGACGATTACTTTAGAGCTTGTAATTTTGTACCCTGGGAGTTTGGAAAGAGCCTAGCTCCAGAGCGCTTCATTTCCCAGCCCTTCTGCTTCCTTGCCTCCGGTTTCCAAGGCTCGGTCTCGATCTCCAGTGGCACCGCAGCCCGTGCAGGCTCAAATCCCCGTGTCGAGAGCCCTTCCAGGGGTTAAACCGAGCTGCAGCTCCCAGATACAGAGAGGGGAGAGAGCTCCTCTGCTTGTCCGGGCGCCACCCCACTGCCTGCGCCTGCAACGCTCTCCCGCTCTGAGAAAGGGAAGAACAGCTGGAAAGAAAAAAAAAAAAAATACAGCTAGGAGATTTGGACCTTGAGTAAAGGTGCTTGAAACACACATTTTAACAGAAGTGTGGAACATGCGTGTTTGTATTTCACCCTTTCCCGAGCACGCTCTAGATGCCCAGACGAGTACTAAGGGGCGGCCAGGCCTGGCTGCTGCAGCCTCCGTCAGGGGAGCCCAGCAGCGCACTCCACAACTTTCCAAAGGGAGACAAACACGGCGATCGCAGGCACCAACCCCCACGTCCGGCTCGTGTTCTAGCGGAGGGGAAGGCCGGCTGCCGCCGCGGGGGCACCGGCTCTCCCGGCTCCCTCCCGCCCTCCGCCGCCGGGAGAGGCCTTTCCCTCACACCCCCTCGCTCGCGGCCCCCCTCCCTCCCGCCGTGGGCGGTGCGGCCGTGACGATCGGCACCGCGGGGCCAATCCGCCCCGGGGGGAGTTCCCCCTCCATTCAGGGCTGCTCGCCTGCGCGTTGAGGGTAGGTAACAGCTGCTTCCCCCACACGCACTTTCCCAGTTTCGCCCCCCTCCACGGGAATCGCTTCCCAAGGGCCGGCCGGGCGGGCGGGCGGGAACCTGAGGGAAAAGGGAGGGGGGGGGGGTGGGAGGGGAGGGAAGCGCGCGCGCCCTCCGGATCCCGCCGGCGGGAAGCGCGCGACGGGCGGGGGGGTAGGCGAGTGACTGAGTGTGTGTGTGCGGGGGGGGGGGGAGGGGGGCCATTGCCGCGGCGGCCACGCCCCCTTCCTGGCACGCCATTGGCTGCAGCGGCTGAGGGCGCCGCCCCCCGCGGCGCGCACCGCCCACGGCCCCCCCGTCCTCCTCCTCCTCGGTGCGTGCGTGCGTGAGTGTGAGCGTGTGCGAGTGTGCGGGGCGTGTGCGGGAGCGAGTGTGTGTGTGCGCCCTGTGCCCCCCGCCCGCACGTGTAACCGACCCGCCCCACGTGGGGCGCCGCCATCCCGGAAGTGAAGGGGTCGGGGACAAAAGGCAGCGCCGCGCCGCCCCCGGGCCCGGGCCCCGCCACCAAGACCCCCGTCCCCTCCCGCCGCCGAACCGGTTGGCACCGGGGCCCGGGGCCGGGGCGAGGACGACGGGGGGAGCCGCTGGCGCGGGCTGCGGCCGCGATGTAAACATTCCACAAAAGGGCTCCCCAGAGAGGGGGGCGTGGTCTCGCCGGTGGCGGGCGGGGCCAATTCGCCGCGTGGGTGGGCTTCTCGCCGTGACGGCGGAGCGGCCCCGCTCGCCAATTGGCCAGCGCTTTGGTATCGCAGCCAATAGGGCGGCGGGGGAGGCGGGACGGGGGCGGGGCGCGCTGCTTATACGGACATTTTTCTTCGGCGGTCGCTCCCCCCCCTCCTCTCCTCCCTCCCTTCCTCTCCACATCCCCTTCCTGGGGGCCGCGGCCAATAGGGGAGGGCCTGGTGGGCGGGGCTAGCGCTCCCATTGGCCGAGACGGTGACGGGCGCGCGTCTCAGCCAACGGGCGCTCGGGGCTCCCCCCCTGCGCGAGGAGGGGCGGGATTTCCCGGGGAACAGAGAAGCGGGCAGCGCTCCGCCGCGGCGGCCGACAGACGGTTACTCCATCTTACCCCCCCCCGCCGAGCCCCCCGCTCCCGCCGGGGCACCGGCGCCGCCCCCGCCCGCCCCCCCCCCTCCGGGAGGAGGGGCGCGGGGACCCCCCCCTTCTCACTGCGCCGGGGACAGCCCGCCCCCGCCGCCCGCCCGGGAGGTGCCCGCCACCCCCGGACCCTGAGGGAGATCCGGCCGCTGCCAGGAGCCGCTTCGAGGTAAGGAAGAGCGGGGCGGCGGGGACGGGAGGCCGCCGGGGCCGGGGCCGGCCCCCTCCGGCGATCCGTAGGGGGCGGGGCCCGGCGCCGGTGCGGCGGCGGCGGCGCGGGGTTGGGGGCGGGGGGGGGGGGCCGGTCGGTGCCCGCGGCGCGGCTCCCCGGGGAGCCCCGGCCCGCGCGGGCGGCCGCGCGTCCTCCCGCCCCGCCCCGCCCCGCCGGGGTGTCCCGGCCCCGGCATGGCGGGAGCGGCGGGCGGAGCGTGCGGCGGCCGCTGGGCGCGCTGCGAGCCGGGCGCCGCCTCCTCCCCCCGCCCCTCCGCCCGCCCTCCGCCCGGTGCCGCTCCCGGGCTGCGGCGGGACCGCCCCCGGCAGCGCTCGCCCGCATTGCACGGCCCCGGTACCGGCCGCACCGCGCGCCGGGGCTCCCGCCCGCCCGGGGGCGTTCCGAGAGGCGGAGGGGCGGCGCGGAGCTCCCCGGTGCCGGTGTTCGCCCAACTTGCCGGCGGAGTTGCCATGAAGGCGCTGTGCCGGTGCCGGTCCCCGCGGCGCGGGCGCTCCGCGGCGGCACCGGGCTGGCCCAGGCTCCCCCGTGGCTCTCGCAGCTTTCCCGCTCCGCAGCGCGGCTCTCCGGAAGGACCTGTTGGAGCGGCACAGGCACGGAAACCCGAGAGCTCCTCGGGCACCCGTTAATTTATCTGCGATTTTAATAGCGAGCGGGAGCCCTCTGCTCGTCCTCCTGTGCTCTGAACTTGGCAGATGCTTACGTTGGTATTTCATCCATTTTTTAAAATTCTTCAGGCTGTTGTACATCCCTATGAACTACTTTAGGGTTGGATTTTTTTGAGGCTGATGGAGTTCAGGTAGCTTTAAAAGTATGACTGTGCTTTGTGTGTGCTTAACTAAATCCTGTTTTGTCTGCCTCTTCCTGGCCTGGGTTCAGACCCATTCTGAATTTTAACAGTCATTATTTGTGTGAATAGCACATGTGCTCAGATACAAATTGCATCCATAAAGAAACTTATTTATATTTGGACCACTGAAATGGGGCAAAGTAAGTTGTGTCAGCTTTATTTTAAACTCATTATCTAAGGCAGCTCCAGCTGTGCGTGGATTTTCAGTCTCCCGCGCTGTCCAGGGGAACCTAAACCTGGTCTGTGTGTTAAAGTGTAGCTTAAGGCTGACATAACACCTCATGTTTCTTTTAACTTGCCGCTTTTAGTTGTGCTAAAAGGTGCAGGCTCAGTAAACAAGTGGGAAATGCCCAACTTAATTCAGTACAGCTGTATCTGTACTGGCCATTTTCCACTCCTAACTTGTAATTATTTTAAAAAATACACTTTCGGGAAAAGTAAACATTGCTATATAGGATTAACTGTATAGTGCAGTATTTTAAATTAAAATGGCATTTTATTTTAATATGCTAATTTTAAAGCATCTGTAAAACTTCTTTCATCACATAAAGTACCTTGGCAGCCTGGTGTCAGCCTGTGCTGGATCTCCAAGAGTAGAAAACCACTTTTTAACTTTTTAGAGTCTTTTTTTTCCCCTACTGAGGTGAAGTTTGCAGTTTTTCACATGGGTATGCTCTTTGCAAAAGGAAATCATGCTTTCTCCCCCCAGAGTATCTTCTCCTCATCCCTCCCACCTTCTGCTTCTGCTGAAGACACATGGTCTCAGCGTGAATTAGTTTGAGATGCTGCAACGTAGTCGTTCATCCAAAAAAACAGCACTAATTTGCTCAAGTTTGGGGAAAGTCTGGCTGATTCAGGCTGGTTCTGTGAGCAGTGTGGGGAAGGGGAATGCTCTCCCCCTGGCCCCAGCCTGGGTTGCTGGGGGAGCCCTCTGCTCAGGCTCCTGGCACGTGTGGGGCTGGGAGCATCGTGTTGGAATTGGCAGGCAGATCATTTACGTTTCCAGGATTTATGAATCGTTTTCTGTCCAGATTGCTGTTCTGGACTTCTCCAGCGTTGGAAAGCTTTTATGGCTGTTGGAGCTGGAGCAGAAAAGAGTCCCATAATAGCTGTCACTTCAGCCTGGGCTGTGCTTTTGGGGCCAGGCTACTTTTTTTCCAATCCTGCTGGGGTCTTGTCTTTTTTCATTTGGTTAAATAAAAGGGTTTCTGATCATTCCCTCTGTGCATGGGGTAGGTGCAGTTAGGAAACAGGGCAGAACAATGCTCTGAGCTCTGTTGAGCGTGTTTTGGATCGTGTCTGTGGTGGGATTTGGCACCTGGGCCACTTTTTGGCAAAGCAGGGATCAATGCCTCACCAACTTGTTCCCCATCTGGACAACTGGGGTTTTTTTGTGTCCCATCTTTCTCTTGGTGAGTGCTGGTATGATGTCACCCTGCAGAAAACTCCCCCAACTGCTCCCAAAGCTTCAGGTCGTGCTTTTCCAGCCCCTTTTTCTAAGGATGCTTCTCATTTCATTTTGGAATGATGCTCTGATCCCAGATGTGCCTTTCTGTAGCGTAGCCAAGGGGATATCCCCATGCTGCAGGGCTGTGTGGCACCGTGAAAACAAAGTGTAGCAGTGACTGCTGAACAAGCTGGGTCATGTTCTGGAAGTCGTGTGGCTGGGTTAGCAGCACTGCTGGAACCTGAGCTGGCTCCTTTCAGCAGGCACTGCTGTGCACTCCTCCATAATCCTGTGTGGGATGTGTCCTGCAGGACATCCGTGACTGTTCCGGGATCAGAGCTGACACTTACACTTGCTGCTCCCTACTTTTGAGTCTGCTCTCCCTCGAAAGAAAACCTTTTAAAAAGCCCTCATGTGTGTTAAATAAATCCTCTGCATCTCTGCAATTTCCCTGCAGTTTTTCAGAGGGGTCAAAATCCTCTCCAGTGGGTTTTTACAGCTTGTTGTTGGAGGTGGTGTTTATCCACAGGTGTGTTGGCTTTCCAACAGGTGTTGAGGCACTGCACCTTCCCAATTTGCTTTCTTCCTAGTCTCTATTTGGCTTTTTCTTTTAACTTTACCAGCTGATCTCCAATGCCTGAAGACCCTGCTTGTCTGATGGGAAAACCTGCAGTAGAAATAATGGAGATTTTCAGGATATTATGTGGTAAAAAGCTGGGGAGCAG
The DNA here is from genome assembly GCA_024362935.1 of Setophaga petechia. NCBI lineage: Eukaryota > Metazoa > Chordata > Aves > Passeriformes > Parulidae > Setophaga > Setophaga petechia. Next base: position 17,027,327 of record JANCRA010000016.1, read on the forward strand.
AGCTGCCACCAGAGAGGTGGTTTTGTGATGGAAGAGGAGAGCACCTGGGCTCTGGTGCCTCTGTTGTTCCCATGGAGCAGAGAGCAGGCAGGAGGAGAGCCCTGCAGTGCTCCTCCAGCTGAATCCAGCCTTGTCTCCTCTTTGTTCCATCTCCTTCTGTGTCAGTACTGCCACTTATCTGCTTTCCTCAGTAGAGGGAAAGGGATGTGCTCCATTTGCCCTTTTCTGTCCCACCAGCTCATGTGGGGCAGATGGATGGGGAAACCCTCTGATGAAGCTGGTGAGGTAATATTCCATAATTCTAGCATTGTTACTGAGATGCAACATAGCTTTTCTTAATTTTTCCTTTGCTTTACCAGCTGAAGATCCTGTGTGTGTGTCTGCCTGATGCATCCTACCTGTGGCACGGAGCTGGGAGGTGGCACAGGTGGGAAGATCCAGAGGTGTGTTCCCTTTTCCTGCAAAAAAACCCTCAAAAAGCCTAAAAACTGAAAACCTCAGGGAAAAAAACCCCGATAGTTTTCATCCTCCCCTAGACAGAATGAAGTGTACTCCTTTTAAGGAGTTAAGGGGGAGTTTGGGTAGAAATGCTGCTGGGGAAGGGGAATTCAATTCTTGACTTGGTCTGCTCAGGTGGAGCTAAGATCTCCTGCATACATCCTGTTAAAGCTTTTAACAAAGGAAAGTACCTGAATTTTGTGACTTACTTTCAGTCCCTGCTGTATTTTGAGGGCTTTTCAACCCTCAAATTAAGGTTACAGAAGCTGCAGTTTGAATTGGGGCTCTCTCCATCTGCACTTCAAAGTCAGTGAGGGGATGCCAGAGATGTGTGCTGCATTTCTGAGATGATGCATGAGCATAGTATTGTTTGTAATGTGGAGGGAAAACTCTTGGTACAAGTCTTTGATGTTTTGTGCTTATTCTCAAAATATCTTTCCCTTAGCTGGGCTTTGCCATCATTAAGGAGAAATCAGTTGTTACTGAGGGTGGAAGTGGGTGGAATTGCCCCTTTGAGCAGCATGCTTTGGTTAAATCAGTTCAAAATGACATGTCTAGTCCTGGGTTTCATCTCATTGTTCCTTCCTCAGCTTTTTTTTGGTGGGCTGTAGGAGAGGAGGGACTTTCTGCAGGACAGATCTCTCCAGCTTTTGAGCAGAGGAGCTTGGTGGGAGATGCCAGGTGAGGATTAACAGGACTTCAGTGAGGAAATGAATGCACTTTGGGACCATTCAGCAGCTATCTCCTCCTGCAGGATGCAGACCAGTCACTGTTGTGGTGCTGCTCTGCTTTCCCCCATCTCTCTAGTTTGGGTGGTGGTGGATGCAGAGTTACCATCACCAGTCTCTATCTGGGTACAGCAGAGCTTTGACACCATCTCTCTGCTAGGATTAATAAAGCCTGTCAATTAGCAGTCTTCATTAAGGGCTGGTTTGCTGTGAGACACTCTTACTCAGTGGTTTGCAGACCCTTGGTGGGAATTAGTGTGGTGTTATCTGGGAAAATTGATTGCTGTTATTGATTATTACCTATAAATTGACTATATTATATATATCTCTATATACACACCCTTAGATAATACAGAATTTCACAGCTGAAGCAGCTCCAGTGCTTGGATAAAAGCAGAGTCCAAGCTCAGTTGCTGAAGGTGAGGGGAGTTCAGAGGGAAGATGAACGTACATGAGCTTTAATTTTTGCTTTACAGAAGTTTCAATTATCAACCACACAGCAAACTAAATTGTTGGAAGATTGTACACTTGGCCTGCAAGAATTGGCATCTTCAAAAACTGATGTTCACGCTGCTGGTGTGTGTGTGGTGATGGATCCTTGGTGCTGTCATGATTCCTGTGGCCTCACAGGCCAAGAATTGTGGTGCCTTCACAGGGAAAAGTCTTCTCAGGCAGCCTGAGGTGGCATTTTAATCCTCATAAGGGCACGTGAGCCTTCCAACCACGTTCTGCCCTCAAACAGCCTCTGCTGCAGGGGCTGGTGAGTGCATCTGAAGGGGTGAGTGTGGGGTGATGCTCTGGGAAATGAGTCCCAAGGGTGGGACACTGAGCAGCCACCACACCACGTGGATCTGCACACAATATTGAAAGGATGAGGGCAGAAGCAGCCTGGGAGGTCAGAGGTGAGTGGCAGGGCTGGCTGAGGGAGCAGGGTTCAGAGCAGAAGGGTATCCAAGTAGGTGAGTAGCTTGTAAATAGCTGCCACCAAGGCTTTGCCCAGACTTTAGTCATGCACTCAGCCATTGTCATGCAAAATCCTGGCCAGCTCTGCTCTGCTGTGGGTGGATGAGGTGAGGCCAGATTTACTCAGTTTAGTCCCAGCCTTTTTAGCATAAAACTCTGTTTTTGCAAAGCAAGATGTTGTCTGTGCCTGAGAGGAGTAGCTCCATGTTAACCTTCTGGCTCTTCATTTATCAGCAGAGACTGGTTGAAAAGACAACCAGTGCAGCACCATTAGAGGAGTGTGTTCCTCTGCTTGCTGAGTGTGTGCTGGGGGTCAGGCTTACTTAGGGTTTGTAACTTGCAATTAAGGTGCAGTTGATGACCTTTTCTCCTTTACTTTGAGCAAGGAGTCCTCCTCTGCTTCCTGTCTGTGACCTGCCAGGTGATTTGGGGACCTCCTGAGAGGTTAAACTTGGAGAGTAACTTCAAAAATAAATTATCTTCCTTGTTGTCCTACCCTCTCCAAGTGAAAGGAGGGGATAATAGGGAGAGTTTTTATTGGATATGGGGAAGAAATTTTTTCCTGTTGAGGGTGCTGAAGCCCTGGCACAGGGTGCCCAGAAAAGCTGTGGCTGCCCCATCCCTGGAAGTGTCTGAGACCAGGCTGGACAGGGCTTGGAGCATCCTGGGATAATGGAAGGTGTCCCTGCCATGGCAGAGAGTGAAATAATCTCTAAGGTCCCTTCCAAAACAAATTTTTCCAAATTTTTCTATGTTTTATATCATGGAGAGGAAAATTTGCACCTTTGTCCTGCTGATTCCATATTTGATGTGAGCTATCAGTGAATGGTCTTTGGGTTATTTGATTAATGACAGGTTTAGACTGTGCAGAGCTGTCCTGGCTTGGTAGATGGGGATTGGCTCAGTTGGCTGTTACCATTATTCTGGGGGAATGTTGTTCCCTCTCATTTATCCATGTGCTTGCCTTTGCAATGAGTGTGTCTTAACTACACTGAACGAAGGAGGCCTTGCTTTGGAGAGATCCTGAGTCAAAAGAGGGTGGTTTCACTGTTTTCTGTCCTTCCAGCATCTTAACAGACTGCCTGTGCTTTTGATAAACAGCAGATAATGTCTCAAGGATGGCAATAACTCAATAACTATCAATGGACAGAAAACAGCACTGGGATTTGCCTGCAGTGAAGAGTACTGGGGTGACTGGTTCAATCCAACAGAGCCAGGAATTCATGGCTCCTTTTGGAGTGGGACAGTGGCAGAAGGACCTGTTGGATTTGAAGTGAAATCAAGTTGCAGAAAAGCCCCTTGAGGTTGGGTGGGAGATGAAAAGAAATACAGGGGAGTAAGTGAGGGAGCTGCTGATCTGTGCTCCCTGGCAGGCAGACAGGAATCCAGCTTCTGAGTGGGGCCAGGGTGCTGGCAGCACCACAGGTGTGGCATGTGGTACCCAAAATACTCCTAGCATAGTAGACCCAGGTCTTTCCCTAAAGTTACACATGAAATGTGTTTCATACACATGTATTAAATGCTTTGGGGCTTTGTAAGTGGCTTCAAACTCTGATTCTGCATCCTGCTTTTTTCCCATGTTTTAAAGCATCTCTCACAGCTCTCATCCTACCTGGACTGTCCAAGAGGGGTTTTTTTCTGTTGTCAGTGTAAACAGTGTGTAGGTAACACATCCTTCCTTCCCCAGCCTGTGGTGTTCAAACACTGCATTCACAAGCTCTGCATTGCTCAGGGTCTGTGTGTTGGCAACATCCTTTAGGATCTCTCACAGCATCTCTCTCAGCTGTCATCCTACCTGGACTGTCCAAAGGGGTTTTTTTTCCTGAAGTCAGTAGAAACAGTGTGTAGGTAACACATCCTTCCTTCCCCATTCTGTTGTGTTCAAACACTGTGTTCATGAACTCTGCATCGCTCAGGCTTTGTGTGTTAGCAACATCCTTTAGGATCTTTCACAACTCTCATCCTACCTGGACTGTCCAAAAGGGTTTTTTTTTTCCTATTGGCAGTATAAATGGTGTGTGGGTAACATATCCTTCCTTCCCCAGCCTCTTGTGTTCAAACGCTGCATTCATGAGCTTTGCATCACTTGGGATCTGTGTGTTAGCTACATCCTTTAGGTGAGACTGAAGAAATCCTTAACTTTCAAGTTCCTGCAACAATAAGGCTGTACTTTTTGTGCTGAGATACGGTCACATGTTTTATGCTGAAAGCTAAATCTTTAATTCCACTTTCCCTTTACAAGCTACCAGCACCGAAATGGACAGAAACTCCCTGTGCCTGCTCAGGCGATCTCTGCACGACAGGAGCACCAGATCAATTTCCCTGTGCTAACCAGTGTGCTTTCCCCAGGTTTTGAGGTGCTTCCCGAGCATGAGTTCAGCATGAAGCGGCGATTGGACGAGCAGGAGTCTCCCGTGTATGCGTCGCAGCAGAGACGTATCACCAGCAGCACCGAGGCTTTCCCGCACCAGCACCGCGTGCTCGCCCCGGCCCCGCCGGTCTATGAGGCGGTGTCCGACACCATGCAGTCGGCCACGGGCATCCAGTACTCTGTAACTCCCAGCTACCAGGTGTGTGTGCTCAGCCCTTAGCTCCCTGGACAGCCAGCACTGTGTTGTAGCACCGTAGGGTTCTGTATTTGACACAAAGTTTTGTTTTGGTAACTGGAGTTTCCTTTAAAAAATGGACAATGTACACCTCGTTGTCAGTGCTTGCTTTGTTGGCTTCATTCACCAACCAACATGGTGTGACTTGGCTTTCCTGAATATGATTCTTCTAATGATTCTCTCAGACTGTGGTCTCTGAATCAGAGTCAGATTTGTGGAGGGTTTTTCCTCCATTTTTCTGTTTTTCAGCAGGAAAAGGTTTGCTGTTGTAAAAGACGTGTGGTATCTTGGGTGATCTTAAGCTTAACAGACTAGATCAGCATTTAGATTGAAGACTTTCAGGAAAATTGAAGTGTTTTGTAAAACATTACCCCAGAGTCATTAGGTGGCACTCTTCCCTCTCTTGCCTCCTTTACAAGGAGCTGGCAGTTGGGAACAGGGAAAAAAAGAATCTTTTTAAGAGTACACTGGAGATAGCTGTCAGTGAAAGAGCAGGGAAAGGCTGTTTGTGGGATATTTGTCTCTGCCACATTTCTGGTATGCTCAGTCTTCCACACTTGCTGGTGAGCTGCTCTCCCTGTCTAGTGCCTGATTTTACACACAGCTTCATCCTTGCTTCTGCAGAAAGGATATTCACACTGATAGTGGCAGCCACAGAGCTGAAGGGCTGCAGAGGCAGATCCTTTGTAAGAGGGTGTGTTGATACTGACAGTCCTTCCTAAAAAGAACTTAGATGGACCAGCAAGCAAACCTTATTTTGTTCATGAGGATTAAATTAAGTATGTCCCATCTAAAAGAAACTTGAATGGAAAACTGGATTTGTGAAAATGATTTTCCAAATTGAAACTTTCCTGGTTTATGGTATGAAGAAGTCCCAAAAGTGCATGCTTTCTGTTCTTTCCCTGGTTTTCTAGGGGAAATACCAAGCTGGATTTTCCCCTGAGCCTGCTGATGCCAGAGAGCCACAATTGGACTTTTAGTACCCAAACTGAATTATCAAGAATATCGATTCATTCATTCAGATTATTACTTGTGACATGTAGGGAAAGGAGAGAACCTTGACCCTTGCCAGATGAAAAATGCCATTTTTCCCTCCTTTTCCAGGTCTTTATGTCAGGGGACGTACAGGACAGGCAGTCAGTGTGCAGGCTGGGGACAACCTGTGTTAGGCACATGTCTGCAGGGAGGGCTTTCCTGTATTTGGAGGGTGGGATGAGAGTTGTCTGGAGCAAACCAGCTGCCTTCTGCTTCCTTGACTGTCCTGCTGTGTCTGGGGAGCTGGGAGGCTCTTTGCTGTCTCCACGGGGCCGTGCCTGATGTGCTGTTTGCCTTGGCAGGTGTCGGCCGTGCCGCAGAGCTCGGGCAGCCACGGGCCGGCCATCGCCGCCGTGCACAGCGGCCACCACCACCCCGCGCCCGTGCAGCCCCACGGCAGCCAGGTGGTGCAGAGCCACACGCACCCCACGCCCCCAGCCGTGCCTGTGCAGGGCCAGCAGCAGTTCCAGAGGCTCAAGGTAATGTCAGCAGCTGCCTGATGTCAACTGTCCTCTCCCAAAATTCCTTCTGCGGTCAGGTCCCTTTTTCTGGCCATTTTTAACCCCCTTCCCTTTTCGCCCCTTCCCTTTTCGCCCCTTCCCTTTTCGCCCCCTCCCTTTTCGCCCCCTCCCTTTCCCTCCTTCCCTTTCCCCCCAAGGATTAGATGCTTCTCACGTTTGGGAGTCTATTGAGCTCAGAAATGGACTTCTCTTTCTACTGAAGCCCTGTTGTTTCACATAACCATAATTAAAAGAAATTGGACTGGCCAGGAAAAGATTTGTGGCAGGGAGGGAAAGGAGGAATGTATTGCTTAGAGTATTTGGATGAATGGGTTAAATTACCAAAACATTTGGTGCTTTTCTGAACACATGGCATATGTGGGTGGTTGTGTGGGAGTAATTTGGGAGTAAGGAAGGCTCTATTCTCAGATTATGTGCTGTAAAACCCTTAAACAAAGAGAAAAGTCCACCAAAAATAACCCCTTTAAGTTGCTACATTTGGAGAAGGCACATACATACAAATTGATGCCTGTTTCAGCTTCTTCCAAATACAGTGTGAGTCTTTTCCAGTTTTGGTGGAAACCACTGCCCTTTCCTTTTGAATGTGGGAAACTTCATTTCTACAAACCTCTGAAAACCAGTTTCAAAAAGAGTGCTTCTTCCTCACAGTGAAATCCATGAAAAATCCTTTGCTGGTGCAAGGTTGGGGCTATACACGAGTCTTTCTTCCGTTGCTCTTGTTTAATTTCAGACCAAAGAGGGGTCCCATGTGCAGCTCTTGCAGCTGCTGAGTGCTTGCCCAGTCTGCTGGAGGCTCAGGGACCCAGAGCTCTCAATTTGGGCCATGGCTGTTCTTCCTGCACCTCTGAAAATTGGCTGTTGGTACACAAATCATGAACCTCTTGCTGTTTGAGGCGTAAAACAATTTGCCACCCACGGTTGCCATTTTCGAAGCCCTTCTATGTTGAACTGAAATGTCTGGTTTTTTGAGAGAAGTGCAAGCGTGTACCTGGCAGACTTCTACTACACTGAATATGTCATTTCCACTTTCTGCTTATTCTTGGACTTCCATAATAATTTCCACATATGAATGCAGGAAAAATACTCAGTCTAGTTCTGTTTATCCTAGCAGTCACTTCAGTGATGGTAGATTTGGAGCATGTTGGGTTTTGGTTTTTTTTTTTTTCATTCTGAGTAATTGTTTTATCTTGTAGGCCAGGAGTGGGGAGTGAGTATTTCTTATTCAAACAGTGCTGGTAGTACACAAACCAGGCTCATGAGCTTTTTTGCTCCTTAATTCCCTGCCCAGGCTCAGGGCTAACAGCTGTGTTTTCAAATACTGAGTGTTTTACAGAACAATGGGAGGTGAAATCAAATCTTCTCTGCTAATATGACCTGTCTGGTCTGTCTCCAGGTGGAGGATGCATTGTCTTACCTTGACCAGGTGAAGCTACAGTTTGGTAGTCAGCCACAGGTCTACAATGACTTCTTGGATATTATGAAGGAATTTAAATCTCAAAGGTAACAAGCTGCATTTGCTTCTTCCTTCCAGGTTAGAAAGAGTGTGTGTGGACATGGGAGCACAGGGCAGGAGCTGAATTCTGTCCTTTGTGTACAGAATACCACACCTGGACAATGATGTAAAAGCAGTTGTGTGTTTATTTTCTGAAAATGAAATGCATCCCTTCATTTATACTAAATCTCTGCCTAGAGTGGGAGTTCACAAGTTCAGCCTTGACAGCTGATTCATCTGGTTGTCTGCCCATTAATAATGGTCAGACTTGGGACTGGATCTCATGGATATAAAACCCTGTCTGGGCTGATAAAATATTGCTAATGTCACTCTTGAGTTCAGCACTCTGTTTATAGGACTCAGTTTTGCATCGCTTCATATGTTAGAGGTGATAAGGGGGAAAAAAAGTCTACTGGAAGATTGCTGTGTGGAGAGCCTTGTCCCACTACAAGGTGCCAGGGGATGGTGACATTGTGACCTTATTCCTTCCCCAGCATCGACACCCCGGGGGTGATCAGCCGTGTGTCGCAGCTCTTCAAGGGCCACCCAGACCTCATCATGGGCTTCAACACCTTCCTGCCACCTGGCTACAAGATTGAGGTGCAGACCAATGACATGGTGAACGTGACCACCCCGGGGCAGGTTCACCAGATCCCCACGCACGGGCTGCAGCCCCAGCCGCAGCCGCAGCCGCCGCATCCGTCGCAGCCTTCGGCGCAGTCGACCCCGACACCAGCACAGCCGGCCCCACAGCCCACACCTGCCAAAATCAGCAAGGTGAGGGGCTCTGGGTGACCTGCCCCGAGAGCACAGAGACCCTGCTGCCTCCAGCTGAAGCTGCTGTGCAGCTAGAGGGTGAAAAATTAACTTCTACGCTGCTTTCCCACAGTATTTGTGAACCTTCGTGTTTTCCCCTTCTGCTGCTGGATTCGTTTCTCATTTTCAAACTTGAAGATGCAGTCGTAGTTAATTTGACAGCAATTCAGATAAGCTTTCCAAAACATTAAGGGTTTGGAAAAGCCTTGTTGCTGGCAGTGGGGAACTGAAAGACAGTCAGAGCATCTGGTAAATGGCACACACATTATTCAAGAAGTGATGCAGCAACCTAGGGAAAAGGTTCCTAGTTAAAGCACTGGGCACACACTATCTGCCTGCTTTTGTGTATATTGTCTTAGACCTAAAGTCCCAAGAAATTGCCCATAAAACAGAGGTTGTGATAAAGATGTTCTCTTTGGTATGGAAGTGTGTGAGTAGTTTCAAATGCTTGAGGCAATTAAGCCTTTAGGAAACCTTCATTTGTTATTTGGTGGCCTCTGCATTGCTTGAAGTCTTGTTTTCAGATTGAATGGTATTTGTAGAGGGGTCTGGTTCAGCTGTCAGCTGGAAGTGTTCAGGAGTTATTGGCAACATCTAAAGTGCAAGAGTTTAGCAGAATGACCATGATGTTGCCTGTAGGTATTGGTTGTGTGTGCCCAAAACAGAGACCTTTGAGTAACAAAGGAAATTTGACTCTGGTTTAGATATAATCCAGATTCTGCTGTCCAAAAGAGGTATTTTATGTGAAACAGAACAGGATAATAGACATTCAAGGAGATTACTCCAGATGAAATTTTGTGTATTTTAGCCTCAAAGTGCAAAAATATTTCAGAGCCTTAGGGAGGGGATCTCCAAAGTTTCAAGGGTTAATCCCTAAACTGTTAGATAATAATTGCCTGGAAAAGCTAAAGGAAAAGGTAACGTGCAGTTAAAAAGCAGCAGGATTTAAAATGTGGCGGTTAGCTGATCTCTGAGCAAACATTGTTGGGACATGCAACTTCCTGCTCAGAAATGGCAAACAAAAACATGCTGAAAGATTTGCTAAAAGATTTGCCTAGCTGGACACTGCAGATCATTCCAGAATGAACTTGCCTATGCTAGATTTCAGGGATTTTTTCTGAAGAGGTACATGCTCTCAGTAAAAATGTAGCAGTCTCCTTCTTAACACCATGGGATAAGTGGTTTTCTCCCTATCACACCTGCAAAGTGTTGAACTATCCTTGCTGAAATTTTAAAATGAGCCTGAGGGACAGGCTAGACAATGAGGTAAGATGTCCCTACCAGGCAGGTAAAGGCAGGACAGGATATTGTAACAGGATATTTATGCCCATCCTAAGACAGTTATTTAAATTCTGAGTCCTGAAAACTCTGTTTAATATGAGTTTTGAAATGTAAAACGTGAGGGGAATAGGTACTTCCATTTCTATTTAAAATGCTACCTCAAAACTAAATTTTCACCTGACTGTTCAGTGTCCATTGAGAGTATTCAAAGTAATTACTCACTGCCTACTTTTTGTCTGAGGAAACTCATGTTTTCCCTTGCTATTGCCTCCATTCATCCCACAATTGTTAACTAGTGCCAAAGTGACTGGCTGTGTGGGAGCCAGCCATGTCTATGCATTTTGGCTCTGTGAAGTTTTTGAGGTAGCTTGTGCCTATTGTCAGGTTTCAGTCCAAAGCAATTAGCAAGGAAAATCATCATAATAATAACTGCTTGAACGGCCCAGGTATTTTGTCTCCATGATGCAGTTTAGTCTCTGCTGGCCCACTAAATATTTATTCAGTTATTTATTTATATATCCATGAGTGGATTAAAATTGCTTTATCCTGACCATGAGGGGAGTCTGCTGCTTCCTAACAGAGCCTGTGTTCCCCTCAGCCATCACAGTTGCAGTTTAGTCTCTGCTGGCCCGCTAAATATTTATCTATTTTTATTTATTTATTTGTCCATAAGTGGGTTAAAATTGCTTTATCCTGACCATGAGGGGGGTCTGCTGCTTCCTAACAGAGCCTGTGTTCCCCTCAGCCATCGCAGTTGCAGGCTCACACTCCTGCCAGCCAGCAGACGACCCCGATCCCGCCGTACGCGTCGCCGCGCTCGCCGCCGGTGCAGCCGCACACGCCCGTGACAATCTCTCTGGGCACCACACCATCCCTGCAGAACAATCAGCCCGTGGAGTTCAACCACGCCATCAACTACGTCAACAAGATCAAAAACCGGTTCCAGGGACAGCCAGACATCTACAAAGCCTTCCTGGAGATTCTCCATACGTATCAGGTAAAGTGTTGGAAATGTGGATTTGTGTCTGTGTATGGTTCTTTCTCTTGCTTTGCTTCAGGGGGGTGTCCAAAACTTGCATTTGGGTCTTCTGCTGTACTAGCAGTGGCCAGCAGGTAATCATGGACTGGTTTGGATTGGAAGGGGCCTTAAAGATCATCTAGTCCAACCCTTTGCCATGGGCAGGGGCATCTTCTGCTTGGTCAGGATGCTCCAAGCCCTGTCCAGCCTGGTCTTGAATTCTGCTTGAACTAAACAGAAGTCTGGCAAGTTAAAAAGATTACATGGCAGTATGAAGTAACAGATCTTAATCCATCATCTTTGTTTGGAAGTCTCTGCAATGCTTGTTTAAAAACTGGATTTGGTGTTTTTCATGAGCACGTGTCAGGATGAGGCAATGTGACTGTAGCTCTATGTTAAAAGCAAAAAAAAACCACTTCCTTGGTCAGTGTCTTACTGTTCCAGGGCCAGCTGGGCATTTAGAATGTATTTATAGTGTATATATAAGTATAGATATTTAGAATATATGAGTCATACTATTAATATAGTATGATGCTTTATATAAGAAGCTGAGACCTTTGCTGTTCCATTATTCCTATCACTGAAAGTTTGTTTGTTTTTTCTTTGCCACTTGAATAGTTTGTGCATCTTTTCTTCTGACACCTCTCCTCTTTCCTCTGGCAGAAAGAGCAGCGTAATGCCAAGGAGGCAGGAGGGAACTACACACCAGCCCTGACAGAGCAGGAGGTCTATGCCCAGGTGGCTCGCCTCTTCAAGAACCAGGAGGATCTGCTCTCGGAATTTGGGCAATTCCTGCCTGATGCCAACAGCTCTGTGGTGAGTACCCCTGGAGATAGGGTGAAATACCTAATGCAGACTGTTCTGTATGAAGCCAGTGTTCAGAAAAATGTGCTTTTGCTCTAACGTTCCTGGGGTGTAGGAAGGAGGTCAGGGGGGTGGACTGTGTTTTCTGGCTACAACTTGTCTCTTAAATAACTTATTTTAAATGCAATTCCTTTGCCTAAGAGGGTTGTTCTAAGTTAGGGCTGTAACTGCAGTAAAATCCATTGATCATCTACAGCTAGGAGCTTTGGGGTCCCCAGCACAGGAAGGACATGGATCTGTCTGAGCAAGTCCCATGGAGGTCCCCAAGATCATCAGAGGGATGAAGGACATCTCCTGTGAGGAAAGGCTGAGAGAATTAGGATTGTTCTGCCTGGAAAAGAGAAGGCTCAGGGGTCACCTAATTGTGGCCTTCCAGTATCTGAAGAGAGCCTCAAAAAAAGATGGAGACAAACTCTTTACAAGGGCATGGAGTGACAGGACAAGGGGAAATGGCTTCAAACTGAAAGAGAGTAGGTTTAGATTAGATAATAGAAAAAAATTCTTCCCTGTGAGGGTAGTGACACACTGCCACCGGCTACCCTGAGGAGCTGTGGCTGCCCCATCACTGGAGGTGTTCAAGGGCAGGTCAAATGTAATTCTGAGCAACTTGGAATAGTGAGAGGTGTCCCTGACCATGGCATGGCATTGGACCTGAATGACCTTAAAGATCCCTTCCAACCCAACCCATTCGGTGACATTTTGTGTGGAACGTAGCCCTAATGGTCTTACGGGTTTGTCTCTGAACCAGCTGTTGAGCAAGACAACTGCAGAGAAAGTGGAATCAGTCAGGAATGACCACGGGGGCACAGTGAAGAAGCCACAGCTCAACAACAAGCAGCAGAGACCCAACCAGAATGGCTGCCAGATCCGACGGCACTCGGGCACCGGAGCCACCCCTCCGGTGAAGGTAAGAGCCTGGGCTGCTCCTTCAGGACATGTCTTCCAAGTCCTTGTGGTTTTTGTGGCACAGGCTGCAGCTTGAGAATGTGGAAAAAAGTGTTTGTCTTTAAACCTTTCAGAAGTCCTTGTTTCTAAGCACACGTCTTTGCCTCTGTTTTTTGCGAACTGCTGGTGGTATCTGTTCCTGAGGGTGGGACATAGTTACTTTAATGGCTTGGGGAAACAGAGTTTTCATCACTTTCTAAAAAAAATGTAGTTTTAATAGCAGTGTTTAATGAGGGGGAGTGATGGAGTGTGGAGACAAAAGTCTCAGTAATGCCACAGAATAAATTTGCCCAATATTTGTAGCAAATGTTCCTAAGGCACGTAGGAAAAGATGAGCTGAGAAGGTGTGCTTGAAAGCTTTGTTGTAGTACAACTTGGAGCAGATGCAGTAGAATCATGTTTGCTCATCTTTCCTGTGATGAAGCTTTTAATGCAATGATAAATGATTATTCTCTCAGCAGAGTTTGCCCTTTTCAAATGACGCATGATTTGTGAGAGCAGCGAGGCTTTGTAGTGCAACAAAAATTGTCCTGTGGCCAGGTGGCCTCGTGTTTGTGCATGAGGGATAAATTTGCCTGCTTTTTTTTGAAGCCAGTATATCTTCCTTTGTCATGAGAAGCATTAGCAGGCATAATTGTACCATTTAAGTCCCCTTCTGCCCTTTCTCCTTCTCTTCAAATCGAGGGCACCAAAATAAAGCACGTTTTGGAGGCACCTTACAGCCTTTCTGAGGATGGGGAAAATAAAGCATCTTTCAGTAGAATGTAAGAGAGAAAAATGCCATTCTGGGGAAGTGTAAGACTTGCAGAACTGAATGAGTGATAGGAAAATCATCTATTCTGGCAGTTTTCCAAACGAGTTATCAAAGTAAGATACGCTGTAGTGTGATTGAAACAATCAGCTAGTTACAGGAAGGGGTGAAACAATGTATTACAGATATTTGGAGTGGTGTGCTACTTATTAACATTCAGTAAATTAACTTGTAGCACATGCTTTAATAGTCTTCTATTCTTTAAAAATCCCCCTTTCCTTTAATGGGAAGCACATGGTGGGGTCAGGGAGCTGGCACTCATCTGTGATAGACAATCAAATTATCCCAACTCACTGAACGCACCTTTTATTTTTAATTGCCTTTCTTTTTTTTTTTTTTATAACAGAAGAAACCAAAGCTGCTTGGTTTGAAAGACCAGTCTTTGGCAGAAGCCAGCAAACATGGTGTGGGGACAGAATCTCTCTTCTTCGAGAAGGTGAGAGGCAGGATGCAGATGTTGCATGTCCTTGATGTATATCCTTCCTATGTACACATCTGGATTTTTATCACAGTGAAGTGTGAGATTTACACCACCCTGATAACATTTCTCAGCTTGACCTCAGATGTATCCAGCAACCTCTAAGTCAGATACATTGAATTTTTTTTTTTAAATTGGTGATATTTTTTACATGTGTCTTTTCCCCAAAGCTCCATCTCCAACTTTCCACCTGCTGCTGCTGCTGCAATTTGTTTGAGGGAATGGGATTTTTTTCCTGTAACCCACACTCCAAGTGGTTTTCCCCTTTATAAGATCCCCCTACAGCTGATGATGTGCGTGGCGTGTCTTGCTGTGTTGGCACAGCTTGTACCCATCTACAGCCAGCTGGCTGCAGGGGGAGAGCTCAGTTTACAAAGCACCTGATTCATATTTACATTGGGCTGCTTTTTTTTTAAATTTCCCCTCAGAGATTAATCTAATTAATTGCACAGTTGTTACCTGTTGCTGGTTTAGCACACAGATGAAGTGAAAGGAGGTATGGGATGTTTCCAAGTGGTACCTTGGTGTCTTCTCTGAGATGTCCATACAGTGCCTTATAGCTCAGAGGGGAGTATGGGACAAAGTTAAAACCATCTTTTAAGCAATATTCACGCACTGATGACAGTCTTGGTTGCTCCCTGCTGATCTGGTGAATTCTGCAGCGTGATGGGAACCAGCTAATGGTAACTGGGAACCAATTTATTGCTTGGAGGATGTGTAGGTGTTAACATGAGTAAACCTAGAAATCCCTGCTGTGGAATTATAACCGTAATGATGAATAACTTAACAGTGACAGATCTCAGTCTGATGTGTAGATCCTGCTGTTCTTGTGGGAAAGGTAGTGGTGTTGGGATGAATAGTTTGGCTTTCTCATTCTGTGAAGATCAGGGTTACAGAAGGAGGATTACAGAGATCACAGAAGGAGGATTGACTGTGACAATCCAAGCTGGAAGCAGGCAGAGGATGGAGAGGTGCTACCCAGGGCATGGGTCCATACTCCCCACTCCCTACTTGAAATACTCTCTGAAGTTTAAAAGCAGCCTAGGTGGGTTTGTGGTGCTGCAGTTGTAACGAATGTTGTCCATGATTGCAGTGTTTTGTAATCCAGCTGTTACAGACTTCTCTGAAGGATTTAGTTCTGCACTTGCAGCTCCTTTCTTAGAGTAATGCCCCAGTGCTGACATTGCAGGGGATCCCAGCATGGGGGTGGCTCCCAGCTGTATCAGTTTGTCTGGCCCTCTGTACAGGGCGAGTTCTCTCTGTTCAGCTCAAAGATTTGTGTGCCTTGGTGTCAAACCCAGGTCTCCTGGACCTCCCCCTGCTGAGTCTGACCCTGACAGCTCCTCTTCTCTTGTCTGCCCTGGCTCAGGTCCGCAAAGCTCTGCGCAGCACCGAGGCGTACGAGAACTTCCTGCGCTGCCTCGTGATCTTCAACCAGGAGGTGATCTCCAGGGCTGAGCTCGTGCAGCTGGTCTCCCCATTCCTGGGGTAAGTGCTGCCCCTTTCCTGGTCTGTTTCTGTTGTGGAGCCAGGAAAGAAACACTCACCTTCATGGTCTTCTGCACTGCCCTTTCCTGTTCCTTATCCCAGAGAGATTCCCAGCTGTGTCCTGACAGGCAGCATGCAGGAGCAGCACAGGTGTTGCTTGCTCTGTGTCTTCCCTTTCCAGTAGGGCAAACAAAATTATTAGCAGCCTGTTTTATTTCAGTTCCTTGCTCCGGAATCATCCTCAAATTATGTCATTTGAGAAAAGATCAACTGTCTAATTACACAGGGAAATGTCCCTCCAAAAAAGCAGAGTGCTGATGTAAGCTCACTAAAGTTTCCAAAAAGCAACTGAATTCTGTCACAAAACCAAAAATGTTAAGGAACTCTGTACTTTAAATAGGAATTTACGACTTCCATGATTGTCAGCAGTGTACAGAACCACTCTATTAATTGATTAAAACCAGCAGATATCCTCTCATCAATGTTGGGCAGCAGGATTAGTGTTTCTTATACCTGGGCACTGAATTGCTGGTTCCAAGGCAGAAGGCAGTAGCACCATAAATTGGGTTCAGGACCCCATTACAGTAGCTACTGTGCAGAGAAACTGCCCTAAGGAGCTTCCACACACTCTATAGGTCTACTGGAATTAGCCAGGCATCAGCAGGATGCCTGACTTTAGGTAAAAAAGGTGCAATATTTGACATGAAAATTCTGTACCTTTCCCATCTACTGCCTGTGCTCCTAGCTATAGGGAAAGATAAAATACAGGGGTTTTTTAATTCTGGAGTTGGACATTGTATTTTGCCATATAATGAAAAAGCAATGAATAACTAGTGATTCAATTAGTAACAGGTTCAGTTCATCCTGTTGCTGGAGCTTTGCATGAAATAAGAAGATGTGAATAAATGCTGTATTTTAGATGAATAAATTTTTCAGGAAATTCTGCAAACAGGCAAACTTGGGCCTTGCAGGCAAAGGTTTCTCTGTGATTCATGCTGCTCTGTGAAGTCTGGTTGAAGCAATTGCTTGGCACTGAAACCTTTTGTGTAGTTACAGAATTGCCTTTTGGTTTCTTCTTGCTGCCTCTGGAAAGGAAAGGTCTGGTTTAAGGTTCAAACCATTGGCAAACAATGAGGAGCCTGGCCTGAGTTCAGTACCAGGGTGTTTTGGGGAGACCCAGATGTGACTGTGCCACGAGTGCTGTCCCTGTAGCAAAAGCTTTGACAGCTGCTCCTTGCTGGTCACTAATCCTAAAGCACCTTGGTTGCACCAGGAGAGCAATCCCCCACCTGATCAACAGCAGATGCTTGTTTCCCATTTGGTCAGGCTCTGTGGGAGTGGGGCTGAGCAGAGAGGGTCTTCTCACCAGTTTAGAGGGTTGTCTGTAGTAATCAGTTCTAGCCTCAGCATCACAGCTCCGCACTGTTTGCATTCTGTTTAGCTCATTTTTCACTTTATTCCTTTTATTTTAGGAAATTCCCAGAACTGTTCACTTGGTTTAAAAACTTCCTGGGATATAAGGAGTCTGTTCACATGGAGACGTATCCCAAGGAACGGGCTACTGAGGGAATTGCCATGGAGATTGACTATGCCTCCTGCAAGAGGCTGGGCTCCAGCTACAGAGCCTTGCCCAAGAGCTACCAGCAGCCCAAGTGCACGGGGAGGACTCCACTGTGTAAAGAGGTAAGGCAGGGGCTGTGCCACACAGCAAGGCTCTTCCCAGCCTTTTTAAAACATCAGAGCAAAAGCGAGCAAAACGGAGCAGGAAGGGGGATTTGGTTTGTAGCCCTGTGTTGGAAAGGTTCCTGGGGATGTCAGGGCATGGCTGGTGGTGGTGGGCATGGGGCTGGGGCCAGGCAGCTCCCTGCCCAGCACTGCTCCACACTGCTCCATGCTGCTCCTGCAGCCAGGCATGTGTGGGCACACCATCCTGGCTCGGGATTGCTGCTGCGCGTGTGGCAGCCCCAGGGGAGCACAGCTCAGGAATTCCTGGTGGCACTCCCATAAACATCTGGATCATAGCCAGGAGTTACTGCACAGGGTGAGGTGTCAGTCTAGGAACTGGGTTATGCTGGCAGCTGGCTGGGAGTTGTGGTACCCACGTGGCTCTGATGGATGGCATCAGCTCTTCTGCAGAAGTTTGTGAAAGGTTTGCATAGAGTGAAGAAAAACCTACTGAATAGTTATGATGGTTAATTACTGACATACCTAATGCTCCTACATCTTATTTATGATGTGTTATGTGTATGACCTGTGAAAGGAGCATTAAGACTGCAAACTTAAGTAGGAGATGACAGAACTGGTTTTCTGTGTGATCTTAATGTGATCTCAGAGGTCCTTTACAAGGTAGTATGTAATTAAGGATTATTGCCACCTTTTTACCTAAATTCTCACTTAGTCTGCTTTCAGTGTTGTCTCTGGGCCAACTTTAAAAGAAAATCATGTTTTCTGTAGACAGATTCTCTCACATATTCCCTCAGATGCATCTTTCTTTCTCCCTGAAATGCTGAATTTTTAATCCATGTCTTGACACGTCTCTCAAAAGCTTCTTGTGTGATGCAGTTACAAACTTTTCTCCTGTGAGAATCTAATGACTCAGTTGTTCAGGCTTTGAGTTTATGGAAACTGGACCTGGTTTTCAAGCCTGCCTGCCAAAATCATTGTTTCTTTGCCTTTGGCCTCTTTGAGGTGGTTGTTGGGTTGTTTGTTTGTTTGCTTTTTAGTGTTCTGCTCCTATATTGAAAGCTGCAGGTGCTGAGCTGTTTTGTCAGGAAAGGTGATGCTGGGGTATGGTTTTATACTTCCAATTAACCTTATTTGGAGGCAGCAACAGTGTCCTGTCTAACAGTCAGATCTGCTGTGGTGACCATACAGTGTTGATGGTGAATCACACATGGGGAACCAGCTGGTTGCAGCTGACTAATCCAAAGTAGCAGAAAAACCTCCTTTCACCTTTATTTTCCTCTTTTCCATAAGGTTTTTCCTCACAGCTCCAGCCTATGAATTTTTCAGGCTGCCTGGCTGTTTGGCTTCTGGCTGTTTAAGGGTTGCCCTGTGAATGCTGGGCTTTGGAAGGCACACACGCTTTTTCCAGCTGGGAATTAGATTGCCCCATCAGAAAACTACTCTTGAAACTGGCCAGGTGTGATCCCCTTGAACACTGACCACAACTCTTGTTCTCTCTCTGCTTCCCTCAAAGGTTTTGAATGACACCTGGGTCTCCTTCCCATCCTGGTCTGAAGATTCCACATTTGTGAGCTCCAAGAAGACCCAATATGAAGAGCACATCTACAGGTGTGAGGACGAGCGTTTTGAGGTAAATTGCTTTTCCTTGGTTCATGTCTCAGATAGCTCTGTTCTGTGAACAGTTAATGAGTTTGATGTAATGATACCTTTAATTCTGCATCTTTTATTGTGTCTGCCACCTGGTTTTTGGCATAGAAGTTTGTTTTCTCTTCATGCAAGAAGCAGTGGTTGCATAACCACTAAGCTGCCACACCTGCCCCTTACCTTTTGTGCAGAGCTCTTCATTCACCCTGCTCTACATGAAATTGTTGAATGGCCAAGCATGGAATTGCTGCATCTTTTCTCTTCTTCCTGCCCGCTTAGTGCATGAGAACATACATTCCCCTGTAATCATCTGCAAAGCAATATGTTCACGATTTTAAATGACTGACATTTTGACTAGAAATGGAAGTTAGCTGGGCAATTACCTGAATCTGCACAGATTTGGCACATCCTTTTGTAGAGTAACTGTCAATTGTGTTCTATTCCCAGCTGGAAGATGTAATTTCCGAACAGTATCATTCTGGTAGCCTTTAAATTCTTCCACAGTATTATTTAGGTAGCAGATGAAATGTAATTGGATTATTTTAGAGCAGCTGAACACCGAAGTGCTCGAGTACACCTTGTTAAACAGGCGCAGCTTCTTGTTTCGTGTCACTTGAATGTTTGCCTCCGTCAAGTATCATGTTTTGTCTATTCAAATGCTACGGCTAATGCACTGTTCTCTCCAGCTGGATGTTGTCTTGGAGACCAACCTGGCAACCATCCGCGTTCTCGAGGCAATCCAGAAGAAGCTGTCACGCTTGTCTGCGGAGGAGCAGGCCAAATTCCGGCTGGACAACACCCTGGGGGGCACCTCGGAGGTGATCCACCGCAAGGCTCTCCAGAGGATATACGCTGACAAAGCAGCTGACATCATCGACGGGCTGCGCAAGAACCCCTCTGTGGCCGTGCCCATCGTGCTGAAAAGGTACTGACTGCCCCAGCACCCTGCCCCAGGCTCCCTTCCCAAGGAGGAAGGAACCTGTGCCCTCCACATTTATGGAAACGTGGCTGAGTGTGCCCTCCACAAGGCTGTGAATTTACCCCACAAGGTGTTGTGACGGTGTTCACAGGGGTTCTTGGATGAGGGAAGAGACAAGGATCTGACTCCATGTTTCAGAAGGCTTGATTTATTATTTTATGATATATATTACATTAAAACTATACTAAAAGAATAGAAAAAAAGAATCTCATCAGAAGGCTGGCTAAGAATAGAATCGTAAAGAATGATAACAAAAGCTTCTGTCTCAGAGAGTCCAAGCCAGCTGACTGTGATTGGCCATTAATTAGAAACAACTCTATGAGACCAATCAAAGATCCACCTGTTGCATTCCACAGCAGCAGATAACCATTGCTTACATTTTGTTCCTGAGGCCTCTCAGCTTCTCAGGAGGAAAAATCCTAAGGAAAGGATTTTCCATAAAAGCTGTCTGCAACAGGTTGTGGCTGCCCAACCCCTGGAAGTGTTCAAGGTGAGGCAGGGCTTGGAGCAACATGGTCCAGTGGGAAGTGTCCCTGTCCATGGCAGGGGGTGGAACAGGATGATCTGCAAAGTCCCTTTCGAACCAAGCCATTCCATGATTCTATTATTCTGTGAAACTAAAAAGTTCATTTATATTCTGGACAGTTGGTGTATTCCATAATAATCACCTAGAGGGAATTTCCCACCTGAAGCTAAATCCTTACAGCTCAGCTGGAAGGATATAGAGCTTTTGTTGTCTCCTAAACTTTTTTCTTCCCTGGTGTCAGCACTGTGTGTAAGATAAGGGAACTGTTGTCCCAGGGCTAACAGTGATCCCTTTCCAAATCCTATGGGTCTGTGTGCCCAGATCCTGGTGTTTCTGCTATCCTCAGATTCCCAGTCCTGTTTCTGTTGTCAGCCTCCCCTTCCTTAGTTAAAAGGGAGTGGATGCTGCAACTCCTTGGGGAAGGTCGAGGGGATGTGTAAGCAGCACATGCTGTTTTAGCTCTGTGGGGCTCTTGGTCTTGTGTTTTGGAGTTGTGGAGCTGGGCAGAGCAGCCTTCCCAGTTTACCTGCAAGGTCCCAGTTTCCCTACCCTTCTTCAGCTGAATCAGGGGTGCTTTGCTTGGGATGCTGAGTCAAGGTTCAGGAGTGCGTTCCCAGGATACTCAGGTGTCCATGCTTTGTTCAGTTGTCCAAACTAAGTTGCCTCTGTTCCACAGGTGGAGCTTTCTGGGGATTTCTGAGAGACCAGAGCCAGCTTTTTGCCTTCCCTGTCCCTTTATTCCCTCTCCTAGGGCTGCTTTGTTCCTGCATGGTTTTACCTAAAAGTGTGAGAAACCTAGAGTGGTTTCTCCGGAAGGGTGTGTCCAGGGGGCACCTCCTGGAAAGCTTCTTTCCGTGGGATCTTTGATCCATGCCCGTTTCATTGGGAGTTCAGCTCTTGTCAACACTCACTAAGAACCACGGGCTGAGGTTTTTCTTACATGCTCACCTCTTAGCTCACCTTTGTTTTCTTGATCCAAGGTTAAAGATGAAAGAGGAAGAGTGGCGAGAAGCCCAGAGAGGATTTAATAAAGTCTGGCGAGAGCAGAATGAGAAGTATTACCTGAAATCCTTGGACCACCAGGGCATCAACTTCAAGCAGAATGATACCAAGGTCCTAAGGTCAAAGAGTCTCCTCAATGAGATTGAAAGCATCTATGATGAGGTGAGATGGTCACAAATAGTTTCCTTCCCTCGAGCTTATGCACTTTGCTAGTGCAGTTTCAGTTCCCCTTCCTCACAGCTTGATGAGGGAGGAAATCTGTTTCTAGCAGGCTCTTGGGTGGTGGAGAGGGATTGTTAAGGCTTATTTTTATGCTGTTTCTCCTTTGTAGAGGCAAGAACAGGCTTCAGAAGACAATGCTGGAGTCCCCACAGGCCCACACCTCTCACTAGCCTATGAAGACAAGCAGATCCTGGAAGATGCTGCCTCTCTCATCATCCACCACGTGAAGCGGCAGACGGGAATCCAGAAAGAGGACAAGTACAAAATCAAGCAGATCATGTATCACTTCATTCCAGACCTGCTGTTTGCTCAGCGAGGTGAACTCTCGGATGTGGAGGAGGAAGAAGAGGAGGAAATGGATGTGGACGAAGCCACTGGGGCTGCAAAAAAGCACAACGGTGTTGGGGGCAGTCCTCCCAAAACCAAGCTGATGTTCAACAACACGACAGCCCAGAAGCTGCGGGGCATGGATGAGGTCTACAATCTCTTCTACGTGAACAGCAACTGGTACATCTTCATGAGGCTGCACCAGATCCTGTGCTTGCGGCTGCTGCGGATCTGCACCCAGGCCGAGCGGCAGATCGAGGAGGAGACGCGGGAACGGGAGTGGGAGAGGGAAGTGCTGGGCATAAAGCGAGACAAGAGTGACAGTCCTGCCATCCAGCTGCGACTCAAGGAGCCCAGTGAGTGACTTCTGCTGGGAGGCTGGGGGGAAATGGTGTTTCTCTTTGTAGTGTGCTAACAGGGTGTTTGGAGTCTTCAGGCACGTGACAGCAGTGAGCCTTTAAGATGGGCTCGCTTTTATTATCCCTGGGGATGGGAAGATGTGGAGAACATAGGACTTGGACTAGCAGAAGGATAACATGTAGCAGTTATTTCATAAGAGCTGTCGTTGTACACTTGTGTATTCTCAAGTTCCCTAAGTAAAACCTTTCAGAAATAAATTCCTCATGGAGGAGGCTAGAGCTAGAAAGCAAAAGATTATGAAAATACCTGTGACCTTAAAAGGTATGGTTTTATGTCCATAAAGGACAAGTTTAACTAACTCTTCAGCTTACGTGGGTCACCTGAGGATCAAAACTCCCAGCAGCCCTTCCCGGGGGTGGTGTGCCCATGTGTCCCCTTCTCTCCTGCTGCAGTGGACATCGACGTTGAGGATTATTACCCAGCCTTCCTGGACATGGTGCGCAACCTGCTGGACGGGAACATGGACTCGTCGCAGTACGAGGACTCGCTGCGCGAGATGTTCA
Source organism: Setophaga petechia (assembly GCA_024362935.1). NCBI lineage: Eukaryota > Metazoa > Chordata > Aves > Passeriformes > Parulidae > Setophaga > Setophaga petechia. The sequence continues at coordinate 17,050,180 of JANCRA010000016.1, forward strand.
CCATACACGCCTACATCGCCTTCACCATGGACAAGCTGATCCAGAGCATCGTCAGACAGGTGCCTGCAGCACGGCCTGGGGGCTGGGTGGGGTGGGACAGAGACAGCAGGCAGGTTGTTTGCTCCAGGCTCACATTGGAGGCAGTGTTGTATGCCCAAATGGGGAATTTCAGGGGTAAAAAGGTAAATTCAGGGTGTTTCTTCACCCAGCTCTCTAACCCTCATAGTAAAGAAGTGATAGAGAGTGATTTTTGATCTGTTTGAATTATTGAGAATATTCTCGACAAAGTTTTCCATATGTTTTAGGATGTAAGTATTCAAAGCATGTCCAGAGCTAATCTTGCTTTAGCTTTGAAAAAAAACCCAAAGAAATTACATCTAAATAGTTCCTTTCCTTTCCACCAGTGCTGTAGTAGTGCATGCTTTTTCTAAAAACCTTTTGTCTCTTTTATCTGGCTGCTGGAGTAGCTCATTTTGACTGTAAAACTCCAGTCCTTTTATTGGGCTGGTAGGAAGAATGCGTGAGCAAAGGAAAAATTCTTGTGCCTTTTTGTAGCATAAAGAACAAAAACAGACACAAGGGGCTGGAAGTGGAATAGCTTGAAAGGGCTTTTCTCTTTCAGAAGGGTAGAGCTGCTCTTCAGAAGCCCTTCAGTCCAGAGATTAACTGAATTCAGAAGACTGTTGGGAGATTTTTGATTTTTAAACTTACAGAAAATATGGATTTGATCTTAAACCTCCCACCCCTCTCCTCAGACACAGCAGCAGCCCCTTGGTGAGGAGAGGACACGCTGTGTCACGGAGCTCTGGCCCTTCCTCCCCTGCTGCTGATCAGAATGTTCTCTGTGTGTAGTTTTTCTCTGAGTACTTGTGCTTTATCACCTGCTAATTTTTCTAAAGATCTTGTAGGCTTTTCACATAGCAGCAGAGATCATCTGCAAGTGGAAGAAGCTAAGGGATTTTTTTTTTTTGCTTGAGCTCCATCCCATTGTCACACCCTTACTTTATTCTATTCTGATGGGGGTGTAGCAGCCTCCCTGACAAACCCCTTGTCCCTGTTGCTCCTGTTTGCAGCTGCAGCACATCGTGAGCGATGAGATCTGTGTGCAGGTGACAGACCTGTACCTGTCAGAGAACAGCAACGGGGCCACCGGAGGGCTCCTGGCGTCCCAGTCCTCCCGCACACTCCTGGAGGCCGCCTACCAGCGCAAAGCCGAGCAGCTCATGTCCGAGGAGAACTGCTTCAAGGTAAAGCCAGGCTCTGAATGCAGTGGAAAACCACCAGCAAGAGCTGAGGGGGGGTGCCTTTGAAGAAGGGAGAGGCACTGGTCTTTTGAAAAAGAGCCTTGTTTAGGCCCCCAAAAATGAAGAAAATTAACTTCGTCCCAGCCAAAACCAGTGTGCGTGTTGCCAGCTTTTGAAACGTAGGTTAATGCTTCTGTAAGGGCCCCTCAGAAATGAAGTTTCAAGGAGGAATCTATTTCCTGAAACAGCAATGAATATCCCCTGTGCTTTACAGCAGCTTTGGGCTGTATCATACTGACTGCTTGGCTGCCACTGCTTTGATTTGTTAGCTCAAACTCTCCCGTTTCTCTGGTGCTTCAGTTTTGTCAACTGTTGGGAGATCTGCCACTACTCACTGGGCATTAAATCACTGCTGCCTGCATACATTGCTAATAAACCTGTGCTAATCAAATCCATACTTCCTTTGCTGAAGAGGCAGGAAGTGGTCAGGCCGTTTCTGAGCCAGAGAAGTACTTTGGATAAAAGCCTGAGTGTATAATATCTCTTCCCATGCCCACAAACTTATTTTGAGGGCCCAGGAAGCCCCCAAAACTGGCAACTTGCTTCATTTTCCCTTTGCCCTAGTGAGAAGTGAAGGTGTTTGTTTCCATTTCAAACCTCCTCTTGCTGAAGTTCCTTTTGCTTTTTCTTTGTAGCTGATGTTCATTCAGAGCAGAGGTCAAGTTCAGTTAACCATTGAGCTGCTGGACACAGAAGAGGAAAACTCGGATGACCCTGTGGAAGCAGAGGTAAGGGCAGCTTGTCCAGAGAGCTGACTGTGATGGTCAAGGTTGTGTCCAGCTGAGTGGTGGCATGGTCCATTAGCAGAAAACAAAGAAACATCAAGGACGTGCCATAAAGCTTCCACTGATGTGAGCAGGCAAATCCTTTTTGGTTTATTGCATATTAGAAAATACTCAAAACCACATAAAGAACCATTGTACCTGGTTCTGGGCATGAGATGCACAGAGCCTTCAGAAGGCATGTTGTCTTCTTCTGTATGACTTCCAGCTTAGCCTCCTCAAGCCCTGCAGTTGCTTGGTGGGAGGGCAGTGGCCGATGTGTGCTCTGTGCTTGTTTCCAGCGCTGGTGCGACTACGTGGAGCGGTACGTCAACTCTGACTCTACCTCCCCCGAGCTCCGCGAGCACCTGGCCCAGAAACCCGTCTTCCTGCCCAGGTGAGTGGCCAGCCTGTGCTGGGAAAGGCCCTTGGAGCTCATCTCATTCCACCCCCTGCCATGTGCAGAGACACCTCCCATAGACCCTCTCCAACCTGAGTTTATACCCAGGGGTGGGTGCTAATCCCAAGAGGGGTTCTCTGTTTTGCAGGAATCTGAGGCGGATCCGCAAGTGTCAGCGTGGTCGGGAGCAGCAGGAGAAGGAAGGGAAGGAGGGAAACAGTAAGAAGTCCATGGAGAACATAGAGAACCTGGACAAGATGGAGTGTAAATTCAAGCTGAACTCCTATAAGATGGTGTACGTGATCAAATCAGAGGATTACATGTACAGGAGGACCGCGCTGCTGCGAGCTCAGCAGGTAGGAGCCAGCCAGAGAACGGGGTGGGCTGCTGATGTTTCCTGGGACCCAGGGGAAGGAAGGAGGCATTGTCTTTCCAGCTGTTTGGGAAGCTGTAAAGTTTTGGGTTTATCCAAGATGAAAAGAGCTCGTGACTCCAGATGGGTGAAATTTAGGAGGGTTGCACTGAAGGAAACTGATCTGGTCATCTCGATGCTTTGACACTCTCCTTTTCTCATCTTATGGGAATATTTCCATCCACTTCTAGCATGTATTTAGGTTTATAAAACGACGACTTACCATGTTTCTTGCTGATGAGATATAGGTAGCGTATAGAACTGTTTTATTTTCATCAGTTGTAAAGTAATTCTCTTAAACTTTGCATCCACATCAGAAGGAAGCATTTTATTGCAGCATAGTGACTCTTTGAAATGCTTATACTGAGGATTTTGATTGAATTCCATCTGTCTCATTCAACTGGCACAAACCTCAAGCAAATGTAAGCTTATAAGCAGGATACTGTGTGCTAGTGCTCTTCACAGAGAATCTGAGCATAAATTCTTGAAGTGTTAAATATGTAGTGTGCAGCTTAGCCCTTGGTTACTGGAATACACTGAGGGAGCTGTAGAAGCTACATTGGATTTTGGAAACAAATCAATTGGATTTAGCAGTTAACACCCCAAAGCAGTTCAGTCTCTGGGTGAAGAACAAACAAATAATAAAATCTGTAAGTTTTAATCTGGAGGTTTAATTATAGTGGCTGTTTTTAATTATGACTGTAGCCATGGCTTTATACCATGTGTCCTGCATTTTACATTCCTTAGGCAGATGCTCTTACCCAAAAAAGTGCACACTTCTTCCTCTCCTGATGTTTCTGTTAAGTCAGAGCTTCTTTAGTCTGTTCAACCTGGCCTAGGTCTTAATTTTCTGTAGCAATTGTGTTCCCAGTATGTGTAATGCATGTTGAACTTGCTCTTTCCTGGGGCTGTGGCCCTTTCAGGGGGCTGGGGACAGACTCTGAGGGCTGGGAAGAGCAGGACTTGCCTGGTCCTGGGTGCTAGCAGAGGAGAGTAATGCAGAAGGGACTCACTCTGAGCTGAGCATGCAACTTTCAGGCTCCCACTGGATATGTTCTGTGTCCTCAGCCTGTGAACTGTATTAAACAAAGAGCATAAACTTTTTTATATTTCTGAGCTCATTTTGCCGCGTATTTGCTTGGAGAGGAGACTGGGGTAGCCTTCATCAGAGCTTTCCCTCTGTTGTTAGTCCAGTGCCTGCTTTACAAATTCCCTGTGTGTTTGATCTCCTTGCCTGTGTCACCCAGTAGCCAAGCTTGGTGTAATCTGCAGTTTGGGGGCCAGAGCTGCCTTTTCCTAACACCTCTCCCTGTCTCTGCAGTCCCACGAAAGGGTGAGCAAGCGGCTGCACCAGCGGTTCCAGGCCTGGGTGGACAAATGGACCAAGGAGCACGTGCCCCGCGAAATGGCAGCCGAGACAAACAAGTGGCTCATGGGCGAAGGCTTGGAGGGCTTGGTGCCCTGCACCACCACCTGTGACACAGAGACCCTACACTTTGTCAGCATCAACAAGTACCGCGTCAAATACGGCACGATATTCAAGACACCCTAGGAGTGCCCCGGGGCAGGGAAGAGCCCGGGGGATGTGTGTGTGTGCGCGCAGCCAGGGAAGGAGGGAGATGCCTTTCTCCCCTCACTGTGCATCTCCGTCACATGGCCACTTGACTAGTGCGTGGCTGGTGCAGCCTGTCCCAGTGGGGACATGGATCTCTGCCCGGGGCCGTGGGCTGCCGGCCCTTTCTGGGCAGGAAGGACCCTTCTCTGAACTGAGCCATCCCAGAGAAACACCACGAGCTCGTACACACCAGCAGCGTTGAGGCTTTGACTCCCCGGAGGCCCCGAGCGGCGAGGGAGGGGAACAGGATGCTCTCCACCACCGGCCCGCTGGGATCTGTCCCCAAAATCCCCAGGTGCCTGGACTGCTGGGATGTGTCCCCGAAGTCCCCAGGTGCCTGGACTGCTGGGATGTGTCCCCAAAGTCCCCAGGTGCCTGTCACCACCGGATTCCCCTCTCCCAGCGGGCTCTGGCGCGGGGCCAGGGCAGCGCAGCCCGGGTTCCTCTCGCTCCCTCCCCTCCCTCCCAGGCTGGACTCACCCTGTGCAGATCGGTCTGTCCTTTCTAGTGCCAGTGGAACTGTTTTATTTTTATTTTGGGGTTTTGGTTTTGGTTTTGTTTTTTTTTTTGTTTTGTTTTTTTTTTTTTTTTTGTACCTGCTTGTTTACTAGTCTCTCCTAGTGCCATGCACCAGCTTTTCACACACATGTACGTACACACACACAGCAGAGAACAACACGAATTTAACATGTTCCCCTCCTTTTTTGTAAATAAATGTACAAATTGTCAATTTTTTTTGTTTTTTTTTTTTTGTTTTGTTTTTTTTTCTTTTTTAATTAAAGGAATTATGCTTGATGTGCTAGCATAACTGTACTAGCTTCTTGTGTACCATAGTACCAGGTGGCTTGAGAATTAGTACCGACAGACAGACCGATGGAGACATTTATTACACTTTTTACCAAAGGGAGTTATCATTGTAGTGCTTTTGTGTGGAAACTTTTTTCTCCTTTTTTTGTAAATAAAAAAAATAATGTCTTTGTTCTTAACTGGAGGAAGACACTTGCTCACCCACAGCCGTGTTCCTGGTCTGAGGCACTGTTTGCAGCATGCAGGTTTTGGGATGGGAGAGGGGAGGGGGAAGAGGGAGGTGTAATCCAACCCCTTTTCTAAGGCTGGCAGGGGGAAACAGCTGAGGCAGCATGTGCATTTGGGGGTGAAACAACTGAGGTATAAGCAGCCTGAAAGAAATATAAATATAGAGTATATAATTTTAATTTTTTTTAATGTTTGGCTTTTTTCCTGGTGGGTAATTTTTATCCACCTTGTCTTCCAGCTGCAAGGATCTTCGCTTTCAGGAAGTGTTGCTGAGCAACTCAGCTGGGGCTGATTGTGCTGATGTAGTTTTCCCTTTCTGTCTTGGAGAAAACATCATGGGAAATACCAAGCCAGTATTCGACAGAGCTGCTCTGTGTGTGTGTGTGTGTGTGTGTGTGTGTGTGTGTGGGCAAGAGAAGGAGGAGGGACTGGGGGGGGCTTGGTGCATTTCACTCCAGAAATCCACATATGGGATATATATATTTTTTTAAGCAGAGAGATTTAACGCTGGCAGATATTTAAAATGCGGGGGAAGATTCTGAATTTAAAAATAAAGACGTCAGCACAGACTTTGTAAGCCACGACAGCCACCACCGCACCGTGTCTCCTCAAAAGGAGGTGGCTTTCCAAGCAAAAGTCCCTGCTGCCAGTGCTGCACGCCTGGAGTGGCTTCCATCGTCCCTGGACTCACTGTGTTTTGAGACAGCAGGTTCACAGAATCATAGAACAGCCTGGATTGGAAGAGACCTTAAATATCATCTGGTTCCAGGTTCTCTCCCCCTGCCACCACAGCAAGGCTGAGGAGCGAGGCTGAGGAAGGGGACCTGGAGCTGGGGCAGGAGTCACAGCCCCGAGGGACCCCAAGTCATTGGCAGCCCAAGCACAGCAGGCAGGTCTGGAATGGAGCCTCCTGTGGAGAAGAGGGAGAGAAGGAAGAGCCCTGCAGGGGATTTTCACACTTTGCTAGCAATAAATCACCTGTCTCCTTTCTCCTCCTTCCAGACAGGAAGGGTCCTCTTCCATGCCAAAGGTGCCATGCACGCTCCCCTATTGTTCCCCCTCTTTTTATTCTGATGTATGCTCAAGGTGGTGTGGGAGGGAAAATCTTTGGTGATTTAGACTTTTGGCTAGCTGCTGCTGCTTGGTGGGTCCCTAGGCCAGGGGGGTCATGTGCCTGCACATCATTGAGCCAAGGGGGCTGGTGCAGGTCCCTGGGACACACCGTGGGGAGACCTCTGCCTCTGGTGCTCCATCTGATACCCCAGCTCTGCTCCCAGCCTGTGCAATAGCAGAGGTTTGGGTTTTTTTCTAATTTTCTTTTTATTTGATCTTGGTTTTTGTATTCTGTAATGTGATCCTCGACCCACGACCCATGTGGTTTCTATACCAATGTTGTAAACTTGACTGTAGAGCAGTATTTCCATTAAAACATCAGGGCTGAGCATCATGTACAGATTCCTCCCTCCTGCCTGATGATAATGACATTTTGGGGCAATTTGGAGGCAAACCAGGACATGGAGAGGAGGGTGCAGGATTGCTTAGGCTGAGGGACAGCAATGAGGAGCGTTCTGCCTTCTCCTCACCCAGGGAGTGCTCAGGTGGGATAAGAATCTCCTCCCAAACTTGACAAGCAAACACATCCCCCCCAGAAACATCACAGACACAACCACGGTCACAAGGAGCTCTCAGCAAAACCAGCAAGAAACTTGTCAGTTCCCTCATGGAATCTCCCTTGGGGCTTCTGAGCAGACACCTCCAAGCACTCAGCAGGGAGATCAACTCCTGCCTTCACCGGGGAGAGCCTGTGAGCACTCACCCACACAAATACCTCTGACACACGAGCTCCGTCCCCAGCACGGGCACAGCACCACCGAAACCTGCTACTCACGTGGGCCCGAAAGACTCCCCCACTTGAGCCGGCCCGAATTCCTGCGCCACAGCCTCCTGGTACGGGATGTGCCGCGGACTCTGGAAGCAGGAGAGCGATGCCGGGGGACAGCGATCCCCAAAAAGCCTGGGGTCGGAGACGGTCACATGAACAATGGTGTGAAAACAAATCACATGCTGGTGTGAGAGATCAGTCCCGGTCGGACAAGCCCGGGGACAGAGAACTTTCACAGCCCGGCTGAATCGCCTTGCCACTACTCACCACCTCAATAATATTAACAGATCGCTGAGGAATAAAGGGCCCTGTTGGTCCTGGGTGGCCAGGGGAGGGCAGGGGGCTGAGGCGCTGTGCCGTGGAGCCCCGGGGCAGCGCTCCATCCCCACTAAGGAGAGTGTGTGTGTGAGATTTGTCATCTCAGCGTGAGTCCACTGAGCTCCCCGAGCCCCTGCACCCACGGCCGGCAGCGCCCGGGGCAGCGTCCCCACCCCGAGGGGACACAGCGGAGCGCTCCGGGGGTGTCCCGGAGACTCCCCCCGCCGCCCACCTGCCCCGCAGGTTGCAGTCGGTGAAGTAGGTGTCGGACAGGAACTTCTCCACCCGCTCCAGGGTCGTCCGCCGGTGCTTGATCGCGGCCATGGCAGCGGGCGGGCGCTCCGGGCGGGGGCTCCGGGCGGGCGCTCCGGGCGGGGGCTCCGGGCGGGCTCCGGGCGGGGGCTCCGGGCGGGCTCCGGGCGGGCGCTCCGTGGCTCGGCCGCGCCTGCGCCGCGCCGGGCGGGGCGGGGGCTCGGCCGCTGCCATGGCCGCGATCAAGAACCGGCGGACGGCCCTGGAGCGGGTGGAGAAGTTCCTGTCCGACACCTACTTCACCGACTGCAACCTGCGGGGCAGGTGGGCGGCGGGGGGACTCATCGGGACACCCCCGGAGCGCTCCGTTGTGTCCCCTCGGGGTGGGGACGCTGCCCCGGGCGCTGCCGGCCGTGGGTGCAGGGGCTCGGGGAGCTCAGTGGACTCACACAGAGGGGACAAATCTCACACACACACTCTTCTTAGTGGGGATGGAGCGCTGCCCCGGGGCTCCACGGCACAGCACCTCAGCCCCCTGCCCTCCCCTGGCCACCCGGGACCTTTATTCCTCAGCGATCTGTTAATATTATTGAGGCTGATAGGTGCTGGCAGGGCGATTCAGCCGAGCTGTGAAAGCTCTCTGTCCCTGGGCTTGTCTGAGCGGGACTGATCTCTCACACCAGCATGTGACCTGTGTTTACACCATTGTTCATGTGACCGTCTCCGACCCCAGGCTTTTTGGGGATCGCTGTCCCCCGGCATCGCTCTCCTGCTTCCAGAGTCCGCGGCGCATCCCGTACCAGGAGGCTGTGGCGCAGGAATTCGGGCCGGCTCAAGTGGGGGAGTCTTTCGGGCCCACGTGAGTAGCAGGTTTCGGTGGTGCTGTGCCCGTGCTGGGGACGGAGCTCGTGTGTCAGAGGTATTTGTGTGGGTGAGTGCTCACAGGCTCTCCCCGGTGAAGGCAGGAGTTGATCTCCCTGCTGAGTGCTTGGAGGTGTCTGCTCAGAAGCCCCAAGGGAGATTTCATGAGGGAACTGACGAGTTTCTTGCTGGTTTCTGCTGAGAGCTCCTTGTGACCGTGGTTGTGTCTGTGATGTTTCTGGGGGGCATGTGTTTGCTTGTCAAGTTTGGGAGGAGATTCTTATCCCAGCTGTGGTCAGACAAGATGCCACTGCCGGTTTCTCTGGGGTTCCAGAAGGGCAGAGGTTAAGTCAGGTGTGTGTATGGACAGGCAGCATCCTTGTGTGTGAATCCCATCAAACTCGTGGGCTGTCCCCACTCCCGTTTCTCCATGGAGGGCTCAGAGGGCGTGTGCTTTCCCTCGGGAGAGGGTCACACAGTGGGCTGAGGTTGCTGCCTGCTCTCTTCCAGGTGGGAGACGTGCTGGTTTAAGGTGGAGCTGAGCATCCCCCCGGCATGGGAAGGACGGGAAGTGCACTTTGTCTGGGAGAGCGATGGGGAGGGCATGGTGTGGCGAGATGCCCAGCCCGTCCAGGTATGGAGACACAGATCAGGGGTGTGCCAGGTGCCCTGCTCTGTACTCGGGGCTGACCTTTGGAACCCCTGCCATGTTCTGTGGTGATGTGTGCAGGGCTCTGTTCCTGTGCCAACAATTATCCCACAGTGTATGGGACCAGCCCTTCTGTCCAGCTGGACTTTGGGGTATCTTATCCTGCCCATCCAGCCTGCTGTCATGGACCTCTGCTGACACGTGCTGAATGTGCCATCTTCCTGTGCAGGGATTGACCAAGGAAGGTGAGAAGACCAGCTACATCCTGACAAGAAGCCTGAAAGAGTCAGAGCCCCACAGGTGGGTGGTCAGGCAAGCCAGAGCCCCCCACTGCTGGGGGACCTTGGTGTTGTTGGAAGCCAAGAGGCCAAGGACACACACACGTCCTTGTCTGTGTCCTGGTGCTTGTGACTACTCCCTGATGGTTTCCTCTTGTCCCCACAGCCTGACACTGTACGTGGAGCTGGCCTGCAATGGGCTCTTTGGAGCTGGCAAGGGCAGCATGATCGCCCCTCCAGACCCAGACAGGAGGGTTACCCTGAGCAAGGCTGAGCTGGTTGTCTTCAACAGAGATGTCTATGAACTGCTGATGGATCTGGAAATACTGCTGGACATGGCTCAGGTCTGGGAGCTCCTCTTCCCTTTTTCACCTTTTCCTCAGCTTCGCTGCATCTTCTCCTGCTGCTCTTCTGTGACCTGAGACCTTGGAGGAGAAAATGTTTGCTACTTCTGCTTTAGCACAGCTGACGCTGTCTGGGCTTGATGATCCATGTGGGTGCCTTCCAACTTAGGATATTCTAGAGTAGGAGAAAACTGAATTGAGAGAAGCCACAGGTGTATTTTCATTCACTTTCTGCTCCAAAGCAGGATATGTTAACCATGGTCCCTTGGAATGGGCATATGTGGAACCTGGATTTGGAAGGCATGTGAGAAAAGGCAAAAGGCTGTGTTTGTGAAGCAGAGACATGGTGTTTACCTGTTATGACTGCCTGAGATAGATGTTGAAAGAAGGTAGCAGGTTCTCCTGGAGGCAGGTAACATCAGAGCTGATACAGTGGCCAGAGTCATACTTTTATCCCTCTCAACCCCAGCTCCTCGGGGAGGAGAACCAGAGGAGTTTCCAGGCACTCTACACTGCCAACCAGATGGTCAACGTGTGTGATGTTACAGACCCCTCCACCTTCCCTGCTGCACGTGACCTGGCTGCAGGGATCTTCAGCCAGAGGAATGGCGAGAGCCAGCACACCGTCCATGCCATGGGACACTGCCACATTGACTCTGGTGAGAGCAGCACAGCGCTCCCTCTCCTCCACCTGGAGGCCAGGGTGTGCTGCCCAAGGGGAGAACAGGCTGCCCTTGGGCTCCTGGCACGCCTTGAAAGGAGGGAATGGGCCCTCTGTGCTACCACATTGCTGGTTTGTCACCGGGGCAGGGTGGGAGTGTGGGTCTGGCTGGTTGTGCCCTTTGGAGCCCTTTGGGGATGAGGGATGAATTACAGCCTGCTGTCTTCCACCTGTTGGGCTTCACCCCTCGATTTCCCATCCCAGGAGGGGTTTCAGAGAGGTTCCAGCTCCGTGAGGAACTTGTGTTAGGTAATAACCATGGCTGCCTGTCCCTGCAGCCTGGCTATGGCCCTATGAGGAGACCATCCGTAAGTGCGCCCGGAGCTGGGTCACCGTGGTGCATCTGATGGAGCACAATCCAGAGCTCACCTTTGCCTGCTCCCAGGTGAGGGATCTCCCTCTGGACACCTCTCCTCTGCTCCTGGCATGTTGCTTCTTCAGCAAAAGGAGATGAGGGGATGTAACTGTCAAGGCTGTTTGGGGTCTGGGCTCTTCAAAGGAGGCAAGGGCAGTTGTTAGTGGATATAAAGTTGTTTATTGCATGAATACATCAGTCTTGAAGGCAGAGAGTTCAAGGTGTTAAAAGTCCATGCTAAAGTATTAAAATCCATGCTAAAAGCTTTCTGGCATAGAGTCTCAGGCAGGAACTGCAGCTGCAACAGCTGCTCCAGGAACAGCAGCAGCAGCAGGGACCACAGCCTGGTTGTCTTCTTGTTGTCATCTTCTTTCTTGTTGTCTTCTTGTTCCTTTTAATACAGGGGGACTCATACACAAAACTACCAATCTAAGCTTAAAGCACGATTCTAAAACATTCTTTCTAAACCAATCTAAACTTAATTCTAATCTGTGAAAGTAGTATGAAAGTAGTGTCAGTTCTTACCTAAAAAACTACGTATATAATATTTTCTATTTACACAGATATACTATCTGTTTTCTTACTTAAAATCTATGTGTATGAGTTGATGTATTTACATGAATACTTCTGTCTATTTACACATATAGTTCTGTCTGTTCTAGAGATGCAGTCAAAGTTCTGCTGTGTTTTTGATATGTCTGGAGCAAAGTTACTGAACTTTAAACTAGGCTTTAGGGCCTTTACTAGCTAACACAGTTTCTTAAGGTACTTAAAATATATTTCTACTTTTTTAAAACTCTAACTTACACTTGCACTTACTTAAAACTCAAACCTACACTTCTAGCTTCATACCTATGTGGCTTAATCTATCTTAATTTCTCTAAAGGCATTAATTCAGCCTCTACATTCATGTGTCTCTCTGAGGAGCTCAGAGAGGCTTGCATTTCCACAAGTAAGGAGCCAGAAGTGTTGCAGGGAGCAGGGCAGGCTGTGGGGGAGCTGGGGCTGATCCCTGTGCCCTGGCAGGCTCAGCAGTTCCAGTGGGTGTGGAGCTGCTACCCCGGGCTCTACGCGCGAATTCAGCACTTCGTGGCCAAGGGACAGTTCATCCCTGTGGGAGGCACCTGGGTGGAAATGGTGAGTAGCACGGTGAGCCTGGCTTGCCACACCCTCCTTGTGCCATCCTCTGGGACCAGGGGGGAGCAGAGCCTTTGCTGAGCCTGTCTGGTTGGTGATGGTCTCCAGGCCTAGGAACAGCAGCTGTCTGAAGTGTGCAGCCTGGCAAAAGTGCAATGCTCCCAAATCATTCCCTGAGAAAGGAGCTTTGGACTCCCTATTGTGTTCCTCCTTTTCCCCTCTGCTGAGCCCTGCTGAGTTTCTCCCCACGATCTGCCAGGTCAGGTGGGTGGGAATGGGGGTCTTACATGATCTCTCCTTCCCTGTGCCCGGCTTTCCTCATGGCCTCCCTGTGCCTTCCCCAGGATGGGAACCTGCCCAGTGGGGAGTCCATGGTGAGGCAGTTTCTCCAGGGCCAGAGGTTCTTCCAGGAGCAGTTTGGCCGGATCTGCTCGGAGGTACTTGTTCTTTTCCATCACTCCTTCCTCACCCACCATCTCCTTGCACCCCTTGCTCTTTGTGAGGCTGGGCTGACCTGTGTGTCCCTCTCCCTGTGCTCCTGTGCCCCAGTTCTGGCTGCCGGACACGTTTGGGTACTCAGCCCAGCTGCCCCAGCTGATGCGTGGCTCTGGGATCCAGCGCTTCCTCACGCAGAAGCTCAGCTGGAACCTGGTGAACTCCTTCCCGGTGAGCTCTGCTGCCTTCTCCCCCGGGGATGGACTCTGGGTGCTGGGGTCTTCTGCAGGGCCGGACCTGTTGGTTCCACAGTTCTTCAGTTCAGCTAACACAGGCTCTGCTTCCAGGAGCCACTGGGTTTTGGTGGCAGTGATGTCCTGTCAGGCCTTAGGAGAGAGGAAGGATGTGATTAGAGATCCCAGCCAGGCCCCTGGCCTAGATACTTCCAGATGGGAAGCTGTGATTTGTGTGCAGGTCCAACAGACAGCAAATCCAGCCCCTGCCCTGGTGGCATTCCCTGTTCTTGTCCTCTCCTTGAACTGATCCATCAGGGCATCCTGCACCTCTCTGGAGAGAAAGTGAAAGCCCACTTTGAGCCCTGAAGATGCTCTGACATGCCCTTGTGCACCACGTTTTCCTTTCTCTCCCCTCCAGCACCACACCTTCTTCTGGGAAGGCATTGACGGTTCCCAGGTCCTGACCCATTTCCCCCCTGGTGATTCCTATGGGATGCAGGGGCGAGTGGCAGAGGTGAGTGAGGTTCCAGACCTGCATGAGAAGGGCAGTGCCAGCCCCCTGGGGCCAGCTGTGGGGCTCCTGGGAGAGGGCCCTGCCTGGGAGGGGAGCAGGATACCTGGCAGCATTGTTGGACAAAGGCTGACTCCAAGATGTACCCGTGCCTGATTTGGGCACTTTGGGCTGGGGAAAAGGAGCAAGACTGGGCTTTGCACCCTAAAGGCTGACCTGGCTTTCTTGCATGGAGCTGTGGGAGCTGGGGCTGGGTGCCAGGAGATTGCAGCTGCCCAAAAATCCCTCCAGATGCTGAAAACAGTGAAGAACAACAAGGACAAAGGCCGTGTGAACCACAGCGCGTTCCTCTTCGGCTTTGGGGATGGAGGAGGGGGCCCCACGCAGAAGATGCTGGACAGGATGAAGAGAATGAGAGACACAGATGGGCTGCCCAGGTGAGAGGAGAGCTCCCAGCCTCTCTCCTGGCAGGGGCATTTGCTTTGAGCCAGGCCTGGCCTTCAGCAGTGCCAAAAGAAAGGGAGAAAGGCAAGGAGATGGGCAAGCAGAAGGCTGAGAAGGATTTTCAGGGCATGGAATCTCTCCATCATCAAGAGCTGTGAGAACAGGTCCACAGGGCAGCCATGGACTGCTTGTGACCCCTCAGGAGAGCCGTGGGATGAATGGCCAGCAGAGCAGCTGTGCCTGGGGAATGTCACAGGAGAGGGGTAGGAGAAGGGAGAGGGGAATACTTTGTATGGTTGTGTTGCAGATTTTGAGGCCTGTCACCTTTCCAGCTCAGATGCACCCTTAGCCATGTCACAAGCTTCTCCCCAGCTCCATCACTGTCTGTGTGTCTGTCCCACAGGGTGCAGATCTCCACTCCTGACCAGCTCTTTTCTGTCTTGGAGAAGGAATCATCCCAGCTGTGCACCTGGGTGGGAGAGCTCTTCCTCGAGCTGCACAATGGCACCTACACCACGCAGGCCCAGGTGAGGATCCCATCCCAGGCAAGGGGGCCAAGCAAACTCACAACACCTGCAAGCAGCCAGCCCTCCTGCCCTGGAGCTGGGATTCTGCTGCTGGTGTGAGAGATCCACTCCCAGCTACCCATCTCCTGAGCATCTCCCTTCTGTCCTTACCTGGCACCAGATAAAGAAGGGCAATCGGGAATGCGAGCGGATTCTGCATGACGTGGAAGTGCTCAGCAGCCTGGCTGTGGCTCGGGACACGGCGTTCCAGTATCCTGCCAGCCAGCTCCAGCAGCTCTGGAGGTGAGGGATGGTGGGAGCACTGCTGGTGCTGGGGCAGAGCTCAGTGTGCAGCGCTGTGTGTGCACAGCCCCTGCCATAAACTGATCAGGAATCTGCCTGGGAAGAATTTGCTGCTTTGCTTGATTTTTCTGCTGAAAGATAACTCCAAACCCTCGCTGCTCTGCTGTCTGGAAGCTTCATTTCCTACTGAAGCTTCTTCCTCCCCATTTCTGGCTTGTTTGAGCTTGTGCAACAAGGTATCTCGTAGCCCAGAGGGGTAAAAACAAATAGCTCTTACTGCCTGTGGTTGTGTTTACTGACAGCTGACAGGCCCTAACATGAAGGGATTTAAAGGATGCTGTGGAAAAAATCCTTTTCTCTCAAGTGTTGGGTAATGGGGGAATAAGGAACAGTTATTAAGTTGTCTGTCTTGCAAACAGGGCTCTTGTTTGAGAAAAGAGCTTGTTCTAAGCCAGCACAAATCCGGTGCTCTCCGCCACTTTCTTCCCTGGTTTCTGCTCTCTGTTTTAGGTTACTGCTGCTCAACCAGTTCCACGATGTCCTGCCAGGCAGCTGCATCCAGCTGGTGGTTGAGGATGCCCTGCAATACTACACAGGTGAGCAGGGAGTTTGGCTGGGAGGGCGCTCACCTGTGGGAGCAGCTCCTGCCTGGTGGGGCTGGGGAGGTTCCAGCCCTGGGCTGCCAGGGCCAGCTCAGCAGGCATGTCTGAAATGGTGTTAGATAAGCAGCCAAGGGATTGAGAACCATCCCAATTTATTGGATTTTCTGCTTGCTGCTGGCATGCCAGGATAGACTCCCAGCAAGGTTTGTTTCTGCCTGCCCAGGGGTGCTTGCAGGAGCTTCAATAACCAGAATTTTCCAGCTGAGCTGGCACAGCTCATTGTAATCTTGTAACAACAAAGTTCGGAATAATTATACACTTGAATCACTAATAGATAATAATAATTAATGATAATTAGCAATTGTAGCTTGGAAGGAGATAAAGTGTGTGTACATTTGCACGGGGAGTGCCAGAAGCTCTCTCAGAGCCAACTCAGGCCCTTTTGTTGCCCAGAGATCCGCAGGGCTGGTGCTCAGCTGCAGGAGGAGGCTGTGCAGTCCCTGTGCAGGGATCTGCTGCAGCCCCAGGCCTGCAGCACCCGCAGCACCCTCGTGTTGAACACCTTGTCCTGGGAACGCACCGAGGTGATCGCCAGCCCTGGGCCGGACGGAGCAGAGACTTTGGGTATGTCTGACCTGGCGGTAGCTCTTGTGTCAGAGTTCACAACAGGGAAATGCTCTGCCTCTCCCTCCCCTGGGGATGGTTTTATTGACTGCTCCATTTGTTCTTTGGACAGCTTGAAAGGGGATGAAGTGCTCTGAAGCATGCATGAGGAAGAGGAGGGTATGGGAGGAGGCAGTAGATCTGACTTGACAGCAGCAGGGCGGCAGTGGTGTCACTTAGGGCTCAGTCTGAGGCGAGTGTTGTAGCGGAACTGTCGCAGACATCTTTTATGGAAAATCCTTTCCTTAGGATTTTTCCTCCTGAGAAGCTGAGAGGCCTCAGGAACAAACTGTAAGCATTGATTAACTGCTGCTGTGGAATGCAACAGGTGCATCTGTGATTGGCCCATGTTGGATCTTTCTAATTAATGGCCAATCACAGCTGGCTCAGACAGAGAGTCGAGCCACAAACCTTTGTTATCATTCTTTCCTATTCTATTCTTAGCTAGACTTCTAAGGAATTCCTTTCTTCTATTCTTTTAGTATAGTTTTAATATAATATATATCATAAAATAATAAATCAGCCTTCTGAAACATGGAGTCAGATCCTCATCTCTCCTCTCAACCTGAGACCCCTGTGAACACGGTCACACACAACCTCTTTTCTTTCCAGCTCTGGTGACAGTCCCCAGTATGGGCTATGCCCTGGTGCAGGAGCCATTTGTGCCTCCTCAGCCTGTGTCAGTGAGGAAACAGGTAAGCACAAGGCAGATTTCCTCAGGTCTGTGTTCCCCACATAAGAGGTTGTTTGAGGAGAAATCCAGGTTAGGGTTGAAAGGAGGAGAAATCTAAGGAATCCACATGTTAAATTTGCATTGGAGGCACTCAGCTCCCACAAGTGTGGGTGTGTGACACCTGTTTCTGGCCTTTTCCCCAGGAGGATGGCTCCATTACCATGGAGAATGGGGTAATTGCTGTCTGCCTGGACACGATGGGGCGCCTGACCTCGCTTCAGCTGCTGGACTCGGGGAGGTCTGTGTCACCCAGTCCCTGGCCCTGAGCTCCTCAAACCTCTCCCAGGACTTCTCACTGTGCACCTTTCCCCACTGCCAGTCCTTCTGATGCTGCTGTTCCCCTGTTCCACTTTCTTTCAGAGAGTCAGTCCCAGATGGCTGCTATGCCAACCAGTTTGCACTCTTTGATGATGTTCCCCTCTACTGGGATGCCTGGGATGTGATGGATTATCACTTGCAAACCAGGTAGAGGAGCAGTGCATGCAGCACTTGGATTTTGGGTTTGCCCTGAGTTCCTGCCTCCCTGTTAGTCCTGGCTGTGAGAGAGCATTCACTCTGGAGAAGTGAGTGCCTGCTGCATTGAGATTTGATCTACCAGGCTGAGACTATCTCTGCCTTCATTCCTTTCTCTAGGAAGCCAGTGACCACACTGCTGAAGCCTCTGGAAATCACCCTGGCTGGGGGCCTGCGGGGAAGTGTGAGCTTCTCCCTGCAGGTGGGGAAAAGCAGCACCTTAACCCAGGAGATCATCCTGGATGCCATGTGCCCCTACCTCCGCTTCGTGACCCAGGTTTGGCCCGTGGCTGCTGTGTGACACTGACATCCTGTGCTGCTGGGAGCTGGGGAGCTGAACCTTGGCCCTGAATTATATCCCCCCTCTCTGCATTCTTCCCTGGAGTCCCCTGCTCTGCAGCAAACAGCCCAAAGCTGGGGGTCCCGAGGGCCAGGGGTGGAGGTGGCACCCACCAGTTCATCCATGTTGAGACTCTGGTGTGTTTTTGTCGTAGCTGGCATGCACTGGCTGCTGCACACCAGGACATGAGGAGTGCAGTGTCTGCCTGTCAGTCCCCCATGGTGACATCCTTCTGCTGCCACGTTTAGGTGGAGTGGAAGGAGGCTCACAAGTTCCTGAAGGTGGAGTTCCCCGTGCAGGTGCGGAGCACAAACGCCACCTACGAGATCCAGTTTGGGCACCTGCAGCGGCCGACGCACTGGAACACGTCCTGGGACTGGGCTCGCTTCGAGGTGAGAGGGAGCTGCTCTGCTCCTGGGGCTGCTCCTGCTCCAGGCAGTGCCCCTGTGCTCAACACATCCCTTGTGCCTGCTCAGGTGTGGGCTCACAAGTGGCTGGATCTCTCTGAGCATGGCTTTGGGGTGGCTCTGCTGAACGACTGCAAGTACGGAGCATCGGCCCACGGGAACGTCCTCAGCCTGTCCCTGTGAGTGAGGGATGGGTGAGGGGGGCTGTTGTGCCACTCTGCCTTCCAAGGTGTCCCTTGGAAGTCAAGGCAACACCTGCTCCTAAATGACCTCAGTTATAACAAGGAAATAGTCTGGTGGGTGGCTGTTTTCTGAGAATTTGGCTGACTTACATTACGTTAGTCAGTTAGAACTAATTCCTGTGAACTGTGCTCAAAGATAATTCAGAAGAGATCAGATTCATATTTGTAGCAGGTAGCTTTTCTGTTCCTAACCAGGAAGGGAAGCTTAAGGAAAGGAACAGGAGTGATAATGTTATGGGTGCATACAAAGCTAAAACAAACTGCCCATTTCAGTTTGACTCTGTCAGCTGCAATTTTCATGGACGACACCCCAGTTTTTTAGCTTCTAGAGCTGTCCAGGGTCTGTTTGCTGTTGCATGTTTGCTTCCACGTCAGGGCCCAGCCTTGAGGTAGCACAGGAAGCAGCTGTCTTGTCACAGTGCTCTGGGTGACAGTGGGTGCTGCCAAGGCACCAGGCTCACTAACCTCACATTTTCTTAGGCTGAGAGCACCCAAGTCCCCTGATGCCACGGCAGACATTGGGCACCACGAGTTCACCTACGCTGTGATGCCTCACAGGGGTGAGTGTGCCTGTGGGGACATGCAGGGTGGGGGCTGCTCCAGAGAGCCTTGGAGTGAGGACACACACACCTGGCTGTGTGTGTACAGAGGCTGACCAGAGAGAGGTTCTTGTGCTGCAGGCTCCTTCCAGGAGGCCAGTGTGATTCAACAAGCCTACAACTTGAATTTCCCCCTCCACGTGGTCCCAGCCAGCCGTGCCCAGTGCCCAGCCTGGAGTGCCTTCTCTGTCAGCTCACCTGCCATCGTGCTGGAGGCTGTCAAGCAGGCAGGTGCTGGGTAGAGGAGGGGAGGGCAGAGGGGCTCAGGAGCTGTTGTTGAGCAGAGTTTGCTCTTTCACCCACACCGAGGGGTGGTCAGGCTCAGCTGGGCACAGCAACCTGTGCCTGTCTCATCTGTCTGAACTCATCTGTCTGAACTCCCCCAAGGCTGAGGACAGACCTGAGGCTGTGGTGGTTCGTCTCTACGAGGCCCACGGCAGCACAGTCACCGCCTGGCTCCAGACCCCCCTCCCCGTGAAGGAGGCGATGCTGTGAGTGCAGGCAGAAGGGCTGGGGGTGGGTGGGGGTGGAGATCAGTCCTTCAGCGTTGTGCTTTGCCCCCAGCTGTGACCTCCTGGAGCGTCCCCTTGAGCAGGGCCACCTGCCCCTGGAGCAGCAGGGCCTGAGGCTTTCCTTCACACCCTTCCGTGTGCTCTCCGTGCTCCTGGTCTGGAGCCACTGACACCAAACACTGCCCCTTGCTGGGGCTGCAGCCACCTGGACCAGCCCTGAGAGCTCAAATCGCAGACTGAGCTGTCCCCCATCCCAAGAGCTGTGCAAGGCAGCAGTTCCAGGGAAGGGCACTGTCCCCACGTCCTGCAACCAAGTGTCGGAGAGCAGGGATTGAACAACCCTGCTCCTCAGGGAAGGAGGGCAGCTGCCCACTGCCCGACCAGGGTAGGTGGTCTTGAGTGAGTTCTGAGCTCATTTAAGTGTGGACAAAGGTGCAGACAGGCTGGTGGCCCCTGCTCCAGCTGCAGAGGTTTGGGGACCAGCAGCTTCTACAGCGACTCCTGTGTCACAGCCTTCATCTTGTCCAGCAGTGTGTGTAAAAACACACTCCACTCCTTCCCTTCTCCCCCTGCCTGCCCCTTGCACTGCCCTTGCAGAAGAGGAAATTAAAAAAAAAAATCAAGAGAATTACATAAAAACAAGCTCCAGCCTGTTTTCTTAACCTGTTTCCAGGTAACTGCACTGACCTGCCTCCTCCCAGGTGTTTGCTGTAGTTCCTCTTTTAGTGTCTGCCTGAGCAGACAGGATCTCACTCCTGGCACTGGGGAGGCTGAACTTACCTTTATTTTGGGGAGATGAGGTGGAGGGGAAGTCTGCTCCAGCCCCTGTGGAGAAGAGGCTGGGCACAGAGGGATTTATCCTTTGCATGAAAAGGCATGCACGGTGATTTCTACACAAAATACTTTATTAGTCAGCTAAAAACAGTGATTTGATCAGCAGCCAGAAAGGGAGGAGGGAAAGGAAAGAGTCAGAGTCCAGCACAACATGTGGACCTGGCCCTTTTTCCCCTGAAATGCCTGTGGACAGCTGGGAAAAGCCCCGTCACCAGTCTCAGCTTCTCCCTCCCACACTGGCAGGATGCCACAGCAGCAAGTAAGTGTGAGCACAGGTAGGGAGCAGCTCCATTTTCACTAGCACTAACCCTGGTCTGTGGCCAGGCCCTGCCTGAGCTCCTCTTGGCCCCTAAAATGCCCCTCAGGAGGTGGCAGCAGGTGACACTCACACAGCAGGGGCTGCACCTGGAGAACAAAGAGGGAAATGAGGAGTCAGAGGGCAAGGGGGTATCCAGCTCTGCCCCATGGGCTACTCTCCTTCCCCTCTGTCCCCCTTACCACCAGGGAGCTCTCCCAGAGCCCCCAGGGGTGCACAAAGCCACAGGCACTGCCAGGCTCACCTGTGCCCCTGCGAGCGGATGTGCGGCGGCTTCTCCTGACACTCTGAGGCACCTCGGGCGAGGCTGGGGCAGCACTCACTGTCCTCCTCCCACCAGCACGTCCCTTCCTTGGCCTGCCAGCCTGCTCTTCCTTCTCTTCCTTCACTTCCTTTTCCTCCTGCTCTTCTTTCACTTCCTGCTCTTCCTTCACTTCCTTCTCCTCCAGCTTTGGGGGTTTTGCTGCAGCCCTGCGGCGCTGCTTTGGGGCACGGGGGGTGACCTGGGTGGGTGTTAGAGCTGGAGATTACCAAGGTGGGACACTCCATGTGGGATCATCACCATGAACAGGGCAGGGGCAGCAGGACAGACAGACACAGCCACAAAGCTGCTCACCTTGGGGCTTGGTGCCTCAGGCTCTGCCTTCAGCTCTGGGCTCTTCTTGCGGGGCGCCTTGCGGGGTCTCTGCCCTGCACCAGAGGATGTGGGGTGAGGAGAGGATAAGGCAGAGCCTGCACCCCCAGGGACAGCCCATGGCACATGGAACAGCATCCCACTTGCAGGGATGCTGTTCTGAGTGAGGATGAAGAACCAGCTGCACCCAGGCAGGTCTGGATGCTGGTAAGAAGCCTTGGGGACAAACAGCTTCTGTCCCCTGGTGCCAACGACTGTCACAGGCCTGTCAGCACCCCAGAGAGGATGGCTTTGCTCTGGCCTGTGCCCCTGTGCTGCACAGCAAGAACAGGCTTTCCTAGGAGCCCTCCTGGAGCAAGAGTGGGTCCCACAGGAAGGGGAGAGGAAACTCACCTTTGGGAGCCATGGGGCCAGGCTCTCCCTGTAAGGAAGGGACAGAGCATTGACTGGGGTGCAGTCATTCTGCAGGCAGCAGCAGCAGAATCCCTGCCCCTTCTCCATCCTCCAGCCACTGCAGTGATAGGGAAACAGGCACATTTCCCTGGGAAGACAGGGGAGTTGGGCTTGCTCTGCCTGCCCTTTGCCTTGGGGACTCTGCCATCATTCCCTGTACCTGCAAGGCCCCAAACACAGGGCCCAGGAGGGAAGAACAGGGCTGCCAGAGCACCCAAACACCCCCTCTTCCCTCCATCTGCTGCAGACTGCTCACCACCCATTAGCTGGCTGCCCACCACAAAGGAGGTCCTTGTCACCCCCATGCCCAGGAGCTGGATGGAGAGGGAGACCCCCAGCCACACAGAGCAATGGGAGTCTCAGCAAGCAGAAAACAGGCCAGTGTCCCCTTGGAGGAGTGGTCTGGGGGCTCCCCAGCTCCAGGATCCTACCTGGAACCATATGGTCCTGCCACTGCGGTCCCGCAGGGAGCTCATGCCAGGCACCAAGTAACACTGCAGCCAGTTCTTAAAGTTGGAGTAATTATCCGGCTGCTCAGGGTCCAGGAGCTGCTTCTCTGGGAGGGCAGACAGGGAAAGGACAGAATCAGAGCAGAAGCTGTGATCACCACATCAGGGTGGCCCCCAAACCTCCTGATGCTGAGAATGCAAAGCCCCATTCCCTCACCTGCCATGATCACCTCCATGGGCACGCTGTGGCACAGCTCCAGCAGATCTGGGTTCTCCTGCCTCAGCTTCACCTTCTTGCTCAGCGTCAGGGAAGGATCCTGCAGGCATGGAAAAGGGCAGAAAAGTCACCTGCCAGCTACCTCTGCTTCCTCAGCTTCTCTCCTCCTGTCCTCTTCCCCATCTCCTGCCCTCCAGAGGATGAGCTCTCCACACGTGACAGCCCTGAGCTCACCACACAGTAGGCTCCCAACTTAGCTGCAAAGCCATGAAAGAGGGCTAGCATACAAAAACACCAGCAGCAGGTTGTGCAGTTTGTTTTCAGGCTTAAAATAGCCACTTCCTCTCCCCTGAGGCCACAAGATCAGCCTTGGGCTTTACTGCAGCCTGCCCCTTGGAGATTTTAAGCTTGCAAGGTGTTTGTTTCCCTCACCTCTTCCTCTCCACCCACCCCAAAAACACTTGTAGACTTCCTTAGGGCAGGAGACAGGCAGAGCTCATCACGAAGGGCCACAGGCAACCAAACCCCTGCCTTTGGCACCTGTCTGGAAACCTGCTGCTTCCTGAGCCTGTGAAAGCACCTGGTACTCCCCACCTTCTTCTTCCTCTCCTGCTCCTGCTCCTTCAGGGCCTCCAGCACAGTCCGAGCTTTTTCAAAGGGAGGGATCTTCAACCTGAGAGAGTTACACAAAGGAGGTCCTTGTCACCCCTTTTCTTCAACAAAAGAAAACAATGTAAGCAACAGTAGTAGAAGCTGCTGTTGTCCATAACAATCTATTATTTTGAGGGACACATTTTCACCATAGGTTTCAATGTCTAGTTGGTATATTTCATTTCAATTCCACATTTTAGGAAAAATGCATTCCCTCAACTCCCACCCGCTTCCTGTACCCCTCTACTGCAGTTTCCTGGTTCTTTGCCCTGATGGCTCTTTCTAACTCTAGCTACATTATACTTCCTACACTCAGGAGTGGGAAATTTAGTCCTTCTCACACAACTACAGCATGATATAGAGTTGAGGCATGTTTTAATTAAAAGACAAGAGTGGTAAACAAATTTTCATAAGGAGCAGATTGTCTAGTAGAACTTACACATTTTCTATGAATTAGACTATAAACCCCAAAACTACATAATACTATGTAATGGGTGCTCAACCCACCTTACCTGTACAGGATCTCAGCACGCAGGTAATTCCCAATTCCATTGAAATACTTCTGGTTTAAGAGGACCTCACAGATGGGCTTGTCAAAAGCTCTGTCCTCCAGGTTCTTCAGCACATTCTCCCTGCAAGCGAGCACGGGCCATCAAGAAGAGTCGCCTGGACATGTCTGTGCAGGAAAAGGGGCCAAACCCGAGCAGGGGCATTCCTGGGTGCGCTCACCTGAACGCCTGGTACTCGGACACCACGCAGGGCCCGCGCTCCGGCTGCCAGGCGTCCCCCAGGCGCCAGGACCCGAAGCGCCGGGGGTCGACGAAGCAGAGGGCGCGGGGTGGGCTCTCCCGGGTCAGGAAGCGCAGGTGGGCATGGCGGGGCAGCTCGGCGGCGGGGCACAGCCGGAACGAGCCCGACATGCCGAAGCGGAACACCAGGTCCTGCGCGGGGGGACCGGCGGCGGGGTCCAGCGCGCTCAGCGTCAGCCGCAGCTCCTTGCCCCGGGCGATGGCCGAGATGCCATAGGCCTCGCTGCGGAAAGGCACCTCGGGGCCGCGGCCCACGGCCGAGCGTTCCACGCCGCCCGCGAACACCAGCGCCCCGCAGGTCCCGTTGATGAAGCGCCCGGCCAGGTGCAGCTCCGGACACTCGGGCATGGTGGCGGCCGCACGGCACGGCCGAGCCCGCCGCCACCGCCGGCGGCACGGCCCGCCCCCATTGGCTGCGCGGGGCGCGGGGAGCGCTCCCATTGGCTGCGGAGCGGACGGTGCGCGCTCCCATTGGCCGCCCGCTGATCCCGGAGGTCGGTGGCGCCCTGCCGGGGCGGTCCCGCCGCGGGTGGAGGTTGCACGACGCGGGGCGACACAGCGGAACACGGCTCAGCTTTGTCACTGAGACTTTATTGGAGCTGCCCCGAAGAGCCCGGGAGCCCGAAAGGAAGGGAAACGTCCTCCTCCCCAGCCAGGAACACCAATCTGGACCCCCAGCTCAGTGTTGCAGCCTCCTGCCGTGGCCGGGCACCTTTCCTGGCTCCTCAGAGAAGGGTGTTCATCAGGGCCTGGGCCTGCTTCAGCTCTGCAGAGAGATGTGGAGATGCGGGGGAGCTGCTGGTACTGCAGCATCCCTTCCAGCATCCCATTCCCAGCGTGCCTCCCACAGCAATTCCCCCCGCAGAATCCCCCAGGGAGGTCGCCGCTGCCACCCTCCTGGTGCCTCACCTGCCAGCAGCACCCAGAACTTGTTGGCCGAGAGCGTCACAGGGACAGCCGTCATCTTCTCGCACTCTCTGTCGCGCACGTTGAAGGTGAGGTGCACCACGGGCTCATTGACCTCCTGCAGCTCGCTGGAGCTGAGCGTGTAATCCACCCGCCAGCGCACCGAGCCCAGCTGGCTCACTAGGGTGGGCAGTGGCATGGTGTCAGCACCCCGGCTCTCTCCAGCAGGGTGACCCCCACACCCCCAGCACTCACTCACATCGCAGGCTGCAGGCCCTGAGCCTGTCCTGGAGGGGGCTCTGCTTCTCCTCATAGGAACGGCACAACCCGCTGGCATGCTCTGCTCGTCAGGGGACACAAGAGAAGAACCCCTCCGCTCACACCAGACCTGCAGCTGCCAAACACCACCAAAGCACCCCGGGGACCGACGGCATGGAAGGGAGGTGATGGAGGACAGCACAGCAGCCAGCCTGCCCTGGGTGGGAACCGCCAGCAGCAGCATCCCACCAAGTCTGGCTCATGGTGCCACCCTCAGGGTTTCCCCTACCTTTGGGCAGTCCCAGCTGCTGCAGCTCGCTTGACAGAGACTCACTGTCTACATTGTGTTTGGCTGCACTGGAAAGGATGAAGCCGAGGACAGCAATGGTTGCCTTCACATCCCCTGACTCTGCAGACAGGAGGGAGGGCAAGCTCTGTCACCTTGGGAAGGCATCCTCAGATCCAGTGCTGCCCATCCCTGCAGCATGGCTCCATCGGGGGATCCTGGTAAGGACAGCAGTGCTCACCTAACTTTGCATCTGAGGTCAGCTTCAGGATCTTGTCATACTGTGAGAGAGCAGAGCATCACGGTGAGCACCAGCTAACACACTCACTGCCAGTGTTAAGACTGACAATTCTTACCTAAACATTAATACTAATAACACTTACTATGCATATTAGTACTATTAGTAGAGGCCGGTAGCGTTCTTAACGCTGAGGCTTACATGAAGAACACGAGATTAATTAACATTGCTGATTATGCCATTGTAGCGTTGAAACACTTTGCCTCCACCGCGGCAGCCCCACACTTACCTCGATGGGCTCCCCCAGCAGGTCCCGAAGCACCTGGGCGCAGATCAGCTTCAGCTTCACCGAGGACTGCGGGGGAGAAGGGGGGTGAGCGGCGGGCCCGCAGCCGGCGGGGCGCAGGCAGGGGACACGGGGGACACTTAACTATTTTGGCCAGGGTGCTGATCTCGGCCAGCACCCAGTCGGGGCAGTCCAGGTCCCCGCAGAAGCGGAACCGCTGCGGGAGAACAGGCGGTCAGAGGCGGCAGGGGGCTCCGCACACCCTCCCCGCTCCCCGCCGCCCAACCCCTCCCCACCATGTCGCCGCCGCTCCCCGGTCCGCGCTCCTACGGCAGAGTCGCCTTTGCGACCCGGAACCACACCCGGGCCGCTGCCCGCTACGCCCCTCCCCGCCGGGGCGCTCCGGTAGGGGCTCTGCGGGGCGTGTTATCCGGGACCCGGGCCAGGAGAGCGGCCAGAGGAGGGGACGGGGGTCCCGGAGCGGCAGCCGGGGCGCCCCCGGCCCGTCCAGCAGCGAGGGCTCCCCCCAACCGGCGCCTCACAACGCCCCGCCCGCCAATCCCGGCCCTGTCTAATCACAGCCGCCAATCTCGGCCCGCCTTTCTCCGCTCTGTCCAATCACAGCCATCGTTTCTATCCGGGCGCGGTCCCGCCCAGTTCAGCCCGCGCAGGCGCAGTCCCGCCCAGCCCGGCCCCTCAGGCCGCCCTGAGAGGAGCGGAGGCTCCGCCTCAGTCCCGCACTCGCGTTCGCACTCGCAGCCACGGTGACGGAGCGGAAATGTGGCGTTCGGAGCCGGGGCTGAAGCTTCACAGGCCTCGACCTGAAATAAAGATCGTGTTCTGGTGCACGAGCAGCTGCACCTGGATGCAGGGGGAGGAGGCAGAGCTGGCAGAGAAATAAAGGTTTGTGAGAGTGGAGCTGGAAGCACTGCAGAGCTGTGATCTCACTGAGGTGCTTATAAAGGGGGGGCCCTGCTAGGCTTCCTCCTGTACCTGCCCGAGAGCCTGGGCACCAGGCTGCAGCCCCTGGACACCCAGAAGGGCAAGGACGGCCTGATAAGTACAGCACCCCGTTCCTGGAAGCGAGTTGTCCCTCTGCCCAGAGCCACAAGAAGGTGCCAGAGGTCCCCAGCCTCAGCCTGGACCCCTGGCCCAAGCTCCAGCCTCCTGCCACCAGCTCAGTGATCCAGGAGAGGTCAGCAATGTGCTTCCCACCTCCCCCCTACCCACTGCCACCCCACAGATCTGGCCCCCTCTACCACCCCCCAGCTCCCACTGTGGGCGAGCCCAGTGCCCTGCCCAGCTTTGGCTACGTGGGAAGCAGGGAGCCCTTTCCCAGCACCTACCTCAAGCCCCAGGAGCCCAGGAGTTACTTTGCCAGCCCCTTGGAGCCCTACGTGCCGAGGCCAGCGGGTGCCAGGCTGGGGGTGGCACTCAGGGACGCTGAGGCAGCCAGGGATGCCGAGCTGCCCAGGAACAGCGGGTACCCAGGGCTTGCCCTCAGCCCGGGCGGTGCATCCGTGTTCCACGGTTCCTTTCCCAGCACGGAGCCGGGCTGTGAGCAGCACAGGGCGGGCAGCCCGCAGTGGGGAGCAGCACCGAGGCACAGCAGCGCTTTCCAGCCTGTCTGCGCCTCAGAGAAACTTTCTGGGGGCTCTGCTGGGCTCACTGAGACATTTCCTGAGAGAGGAGGGAGCTGGGAGAAACCCAGGCAGGGGAACACACCTGTGTCACTTGGGTGCTGGAGCCAGGAATGCAACAAGCACACACCATGTTCATGCAGCAGCAGCCAAGGTTTATTGTCTGACAGGTCTTTTTATAGAGGTTTCACATCCACCACTATCCCAGTTTAGGGCAAATTTGGGAGAAAACCTCCAAAGGGGGCCCCTCCAGAAAGCAAACCCACACAGCCCCTTCCCCCTAACAGGTTTGGGAAGGATTCCTTGGAGAGGAGTGGAAAGAACCTGTTTATTTAACAGGCACAGCACCCCCAGCACACAAAATAAACAATACTGAATGACAACACTCTTTCACTGCTCTGAAAAAGATGACAAATTCAGAAAGTCTCTCTTGGGAGTGGTTACTCTGTTATCAGTCCCTCTGGTGCTGGGGCAGCTGCTGCAGCCACAAGGTGCAAACTCTCAGTGTTTGCCAGGCCCCAGTCTGGAGCAGGTTTGAATGGTTCCAAGAAAAGGGAAAGGAAAAACAGCCCAGGAAAAATTCGGACTGCCTAGCTAAACTAACTAACAAGGAAAAGCAAAATGCAAGAGCAAAAAAGCAGGAGCAAAAAGCAGAAAGCAAAAGCAAAAAGCAAAAGCACTACTCTGTACTGCCACTCTGTCTCTCTGTCCTGTTGATTGTGGGGGGGTGAGCAGTCTGATAACAAAACAAAACTTTGCTTTTCAGAGCCTTGAAGCCAGCATAAACAAAACACATAACTGGGGATACAAGTGTCATAATGTCACCCCAGGACATCCGCTCAGATAAATGTGATTGGCTAAAGATCTCCACTCTGCCCAGCTCTCTGGGCAAGGATAGGAGTGCATCCATGATCCAGAGGGATTGGCTGGGATCCCCTGTGGTAGCTATGGGTGGTCTATGGCTGCACAGATAATTTGTCATTACAGACACCAACTCAACCAGCCTGGCTCATTGGGTGGTAGAAATAATCAAGTCCCCAGGTATGAGATTGATAGGTTGGGTTCAAGCTCAAACAAGGGGACACCAGACAATCCCTTTGAACTGAGAATGCACCATATCACTGGCCAGTGAGCTGGGCAGAGTTATGGCCTTTATCCACTCGTGTCTGTAGGAGCAGGACATTCAAAGCCCCTATCAAAGGGGGTGCACAGCAGCAGATGTTGGCTGTTGCTGCACAAACCACGGTGTGTGTATGTCACATCCCTGTCTCCACCATCAGTCCCCTGATTGAACTTAAAGCCAACCTATCACTGGGGACTTGTTTACTTCTCTCTTCTAACGAGCTAGGCTGGCTGAGTTGGTGTCTGTTAGCCCAAATTTTCTGTGCAGCTCTAGGCCAGCTGTAGCTGTCCCAGCTCTCCCTTTCTGTTCTAAAACATGCAAGGTGTTCTCTGCAAACAGGATGACAGGACAGCATGGTGACACAGATAATTCTGCCCAGCTCAACAAGCCCAGCATCTCTCAGCCACGGATGTATCCCCTGTATCATTGAAGTTGTAACATTCATTCCCAGGAGCTGTCAGTCAGGATCAACAACAATACAAGCTTTCAAATTGGAATGCCACAGCTTTATAACTGGGAGGTTACAAACTTATAATATAACTCTATGAACTGGAAACATTTTAACTATAGAACCGTGAGAAGATAACACGGAAAACAACTTGTCAAGTTCAGGTTTTGACTCTTAAATAGAGAAAATACTCAAGACCTCATATTATAAAATCTTTGTGTCGTTTGAATAGGTAAAATCTTTAAACAAACTGTTACTTCAGAAGGTCCCAAATCTCCATGTAAGAGGTGTAGAAGTTGTTGAAATCACTGGTCCACAATATCTGCTGAGGGACCATCAGGAGGGTGCTGTCTCTGGTCCCCAGCAGGACGTAGGACATGGCAGACACATCCTGGCTGGTGTCCATCCAGGGAAACACACCCATACCCATGTTCCCATGGAATGGGGTCCCATGGACCTTCCCTCCTGTTTGTGAGAAAGTCTTTTATCATTGCTTTAGGTGCCTGAGCATCACCTGATGACTGTAATGATAGGAAATGGGTTAAGATTACTGGGTTTTGGGATTGTTCTGGTCCTGTTAAGTGATTCAGTGTGTAAACAGTTTTTGCTACTCTGCTCTGTGGGTATTTTCACTTCCATGAGATGAATTGCACAATGGAACTTGAATTGTACTGTGCAATTTTTCAGTCCAAGAGTCCTTAATCTCTGAAGCCATCAGGATAATGGGTTTAAAGCATTTTCTACATGATTCAATGTCATAGCAGGGAGAGGTGGATGAGTGCTGCGACCTTCCCAGAGAAGCATCTTTAAAAATACATCTTGAGTGCACAGTCACACCATGCTCTCACCCAGAGATTTCAGCTCTTGGGGGATTTCAGCCACGAGCAACACAGAAGGAAAGGAGGGAGTCTTTGTATGGGGTTCCACAGAGGGTCTTTATTGAGCTCCTACCTCAAAGGGGTCCAGGGATTAAGAACTCTCCCAGACAACAAGAGCAGGGCTCTATAAAGGGATAGTGAGGGGCAGGGCAGAACAACAGAACGAATGAGATGAGGGCACAGGGGTGGAAGAAAGGAGAAAGGCCAATGGGATACATGGAACCAACAGGCAACAATGCATTCTGAGGGAAGCTTTTTTCCTCACCATGACTAGGGAGGTTGTTGCTTAAGGGTTGTCCCTCCAAGGGAGTATGGTAAGTTTCTCCTTAGACAGTTTACCAGCCTCCACAATTAAACATGTGAAGGAAAAGTCTTGAAGTTTCAGTAATTTACTACACAAAACTAATACAAAAATAACTACACACAAACTTATAAAGATCTAATGTAAAGATTAGCTTCTAAGTGTAACAAATAAATCAGATAGTTAAATATTTTCTACATTGTAAGATATATAGTTGTTTTCTTTTAAGAAGTAAGACAAATCCAACTAAAACAGTCGTAATGAAATACTGATAAACACTTGTTTGTGGATGTAGAACATACAGTGTGTTTTGATTTTGTCTAAGATTCTACTGCTTGTTACAATCTTTGTTCCAATTTCTGTTTTGTCTTCCATAGATAACACAGTAAGAGTCAGTGATGATTTTATGTTATGGCTGTTACTGATTGTAAGCTGTTTTAGCATTTTCCTTTGTTTTATTTTCCTGTCATAGGTACATGACTGTTGAGAAAGGCATTATCTCAACTTCCTGAGAGGTTTATCACTGATACATTGACCACATGATGGGAATTGACCAATTTAATAATAAGTATTATTCATAAGATGTAATTACTGTACTTATAGCCAGCTTCTTCTATGCTTTAACATTTCTTTATGTAATTATCTAAAAGACTCGTGTCAGCCCTGCAATCTGTCACTGGTACATTGCACAGGAAATCTCAGCAGTGAGAGAACAATTCCCAGGGCAACATGTTGGATTGCAACCCTGTTGGGATAGGTAAAAGAACTATAAAAGAAAGGTCTCATAAAATCAGGCCTTGCTCTGCTAAATTA
Source organism: Setophaga petechia (assembly GCA_024362935.1). NCBI lineage: Eukaryota > Metazoa > Chordata > Aves > Passeriformes > Parulidae > Setophaga > Setophaga petechia. The sequence continues at coordinate 17,081,090 of JANCRA010000016.1, forward strand.
CCAGCTAGCCTTTCTCTTCTTCTAAGTGCAGCTGAGCAGCTAGCTAAATTCCCATGTGAAAGTATCTTGAGAAAGAGAATCTGCATTCAACAATCTATTGTTGTGGGTAATCACAGCAATCTATTTTTGGGGGAAAAATAAGTGGCACCTGCATAAAGAATAGATCTATTCCATGAGAATCCATGAAGAAAAGATCTAAACAATTTAAGAATAGAGAGATTTGATGGACAAGTAAAATACCTTCTACTAACCAATAAAGTAATTGGCAAGAAAGCTACTAAGCAATTGGAGTCACACACGAGGTCTGTGAAAACTATAAAAATTATTTGTGTGAATAAAGAACAGGCTTTTTCCTGCATGAAGAAAATGGACCATTGCATGATTCATTCTGATACAACCCAAATGAAAGAAGACCTCTCAGAGATTCAGCCAAGCCTGTTACAAATATTGAAAACATTTGGGCTGCAGGTAGCACCAGAGAAGGTGCAGGATCAAGCACCCTGGGAATATTTGGTACTCAAAATAATGAACTAGATAGTAGAGCCACAAACAATTCAATTTTCAACCAAAATCCAAACTCTAAATGAGGCACAAAAACTTTTGGGCACCATCAACTGGGTCAGACCTTACCTAGGATTGACCAGCTCACAATTAACACTTTATTTAACCTCCTAAAAGGTGATCCTGAGTTAACTTCCCCCAGAAAATTAACCCCAGAGGCACAAGCTGCTCTCAAAACAGCAGAGCAAGCTATCACATTTAAAGATCACCTGCTGCCACAAACCCACAGCTTCCCTGGTTTCAAACACAGCAGCCCTCCAAAATGACCTTGGGTTTCTCCTAGGGACCACAGAACCCATCTCCATGCCTCAAATCATTGGGCAATCCCCCAAATTATCCAACAGAGCCAAAACAAAAATCATTTCTTGGTCTCAGGAGCCATCTGGAGGGGAGTGGGAGATGGATGGGTTAAAAATTTGTCTTTTTAACTCCCCACCATGAGGGTTGTCACCCCAGAGCTGGAGAGGACCAAGCTCAGCTCGCAGCACCAGTTAGAGCAACAGCACCTGACTGGGGTGGTACTGGGAGCCCAGGAGGGAGGTCGGTTCAATACCACCCCAACAGCAGACACACATCCTTCACAGCTGGGTTTCACGGTCTACAAACAGTTTATTTAAGATACAAAGTTTACAGAATGATTCCTCTACACACCTGAGTCTGCATTCTGCTCAGGGAGCACCTGGCAGCTGCTGCCACAGGATCAGGGAGAGCTTCTCAGCATCTCCTTCCCACACACAGCCCCTCTCCAGGCTCCCCTCAGCTGCTGCTTCTCTCCTCAGGCAGAAGTGCTTTGCCACTCAAAGTGACCATCCTCAGGGTCCTGCAGGGCAGAGGGGAGAAGTCACTTGAAACACCTCCAGTGAAGGCAGGAGTGAGGGTCCCTGCCCTCCAGCTCCCCACAGGTTTCTCCAGCCCCAGGGATCATCACCAGCTAACAGAAGAACCTGTGAGCTGCAGAAACACCAGCTCCCAGGCACAAAAGATAATCCAAGGGCTGCAAAGGCCACTCACCTCTGTCCAGAAGCCCTGGTTATCCATTTCCAACGTCTGGACCCCCACTTCAGGGTCTCTTCTGTCCCAAAGAGCTCCTCCAGCCTGCCAGCCCAGCCTCTTGGTGCCCAGGCACTGGGGAGGAGAGCACAGGCACTGCAGCCCCAGCTGGCCCCACAGAGCCCCCAGCCCAGCCCAGGGCTGCTGGCCCAGCCCAGCACACAGAACTGGTCCTCACCACGAGCACGATGGGTGCAACCATGATGCAGAGGCCACCGATGACCACCAAGGCCACTCCATAGGCTGGGAAGCCTGGCTGGGGCCTGGGAGGCTCCAGGGTGTCCTCTGGAGCAGAGCAGAGCACTGAGCCTGGAGCAGCTGCTCTGCCCCACAGGCTGACAGCCACCCACTGCCCCAGGACAAGCACAGGGGATTTATGAACTCCTGTTCCACCCCCTCCATGCCTTCTCCTCCCATCCCACACCAGCCTGCAGCAGAAGGTCCCCAACCTCAATGCCCCAGAAGGTCTCCAACCCCAATGCAGAGGCAAAGGGCACAACTGTCACTAAATGTCACTGCCTGCTCAGTTCAGCAGCCAAGGCACCTTAGCTTCTCTTCACATAGGGGATCAGGATGGGGTCAGCTGTGGATCCACCCTGCTCCCAGTGTAGGTATGGGGCCTGTGGAGCTCAGGTACCCAGGTGCCAGAGGGGAGCTTACCTCCCACAGCGAAAGAGAATGGATCCACGTGGATGTCAGAGCCAGCCAGAGCCTGGTTTGGCCCCACCGAGCTCACGAGGGTCTTCAGCACCTGCACGCTGGTTGGAGCAGGGCGCTGGAAGATCACGTTCCCATGGCAGAGCAAGGAGCCAGGCCTGCAGACAGGGTTGGGAACAGCTCCAGTAGCTGCCAGGCCCACCATGACCCCACAGTGGGATGGGTGGGCACTGCCAGCCTCCTCCCAGAGGGATTTGCTCAGCAGGAAGAGATCTCTGCACTCAGGGAGCCCTGGGATGGAAGGGACATCTCTGGAGGTCCAGCAAGTCACCATTGCTACAATGGCTTAATGCTTGACCTCAGCTTCCTCTGCAGATCCTTCTGTAGCCAAAACCAAGCAGCTGTCAGCTGTGACCTGCTGGCTGAGGGCTGAAGGGAGCCCACCCTGCCCCTGTACAGCCCTGCCCAGCAGAACCCCTGCTCCTACTCACAGGAATTCTTTGATGATGGCTGTCAGGAAGGATGGGTAATCCCTCAGGGCTCTGGCCACCTGGAAGAAAGGATGTGCTCAGCTCCCTGCCAGCTTTTGGGGCACTTTGGACACCTCAAAGCAGCCCCTCTCCCTCCCTTCTCACCCCACCGGGAGGACCTCAATCCCACCAGCCCCACTCCTACCACATCTCCAAGGTCCCTGGAGAGATTGTGGTGCTCTTCAGAGAGAGGATCCTGAAGCTTCTGGCTGAAGGGTCTGTTGGTGACAACGAAGGACAGAGGGTACACGAGCAGACCCAGCTTGGACCCTGAAGAACAGGAAACAAGCCCTGGCTGAGCACACTTGGCAGTGACCCTGCCCACAGCACACACAGAGACCGTCCTTACCCTCCACCGAGAGGGAGCTCAGGTCCATGGAGAGAGCTGAGAGCGCAGTCAGGGCTTCCAGAACCTCTGTAATATCAGCATGGAGAACTGTGTCTAGGTAGAGGTCTCCAGTGATCTCCGTGTTCCCACCCAGGTTCCTGAGGGGAGAGAAGACCTCTGAGCAAGGCAGGAGGGTTGGGACCTGGCCCCAGCACATTTACTTTAGGTTTTCTCCTGAGACCCCCACAGAAGGGGCTCAATTCCAGTTTGCTCCAGCTGCACATCCCCTCCCAGCTTTTCCCATCCCCTCCATCCTTGTAGCACAGCTGATTAGCTGCAGAGGGCAGAGGGAGAGTGAAGGCAATGAAATTAAGAGGTTGGCAGAGGAGTAGCTGCATCCCATACCTGAGCTGGGAGATGGTGAAGTTCCTCACATGGTAGAGACCACTGACAGATGCAGTTACCTGGGCAGGGAGAAGACAACAGTTCACACCTTCCCCTGTTCAGCACAGGTTAATCCATCACCCAGACAGCCTGTGCCCATTCCCTCAGCATCTCCCTTTGGAAGAGCCCCCAAGGCTTGGCATACCTCTTTGACCAGCTTCTCCAGAAGATCCATCCTGTCCACCCCAAGCTGGGGGCCAGTGAGGGAGATGGACAGCTTCTCTGGGTCCAGGTTCTCCAGGCTGAAGTCTAAGGGAGTTGGGAAGAGTTACACTCAGACCTGTTCCTGCAGCTTCCTTGGGAGATAGGGCTCAGCCCGGAGCTCATCCATGGCCACACAGCAAAAGCAGAAAGCAGCAGGGCAGCTGAGTGAGGAGGGATCCCTTTGGATGTGGGAAGGGATCAGGCTGTACCATTTCCCTGCACAGCAGGGCTGGGGCAAACAGGGGAGGCCAGGGAGCTGAGCAGAAGCCCTGTCCCACACAGGTCCAGCTGCTGCAGATGTGCCCTCCACAATCCACAGCCTTACAGTGGCTTTACACAGGGATGTTCAGTGAAGGAAAAGCCTGGAACCCAAACTGCACGGGTTTTGGCTTGGAGAGAGGCACAAGGAGGACACTTGGCAGCAGCCCTGCTGTGGGAAGATCTTCAGCACTCACCAGCAGACTGGACAGACTGGGGCTCCAGCTCCCAGCTGAAGATGCTCCTTCCCTTGCTTGCCTCTGTGACCACGGTGCGGATCAGGTGGGAGTTGGTGGGAGCAGAAGCATCACCCCGGAACAAAACCTCCCCTCTCACCACCACAGAGCCATTCCTGGAGGGACAGGAGACAGTGGGCAGCACACCTACTGCTTTTTTCCAGGTGCATTCATCCAGGAATTCAGACAGGGATCCCTTGGGATGATGACACCAGGGAGGAAATGAAGCCCCTCAACGCTCCTGTCTGGAGCATTTTCTGGGCAAACCCTTCCCTCCAAGCCAAAGTTCAGAAGCTTGGAAAAAAACAAATAGAGACCACTGCTTCTACCAGCAGGGTCCATCTTTATTACACACACTCCAATATTTATGTTTCCACTATGGGAAAGGTTGAAGAAAGTCTCAGGAACATGTAAGGGGAAAGCCAAAACAGCTTCCACCACCAAACACTCATTAAAGCATACAAGGTTTCTGCCCTTATCAGCCATTCACTCCAACATCCCCCTCCCAGCCTTCTGGGAGGCAAAGGAAAAACATTCACCCACGGTGTTTATGGCTGCAGCCTTTCCCCTGGAATGCACCTTCCCAAGGGAACAGAGAGTCTCTGTCAAAGTGTAACAAGTTGCCCTTCTACTCAGGACTCTTGTTAAGGCCGGGGTGGCTCCCTGAGGCCTCTGGTTCTACAAACCCCAGCCCTCCTGCAGCTGCACACTCACATGAACTCGAGGACATTCGCCTGCAGGAAGCTCTCATAGCTGGACAGCATCTGGTTGAGCTGGAAGGAAGAAGCAGCTGGTAATTAATTGAGAAGGTTTTCTAAGCTCTCCCATGTGAAGGGGAAATGCACAATCATGGGGGCAATAAATAAATAGAGGGAAGTCAGCTCAGGCTGCCCAGGGGAGGGCACACTGGCACCTCAGGGAGTGCCAGCCCTCTGGGAATGCCTGGGGAGGAGCTGGGATACCCAGAGCAGCCACCCCCATCCTGGCAGGGTATACCCCAGCAATAATGCCCTGTGCCAGGGCCCTGCTGGCAGCCAGACGTGAGGGTAGCCCAGTCCCAGCTCCAACCAAGCTCCAGTGGAGCAGTGCCAGGGGTTTGCCCACCCTCACCGTGCTCAGGTGGGCACCCAACCAGCCAAGGGCTGGTGCAGCACTCAGGCTGCTCCCCCCAGCAGGGTCTGCCACCACCCCACAGCCCAAAGTGCCAAATGTGTCCCAGGCACCTGCAGTACCCACCATGAGTGTCACATCTCCCTCCAGCTGCCGATAGCTCTGGGAATCCCTGCTGCCCAGAGCTGGGGTGTAGGCGATGCCCAGCAGCCGGAATTGCAGGGGCAGCACGTGCACAGGCTGGGTGGGCAAGGGCAGGCTGGAGGGATGGGATGCAGGCAGGTTTGTCCCTGTGGAGCCAGGTGTGCCCTTTGTCATCAGCTCAGCTGGGCTGGAGGCCTCACTCGTGGCTGCAGGGAGCTGCTCCGTGGCTGTGGAGGAGTTCTGGGAAGCACTGGAGCCTCTGGACACAGTGTGGGCATGGAGGGTCGGTGCCATGGGCACAGCCAGGCTCTGGGAGCTGGGCAGGGAGCTGGCTGCATGCCCAGTCCCAGGAGAGCTCAGCAGGCAGGATGGAGATGTCACACTGCTGCTGGTAGCAGTGAGGTGCCCAGGCTCAGAGGCACGCTGCAGAGCTGGCTCTGTGGAGCAGGGAGCAGGCACAGAGCCTGGACTGGAAGGGCAGGGCCCTGGAGCTCCTGCTGGAGTGGGGACGGCTCCCACTGATGCTGTCCTGGGCTGGCTGTGCCTGGATTCGTCTGTCACAAACGTCTGTCCAAGCTCTGGGGTGACACCAGGGGCTGTGGAGCCCATCCCAGTCACGGTGGGACCTGCAGGGCTGGGAGCCCTGGGCTGTGCTGGGTAGGCTCCTGTGCACATGGGCTGGACAGGGGGACAAGGCCACTCACTCTGTGTCCCCAGGGTGACAGCAGGAGCCCCAGATGCCACCGTGGGAAGGGAAGAAGCCAGCAGGTGCTGATGGTGGGCAGCAGAAGCTGCTGCAGTGGTAGGAAGTGATGTCAGGTCTGCATCCAGGAGTCCAGACCCATTTCCTGGAGCCTGGACCAACACAGCATCCACCAAGGGAGCAGCTGTCCCAGGCAGGGCAGTGCCAGCAGTGCCCCAGAGCCCCTCTGGTACCAGGGCAGGGGACACCCCCAGCGTGCCAGGGCTCAGCTGGGCCCAGCTGGGCATCCCCTGTGCTGGCAGAGCAGAGGCCACCACCTGCTCTGCTGGGCTGGGGCTCCAGGAGCCAGCACCCATCAGTACCTGTGTAGGGACATCAGGTGGGACCTGAGATCCCTCAGCTGCCCCTTGTGCCACCTGTGTCACTGCAGCCCCTGCAGAGGGCCCAGCAGCAGCTGTGGGGAGGGCAGGAGGGTGCAGCCATAGGGGGGAGGTGGCAGGGATCCCAGCAGCTGGCTCACTCCCAGCTCTGGGGGTGGCCTCAGAGCCCCTCTGTGGGCTCGGGGGCTCTGCTGTGCCCGCTGGCTGCCCCAGGCCACCACCTGCACTCACTGCTGGCATCTGTGTGGCACCACCTGGTCCTGCTCTGTGGAGCCCACCCTGAGCAAGGTGACGCCAGGAGCCAGGGACACCCTTGGACTGGAAGACCTGAGCTGAGGCAGCAGGCACCCTTTTGCCAGGCCATGGTGTGGGGGACAATGTGACAGCCATGACTGTGCCCAGCCTGAGCCCTTCCCTGTCCCCAGAGCCAGGCTGCCCCTGCAGGGAGGTCCCCAATGTCCATGTGGCCGCAATCTGTGTCCCCAGGCTCTGTCCCCCAGCAGTCACAACTCCCTGGATCCCTTGGGCACAGCCCGAGGAGAGCAGGTCCCCACAGGCTGTCCCCAGAGTGTCACCCACCCCTGGCTGGGAGGCTGCTGAGCCCGGGGGAGCCCAGGTGACAGCAGCCAGAGCGCCCAGGCCGTAGGGCACAGCAGTGGCACACACACACACGGCCAGCAGCAGGAGGGCTCTGCAGCACAGGCTGCGGGCAGGGACAGCCCCGCGGGCAGCAGGACACGGGGCTGTGCCCGCAGCCCCTCCCCTGTCGGCACGGAGCATCGTTCCTGCCTGCCGGGGCGGGCTCTCGGTGCTCCGACCCCTCGGCTCCTCTCGGGAGAGACCACGGCGAGAGATCTGCTGTGGAGAGGGACAGCAGGAGATTCAGGGTGAGTCTCTGCAGCTCCCAGGTCCCAGTGCCTACCCCATTCCCAAGCTTCCCATCCCCTGAGCTCCTCATTAAAACCCCTCCCTTGTCCCCAGCAGGCTCCCAGCTCAGAAAACGCTGTGCCAAGCCTCAGCACCTCCTGGGAAGCTCCCAGGGTTGTAACAGCCCCGGACTCAGACATTCCCTGCCCCAAACACCCACCACCATCCCCAGGAACCTCCCCAAGGAGGGCCAGGACCCCCACCCAGCACCACTCACCTGGCAGCAGCCCAGGAGGAGAGAGCACCAAGGTCCAGCCAAGCCCTGGCTTTTATCTGCTTTCCCAGGGGAGGATGTGGCTCTGTCCCAGCTGCTCCCAATTAACACACAAACTCATCTGAGCTCCCCCAGGTGAAGCTGAAGGGGTTTCAGCTTCCCTCTGCTCCTCATGGAGCACCCAGCAGCAGCAGCAGCAGCAGCAGCAGCAGCAGCAGCAGGAGGGGGTGGATCTGTCCCTCCAGGCAGGATGATCCCCAAACCCTGCTGATGCTGCCCAGAATTCCCTGTTTGTGGGGTTGTGACAGTGTTCACCCGCTGGGCTCCGCCAGCTGAGGCTGACAAATGTGGATTGCAGCACTTGGCCTTTGGGATCAGGCAGATTCTGTGCCTGATGGAGGCTCACAAGGGGGAGAGTCTCAGGGGTCAGCCCAGGCTGCATCCCTGTGTACCCCAGACTCTCCTGCCCAGTTTCTGATGCTCAGATATCCTTCAGCAGCCTCTTCCCAGGCTGCCACCCATGGGGCTTGTGGAGGCTGGGATGTGCTCCTGTGGTGGCACCCTGGACACTGGATCCAGCCCCCAGTGATGGCACAGAGGGGCTGGGCACAGCACTTGTGGCTTGCTGCAGGGAGCAGGGCATGGGGTGGGGGATCTGGGGACCCTCCAGCCCCAGGAAGGTCCCGTTGTGCCCAGGCTGGGAAGCAGAGACAGAAGCAGGGCATGTCTGGAAACAAGCCAAACTCATTTAGACCAGGTGAGGCAACTCTTCATATTCTTACAAAAAAATTAAATAAAGGGAAGGAACTTTCTTCCCTGGAACCTTATATATGTACAAAACCAACATTATTAACAAACACTGCTTTCCAAATCACTGTGCACAGGTATGGAGTGGTGGGGGGGAGTGAGGAGAACAGCAGCATCTCCCTCACATTCACAGCCACCCCATCCCTACAGAAAACCAGGAAGGCACCCACAGAAATCCCCGAATAGCAAACACACCTTTTGACTAAAATAAGTACAGTTTGGGTAGGGTCATTTCTACCCATCCCCCCCACCCCAAAATAAATATTCCCTGTAGTGAAATAAAAAATTAGAATAACCCTTGTTTTGTTCTCCTCCGTGCCCTGCAGCAGCTTGAAGAACACCTGAGCAATGAGTTTTTAAGGCCTCTGCTGTGTACCCTGCTGCAGCCCCCCAGGGTGAGGGGCTGCCCATTAGTCCTGGCATGCCCACATCCCTCCTGGCATGCCCATAACCCTTGGAGATGGAAGGATCCCTCCTTCCAAGGTCTGGAAGCATCATCTCCCTCTGTGCCCCTTCAGTCTCCACCAAGGTGGTCCCTAAACGTGCATCTCCCACGTTCTCCTTTGGGACAGGACCTGGGACATGAAGTGATTTGGTTTTCCTTTCTTTAACAGTTTCTTTAAGACTTTCTTGCAGCCTTTTAGCTTAAATAAAAAGACATATATAAATTACTGTATTTCAAGGAAAAAAACCAACCCAAAACACATGACCAGAAGGCAGGAGCTCCTTATAAAGGTTAATCCAGTACATTTGTAAAGTCTCTTCATTTATGACAAAACCAACTTTGTCCTGGCATTATGGAAGTCACGATTCCCTTGTCCCTGCTGTTGTGCCAGGTCTTGGTGGTACTTTAAAGGTGAAAAATCCCAGAGGAAGGAGATGTTTATTGGGAAAGGCATGGATAAAGCAGGAGGGGGAATTCAGAGGAGAGAGGAGAAGGTGGGATGTCATCCCTGTAGTCCCTTTTTCCAAGTCTGGGGATGATGGCTGTGGCCATTTCCATGCTCCTCTTGCTCCAGTTCCACTGGAACTCCAGCCATTCCCTCTCAGTTCACCAGGGCAATCACGGATGGAGGCAGGAGATGCACTGAAAGATGATCCATTCAAAGAAAAGCAGCTCCAGCTGCCGTGAGGGGTTCGAGCCCATGCCCGCGGGCCCGGATAACCTGCCAGCATCATCCCTGTGTGTGTCCCTGGAGCACCCCTGAGCTGTTGTCCACCCTGAGCAGCATCCCAGAGGGTCCCTGCCAAGGTATCAGCGTCCTGGACGATCCTGATGCCAGTGGGACCTGAGCACCTGCCTGCAGGGCTGCTGGTGGTGTCGGCATCCTCGGCTCTGGGGACTCAGGACCTTCCCATTCCTGCCACCATTTGGCTGTTGCCCTTGGCACATTCCTCAGTGCCTCCTTTTCCTTGATCTCTCTGTGGCTGTTGCTTTGCCATCAGTTTTCAGTGCCTCCAAGCCAGAGCTACCTGGGAGAGGAAGGAGTGGTTAGGGAGAGCACACCTCCACATCCTGTGAATATTCCCAGCTCCAGCCCAGCCCCAGGAGCAGAGCCTCCCCAGCCAGCTCCAGCTGCTCATCATCACATGAAATCCACATCCATACACCTCAACAAAATGACAAATAAATCCCATCAATTCCTAAAAACCCACTTTGGAAGAGGAGTTACTTACTTGGAAGGCTGCTGGCCAGTCTCTGAGCTTGAATCTGGAAGAAATAAAGGTGCTGTTAATGGCCTTGGGCAGTAACAAAAGGTTATCTGGACACAGCAGTGAAGTCATCAGCTGGATGGGTGATGACCATAGGTGACAAGTCTGACACTGTGCCCTGGGATGGGCAGAGGTGGCCTGGAACTGTCTGAAACCTCCTTGACATGCCCAGGATGAGTTTTCTCCCTTCCAGCTCTAACTTTCCCCCTTCCACAACCCACGGAGGAAAAGCTGGGCAGAACCCTCAGTAGGAGAGGGATGCTGAGGCACCTTTGGATGCTCCCCAAGAACAGCAGCACCTGGAGGGCAGGTGCAGCTGGAACAACCCTGGGACAGCCACCGAGACCCATCCCCAGGAGATGCCAGGCTACCTACCAAGCTGCTGCTGGATGGAGCTGTGCCAGTGGAGGTTGAGCAGGTCGGGGTAGATTTCAGGAAGCCACTTGATGGCCAGGAGCTTCAGCATGCGGGAGGTGCAGCTCTTCAGCTCCAGCTCCCTCAGGTGCCTCTCCTCTGAGAGGGTGGTGGGACGCAGCTCCACCTTGTGCTTCTGCAGCACTTGGTCCACAAAGCTCCCGGGCAGCTTTGGGAAGAGCTTCTCCTTCACCACGTGGATGGGGATGAAGATGGCTCCTGCCCGGACCACGTGAGGGAAAGGGCAAGCGGACATGAAGGTCCTCAGCTGGGAGAGCAGCTTGGTGAGGAGCGCGGCCACGTCCTGGAAAGCCAGCCAGATCTCCTTGCCATTGCTGGGCTTCTGAGCATTGGGAGCCTTGGAGCCATCTTTGGGGCTGGGCAGGGATTTGGGCATCTCCTCCAGCTCTTCTGCCAGCTCAGCCTTCTTCAGCCACTGCCGCAGGAGCTCCGGGGAGGAGCGGGACACTGAGCCCGAGATGGTGTCACACAGCAAGGTGTGCAGGCTGCTGAAGTACTGCCCCGAGGGGGTCCCTGAGGGGATCCCAACCTTCTTGACCACCAACACCTTCTCCTCCTCTGGAGTGGAGGGGGCTTTGGGAAGCACAACCTGGGGAGGGTTTGGGGCTAGGATGATGCTGAGCTGGGGGCTAGGCGGTGGGAACGGGGGGTTGCTGGATGGAGAGGAGGCTGGGGGAGCTGGAGTGGGGGTGCTGCTGGGGGGGCTGGGCTGGGGGCCTTGAGAGCTGCCATCCTGCTGGGGGGGCTCAGTGCTGCCCGCGACGGACGGCAGCAGTTTGTATTTTTGGAACATGAAGTTGGCTGAGCTCTGGAAGCTGCTCCTGTCCCCTGAGTTTGCCTCAGGCACCTGGGGCTGCGCCCCCTCTCCCAACCCCACCTTCCCTCCTGCAGCTTCTTTCTCCTCCTTATCCTCTCGGTCCAGTGGCCCCTCTGCACAGCCAGGGGGTCTCTGAGTGTCCCCAGCTTCTACCAGTCTTTTCTTGAAGCTAAGGTCCAGCACCATGTCCTTAGGAGGTGACTCCTTGCTGCCCACCCTGCCAGGGCTGCCCTCCTGAGACTCCAGCTCTTGGGGCACAGATTTTGGCTTTTTAGGGATGCTCCTGTAACAGCTTTCCCCTTGGCTCTGCACTGCATCACTGCCCGACCTCAGGCTGGGCACCACTGAGACGTCTCTGAGGGCAGCAGGCTCCTGGCTGCCACCCGTGTTTTGGGGTGAGGAGTCCTCCCACAGATGCTTCCTGCAGAACAGGATGGGGTCTGTGCCCTTGGCCTTCTCCAGGTACTCCTGGTAAGGTGCCAGGCTGAAGACGTTGTGGATCACAGGCATTGGTGGGGAGGCTGACAAAGCCTTGGTGTCCCTCAGGTCGTCCAGCCCTTTGATGGGGGTCACGGACGGAGAAGGGCAGATGAGCTCCTTGGCTGGATCCATGACCTTGCAGGCACTTCCTTGTCCTGGTCCCCCATGGGGGGTGTCCTGAGGGGCTGGGCTGCTGTTCCACCTTGCTGGATACAGGGGCTCCTCCTCCCCTTGCCTGGGTTTCTCCCAGCTCCCTCCTCTCTCAGGAAATGTCTCAGGGAGCCCAGCAGAGCCCCCAGAAAGCTTCTCTGAGGCGCAGACAGGCTGGAAAGCGCTGCTGTGCCTCGGTGCTGCTCCCCACTGCGGGCTGCCCGCCCTGTGCTGCTCACAGCCCGGCTCCGTGCCGGGAAAGGAGCCGTGGAACACGGATGCACCGCCCGGGCTGAGGGCAAACCCTGGGTACCCGCTGTTCCTGGGCAGCTCGGCATCCCTGGCTGCCTCAGCGTCCCTGAGTGCCACCCCCAGCCTGGCACCCGCTGGCCTCGGCACGTAGGGCTCCAAGGGGCTGGGAAAGTAACTCCTGGGCTCCTGGGGCTTGAGGTAGGTGCTGGGAAAGGGCTCCCTGCTGCCCACGTAGCCAAAGCTGGGCAGGGCACTGGGCTCGCCCACAGTGGGAGCTGGGGGGTGGTAGAGGGGGCCAGATCTGTGGGGTGGCAGTGGGTAGGGGGGAGGTGGGAAGCACATTGCTGACCTCTCCTGGATCACTGGGCTGGTGTCAGGTGGCTGGAGCTTGGGCCAGGGGTCCAGGCTGAGGCTGGGGACCTCCGGCACCTTCTTCTGGCTCTGGGCAGAGGGACAACTCGCTTCCAGGAACGGGGTGCTGGGGGGTGACCTGTACTTATCAAAGGTGATGCAGTAGTGGGGTAAGGCAGCAGGGGAGCTCAGCTGCTCCCTGGAAGGAAGGGCCAGGCTGGAGGGCAGCGGCAGGAGGCTGTGGTCAGCACCAGGATCACTCCTGTGGGGCTCGCTGGGGTGCAGAGGGTGGGTGGCAGGAGGCAGGGCCCAGTTTGCCTCCCCTGGTCGCTGCTGCAGGCTCTCTGCTTGTGCTCCCAGTAGCAGAGCCATCCTGGGAGCCAGGAAGGAGGCGGGGGCTCCGTACACAGGCTTGGGGACTGCTAGAGGAGCTGCCTTCTTCACCACCACTGGCTTCTTCACCGGCAAGGGGCACCTGGGACTGTCCAGCTTCTTTCTGGCCATAAGCTGCTCCTGGCTCAGGGTGTCCTCGCTCTTCTGGGTGTCCGGGGGCTGCAGCCTGGTGCCCAGGCTCTCTGGTGGGTACAGCAGGAAGCCCAGCAGTGGCCCCTCGGCCGGCACGGGCTGGCTTAGGCCACCAGGGCCATAGTGCAGGTAGGCAGGCGTGGGGCTCCAGCCAGCCAGGGGCTGCTCGGGACCCTCGGGGCTCTGCAGCGGGCAGGCAAAGTAGGAGCCCTTGTAGCTGAAATGGTTTCCAGAGCCAGGGTGGGGCACGGGGCTGGATGTGCCTGGGATTTTGCTGGGCAGGAAGCTGGGGGTGGGCGCCAGACGAGGCAGCTTCTTGAGAATCACGGGGCCTGCAGACTGCGAGTACCGTTTGGAGGCCATTTATACCTTGGTGCCCGTGTCCCCACGGGACAGGTGAGCTGGCCTGCCTGGAAAAGAGAGAGAACGAGCCATGAGCAAAGCAAGTCCCCACAGCCAGCAGCCTGTGATGGCACAGGGTGACAGAGGGTTACAGCCATCCCTCAGGGTGAAAGTGTGGTGGCTAACACCTGGTCTGGAAGCCTCACAGTCCCAGATATCTCCAACCATAACTTGGCCAGTCTGGGCCGTTGGGTACCAGTACAGACCGTTAGGGAGGCCGGCAGCTATTGGCCAGCAGGCTGGGTGGAAACTGAATTCACCAATCAGGAGCAACCACACAGGGTCACCGAAACTATATAAAGGTGTCACCATCCACTAGCACAAGCAGGGGTCATGATGGTTCGTTTCACTCATCTCAGAGTGCTAAAGACACACAGCAGGGGACTTTCAGTTTAACCACAGCAGCGCACCTTTATTGAGGGCCAACAACAATTATGCCACAGAGGAGAGTGATATAAAGAAAACAAAGTAAAGGGGAGAGAGAGAGAAGTGGAGTATAGCTACCAACAGAGAGACAAAGTCCTCCTCGTCCAGCCAATAGATTCATCTTCATTCCGTGGGGAATCATCAAAGTTCCCTCAGAAAGTTACTTTTGATAGTCTTTGTCTAAAGTGAGTGGCATCTGGCCAAGAGGTGGGGAAATCTATGGGCTATTGTGGTGAGACCTGTTGCTCCATGAAGCAGGTGTGAGCGTACAGAGCAAGCTGCTCCTTGCCAGTCCCTGCCCAAAGCAGCTACCGTGGCAGCACAGCAAGCAGACCTGCAAACAATACTTGGCAAGCATCCACCTCAGCCAGGCCAGAACTCCAGTCGGGGTCTTCAGGGTCTGAGTCTCTGTCCTTGCAAGAGTTGTGAGGAAAATGAGGGAAACTTCAGACTCTCTTACAAGAGGGAACTGCATGCAACAAAAATTTGCTGTATCACATCAACCTTGAGGGTCGTGTTGTGTGTCCATCTCGACTGCAAGAGGTGGTGGTGCCCAGTGTGACCAGCAGCAGCCTGCAGTGCTGAGAGAGGGGAGATGGAGCCCAGCAGAGGCAGCCGGGTGAGCTGCCAGGAGTGAGTAGGGCTGCAGAGAGTCCAGACCATTGTAAATAGAAAAATTGTCCACTTGGAACATGGGGATGCAAGTCTCATTGGAGGAAAAGGCTGTTGTCCAGGTATGGACCCTCTTTTCATGCAAACTGGGATGAAATATTATGAGCAGGCTCTACAAGCCTCGCTGTCATGGTGTAAGAGGCATGGACTGGGCACAGCCACAAAAGCTGATTTTAGTGTATGTGGTAAATAGGTATGATTCATGCTGACAAAATTGAAACAGTACTCAATATTGATACAGTAATTAAGATTTGGATATAATAAAACAGTTAAAAGATGTAATGCCAAGAAAGAAAGGGAGAGGAGGGGTTCCACCCCCCCACCCCTTTCCTGCAGATGTTCAAGGCAGGAAAAAGCAAGAGATAACAGTCACTAAAAATTAACAGAAAGAAAGGAAAATCTGGTTGGGTCCCAGGAAAATGTTAATTATATGGGATTTATTGCTTTGATGATTAAATATAATATTATATTATGTTAGTTTTGGCTTACATTATACTAGCTTGGTGCACACGAGTAACCCAAAGGTGAATTAAAGGACATTGAGGAAGAGGAGGGGCCTTCATCAGTGACGACCCCCAAAGAGTGGTGTGACCACCAAAAGAGTGGTGGAGCATGTGCAGTAAAGGTGGTGATGAGGGCGGAGGTAGAAATGTGATGAATCAAAAATGGGGGGAGATGACATTAACACATGGCATAAAAGGGGGAATTTTCACTTGACAAGCTCGTATGTGAGGTGACAGGGGTCCAAGGACCCTGCACTCTGTACCCTGCATGTTTATTTTTTTTGCTTATGCGCTATTATTGGAACCAAATTATCCCTTATTGGAACCAAATTATATTGTCAATATTTCAAGTGTATCCAACTTTTTATGTTTTAAGCTATTCAATTAAAATTGCTGCTACTTTTAATATTGTTTGTTTTTTTTGATGATGGGATAATTGGGCAAATATAACAGGGACATATCAAAAGCAGAAGCATGATAGTTTTTAAAGTTTAACAGTTTGTAAGCAAGTCAAATGCAATTTTCTTTGTTTGTGTAATTATCAATGTGAACAGTGTGCAGCACACCACCCTGATAAGCCGTGCTTGATGGCTCTTGGACATGCTTGAAAAATCCTTTTTGATGGTACATGGGATACACAACAACTGGTAAGGCTAGAGTGGTCGAGATGGATGCAGAGCCTCATCTGACCTAGGTTTATTATTTGTGTCAATTATTTTGGACATTGTGCAGTGTTTGTCATCCTGTGTGCAAAGGGCCCTGCAGGAGACAACAAACATTGCCTTTGTATTTAAAAACAGAAAGGGAGAACTGTGGTGGCTAACAGCTGGCCTGGAGGCCTCACAGTCATAGATAAGCCCAATTATAACTCAACACTCTTTGGGGAACCAGTCTAGCCCATAAGGATGCAGACAGCTATTGGCCAGTAAGATGGGTGGTAATTAAATTCAGCCAATCAGGCCCAACTGTGTGGCCTTTCTGAAAATGCATAAAGGGAACTGCAATTAAAAAAAACTTTCCTGTTGCTACATGAACCTCAAGTGTGGTGTCATGTGTCAGTCTCAGTTGTGACATGAGGGTAACCCAAGTTCTTGTTAATTGATCCCTTGGGGCTGATTAGAGTGGAACAATGCTGATTAAATGGTGTTTATAAATATATATATATACATATATATCAATATCAGGTTTATTTTAGAATAGTTTAGTTGCAGCGGTGCTGTTTTGGTTTTTACCTACCATAATAAAGCAATATAAAATCACAAAAATAATACTTAAAAAATGCCTAAGGAAAAAGAAGGGAAGGAAAAGTAAGAGTAGAAAGATCCCACCACCCATAGATCTTCCAACACGACTGGGAGGTTGCAATTGCATGGAGATGATCTGCCTGGGGTGAGGGAAGCGCAGGAAGCACAAAGTTCCAGGGGTTAATAAAATGTTCAGGCTCAGTGGGAACGGCCAGGTACCTGCCCTGGGGCAGGGAGTTTTACTGTGGATGATGTAACGCTGCGGATCAGGATCACGGGACACCGCTCGGTGTATTTGTTTGCCCGTGACACAACTGATTGTAGGTGCAGTTGAGAGGCCAATTATGGCCCATCAGAGGGGATGAATACCTACAGGCTAACTGCAGGCTAACCATGGCACTTGGCAGGATTTGTCTCTTATCAGCCTCTTCCCTTATCTTGTCCATCAGGTCACTGCAGCCTGAGCTGGGGGTGTGCCCTCCGCACTTGGGCAAGTTGCTGCAAATGTTCCATTGTTTGAGGCATTAACCATGAACATTCCAGCCTCACACACCACCCCCAACTCAAACATTCCATCAGTTCTCTCCTGCTGCTGCTCGCTCCAGATCTCACACCGCGGTGGTTTTCAATATAATGGGACAGGAGGTCATGTGATATTTTCTTCTATTACTTTGTCCAGATTGAACAGTTCTCCTGTTAATATCTCTGAAAAATGTAGCCTCACCATCATAAATTCCAAATCTTCTGAGGCAGAACATGGAAGGTTAGCACATAACTTTTTTGTTCTAAATATGCATAAATCCTTTTACGAACCCTGAGGCTAAGTTTGGCTGGGACAAAATTATACTTTTGTAATAAAAAAAGATGTTCCCATATCTTTTTTTTCCCCCAAGTTAAAAGAGTAAATAAACTTAGCAAAAATGAAACTAACAATGTATAAAAGTTGTTTGACTAATATTTGGTCTCCAGATGAGTTACTTTTGATGAAAACACAAATAGAACAACTATAAATATGATAACGTCAGGTAATCTTAGCACAACCCATCAGGTCTCAGATCAAGAGGGGGAATCTCTGCACATGTGAGTCCATTTCCACAGGGGAATGTCACTGCAGATCCAACACCTGTGTGTGCAGCATTAACTGGAGATGCACAGTCTGCTGTACAATTCTACAGCGTGGCCAGTCCTGAGGGCTTTAATTGTGCAGGGATCTCCCCTTCCCACAGGATCCGGCCCTCCCTGCCAGTGGGGGCAGTCCTGGGAGGCTGGTGGGGCATTTCTCCATCCATCTCCTTGGAAAAGCCCTGGAAAGCTCTGGCTGCTTTGGTTCCACAGCTCAAGCAGCGTCTGTTGAAGGCAGCGGGGAGCAAAGCTGGGTCAGCTCGGGTGAGGAGCCAGCAGACACAGAACCAGAGTGCCCAAAATTCCCATCCCCGGCATCACCTTGTGAAGTAACGTCAGGTTTTTACCCCCAGGCAGCAACTCAGCCTCTCCCTCAGGGGATTTGGGGCTGCTGTGGGGTGGGGCTGGCCCGCGGTGACAGGAGGTGGGTGCCAGCAGGTGGAGCTGGCAGCCTGTCCCAGCACAGCCCTGCATCCCGAGAAGCCCAAGCGTTCTCTGAGCATCAGCTGGCATCACCCAGCGTCTCCTGAGCATCCCACTGCCCATCAGCTGAGCCCCAAGAGCACCACTGGACCGTCAGCCAGCATCTCCCAGCATCACCTGAGCATCCTGCACATCACCCAGGCAACCCCAGGACAAACCTGAGCCTCACTCAGCGCTCTCTCAGCATGGCCAAATGTCACCCCCTGTCACCCAGCACGGCCCAGCACCCCCAAGCCCAGGGATGGACTCCCTGCAGCAGGATCTCCTCCATTTTGGGGTGGTTTTTTCCTTTTGTGGCAGCGTTAGCAGAGAAGCCAAGGAGGAAATGGAGGAAGAGCACGTGGAGATAAGATAAAAGCCACATCAACAGCAGGGGAAACAGAGCAGATATGGAGGGAGACTTGTGGGGGAGATAAGGGAGAGAGCCACTGGTGCTGCTGCAGCTTTGCCAGGAGGGGACCAGAGCTCCCCAGCTCACCCCAGAACAGCACAGCTGAGGCTGCACCCCTCACTGAGCCCTCCTGGTGGGATTCTCATGCAAGCTCCAACAATTGATCTCTTCCCAGGAAGGATACTGCTCCCCTGGAACTCTCTGGAAACCCCCACGGGAGCGGCGGTGCTTCCCTCCCTGCTCGCCCCCTTGGCAGCAGCTCCCCCACATCATTTCCAACAGTTTCAGCCTCAGGATATTCCCTGGGGTCATTCCCAAGATGTGCAGTGCCAATTCAATTTCCAGCACTTAGATCCAGGGAAAACAGCTCCCTTCAAATGGAAGCAAGCTTGAAGAAAACCCCAGGCTGGGTTCTTTTCCTTCTAAAAGGGATCTCTTGGGAGGGTTGTGTTTAAATCCATCTCCCTGGGAGATGCTGCGTGGGAGGGCCAGGCAGGCATGGGATCCCTTCCCAGCTGGGACAAGGTTAGGGGAGGACAAGCTGGGACAGAAATCCGGGATCTTGTGAGTCCCCACGTTTCCCCACTGCTGCTTCCCTTTCCCAAAGCCCCGGGGATCTGCAGCTCCCCACCGTGGGGACATTGTGACACCGGCCCTGCTGTCACCACGGGATCGGGTGACGCCACCGGGCACGATGCATTCGCCCTGTTTCACCCAGCTCCGAGTTCAGTTCTGGCTGGAGGGCTGCAGGGCAGGGCGAGTGATCCCAGTGCAGGGCCCGAGCCGGGCACAGGGATTGTCTGATAGGGCTGAGCTCATGAACCTAATTCGGGACAGGGGCTCCCTCCTTTCAAGAAATCCACAGGGACTTTGCCCAACCTGTGCCAGGCCAGGAAAAAGCTCTGCTGTTGCTGCCACCATCAGCCTTTTCCCTCGGGGACTGTCCCAGCCAGCGGGGAGGAGAGGGACACGTGGGAATCAGCGCTGGGTGGGCGATGCTTGAAGAACCCCAACACATGCAGCCAGTAATTCCGAAACCCTACAGCTGGGAAAAGCAGCGGGTGGAATAAATACAACCCCTTATTCCTCTTTTTCAATGTTTTTTCCCTTTTTTCCTCCCCTTCCCTCTTCTCAGGGCTTTTTCCCACACGGGGCCGTTTGGCCGGGAGGGAGTAAAAGTAAAACCAAGCTCAGAGGGAACACGTGCCCGCAGCAGCGAAACCTCCCTGATAAGCTCCCGCGGGAGCCTTATCTGCCGTGTTTTGGGTGCCCAAAGGACACGGGAGGGCTCCCGCTCCTCCCCGGCCTGCCAAGACCGTGGGGAACACCTCACACATCTCTTTTTGCCCCGACAGGAGCCGCCAGCAATGCGCCCGTGGGTGTTATCAGCGGGGCACGCCGGCTGCCCGGAATTTCCTCCCCGGGATGCGATGCCCGGAGCGGGAGCCTCTCTCCGCGCTCTCCCGCCTCCTCCATCGCCACGTGATGCCAAAAGCAGCCGCCAGCTCCCGGCCAAGCCGCAGGAATCGAGCAATAAAAGCTCCTGGAGCCGCTGGCACCCAGCAAGCCCGGCCCCCCGAGGGGCTGCGGCACGGGGGGGTCCCGGGCTCTCCCCGCACTCCAGCGGGAAGGAGGCGGATTCCCCCGGGGTTTCACAACCTCGGGGACTCCGGGATCCTGCCCTGGAGGTCACCGCTCCCATGGCTGGCGGGCTCGGATGAGCTCACCGGCATCGCTCCCCCAAACTTCGGGCATTTGGGGGAACAAGCAAGCGGCCTCAGCGGTCCCGGCTCCCTCATGCCACATCTTGTCCCTTTTCCACGAAGTTTGCAGCTCCCCAGCTTCTCCCAGGCGGGCAAAAGCCCAGTCAGAGCCTTCCCGTGGACCAAGCCCGCTGCTTTTTGAGGCAGTATCCCTCTGGAATGCACCAAGCCACGGCTGGTCTGCGATTCAAGTTGAAACCCCCCCTCTCCCCAAAGGAACACTCACTTTTTTTTCAAAATCCCCAAAACTTCACGGAGCAATGAGCAATTACCAGAAAGGCTCAGTGACTGCGTCCCCTTCTCCCTGGGAAATTAAAACCCCTCCAAGAGGCATCGATCCCATCCCGGCCCATCGATGTCACCCACATCCAAGGCTGGCCACGGTCACGGCTCGGACCCTCTCGGTGCTGGCAGGCCCTTGCCAGGACACGAGGTGTGGATGTGGCAGGGCTGGGTGGCCGTGGCCGTCCTTCTGTCCCCTCCGCACAGCCACGGCCACCGCACCAGGGTGGGCAACACTCCGGCGAGCCCCAAAGAAACCTCTGGCAGGAGCCTGAGCGCACTCACGCTGCGAATCAGCCGCATGATCCAAAGTGTCCATAAATGGGTAAAATCCCGGGATGCGGAGCCCGCAGCTCGTTTTTCCTCGCACGGCCCGAGGAGAAGCAGCCGATCCCGAGGAAGGCGTGCAGGGCTTCCCCACTGCCCGAGGGTTTCAGACGCCGAGGGAGCCCAGGGCTGGCTGGGGGTCCTCCCGCCCCGCTGCCCCCGCATCGCTGCGCTGCCCCGCGGCTCCTGCGGGACGCGCATCCCCCCGGGCCCGCACTCACCTGCGGCTGCGGCGCGGTGCCTCCCCCGGCGCATCGCTACGGGCTCGGCTGGGGGCTCGGCGCGGACGGGGGAACGGGGGGGCCGCTGCCCCTCCTCGGCCGGCAGCCCGCCTTGTGCGGAGGAAGTGGGAGGAGGAGGTGGAGAAGGAGGAGGAGGAGGAGGAGGAGGAGGGCTGGGTGTGCATGTGGGCCGGCCGGAGGAGGGGAGGGAACGGGACGGGACGGGACTGCAGAGAAAGCCCGGCCACATCTGCGCTGAGCTGCTCGGGGCTGTGCCCCTCCGCCCAGAGCGGGGTCTCTCGGGACGGGAACATCCCCCGCGTTATTGGGGACACCCGCAGCCCGGGTACGGAGGGGTCCCCGTTACAGAGAGCCCCCCATTAGAGAGGAGGCGCCGCATGGGGAGCCCACGGTGTGCAGGGGAGCGTTATTAAGAGCAGCCCTCATTTTACGGCGACTCATTAAGAGGACCCCCATTTTGTGGAGCCCCCCGTGAAGGGGCCACCATTTCAGGCAGTCCCCATTAGGAACTGCCCTCCCGCTAAGGGGCGACCCCATTAGGGAGGAGCGACGTCAAGGGCACTGTCCTTACAAGCAGTGTCCATTAGGGAGGGACCCCTGAAGGGACCCCTCATTTACTGGCAGTGCTCATTAGGGAGGTGCCCCAATTACAGGAACCCCCCAAGAGAGGACCCCCATCGAGGGGACCCCCGGTGCAGGTGCTGACGGTGAAGTTCCGGCTCACGGAAGGTGATGTGGCTGTGGGACATCGAGGGATCGGTGATAATTCCGTGCCGACCAATCCAGTTTAGGGGCTCCACGGCTGCCTGAGTAACAAATGGTTCAAAAACACGTGCACGGCTCACCCTGACAGCAAAGACCTTCATATGTAACATTTTCTGATGAATTGGCGCCGCTTAAGAAAGGCGTGTATCATCATGAGTGCACCTCGGGCGGAGTCACCCGCCCTGTATCCGGGTGGGTGATAGCGTGTGCTTCTTACACCTCCACCGGTGTTAAATTTTATTTCCTAATTTCGGTGACACCGGCAGTCCCCACGAAGAGGATCCCCCATTGCAGCCCATGCATTGTGGGGATTCCTGTGAAAGAGGAGCACAGAGGAGCCTTCCTGCGATGCGGCCGGAGGTCCGGCTCCGGCCGGACACAACTCCCTGTGCGCACAAAAATTCGCTTTCCCATTCCGTCTGCAGAGCCAGCGATCCGCGGACAGCCTGGGCTGGGCTGGGGATGGCTTCTGAGCCCACTCAGGGTCACTCCCCGCCCCAAAGCAGAGCCCCTCCTCCTGCATTTAACCCCTGCCAGCCCCAAGCATTAACACGGAGCGTTTATCTAAGGAGTCGCGTCTGGAAAGGTCCATGCAAACATTCCCAGACTAATCATTAACCCTCATAAAAGGCACGTAAATATGATTAACCCAGTGACACAGATCCTGGGAGGTTAAGTGTGTTGCCCAAGGCCGTGGAGTGAAGCAGTGGCAGAAGCTCAGCTCCCTCAGGCAATGAGAAATAAAGATTTCTAAGTGAAAAAGAAATAATTCCCCTTTTTCATTACTTCATTGAACAAAGACCGAGAAAGCAGGGTTTAAATTCTCCTTTCCTTGGCCTCACAAGCATTATTTTCCACTTACAACTTTAATTTATAGCAGTTTTGTGGCAGCAGCAAAGAAAACAAGGATCTGGGAGGAGCAGGCATGGAATTCCCAGTCCCTTGGCTCCAAAGTTTACACACACTGCTTTGTCTGGAGCTCATCGATCAGGTGCTGCCATTAATATTCTCTTTGGTCAAATGGTAATGCAATTAGAGAATAGTTATTGCATTCAATTATGAAATGTTCTATATTAGTGTGCAACACAGGGTAGCTAATATATATTAAAACAAGCAAATGGGCGGATAATACAGGTTGTTATTTAGAGTTATGGGCATTAAAACTATCAGTGTTAATTTTGACCTCACTGAAGAGGATCACAATTCCCTCAAAATGGCAGATAATCCCTTTAAGCTTGACTTGGCTCATACATTTACATAACTTTACTCAAGAAACACCTTTCCTCATACTGGTTTGCCCACATCCCTGCTGCCAGGCATCCAGCTGGGCTCTGAAAGCTAAATTTCAACAACATTTTCTCAATCTTACATTTCTCTAGTGCAGAGAGGGGAGTTTCTACCTGCTGTCTCAGCAAATACCTGCTGTTCTGTTCTCTCTCCTGTGAATTTCCTTCTCTCAGCTCCCTGTGTGGTTCCTCTCTGCCTTGGCCACTCAGATGATCTGAGCTGCTCCTTGTTGAGGCATCAGACCTGCTGGAACAGGAGACACCAACTTCAAAAAAAATCCTCATTATTTAACTTTAATTGGTTTTTAATTTTTATATTAATTTTTAAAAACTTGGGAGTGTGTCTTTGGGGGAAAGGTGGGTGGTAATCCTCAACCAGGGCATGGTCATTCCCACCCTTTTTGCCCCTGCAGCCATCAGCATCCTCCCTGTTTGGTACCCAGTGATGGGAGCAGCCCCAGAATCCCCACAGGTTTGCTGGGGAGGTGACAATTTGACTGATTCAGTCAAATTTTGGCCGTGTGGTTTTCAATTCTCTTTTTGAGGCTCCTCAGCATCTCTGTTCAATCTGTTGTTTTCTGGGCTGTGGCTCCCCCTAAGTGCTCAGGAAACCTGCAGTGCTCACATTGTCACTGCCTGCAGGGTCCCCAAATTCCATGTCCCTGTGGGACACCCATCCTGGGGTTCACCCTGGCAGGCACAGGGATGTGGGGGCTCCAGGTGGGATTATGGGCATCCAGGCAGCACTCGGAGTTCACTGCTGCTCCACAGCCACACCACTTCTCCCATTCCCCAAAAAGGGCCGGTTCTTGTCCCAGATTTTGCTCCCAAATTTGTCCTGGTGCTAATTTGGCCCCCCAGAAGGATTTAACCCCTTCTGTGAGGGCAGAACCCAGAGTGATGCTGGCCTGGGGCTCGAGTGATGGAGAAAGGTGGGTGTCCCCAGCTCACAGGCCTGTGGCAGATCTGTCCAGGAACATTCCTTTTCCCTCTTTTTTTTCCTCTCTTCTCTTTGATTTGCTTCCCCATAAAGTCATGCTTTAGCTTCAGGAGAGATGAGTTACACAACTGATCCCCTGGTGACAGGGAGAGGTGGCATTTAAAGGTCACCTGCTGCCACAAACCCACAGCTTGTGGGTTTCAAACACAGCAGCCCTCCAAAATGACCTTGGGTTTGCTCCTAGGGACCAGAGAACCCCTGTCCATGCCTCAAATCATCGGGCAATCCCCCAAATTATCCAACAGAGCCAAAACAGGGATGGTTTCTTTGGCTCAGGAGCCATCTGGAGGGGAGTGGGAGATGGATGGGGCCCTCCTCTACAGATGAAACACATCCCATAAACAGAATGAAGCCAAATCCCCTTGGTCCCCCAAAAAAATCCCCCAATTCCATCCCAACACAAGGGATTTGGGACACCAGCATCTGTTGCTCTGTCCAGGAGGACAAGAGATTTATCCCACCCCACCATTCCCAGGACTCCTGCCAGGGACTTCCCAGCCTCGTTAGCAGCTCTTGCCTTGGAGACATCCTTGGTGGCAGCAGCACCCCTGATGAGGCTCTAATTAGCGAGCTAATTGGAATAAGAGAGCTGTAGAGACAGTCCCAATGCACAGCCTGCTGCAGGAGAGGGACAGAGGAAAACAGGGATGAAGGGATGGAGAGATGGGGGGAAGATTAGGGAGGATTATAGGGAGGGCTCCCAACAGCTGCCATTGTGGTTAAATTTAAAGAACAATTATTGTGAAGAGAGGGATCCAGGTTTCCTCATCCCACTCATTTCTTCTGGAGCCAAGAAGGAGTTAAAGCCTTGGAAGCTGCCAGCTCCTTCCAAACCTCCAAATGACTGCTGGCAGTGGGAAAAGGAGACCCAAAGATCCTCTGAAATACCCACTCCCACATCTTTCCCTGTCCTGGAAGTCAGGTCCCACACTTTAAGAATTTTTTGGGGTGGGTCTTTACAGCTTCTCCCACCCCTCTTTGCTCTGGATCTCCTTCTATTTTCTCCTCTCTTCTATGATCCCCTTTTAGGTTGAACTAGGAGAAAATTAAGTCTGGAACTGGATGATTTTTAAAGTCCCTTACAACCAAAACCATTCCATGATTCTAAGAAAATATGGCATGGGCAAGTCTGGTTGCTCATCCAACATTTTTCCAGTTTTATCTCCTTCAAAACTTTGATTTGGATCCTGCCAGAGCTTACAGTTATTAGTAAATAAATAAAAATCCCAACTTATTCTGCTTGCTGCCTCAGGAAAGCAATAAAGACAAGGCCCAACAAACCAGAGATGCAGGTACCTCATTATCTCTAGATAATTATCTGTAGGTAATGAGATACCCAAGCCCCAATTTGCAAGAGCAGAGTGGGAATAAATCCCCAAGGGACATGACAGATCATCACATTCCCACCCAGAATCATGGAATCGAGCAGACCCCACCAGCCAAGAGGGTTTTTCTCTGCTAAGTCATTCCCTCAGCAAGCTGCTCTCCAAGGAACACTCAAAACAAAACTAATCCTGTTCTCCCAGGAGGAGGAATCCAAAAATAACCCCGTGGATGAATGAGCAGCACAAAGCCAAGTGCTGAGGCTTTCGTTGAGTTTGGGAGCTGAAAACTTTCCAGCTCCATGTTCCCACTTGAATTGCTGCCCAGGCATTCACACGCCGTTCCTGCACTTCATTATAAAGAAGCCGTGGCGTTTCTTTTTGCTTTTGTTTCCCAGTACGGGACGTGAAATCCTGCAAAACCCTGGGGGAGGATGCAGGGAGGGAGAAGCTCCTTGGAGCAGCCTGCAGGCTGATGGAGCCCATCCAAAGCTGAGGAAAGCCACTTGTGCATCAGGACATGGGCCTGGAGTCCAGGGCTCCAGCGCTGAATTCCTGGCTGGACTTGCTGAGCTTGGCACGTTTGGATGCTCCTCTGTGGGAAGTCCTGGCATGGTGGCAGCACTGGGGATGCTCCTGATATTCTCCCTGCTCTCTGGGCACAGAGGATGCAGGCAGTGGGGTGGCTCCTGCAGGAAGGAAACACCCCCAAAGCCAAGGATGGATGCCCATGGAACATCCAGGCCAGTCCCACGGCACAGTTTCTCATGAGCATCCTGGGGCATGAGAGAAGACCTTCAGCAGGAATCTCACACCCAGGAGCAGAGATTCTTGGGCTGGGATTCCCCTGTGTCACATCCTGCCCTTCCAGGGGGAAGCAGCCTCCCATCTGGGTTTGTTCCCTGGGCACCTCCAGGAGCACCCCAGCATTCCTGGTTCAGAGGAGGAGAGCAACCAGGGCAGGGAAACACCGTGCTCAGTGCTGAGGAATAGCCCTGTGGTCTTGGAAAAGCCTCGGGTGTGGTGACAGCCGACTCAGGGAAGCTCTGGGCAGCAGCAGCTGTGCAGTCCCTGTCACAGAACACCGGGAGGAGCACCGAGAGGAGCCAGCCCCGTGCCCAAACACCCCTCGCCCCCCTGGGCTCCCAAACGAAGCTGAGTCCCTCCGTGGGGACAGCAGCAGTGCCTGTGTTTGGGAAGCTGGCCTCAGTGGCACAGCTGGGATTAGAGTGCCATCCCCACTGCCCTGGCTGCTGGCAGGGATCCCCACACCCCCAGGGATCCTTCCAGAGGCTCTGCAGCCATGGCTCTCAGGGATCTGTATCCTAATAAGCACCATGATGTAACTCTGAGTAAGTCTGGCAAGGGATCAGCCTGAGGAAGCTGCCATTTCTTACCTTTTTTTTTCCCCTCCTCCCTTTGTTTCTGCTCTGGTTGAGGTCACCCAGTCTGAACCTCAGCAACTCATGCACCTTCTTCCCCTTCTCTTCCCATCCGTGGCCTTATTCCCAAAGAGAATCCCTGTGTCTGTGCCAGCACAGATGCTGCTGCCTGCACCTAAAGCTCTGGAATGGATAATTCATTTATTTCTACATGATTCCCAGAGTGGGAATGGCTCCAGGTCTCTGTAACATCTCTGGACTCTGTCTCCACCATTTATCTCTGATGTCCATGTGTTTGGTGTTCCTGCAGGCTATCGACCCATCAGCTTCTTCCCACACATCCAGTGCCCACAAGCCTCCCACGGATGCATCAAGATGCTCCAAAAGTCTTTAAAACAGTTTTTGTTCTCTCCTAGCTGGGGTCAGGAGGAGGTTCACCTCTCCAGGGTGTTTGCATGGCGTTGCTGCGGTGTCTCCTGCATTCCTTTACTCTGTGTGGGAGGACAGCCATGGAATTGTGAGCAATTTGACCATTTTATTCCCTCTCCTGCCTGCAGAAACCACTGTCAATCCTGGAAAAACCCTTTGTTAGAAAAAGAAATGGAATTTAGCGAAATGTTTAATTACAGTTTAGTTATGAGTTGTGTGCGAATTGGTTTGTTAAAAACAGTTTTGTAGCCGTTGATAGTATGTGTTGGGCTTCGTGTGTAACTTAGCAGGTAGTCTTAGGAACTTAATAAATATTTAAACTAGTGTAAGAAAGTAAGAATGCTAACCTGTCTGGAAGCAGCATACAATGTTTTTAGAATAAGATAAGCAGAAGATTTATGATTTTGTTTGTGAACCAAGGAATGTATCACAAGGGGTCTGTTGCTAGTCAAGGGGAACTGTTTCTTGGAGACCTTGTTATGAATCTCATGTATAAAAAGGAAGCACCTGTACCTGAAGTTGGGGCTCTGACTTGGGACCCTAGTCCACAGGCTCCAGGGCCCTTAATAAAGCACCACACAAAAATTATCTGAGTTTTGTGTCGTTTATCTATCAGGCAACACCTTCAGTCTTCTGCAGGACTCCCTGGCCCTGGGCTGGCTCCAGTGCTGCTCTCCTCCCTCTAGGGGATGGTCCAGGGTGGTCTCTCCTCTTCCTCTAGGCACTGGTGGGGAAGAGGACACCAAGATGGATGAAGGTTTTCCACAGAGAAGAGCCAAGGCCCTCTGGGAGCCCCAAAGACTAAAGGGGAAGGTGTCAGGATCCAGTGGGACTCATGATTGCAGCGGTGGCCACCAAATCCCTGGAGCTCAGAGGCTTTTGCTGTGCCAGCAGGGAGGTCCCTTTCCTGTGGGATCATCTCTTCTTCCTCCCCTGAGTCTCTCAATTGGGTTCTTCCCAGTTGGCTCCACTTCCCCCATATCACAGGGAGCCATGAGTGCAGTTGCTGCTCAGCAACAAAAAATGGTGATACAGGTTATAAAAATGTTGCAGTGAGGTAGAAAAATCGTAAAGAAATGCTTCATAAAATCAGGCCTGCTCTGGCTAGACTGTCATTTCTTCTAAGGCACTTTGCAAGTTCCCATGTGAAAGCAATCCTGTTGTGTGCAGATTGTTAGCATAACAACCTATTCCTGGCTGAAAAACAACTGGCACCTGTATAAACTGTTTTTACACCATTAGATAGAAAAATGAAAAGTATCTCTCACAAACAGCTTCCCTGCACATAAACCCCGGGGGTTTGAGTGACTAATCAATACAGAATAACAACTTGTTACTAATCAATAATTGACAAGAAAGCTACTAACCCACTGGAGTCACACACGAGGTCTGTAAAACTGCATAAACAGGAGTTACGTGAATAAAGAATGGGCTTTTTCCACCATGAAGAAAATTGAGTCCCATGTGATTTATTCCCATATAAAAACACCAGAAGTGATGGGAAAGGGGTGTTTTCCTCCTGCTGGGACATCTCCAAGAAGCTCCATATAGGAGGGGATGGTCCAGGAGGCCAACTGGAGCTTCACCATCCTCCTCTCCTGGGTGGCTCGGCCTGAGGATTCAGGAGAGGAGAGAGCAGAGCATCCCCATGATCTGCCAGGGTGGATTCAGGCTCCTCTGCTCCAGTCTGCAGCCTAATTGCAGGTGGGACCAGGAAGAGGAGCCTTCTCTGTTTACTCACATAGTTTCAAGGTGAGTAACACATGCTGGGCCCAGCTCTGGCTCCCTGGTGCTGTCACAGTGAGACCTCCCCCTGCAGCTGCCCCAGCCCCTGGGCTGAAGAAGCTCTCAAATGGAAGGACACAGGGCTTTGAACCCCCTCCTGCACCATCCCAGAGGGGCTGAGGCCACAGAACTCTCCTTGCCTGGCACTGAGGAACTTTGTCCTCTTTTCCTCCCCTTCCCCCTTCCTTTTGGCACACAAGGAGCTGCTTTGATGCCCTCATGAGACAGATTTTCCACCGATAACAGATCCTGGTGATAACAGATCCTTGTGGTCACCCCTGTGACTGACTCATTCTTCCCAGGGCCTATATCCTGGTGTCTTCAGCTCCCCTCAGGCACCTTGAGAAAGGAGATACCTTGTTTCCTTCATAACTACCTCAACCAAATAACCCCCTCCTGCCTCTGCTCAGGCCTGCTAGTCCTGACCCTGCGGCGTGGCCAACCCTTGGCTTCCCCAGGAACTCCCTGTCCCTCGGATGTGGGAGCAACCCTTGCTGATGGGTTTCCTTCCTCCACAACCATCGGCTGGAGCAGAGGATCCCAGGAACACATCACACCTCACTGAGCTTCTACACCCAGCAGAGTGAGTGGTCTTGGTGTCCTGGGTGACTTCCTCTTCCAGGAATTGCTTTTTGAAGCCACCCTCATCCTCCCCTGTCAGGAGAAATCCTATGGAGAAACATCTTTGGACATGCTGGACGCATTGGATGGTGCTGGGATTTGCACAAGAGGCAGTGAGTCATCACCCTCTCATCACTTATCTTCTCTGGACTCATCAGGATATCACAGACCTCGGTCACTCTGCCCTTGGTGCCCCCTTCCCAGCCTGTTTCACCACCATTTTCACAGCAACCTGAGTTTTCAAGGAAGTGGGCTGGGGACAGTGACTCTTGGAGGGTGTTTTCCAAGGAAAGCTGCTGGGGGAAGGATCCTCGTGGGATTTGGGAAGCCGCCCTTGTTTGCCGGGGCTGTGCAGGGCGTGAGGAGCCTTGTCTGGGAACACGGCGTGCTCTGCAGCCGCCGGCAGCGGGAGGTGGTGGTGGTGGCTCCGGGGGTTATTGCTGCACCACTGAGGTAAGAGGGATTAGCACCGCGAGGTTGGGAAACCTCGGCAGGACCCTCTTGCCGAGCTGGAGTGGAATTGCAGCAGGAGCACCAGCAGCTCCTCGGAGAGCCCGAGGCCACGGGCTGGCAATCACCGCCCCGGCAGGCTGGGACATCTTATTGCCCTCATAAAAACCTCTTTTCACTCATCAGGCTAATGTGGCTTTTGGCTGGAGTAATTAGAGCCTCATAAAGGGCCCACTCGCCTCCCACTGCCGCATCCCCGCTGTCCCCAAGCTCCCCCTCGCTCCGCTCCGCCCTCCGTGCCAAGTATTTCCTTCTCCTTTTCTCTGCGGTGAGAAGGAAAAAATCCCAACCAAACCCCACAAGAAGGCCACTTTCCCCCCTTTTTGTCTTGCAGCTAACCCGTGGGTGCAGGGAGCTGTTGGAGCAGGAGCACCCGGGTTTTTGGCAGGAATGCTGCTGGCCTGTCCCGTTTGTAGGAGCTGAGACAGCCAAGCCTGCCAAGCACTGGAGAGCTGGGGATGAACCTGAAGCCGTTCCTTGAGCTGGGAGCTGGCCAAGCTCTACTGGCCAAGTGTCTTCTTTATTCCCTTCTAGGCTTTTTCCATGCCTGGATGTATTTCCACAGCGTGGAGACTGGTGGAAAATTACTGCTGATGCTCCAGTGCCAGGTCCCTTCCCTGGCAGAGGTGAGCTAAGGCTGCGTGCTCATCCAGGGAACTTCTCACCACGGGATGCTGCTGGGGCTGGAATGCCTTGAAGAACCAGCTAAGAAATTTAAAAAAACAAAAATAAAGCTATTAAAAATAAATAAATATTATAAATACGTCCCCTTTTTTTCCCCCGTGCTTAAAAATATTTCTCTGAAGAAATCCATCCATGCCAGTTCACTGAAGTTTTCGCAGCCCAACAGCTGTCTGGGTTCTGCTCCTCAGAAGCACCATGAGAAAATACAAATACACCACAAACAGAGTAGATAAACCAGGATAAACGATGTGCACCAACATCCACAGCCCCAAATCCCTGTGATTCCACCCTCAGGGAGGAAAGTAGCAGTGGCAGAGAGCTTGGGATGACAGGGAGCACCTGGGTTTGGTGGGATGGCTTAGGGAGGGAGGGATGGAGGGATGGATGGATGGATTGATGGATGGATAGATGTTTAGAGGAGTAAGGAGCAAGCCCTGAAGATCCCCCTTCTGCTGATCCCCATGATTCACAGCCCACATGCTGCTCCTCCAAGGAAGCAGAGGCAACACCACAATCTTCCTGTTATGGGAAAACCCCGACTTCAACACGCAAACCAAGGAGCTGAGGTTGGGGTGCTGCACCCCCGGGACCTGGGAGCCTCCATCCCAGCGTGGTTCCCCTCCTCCAGGCTCGGGGATGCTTATCTAACCCAGTTCCCCTGAGCCAGGACTGGTGGGAGGGACAGAGTGTGCCCTGCTCACGTCCAGGTCACTGGAAAATCCCCTTGGCTGGGACAGAAGCAGCACATGGGCACCACATACCTCAGACTGCTGAGCCTGGCCTCTCCCCTCCTCTGCAATGGCACCTCCAGCCTTCCTCTTTTTCTCCTGAAACTACTGATTTGGCCTGTATTTGTGAGCTGTTTTAGGGAATTTCACTCTTCCAGCCAGGAAGGGCAAGCCCAGGTGTTTTGGTGCCCATCAAAGGAAAACATCTCCTTGGCAAACATAGCAAAGCCATTCATCACCTTCAGACACCTCTCTTCCCACGCAGCAATTTTCAGTGCCTGCAAAGGAAAAGAAAATAACAATAAATGAGTGAGGCTCTTGTGCCTGCTGCAGAATCCCTGCATGGGGCTGCAGGAGCTTCTCCAGCCCAGTGTGGGACAGGACATCCCCCAGCCAACTGCTTGGATGCACAATCTGTCCTTTTCCACCCCTCTGTTACTGGGACACTGATGTTGGGGCTGACCCCAGTTCCCTCAGCAGGGTTTTTATGGTGGAAACCCTCAGGAAAGAGGGCTGGGAGTGAGGAGGTGGTGGATAAACCCCACTGCCAGTTCAGGGATGGCTTCATCATGCCAGGGAGAGGAGAGGAATGCTGCTCAGGGTTAGGGCTGAAATGACTCCCTGCCTTGCTCTTCCACAACCCAACTCCATGTCCTCATCATCTTGCAGCTCATGGAAACCTGTTGGAAGGAGGTTTACTCCTGGCTGACCCTCCCTTAGGGACATCTGATGCCATCTGATCCACAGCAGCTGGATCAGCCCTTCCCACAGGGAACCACAGCTTGGCCCCAGTCCAGCATCTGCCCCTGGGCTGGGGACTCCCCAGCCCCAGTTGGCAGCTGGCCTCGATGCCACCAAAGTTCCTGGGGACTTCCCAGGGTTTCCCAGCCTCTGGAAGGGCTCACATTGCATCAGCCAGGCCTGGAGGAGATGCTTAGTGACACTCAGGGATCTCTTCCTTCTTCTCTTGGCTTTCAAAGCTTTTCCTGCTTTGCATGTTCTCCAGAAGGACGCCAGATCTCCCTGGGGCACTCTTGGTGCCACTTGGATGGGGACCTCCTTGGAACAGACACTAAGAAAACACAAATCCACAAGTTTTTTGCCCTCAGGCAGGTAATTAGTGGCTTGGGCTTTGCCTACGCCAAGCCAGTGGCTCTGCAAGACATGGCAGGTCCTGGGTTTTCCAGACTTTTCATCAGCTGGCCAGTGGCATACATAAATCCCAGCCCAGGAAAATCCTGGATGAGCCTTTCCTGTTCTCCACAGTCCCAAAACCCACTGAGCACTTTCTCATCCAAGCTCAGCCCCAGCAGAAGAACTGTGCTCAGGGCAGGGTCCCATCTGCTCTCCAGAAGGTGATTCCCAGCTCACAATTCCAGCTTGGGCCTTCTAGCCCCAGCAGAACTTTTCAGCCCCAAACAATGATGAATTTTTGGAGAAGGCTCCATTACCCACCTGGCCCTGGCTGGGTAATCCCATCACCACATCCTGACACATTTTTTCCCCAACACCTGCAGCAAAAGGGAAAAATCCCCCATAGCCTTTTGTCCTCCCATCCCACCACCTCAGGCCAGCACCATCTTGGAGGCTTCCTGCTTTCCTGACCTCCTTGGTGCTCCAAACATCTCATGGGGCTCGGTGGATGGCCTGGGGCTGTGTCCTGCTGGATTTGACTCCTAGGGGTTGGGGACAGACTGGGGAGGCAGCAGAGGATGCTCTCACAACCTCAAAGCTTGACACCATCACAGCCTGGGATGGTTGTAAGTTGGTGCTGTGAAAAATGCATATGATATGATTGGCTCTTTGCAAATATTAAAATGAATACTAGATGTGTTATGTTGGAAAGTTATGCTGTATTAATCTCTTTTAAGTAGTGTGGTAAATATGGTTTTTAGGCTGTAGCATAATATTAAAATAGAAACTATGTGATGTAAGATACTTTTTGTATTATTTTGTATACTTTTCCATTCCTAGCTCAAGGAATGGAAAAGATAATCAAGAAATTCTTCACATTATCCTATGTGTATAGAGATAACAGCAACAGACACCAAGATCCCAAGAGAAGAATTATTGCCTCCTTATCAGGACAGTTCAGACTTTGAGGAACCAAGAAGGTCGATTTACAAGATGGGAGGAAAGCTGAAATTAAGCAGAAACCCCCTAGTTTGAAAGGAATGTTTGAATCATGTCAGAGATCTATGAATATGCAATAGGCTATTGCTTTTAAGGGGTAATCCTTTGTTAGCAAAGTGTGCTTTGTGGCAGAGTGCCAGGCACCCTATGTCCGTAATCCTTTGCTTTTTATTGTCTCTTATTGTCCTAATTGTTATTACTATTATCATTACTATTAAACTTCTAAAATTTTAACAAAAGAGAATGGCATCCCTAAAATCTCCATCATATCCCCACAAAAAACGTGTGGGCAGCACATGGAGAAGTCCTTTTCCATGAAGCATTTCATGAGTCCAGGAGGAAAAAGAAATTCCAGAGAATAAATCAATAAACTTCTCCCAAACGTGGTTTTAATTATCAGTGTTGATGCAGACTTCAAAGGGAGGAAGGAGAGAGGAGGAGGAGGAGGAGGAGCAGAGGCTCTGATTTAGCTCTTAGCAATGTGTATTCCTCTGCATCCAGCAAAGATTGAGAAAGGGATTGATTTTCGGGAAAAAAAAAAACAACAAAAAACCCAGATGTTAACACATTTGCAACCCAAAAACCCATGGGAAAAAAAGCCCCAGATGCTCACATTCCTGCACTGACGCCCATCAGCTCCTCCCAAACACACGTGGCCACTGTTGACATCAGTTCCAGGAGAGCCGCAGGAGCTGGGAGATGTTTTGGGGCCAACCCGCCTGTTTTGGAAACACTTCCCTCATTTCGAGGGTGGTGGTGCCAGCTCATCCTGGGCACGATGCCCTCCTTTATCTTCGGCTTCCCCACGGCCCCGAGGCTGCTCCTCCCAAGGTCATCCCACTGATCCATCTGGGTGGCTGCTCCTTATCTGCCCAGCCAGGAGCAGCTTCCCCTCTCCCCTCCAGGGATGGATGCCAGGCTGAGATAAAGATCCACTGGCTCTAGGAAGGGGGATGGAAAGAGGTTCTCCCATCCAAGCACGAGGTGGAGGGGACAATCCGCCACCAGGACACCCGCTGGGCCAAAGAGCCCCAGGGCACCTCGTGCCCATTGTCTGGGCACGCCTGGATACGGGAAATTAACATAAACCCAGATAAAACCAAGAGAAAATGAGCATAAAATATATATACAGCCAAGAGAGGAGGGTGGGAGAGAAGCTGTTGCACTTCTCCAGGTATCTCTAAAACTCCTCTCCAGAGCCATGATTGGAGAAAGCTGATTTTCCTCCAAAATTTTGTGCAAGCTGAAGCCAGCAGAGAACCAAAACCAGGGAGAAAACCAAACCCAAACCCGTGGCGTTTTGCATCTCATCCTCTGCTGGGCCTGGGAGGATACTCGGGAGAGGGAGAGCTGCAAATCCTGGCTCAGAGGGGTCCATCCTCACCATCTCCTGATTTCCACAAGGGAAGAGGAGATGATGGTGGAGCCTCAGCTGGAGCATGCCAGGGGCACACCTGGGTGCCACGGGAGGGCCGCTGGCCCCGGGGGCATGGGGAGGAGCCGGACCGAAGGACAGCCTCGTGGGGACGCGGCCGGCCGGGATTTTCAGCAGCTGAGTGAGCCAGCAAAGCAAACACCAGAAAAAAGCTCCCGAGTCATGTAAACAAACAAACAACCAATTAAGAGATGAAATGAATCTCCCAAGTACATAACCTTTCTATTAAAGCACTCTAGGGCTGGAAGCGTTCCAGCACATCTGACCCAGCTTCGCCTGTGATCTCCCTGCGGGATGAAAGGGGCTGGGTTTCAGGGAGTGACTTTTCTTCTGCCTCTCCCCCCACCTAATTATATATATTATCTTTTCTTTCTTGCGTTGGTTTATTTCAAAGGGAAAGTCCCCAGATGTTTCCTTCTGTTAAAAATAGGTTAGAAACGATTGTTAAATAGTTGATAATTGTTAAACGTGTACTGTTCGTTTGGTTATTGTAAAAAGGGTTAAAAGGGTAGTTATAAGAAATTCAGTACTCAACGTACCATAAGTACACCTCAGTAAAGTGCATCACCCCCAAGAGAAACGAGCCAGCCTGGGCAGAACTGTAATGGCCAATCAAGCACCTAAAGCCTTCATGCAAATGAAGGATCCAAAAAGAAACCAATCCAAAGGGACAAAAAACAGGATAAAAAGGGGCTTCTGACCCAGTGAATTTGTGCCGTTCCACCTGGAACACCGGGGCCATCGCTGCTGAGCAACCCCAGCGCTGCAGCATCCTGAGGGAACGCTCCTGCTCGGGCCCCCCTGCTTTAGGCCTTTCTTTTTATTATAATAAAAGCTGAAATCACTTTAGTACCGGCACTGTGGTCCCGTTTTTAACACTTCTGCATCCCCTCCTCAGCACGGAGCAGGAGCTGCCTCCCTCCCCATCCCTGGAACAGGACTGACTGCATTGATCTGTTAATGATGGAATTTAAGGACGGTATAGAAGAAACTATACTGTCCTTAAACAGGGGTAAATCGACCCAGCAGCATTAAAAGAGCAGAGGGAAGAGGAAAACCAGGCTTTAAAAGGAAGGCAGACAGACTTGGGAGAATTCTGGGGGGGAGTGAGGATGCTTCTTCCACAACAGGACAAGGCACAGAGGTTTAAGTGGGTTAACCCCAGTTTGTAGTGGTGTTAATTTCACTGGGGTTTCTGTCCCCGGCAGCTCAGGGACCCTTGGCCAGCTCCCTCCTTGGAGCATCCAACACCCCACGAGCTGCCAGACTCCCTCCTGCCTGCTCTGGGGCTTCCCTGTGCAGCCACTGCTGATTCAGGACAGCGAGGGACTCACCCTGCTGGCTTCAGCACAGCCTCTAATCCCAGGCTTAACTTTAAGCCCAGGTTTGGGGTCCCGCAGAGGACAGTAGTCACACAGCCCAGCCGAGGTCACCGCTGAGTTATGCTGACTCTTTCCAGGGATGGGGCAGGGTGGGGTGTGTGTGGGGGTGTGTGTGTGCATTGTTTTAATTAGTGCTGTTAAATTGCTAAAATCCACACCCCTGCAGAATTTTGTTAAGCAAAACTAAGTGTGGAGGTTGCAGGGATAAGGACCATTTAAAGGAAGCATCACTAATTAGTTTTTGAGAAAGAGAACCCTTGCTTGACACCAGATTAGGAGCTCTTTCAACCCTTAGTGACGATGTTCCACTTAAAAAGGCTTTTACTGAGGTGCTTGGTGTACCCAAACACCCCACTCTGCCCCACCACCAGGTGCTCAGTCCTGCAGAAAATATTTGGGGACAGGGACCACATATTTGTGACTCTGCTTAAAAGACTAAAATACCTCCTTATCCAGAGGCCAAACATGCAGATACAGCCCAGGTGCCATGGGGTGGAAAGGGGATGGAGAGGGGTGATGCAGCTTGGATATATCTGCATCTCTGGCAGAGAACAGTCCCCAAAACTCAGCAGACCAGGAATGCTGAGTGATCCCCCAAATCCCACCATGCAGAGATGCTGGGTGATCCCCCAAACTCCACCATGGAGAGATGCTGGGTGATCCCCCAAAAGCCCAACATGGAGAGATGTGGGTTATCCCCCCAAACCCCACCATCCAGGGATGCTCAGCAGTCCCCAGACTCCAAAATCTGGCGGCACAAGTGGCACTCACCTCCCCACCCACCCCAGGGTGGAATTTATGAGCAAAGACAGGAACGGGGTTAAAAATAGCCTGAAGCCAAGAAAACCTGCACAGACAGGGAAGTGAGAGCCCCAAACATAGTGCCCCCATTCTTTCACATCTGAGCTTTCAGTAATCACAGCTGCTTTCACTTCCCCTTCGCCCTCCGCCTGTTCCTCCACCGCTGGGTTTTGGTTCCTCTCCGCTCCCCCATCACCCTCCCCCTTCGGAGGCCAAGCCTTCAAAGCACTTCAGCTTTTATTTCCCTGGGGCGCTGCCAGTTCCCATGTCCCGGCTCTGGCACGACAGTGCCCTCCGAGGAGCTGGGGATGTGACAGGGATGTGAAGCGATGTCCCTTCCCCGCAGTGATCCGGCTTGGATGGGCGCTCTGGGAGAGGATGGATGCTGGGTCAGGGGAGGGAGAGAAGGGTGAGGAGTAAGAAGCAGAGCAGCTGGAGCTCTCTTTCTCGGCGGCTTTTCCCAGGTATTTGACTTCCAACAAAGCCCCAGCAGACCCAACAATTTAACGCCGATTACTTCTAAAGAGCCGGCCCAGAGAGGCGGTGCTGGAGGGACGCGCTGGGCTTTGTTCTGCTTTGGCAGCGGGAGTGGCGCTGCGTGCAAGGGTCAATATTGACTTTGTGCCGAGGCAATTGGCGGGGTTCACGGGCTGCAGGCATTTGGGTGCTCGGGCTGCACCCTGCCCGCACCCTGCCCGCACCTCTGCGGCTTTTTCCCGGCACCAAGAGCGATTTGCTATCAATGAAAACTGCTGCTGTAAATAACATCCACCCAGAACATCTCAGAGCACACTCACCCCGAGGGGATGCAGGATACAGACTCCCTGGGGATGCTGCTGGGAGAGCAGGAGCTCCCCGCCCTCAGGAAGGATATTCTGGATGGGAACAGGGGGCAGAGGTCTGCCTGTGTGTGCCTTGGCACATCCCAGAGCTGGAATTCTTTCTGATAATGGCCGTGTTCTCTCATCGCAGCCAAATTTTGCTGCCTTTATAAAGGAGCTGTGTTTGCCAGGACGGCAAACGTGGTGTGCTTGCACAGGGGGCAGAGGGAATCAGGTCAGGGCTTTCCCTGCCACCCTCATTCCCACTGGTGAAGGAAATCTCGGCATGGCATTGGCTGCCCAAGCCATGTGCCCAGCAGGCACACGGAGCTGCCCAGCAGAGCAGGGGGACAAAGGGACAATGCTCCCCTCAGGAGCTTGCTTTGGGATGGCTGGCGTGGCTCCCAACCTCACGCTGGTTCCTGATCCTCAGGGATGCAGAGCCTCGGGAGCACAGTCAGCCCAGTGCACACACAGCAGCTTGGGCCATCAATTATCCCCAGTTAGGAAGTTTGGCTGACCCATGTCCGTGGAGTTTATCTGGAGCCATCCCATGGCCTCAGGCTGCAGTGCATTTTGGGGACAAGAGCCCCTGAAGCAGGGATGGGAAGCTTTCAGCTATTTTTCCAGGCACATGTTCTCATTTTGTCCCTTTTTACGCCTGATCCTCTCTCCCAGGGCTTTTGCCAGCCACAGGCTGGGCTCTCTACCAGCCACATTCCTTCAGGTTGACGTGGCTTTTCTTTCCTCCCTCATCCTTATCACTCTGGAGTTCATGAATCATATTTCTCCTAAACTATAAACCACCCAAGCACCCTGTGGAAATCAAGCGAGACAGAGCAGAGCCAGGCCTGGGGGCTCAGGCTGCTCTTGGGGGTACAGCTGTCCTGGGAAAAGCCTCTTGCAGCCATCCAAGGAGCCACGGAGGAATAAATCCCTTTTTAAAAGCTTTTATCGCTGTGCTGGCCCTCCCCCAGCTTGTTTTGGCACTGCCTCTCCTGGCACGCTCACCCAGCGCTGGAAGAAGGATGGGGAGGGAATTTTCTGGATACTCCTGTGGGACCAGGGGGACAAAGGGTCACTGGGGTGCTCTCCCCCACAGCTGGCAGTGGCCAGTGATGACCTGCCAGGGGTTGAATGCAATGGAACAGGGATTGGAAGCAACCAGGCACTCCTTGATTTTAGACTGAGGGGTCTTTGTGATCACACTTGCTGGAGTCTGATTTTAAGCCTCATTTTAGGAGTCTCCATGCAGAGCCCATTTCCCTTTAGGATCCCAGGAGCCTGTGGTCAAGAGTACATTCATTTTATCTTCACTGTGATGACTAAAGTGACCCTTATTCCTCATCTCCCTGGACAGCACAAAGGCTTTTATGTCATTCTATTCCCTTTATCCCATTTTCCCAGAGAGTCAGAAAAGTGAGGTACAACACCAAAGCCAGCATTCCCAGAGAAAAAACTCCATCCCCATCTAAACGACAACATGAAATCCCATGAATAAACCTCAGGGTGAGACCTAGCAGGGAACTGCCCCATCAGATTATTTCAGTCCCCTGTGCATCTCTGAGCATCCCAGCTCCAGGGAATTCAAGCTCTAATTAAGCTCAATTACTCCTGTTAACAATTTTTCAAGCACCCACAGAGGCAGGTGGCCAGGGGAAGAACCCTGCACCTGCAAGTTTTAATTGGGAGGTTGCCCCACCAGAGTTAAGCTATCTGTGTTGCTGGTGCCAAGGAGTCTGTGCCCAGCCCTGCTGGTCTTTTGGCAACCTCCTTATCACCAGTCAGGCTCATGCAGCTGCTTCCCAGCATCTCCCAAGTCAGGAGGGCTGCCCAGACAAAAAAATTAAGCACATGGAAAGCAAAACATGAGGACAGAGGTTGGAACCACCACTATCCCTTTGGATCATCTCCCTTTTTCACTGTCACTCCTCTTACAGGAGGAAGATTTGTGTCTCATGGTGTTGTTTTGAACCCTGCCAGTGCAAGGAAAGGAAAAAACCTCCCAACACCTCCTGTTCTCACTTGCCACCGCTGATCTGTCACCCTGTGGCAACCCCTGGCCTCCCTCAGTGCCTGGCTGGGCTGTGGTTGGGGACAAAGCCACTTCCTGCCACCTCACGTGCTTTGGGGATCTGGAGTGGGTGGCATCCCTGTGCCCAGGGGGAAGAGGTGTCAAATCCGGAGCCCTGGGGTGCAAAGCCACTGCACCAGGTGCACCACAGAGACACCACTGCTCAAAATGTCAATACTGGGAGGTTTTGTCACTTTTTTCAGATGTTCTTTTCCTGCTGTAGGCTCCCAAGATGGAGGAGTGGGATGGGACAGGCATGTGAGATGATGCAATTGCCATCCCAAGTCGTGCTGGGGAGCCAGCTCCTGATCAAAGCCAGACCAAAACAGCACCACAGCATC
Source organism: Setophaga petechia (assembly GCA_024362935.1). Lineage (NCBI taxonomy): Eukaryota > Metazoa > Chordata > Aves > Passeriformes > Parulidae > Setophaga > Setophaga petechia. Next base: position 17,121,722 of record JANCRA010000016.1, read on the forward strand.
TCCATCCTCCTGTGGTGCTCCAAATCCAAGCAGCAAAGGGATCCCATGGAGCTTGGGATGGGGGGAAGCAGCCAGAGCCAGGGATGATGAGAGGCGTGTGCAAGCCCAGGAAAGGAGGTGGGCTGCTGCCTTTGCTCAGCTTTTGTCCTGGCTCTTTACCACTCCCAAGCCATGCTGAGAGAACCAGTTTTAAGCAGGATGAATGAAATTGCAACACAGCAGGATTCATGGGAGTGCTGCCTCGGTCATCAGACAGTTTCATGGGAAAGTGAAACAAAAAATCAGCGTGTGGTTCAAAAAGAAGAGCTGGAGGAAAAGAAAAAGCTCATGGGAAGTGTCTTGGGCCTGCCCTGTGAACCTGGGTCACACACAGAGCTGTGAGGGATAGAGGTGGAAGCTGAATGCCCTGAGGGATCCATCCCTCAACACCTCTTGGTGACCTCACCGACTAAAGGAGAGCCTGCAGTGCCTATTGCCCAAGCTGGCACAGATCCCTGGTTTGGAATCAGGTCCTTCATCATCACCCCAAGCCTCATCCTAGAAAAACACTGTCCCAAAGTCACCTCCTCAAGCAGACAGGGCTTTCCCCAGCTCTATTCCTGCTCCTTTTCCACAGGGAGCAGCTCCTGCATCTCCCTGGCCACGTGTGGGGACCTGTACCTGTGCCAGGCTGGGAGCTGCTCCTGCCTTCCAGAAGGAGCTTTACTGTTTCTTCTATTTGCCCTGAAGGAAAGGTGGTTTGGGCACAGGTTTATCTCAGCATGGAAAGCTATCACAACCTGCTGCCAATGAAAAAGCACAGCAATTGTGCAGAAGATCACTTGTCAACATTTCTGGAGTAGCTGAAGGCAGCAAAGCAGGCTTGGAAGAGAGGAAGGCTCTTATCAGGAATGTGGTGTTTTGCCCTGGGATAGAGGAATCTCTGTTGGATTTTCTGTGCTGCCAAGTCAGGGAGCAGGTGGAGGGATAAACAACTCCAGGCACAGGAGACTGCTATGACAGATCCCAAGGACAAGTGCCAGCTGTAGCAGCCAAAACACACATTGTCCTGTGAGCAGAAGAAACACCATTCACACCAAAAGTCATGGAAGCCAGAAACATCTCTGCTACTGTCAGTGAGCTTAAGGGAGCTCACCTAAGGTTTAACACTCCTCTGAGAGGCTGAGAACATGAGCAAATGATGCAGGTCACTCCATAAATCCTGGCAAATTGCAGAAGTCACAGCCACAACCCCACTCCAGCCCTCTGTGTGAGCCACAAGCTCTGCTCACACCAAGATCCTTCTCAGAAATTGTGACTACGTGGATTTCTTTCAGTGGAAGAGCCAAAACAAGGAAGGGTCAGAGGTTTTATTTGTGTGGGATGGGTAAGTTAAGCAAACCTAACCTAGTGACCTCTTCCCTCGTGCACAGCAGGCTGGAGGTTTCCCTCACTGGCAGGATGCACATGCTGTACCCAAGGCCTCAAATTTGTTTGGGTTTAATAAAAAATGAACTCTGTAGGTCAGCAGTGCTCTGCTAGAGCAATATGTTCCACAGCTCCCAGTCCCCTCAGGAGCAAGATTATGTTCCCAAGGAAAGGCTGGACTGGGGGAGCCCTGCCTGGTCTGGCCCACACGGGCACAGGATTTCCCAATTTATTCATGCCAGGCAATAAATTTTCAAGCTGAAAAGGTCATCAAACCTGAAGTTTCACTTCATTCCCATGGGAAACACACAGCCCTGGCTTTCCATGAGGGCCTGGCCTGCTTGTTTCCTGACTAGGGCACCCAGATGGGCAGGAGGCACTTTGGAATGAGGTTGATGCCTGCATCCCTCTCCAGACAAGAGCTACAAAAGGGCAAAAGGACTGCAGAGCTCCTTTCAGTCAATTTTTTCTCTGATAAAAACCCTAAGCAGACACAACTTAGCAAAGATACTGGCCAAAGCAGTTACAAGAATCAACTCATCAGGGGAAGGATTAAAAACTCCTTTTTATTAAGTTCCCAGAGGGAAAATCTGTTTGGACAGTGACTCCTGCTGGGAGGAACATGCAGCCAGCAGAGCTATGGACCAAGCTTTGGAGAGCAGGAATGGTCCAGGAGACACTTGCTAGAAGAAGCTGCAATTACCCTGCACCAGAATTTGCAGGGCCTTTTCCTCTTTAGAACCACAGGAGCTCAAGCACCTTCTGCAGCCTGCCCAGAACAGAGCAGGTGTGAAGCACTGGGGGCTGAGCAGCCTCAGGAACAGTTACTCCTGAAATACCACAGGGTTTTCCACACTAAAGCAGCACATTCTTGGCTCTGGTTTTTGAAAGTCTGTGGTGAGGTACCACATTTCAGTTTGGCACCAGCTGGAAGACAACCGTTGGCTCCTTCTGCTGGAGAGCAGCTAAAGGTATGCATGCCATGGGTACCAGGGCAGCTGAGCCCAGCTTCCTGCTGGCTTTATCTCCAAACCATCAGGAAGGCACAAAACCACTATTTACATGCCAAAACATCAGCTTTGCTTTGGCACATCCCGTTCTTCAAGGATCCTTTTAACTCTTTCCACGATGGTCCACACTTCTGCCATGGCTCCTGGGCCTGCAGGGCAAGAGCAAAAGCACATGGTGAAATCCAGGGTGGGGGTAACCTAAAGAAAGTGTGTGGAGCAAAATTCCCTATCTCACCTCCTTTCTCCAGGGTATATTTCAATCCAAAATTGTGTGATTTCAGAATCTTTCTGAAATAGTTTTTGCCTATACAAAAGACTTGACAAATCCAAACCATTCCCATGACTCTGCCTGGGAGAAAGGACCTCCATTAGAGAAAGCTGTTGTGGATTCCCACCAGCCTGAATCCTGGGAGCAACTCTTGGAGAAGGCTGAGTGCTGGACAGAACAAAATGGAAAGGCTTTTCCTTTGGGCCTGGTTATCTGCCAGATGAACATCTAATCTATGTTGTGCTGCTGCTTTCCTTTCAAGCAGTTTTAAACTCAGGTTCAGAATTTTAAGCCTGAGATGATTAAATCACCTTGTGTAACCTTGTGTGCTCAGCTCAGCACTGGGAACTGAGGCCATTCACTCTTCTAATTTACCTGGAGCTGAGGAAAGATGCTTCTCCCACAGGTATTTGTCTCTTGGAAGACTGAAAAGGAGTTTCCCTTGGTATTTTATCCTGCTGGCTAATTGATCTCATAAATTACTGCACAGCAGAAATTAGTTCTGGGAAATGTTGTTTTCATCTTTTTCAGACCTATAAATCCCAGGATGTCTGGAGCACCCTGTGGACAAGCTGCAGGCAGATTTGGACCCTTCTGCTCTCCTAAGCTCAGGGAGAAGAGCTGCACCTGACAAGAGACACTCCCTCTGCATGGTTTGGCAGAGCTACACCCTTCCAGAACACTTCCAAGGCCTGCCTTCCTCCTCCACCATCCACTACTCCAACACCTCTGGCAATTCAGTGCTGGATTTTTAGTTTTAGCAAAACAAACTCTTACAGCACAGCTCAGGCCTACAGGTGGAAATCTGCCAGTGTGCCAGGCTCTAGAAATCCAGCCATGGATGATGAAGACAATGGCAGTGTGGAAACTATCCAGTCAAGAAACTCAGTTTGGTATTCTAACTCTTTTAGCTGGACTTTCTGTCTAAACCCACACTTTACTAAGGGAGAAAAATTCATCAGATAAAACTCGGGGGCAGTGAGGATCTGGTGCATTTCAGGTGAGACCCAACCACACGGGGTGAGGAAGAGAAACCTCCTAGAGCAAAACAAACCACAACATCAACAGACAAAACTGGTGCAAACTGAGTCTCTCCTGCAGCACATGTGTGAGCTTTGCTACGTGCTGCTTGTGTGGAAACCAGGGAAACCCCTGCGTGGATGGAAGCCACAAAACCAAAATGAGTGTGGAAGAGGCTGTGGGGTGAAAGGCCTGAGAAAAAGGGAAGGGGTGAAAAAAGTCAGCTGTGGAGACAAGTTTGGTCTTCAGAGAGATGGAATCCATTAGTGCCCTGCCATAATCTCCCTACAGGCTGCCAGGAGAAGTGCTGGTGTTTGCCAGCTCTTGTTGGGAATTGACTCACGAGCACAAGTGGAGTCCAGTCAGATGAGGCTGCTCCTGACATCCCTGCATCCCTCTCCTCCAAGCTCCTTCAGGAGTTTGCTCTCACAGCTGAGACAGCTGAGCTGGACATGAAGAAATTTGATGTCATCATGTCTAAAATCCCAGTGGAAGGCTAATCATCTGGGATATTTCAACTGATGTCTCAGTTACTTGACTACACTTACCTAACTGTAAATATTTTTTAGTTTTCAGTTCCAAAAGTACAAATCCATGGAGGCATTGCACCTACCTAAGGATTCCAAGACCAAGCCAGGCCTAGAATTTAACCACAGGGGACATTTTAACAGCCTGTCTTTGTCACAGACTGTTTATTGGACTGACAGGGTGGTTAAAATCCTGCTGGAGCCAGGGCTGTTACACAGAAGTAGGTGCAGGCTGTGGCTGGAACTAAGGCATGTTTTAAAGAGATTTGCCTAATAAAATTAAAAAAAAAAAAAAAAGCAAATCCATTCATCCAAGTGGTTTGTATCAAAATCCTTCCCAAAAGTCAAAATACCTCCAAGCAAGCTACTACAACTCAAATGAGACCATTATTTCTTAGCACTGCCAGCTAAATGTATTCAGTCTGCACTTCCTCCACAGCCCTCTTTCACTTCACAGAACTCTGGTGTCAAAACCCCAAATCACAGCTTGTTTGGGAGGCTAAAAAGTGACCCAGGCAACAACAACAAATGTTAAATGTGTGTCCAGCTACACCCCCAGCCACGTCTGCAAAGGGCTTTTCTCACTGTCTGCACTCAGGGACAAGATTTAATCCCAATGATGGAAGTGAGTGTCACGAACATATTTTATGAAAAATCCTTTTGCTAGGATCTTTTTCTCCTCAGAAGCTGAGAGGCCTAAAATGGAAACAAAAACTACCTGCTGCTGTGGAATGCAACAGGTGCATCTTTGACTGGTTTCATGTGGTTGTTTTTAATTAATGGCCAATCACAGTCCAGCTGTCTCTGACTCTCTGGTCAGTCACAAGATTTTATTATCATTCAATTCTATTCCTTGCTAGCCTTCTGATGAAATCCTCTCTTCTATTCTTTTAGTATAGTTTTAATATATCATTTTTTTAATATAATATATATCATAAAATAATAAATCAGCCTTCTGAAACATGGAGTCAAGATTCCCATCTCTTCCCTCGTCCTGGGACCCCTGCAAACACAGCCACACTGAGGAACTGAGGCACAATGAAAACAGCCCCCAGTCCCAGCAGAGGGCAAAGTCAGGACACCCAAATCCCAGGCTGGTGAAGCTTGCCACAGGAACTTTCCTTCTCTTTGATCTCCCCTCTTCCTGAATGAGCATTTCTGTTCGGTATCAGGCTCAGCTGGAAGCTCTTAAGGCTATTTAAAAATTAATGATGAAGCATCACACAGGGCAAAGCTTCACCTTGTTTGTACAAACCGTGGCAGTTCAACATCTCTGTGGCCACACAGCAAAAGGCAGCACATCCCTCCAGGACAGGGCAGGGAAAGGGTCAGGAGCCAGGAAAAGCACTGACCTTCATCTCCACACACCAGCTTCTTCACCACACAGGGGATCTCGGTGTAGCCAAAGGCCTTGAGCTGCTCCACGTGGCGAGCTGTGATGGGATGCTCCCACATGGCCGTGTTCATGGCTGGGCAGAAGAGCAGGGGCTTGCTCAGGTCCCATGCGCGGATCACACACGTCTGCAGGAGAAGCCATGGCAGGTGAAGCCCCAAAACAGATAGCCCTCTAAGAACTAATGAGTTAAAACATAGAATGTGAAGCATTTGGGGAAAGCATAGCATTTAGAAACCACAGAGCAATATATCAGCTAAAGGCATAGAACACTATGACAGGAAAAGGAGACAGGGATAGGGAATTGATAAGGTAAGCATGTCCAGAGCTAACGGTGTCGAAACTAACCCTGGGAACCTCGCCAAGCCATGGGTACCTGGCCAAGTGCACCGGGAAATGGCCAAATAAGGAGAAAGATTCAAAAGTTTAAAGAGGAAGACTCCTCAGGAGACCCCCGCCCATGATGAAGATAACAGGAACTACCCCCAAGAAGATCCTCAAAAGAGATGTCCCCACCCACGCTCCACCTACACCACGCCCCATATGAATATGCATGCAGAGAAATGATGATGTATGTGATCTGATGTAATCCTATACCCAAAACTGTATAAAAGGCTTGCTTTTGTTACGGGACACTTAGAAATCCACTTTAGGATTTCTCCAACGTCGTAATAAAATACCTCCTGTCTATTTGACTTAAACTGGGTCTCTTAGGCAGTCATTCTCGCCTTTTGGGGCAAAATTCGGCATCACAGGGCTGGGATCTCCTCACTCCTCCCCATCCCTTTGCTGCAGCTTTCCAGCTTGGCTGTTTTGTCAGCACAGCTGGACTAACCCAATGGGCTGAGATTAATTTGTAGCACATTCCTTATTCTCTGACAGGGAGGAAAGATGAGGGAGGCTAGGCAGAGGATAAATCCCACCCTGCTCCAGCCAGCAGCCCAGGCTGGAGCAAAGCAAGCTGGAAGAGGATGTGTACAGACTGTGTGGGGTACAGAGGAGCTGAGAGGTGGCCACAGATCTTACTGACTACAAAGACACCCCTGGGGCAACACTTCAGATAACAAAGCTGAGCACTGAAAGTTGGCAATGAGTCTTTCTGACATGAAATGCCAGCTGGATCCTTAACTCCCTGCAAGGGAAGCAGTGCTGCTTCCAGGATACAACAGAGGAGAGCATATATGGGCTGCTGCAGGAGATGCTAGCAGGTTACAAGACATCTGGCAGCTCCTGTGTGCTACAGGCAATCAAATCTGACTCCTCAGCACTTCCAGATAACCCAGGATCACCTCACCCCCTTGGAAAGACAATGCTGGTTGTTCTCAGTGTAATGTCCATTGGATTCCCCAGGCCTTGCAGCATTTCAAACAAAGGAGCTTCCAAGGGAGCAGCTCTGATCACAGAGTCTTACAGGAACCCTGCCCATCCTTTTTTATACCCTGTGAACCCTTCCCAGCACAATGAAATCTGATGGAATCTGTTCTGAACTGCCAACCAGCACCTCCAGCACTCACTTCCCTTTCCTGGAGCTGCCTCTTCCCTTCACAAGGCTCTCAAAGATTGGCAGGAGCCTGTGAAGCCACACATCCCTGAGATCCATCCTGAGCTCTTCCCTCAGCACACCCACAAGGGACCCAGAAGGACAAGACATTGCTTGTTCCTCCCACAGCTCCTTCTGGCTTCTCTCAGATCTCCAGTGATCTGCTCTGGGTGGATTTTGTTAATTTATATGCACTTCTTACCCAAAAGGCTGTAGGTCACACAGATCTGCAGCTTCCTGAGACCTTTCGTGTGGTTAATGCCTGGCCACAAACTATTCAGCCTCACTGAAGGTCCCCAGCACCCAACAAAGAAGCACACTCCCTTTAAATACACTTTCTGATTAGGCTGAAGAGCTCAAGAGCCCTTTAAATACCAAAAAACAAGCCTGAACCAGCAAAATCCCCTGTAGCTGAGGCTGGGAGGTAAGTGGGCATGAGCATGTTTGAAAGTCTGTGCTATGTTAGGTGAGGGAGGTGGTGAAGTAGCAGGAAGTAAACAGTTTTATCTGATCTCACAGGTGTCTTTCCAGATTGCATTGAAAAAAACGTAGAGGAACTCAAAAGGGAGTGAGTGTGTGCTTGTGTGTACTAGTGACAGAGAGGACAGAGGCAGAAAGAAATACCACCCTCTAGAAAAAGCAGGGAACACAAAGCAGGGCTGGGAAATGGGATGAGAGACTGAGAGAATTGAGGAGTGGGAACAGATTTCAGGGAAGGAAGGAGAAGGAGCAGGGGAACCATGCTGGGGAAGAGAGAGACAAGCAGATGAAAGGGGAGCAGAACGTGCAAATCTCACTGCTGGTGATGCTGCAGAAGCACCAAGGATCCACGGAGGCAAGGTCAGGCAGCGCTGAGGGGTGGCAGCAGTGGCAGGCAGAGCCTGGGTACTCACCAGCAGGTTGTCACAGATGCCATTGGCGACCTTTGCCAGCGTGTTGGCATCCAGAGGTGCCACCACCATGAGGTCAGCCCAGCGCCGGAGCTCAATGTGCAGGACGGGGTCCGAGCGGCCCTTCCACAGCTGTGGGGACACCAAACCCTCACACCCCATCCATCCCACCCAGGAATCACAATTCCTGATGGAATTCCTGTGGGATTATGCTTATGGAATTTAAGGGATGGCAGTGGATTGGTGGATGGGGGGATCCTTTCCCCACAAGACAATTCCCACATCTGACAAGCACAGGTTTCACCTCACAGCAAAGAGCTGTCCCCATCCATGGCATTCCTTAGCTTTGTAATTATTCCTAAGAGCTCCATTCCTCAGCCAGCTCAACCAGGCAGGCCCAAACCAGGGTATATTTCCTGGGGAACTCATGTAATTTATAAGTTTCATATTGATGTGAAGCTGCCCATTGGCTTCTCATGAGGTACAGACCCCTAACTGAATATGTCACTTTTAATTAGGATGCACAACCCTACTCACACTCAAAGCAGCAAAGAGAACCCTCCTAAGTACTGCAAGAAACAGTGTCCTGTTGCCTTTCTCCATGATGGATGAGGTTTATCCAGTTTGGCACTTCTCTACTCTCTCAACTCTTTGAATCACAGAATGGTTTGGGCTGGGAGGGACCTTAAAGCTCACCTTGTCCCATGGGCAGGGACACCTTCCCCTTGACCAGGTTGCTCCAAGGCCCATCCCACCTCTGAACACTTCCAGGGATGGGGCAGCCACAGCTTCTCCTTGACATACTCTTGAATGAATATTTCTGTTTTCTCTAAAGCCCTGAATTGCTCAAGAGAACCCTGGTTTTAAGAGCTCAGTTAACTGGGAGAGAGTCCTGAGAAGCAGCAAACAGCATCAGGTGCTTATTCCCCAGAGGAGACCCAACCACAGGCCAGCATGGGCTGTGTCAGGGCCACAAACTGCTCCTCCTCTGAGTCACGGGAAGCCACAACAAAAAGGCAGCACCCAAAAAGCCAGGGCTTCCTGAACACCTTTCCACCTCCTCCACTCACTTCTGTCCTTTCTGGCCATATTATTGTCAGAGTGAAGGATCTCCCAAAGAGATGCTGAGCAGGCTGCCACACTGAGCCCAGAGGAGGCCATCAAGCTGATCAGAGGGATGGAGCAGCTCTCCCATGAGGAAAGGCTGACAGAGCTGGCAGTGTTCAGCCTGGAGAAGAGAAGGAAGGCTTTGGGATGACCTAATTGTGTCCTTCCAGTGCCTGAAGGAGCCAGCAGGATGGAGGGAGGCTATTTACAAGAACCTGGAGCAACAGGACAAGGGGAAATGGCTTCCAGAGGCCAGAGGGCAGGGTTAGATGGGATATTGGAAGAAATTGTTCCTTGTGAGGGTGCTGAGGACCTGGGACAGGTTTCCCAGAGAATCTGTGGCTGCCCCATCCCTGGAAATGTTCCAGGCCAGGTTGGATGGGGCTTGGAGCAACCTGGGTTGGTGGAAGATGTCCCTGCCCATGGCAGAGGGTAGAACTGGATGAGTTTGAGGTCCCTTTCAATACAAATCATTCTGTGATTATTTCATACCACAAGGGCTCTGTGCCTGCTCTCCAGTGTGCCAGCAGAACTCAAAGCCTGACCTGCAGCTCTTGTATCACCCCACTTCCTCAGAAACAGCTGCCTGAGGCTGTAGCACCTTGGGATCCAGTAGGTATCCACCAATCCCTGAGATCAGCCAGAAACTTTCCCTGCTGTTGTCACTGGCATATCCACTTTCTATCCACTTAAAAGTGATGCTCATGTGTGAGCAGGAATAGGGGTAAGGAGAGAGCACCTTGTGCTCAGATCAGCACTGCAAAGCAGGGATGAAATGTATGGAAAAACAAATCTAGATGCTTGTACAACGAACCTCTTCATACTCAAGGATTCTCAAAGTGTGTCAGTAAAACTGCAGTCAGGAGAAAAAGCCGTTTCACAGGGAGCAGAGATGTTCACAGCCCTGACAGCTGAGCTAAGGAGAATGAAGCTGCTGCCTGCGTGACAAGTATGACTCATGACAAGCACCAAACTTGCTCACCATGGCTCTGCAGTGGCTGTCTTGACATTTCCTGACACTCAGAGCAGCTGAGCCCAGGGTGGAGAGAGACCACTCTACTCTCCCTGCCTGCTGCAGAACAAAATCCTGCACTGCATCAGGGCAGCCTCTCTCTTCCTCCTCCTTTACAGCACGTTCTTCAAAAGCCACATTCCAAACATTTATTACTAGACTGAGTCTTGGCTCAGGTTTAAAAAAAGTGTGGTTTCTTGCAAGAAAACTTAAGAGGAATGCTTCTATTTGCAAGGACAACTCACCTGCCACTCCTCTTCATCACCATAGAGGGTCACAGGAATCTCCTGGGCATTGTAGAAATGTTTTGCTCTCTCAGTAGTGACCACCTTCACCTCCAGCTAAGCAGAAAGAAAAGGACCACTGGTTAGACTTGAGGAGAATTTTGAAGGTTTTGTGGCTTCTCAGAGAACCTCCCCTATACACAGCTGAAAGGTCAGGCCACCACAAGGATCTGCAGGAACCAGAAACTCATTTCATGTCTGCCTAAAACAGGCAGATCCTCACCTGCCAAGCACAAGGGAAAACCTCTGTGCAGCAGTGTCCATAGCACAGGGTTTCTGTGCAGACTGGGTGAACACAGGAGGGTTCTCTCTGAAATCTCAGATAAACCTGCAAGGCCACTGGAACCTTCATTTATTGGGGAAAGCCTATCCCATCCCTCAGGTGTTTATCTGACACACACTTACAGAAAGTGCTAAGGTGAACCTCCTGCAGGAATCTTCCCAAGTGGAAAAGGGTCCTTTTCCCAGTTTTCTATGTGTCCTGCAGCTCTGATAAACATTGCCAACAGCTCCTGCCACAGGCAGTGAACCAGAGGTGGCCTCCACATACCAGGGTCAGCCAGTGTCAGCTCTGCATGCCCTGACAGCCCATGTGGGACATGGAGCTGAATTTCCAGCTGCAATTCCTCCCAAGGATGTTCCTTAAATCCATCAACATCAAAACACATGGATGGAGCACTCTGAAGACTGGTAATGAGGAAGATGAACCTCAGACTGCTGATTACAGTGAAAAATACCCCTTTTCCATGGTATTGGCCACTACCTGCTCCTTCCAGCAACTCCCAGAACCCACTGCATGCTTCTGTTGATCTGACAGTGAGATGGGGAGAAATGAGCCCCACCAGCAGCTCCCTCCTGCTGGAAAACAGTGCCTTGAGGCAGAAAACTGAGGAGGCACTTTGGTGTGAGCACTCCTTGCTACAATCAACTGCTGGAAATCTCCAAGCAGTTCTCTGCAACAGCAGCAGTGATGTGACAGAACACATTATAATCCAGCTCCCAGCACCATTTATTCCACTGGGAATGAGGAAGTGTTGGCTCCTTGCATCCTATGAGACTGGGATAACAGCTGGGAGCAGTGGAAAATCCCAGCCTTGGCATATTGTGGCCACTGGTAATTTCCCCCCAGTTTCTGAAAGAAAACTGACAGGATAACACAGCTGCACGACACATTTTTGGTACTGCACATTTGCTTTTCTGCCTCTTCTAAATGTCTGTTTTTCTCGAAACACCCCTGACTGGGAATGCCAGGTGTTCATAGTGTTTTTGAGCACGAAGATCACACTCCCAGGCATTAGCTAACTGTATTATTTCCATGCTAACCTCACCCCACAGGAAGCTGCTCGAGCCAAGCAGCGACACCCACAAAGGCGCTATCGCTGTTCCGCTGCGCCGCAGGCTTCGGGCGAGGTGTTAACCCCAGTCTGCAAAAAGTTTATTTATTTATTTGTCTAGGGGGTTTGAAGGCCACTGTGCAGTTTGAAGGAGATGGCTGCTCTCTGAAATGCTGCCATTGAAAAAAATGTTTATTTCTTCCAAGCATAAGCCCACAATTAGGGAAGAGCTCTGGCTGTCGAGCACTGCATCCAACCATTCCAGGCCAGAACATTGCAGAGGGATGTTGAAGGAGTCTGAGTGCTGTAATCCCACCAGCCCCCAAGGAAGTTGTTCTTTGAGTTAAATATTCTCCCTAATGAAGGTTTTCTGCTGGGGTGGGCTCCTGGTTCCCTTTAGTCCCTCCAGCTAGACTGGGAAGAGCCCAGTGTTCTCAGGATTACTTCAGCCTGCACAGTTTATTCTATTTACCTGGCACACCCTCTGTTTGCCTGTGGATATCTTCAACAGCAAAGGCAGTTTGGCCACACTCAAACTCCCTAACTGGAGACAGTTTAGATTAGTTAAAGGTCTTTGGCTTAAGCCAAATCTCCAAAACCAACTTTACCACAAAGCTCACGTTCAGGCAACACTGCTGGTCTCTGATAGAGGATTCTCCTGGCACAGCCCTTTGTGCTCAGAGTAAGAAGGTGCACGTGGTTATTTTATTTTTTAATGGCTTTCTCAGGTCTGACAGCAGACTCTTTCCAGACAGCCTGAGCACATGAGTTCCTCTCTTAAATGGCACCTACAGGCTGAGGCAGAGGCTGCCTGGCAGCTGCACAGTGAAGTGACAGGGTGGGATTTAAACCTGAAGTCCAGGGGACATCCTGGCACTTCAACAGCAAAACGTTTTGCCCACCAAAAAGTCTGTCCTTGCCTTTCTTTAACTTAGGATCACAGACTGGTTTGGATTGGAAAGGAAATTAAAGGTGTTCCAGTGCCACCCCCTGCTATGGCAGGGACACCTTCCACTATCCCAGGGAGCTCCAAGCCCTGTCCAGCCTGGCCTTGGACACTTCCAGGACAAGTCAAGGACAATTCAAGCAAAAGGCAGTGAGCTGTCACATCCACTGGCACCCTTGAGGAGGTGTTAAAAGTTTAATGAGCAGCAAAATAACTCTGCCAAGTCGTTCACCACAGACCATTTCAGGCACAACATCCATTTAAACTAACCACTCTGGTTGCAAGCCTGTGACCACATCTCCTCTGGTATCAAAGCTATATTCTGCTCCTGCCCTGCCTGCTTTGTAAAGTTCTGCTCCAGCAGTAAAGAAATTGATGCAACAGCCTGGTGCAGGATCAATAAATGCCATGGGAAAGTTACACTGACTCAGCAGGCCCTGAAATCACAGCAGAAATAAGTAAATAACTTTGATTAATAAGTTTTATAAATTCCTGGGTGTCTCACTTATGCTTTTTCTGCCCTAAAACCAGTGGCCACAATCTGCACTGGATGTCACAGACCTCTGGGGCTGCACAGAGTGTTTGAGTCCAGCTGTCTGCAGCTTTTAATTATGAAACAAACACTCAGAGAGAAGCTAAGGGTTTGAACCAGGCTCCTACCACGGGTCATTTGCACAGAAGGATGTCCCAAGCTCCAGGAGCAAAGGAAAATGGACAATAGCCAAGCTAATCCAAGAGGGAGAGGATTAGAAGATCTCTATCTCTGGCTCTGGGCTGGTTACCCCCTTCCTTAATGTCATTTTTCTTTGTCCTTCTTATTTCAGGCTGGGACCTTTGACCTCACTAATCACATCAGGCCAAGTCATAAATTAACTGAAGCCTCCCTTTGCCTCACCTCCAGCTCCCTTTCCAGCTGGAGTGACAACACCAAAAAACAAAACCAGATAAACCAGCACCTCCTGTGCCTCTACTAACTGTACCCACAAGGTACAGCCTCCCAAGGCACCCCAAAGGAAATTCATGCAGCAATCTCATCAATAAATCTGCAAATTTCAGTGCACCCTCCTTGCCCCTGCCACTCTTTTCTTTCACTGCTCCAAAATATTTCTTCCTTTTCTAAAAACCTAAAAGTTTTCTATGTTTAGCTTTATCCTACATCAAAAATAGCTCATTTCCCTCCCTGATCAGGCACCAGTGGCCCCTGCTGGGCACCTCAGTTACTCCAGACAACAAATAGTAAAAAAATACTACACAAACATATATAGCAGCTTGTGTTCTCCATCTCTGGTTTTACAAGGTCTATTTTCCCTTTCTGGATCACATTTGGAAAAGCCATATCCCACCCCTGGAAAACTGCAATACCCTGGAGATTTCAAGTTTCAGAAGCATCACCTCTGTCTGCAACCACATTTGATAACTTGACTGACAAGGGCAAACTCCAGAAGAAAACAAAACACCCAAAGCAAAGATCATTTCAAGTATGAAATGGTAAGAAAGAAAAAAAAAAAAGAATTTTTAAAAACAGGTGGAATCCTCCTCACAGACATTGCTGAACTAAGTGGCCCCCAAGGAGGAACTTGTCATTTCAGCAGAAGGCACATGATCACTCCCCAAAACCAGGGTAACTCCAACTTCACAAAGCTCCACCAAGAGCTTCACTCACCCCAGGGATTTTCAGCAATTCTGCCACCAGCAGGGGCAGCTTGAGGGCAGCCACGCTTCCAGTCACTCCCAGCAGCACATGGAATTTCTCCAGTGCCACAGATGAGCTGTTTCCTGCAGGAATGCCTGGCTCTGGCAGGGAGATGGGCTCCATGCTCCAATCCAGCTGTGCAGGCACAGGGAAACAAAGACACTGGGCTAACACAGCCTCTAACACACTCCCAACAGAGGGGGATCTCACCTGGACTCTGCAGGACCCAGAACCATCCAGAAAGATGGGATGGCTCTGGGTCATCCCTCAAATGTCACTCATCCCACAGGGATTACAGAACTTTAAGGGCAGCTCAATGTTTAATTACATTTTTCTCTCAGACACTGGGAAATAGACTCCTAAAACTTGAGAAGAGAGGCCACAAAAATGCTCTGGTAAAGTTAATGCTCTCCAAAATTAAGACTCCCACATGTTGAACACGGTCCAGAATTTAGGGCAGATAAATAAATCAATTTGGGATAAAATTTTACACCAAGTTCTCTAAAGGCAAACAAACCCCTGCTGAGATGCTTTCCCTCTGCACCCTCTGGTGATTAATAAATGCACAGAGATGTCTTAATAATTAAAAATGTGGGGCCTCACTGCATGCCCAACCATCTTGTTTCTCACTGTGTCCCTAAATATTAACAGCAGCACTAGAAATAATTCCCTAGCAGCTCTAATTCAGCTCTGCTGCTTCCTCCTGGCCTCCCCATGCTGCTGCCACACTTATAAAAACCAGAAATTAATGTTTCGGTGAGGAAACCAACATAAGTATCTCAAATATAATCAATTCATGATTAAGCAGCAAAGAGTAAATTCAGTTCTTGAAAAATCACTGCATCCAGTAAAGTTTGTTCCATTTTAGTGATATCCTTGTCGTTCAAACTGTTTGGAATCACTTTGGGGGGAAAGAAGAAGATGGACACAGGCTGTCCTGATTTTTGGGAGCAACTCAGAGAGTGGAGAGAGGAATTTCACAGGATCACAGCCTGGTTTGGGTTGGAAGGGAAATTAAAGTGACCAAATCCTACCTCCTACCATGGGCAGGGACACTTTCCACTAAAACCCCAATTCCAGCTTTGCTGATTAGCAGGGGTAATTAAGAGGTGAGGAAATGCAGCAGGACATTAGCTGAGAGATTTTAATGCTACCACCATGCTTCACATATTTATCTATACCTAAATAAAATCAGATTACTATGATAATTATTTATAAGTAATTAAAATTATTATCTATTTAAAGCATCCTTAGGATGTTTCCAAAATGTCCACAATTAATTCCACCGAAGCATCTACAAATTAAAGCCTGGGTATTAAACCATTAATTTTTAAGCAGGAAACTTTCAAAATGCTTATAAATTACAGAGTAGTGATAAAAAAGAATAAAAATGATAAAATTATAGAACAATTATTA
The DNA here is from genome assembly GCA_024362935.1 of Setophaga petechia. Lineage (NCBI taxonomy): Eukaryota > Metazoa > Chordata > Aves > Passeriformes > Parulidae > Setophaga > Setophaga petechia. The sequence continues at coordinate 17,137,569 of JANCRA010000016.1, forward strand.
AAATGATAAAATAATTATAAGTACGGTAAAAAAATGGTAAAAAGGTGAAATTCTTAAATGGTACAAATGTAAAAATAGCGGCAAAAATAGCACAATAGTGGTAAAAAATAAAATAACGGCTAAATATTATAGTAAAAGCTGTATGTATAATAATACATGTAACATAACGATAAAAAAAGTGCTGGGCCGCGCTTTCATCTTACCCAAACACACCTGTGGGGCAGCAGCCACCAGAAAACAAGCAATTTACAGGCCCTTAAGGGTTCATTAAATCGACTTTTAATGCGGTAGCGGTGCTGAAAACGGCTCCAACAGGCCGCCCGCCAGCATCGAGAAGCCGCAGGGGCCCCAGAAGGTGACAAACAGCGCCCCGACACCGCTCCGAGCGGGGCCGGGAGGGGAGCGGGGACACGGCCCGCAGGAGGACCGGAACTGGTGAGTTCCGGGAACCGGCGCACGCACGGCGCTGATTGGTGCGCGCTACTCCCACCCTCAGCGCTGATTGGTTTGCGCTGCTCCCGCCTACGGCGCTCATTGGTGCTCGCTGCTCCTGCCCTCAGCGCTGATTGGTGCGTACCGCTCTCGCCCGCGGCGCTGATTGGTGCGCACAGCGCGCGCGGCCAGAGGGAGGAAAGGGTGTCATGGCGGTCCCGCACGGCCCCGTCCCGGGTTATGGCGGCAGTGCTGCTATCCGGGAGGGCTCTGTGCCTCTCTGTGCCCCAGTCGTGCCCACGCGGGGGATCTCGCCAAGGGCAAGCGGGTGGCTTTAGGCTGCTCAGGAAACAGTCTTAACTGGGATTGTGGCTCGTGGCAAGGTTTTGGAACGGAACAAAAGCCAAAGAAACTCGGTGTAGAAGGTGTGTGTGGAACGGGGTAGAGGAGAGGGTCTGAGGGCCCCTCAAGTGACAGGGGTGATATATGAGCCTAGGAAATTGCTAGCGATCAGGAGTGAAACTTTTCCTATGGGATTCAGTGCAGCCACACATAGCTGGCAGGGGAAAATGAATTAAAGGACCGAGTATTTATTGTCTGAGGCACAGACACGATGAGGGGGAATGGCTTCCCATGCTAGAGGGCAGGGTTGGGTGGGATACTGGGAAGGAATTGTGCCCTGGCGCAGGGTGCCCTGTGGCTGCCTCTGGATCCCTGGAAGTGTCCAGGTCCAGGCTGGACGGGGCTTGGAGCAGCCTGGGACACTGGAAGGTGTCCCTGCTGGAGGAGCTGTAGTAAAGTCCCTTCCCACCCAAACCACCCCATGATCATGTGGGCACGACAGACCTGGGGCAGCCCATGGTGCCCAGCCCTGTGCAGATCCAGCTCAAAGGCAGCAGTTATTTGGACATCCCTCTGATACTGGTTACAAACAAGCAGCAAGGCCAGCAAGAGGCAGAGAGAGCTGTGGTCTGCGGGGTGTAGAAGACGACAGGGACACCTCAGGAGAAGCCCAGGTGTGTTCTGTGAGAGGCCTCTTGCCCAGCAGCAGGAACAGCCCATCTCTCCCACCCCGTGGGCTTCAGCAGCACCACGCTTTGATCACACCCACATCAGCTCCACCTGGAGCAGGGACACCTTAAAAATAACCAAGGTGAGAACAAGAGGTCGAGTCTCCCACCTGGCTGGAGCCACAGGGGACACATTTCAGCGCTCACACACTCAGGAGACACATCGGAGAGGAGGGTTAGGTGCTGAAGCAATGTCTGTTAGTTACAGCTCGTTACAGTTATTATTGATGCATCTTATTGTCAATGCAAGAGGTGAAGTCACTTAATCCATCATTTCTCAGACACAGATGACAGAGCACGTGGTTTGGCAGAGTAAGTTTTAGGCGAGCTAGAAATGGATTGCACAATATTTAAACCTGATTAAGTACATAATAGGCTTAGCAAAGGATTACTTTTCTCCTGACATTTTATACATAAATATATACACACACACACACAGACAGGCATTTTATCAGTAGCTGCATTTTAGTCTGGTCAAGAGACGACTGCCTATTGCAGAATGACTGGAGTGACACCCTTAAAAAGGAAACTAGTCTTGGTGTGCTTTGCTGGAGAAAAGATCCCTTTTGGGGTGATTCTCAGGGGTAGGGGTCACATCCAAGCATTACTGGAGGGCTGGAGGGGACAGATACGGGGCTGGGGACTCGCACAGTCCTGGCTGGTGGCACACTGAGCTCCTTCCCTGTGCCAGGCAGGAGATACTGGAGCCAAAGGGCTGGATTGGATTCTGTTTGGGCTGCTTTTCGAGGACTTGGAGAAAAATTTGGCTTATTTAAAGTGCATTTAGAGTTGAAAAGCATCTCAGAGAAGTAGCTTTCCCTACTCCTGCCCTGCAGCATCCATCCCATTTATGCTCCCACTCATAATCTTTTCCAGGGTGTGCCAGTCACCTTCCCCAAGAAGTGTTGGTCTGAGCTCAGCTGCCTCCTGCTAGGGTGCAGGATCATTATTTAATGTCAAACATCCCCAAATTGGGCAGGGATTCGGGCCTGATAGAGATTTCTGCACCAGGAAAACACAGGGCCACATCTCACCACGCTTTTCAGGAGTGCAAGTGAGCAGGACCTCCTTCCTTCCAGCCTGGAGGTTTCCTTAAGAGACTTAAATTAGTCCAAACCTCCAAAGCTAATGGGGACAAACCTTAGCCTGGCTATTTCCATGAGCAGGGAAAACTGCTTGGATGTGCTGGAATTCGGGGGTGGCAAGATTTGACCCGCAGCCTTGCCCAAGTGTCAGTCCTCTGAGGAACGCTCTGTCGCTTCTACAGCTGCTTTTCAGAACAGAAGCCTTTAAAAAGAACAGACTCAGGATGCAGAATCTGGAATGGGATGGTTGTATCCCACAGGGAAAACCTGTCCTTGCTCCCCAACACACACACACGTGCACACACACACACACACTGGTCCTCCACGTTGAAGTGTAAACTACTCACAACACCACACACTGAGAGAAGTTGTAGATCCTGAGCCAGGGTGTAGATTAGGAATCTCTTGGCTTCCAGCATATCAACAGCAGGATTGAGGGTTTCTTATATTTTTTCCCTTTTTTTTTCTTTTTTTTTTTTTAATCCTAAATCAGCCAGCCACCTGCTAGTTAAAAAGCAAAACAAAAAAGGAGAATTCCCAGGATTGCTTGCCCTTGCTGAGACAGTGGCAAGTGGCTGGACACTACCAACTGAAAGAGAAAACTTACACACGTCAAAAACCCGAGGTTTGGGGCTTATTCCAAGAGGGGAAGATGGGTGCTGGTTGCTCTTTTTCCCTTTTTGGGGGCATGGGGGGGCTTTTGGCTGATGAGGTTCTAACGTACACCTATCACCACAGTAATTAAAAAACCACCACCGTACACTATTCCACAGGGAAAAAGAAGACACGTGAACGGACACTGACTACCACGCACAACAAGAGCCCTGCAGGTCAACTCATGGCCTCTTCAGAACGAAAAAGAAAAGAGAAAAAGAAGAGCTCAAGACAAGAAAAACAGAAAAAAAAAAAAAAGGAAAGAAAAAAATCCCAAAGGATCTCGTTACAAAGACGGGAAAAGAACCACCATTATGGTACACTCTGACTTTCTGAGACAGCTGCAGAAACTCGGCTCAGGCTTCCTCCTCCCTTTTTCCCCCCCCAGCTCTTCCTCCCGAGGACAGAGTCCCGCTGCTGCTCACATCTCGTTGGAGTAGGTGTAGTTGGGGGTGGCCGAGTACTGCGTCTCGTGCTGCATCATGGCGCCCTGCGCCGCCCCCATGGCCGCGTTCTGCGCCGCCTGCTGCACGTGGGGGTTCTTCCAGGCCCCCGTGGTCCACTCCTCCTGCGCTTTGCTGAAGCTCCCGCCACTGCCCCGGTAAAACTTGTGCACCTGCAGGGAAAATCCAGAGGGGCTGAGCGCCCGCGGCCGGCACGGAGCTCCCGGGGTGGCAGGAGGGCCACCCAAAGCCATGTGGAACCCCTGTTCTTCCTGCCATACCATGGTGAGGGCGATGAAGGAGAAGACTGCCATGGCTGTGAAGAGCACGGTGGGGATCAGCATCACCACAGCTGAGCCCACGTTAGTCCCAAAGAAGGAAATCGCTGCAATCCAGCCACTGCAAGGAGATGGAAACAACTGGTTCATTCACCAGCTCTCCCAGATTGCCACAGCCCTCCCAGCTCCTCAAACCATCTTCCCCAAGGAGAGAACCAGTAAGGAAGCTAAAACACCACAGTGACCACCCTTGTAGCCAACAGAGCAGCATTTTCCTTACCAGACCCCCCATCCAGGGATCCCCACTGCCTGGATAATGCTGATCACCAGCTGGGCCATGAAGGTGAAGAAGAAGGCCATGAAGCTGAAGGAACTGTCTGTCCTGCAAGAGAAGGTTCAGTCACTCCTGCACCTCCATCCCACTGCACTCCAAGGGAAGGGAGATGCTGCGACGTATCAGACCTGGCCGTGGTTTAGCAGGAGGGTGATGGAAAGAAAAATTAAAGGCAAAGGAGAAACTTGCAAGAGGCTGGAGGTGGTCAAGGGGCACCTGGGAAAGCCACCAGACCCTCCCTATGGCTCAGTCAGCTGGGCTTGAGGATATCTGTGCTGGGACACGACTCTCAGCTCACACCACCCCACATGGGGAATAAATACACCCCTAGTTCTCTAGATTTGGGGACTGACCTCAGCACCATGGGTAATCTGTACAAACACCTCAAGGATTCATGGAAAAATATAAGAGATGCCTCAGGGATGAGAGGGAAAGTGGCACCCCAGCTGCATTCTCATCACTGTCCCCCACCACTGCACAGAGGCACAAGGAAAGTGTCCTTACATCGCCTGATGGGGGGTTTGGCCCCCAGGAAATCCCAAACACTCTGGTTTTGAAGGTTAGAAAGTAAAGCTAAAGGGCTGCACAGAAAGGAATTCCCCCAATTAGTCAGGCAATGCCCCAAGCTAAACACTGACCGTTTTACGAAGGAAAACAATGCAGAAAGAAGCCAGGCTCAGGTGCGACCACTTACTTGAAAGCTTTGTAAATAGGTCTAAACCAGCAGACATAGGAGCAGGGCGTAAAGAGAATGAGCCAGAGAATTGCCAGTCCAAAATTTACAGCTCCGCCGCCTCCAATGAGCCACGCGAGGCAGCCCACGAGATTCACCGCCAAGGTGATGCTGTTCACTGCAAACACACACACACACACAGAGCAGAGTAGCACGGATGCAAGGGTGGCACTGAGACACCAAGGACCCCGACCCCAGGGACGTGGCCTCAGAGTCGTGCCCTAGCTGGATTTCCCTTAAATTAAGCTGGGAGCACATTCCCGGGCTGGCTGGGCCGAAGGGGGTGAGGCCTCAGCTGACTGTAACAGGAGGAAAATCAATGTATCACTCAGAGTTAATTCCCTAAACAGTTCCTGAGCTCTGAAGATTGGCAGGAGTCGCATCCTCCCGCTCCTATTGAGCCAGGACACATTTCCACTAACAGAAGGAGGAAAATTGTGGTGAAGTTTTTTGCTTGCTCCAGATACATCTTTGCTGAAGGAGCTTGTGCAGGAGCTCCCTAAGCACTACTGAGAGCCAAAATCCTGAACTCCTGATCCCGCCTCGCCCGTTCAGAGGGTGACACATTTCCCTCGCCCACCCCTGCTTGGGATCAGGCCACACAAGGGCTCTGACTATGAGTCCCAGCTCGGCAGACACAGGACAAAGCAGAGAAGGCTCAGCTGCATTCTGACGCCTCCGAGTTCGGAGAATGATTCATTATTTCGACGAGAACGAGAGCCCTCCCACCACCGCCTGCCTGAGAGCTGCAGCTGGCAAGGCAAGGAGCTCAGCTGCCCTAAAGGACATGAAGAGACCTTCCAGCCATGCTGTGCTGGGTGTCTGAGGGGCTGCTGTGGAGAAAATGACCCAGAGAGGAGCTCCAGAGGCAAAACCCAAGGGACAGTGACTGGCTCTAGGAGGTGGTGCTGGTGCTAAGGAGCAAGGACCAATCTCTGTTACATTAAGAGGGAAGAACATCCTGTTTGGGACGGGGAGAGAACTGAACACCCACAAAAGAAAAGCACAGCCTTTTTCCTCCTGTGCCTTAAACAAGCAAACCCTCCTGACATGATGAAGCTACTCCAGGGTCACCCTCCTGACGGGACACAGCCCCAGGGATGCCAGCCTGGTGCCATGGCAAAAGCAGGAACACACCACAACCTCTGTGGTGTTAGCTCAGCTCTTCCTAACCTGCCCCTAAAGCACAGGGCACTCCCTGGGCACTGGTGCTTCCAAAGTTCAGCGGAAATGCCTGATAAGGGAACTGAGTTCTTCTAGAAGGAAATGAAATGCTGGTGCCAGCTTGCCCTGAGCTGTGCACGTTTCTACCTATGCTGGGGTGTGACCTGTCCCTCTGGCTCTGTTCCCTGACCATGTTTGGTGAAGAAGAGAGATCCAGGATAGCTGGAAGAGCTGGAAGCTGGTGACAGCTCTGTTAGCACAGCACGGCACACAGAGGCATGCAAGAGGAACAGGCAAGCTCCGGGAAGCCTCAAGCTCCATGTTTTGGGGAGCAGGCACACCAGCCCTCCAGTCTGAGCTGTCTCCTCCTTACAGCAGGACATCATCAGCACCACCAGTGACCCTGGGACACTGAGCCAGCTGCACAGCTCCATCCTGGAGGCTGGAAGGGCTGGGATCCACGGGATGCTGAAGCCCATCTCTCACTCCTGACTTTTAACAGGAGACACCAAGGCCTGGAGGGGGAGAAGGGCTTCCCCTGACCTTGCCCTGCCCTTTCAGCTGTCAGCTCCCAGAGGAGCTGCCTTTGGAGAGGCAAACAGATCCCACTGGAGCCATTCCCACAGGGCCACTCACGCATCCAGAGGTAGTAAAGCCGCTTGGCCATGGTCCGGTGCTGCGGCGGGATCTCCGCATCGAAGTCCTGGTAGAAACATGGCTTCAGGGGGATGAACTTGGGCAGGGGAGGGAAGTTGTTCACCTTTTCTGCAAGGAAAAGTTTCACTGGTGTCAGGCTGAACAAAAACCAAGAGGCTTCCTAAATAACCCCAAGAACAGTCAAATTTTACACAGGAGTTAAGGATTTCCTATGGAAACCGCCACCAACCCATCCAAAAGGATCAAATTCAGCCCTCACTGAACACACAGATCCTGCAGCCATGGACACCCACCACCCCACTGGTGACAAACAAGGTGACATTATGGCCAGTAGAGCCCACAATGATCTCCAGAGCCCCCCATACCTGCCATGCTGGCACACGCTCAGCCTCTCTGCTCCTCGGGAAAAATACTTGGGAAAAACGTGGGAGCTTTAGCAAAGCTGGAGGAGAACAAGAGAAAAAAAAGGTTGATTGAAGTGGTCAGGGACGTCTGCAAAAGCCTTCACTTTCCCCCTCATTCCCAAACAACTCAAGGACAGCAGTTGGCTTCACTTCTGTGACACTCTGGACTATCACACATCCAGGCTGGCACCTGGCTGGCAGTGTGATAAATCCTGGCTCCTCTGGCTCAGGCTTATGTGCCAGTTAAGGCAGAAGATTACGAGAGGATCCAGTGATGTGGGGCCTCCCACTCCCAACTGACCTACATCCAGGAGAGGGCCAGGTAGGGCAGCAGGAAAAGCAGGTGGCTTTGGGCAGTTTGAAACGTTAAAGTTCATGACCTGGTCCCAAAATAATTCTTTAAAAAGATGTATTATTGTTGTTTTTTGCTGAATTCCAGCACAGGGGACTACCAGGCTGCCTCGTAGTAGCCGTCTCTGCAAGCCCAAGCCAAAAACAAGGCCAAAAAGGGAGCAGAAAATCAGAGCAGAGAAATCAGCTGGAAAAAAAAAATAAATCAGTGGCGATTGTCACTAATGAGTCACTTGAGTGCCTGGCTTAACAATTACTCATGTCATTTGGCACCTCATTCCAGAGCATGCAGGTGGGAAAGGGGGGGAGCTCGGCATCCCAGGACCATCCCTGACCATTCCATGCTCAGCTCTGTGCCAGAAGTGAAAATTACGGCGAATTAAAGCAAAACATTATTACCTGAGGTTTTAAAGAGAAGGGTGAAGATGGCGTATCCCCATAACCTGCCTGCAGGTTTTGCCCTTTCCCAGCTTTCCAGGCAGCGACCAACACATTTCCCAGGACACGGGGTCCCGGCAGTTGTTGCCCGGGGCTCCCGGGGGGATTTGGGGGGCTCTCTCTAGGGGTCTTTTCTCACCCCCCAGGGCTCGCCGTGCCCGACATCCGCCGGCAGCCCCCGGATGCTTCCATCCCGCCGGTGCTATAAATACGAGCTCCTCGGGCGCGGTGACGTCCGCCCGGCCGCCCCTACCCACGTGTGCCGGGAGCGGGGACACACGGCCCGGCACCCCCCGGCCCCACGGCCGCGCCACCGCGGGGCGAAAGCACCGGCACAGCGATACATTCGGGTGGGGTTTTTTTACAAAATGAGGAATATGGTGGAGTGGATGCAAAAAGGACGGGGGATCGCACAGGTGATGGCACCGAGAAGAAACTGCTCTGGTGCGCGGGGTGCGTTTGGGGAGGGCAGGCAGGGCTCGGCATCGCTGCCCCTGCGTTTCCACGCGTGAAGGGCTGCGTGCCCCACGCATCCCCACCTCAAAGCCAGCGCAGCCTCCCAGCAGCGGCCTGGATCGGGGAGAAGGGCGGCCCAAGCCCCGCTCGGTCCCCGGTGCACCCACGCGTGTGCAGGGTCACCGCGGCTGTCCCCACGCCGCGCATCCCCCCCCGCAAGAGGATGCAGAGCGGGAGGTCGGTACAAAGGGCGATCAGCCCCCTCGGAGGGACCATCCAGCGCCCTCACACCGAGGCGTTTCCCCTCTGCACGCTCCCGGGACTCACCACGTGGCGTGACCCGTCCCGTCCCCTCCGGTCCCCGGCGGGTGGCGGCGGCCGCCCGCCCGCCCGGTGCTGCTCCTGCCGCAGCGACCGCGCTCTCGCGAGACTGCGGCGCCACCGCCACCCGGGCTATGGGCAGCGCCGGGATCTCGCGAGAGCGCCTGCCGCTGTCCAGGGTCCTGATGCCGCCGGATGGAGGGGCGGGGCCTTGGGGAAAGGGCGGGGCCGATGGAAGGGGCGGGGCCTTTATGGGGGGCTCTATAGGGCGGGGGGTTCCATGGGGCTGGGAGTGCTCTATGGGGCTTGGGGGGCTCCATGGGGCTGGGAGTGCGCTATGGGGTTTGGGGGGCCTCCATGGGGCTGGAAATAATCTATGGGGCTTGGGAGGCTTTTTAGGGCTGGGGGCTCCATGGGGCTGGGAATGCTCTATGGGTTCGGAGGGCTCCATGGGGCTGGGAGTGCTCTATGGGGCTTCGGGGAGATTTACAGGAACGGGGGCTCTATAGGGCTGGGAGTGCTCTATGGGGCTTGGAGGGCTTTATAGGAATGGGGGCTTTGTGGGCCAGGGTGCAGTGACCCCTACCCAGGGTATGGCAGCATTATGTGGGTAGAAGACTGCCCTCAGAAGGGCAGGGGTCTTGGGGACAGCCCCTGGCAGGGCACACAGGCTCCCTCTATCCAGGAGGTAATGGGAAACCAGCAGCTCCCACCAGCAGGGCCAGTTTTGGGGTACTCCATGTCCATACCCTGATGTGCTTCATTCTGGGAGCAGTAATTAATGAATGGCTTGCATGTTGATTGGTTTTGCCAGTGATGCCAAGGTTGGGATGTGGAGGGCAGGGGAAGGGACTGGGCTGATTTACAGACAGGACTGGGATATAAATCCCAAATCTGCCTGAGAGCTCCACAGGCTGTGTCCCTTGTTCTCAGTGCACACCACTTGGACCTCCTGCCTTAGTCCTTGTGAGAATATCAGTGAAATGTTGTGAAAATGACTTTATTTGACAGCTAAATCATCCTCCCTTCCCAGGGTCCAGCCTCGAGGGTCACGGAGGGGCAGCAAGGACAACATCCCACCAGGGGAAGATGAGAACAGCTGGGCAAGGAAGCAGCAAAATCTCTTTACACCAGTGAGCCCTGGTGGCCAAACCCCTTCAGCAGGGGAACAGCGTTGCTGTGGGGATGCAAGGAAGGAAACCTGGCAGAAACAGGGAAAATGCCTGCTCCACAGATGGTAAAATAGAGGGAAGCAGGAAAACCAGCGTGCCACAGATGACCCCATAGCAGGGGGCCCAGCTGTCCACTCTGACCCCTCTCTGGATCTTGGAGCCTGAGCTGATCCCCTCCCAGAGCAGGGACCCCTGCACACCCAGCTCCATGGTCTGCCCAGCAGCAGGGAAGGAGAGGCAGGGATGGGATCGTGGATTCCAACTCCTGCCAAGCACTGGGGATGCTCAGTGCCTTGGAGAGCTGCTCTGGCTCTGCCTGTGGGCACTGAGCACACTGGAGATTTGGGCCTGGATTCTTGTCCTTTATTTCTTTCTCTCCAAGCTTTCTCACACCTAATTTTCCTCCCCACCTGCATCTCTGCTGCCTCAGCACTGAGGGTTTGGGAATGGTCACCTACAGAGCTGATCCTTGCCCTCAGCACTACCACATTCCTGTCTGCCTGCAGATTTTCCAGTCAGGGATATTCAGAAATCAAATGGATGTATGCACCCCTCCTTCCCAGGGAATGCCTGGAAAGCCAAGGGCAAGAGCCTCCCTGCCCATCCCACACTCCCTAAGCAGGGCAGGCTGGGCAGGGCCAAAGAAAAGGCTGGATCAAGCAGCAAATTCACAGCAAGAAAACAGGTTCAAAAACAAGGAAATCAATCCACAGGTCCAGTTTAGGGTCAGTCTGTCGGTTGGAGTCCAGAGCAGCTGCAGGTGACCCAGAAACCAGTCCTGACATAGCTGAGACTAGGACTGAGACCCCTGGGTTGAGCTTAAAAAGAGCTCCTGGGCCATGGGTGGGGGGGAATTGGGGTGCCAGGTGGGGTAGGTGAGGAACATTCAGGTCTATTAATGCCCTCAGGGTCCTTACAACATCCCTCTGCTTATCATGCTGGAGCTCTGCAAAGGGATTTGTCTTATGAAAGGGATTTTTCCCTTTTCTTTTACTGTCGGGCTATTCAAAATGAGGATTATCTTGAGCTCTGTAATTTTCTGCTTACGGTAGGGATAAGACCTCAGCAGAGAGCTGGTGCCACCCCAGGATGCTCCAAGGGTTCCTCTGGCATCTTGGCACAGCCTCTGCACCCTGGGCTGGATCTTCAGGGGGCTGCTCCTGGGAAGCAGCAGCTCCAGGACCCTGATTGGGATGGGGACAGGGGATCCCTGCAGCTGTGGCATCCTGGAGGTCCCTCTGCACCCCTTTTGCCAGGGTTACAATCCATGCTGGCATCAGCCTGCTGCTGGGTGCAACGTGATGAGAGGCTGAGACCTGAGCTGTGCCGATGTGACGCAGAGATGGGCGATGGCACCCAGACTTTCCTTGTATCGGATGCTCCCACTTTCCGTCCTGTTCCCAAGCAGGGCCACCTTGCATGAAAGAAAATATGGAGAGGGCAGGTGGAGGACAGGGGCTCAGGTTACTGCTCCTCTCCAGCTGCCCTGATCTCTGTTAGGAATATGTTTCTGGGTTTTTTTCCCCATTTTCCCAGGTTTGTCTGGGCTCCGTGCTGTGTCCAGCAGCCCTCTCCATTCTTGCCACCACCAGCTCTCCTCTTGGCTGCTGTCCCAAGCAGCTCTTCCAAGCTCACACCTCCTGTGGGGTTGGGACCAGGCAAGAGGGTCCCACAGGGATTTGGAAGTCCTCTGGCATGGGATGGCATGGGAATGCTCAGAGAAAAACTGTAATGGGAAAGGGGAAGCAGAAACCACTCCCTGGGTGTGGGTCCTACTGTAACCACAGTGGCTGCTTGAGAAGGACAGATGGACAATATTCAGTGTGTAATTCCCTTACTCTTATTTTTTCATCACTCCTGCCTTTCCCATTTGCTTCTTCTCCATTTTAAAAAGGATTCCTTATTCTCTTTTCCAGCTTTTGTTTCCCTGACCCCCCATGGCTGGAGCTGTCTGTGCCTTTGTCCCCCATCCCTGCTTTTCCTCTCCCACCCCACTGAGCTCATTTCAGCAATTCCTTGGCTTGGAGTAACCCATCCATTCTGTTGTCCTCCAACAAATAAGCTGACAGGCTAATGAATAGCTTCAGATGGTAATTAGCAACGGAGTTGCTAATAATGAATTTCATTTACATTTTAAGTGCTGCAGAGGGAAAATAAGCCCCTGTCATTAATGCCCTCCCTGCTCCCAGCATAGCCTCGGCCTTGGGGGGAATGCACCCTCTGTGATTGCACCTCTCCCTCCTCCATTTCGAAGGCTGTGATAGGCAGAGTTCATTAAGCAGCAATTAGTGATGGAGGGGGAGAGAAGCTGCTGCTGCTTTCATCATCCGATGGTGGGGAAGTGCCACGATGCCATGGAAAATGGGCCACGGGAGGCAGGAGCTGGTTGTGGGCCAGGAAAGAAGGGCTGGATGCTTCAGCCAGCACCAGGGACTCACGTGGCTTGCCCAGAGCCCTGGAGCTGTCAGCCCTCCGTGTCCATGTAACCCTCTCAGGCTACTTGGATAATGACCCTGAGGGATTTCTCAGTCACTACCATCCTTTCTCAGTCACTACCATCACCACCCCATTATTTCCTCAGGCGTTTAGCACATTTTGAAGGCAGAGCTTTCCCTGATGGGTTTGATTCATCCCTGTCTCCTCAAGGAAGGAACCAAGTGCCATCTGCACAGATTCCATGAATTGTTGTCAAATGGAAAGATGGAGAAATGTCATTGTTTTGTCTCACAGCAGTGAGGAATTCACAGTGGGAGCACAGGGAATAGGTTTGCTCACTACTGCAGAGCACCAGAAGGGAGTTGGGAATGCTCAAAGCCTGGATCTGGTGCTGGGGGTGAGCCTGGGAGCGTTGCTTGCCCTGCCTCAGTTTCCCTCTGTGTGCCCAAGAAGCCCCAGGGAGGGTTAGATGGATTGGGAATCAATGCTCTGCATCTACAGGGGTTTTCCAGCACACTGCTTGTGCATGGAGGATCCCATCCCATCCCACAGACCCACCCAGACCCCAATCCAGTGTTTGGATTGGGGGGGGTGTCCAAAATCCACCCCCATTTAGGCATTGGGATCCACAGAAAGCTGCTTTGGGGAACCACAGGGATGTAGCATCCTCCCTGGGTAGGAGGTGACAGCCACATCCTGCCTTCACCTCCATGGACATGGGATCGATTTATTCATTTATTTATTTATTTATTTATGTATTTTTTCAAGCCCTGCTAGGAGTGAAACCAATCCAAGGGCCTCCAGAGGCCGATAAGATTTGACTGCAAGTCAATACTCACATGTCTTTCCACTGTGCAATGATCCCCCTGGCCAGCGGGGCGGGAGGGGACAGGCAGGTGACAGGGGCGGGCAGAGGGCCAGCCTGGGGCAGGGACGTTGCCTCTGCTCCGGGAAGGGATTGGGGGCAGGAAGGGGACATCTCCTGGCCTGCAACAGGGATTTTCTGGGGTACATGTAATAGTGAGCCCAGAGTGGGCAGCTCCACACTGGGAGGTGAATGAGAGACAGGGATGGGGAAGGAGGAGGAGCAGGGGAGAAGGAGAGAAATTGCCCGTGAAAACCAGCTCTGCCATGGCATCTGCTCCTCAGAGCTTTGGGAATTGAGAGGTTTCCCTGCCGGCAGAGCCGGGGCAGAGGCTGCAGGGTACTGGGGGGGAGCAGAGCCCTGGCACACTCGATTCACACTCAATGCCATCTGCCAGGCTTTCTCCTGGCTGCGGGTTCCAATGGCTTCTCTCATGGCTAATAAGGGTCCAGCTCAGACTCCAAAGTACTTCCCGAAGTACCTGCTGCATCTTTGTGCCATCCCTGGACACAGCGTGGCTGGGATTCCGCATCCCTCTGGGAATGCTGCAGGGCAGGCAGGCAGGGTGACATTTGCAGTTAGCAGAGGGTGTCCTTGAGAGGAGCGAGCGCCGAGAGAAGGGACCAGGTTCTCTTTAAGGGGGCAGGACTTTGGGAACATTATGAAGGCAAGAGTGAGCTTCTCCCTCTGCCTTCCACCCTCCCCTCCTTCCCTTCTCTGTTCCGGGACAGAGAGAGACGGGTTCCCTGCCCTTCCCTTTGCCTGGCAGGGATGAAGGCAGGAGCTGGGTGCTGGGATGGGCGGCTGAGCAGGGGAGGAGGAGGAGGAGGGGAGGAAGGGGAGGGAGAGGGGGAGGATCTGCTAATTACACAGAACAGCTCTGGGGGCTGCTGAAGTCCAGAATGAAGCAAAGAGCAGCAGAAGCGAGTGCTGCAGTGGGAGCGGAGGAGCCCAAGCAGCACCGAGAGCTGGAGCCGGCTGTTATCCCTGCTGGGAACAACTGGGAGCACCCAGGGGATCCTGCAGTCCTGTCTCCCACAGGAGACAGCCTCTGGCACTGCCACGGAGCACACTGCCAGCCCCTGGAGAGCCGAGGAGAAGGGGCTGGTGGTTGCAGCACGCAGGGCTGGGCTGGAGGGCAGCGAGGTCAGCCCTGCTATGGTCGCGGGGGGCTAGGAGCCTGCGTGGATCCACCGGGAAGAGGTGAAGGATGGCTGCCGAAGGAGGGAGAGCCAAGCCCCTTGCCCAGTCCAGGATGGAGAACTTCCGAAAGGTGAGGACCTCGGAGGAGGAGATGCCATTACCCTTCCCAGACCTGCCCCCGGACGTGGTGGAGATGAAAGTGAAGGAGGGCAGCAAGATCAGGAACCTGATGAACTTCGCCATGGCCCAGATGGAGCTGAAGGGCAGGCGGCAGATCGTGTTCAGCGGCTGCGGCAGGGCGGTCACCAAGACCATCACCTGCGTGGAGATCATGAAGCGCAAGCTGGGAGGGCTCCACCAGGTCACCAAGGTACGCTACAAAACAGTGCTGGAGGTCTGGGAGAGCCAGGACCCGCCGCCCCACGGCCCCGCACAGAACCTGACTGTCCACAAGAACGTCCCCTCCATCTGCATCCTGCTCTCCCGGGATCCCCTGGATCCCAACCAGACGGGATACCAGCCCCCCGAGCCCCGGCACGAGGCGGGAGAAGACACATTGGGATGCTCCAGCAAGGGGCTGAAGCGGCCGCTGCCGCCTCCCTGCGAGGAGCTGCTGCCCAAGAAGCTGCAGGTACAGGTGTCTGACAGCCCCAGGGGCACGGGGACCACCGCTGGCCAGCAGGACCCCTGACCCCAGTGCCTCCCACCCCACCTGCCAGGTATGGAGGCAGGAATATCCACTCATTCCGGGGTCACTGGTGGGCTGCAGGCTCTCCCTGACCTGTTCCCACTAGCTGCTCTTTGACCCCTGTGGATGGGGGTCTCCAGATTTGGTGTGAGGATTAAACCCACCATGTCTTGGTTAGGTGAGCATGCGGGGGGGGAGCTGGTGACCTCTTGTTCAGCCACCCAGGGACACTGTGACCACCAGCCACATCCTGCAGTGACTCCCAGGGAGCCAGAGCAGCCCAGGGGTGCCTGGACCACCACCACCGCTCCCCGCTGCAACGCCTCATCCATCAGGAGACATGGGTTTGCCCCAAGCTTGTTGGAATAAAATCTTCATTATCAAACCTGCTGCTTGCTGAGGAGCTGTTGGAGTTATTAAGGCCAGGCTCAGCATCCTGTGAGACCGTGATTCATCCCAAAAAAAAACAAGCACAGGGAGTGCTCCCTCCTGCACCCTCAGAGCCAAGCACTGCACTGTGCTGCCTGCCTGTGGGACAGCACAAGGAAATAAAACAACCCACACTGGATACTCTGGTCTGGAGTGGGGGGAAACCACGGTGTGGGGAGCTGGGGACAGTGGAAGTGTTGGATGGGGGGTTATTGTGACTGGATGCAGTGCCCAGCACAGGATGAGGAGGTTTTGGGGTCATGCCTTGGCTGCCGAGTGCTTCGGAGCAAAATCTCTGCTATTTCCAGGGGTAAAGAGAAATGAATGGAAAATAAAAGCTCTTTAGAAATAGTTGAGATATGTCTGTGGGAAAATGGGGGGATCATCTTGGCTGCTGGCTGTGGCACGGATCAGCACAGTGAAGGCTGCTGCCAGCTCACAACAAGGGGATCCCAGCCAAACTCTGTCCCTTGGAAGAATGGGATTGGGGTCTCCTGTGCCGGCACAGCAGCACCTGGCAAAGCCCCAATTCCAGTGGGGACGGGAGATTTGGGGGACAGGTTATGGGATGCCAAGCCCTGATCCACCTGGTTCCCTCTGCCCAGCACCCAGCAGCACTGCAGGATGAATTAATCAGTATTAAGAGCAAACCCTTCCCAAAATCCACATGTGAGGGATTCTCTGGCTGCAGCAGCCTTATCTCCCTGCCTCACTCCCGCTCTACAGGGACAGTCAGCGTTCTCTCTTTGTCAAGGGCTTGCTTGGCTGGGAGGGGGAATGAAAGGAGAGGAGGAGGAAGAGGAGGAAGCAGGGTCTGTTTTGTGAGGCAGTGACCTTGTTATCTCCCTCAGCAGGCAGCTGCTCCTCGGGCCAGAGGCTTGTGCTTATCTGTCCTACTGCAGATTGATTCCTTTCACTCAAACGTTAATTTCCAACTGTTTTTTTTATGTTAATGATCATTTTTTGGTGGGTTTGGGGATGGTAAAGCTTTGGGCTCTGTCCCAGCGAGTTCTTCCCAGTTCCTTTCTTCGGTGTAGACCCCATTCAAGATCAACCCTCCACCCCACACAGTAGCACCAGGTACAGGCACCTACCCCAAATGCATCAAAAATTATGAATGAGATTAATTTAAAACACTGTAATTAATAAATCCCTCTGTAAACACCCTCATCAGAGCCTGAAGACTGTGAGAGCCACACAGTTAAACACTAACAGCACTTCACCTCCACTGCCACCACCTCACATTTCTCTGAGCAAGGGAAAAAAAAATAATAAAAACCACTTATTTCTCCTTGTTTTGCTAATTTGCAAGATGTTTTTAATGGATTTCATAGGCAGGTAGTTTCCAATCACAGAGGCAGCACTGGGGATCTTACCCTCATTGCTTTGCTGCCCGATGGCTTCCTGCATGAGAAAATAATAAAAAATGACTGAAAAAAAAAATTTAAAACAGGATGATGATACCGGGGGACATGGTGAGTGGAATAACCACGATGGTTTTGTGTTTTTGTGCAGCACTGCTAAGGCACAGCCCCAGGGACGAGTTTTGGAGCGATTTCGTGCCCAGGCCGGTGCGATGGTGGCTGAGGGCAGCAGCCTCCAGTGAGGGGACAGGGACACTCTCAGAGAACTGGAGCTGGCAGATGAGCCGGTCTGAGCTCATTTCCCTCACAGGGATCGAGTGCGGCGGCTGTCCATTGACAGGGACGGGGAGGCTGCGCAGGCTCGGCTAAATAGGGACAGCAGCAGCCCGAACCCCTCATAAACGAGCTCAAACACTCCTGAGAACTGCCTCGGCGACCTGAGGGACCGCCATGGCCGCTCCCCTCACGCACAAAATGGCGGCCGGCCCCGCCCCAAGATGGCGGCGGTCCCGCCCCGCCGCGCCTCCTGCCCATCCTCGCCGCGCCCCCAGCCCGTCCCCGCGGCCTCCCGCCCTTCCACGCTCCCGCTCCGTCCCCACCGCGCCGCCGTACCCGCCTCAGCGGCCCCCCCCGGCCCTCACCTCCGTCCCTCCTTCCCGGTGCGGTGCGGGAGCCAGCGGCGCGCGCCCCCCGTTGCCGGTGCTGTCTCCCCCCTTCACAGCCCGCCGCCATGCTGGCCGCCAGCGCCTCTCTCCTCCGCCGCTGCGCCGTCTCCGGCCTCCGCGCCGCCGTCCGCCGGCCCGCCGGCCCAGCAGGTGAGCGGCCGCACTCGTCTCCGTCCTTCCCGCCGCGGTTCACGCCCGGGTTCCCGGCGTGGCAGGGAGAGAGGCGGCGCGGCCCGGCGCGTCCTTGTGGTGACCCCGCGGCCTAGCGCGGGCCGCCCCCGCCGCTCCAGGCCCCGTCACCGGGACCCCCCTGCCGGCACCGCCTCAGCGGGCACCGGGCACCGCGCGGGGGCTGCAGCGAGGGGTGGCGGCGCTTTCCCTGCGCCCCCCGCCAAGGTGACATTGATGGAGGGCGGCGGTGACCTCCGCAGCACCGGGGCGCCGGCCAGCCCTGGCTCCGCTGCAGCTCCGCGCCAGCCCTCACCCTCCTAATTAACACCCCCATTAATTTTGTTTATAATATTTACGCCCCAGCTAATATGGAGAGTAGGAGGACCAGCCCCAGGCAGCGTTCTGTGATGGTGGCCAGGGTGGCAGGGCTGGAATACGGAGGCTGCAGAGAATGCACTGCCTGTACATCGCAATTAATAGCTAATTAACTTCTGCATCGCAATTAATACCTAATTAGCAGACACTAGTAATGCTCGGAGACTTGTGTGTGCCTCTGCTGCGGCACGTGTGAGTTCAACAACTGCCTTAGGGAGCCTGTCACTTCGTCTTTTTAAATAATAAGCGCAGCATTTCTTAGATGCTGCTCAACACCTTTTGATCTTTTGTTATTTTAAATCCACTAAAATCTTTGCTCGCTGCTCCTTTGAGCTGGCTGCTCCTGGGCCTTGTTTCCAGGAGGCTCTGTGTTCTTCTTTTCCAAGCTCTTGTGTTTCAAAAACCCCACTTAACACTGCTGCCACCCTTTTGCAGGGAGGTTCTGTTGCTGCAAAACTTCCCCTGGGCTCCTCGTTCTCGGATTTTCAGTAAATTAATGTTTTATCTTCACATGTGCTTTTCTTCTGGCTCATTACTGGAGAAAACTGCCCTCACAGAGAAGCTTTAACATGTTTTTGTGTGATATGAGGTGATTTTAGGCCTAATTCCTGTTAAGTTCACTTTAGAGCAAAGGTGCTTGCCCTTTGGTTCTTCCTGGAGCTGGGAATCTCTGCCTGGATAGGTTGGCTGTCACCCACACGTCATGTGTGTGACAGTGACCTTGATGGACCCTGCTGAAACTCAGGCCAGAGGGACTCTGCAGGTACAGATATAAGCATTAATGTGGAAAAGAAACATAGCAGCAATTGAAAAACACACCCTGGAAAGCCAGAGCTTTAATTCTTATGGTCTGTATTTGCCTCCTGGATCCAGGGAATGGTTTTGTTGAGGAAAGACTTCAGATTTTGACTTAAAGATGGTATTTGAGCGCCTCAATTTAGGCTTTCTCCAGCTGAGATTTGCTGGTTTTCTGCAGGATTTTTTATTTTCTGTGTAAGAAAAATAAGGATTCTCCTCCAGCCAGCTGAAACCTGGAGGGTTTTCAGCAGTGTCCTGGGAGCAGGAGCATTTCCAGAGCCTTGCTTTTGCTCTGAGCTCAGCTGTGCAGGTGATTTGTTGCAGAGAGCAGGGTCAAAGGTCTGCTTTGGAGCTGGGGAAAAGAGGGGGAATTTCCCTACAAGGTACCAAAAGAGCATTTTAATTCTGTCTTGGCCCGTTGTTTACTTTTCCATAGCTAAAATAAATAAAGCTATTTTCATGCTTCCATTGCATAAACCAGTATTGCAGCTGAAATGTTGGACAAGGTTAAATTTTGTTTATAAAGCAAATTGCCTGCTAATTAGGCTGCCATTAATGAAACCAAAGAGAAGTAGATCAGCAAAAATACAGCCCAGTTGTGGTGTTGAGTTTTTTTGTTTTGTTTTTAAATAAAACCCTGCAGTTGATCACTCTGAGTGGTTCATGCTGGGTTAAGAAAGAAAAAGTCAGGAGCTAAATTTGACTTGTGTGAAGCAGAGCTTTGAGTTCCAAGGTCGTATCTGGTGTGTGCCCTCTCTGCAAATATTAGTGGAGTGAGATTAGCAGTGGGGAAAGGAAGCACCAGGCTTGTGGTCCTTCAGTTTAGTTCCCTTAGAAAACTGTCCCAACCTTTGTGGGGTAAAAAAAGATGGGTTCATCCAAAAAACTGAAATTTGGGATAGTGCTGAGTGAAGAAACAATGATCCTATCAGACTAATTTGTTCATTAGCATACAATCTGCTTTTCTGATTAGTTATCAAATATTATTGCAATTGCAACCTTGACATCCAGGAGTTTTTCTCTTGGATAGTTTTCTCTTGGATAGATATCTTGTGATCTTTTTTTTCCTCCTCCAGCCCTTCTGTTGGAAGGAATATCTCTCATCCCTTTGCTTTTGAGAGCCTCTCTAGGAATTGCATGGAATTTTGTTGGTGAGGAATGTGTGTGTTAAAGCTTCTCAGTCTCACTTGGCTGTGGGAAGAGGAAGAATTCCTGTATTTTCCAGAAAAAGGAATGCCAGAAAACCTCTCCAGAGTAGGTTTTTGTGTGTCTTTGCCCTGCTCTGACCAATGCTCTGGGAACACTTTGGAAGTCTGATATGGAAAAAAGCAGACACTTCGCTAGAACATAAACCACAATATTTAATAAGTTACATCCACCCAGGGCTCATCCACGACTGACTATAACAAAGACAATCCATATTTTATGGCTTCTGGCCTCTTGGTCAGGACTGAAGCAGTGTTATGTCCCTTTTGCTCCAAGTTTGTTCCTTTTTTCCTGCCCTCAGCTGTGCTTCCTGCCCGCTGCTACTCTCACGGGTCACAAGAGTCAGATGAGGAATTTGATGCTCGCTGGGTGACGTATTTCAACAAGCCAGATATCGATGCCTGGGAGCTCAGGAAAGGTAAGCTGGAGACCAGGGAAGCATAACCTGAAGTTTTCTGACCAGAAATAATAACTTTAGTTGGTGTTTTGTGGGCTCCTCATCCCTGGAAGTGTCCAAGGTCAGGGCTTGGAGTTACCTGGTCTAGGGAAAGGTGTCCCTGCCTGTGGTGGTGTTCACAGGGGTCTTAGGATGAGGGAAGAGATGAGAATCTTGACTTTGTTTCAGAAGGCTGATTTATTATTTTATGATATATATTATATTAAAAGAAAATGACAAACTATACTGAAAGAATAGAAGAAAGGATTTCATCAGAAAGCTAGCAAGGAAAAGAAAAGGAATGATAATAAAATCTTCTGACTGACCAGAGTCTGAGACAACCAGACTGTGATTGGCCATTAATTAAAAACAACCACATGACACCAATCACAGATGCACCTGTTGCTTTCCACAGCAGCAGATAATAATTTTTTACATTTCGTTCCTGAGGCCTCTCAGCTTCTCAGGAGAAAAATCTTAGCAAAAGGATTTTTCATAAAATATGTCTGTGACACCTGCCCATGATAGAATGGTGGACTAGATGATCTCTGAGGTCCTTCCAACCCAAACCATTCCATGATTCCATGATTTTAACATCTGGATGGGAGGGACAGTAGCATTTGCTCCAAGGACAGTGTTTTTGAGCTCTGCTATGCTCATTTTTCTTTGGACTTGGCTAATTGCTTGGCCATAACTCCCTGCAGGTTTTTGTGTGGCTGTCTCCAGTTTTTTTGCTGTGGAGTTGCCAAGTTTTATAAAACTTACTCCCTGCCCTATACCACCCCAAAAATGAGGTATCTGTAGGGCAGTGTGGGGTGTGTGCACAGGGGTTATGGGGCTGGGGGTATCTGTAGGGCAGTGTGGGGTGTGTGCACAGGGGTTATGGGGCTGGGGGTATCTGTAGGGCAGTGTGGGGTGTGTGCACAGGGGGGATAGGACTGGGGTAGGTTTGTGGGGCAGTATAGGACCAATACAGTGGGGACAGTTCATCTTTTAAGGCCAATTATGCCCTAAAAATGTGATTTCATAAGCAGATAATTGCAGCCAGAGGGATCCTTCCAGCAGCACCTGCCTGACGAGGTGCTGAGTTTTTCTGTCAGAAGGAAGGGAGCAGACAGCAAGGGGCTCCTTTTGAGATGATGACAAGCTGGTTCCAAGTTCTCTTTGGTGTTCCCTTGTCTCCACAGGCATCAACACACTGGTGGGCTACGACCTGGTCCCGGAGCCCAAGATCATCGACGCGGCTCTGAGGGCCTGCAGACGGTTAAATGACTTTGCCACCGCTGTCCGCATCCTGGAGGTTGTAAAGGTGGGTGGAACTGCCCTGTTCCCAATGCCAGAGCCTGCCAGCAGGGCACTTTTCCCTGCTCCAGAGGGAAACCACCATCAGTGGCTCTGTGATGAGCACAAAGCTTGCTGGTTTCTTGGGGGACTGAGAGAAGTAACTCAGAAAGCTCTCTTGGGGATCACCTGAAACCAACTCCTTGAAACCTGAATCCAGCCTGGGCAGGGAGTTCAGAGAAGCCAGGACTTTTATTTCAGCCCTAGAGGCCAGGAGCTCTGCTCTGCCACAGGAAGAAGTGGGAGGCTTTGGAAATGTGTGTTTTGAAGTAACTCCATTCTTTGTTTTTTGGGGTTTTTTTTCAGGACAAGGCAGGACCCCACAAGGAAATCTATCCTTACGTTATCCAGGAGCTTAGACCAACTTTGAGTGAACTTGGAATCTCCACTCCAGAGGAACTGGGCCTGGACAAAGCATAAACCTTGTTGGTAAGATTTGGTGTTGCTTCCCAGACTCTTGACATGGGAGTCCTGTACACCAAACCCTCTGGCAAAGACAGCATAGGCAAGACCTAATGTGCCCTAATCCCAGACTAAAATAAAGCTCTAAATAAAAATTATCATGGAAGTGAAGCCTCTTAACTCAGTTTCCTCAGGAGATGACCAATGTCATATTCTTTTTTTAAATATTATGCTTAGAATAGAGATACTATGTGTCAGACTGCTGCAAATAGTTCTTTATTCTGGATATTTTAAGTCCTTTTCCTCCTCCTTGCCCTGGGATACAATGTCTTGGTGCCAGGGGACCTGAATAGCTGTGCTGGGAATGCAGTACCACATTTTTGAGCTGAGCAGGGTTAAACAAGGCTTTGAAGATAAAAGGGATGGAAATAACTCATTTGGGACCTCATGGAAACTTTGTGGAGCTTCTAGGCTGCTTCTTTAATGGCTTTTTAAATTTTTCCCCTGTTATTTTCTGTACCAGGTGGATCACTCAAACGTTCTGCTGATGCTACCAGATTGTACACCGTCACTTGGAGACACAAACTTTAAATCTTACTTGACATAATTTCTTCCTTTATTGAGTCACAGTGGAAGTGCTGTGGAGTTGGGCCTAATAAAGGAAAAACTGGTTTGACTCATGTGGTACCAGTGCCTCGTGTGGTCATTTCCTGTTGCTTTTGTAGGGAAGAACAAGGAACAAACCATAAATGTGCTCGTAGGAGCTTCTAAATTGTTGTTTTCTCTGCAAAGCTCGTGCCCAGAGCCTTCCCAAGCACGTGGCTCTGGGAGGGGAAGAGCAGGAGCTGTGTGGAGAGCATGGTTCCTGTATGCACAGCTTTGGGGAGGAGGCATTTCCCTGGGATCGTGTCCTCACCAGGAAGGGGATCTGTTCTGGGACAGATACTGTCCCTGTTTTCCACTCAGCTCTGGCCCAAGCAAGGGTTTGGGAAAGAAAAAAGCCAACAGAAGCAAGTGGGAGGAGAAGGGGAGTACCTTAATTCTATTAATGTTATTTTCCTCCTAGAAGAGGGGACTTTTCTGGGAAAACAGGAGTTTGTTTCTGCACAGTGGGCTCAGGGCAAGAGCTGTGCAGAGCAGGATGCCCTGCTGTTGTGTCCCACAGTCCCGTCCCATCCCACTGTTTTATCCACTGTAAGCCTTTTTCAGTTCCTGTTCCTTTCTCCTCTCTTTTTAGATGTATAGAAAGGGTGAGGTATAGGAATGTGCCCCCTGTTGACAGAGTGACAAAACCATCCTCTGTCCCCTTAAAAAGGAAAGAAGCCCAGAAGTTTCTGTCCTGGGTTGTGTGAAAAAGGCATCTCATAGGCTTGGGGGACTTCACCTCAAACTTAAGGATAGCCAATGGGACAGGAGCCAAAAAGTCCCACCTGAGCAATTTACTAGAAAAAGACGAGAACAAACAAACTAATGGTATTTGTGAGGTGTTTTACCAGGAGTAAGAACCTCTCGCACCTGGCTTGGTTTTTCTCTGTAAAGAGTTTATTATTTTGCCTTTTATTAAAACCTTTTTGTTTCCAACACTGCAACAGAAGCCATCCTGATGCTGATTTTAGACCTCCCAAAGTGGCCGAGCTATCTTGAGTGTGAAATAGACCACCAAGAGCTTATGGCTCGAAAAGACTCCTGTTTCAATCCATGGTCCTGTCCCGCAGTCCCTTTGTCACGTCCTGGTATCCGGTCCCGCTGTCCGGTCCCGCTCTCCTCTCCCGCGGTCCCGTCCCGCTGTCCGGTCCCACCCCGCATGCGCGGCAGAGGGGCGCGCCCTTTCCCCGCCTCCCATTGGCTGAGCTCCGCCGGCCCCGCGCCGCCATTGGCGGGCGGGCCATGGGGCGGGGCCAGGGGCGGCCATGGCGACTGGCGGCGGCGGAGCCGGGCCGGGTCCCGGTGCCGCTGCCGGTGTCGCTGCCAGCGGAGCCGCCGGCCGGCGAGGCTCGGGGGTACGTGCAGTGTACGGGCATGATGGGGGTGCGGGGCTGGGAGGGGTGAGCGTGGGGCTGGGAGGGGTATGCGCATCGTGGGTATCGGGATGTGTGGGGTGTCGGCATGGGGCTATGTAGGATATCTGCATCGTGGGTATGGGGCTGTGTAGGATATCTGTGTGGGGCTGTGTGGCTGGGCAGAGCGTAGTGCAGTGTGGGGCACGTGAACAGGGGTGGTGTAGGGCTGGGGTATGTCCATGGGGCAGTGTGGGATGTGTGCATGGGGTAGTATAGGGATGGCAGCTATTGTAGGGCACTATAGAGTGTGTGCACAGGGGTTATGGCGCTGGGGGTGTCTGTAGGGCAGTGTGGGGTGTGTGCACAGGGGTTATCGGGCTGGGGTATGTCCATGGGGCACTGTAGGGTGTGTGCACAGGGGTTATGGGGCTGGGGGTGTCTGTAGGGCACTGTGGGGTGTGTGCACAGGGGTTATGGGGCTGGGGTATGTCCATGGGGCACTGTGGGGTGTGTGCACAGGGGTTATGGGGCTGGGGTATGTCCATGGGGCAGTGTGGGGTGTGTGCACAGGGGTTATGGGGCTGGGGTATCTGTAGGGCAGTGTGGGGTGTGTGCACAGGGGTTATGGGGCTGGGGTATCTGTAGGGCAGTGTGGGGTGTGTGCACAGGGGTTATGGGGCTGGGGTATGTCCATGGGGCAGTGTGGGGTGTGTGCACAGGGGTTATGGGGCTGGGGGTGTCTGTAGGGCAGTGTGGGGTGTGTGCACAGGGGTTGTGGGGCTGGGGTATGTCCATGGGGCAGTGTAGGGTGTGTGCACAGGGGTTATGGGGCTGGGGTATGTCCATGGGGCACTGTGGGGTGTGTGCACAGGGGTTATGGGGCTGGGGGTGTCTGTAGGGCAGTGTGGGGTGTGTGCACAGGGGTTATGGGGCTGGGGGTATCTGTAGGGCAGTGTGGGGTGTGTGCACAGGGGTTATGGGGCTGGGGTACGTCCATGGGACAGTGTGGGGTGTGTGCACAGGGGTTATGGGGCTGGGGTATGTCCATGGGGCACTGTGGGGTGTGTGCACAGGGGTTATGGGGCTGGGGGTATCTGTAGGGCAGTGTGGGGTGTGTGCACAGGGGTTATGGGGCTGGGGGTGTCTGTAGGGCAGTGTGGGGTGTGTGCACAGGGGTTATGGGGCTGGGGTATGGCCATGGGGCAGTGTGGGGTGTGTGCACAGGGGTTATGGGGCTGGGGTATGTCCATGGGGCACTGTGGGGTGTGTGCACAGGGGTTATGGGGCTGGGGTATGTCCATGGGGCAGTGTGGGGTGTGTGCACAGGGGTTATGGGGCTGGGGGTGTCTGTAGGGCACTATAGGGTGTCTGCACAGGGGTTATGGGGCTGGGGGTATATCCATGGGGTAGTGTGGGGTAGGTGTGTGGGGCAGTATAGGAACAATACAGTGGGGACAGTTCATCTTTTAAGGCCAATTATGCCCTAAAAATGTGATTTCATAAGCAGATAATTGCAGCCAGAGGGATCCTTCCAGCAGCACCTGCCTGACGAGGTGCTGAGTTTTTCTGTCAGAAGGAAGGGAGCAGACAGCAAGGGGCTCCTTTTGAGATGATGACAAGCTGGTTCCAAGTTCTCTTTGGTGTTCCCTTGTCTCCACAGGCATCAACACACTGGTGGGCTACGACCTGGTCCCGGAGCCCAAGATCATCGACGCGGCTCTGAGGGCCTGCAGACGGTTAAATGACTTTGCCACCGCTGTCCGCATCCTGGAGGTTGTAAAGGTGGGTGGAACTGCCCTGTTCCCAATGCCAGAGCCTGCCAGCAGGGCACTTTTCCCTGCTCCAGAGGGAAACCACCATCAGTGGCTCTGTGATGAGCACAAAGCTTGCTGGTTTCTTGGGGGACTGAGAGAAGTAACTCAGAAAGCTCTCTTGGGGATCACCTGAAACCAACTCCTTGAAACCTGAATCCAGCCTGGGCAGGGAGTTCAGAGAAGCCAGGACTTTTATTTCAGCCCTAGAGGCCAGGAGCTCTGCTCTGCCACAGGAAGAAGTGGGAGGCTTTGGAAATGTGTGTTTTGAAGTAACTCCATTCTTTGTTTTTTGGGGTTTTTTTTCAGGACAAGGCAGGACCCCACAAGGAAATCTATCCTTATGTTATCCAGGAGCTTAGACCAACTTTGAGTGAACTTGGAATCTCCACTCCAGAGGAACTGGGCCTGGACAAAGCATAAACCTTGTTGGTAAGATTTGGTGTTGCTTCCCAGACTCTTGACATGGGAGTCCTGTACACCAAACCCTCTGGCAAAGACAGCATAGGCAAGACCTAATGTGCCCTAATCCCAGACTAAAATAAAGCTCTAAATAAAAATTATCATGGAAGTGAAGCCTCTTAACTCAGTTTCCTCAGGAGATGACCAATGTCATATTCTTTTTTTAAATATTATGCTTAGAATAGAGATACTATGTGTCAGACTGCTGCAAATAGTTCTTTATTCTGGATATTTTAAGTCCTTTTCCTCCTCCTTGCCCTGGGATACAATGTCTTGGTGCCAGGGGACCTGAATAGCTGTGCTGGGAATGCAGTACCACATTTTTGAGCTGAGCAGGGTTAAACAAGGCTTTGAAGATAAAAGGGATGGAAATAACTCATTTGGGACCTCATGGAAACTTTGTGGAGCTTCTAGGCTGCTTCTTTAATGGCTTTTTAAATTTTTCCCCTGTTATTTTCTGTACCAGGTGGATCACTCAAACGTTCTGCTGATGCTACCAGATTGTACACCGTCACTTGGAGACACAAACTTTAAATCTTACTTGACATAATTTCTTCCTTTATTGAGTCACAGTGGAAGTGCTGTGGAGTTGGGCCTAATAAAGGAAAAACTGGTTTGACTCATGTGGTACCAGTGCCTCGTGTGGTCATTTCCTGTTGCTTTTGTAGGGAAGAACAAGGAACAAACCATAAATGTGCTCGTAGGAGCTTCTAAATTGTTGTTTTCTCTGCAAAGCTCGTGCCCAGAGCCTTCCCAAGCACGTGGCTCTGGGAGGGGAAGAGCAGGAGCTGTGTGGAGAGCATGGTTCCTGTATGCACAGCTTTGGGGAGGAGGCATTTCCCTGGGATCGTGTCCTCACCAGGAAGGGGATCTGTTCTGGGACAGATACTGTCCCTGTTTTCCACTCAGCTCTGGCCCAAGCAAGGGTTTGGGAAAGAAAAAAGCCAACAGAAGCAAGTGGGAGGAGAAGGGGAGTACCTTAATTCTATTAATGTTATTTTCCTCCTAGAAGAGGGGACTTTTCTGGGAAAACAGGAGTTTGTTTCTGCACAGTGGGCTCAGGGCAAGAGCTGTGCAGAGCAGGATGCCCTGCTGTTGTGTCCCACAGTCCCGTCCCATCCCACTGTTTTATCCACTGTAAGCCTTTTTCAGTTCCTGTTCCTTTCTCCTCTCTTTTTAGATGTATAGAAAGGGTGAGGTATAGGAATGTGCCCCCTGTTGACAGAGTGACAAAACCATCCTCTGTCCCCTTAAAAAGGAAAGAAGCCCAGAAGTTTCTGTCCTGGGTTGTGTGAAAAAGGCATCTCATAGGCTTGGGGGACTTCACCTCAAACTTAAGGATAGCCAATGGGACAGGAGCCAAAAAGTCCCACCTGAGCAATTTACTAGAAAAAGACGAGAACAAACAAACTAATGGTATTTGTGAGGTGTTTTACCAGGAGTAAGAACCTCTCGCACCTGGCTTGGTTTTTCTCTGTAAAGAGTTTATTATTTTGCCTTTTATTAAAACCTTTTTGTTTCCAACACTGCAACAGAAGCCATCCTGATGCTGATTTTAGACCTCCCAAAGTGGCCGAGCTATCTTGAGTGTGAAATAGACCACCAAGAGCTTATGGCTCGAAAAGACTCCTGTTTCAATCCATGGTCCTGTCCCGCAGTCCCTTTGTCACGTCCTGGTATCCGGTCCCGCTGTCCGGTCCCGCTCTCCTCTCCCGCGGTCCCGTCCCGCTGTCCGGTCCCACCCCGCATGCGCGGCAGAGGGGCGCGCCCTTTCCCCGCCTCCCATTGGCTGAGCTCCGCCGGCCCCGCGCCGCCATTGGCGGGCGGGCCATGGGGCGGGGCCAGGGGCGGCCATGGCGACTGGCGGCGGCGGAGCCGGGCCGGGTCCCGGTGCCGCTGCCGGTGTCGCTGCCAGCGGAGCCGCCGGCCGGCGAGGCTCGGGGGTACGTGCAGTGTACGGGCATGATGGGGGTGCGGGGCTGGGAGGGGTGAGCGTGGGGCTGGGAGGGGTATGCGCATCGTGGGTATCGGGATGTGTGGGGTGTCGGCATGGGGCTATGTAGGATATCTGCATCGTGGGTATGGGGCTGTGTAGGATATCTGTGTGGGGCTGTGTGGCTGGGCAGAGCGTAGTGCAGTGTGGGGCACGTGAACAGGGGTGGTGTAGGGCTGGGGTATGTCCATGGGGCAGTGTGGGATGTGTGCATGGGGTAGTATAGGGATGGCAGCTATTGTAGGGCACTATAGAGTGTGTGCACAGGGGTTATGGCGCTGGGGGTGTCTGTAGGGCAGTGTGGGGTGTGTGCACAGGGGTTATCGGGCTGGGGTATGTCCATGGGGCACTGTAGGGTGTGTGCACAGGGGTTATGGGGCTGGGGGTGTCTGTAGGGCACTGTGGGGTGTGTGCACAGGGGTTATGGGGCTGGGGTATGTCCATGGGGCACTGTGGGGTGTGTGCACAGGGGTTATGGGGCTGGGGTATGTCCATGGGGCAGTGTGGGGTGTGTGCACAGGGGTTATGGGGCTGGGGTATCTGTAGGGCAGTGTGGGGTGTGTGCACAGGGGTTATGGGGCTGGGGTATCTGTAGGGCAGTGTGGGGTGTGTGCACAGGGGTTATCGGGCTGGGGTATGTCCATGGGGCACTGTGGGGTGTGTGCACAGGGGTTATGGGGCTGGGGGTGTCTGTAGGGCAGTGTGGGGTGTGTGCACAGGGGTTGTGGGGCTGGGGTATGTCCATGGGGCAGTGTAGGGTGTGTGCACAGGGGTTATGGGGCTGGGGTATGTCCATGGGGCACTGTGGGGTGTGTGCACAGGGGTTATGGGGCTGGGGGTGTCTGTAGGGCAGTGTGGGGTGTGTGCACAGGGGTTATGGGGCTGGGGGTATCTGTAGGGCAGTGTGGGGTGTGTGCACAGGGGTTATGGGGCTGGGGTACGTCCATGGGACAGTGTGGGGTGTGTGCACAGGGGTTATGGGGCTGGGGTATGTCCATGGGGCACTGTGGGGTGTGTGCACAGGGGTTATGGGGCTGGGGGTATCTGTAGGGCAGTGTGGGGTGTGTGCACAGGGGTTATGGGGCTGGGGGTGTCTGTAGGGCAGTGTGGGGTGTGTGCACAGGGGTTATGGGGCTGGGGTATGGCCATGGGGCAGTGTGGGGTGTGTGCACAGGGGTTATGGGGCTGGGGTATGTCCATGGGGCACTGTGGGGTGTGTGCACAGGGGTTATGGGGCTGGGGTATGTCCATGGGGCAGTGTGGGGTGTGTGCACAGGGGTTATGGGGCTGGGGGTGTCTGTAGGGCACTATAGGGTGTCTGCACAGGGGTTATGGGGCTGGGGGTATATCCATGGGGTAGTGTGGGGTAGGTGTGTGGGGCAGTATAGGAACAATACAGTGGGACAGTTCATCTTTCAGAGTTGCAGACAGGGAGGCACAGTACTGTATAGAGTGTATAAATATAAATATACAAATAAATATATAAATATATATATATGTACACACACAGAGGTGTATCAGCACAGCATCAGCTGGCTAGGAAGGGGTATGGCACATCCAGAGGGATCTGGGGGGGCACTGCCTGCCTGGTCATTACCACTATAAAGCTCTGTCCTGTTAATTCCAGCTTAAGACACTGAGGCTAATCCTGGCCGTGCTCTCCAAATCACCATCCCCAGTCCTCTGCCGTGTTCCTTTAATTCCATGTCCCTCCTGTGCCAACTTTCTCTGATTTTCCCTCTATTTTATTCATTACTTCTTATGTTTGTGGAGGTTTTTTCCTCCCCCTTGCCCTTAGGAGCGTTGGTTCTCCTTGACAATAATTGGATAAAAGGAGAAGCTTGGAAACCCCAAATTAAAATACACAATCCTTACATTTCTCTTTTTTTAACCTCTCAGGAAATCTCCTCTACCAGCTTTTCCCAAGTATTACTGCAGCCAGGCTTGCATAGGAACTGATGGTGACTACCTGTGCTTTTAATTAGCACCACCATTCCCAAATAATCCTCTCATCTGCTATCAGATCTGCTTATTCCTTTTCCTATCCCTCCTCCTGGGCTGGGGAGGAGGAGCTGTCCCTGGGGACAGATTTCCCTGCTGACCTTGAGCTCCCAGGAAGGATCAGATGCTCTGAGATGACTCTGCTTTACTTCATCCCCGTGGAGAGGTGCTAAATGCTTCTTCCATTCTTTTTTTAGCTGATTTGGGCTGAAAAGAAGAGGCTGAACAAAGGGACAGATGTGGTGGAGAAAAGAGGTCCATACATCATGAGCAAACCTCCCTCCATCCAGGCCAAGCTGAGTAAGTGATGCTTGGTGCACTCTGCTGGGATTTTGGGTGTCATTTCCAGCTCTCTCCCAGAGCTGGGGTTACCAAAATCCCTTTTATTCCTTGGTGGGATAAATCCTTTATAAAACCCCATTGGGAAACCACTGCACTGCACCCAGGCTCACCTCCACTACCCTCCTCACCCATTCCCCAAAAGAAGAACCCCTTTGGGAGCACTTGGGGATTTTTGTCTCTGTCCCTGTGCTTGGCTTGCAGAGAGGCAGCGGGAGCTGGCAAAGGCAGCGCTGCGAAGGCAGGGGCTGCTGGGGGCACCCACTGCCCTGAAACCAACTCCTAAAAGGTCTGATCCCCTCCTCCTCTTTTCAAAATGCCTTTTTGCTTTTCTTGGGGACACTGGGAAACTCAGAGGATTAAAAAGAAGAGTTTGGGACCTTATTCTGCTGGCTCTGTTTGGCCAGGAACACCCAGTATAATAAAATATACTGCTTTTCTCTCTATTTTGGGGATGATTTGGTGGTATGGATTTATTTGGGTATCCTGGGGTTTAGCTGGTGGTGGGAAGGAGTGGGATTCCTGCCTTGGCTCCTCAGCCTGTCAGCTCCATGGATGTGTTTGCACATAAAACATCTGTGCTGGTCTCCCTCCTGCATGTCCTGGCAGGTCTGTGAAGTTCAACAAGGGCTACACAGCACTCAGCCAGACAGCTGATGAAAACCTGGTCTCCCTTGACTCAGACAGGTGAATAGTCCAAGATTTTCAGTAAATATCCCACGATTTTGAGGGTGGGGGTGCTCCCAGATGGCTTTTAGGGGTGTTGCTTTTCCTTGTCAACTTGTAGAGCATCCTTGGTGGCACTGGGCACCTCAGGGCAGCGAAACGCTCCTGCTGTCCCAGATTTCAAATACTCCTTGGGGTTGCACTGCCAACTCCTTTTTTCCCCCAAATTCCTCTTATCTGCACCATAAAGCCCCCACTTCCTGGCCAGCTCTGTTTCTTTTTCCCCTCAGTGATGGGGAGCCAGGATCCAGGTGTTCCTCGGGATACTCCTCTGCTGAGGCAAGTGTGGGGCTCTGACTGTGACACTGTGGGGTCCCCAGGGGCTCCCTCGTCCCCCTGACCCCTCGAGGCTCTGGCTGGGGTTGGAAGCATCACCCCCAGGGCGTGGATGTGTGTCCATCCTGCAGAGCTCTGCTTTGTCCCCTGCAGCAGGTGACCCAGGACATGAGCCGGCAGCTGCTGCAGGACGGGTACCACCTCGACGAGGTCCCCGATGATGAAGACCTGGATCTCATCCCCCCAAAACCTTCTGCCTCCTCTTCTTGCCCCTGTTGTTTTGGAGAAAATCTCTCCTGTGTGATCCAGTAGCTGCACAAGAACAGGTCAAAATCCAGCACTTTCTTTGTCCTGTGGGTGTCCGGGTCCCACGCCAGGACGGTGACACAAGGACTGAACTGAACGATGCTGCTCGTGGCAGAGACCAACTGACTCTAAAAGACATCTCCTTACACTCAGCAATACCAGGGGGAGTTGGCACAGTGACATTTTGGTGACCATCATGGGACCTGGCACTTGGCTGGGGTGGGAAGAGAGGACAGGCTGGGCCTGGCACCTCCATGGGGGTATAAAGGGAAGGATTTGTGAGTTTCTGGGGTTGGAGCTAATGGCTTATTCCCATTCTCCTCAACGCTGCTTTGATGAAGGTGAGGCACAGCCCAGGCCCCCCATCCCAGCTCTGCACAGGGCTTGGATTTGGGGGGCTGGAGAGCCTCCCTGCTGCAAACCATAAACGCTGCCTTAAACCATGGTCCTGCTCTATGACATAGAGGACAATCAGCTTCTTATATACAGAAACCTTATTTAAATATTTCATGTCAAGAGACATGAATTGGTTGGGTGGGGGGCATGTTTGTTTGTTTTTGTATCTTACTTGTAAAAGGGAGCACTTAATAAACTGGATCTCATTACTCAGAAGAGCTGCTGGTGATGTGAGGGGGACTCTTTTGTTCTCTCATCACATTTTACTCCTTTCCTGTGCCTTAGCAGCAAGGGGGGGAATCACAGCCAGCGTTGGGGGGATGCTGGAGCTGCTCCCAGTCTCTCTGTCCCCCTCCATCCTCCTGCTCCCTCCACCACGCTGCCCTTCGCCAGGGACAAAGTCACTTCTTTATTCACAGCAGCAGAGGCTCTCCTGCTCCATCATCCCCCAGGCAGCCCCCTTTTACAGCCAGGGAAGGGGGACACTGGCTGCCATCAGCCAGGCTTGGGAAGAGCCCACCAGAAGCAGCAGAAAGCCTGTGGTCTGCACCACCTCCAAGGAGTCCATCCACAGAACTGCTCTTTCTATACCTCAGGGCTGCTTTGGCGGTTTAACAGGTGGAGGGAGACCTTTCAAGCGAGAAGACTTTGCCCACAGCAGTTTCTATCTACTCAAACATGGAGTGTCATGGTGGAAGTGTCCCAGGTGCTGCTCAGAGGAGGCAGCAGGCTCGGAAGAGCAGCATCCCTTCGGGAGAGGAGAGGTGCAGGGAGATGCTCTCGTTGGCCGACACGAAGAGCACAGAGCCACGGCGCAGGGACATCTCTGAGGCTGCTGCTGTGGAGGTGCCCACGGCTGTCCCTTGGATCACCAGCAGGATGCTGGCCGAGTCCATGGCAGAGATGAGGTACAGCTTGATGGAGGCAGGGATCTGCCAAGGGAAATGTCACTGTGCTGGGGTGTCCCTCAGCTTTGCTCCTTTCTACAGAGCTGGAAGGGGGTTGTCCCCACTCCCACTCCTTTGCTGGGCCTGCAGCAGCCCAACCTGGGGACTTCAGCTTGGCTGAGGACACCCAAGACCTCTTCCTAGAGCTGCTGGAGAAGGTGAACAAGCTCCAGGGAGGGATAAAGAGACCAGCACCCCATTATGCCCAAGCATCCCTCCCACCCTGCCAGGACACCGATTACACAGGTGAGTGAGCCCCAGCCAGCACTGGTGTGTCCCACCCGGTGTCCCCAGCACGGAGCTGTCACCTCTCACCTCTATCCTCATGATGGTGAAGTCTGGCACGGGTGGGTCGTAGAGGTAGACGTGGGGATCGAGCTGGCTCTGCGTTGCCGGGAGGATCTTGGAGCTGCTGGGTGCTGGTGTGTAGTTGAGCATCTCACACAAGGTGAGTACATCGATGAATTTGGGTGTGAGCCCGGCACGCACCGTGTTGTCCGAGCACGCCATCACCTCCACGCAGTCTGTTGGGACGGGACAGGCCGTCAGCCCAGCCCTCAGCCCAGCCCTCAGCCCAGCCCTGCCCTCAGCCCAGCCCTGCCCTCAGCCCAGCCCTCAGCCCAGCCCCTCCTCCTGTCCCCACAGCCCTGCAGGATGCCGGGCTAGGAGAGCCCCCCTGACGCTCACCTCCGTGCAGGTACGCGTGGGGCTCGTTGGCTCCCAGGAACATGGCCTCCCCTGGCTCCAGCCTCACCAGGTTCAGGAAATAAATGGTGAAGCAGCCGATGTCCCCTGGGTACTGGGAGTGCAGCCGCAGCAGCAGCTCCCCGTTGCTCCCCGACGTGTCCTTCCCTTCCGCCGCTGCGCAGGACAGACCAGGCCCAGTGAGGGGAGAGCCTCAGCCTCTCCCCAAACACAGCCCCCCGAACTGGTTTGGGGTGTCACAGCCAGCACCCACCTTCCTGGGAGATCCTCTTCACCAGCATGTTCAGCTGGTCCACGAAGAACTTCTTCTCGCTCTTCATGAGGCGGGTGAAGCACACGCGCAGCGCGGCCGAGACCCCGCGCGGGTCGTCACTGCCGCTGCGCTCCAGCTGCTCCGCGGCCACCTCCCCGATCAGGGCCCGCAGCTCGGGGACATCTGTGGGGCCAACGCTGCTCAGAGCCCGCCCCCAGGCCAGGGGAGAGCAGCCCCACTCAGAACCAGCCCCCAGGCCAGGGGAGAGCAGCCCTGGTCAGAGCCAGCCCCCAAGCCAGGGGAGAGCAGCCCCGGTCAGAGCCAGTCCCCAGGCCAGGGGAGAACAGCCCTGGTCAGGAGCAGCACCCCCATCCCAGGAGAGCACAGTCACTGTCCCCACAGTGAATCCCATCCCTGGGAGCACTGCCCACACCCCAAAGCCCATCCCAAGGGAGCACTGCCCCCATCCACACCCTAAATCCTAACCCAAGGGACCACAGCCCCCATCCACACCCTAAACTCCATCCCAAGGGACCACAGCCCCCATCCACACCCCAAAGCCCATCCCAAGGGAGCACGGCCACCATTCCCACCCCAAAGCCCATCCAAGGGAGCAGGACCTTCATCCCCACCCCAAAGCCCATCCCACGGGAGCATGGCCATTATCCCCATCCCGAAGCCCATCCCAAGGGAGCATGGCCACCATCCCCATGCCATGGCCACCATCCCCACTCTGGGGACTGACCATGCACCCTCCACCCTTACTCTGGAGGAAGGAGACAATCTCCTCCACAGGCCGGAAGCCACACATGCCCTCGAAGGGGGTGAGGGCGATGGCCATTTCGGGCTTGTGGTTGGCATCGGGATAGTGCTCAGGGAACTGGGCGTGGAGCTTCGCTGCCAGCTCCTGCAGAGAGGGGAAGAGGAGACAGGAGCTGCCTGAGCTCCCCACGACACGGGGCCCGCCTGGGCTGCCCACGCCCGGCTCTCCCTACCTTGTTGGGGTGTGCCTGGACAGACAGGGCGGTGTTGACCGACAGCACCTTGAACAGGAAGGGCAGGTGTCCCTGGAAAGCGTCCTTCACCTTGGCCCCCAGGCAGACGGGGTTGTCGGCGATCCACTGGCCCAGGGTCTTTTGGGGGATGCGGTTATCCCGGATGAGGGCATCGCCCCGGGGGTGTGTGCCCATCCACAGCTGCCAGACACCAACACACACAGCTGGCACCCCGAGCCGAGCAGCCAGCACGGATGACTTGGGCTTTTCCAGGGAGGTGATCCCTGGCAGCTCCCTCGGGGGCTGAGTCATGCCGGGCTTCTCTCCAAGCCAGGGGGACACGGGACAGCTGAGGGGCAGCACCGTGTCCCGGCAGGACAGAGGGTGGTGAGAGCCACCACGGCCGCGGGGTGGGATGAACACATGGATGGACACACAGATGGGACGGACACACGGACAGAATGGACACAGAGACACACTCACCTCAGCGTAGGGCTGGTCAGGCTGGATCTGGACCAGGGGGTCACCGCTGGCCACCAGCTTGGCCACCTCGCTCTCCAGGCCCACCTTCCCCCAGGAATAGTTCTGCACCACGCAGGACAGGGGGAACACTGCGGGAGGGAATTCAAGTGTTAGCGGGGCACAGAAAGAACCCCCGGAAATCCTCCCGGACACGCACAGAGCCCGCGGGGCAGGGTGACAGGATGGCAGGGAGGGAGAGCACCACGGCCTTGGCAGGGGACACTCTGTGGGGACGATTTTCAACCATCACACGGCGATCTGGGGGTGCCCGGGCTGGGGGCACGACTCACGGGCCCTGCTCCCCATCGCGCTGGGGGGTCCCGGAGGGGGTCCCGGTGTCCCATCGTGGAGCCCATCCCCGGGCGGGCGGGCGGTGGTGCCCGGTGCCCGTGTCCCGCTCACCGCGGATCTCCGCCATGGCTCGGCCGGGCAGGACCTGCCCCCCCTCCCTCACCGCCCCCCCGCCGCCGCCGCCGCGCCTGACGTCACGCGGCCACGCCCACCGGGTTAACCCCGCGCGAGCTGTGCGTGCCGCCGTGACGTCACGCGGCTCCCGGTCACGCGGGTGCCCCGGAAGCGCCAGGAGCGGCGGCGGCGGGAGCGGAGCAGGAGCGGACCGCGCCCATGTCGGGCTTCGACACCAACCCGTTCGCCGACCCGGTGGACATCAACCCCTTCCAGGTGGGAGCGGGTTGCAGGCGGCCTCCCCCGGCCTGGCCCGGCCCGGCCCGGCCGGGGCCCCGTGCCCCGCACGCCGGGACGTGGCACTGAGTGAAGCGCCGCCGGCCAATGGCGGAGCCGCTCCTCCGCGCCTCGGCCAATCAGAGAGAGGGGGCGGGACCAGGGGGGGCGTGAGGCGGCCGCGACCCCCGGCCCTGACGGCGGCTTGGAGCCGAGCCCGGGGTCCCGCTCCCTGTCCCCGGTTGCCCGCGGGTCACAGTCCTATCTCCTCCCCTCTCTGCAGCTCCTTCCCCAGCTCCCTGCGCCACCACGGCCGGTGGTCCCGAACCCCTTCCGCAGCGCTGTGACCCCCCGGGTCCCTCCCGCTGTGTCCCTGCACCCGGCTGCTCTCACCTCGAGGGAGGCTCTCCCACACAGCTGGGAATGCCTGCTCTGAGGGCTTATTCAAAATAATCCATCGCCGGAGCTCTCTCGGCCGTGCTGCGCGCTGGGCTGGTTGTCCGCTGTCTCTCTGGGTTTGTTTTTAAGGCGCTTCTGCTTTAAAGTGAGTTCCCGTGGCAACGCTGTGGATTTCGTGGCTCAAAGCAGAGGATTGCTGTTAAGGTCACTGAGGACTTGGTGTGTGCTCGCTGGTTTCTCCTCTGTGGGATTAACCTTTGGAAATTGGGGTCACTGATGCAGGGAGCTGGCCTGGCACGGCCTCTGTGTGACAGTCAGGGTCTGGAGCCCAGCCTCACCTCCGCTGCCTGCCTGGGATGTGAGCCATGGGAAGAAGTGCTTTCCTGACCTTGGATCTCAGGGCTGAGCCAAACAGACGTTGTTTGTTGATAGAGCTGAGTCTTTTGAGGAATCAGAGTGAAAAAATTCTTTCTCTTCTTCCTCACTATCATTTTGACATGGTCCCGTGACTCTGAGGAATGGGGAAGAGTTGGGATGATCGTGTTCCTCTGATGTTCATTCTGGGGGATGGAATATATTGCTGTTCATGGACATAGGATTTGTTGCTTTGGCTTTGAGGAAGTAAATATTCCTAGAATCACAGAGTGGTTTGGGTTAGAAGGGAAATTAAAGCTCATCCAGTCCCACCCTCTGCCATGGGCAGGGACACTTCCACTGTCCCAGGCTGCTCCAAGCCCCGTCCAAGCTGGCCTGGAACATTACCAGGGATCCAGGGATAGCCAAAGCTTCTCTGGGCACCCTGTACCAGGGCCTCCCCACCTTCAGAGGGAAGAATTTCTTCATATCCAATCTAATCTCTGTCAGTTTGAAGCCATTCTCTGTTCTCCTGTCACTTTGGGCCCTTGTAAAAAGTCTGTCTCCATCTTTCTTGTCATCTTCCTTCAGCTGCTTTGTGCATATTAAAGCTGTCCTGGTATCTGGCAGAACAGGGCTGTGCTCACTCTTTATTCACTGATCAAACAAAAAAAGGTTGAAGGTGATTTTCAGGCAGTAACTCCCATGTCAGGCTCACTTAACAAGGATTGACACATGTCCCACTGTGGATTCCCCTCTGAGAACTCTTTGCAGCTCATCTGATCCTTGTGGAAGGTTCTGTACCCTCCTCTCGGGACTGCAAGTTTTTGTCTTACCTTTTTTTTTTATTTTTCCAAGAAAAATTCCCCAGTTCCCAGCTGCTGGTTGAGAGGAATTTTTGACTGCTGCTTCCTGGAGCCTCGTTGGTCAGGTTTGAAATGGAATGCCAGCCTGTGGGACAGCCTGTTCCCTGCAGGGGCTGGGTCCAGGTGCTGGCTCTGTCCCCCTGACACCCCTGTCATGCTCTGGAAGGAGCAGAAGCCTCCTCACCCTCCCAGCCCGTGGATCTTTCCTGCCACAGCACCAGGGTTGTCCCTCCTTGCTGGAGCTCCCAGTTCAGTGCTTCATCCTCCTCAAATCCTGAGGTTTCTGCCTTTTCAGGAGGCTTTGTTCATGATGTTCTTCAAGCTTTGTGTGAAATAAGCTGCTCTGGTCCTGTTAAAAATATCTCTGGCTGCTCTGTTACTTATTGTAACCAGTTAATGAGAGATGATTAACTTCCTTCCTTTATCTAGTAACCTGCTGGAAGTGGCAGCTGCCTCCAAAACTTTGATTCCAGCTTCAGACAGAGCTGGAAAGTTCCATCCTTTCCAGAGATATCAAAAACAAAATCCTCAAGATTTCTCTCAGTGCATCTCCCAGGCAGTGGCAGCACCCTCAGTCTGCAGGACTGGTTATATTTGGGGCAATACTGTGATATTTTGACAATTGTGTTCAGTTCCAGGTAATTCTAAGTTGAGCTCTTTTTCCTTGATCTCATCTAGAGAGGCCTCTCATTTTGTTTCTTTAATCTACGGGAAGAGAAAGAAAAGAAAAAATAGAATTCCTTGCACAAACCTGTTGTACCCAAACCTTTCAGCAGCATGACAGCAACTTTGTATTTGCATTAAAGCTTCATTTGAAAACAGTTTTAATATTCCTGGCAGTGCAGTTTGGTCCAGATGTGGAGTTACTCTGTGCTGGGGGCATCTGAAGCCATGAAAAGCAGCATCACACATCCCTGGCACTCGAGGAAGTGATGGTTGGAAGGGCAGCAAATGGGATCTGCCCATGGCACCCTGCAGGTCGAGCCAATTGTTGATCTGTGAGCACGGGCTTTGTGGCTGGACACCTTTATTGTGGCTCCAAGAGGTTCTGAATTAAATCCCTGTCCCCTGATCCTTTCTAAGGCTTGTTTCAAGAGGCTCAGCTGCCTTTTGCTGCCTAGCTGGCAGAAAATAGCTGTAAAACATGAAGTTTGTGGGCAGCTCCTCGCTGATCTCTGCATTCCTGGTGCTCGCTCATCCCTCACTGCCTGCTCCAGGCTCACAGGAGCTGCTGCCTGTGCTTCACCCTCTGCTTTCCTTCCTGCCCTCCCCAGGCACGTGTCCAACACTTCAGCTTTGTTGCAAATTCCCTGCTCTTTGGGTTCCTATTTTAGACACGCTTGCACAATAGCAGGCAAGTTCAGCCCAGCTGCTGGGCCTTGGCCTTACAGCCTAATTAAGTGATTTTTTTTAAGATGAGAGCTTGTCTACCTTGGGAATCCAACTGTGGTGCAGCTGAAGCTGTGGTGCTGCTCTCCCTGCCCTTAGAGAGCCTCCAGCTTTCTTTTGGGTGCAGATGAGCCAAGGGAAGTAAAATGTGTGTTTTCCAGTGGTACTGTAGCATTTTTCCTTGTTCCCAGCCTGCCCACCCAGGCTCTCTGGAGGGTTATGCAGCTTTTACTTTCCACTTCCTACACCTTGAAGGGAGTTTCTCTTCCTTGTGCAGTTGTTTTCTGCTGGACTTTAGTCTGGACTAAAGGGTTTGTGCTGATGGGCAGCGCTGCCGTGCATGAGGGGAAGTCTAAACTTGTGCTGACAGCCCTTATCTCTGCACAGCTGAAGCTTCCAGAGGAGTCAGGAATGAAATAAAAGCACTTTTTATCTCCAGCATGGCAGTCCTGCTGCTTCTTCCCACTTGTTGCAGCCCTTCCTCGCTGGGGAGCTGAACTTCCCTGAGCAGCATCGGAGAATGAGAGGTGATTCACAAACGAGTGTGACCTGTTGGTGGTGGGAGTGCCTGCCCTGCAGGAGCTCCGCAGTTACTCATTAACTGCTCCCTGTGCCTCTTGCTCAGCACCAGGCTGCGCTAGAGCCCCGTGTGAGAAACGCCAGTCGCTTCTTTCTAAAATTTTAAAAGTTTAATAGTAATAAAATGGTTATAAAAATAGCGATATAGTTCGAGTAATAAAAATTTTGGACAGTTTGAATTAGGACGATATGAGACAATAGAAACAAAGAGTTATGGATGTCTGGGTACCTTTTTCTGGGCAGCATTAGCCCGAAAAAGGACACACATTAACAGGATTAACCCTTAAAAACAATAACCTGTTGCATATTCATACACCTCATACATGATGCATAAATTCCATTCAAACACAGGATTCTGTCTGGGCAGTGTCAGCTTCTTCCTCTGAATACCAACATCATCTCAGGGCTGAACAAGGCAGGAAGAAGTTTGTTTCTTCTGATAAGAGGGCAATAAATTCTTTTTCTCTGAAAGATTCAGGTGTCCTGTGGCTGCTATCTCGCTGGGAGACCTTTCTTTAAAAAAAGTATCTTACACAGCATAGTTTCTATTTTAACATCATGTTATAACCTAAAACTATATTTAACCCACTACTTAAGAAAATTAACACAGCATAACTTTCTAACATAACACATATAATATTCATTTGAATATTTGCAAAAATCCAATCATAAAATATGCATTTTTCACACCTGGGAATGGCTCCAGAGGGATTTTCCTCTGTGCCCCAGCTCCATCAGCCCCACACACTTTGGGGCAGCCTTGGTTCTTTCTCCCCCCATGGAGCACCAAATTAGAAGAGTTGGTCTGGACACATGAGGTGCTGAGGGAGGGAGGGAGGGAGGAGAAGCCACTTTTTAATTTTCTGAGCCACGCCCAGCACTCAGATTGCCAGGCCAGGAGGATTTCCGAGTTCCAAAAGGGCCTCGTTGCTGGGATAGGTGGGGAGAGAAGTGCTCCAGAGGGCAGCACCTGGCTGCCCAAGAGGAACCTCTGCATGCAGAGGAGTAGGTGGAAAAGAGATAAAAAGAGCTGAGTAAAAACCCTGCAGGTGAGGGGAGGGAGGCGTTCTGAGGTGCACAGAGCCTGTTTTTAAACATCAGAGGATGTTTAAAAGACGAGTGGGAGGTGCTGTGAGTGGAAGTGAGAGCTGTTATGCCAGCAGCATTAAAACCTCCTAAAATAATTGGTGTCACACCTCCAGCTCAATTTTCCTGAGTGTTTCACTTATCCTGAGCAATCATTGGCATTTTAGCTTGCCAGCATCTCTCAGCCAGGATCAGCTGTGTCTAAAACCTCATTTTATGTGGCTCCATGCTTGCTTTGTGAGGCCCAGCAGCATCCTGACCATGGGTGGATGAATCCAAATCCTTGGAAATTAGGAATAATTCGCTGTAGGTGAGCAGAAATAACCTGCACAAAGTATTCCTGTGCCAAAAGCACGTTGTGGTTGTTCAGACATCCTTCTTGGCTGAACAGGAGATTATTTCTGCTGACAAGTCTTGCCTTGCTGGTAGTCATCTCCTTGGATATTTAAACTCCATGCCAGCCAGGGCCATCTCCCAGTGGCAGGGATGTGTTTCACCCCCTCAAATTCCCAGCTAACAAGCAGATGGAAACCAGGCAGCATGGATAAGATGGACTTGATGTTCTTAAAGGCCTTTTCCAAACTGAACAATTCAGTGCTATCAGTGATGATTCCCTATATCCAGTGCTGATTTCTCCTTGTGCTCTCTCCCTGCAGGACCCCTCGGTGACACAGCTCACAAACACCAGCCAAAGTGGCTTGGATGAATTCAACCCCTTTTCTGAGAGCTCCCAGCGGGTAAGTGCCACGTGTCCTTGTACTCTGTGTGCCTGGTGGAGCATTTAGTGGTGTAGAAGGTCCCTTGATAGGTGCAGCTTAAAAAAGAGGAATTCACAGCTGATTTCTGTCGGCCCACATTTCTCTCACAGAGAAAAGCAAGGCACAATTCTTCCCAAGAATATTTCTTGGGGTTCACATTCTCTGAACCTCAGAGAAAGAAAACACAATTCTTATCATTTTCTCTGCCTGTGTTTGTGCAAAAGTAGAATACAACATGGAGATTTTTTTACCCAAAGTGATGGTGTTTTGTTTCCTTGGCCCATCAGGGCCAAGAGTGTATGTGTGTCAGGACTGTTGAATGACAGTCCCAAGATTCAGGGCAAGGTAAGCAGTGTGTGCAGAGCTGAGTATACTTGGCTGATTCAGTTTTAGATGTATAGAATAATATAGTATAATAAAGTAATTAATTAACCTTCTAATATCAATGGAGTCAGGTGCATCATTCCCTCCCCTCATCGGGGCCATCACAGCACAACTCTGGATTTCCCCGTGGATGTGGCTCATGGTGTGCAGGAGAGGGAAATTGCTCCTGCACTGGAGCAGTAATGAGCTCCCAGCTGGAGCTCTCCACTGGCATGGAACAGCTCCTCTCCAGCTGGCTGCTGGCTCCCAGGGAAGCCCC
Source organism: Setophaga petechia (assembly GCA_024362935.1). Classification (NCBI taxonomy): domain Eukaryota; kingdom Metazoa; phylum Chordata; class Aves; order Passeriformes; family Parulidae; genus Setophaga; species Setophaga petechia. The sequence goes on from JANCRA010000016.1 coordinate 17,180,367, forward strand.
ATGAAGTGTGAAGGGGAAGATGGTTTGTGGCAGGGCACTGCAGCATTTATTTGCTCCCTGTGCTCGGAGCTGTGCTGGCTCTGCCACTGAGGGATGGCTGGGAGAGCCTCACCCTTATTCCCTGGCTGCTGCCATGAGCCAGGTGGGAGAAGGAGGGCAGGAAGGAGAGATTTGTTTGATTTTTTTTTTTTTTTTGCTTTAAACAATTCACCCAGAGCCCTTTGTGTTTCTCCTGCCCTCTTTTTCCCTGCAGACAAATGCGGCGCGGACGACACCAGCGGTGCAGCCCTCGGGCCACTCACAGCCAGCTGTGCTGCAGACATCTGTGGAGCCCACACCACAGGTACAGCCCCTCTGTGCTGCCCTCCCAGCCTCCTCCAGCTCCCAGGGCCTCTGGGAGCACAGCATTCCCTGAGGTCGGCACTGGGAAGCTGCAGGTGGGATTTTCAACTTGTATTTCTGAGGCACATCTTGGTAGGGAATATACACAGAGTTGTTCTTACATCTCCTTCCCTGTCCCTCTGGTGGCAGAGCTTGCTTTGCCTTGTGTTCTGTTGGCTCTGGCTTCCCTCTGGAAATCCTGGAATGAATCCTGCTAATGCTTTTAGCTTAGTTCTGGTGTCTGGTCAGACACGCTCAGTGCCAGGAGAATAAATGCAAGTACCCAGCTGCCAGCACCACCTCATCCAAAGAACTGGGAGAAAGAATCATTTCTCAGAAGACAAAGCAGGTAGAAGAGATCCTTTAGAGGTGTGGTAGGCAGCTGGGAAGGGAATTGTCCTGGTAAGCCCAGGAGCCCTGCTCACCACTCTGGAGTGATGAGCTCAGAGCAGTCAGGTGAAGTGTGAGGTAGAAGAAGCTGTGGATAAGCTCCTCCTGCCAGCCATAACTTCCTGTAGGATAACTTGATTTTGTCCTCCAGTGGCAGAATCAAGATATCTGAGGCTGGGCTTTCATGTCACCCTGTGCCCAAGATGTCAGGGGCTGAGCTTTCATGTCACCCTGTGCCCAGGATGTGAGGGGCTGAGCTTTCATGTCACCCTGTGCCCAGGATGTGAGGGGCTGAGCTTTCATGTCACCCTGTGCCCAAGATTTGAGGGGCTGAGCTTTCATGTCACCCTGTGTCCAAGATGTCAGGGGCTGAGCTTTCATGTCACCATGTGTCCAAGATGTCAGGGGCTGAGCTTTCATGTCACCATGTGCCCAAGATGTCAGGGGCTGAGCTTTCATGTCACCCTGTGCCCAAGATGTCAGGGGCTGAGCTTTGATGTCACCCTGTGCCCAAAGTGTCAGGGGCAGAGCTTTCATGTCACCCTGTGCCCTGCTTCCTTCCCAGCCTGGCACCCAGTGGTGCCACCACAGCCCAGGGCAGGGCAGGGCTGACCTCTCTGATGTTTGTCCCCTCGCCAGGCCGTGGCTGCAGCAGCACAGGCAGGGCTGCTCCAGCAGCAGGCAGAGCTAGAGAGGAAGGCAGCTGAGCTGGAGAAGAAGGAAAGGGAACTGCAGAGCCACGCAGCCAGCATCGACCGTGAGTACTGACTCCTGCCCAGGGCAGCCTGGGTCCTTTGGTTTGCCAGGATTTCAGGAAAACTCCCTGTGGCAGCCCTTCTGGGACAGTGCCTGGCATCCCACAGCTTCCAAGGTGGGAAGGTGGGATGCTGGAGGCCAGCTCTGGTGGGTCCCTGCCCTCAAGCAGCTGCATTTCACCACCAAAAGCTCCCAAGCACTGATCTGTGCCTGTGTCAGAGCTGGTGAGTGACTCTGCCACGCTGAGGCTTCTCACTGACAGCAGCAAAGCCCTTCTCCTCAGCCTCAACACTCTTTTAACCACAGGAACCCAATATTTTTCTCCTAATCTTGGTTTGAAGTGGCTGAATCTGGGCTTGCGGGGCTGAGTGATGGTGGCTGTGATGGCCCTTTGGCCAGTGCAGGGGAATTCTGCTTTCCTCCAGGGAAAACCCCTGCACACAGCTGCTGTGCCAGCAGTTTATCCCATTCCTGCTGTGCTGCCTGCTCAGATGTAGGAGCTGCCCAACCCCTGGGCTCTGCCAAGGTTTTAGTGCATGAATGAAACAATAGCTGAACAACTGCTTGGAAATTCTGGGGTGGGAATTGGTCTTTGAATGAGAGAAGAGCAAGTGAAGAGCTGCTGCTTCCTCCCTCCCACAGCGAGGCAGAACAACTGGCCTCCTCTCCCCAAGAGGTGTCCCATCAAACCCTGCTTCTATCAGGACTTCTCTGCAGACATCCCAGCTGACTACCAGCGGATATGCAAGATGCTCTATTACTTGTGGATGTGTAAGTAAAGGCCTCACCTGCAGTCAGAATTCTTTTGGAGGAGGTTCTGTGTGAAAAGCTGAGCTGTGTGGCGCAGTAAATGCTGTTGGTGTTGTCTGCGAGGCTAAAATCAGGTTTCCCTCCTTTCTTATGAAGGTAAATGTGAAGAACCTCGAGTTTATGCTTCAGGAATAGCTCATTCATGACAAAATTTTAATTGTTTAGTGGAGGCTTGAGCACCTATTTAAGATTTGGCCGTGAGCAGCAGGATCAGATGATCTTCTTAGGTCAAGCTCTGTTTCCCTTCCAAGGGAGGCAGGGAAATTAGATGGCCCAAAATCACCTTAATTTCTGCAGCTCTCCCTGTGTTCAGTGAGACATTTGGGGTTCTTTGGAGTTTCCAAGAGCTTGCTGATGTTGTTTTTCTCTCTCCCACCCCAAACAGTGCATTCCATCACCCTGCTCCTAAACCTGCTGGCTTGCCTGGCGTGGTTCACAGTGGACAACAGCAGAGGAGTGGACTTTGGGCTCTCCATTCTGTGGTTAATTTTATTCACCCCTTGTGCCTTTCTCTGTTGGTACCGACCAATTTACAAGGCTTTCAGGCAAGTACTGAGTTGGTTTTTTCTGTAACAGAGATGTATCTCTTAGTGGGAGGAGCTTTGGGTTTATCTGTTCTCATCGTGTTTTGCCCTCAGGATTTTTCCAGCTCTTTGCATCATTAGATAAACCCAAACCACTGTGTTGCTAAACATATTAGATCTGTCTGATAGAACTTAATTATGGTGATCCCTTTTCATCCTGAAATCCAAGCCTAGGCAGACAGAGGACACTTTGAATTCATTTTTTATTCACTTTATTAATTTCTAAGACACTGTTTGGTACACTGATGTCGAGCACACTGTGTTTGTTGAGGGAGCTGCCTTCACCCCATCTTGCTCTGGGCAGAGCACTGCATCTGCAGTGGACACATTTAGGTGCCCAAATTCCTCCCCTCAGCAGCTCTTCCCTGCAGAAAGCAGTTCACTGAAGCTGTTCCTCTCCTCTCAGAGCAGGGACTCGGTGCAGGGATCACAGGTTTCACTCCTGTTGCCATCTCTCCTGCAGGTCTGACAGCTCCTTCAGCTTCTTCGTCTTCTTTTTCGTCTTCTTCTGCCAAATAGCAATCTACATCATCCAGGCTGTTGGAATTCCTGGCTGGGGAGACAGGTAAGCTTGGCTTCACTGCCTGCCATGTCACACATCCCTTTTCTCACCAGGGCTGTGACTGGCAGGAGCTTTGGGGGCTGCTTCTGACAGCTGCCTGTTCTTTTTGCTGTGGTTTTCCTCTCTCAGCTCATAGCAGGTCCCAGCTGCCTCCCTCCTCTGCTCTTCCCATCCTAATCCCAGTATGAGAAGGGGAGTATGTGAATTGCTGGATATTGGGCAGGAATCCTTCCCTCACAGGGTGCCCAGAGCAGCTGTGGCTGCCCCTGCATCCCTGGAAGTGTCCAAGGCTGGGTTGGATGGGACTTGGAGCACCCTGGGACAGTGGGAATTGTCCCTGCCCATGGCAGGGGGGTGGAATGTGATGAATTTTGAGGCTCCTTCTGACCCAAACTGTTCTGTGATTCTGTGAGAGCTCTTCTGTGCCTCTTCTCTCTCACTCAGTACAGATCATATTTGCTCCTCTGATGTGAACCAGATCTGCCTTGTTCAGACTGGAGCCTTCCCTGACAGTAGTGTGGGGCTGAGGGATCTCTGACCTGAAATCTGGGTACTGCTCGGCCTGATACTGCTGTTAGCACCCTGACTCTGTCCCAAACTCTCCCTAAATCCCTCTGGAGCATGTGCTTGGTGGGCTGAGATAAGCAGAGAGGCTTTTAGCCTCTCCCTTTCTCAGTGACATTGTCCAGAAGGGTGAGCCTGGGCTTTTGGAGCAGATCCAGCAGCCTCATGTCAGCAGCTGTGCCCTGCAGGGAGAGCACAGCCTTTCCTTTCACCTTGCTGCCCCTGCTGCAACTGCTGTTCTGGAGCTCAGGGAGTTCTGGGAAGGTCAGCAGCCTGTTCTGGAGCTCAGGGGAAGGTTAGCAGCTTGTTCTGGAGTCAGGGAGCTCAGGGAAGGTCAGCAGCCTGTTCTGGAGTTAGGGAGCTCAGGATAAGTTTAGCAACTCCCATTCTGGATTTAGGGAGCTCAGGGGAAGGTCAGCAGCCTGTTCTGGAGCTCAGGGTGAGGTCAGCAGCCTGTTCTGGAGTCAGGGAGCTCAGGGAAGGTCAGCAGCCTGTTCTGGAGTTAGAGAGCTCAAGATAAGGTTAGCAACTCCCATTCTGGATTTAGGGAGCTCAGGATGAGGTTAGCAGCCTGTTCTGGAGCTCAGGGAGCTCGGGATGAGGTTAGCAACTCCCATTCTGGAGTCAGGGAGCTCAGGGTGAGGTCAGCAGCCTGTTCTGGAGCTCAGGGAGCTCAGGGAAGGTCAGCAGACTGTTCTGGAGCTCAGGGTGAGGTCAGCAGCCTGTTCTGGAGTCAGGGAGCTCAGGGAAGGTCAGCAGCCCGTGGTGCCTGTCCCAGGGCAGCCTCCAGGCAGGAGCTGCAGTCTATTTCTGCCCTGTGCCTGCAGAAGGGCCTGTGGGCAGTGCTGTCCCCTCCTCCCCCCTGCCCGAGTCACGGGGGATAGGGAGGGGGTTCATTCTGGCCTGGAGAGGCTGCCTGGAGCTCTCTGCTCTGTTCCCTGCTGCCTGCCAGCCAGCGTGGGTATTTTTGGCTGCAGTGTGTGGTGTGCCTTTCTGCTTCCCTGTGCTGCCAGGAGTGGTGCCACACATGGGATGAGACCCATCCTTCCTCCTGCTGGTGCTGGCACACGGTGTGTTGGTGGAGCGCTTGCAAAGGTTCCTTTCTCCAGCTCCCAGGAAGGTGTTCTGAGCGAGGTGTCTTGGTATTTTCAGCCACAGCCAAGTGCTGGTAGCTCTGTGAATTCTCCCTGCCCCTTTCCACTTCTAAGTTCCCAGTGTCTGGAATTTAGAATGGTGGAATCACACAACGCTTTGGGCTGGAAGGGACCTTAAGGCTCATCTCATCCATGGGCAGGGACACCTTCCACTATCCCAGGTAGTTCCAATCCCCATCCAGCCTGGCCTGGGGCACTTCCAGGAATGGAACAGCCATTCCTGGAAGGCTCTGGGCACCCTGTGCCAGGGTTTCACCACCTCCATCCCTTCCTGCCTCTCCCTCCTGCTCCTGACCGTTTCATCCCTGTCAGGGTGACACTCAGGTCCAGGTTCCAGACCTGCCAGCTGATATCTCCCAATTCAGCTGTTCCAGCCTATCTTTACCCCCCTTGGCTGAATTTTGAGAAGGTGCCCATGGAAGTCACTGTTGGCGCCAAGGGCATTGATTTTGCTGCCTGAGGGGAGGGCACAGGGCTGGAATGTGGGTGGGATGAGCGCAATCCTCCTCTAAAAATGCTAATGGAAACTCTATCCCCAAAACAAAGGCCTGGATGAGCTCCAGGCTCCCGTTTCCACAGCTGCTTGGTTTTGTGCTGCCCTGTAACCTTCCCCTGCAGCAGGGGTGTGCTCCCTGCTGTGCTCCAGCTGTGCTGGAATGCTGTCCATGCCCAGCCCCTCTCTCTCCTGTCCCTGGCAGCGGCTGGATTGCGGCGCTCTCGGAGGTGCACGGCAACGTGGCCGTGGTGGTGATCATGATGGTGGTGGCAGCCTTCTTCACGCTCTGCGCCGTGCTCTCCCTCTTCCTCCTCAAGCAGGTGAGTGCCTCGGGGGCCAGCAGAGCTCAGGCTGCCCCCAGGGCTCCTGGCTTTGATGCCTCCCTTCACCCACCTGGGAATGATGGTGGAATGGGGGCACTGGTGGGTCAGGAGGTTTTGATTAAAGTGTTTTTGCTTGTGCTTCCTGCAGCGATGCCAAATTTTTTGGACAGTCTTGAAGCGGGAAGTAGCCTCCCTTGGGAGTCATAGAATCATGAAATGATTTGGGAAGGGATCTTAGAGCTCATCTTACCTCCTGCCCAAGGGCAGGGATGCTTTCCACTATCCCAGGTTGCTCCAAGCCCTGTCCAACCTGGCCTGGAACATTTCCAGGGATCCAGGGGCAGCCACAGCTTCTCTGGGCAACCTGTGCCAGGGCCTACCCACCCTCACAGAGAAGGATTTTTTCCCATCTAACCCTGCCCTCTGGCAGTTTAAAACCATTTCCCCTTGTCCTGCCTGGAGCTGGCAGAGCAGAGCTGGCTGTGGCTCTGTTCAGCACCCAGGGATTTTCAATCACTACTCCCACACTGCTGTGGGGCTTTTCAAAGCCTGGTGGGATTCCAGTGAGTGCCTTCCCACTGGTTCTAAACCCAGCCCTCCTCCCTCCTCCTGCCTGCCAACAGCAGGGCTGGATTTCTGCAGGAACAGCAGAAATGGAGCTTGGGGGAAGCCAAGGACAGGCTGGACTGATTCTGTTGGTACTTCCTTCTGCTCTCCTGCCTTTATCTTGAAGGAAATACCTGATGCTGTTGGCACCTTCAGGTCTTGCCCTGCAGTAAATACTGGGTTAAGCATGAGCCATCACAGTGTGGGGAATTTTGGGTCTGACACCACTAATTTTGCTGAGAGCTCCACATTTTTCAGCAAATGAAGCTCTCCTGAAATCTGCCATGGAGCCACTGGCTGCAGCCCATGCTCTGCAGCTGTCCAGGGAGCTGCTTAGCCAAGGACCAGCTGGGTGTGTGCAGCAATCCCACAGCCACAGGCTGATTTCAATCCCTCTTTCCCTCCCCTCTCATCCCCAGGTGCATTCCATGTATCGGCGCACAGGAGCCAGCTTCCAGAGGGCCCAGGAGGAGTTTTCCCAAGGCATCCTCACCAACAGGAGCTTCCAGAACGCAGCAGCTGGGGCAGCCTCCTCGGCTGCACAGAGTGCTTTCAGAGGAAACTAACCCTGCCCAGCAAATCCAGCCCTTCTTCCCAGCAAATCCAGCCCTCCTTCCTGGGAAATCCAGCCCTTCTTCCTGGGCTGCCTCCCTCTTTCTTCCTCTGCCCTCATCTCCCCAACCTTCTATTTTTATTTTTGTTTTTTTCTGAAAATGCACTTTTTTTGGGGGTACCATGTGAGCTCTGTGATGCCGACACTCCTGATGAGAAGAGGTTTTTTTTGGCTTCAGCTGAGCTACGGTTTGGATGATGATTCCTTTTCCCTGTCTTGTTTTAGGGTGTGGGGAGATGGGGGAAGACATTCTCTGAGGCAAATATTCCTCTCTCCAGGACCTTCCAGGTGTTTGTCTCTTCCTCTCCTCACTCTGTCTGTAGCAGGAAGATGAGGGGGAAGCAGGTTTTTGATTTTACTCTGTCTTCTCTTGGCCTTTGCTATGAAGAATTTGATTATCTGCTGTTTCGGGAGGGTTTTGTAACGTGCATGTAGTTGATGTCATTAATTTTAAGAACAGAAACTGTACTTTTGGTTTATTACACTCACACAATGCTGTATTTTGACCTCATAACTGCTGGGCTTCCTGAGAGCCACGAAGGAAAATCTGGGAGCAGGGGGGAGAGTGGGAGGGGATATATTTCCCCTGGTCCCCCCAGGGCACATCCCTTGCTTCCACGAGGATCCTGCAGGCACCAGCCCTGGGCATGGGGTGGGGGAGAATGGATCAGTGAGGGCTGAGTCTTCTCAGTGACTTGAGACCCTGAGAGGGAGGGGAAAAGGGATTTTGGTTTGGCTCCCAGCTCAGGCTTGGGGCAGCTGAGGATGCCGGGTCACGCAGTGCCTGTGACGCCCTTCTCCAGCTAACCTTGAAGGAGTCTTTCTCCAGGGAAGGCTCCTCCCTGCCTTCCTCCTGACGAGTTTAATTTTTTTTTTAGCTGGGAAGGAACTGCTTCCATGTGTGTTCAGCTGCATCCCAAGATGGGATGTCCCTTGGGACGCGGAGGGGCGGATGGGGGCAGGTTCCCACCTCCCCCTCCCTCAGCCCCGTGGTTTGGGTGTCGGGAGGGGTTTAATGCAGATTTGGCTTTGCCGGGCTGGGGTTGTATCAGACCCCCCTCCTGTGCCGGTGAGGGGCGGCGGGGGGCGGTGGGATACAGAAATCGGTATTTTTACATCCTTTTCCTTCTGTATTATTGGATTTTTTTTTTCCCCTCGCGTCTGATCTTTTAATGTTTAAAAAATTATTAATAAAAAATTGTTCATGTGGTCCAGACACGGTGCTCGTGCAGCGAGAGGGGGCGTGGCCTGTTGTGATTGGCGGGTTGGGGGCGTGGCCAACACGAACGGAGTGGGGACAGGGGGCGTGGCTTGATGTGGAGATGAAAGCGTGGGGGCGTGGTCAGCGATCTCTGGGGGCGTGGCTGTGGGCGCGGCCTGCGCCGTGGCGCGCCGGGAAGGCGGAAGCGGCTCCCGGGCCCCGAGTGCCCGGACCGGGGCTCCGGAGGGGCCATGGCCGGGCCCGGCTGGGCCCCGCCGCGCCTCGACGAGTTCATCCTCACCGAGCCCCTCGGCTCCGGCACCTACGCCACCGTCTACAAGGCCTACAGGAAGGTAGGGCCGAGCCCGCCGCGGGGGTCGCCTTTTTGCTCCGGATCTGCCCCCCCACTCACGTTGGATCCCCATTTTCCTGCCCTCCACATGGGTACCACCCCCGATTTCCAGCCCTCCACATGTGGTACCACCCCACTAGCCCTGGCCTGGCACCTGCCGCCCCCTTGCAGGGGTTCCTTCCCTCCCCTCCCCACCCGCGGTGGCTGTTTGGGTGGGCGTCCAGCGTTGCCCCCCTCCTGACAGAGGGACACGCGTGAGGTGGTGGCCATCAAGTGCGTTAACAAGAGGAGCCTGAACCGGGCATCGGTGGAGAACCTGCTGACAGAGATCGAGATCCTCAAGACCATCCGCCATCCCAACATTGTGGAGCTCAAGGACTTCCAGGTGGGCTGGGGGCTTCCCAGGGGGACTCTGAGCTGGAGCTACTCCGGCTTGGATCCATCCCCGCTTCCCACGGGTGTGTCCGTGGGGTTTGGTGCCAGCAACTGGGCAAACTGGTCCAGATGAAGCTGTGTGGGTGGAACTGGCTGGGGTGGCACGGCGGGGTCTCATTGCCTCGCAGTGGGACAGTGACCACATCTACCTGATCATGGAGTTCTGTGCCGGGGGGGACCTGTCCCGCTTCATCCGGACGCGCCGGATGCTCCCCGAGAAGGTGGCACGGGTCTTCCTGCAGCAGCTCGGTGAGGACACCCTGCCTGGCTCCCACCCTGCCTCTGCTGGGGACCCTCCCCCAGGGTTTTGGGGTGCAGGGCTGTGCTCTCACGTGTGCATCCACCCGCCCAGCCTGTGCCCTGAAGTTCCTCCACGACCACAACATCTCCCACCTGGACCTGAAGCCGCAGAACATCCTCCTGAGCGCCCCGGAGAACCCCCAGCTGAAGCTGGCAGGTCAGGGCATCCCCTAGCAGGGGCTGGCAGGGGGCAAATCCCTTCTCCCTGTGCCCCCACGAGCTCTCTGCCCGGCAGATTTCGGCTTTGCTCAGTACATGTCCCCGTGGGACGAGAAGCACGTGCTGCGCGGCTCCCCGCTCTACATGGCCCCCGAGATGGTGTGTCGGCAGCACTACGACGCCCGCGTGGACCTCTGGTCTGTGGGAGTCATCCTTTACGGTGGGTTTGGCTTTTACTGCCCCGGGGGGCTCCACTCAGGGCTGGTTCCCCCCTCTCCATATCCCCTCACCTCTCCTTTTTCCGCCACAGAAGCACTTTTTGGGAGGCCACCCTTTGCTTCCCGCTCCTTCGCTGAGCTGGAGGAGAAGATCCGCAGCAATCGGGCTGTGGAGGTAGCGTGGGGTGGGATGGGGCTAGGGGGGGTCTCACAGCCCTCAATGGGCTCAGCCCCTTCTCTCCCCAGCTTCCCAGCCGGCCCCAGCTCTCTCTGGAATGCCGGGATCTCTTGGGGCAGCTGCTGGAGAGGGACCCTCGGAAGCGCATCTCCTTTGAGTGCTTCTTTGCCCACCCCTTCGTGGACATGGAGCACGTGCCCGGGCCCGAGAGCCTGGGCAAGGCGGTGAGCGGGGCTGGGGGCTGCTGCCTGCCAACGGGGCCGTTCCAAGCCCTGAGACTCCCCCTGTGTCCCCCAGACCGACCTGGTGGTGGAGGCGGTGAGGAAGGATCAGGAGGGAGACGCCGCCGCCGCCTTCTCCCTCTACCGCAAAGCCCTGGAGTATTTCGTGCCAGCACTGCACTGTGAGTCCCCCGGGGGTTGTGTGGGGTCTGGGTTTATTTCTGGGGGGGCAGCACCCCGAGGGAGGCCAGTTTTTAGCCCACCCACTCCTGTGTTTGGTTGTTCTCCCCCTTAGATGAGAGCGACGTGCGGCGCAAAGAAGCCATCCGGGCCAAGGTGAGCCAAAACCCCTGGGGGAGTGGGGGCAGCACCCCCATCCTCTGCACCACCTGTTGGGGGTCTCCTCACCCCCAAAATGTGCACAGGTGAGGCAGTACATCTCCCGAGCAGAGGAGCTGAAGGTGTTGGTCACCTCCAGCAACAAGAACCTCCTGGAGAAAGGAAACCCAGCCAGAGAGCTCCTTAAAGGTAGTGAGTGATTTTTGCCCATCCCCTGGTGTCAGAGCTGGCAGAGGGGCTGTGGTGGGGTTTTGGGCTGAAGGGTGAAGGTTTTGGACAATCCCTGTGTCCCCTTGCAGAAATGGCCAAGGACAAACCTCGGCTCTGCGCGGCGCTGGAAGTGGCCTCAGCTGCCATTGCCAAGGTGAGGGGTGGCCCTGGGGGTCCCCTCACCCCTCGAGGGAAGGGGAAAGTGCAGACCTGGTGAGGAGGGGGCTGCTGGACCCCACCAACCAGAGCCAGCCCCTGGGGCCTCTTGCAGGAGGAGGAGGGCAGGGATGACAGTGACGCCCTGGAGCTGTACCAGCAGAGCTTGGGGGAGCTGCTGCTGCTCCTGGCCGGTGAGTTGGGACTGAGGCCTGGCTTTTAGGGCAAGGATGGGTCCTGCTCCCATCCCTCATGCCCTGGCACGTTTCCCCTGCAGCGGAGCCAGCGGGGCGGCGGCGGGAGCTGCTCCACGCGGAGGTGAGTGCCAGCCCTGGGACACTGCTGTCCCTGCTGGCCTGGCCCTCAGGGACTGTGTCCTCTCTCTCTCTCCCCACCAGATCCAGACCCTGATGGCCCGAGCCGAGTACCTGAAGGATCAGATCAAGGTATGATGTCTGGGCGGGGGGGCTCTGGAGGGTGCTGGGGTAGGATGAAGGCTGGAAAATCCCCCTCTCCCCTGGCAGATGCGGGAGGCACAATCCATGGGCAAGGAGGCGCTGGCAGAGTCCGTCCGGAGCGGTGAGTGCCCTTTGCCACGGGCACTGGGGAATGTTCCCTAGCCTGAGGCTGATCCCAACCCCACCCAGCACGGGCCCTGTGCCCCTGGGAGCCCTCCCGGTGGGTGGCAGCAGTGGGGACAGCCCGGTGAGTGCCCCCTGTGCCCCGGCACAGCCTGTGTCTTGCAGTGACCCCCGGAGCTGCCCCGTGGGACGCTGCTCGCTGCCCTGCCAGGAGACACCAAGGGAAGGCTTTGGCTTCCGTCCCCCCTACCCCCAGGGGTGACACCTGGGGAGTCACCCTCGGGCTGTCAGCCCCGGGGGGGTCAGCAGGGCCATCTGCCCCTCTCGCAGGCGCTGGCTCATTTCCCTGCCAGGCCTGCCTCAGCCGTCTGCTGCTGCTGCAGCCTCCCCTGGCACAGCGGGCGGGTTATTCCACTCTAATTCCCTCTGCTGGCTCCACGGGAAGGGTATTTTTATCCTGGCGCTGGGCTCTGGCAGGACATCCCCCCTGCTTTTTCAGCTGGGTGGTTCTTCCACCTCCCAAATTCTGGGGGAGCCCACAAATCCAGCCGGGAGCTGAGGGTGGGCAGGGATGCTCCGCTGTGCCTTCCTCGCCCAGCATCTACCTCTGCATCCACTGCTGCTCGTCCAGCCTCCATCCAGCAGCCACTGCACTGGCCCAGCCCGGCCGTACCTCCCTGCCTCTCACTGCTGGAGCACTGGGAATGAGGCTTTTCCTTCCTAAACCTGGAGCCTGACAGGTACTGGCTGCATCATCAGTGTCATGACCATGAGCAGTGCTCAGCGGGGACCGGTTGAGTCAGGCACGAGCAGCAGTCAGTCACCTTCAGGGAGACACTCTCAGCATCCTGCCTGCCCTGCTCCATTCCTCAGGGCCCTGGCACCCCCAACATCCAAATCATGCTCCCAGGAGTTGTTGTTATGGGGTGCTGATGTTGCCTGTCCTGCAAAACAAGGTACTTGTCTCAAAAATCTACTGTATCTCAAGGGAATGTAATTTATTGTCTTCAATAAATTTTAATTTTGATTTCTCCACCTCCTCTGCGCTCAGGTTTGTGATTTAAGGCTAACAGGGGTCCCCAGGCAAGCCCAGGACCCAGAGGCAGGCTGGGGTCCTGGAGCCATTGGGGCGGTCAGGGGACCCTGGTCCCTGTTCCCCCAGGAGCAGAGCTGGGGTGTCCCCTCCTGTGCTCCAGCAGTGCCCTCCCTTCCTGTGCTCCCCAGGGACACGAGGCAGCCAAAGCAAGGTTTGACCTTGTTTTCACTTCCCATCTTTTTATTTTTTGTGTGTGTGTGGAAAACACGGAGCAGAACAACGCGAACCGTTACGTAAAATCCTGTTTTCTCCAATAGATTTTTGTGGCGGGTGAGGAAGGGCCGGGCTGGGCTATGAGGGAAAGCAGAAGGACTGAGGCGAGCAACAGGGGGATTTTTGGGGTGTCCCACAGATATTCTGAGCCATAACCTCTTCCCAAGACAGCCTCCCCCCACATCCCACCCCAGAGCCGGCTGCTCCGTGCTCAAACCGGCGCGGAGCTTCCCTGGGCAGATGCGACGAGGCACTGCTGTATCTTTTTTTATTCTTTTTTTATCTCTTTTTACTCTTATTATCATTATTATTCAGAGCAGAGATTATACCCTGAGGCTTTAAAGTGCTTTCCCAGCCCGTGTCCTCCCCCGGCCCGTGGTGGCTGCAGCAGCCGGCGCGGATAATCACATCTGCCTTCACGCTCGGCCGCCAGCACGGCCCAGCCCAGCCCAGCCCCGGGAGCAGGACCAGGCTCTGGGTGCTCCCCTGGGGCTGATGGAGTCGGGGTGGATGTCAGTGTCACCTGCTCCGGGGTTTTTGGCTGCCCAAATGTCACCGAGGGAAGGTGAGCGATGTGGCTGAGCAGTGACAGGGTGTGACGGTGTTCACAGGGGTTCTTGGATGAGGGGAGAGATGAGGATCTGACTCCATGTTTCACAAGGCTGATTTATTGTTTTATTATATATATTACATTAAAACGATACTAAAATAATAGAAGAAAAGGTTTCATCAGAAAGAATAGCAAGGAAAGAATGATAACAAAATCTTCTGTCTCGGACAGAGAGTCTAAGCCAGCTGACTGTGATTTGCCATTAATTACAAACAAACTAACATGAACCAATCACAGATGCACCTGTTGCATTCCACAGCAGCAGATAACCATTGTTTACATTTTGTTCTGAGGCCTCTCAGCTTCTCAGGAGGAAAAATCCCAAGGAAAGGATTTTTCCTGAAAAGATGTTGGCAACAACAGGGTGTGCCAGTTGTTTCACTTGTAACTGCTCTCACCAGGATTTTCTCAGGGCTCTCTAGAATTCATCAATGTTACTAAGATATAAACTGTGCTAAAATAAGAAAGAAGAGAAGGAACTGAATTCCAAGACTGCAAGAAAGATGTAACAGTGAGCTGTGAGCCACCTGGACTGTAACCAATCACATATTCTGAGAAGTGCATGCAGAACACGTGGACAAGCAAAGACACCAATAAGAAATGTGTGATCAGGGTGTACAGTGGAGTTAAAATGTATAAATAAATACATAATATAAACAATAAATGGATTCTACTTATATTGATACATATATATATAAAAAATTATATATTGATTAGTTTCCCAAGAGTCCTGGATTTCCTGCAGGAAGATGGCACAAAGGGAGCAGTGCCCGGCCTGGCAGCGTGGCCTCTGTCACTGTGCTGCTCAGGGAGGAGCTGCTCCCCTCCAGTCCCATCCATGCCACCACCCAGCCCTTCCAAAGGCTCTCACAGGGTGGCTCTTGGGGCCAGATTGTCACCCAGAGAGGTGGGGAGTGGCAGCTGTGTTGTCACCCTGGCAGTGCCAGCGCGTGGGGTGACGTGAGGTCAGGCACGATGGGCTGGGGACAGCTGGGTCACTGTGTGGAGCCAGCCTTGGGCTTCCCCAGGGCTCTTTAATCTGGATTAATCCTGGTTGTTGGACCAGCAGTGGGTGAATGGATGGGCCATCCCTTCCCACGGCCACTCTCAGGGAAGTTTAATTGCCTGCAAAAAGGAGAAGGGAGATTCCCCAGCCTTCCGTGGCAGCTCATTTGTTTCAGCACTTTAACAATTGCTCATTTAATGCTTTATCCATTGGGGAAACCACTCACTCGTCCCACACTCACCACTGGGAAGGAGGAAGATCCTGCAGCCAGCTGAGCAATGGGCTGGTGCAGGAGGGCAGGAGTTTTGTCAATAAAATTTATGGTTTCTGATCAATAAAGGTTATTTTATTTTATTGACAAAATTCATTACTGCCAGCATCTTCCAGCAACCATCAAGGGCTTGCTTGGACAAACCTATCCCAACCCCAGCCCCACAGGTGAGGAAATGATATAAGACCTGTAAAAGAAAGAGAGAAAAACACCACTTTCTGCTTCAATCCACACTTATTCTTTGCTTGAAGATTTTCAGTCTGTGTGTTGATGCCTGGAGCAGTCGTATGGCGTGGAGGCTGCAGGGATGCTCAGGATACAGCAGCAGGAACTGCTGGAAACTGGGATGCATCCCTTGGTGGGCAGGGAAAGGGCAGGAGGGGCTGCCTGCCCCTGCTGCCCCCGTTCTGACCTCATCCCTCCATCCCAGCTTCTTACTCCCATCCCAACCTCTCCTCCCTCCATCCCAGCCTCCCATCCCTCCATCCTGACCTCTCCTTCCTCCATCCCAGCCTCTCACTCCCATCCCAACCTCTCATCTGTCCATCCCAGCCTCTCTCCCTCCATGCTGACTTCTCCTCCCTCCATCCCAGCCTCTCATCCCCCAATCTCAGACTCATCCCTGCATCCCGACCTCTCTTCCCTCCATCCTGGTCTTTCCTCCCTCCATCCCATCCTCTCCCCTCTCCATCTCAACCTCTCCTCTTTCCATCTCAGCCTCTCCTCCCTCCATCTCAATCTCTCCTTTCTCCATCCCAGCCTCATCCCTAGTTCCCAGCCTCTCTCCTTCCATCCTGTCCTCTCCTCTTTCCATCTCAGCCTCTCTCCCTCCATCCCAACCTCTCATCCTCCCATCCCAACCTCTCATCCTCCCATCCCAATCTCTCATCCCTTCATCCCAACCTCTCATCCTCCCATCCTGACCTCTCATCCTCCCATCCTGACCTCTCCTCCCTCTATCCCAGCCTCTCCCCCCCAGTGCAGGCTGTGACCCAGCGATGGCAGCAGGGACAGCAGGGGCAGCAGGGACAGCAGGGACAGCAGGGACAGCGGGGACAGCGGGGACAGCAGGGACAGCAGCATCCTCGGCGCTGCCGCCGCTCGGCTTTGCCGGGAACGCTCTGCTGAGGCTTAACACGTCTCGGGAGCGGGGCGGGGGCAGCGGGGGCTGCCTGCCTTTTCACATGCCTGGGGGTCATGGTGCCTCCTAAAATAAACCCGCTGAGCTTCACGCGGCCTTTGCGCGGCTCACGTGGGCCGGGAGAGCGCCGAGCACAGCCCAGGGGTCGGGCACGGGGGGCAGGGCAAGGGAAGGGGGCAGGGAAAGGTGCGGGAGAGGATCCTGGCTGGTTCTGGGGGGATGAACCGCGGGGATGCATCCCCGGCTCCGTGCTCCCCTGCTCCGGCTGGGATCCTGCTCTCCCGTGGGGTGGGCATTGATGCATCCTTGGTGGGCAGGGAAAAGGCAGGAGAGGGAGTCTGCCCCTGTTGCCCCCATCCTGGCCTCTCATTCCTCCATCCCAGCCTCTCACCCCCATCCTAGCTTCTCCTCCCTCTATCCCAGCCTCTCTTCTCTGCATCTCAGCTCCGTGGCTCCCTGCTCTGCTTGGGATCCTGCTCTCCCTTGGGATGGGCATTGATGCATCCTTGGTGGGCAGGGAAAAGCCAGGAGGGGGAGCCTGCCCCTGCCGCCCCCATCCCGGCCTCTCATTCCTCCATCCCAACCTCTCACCCCTCCATCCCCATCTCTAATCCCTCCATCCCAACCTCTCCTTCCTCCATCCCAGCCTCTTATCCCCATCCCAGCCTCTTATCCCCATTCCAGCCTCTCCTCCCTCTATCCCAGCCTCTCTTCCCTGCATCTCAGCTCTGTGGCTCCCTGCTCTGCTTGGGATCCTGCTCTCCCTTGGGATGGGCATTTATGCATCCTTGGTGGGCAGGGAAAAGGCAGGAGGGGGAGTCTGCCCCTGCTGCCCCCATCCCAGCCTCATCCTTCCATCCTAGTCTCTCTTTCCTCCATCCCAGCCTCTCGTCCCTCCATCCCAGCCTTTCCTCCCTCCATTTCAGCCTCTCCTCCCTCCATTCTGACCTCTCACTCCCATCCCAGCCTCTCCCCCTCCATCCCAGCCCCGTGGTTCCCTGCCCCGGTTCGGGTCCCGCTCTCTCCCTCGGGCTGAGCCTTGGGGCTGGGATTTAAGCAGCAAGGGCTGGGCTGGGGCCGTGCCTGCTCCCTGCTATCCCTTTCCTGGTGGGGGATTAGATCAGCTCGGGCTGATCCTCATCAGGTATGATCTCCTTGCAGAGCTGGAGCTGCTCCTGCCAATCTCCCCTCTCACTGCTCCCAGTGCTGAGTTGTGGATCTGATGGGAGCACAAATCCCTGGAGCTGCTGGAGTGCCCTGGTCCCGGGGGCTGGAGGGCTGGGAGGATGTGTGTCCATGCCTGAGCAGCCTCTGTCTGTCTGTCTGTCCTCTTGGGAATGGATATCAGGAGCTTCCCAGAACTAGCTGGCCCTGGCACAGGATTATCAGGGAGCTGGGGGCAGAAAGGAATCTCTTGGTGCAGCAGCTCTAGGCATGGCTTGATCCAACACCAATAATAATAATAATAATAATAGTAATAACAATAATAATATCAGTTTCCCAGCACCCTCTCCTGTGTTTTCCTGGATGACCCATCCTTCCTCGCAAAACCAAACTGCAGCTAATCAGCTCCCACGGGATTTGGATAAATTCCCAGCCCATGCCAAGTTTTTCCAGGAAGCCTCTCCACAGGAGCCCCCTACCTGCCGGGATGTAGCCAGGGCTGGGTCACACCTGCACGAGCTCGGGCTCATCCCTGCAGAGTGTCCTTGCTTGGAGCAGTGCCTCCACTGGGCATCCTGCAGGGCCCCCGAGACTGAGAGTTCTGAAGGTTTTGTATTAAAATAGCCAAAAAAAGCCTGCAGAAAACCGGGAATTTTGTTTGCTTTAAACCTGACTGCTGCCAATGAGCTGCTCGTAGCATCCCCTTGGTCCCAAATGTGAGTGCAGCCAGGAGAGGAGTTTTCTTTGGGATTCTGCTGCCAGGAAAATAGGAACATTTTTTTCCCCAAAACCAGGAAAATGGGAAAATTTTCCCAGGAAAACAGAGCTGGGGGAGAAAAGTGAATGCATAGACATCTCCTGGTATTTATTCCACCGGTTATAACAGTACCATGGCACGGGGACAGCACAGGAGGGGAGGGACACTCAACCGAGCACGGCACGACTACAGCACGACGAGCGGGAGGACGGGGACATTTTCCCTCATGGCTTTGATCTTCTCCTGGAAGGAACAAGGACAGGATCCCATCCCAGGAGAGGGACGCCCCTGCTCCGGAGAAGGGCTGCTGCGGGCTCAGCTCAGCACCAGGGAGGGCTTTTATTCCTCTCTGGTGTCAATTCAAGCTTCAGCACCCCCCTTCCCACAGGGATCGTATGGCAGGTCCTTCCCGGCTGGCTCCTCCAGAGGGGCCCTCAAGGGCACGGGGTTGGTGTTCCTGGCAGGGATGGGATGCTGCTTCTCGGGTGATGGGGATGGGATGCCGGGAGGGGGGTGCTCCACACCCTGCCTCGTCCTTGCGAGGCAAATCCGAGCCTCCCGCTCCTTCCTGGGAGGCTGAGTGGAGGCAGAGCCACAGCGTGGGGCCACAGCTGCAAGGTCAGTCACATTGCAAGGTCAATCACACCCCGAGGCCAGCCACACTGCAAGGTCTGTCACACCACAAGGTCAGTCACACTGTAAGGTCAGTGACACCCCAATGTCTGTCACACCTCAAGGTCAATCACACCCCAAGGTCTGTCACACTGCAAGGTCAGTCACACTGCAGGGTCAGTCACTCTCCAAGGTCAATCACATCCCGAGGTCAATCACACCCCAAGGTCTGTCACTCTACAAGGTCTGTCACACTGCAGAGGGTCAGGGTGGGTTAGGGTTAGTCTGGGGTGAAGGTGGTTTTCCCTCACCCAGCTGGATTTAGGGGGCAAAAGCCAGGGAGAGGGGGATCAAGCAAGGCCGGGAGTCCCAATGTCACACTGCAAGGTCAGTCACACCCCAAGGCCAGTCACTCTCCGAGGTCAATCACACCCCAAGGTCAATCACATCCCAAGGTCAGTCACACCACAAGGTCAGTCATACCCCGAGGTCAGTCACACTGCAAGGTCAGTCACTCTCCAAGTTCAATTACACCCCGAGGTCAGTCACACTGCAAGATCAGTCACTCTCCAATCACTCTCCAAGTCAGTCACACCCCAAGGTCAATCTCCTTCCTGCCACCTCCCCAGCTCTGGCTGCACACACCCCCTGCCCGGGCACGGGGGGAGGCCGTGGGGTACGGGGGGGACATGCTGGCTCCTGGCTCTAACCTCAGCCCGGAGAACGAAACGAAAACCACACATCAGGGACATCTGGGTCAGGGGCTCGAGGGGCCACGTGGCTCAGGGGGAGCCGAGTGACACACGGCAAGGGTGACAACGTGGCTGGGGTCCCCGCTGCAGGCAGCAGCCCCTGCCAGAGCCTGCGCTGCGTCCCCTCCCTGCTCAGCCCCATCACATCACGGAGCACTTCTCCGCCGATTGCTTCAGGTCCTCTAGCGTGGCCGAGGCTTTGTCCTTCAAGGAATCAAGGTCCAGGTTCTGGATGTTACTGAGCTGGCCGATCACCGAGTTCTTCTCCTCCTCCTCCTCGTTGTCCTGCTCGATCATCTTGGCCAGCTCCTTGGGCAGCTCCACGTCGCCTCCCACCAGCTGGATCTGGTTGTCATCCGTCTCGTTCTGGAAGGGGCCGGGAGAGAGTCAGGAGGAGGGAAGGCACAGCGGGAAGGGGGGTCCTGGAAGCACCACAGGAGGGGATTTGGGCTGTCTTCCCACTTCCAGGACCATGTGGGAAGGATGCTGATGGAGCCTGAGGAGAGCCCGGGCACACACAGCGAGAGGCGAGATGGAAACCCACGCGCAGCACCAGTACAAACTGGTTTCCAGCTGGCACTGCGGGGGGTTAGGCGCCTAATTAAGCTGGGCTTATGCTTAACGACTGCTCCCAGCGGCGGTCGGGATCAGCTCCGAGCCCGGAGCCACGGGGAGACTCGGGATGAGGCAGCCCGGCTGCCAAGTGGGATCAGTAATGAGCAGAAGAAACTTGTCAAAAGATGAGAAGGGACATCTCAAGCACGAGAAGGCAGTGAAAGGATGGTGGGGCCAGATCCAAACAAATCCCAGTTTCCCCCGGAGAATTTAAAAAAATCTCCATCTCTTCTTTTTCTGCTTTTTCTGGCTTTTGGCAGGGGGTAAAAGAAATTCTCCAGCTGTTTATTTCCTGGATGTAAAAGGGGGTGGGAAGCAGGGGGGTGAATCCAGGCTGGCTGAACAACACCAAACAATCAGAGCAATCTCACTTGGCTTAGCTGACCCTTCGGAACTAATATTAGCCCAGCTCCAATTTGGGGTATTCACCACTGAGCGACTCTTCCTGAATGCAGGGTGGGTTTGGAGGGAGAGGAGCTTGTGACAATTCCAAGAAAGGCTGAATTATCCCTTGATTAAATCGTTTTCAGTGAATGGTTCATCGTGCAGAAATTCCAAAATCGGAGTTTAGGTGGGAGATGTTCGCCAAATAATCCCGGGAGAGGAGCTGAGCTGGCTAATCCAGCCAGGAAGGTGCAACCCTGGCTGCACTCCCGGCTCCAGGGAGTCTGGGGTGAAGGTGGTTGTCCCTCAAGCAGCTGGATTTAGGGGGCAAAAGCCAGGGAGAGGGGGATCAAGCAAGGCTGGGAGTCCCAATGTCTCGGGCTGGTGGGCTGTGGCGTTCAGGGGGAAGGAAAGTGGCCGAAGTTTGGGAAGAAGGATGGTTTTGAGGGGAATTTATTAGTGTTTGGGCTTTGAGGCTCAAACCCTAGCCAGCCAAGGGAGTCCTTGTCCCTTTCCCTCACTCCAGAGCTCCATCTGGATCTTGCCTCCCTTTGTGGCCCCGTTCCAGCACAGCCGTACCTTGGGCAGCCTGTACTTGTCTCGGAAGTGGGACCTGACCGTGGCTCTCTCCGCCTTGCGCTGGGCAAACTGAGCATCTCTCTCCATCCTGCGAAGCACACGGGGCACTCACCAACAGCCCCTGCCCCCCGTCCCGGGCTTTGCGCTTACCCCCAACCTCAGCACCCCCCATTTTCTCTGAAAAGTCCCGTTTTCCCACAATTTCCTCCCCCCAGCGCAGCCTGAAAGGAGAAAACAATCCCATCTCCTGGGTGAGGAAGCGGATTAAGGGATTAGGGGGCTCATCAAACCCCCTCACGGTCCTGCTGTCCCCAGCGCCGGCTCCCCCCATCTCCTATGCACGGGATGTGGGGCCGCAACGGGAGCACCCCCATCCCGCAGGGACCCCGGGGCTCAGCCCGTGCCGGGGCCGGTGCCGGTGCCGCCCGCACTCACTTCTCCTCCACCAGCTGCCGCTGGTACTCCTCATACTCCTCGCGGGTCATGCCCTGCGCCTCGGCCGGAGACTTCTCGCCCTCGCTCTTCTCCTCGCCGCCCAGGCCGCCCGTGAGGTTCTTCAGCTGTCCCCCCACCATGCTCTTCACCATGAACGCCATGGCCGCGCCTCCGGGGGGCCCGGGGGCCGGGGGGCAGCGCGGATCTGCAGCCGGGACAGCCGCGGTCACCGGGGGGCTCCGCGCAGGATGGGCGGTGGGATGCGGGGATCCCCCGAGGAACGGGGCTAAGGGTGAGCTGGAGAGCCAGGGAGCTCAGGAATGGTCGGTGCTGGGGTGCCAGGATGGGGAATCAGCGGGATGCTGTGGATGGGAGCTCCTGGAGAGCCGGAGCGCCGGGTTAGGGAGCAGCTGGGGACACCGGGATGAGCTCCAGGGCAGCTGGAGCACGGAGAGCTCGGGGAGCTGGGACCCCGGGATGAGCTCCGGGGCAGCTGGAGCACTGAACTCCCGGGGAGCTGGGGCACCGGGATGAGCTCCGGGGCAGCTGGAGCACGGAGAGCTCGGGGAGCTGGGACACCGGGATGAGCTCCGGGACAGCTGGAGCCTGGGGAGTTGGGGCACCGGGATGAGCTCCGGGGCAGCTGGAGCACTGAAAGCCCGGGGACCAGGGACACCGGGCGGTGGATGGGCCGGGATGAGCGGAGCTGGGCTCCTGGGGAGCGGGGCACCGGGTTAGGAGGAGGTGGGGACAGGGGAGATGAGATCCCGGGGAGGAGCCGCGGTCAGCGGAGCCGAATTCGCGGGGAGCGGGGATACGGGGTTATGGAGGATGAGGGATCAGCAGAGCCGAGCTCACACAGCACCGAATTCCTGAGGAGCCGGGATCAGCAGAGCTGGATTTCCCGGGAGGAATACCGAGTGATGAGGAGCTGGGGTCAGCAGAGCTGAGTCTCCCGGGTCACGGAGGAGAGGGGCTCGGCGGGGATGAATTCCCGGGATGCGGAGAGGGGAGTGCCCGGGGTGGTGGGTACCGGGCGGTGGAGGAGCCAGGGACGGGGAGATGGGTTCCCGGGGAGCTGGGGCACGGGGTTATGGAGGAGATGGGGTCAGCGGAGATGAATTCCCGGGATGACAAAGTACCGAATTCCCGAGGAGCCGGGACCAGCGGTCAGCGCAGCGGAGTTCCCGGCACGGTGGAGCACGGAGTTCCCGGGATGCCGGTGTGCTGAGAGATGGAGGAGCCGGGCTCAACGGACCAGAGTTCCCGGGACGGCGGAGTCCGGAGCTCCAGGGGAGCCGGGGTCAGCAGGGCGGAGTTGCCGGGATGCTGGAGTGCCGAAGTGCCGGGATGCCAGGAGTACCGGGATGTCGGAGTGTGCGGGGTCAGCGGCGCCGCGCCGCCCGGCCGCCCATGGCGGAGCGGTCCCGGCCGGGAGAGAAGCGGAGCGGGCGCTGCAGCACCGGGGCTCGCACAGCTCCGGTGTGCGTGTCCCTGCACGGCGGCAGCGGCACCGCCTCCTGCCCGGCCCCGCCACCTCCCCCGGTCCCGCCGCCCTCCACCGGGCGGAGCCGCCGCCGTCCCGACCCGCCCCGGGGCATCGCGAGTGACGCCACCCCCGCGGGAAGAAGAAGGAACCCCAGAGCTCCCCGGGGACACCGGGGTGGATGGAGGCACGGTGAGGACTGCGGGGAGCCCCCCGAACACCCTTCCCTCCGTGATTCCCGGCTGCTCCATCCCAGCAAACCCACCCCTGAGCCCTTTCTCCCACTCTGCTCCCCATCCGTGGGGTCTGGCAGGAAGGAAAGCCGGGCTTGACACTCGGAACAAGCCGTATGTACCAGCGCCAGTCACAACTGTTGTTTGCTCATCCATCCAAGGGCTGATGCCCAAAAGTTCCCTTCCCTTTAGCCTATTAATGATATCCCTGGAAGTATTCCCATCTCTGGAAGTGTCTGAGGCCAGGCTGGACAGGGCTTGGAGCAACCTGGGGTAGTGGAAGGTGTGAGTGCCCATGGCAGGGCTTGGAGCTTGGAGGAGCTTTATGGTTCCTTCTGGCTCCAGCCATTCTGGGATTCTGTGATCCTGTGATTTTACGATATTAATTAATGCTGAAGCTGCTCTCAGCCCCCAGAACACAGGCACGAGGGCGTTCATTGATCGCCTAAATGAGGAGGACGGAGCAGGCATTGATTGTGTTGCATCATTCCCTGGCTCTCTCCAGCCCCACTCCCACTCCTACTCTCTTCCCTTTGACTGCAGCCTCATTCCAGGCCTTGGGGAGTGAGCAATTAATGGCATCAGCAACGCACCTCCCTTCCAGATGGCCAGCCTGGCTTTAACAGACATTTCTCCCTTTTTTCTTCTCTGCTCCTGAAAAATGAGCGCAGATCCAAACCCCAATCCCGGCTTGTGGGAAATCATTTCATTCCCGAAATATAAAGACAATCTCTGCAGATTAAAATGATGGAACAGCTGGAAAGCGACAGAACAAAGTGACAGAGGGAGGGGGAATCGGCCCATCTCCTCCCATCCCCCCACCCAAGGTAAAATTATGTCTTAAGAGGAAAACAGACTAAAAAAATAATGCATTTTTCTAGGGTAATAATCTGGCCAGCAGCTCCGCACTGTGCTGCTCTTAGGGATTGGGACACGCTCTTGGAGGTGACAACGGGGGATTTGTCCTGCTGAGGGCTCTCCTGGTGAAGCAGAGCCCCCTGATCGATGCCAGCAGTTCCCTGGAGTCCACTCAAATGTGCAAACCGATGCTGGGACGAGGGAGGTCCCTCTGTTTGGCACAACTCCAGTGTCACCCTCAGCATCCCCCACCAGGCAGGTGCCCCTGCTCCCGCTGCTCACCCCGAGCTGGCAGCTCAGGAGCCTCAACAGCTTTTTGAAGTGATGATTTTTGCTTTTCACACCGATCTGCAGGCTCTCCTAAGCGCTTTCCCATGGAGAACCCATGGAAAATTAATTTTAACCCACAATGAGCTGGCGCAGCCTTGCTGAGAAACAGGCTGGGAGCCCCGGGCACCCTGCAGATGTCCCATTGCCAGCAGCGTGGTCACGTTCTGGCTGTCAGTCTGGCTGGAAAGAGGGGCAGGGAGAAGGACCAGCACCCCTGGTTGTGTCCTTGGGTGCTGGCCCGAGCCTCGTGTGGGCTCAGAGCAGATTTCA
Source organism: Setophaga petechia (assembly GCA_024362935.1). Lineage (NCBI taxonomy): Eukaryota > Metazoa > Chordata > Aves > Passeriformes > Parulidae > Setophaga > Setophaga petechia. The sequence goes on from JANCRA010000016.1 coordinate 17,204,768, forward strand.
GATGTGGCTGGTCCTGGGAGCATCGCTCACTCCGGATTTCGCTGCGAGCATCCATTAACAATAAGCGACTGGAAGTCAGGACCGATTTTTTCCAGCTGGGTTAGATGGGTCAGCTCCCACGGAGCCTCCCTGTCTGAGGAACTAAGAGCAAACAGCTCCTGACGAGCAGAACCGCCGGGCCAAGGCAAGTAGGTGAAAACAAGCCGGGCAGCGCCTCGGATCCCGCCCCTCGTGGCGGAGATGCTCGCTCAGCTCGGGCTCTGCAGCCTCTTGCAGCCCGGGTTTTATAGGGAAGGAGCAAAAGGCAAAGGAAAAGACCTCCAGAGAGGTTCTGCAACTCTCCCATCCCCTCAGCTTTTCCTGGAGAGGCCGGTGGCCCACCTGGAGGCAGAGCCGGGGGGACAATCAGAGGGTGCAGCGAGCTGGGAAATGATGCTCCGAGGTGGTTGATTTCCCCATTTGCCTTTCCTCGGGCAGCTGAACCGTTCCTCATCCCTGAAATATATTCAAGTGAGGATGAGTCATCCTTCCTGCCAGGACTCTAACCTGCCGTAATGAGATGTAAATCCTTGCATGACCCATTATATTAGCTTATGCTATATCACACATCTCCACGGATTAGACGGCAGCGAGATGAGACGTCCCCCCGCCGCAGCCGCAGACAAGACGGTGGAAGTTAAGAGGATCCTCTCTCAGCGTTGACACCTGATTTAAATTGGAAGCAAGCAGCTCCCTCTGCCATGCTGAGAGGGATCATTCCAGCTCTTCTTTCCAGGTAACTGGCTCCAAAGGCACAGTTACCACAGCCCGAATTCCAGAGGATGCTCCAAATGGCCCGGGAGCAGCCGGTCCCATGGATTGTAGAGGGGAAGGCTCAGTGACCTCGACCTGCAGGGCCATGGCAATAAGGCCATCAGAAGGCCTGGTCCTTGTCGACCTGAAATGCAGAGAGCATGAACCTTTTTTAACCTTTGGAGACCCCACAGGAGTAGGTGAGGGAATCCTGGAAAGCCGCGTGTGTGCGCGCCGGAGCCGCCACGGGAGGGAGATGAGAAGGCGTTTCCAAAGCAAGCAGGCAGCCCACTGCTGCTGCTGCTGCTGCTGCTGCTGCTGCTGCTGCTGCTGCTGCTGCTGCTGCTGCCGGCGATGTCACGCCGGCACTTGGCAGCTGATTGTCACTTCTGCTGATGGGGACAGGCACCGCCACCTCAGGAGCTGCCGCGCTCGGCTCTGACCCCGGGCACAGGGCAGGGTCACCTCAGCTCTGCCACCTGGGATGGGGACAGGGACACCCTGATGTGCCCCTCGGGCACGGGGACATCAATCCAGAGTCCTGCTGCTGTTGGGGACCACCAGCTCGCAAGAGTTTGGGGGAAAATATCCTGAAGGTCTTGAGAAGAACATCCCTTCAGTGGGATCCCCGCTGGAGATCCTTTGGAGGGATAGTAGTGCTGCCTTGTCACTGACAGAGGGAATAAAGACACTTTAGCAGAAGGGTGTGGTAAATTACCAAATGAAATGATTTCTGTCATTTACTCAACTCCATAAAGCTGGAATTTGCCTTGGCTGAGGAAGAGGGACTGCAGCTCAGCTTGTCATGGAAGTGAAACCAAAGATTTCCCTGACGTAGGGAGGCATTCCCATGGAAAGCCCCCTGAGTTCCCAAAACCTGACATCATCTCCACAGGATGAAAAAAATCCCAGTGCACCCCTCCTCATCTTGAGGTGCCCTGGGAGAGCCCCTGGGAGCCCCTGAGTGCTGCTGGGAAGGGAAGCCAGGAATGGGGGATGCTGCTGGGGTGTCCCCCCAATTTCCTCGGAATTTCCTGTTCTCATCTTTGTGCCACTGAGCACGGGGCTGCCCAGAGTCACCATGGTGGGGATTGGAGTGGGAATGGTCCTGTCATCCAGAACATCCATCCTGAGGGACAGGGATTTGGGGTGGGAATGGTTTTATAATCCAGAACATCCATCCCAAGGGATGGGGGTTTTAGGGTGGGAGTGGTTCTGTCTTCCAGAATATCCACCCTGAAGGATGGGAATTAGGGCTGGGAATGGTCATAGACAAAGAGCCACCATCCCAAGGGATGGGGATTGGGGTGGGAACAGTCATAGAGGACAAAGAGCCCTGGTCCCAAGGGATGGGGTTTGGTCACACAGGACACAGAGCCTGTGTCCCCAGGGATGGGGATTTGGGGTGGGAATGGCCCTGTCATCCAGAACATCCATCCTGAGGGACAGGGATTTGGGGTGGGAATGGTCACACAGGACAGAGCCCTGGTCCCAAGGGACAGGGATTTGGGGTGGGAATGGTCATAGTAGACAAAAAGAGCCCTGGTCCCAAGGGATGGGAATTTGGGGTGGGAATGTTCCTGTCATCCAGAACATCCATCCCAAGGGATGGGGATTGGGGTGGGAATGGCCCTGTCATCCAGAACATCCATCCCAAGGGATGGGGATTTGGGGTGGGAATGGCCCTGTCATCCAGAACATCCATCCTGAAGGATTGGAGTGGGAACTGTCCTGTCCCATGGGACACACAGCCCCTCCCCAGGGCACAGAGAAGTTTTGGGGTGCCCCGAGTGCTTTGGCAAAGGAGAAGGGGAATCATCTCCCAGCAGCAGAGCAGCGGCTGCAATTCCCGCCGGGAGGAGGAGGAGGGGGCTGTGCGAGGTGAGGAAGAGGAGGGAGGTGCTCGGGGCGGCGGGGGGGGCTCCCACGGCGGTGTCTGCAGCCGAGCCGTGACACAAATGCGGCCGGACAGACATACAGAGCATGTAAACAGGCACATGGGGAGAGCATGTGCTGCTCCGTGCCGCTGGTGGAGAGCGAGCCCCGAGCAAAGGCGCTCGCACACACGGCCGCACACACGCAGCATTCCCACGGGGGATCTTCCCAGCCTTGCCTCCATTCCTGGAGTGCCCAGAAGAAAAAAAAAAAAAAAAAAAAACCATAAAAAACCCCACAAAAATAGAGCAAGAAAGAGAGAGATAGAGGGAGAGGTGAACGGCACGGAACGGTGATGGGAATGGCTTTGTACATCACGCTAAAAATAGTCCTGGTGATAAAAGTCGATCGCGGAGGGGGAGGGATGCCAGGGCTTGGGAAGCCCGTGTTCCGAGGATGGAGAGGAAGGGCAGTAATTAGAGCTGCTAATTATCCCCAAGCAGCAATGAGAGAGGGGTTGTGGGGGGCTCACTGCACCCCCTCTGCTCGGGATGGAGGCTTTGCCACCCGGGGAAATGAGGAGCCAGCTGGAATTTGGGTCCTTGGGAGGGATTTTTGGGTGTTTAGGGTGAGGAAGGCTCTCTGCAGCTGGAATTGGGGTCCTTTGGAGGGATTTTGGGTGTTTAGGGTGAGGAAGATTCTCTGCCACTGGAATTTGGGTCCTTTGGAGGGATTTTTGGGTGTTTAGGGTGAGGAAGGCTCTCTGCAGCTGGAATTGGGGTCCTTTGAGGGATTTTTGGGTGTTTATTTCAAGGAAGGCTCTCTGCAGGTGGAATTGGGGTCCTTTGAGGGGATTTTTGGGTGTTTAGGGCGAGGAAGGCTCTCTGCAGCTCTGTGTGTAATGGGAAAAGCAAAGGATGTGTGATGTTGGAGATGGCCCTTTCCACACCCCAAACAAGCCCCAGTTCTCCCCAGCCCTGTCCAGCTGGGCTCCCAAGCTCCAGCCCAAGCTGGGATCCCACTGAGTGGTGTGAAAGAGGAGATTTTCCAGCTGGGTTTTCCAGAGCTTTTTTTAAACACCGTGTTCCTGTTCCCTGTGCCGTGTTCCCTCCTGGCACGGCGGGCAGAGGGCCCCGTGTGCCAGGGGAATAAGGCCCTGCACGGTGGTGATTCAGCCGGGAATTGGAGGCAGGATGGGAGCTGACACAGCCGGGCCCTGTGCCCGACTCGGTGCCCGAGGGAGGAGGAGGAGGAGCAGGAGGAAGGGGACGTGACGTGAGCCAGCACTCGGGGTGTCGCTCAGCCTGTCCCCTCTGCCCACGCTGCTGCTGATGGACAGAGCCCCAAAATCCCTTGGGATAAACCCCTGGGGGGATCCAGGATGAGCAGCTCCAGGCCCAGAGTGAGAGAGACCCAGAGACTCCATGTGGGGAAACTGAGGCACGGAGGGGGCGGGAGGGGCAGGACCTTGGCAAATCAGGGTTAAATTCCCTGATCTGTAGTGAAGAACACAATTTCTTCCAGCAGATCTCTCAGCATCCTTCAACTACATCCCAGAGGATGCTGAGGCACCAAACACCACCCCTGAGACCAGGCACAGCCTCAGGAATGGGAAGTGTGGTGCCATTTGGAGGAAAATCAAGAATCCAAATAATCGAAGATCTCCATAATTTTGGGGTGAGTTTTCTCCCCTTTTTTGACAGGAGGGGACACAGTGGGGGACAGGAGCAGAGCCATCCCTGCTGTCTCCCATCACGTGAAGGTTCTGGGTATTTCTCTCCATTCCCAAAGCCGTTTCTTGCAGGCTTTGCCTGTAAATGACTTTAATCTTCATAAGCCCAAAAAGTAAAGCTGCTTATCGGGCTGGGCCCTGCTGGAGCACTGGCAGGAACGGGGGGGGGACGTGGACAAGAGGAGGGGGGTCAGTCCAGAGGAAACCCCACAGGGCTCCATCACATCCCTCATCCCCATCTGACACCCCGAGGTCTCAAGGAAGGGGGTCAGCAGCAGCACATCTCCCCTCTGCACGCTCCATCCCACATCCCTGGGCTGTGCCTGTGGCCCACCACTCCTTTTTTTTCCCCTTTAACCCCGCTCCAGGAGGAATCTCGGTCTCGATCCCGGCCCGAATCAGGCGGAGAGCTCCCGCCCGGGGCTTGCCAAGCCGGCAGCCGGCGTTTAACGCTGAATAATTCCCTGCGGAGGAGCGGAACTGTTCTAAACCTGCCAGACGCCACCTCCACCCGGCTCCCTCCAGGGATTCCAACCGTGGGGACGGGGCCCGGCACATCGGGGTCTCACCTGCACAGGTGGGATAAGCAGGGAAGGCAGCGAGGTTCAGGAATCAGCCACAAACTGCTCCTCCAAAGCATCAGAAAGTAAAAAGTAAAGCCTGGACTAAAGGGGAGCTTTGGCATCGCTTCATCCCTGTCACAGCCAGCTCTCACAGGCAGGATGGAGCCAAGTGCTGCCCAGGCTGCTCATCCTCACTGATTTGGGGAGGAGATGGGGGGTCCACCCCCACTTTTTCCCCTGCCAGGGGATCCCCAGACCCGCTGGCAACAGAGGGGGGCCGAGGCGGGGTGTGCCGCGTCCGTATGGAATGGTTTTTTATTACAGTTTTTAATCTCACAGTCGGTAGCATTACATGAGAATAAAGCACTGGACAGGACTGGAAAAAAAGGCCTCTGGAGACAGCATGCAAACATTGCAACGAGTTTAAAGCAAAACAACCCAAAAAAGAAAAAGCGTCAGGCGGGGACGCGGCCGCGCTCTCCCGACCGGGCGGCGAGTCCAGCGTCTCCCCCTCAACCATCACTTCTGTCGCTGGGGGTTTCCTTTTCATGTGTCCGTTTCATTGGTTTATTTATTATTATTCTCCTTTGAACAACCTTCTTCTCTCTGTCTTTCTCTTTTTTTTTTCTTTTTTTTTTTTTTTTTCTTCTTTTAATTACATTAAAAAATAAGATTCGTACTTTAGTAAAACGCCCAACGCTCAGCTGGGCCCTTGCTTGAAATAATAAAAAAAACGACGACAAAAAAAAAAAACAAACCAAAAGAAACCCAAAACAATAAACGCTCCCCCCAAAACCGAGAAAATAACAAAAATACCCCACAAAAATAAAAAACAAAACCAGCGTGGGAGACAAAAACGAAAACAAAAAACCCAAACCTGGAAAATAAACAAAACCAAAACTGACAGATTTGGAAGTTTGGAAGCAACCGGGGGGGGAACTGGAGGGGGGCACCACACCCCCGGGGCTCCCTCCTGGTGCCGTGGTGGGGAGAGGGGGGCTCAGCACACCCCGGTCCCCCCCCAGCGTGGGTCCCCTGCGGCTGTGGGGTGGCAGAGCCCCCCCTCACAGGTAGAGCTCCTTCTCTTTGATATGCACTAGCTGTTCACGGAGCTGGTGGAAGGACGGCCGGTGGCCGGGGTCCAGCGTCCAGCACTTCTTCATCACCTCGTAGACGACGGCCGGACACCCGTCCGGAGCATCCATCTTGTAGCCCTTCTCCACGCGGGGCACCACGTCCTTCAGGGGCTGTGGGGAATTTGGGGTGTCAGGGAAGGGCTCTCCCCAAAAATGTGGGCTCAGCTCCATCCCCCCCTCACCAGAATCCAGCCCCTGGGGGTGCTCATCACTCACAATTCTCGGATAAGGCACTCGCCCGAAGGAGTAGATTTCCCAGAGGAGGATCCCGAAGCTCCACACGTCCGACTTGGTGGAGAATTTCTGCAGGGAGAGAAGCAGGCTCAGGCAGGGGTGTGGGATCTACAGCTCCACAGAAGATTGTGGGCTTTGGGTGTGGGAATCAGTCACGTTGGGGAATTCTTTTGTTGGATAAGAGTTTAAGAAAAATATGGAGCTCAATCGAAAGTTATTATGCTTTTCTGCTTTGCTTGATTTTAGCCATGCAGATTTGCCAACCTAAAACAAACGTTTGGGTGACTTCAGCTAATGCTTCAGGTTTAGATGCCATATGTTTGTCCAACGTGGTCCCCAAGAAACCATTTTCCACCTGTTTGGTTGGTGTGCCAGTAGATGTTTGGCCAGTCCCAAAAGATATTCAAAAAGCTGTATCAGGCACATTTATGGGACCATCCCCAAATAATTTTTGGATGCATGGGAAGAGTGGGCTCCTCACCTTCCCAAGGCATCTTCTGAGCCTCAAGAATTAGACATTGTTGGGTCTATGTATATGACCTATTAGGTCAAATTTATTTATACAAAAAAAGATGGATCTTTAATTAAAGATGTTACTCCCTTTCACAGCATATTTAAAAATCAGACCTCATGGTGCAACTATACTTCTTTAATTCAATCCACATTTATTATTTCCTTCCAATTACCTGGTGGAATGTTTTTCATTTGTGGAGACAGAGTTTGGCCTGCTATCCCAGCACACATCACAGGACCAAGGGTGGCAAGGGACCTTCCCCACCCTCAGGGCAGCTGTTTTGGGGGTCACAGAGTGCCAAGTGGCACTCAAGCACCATCTCTGGGACAGTCTGGAACATTCCCCCTTCCTGCAGCTTCCACCATACCCAAGCCCCGCTCTGCTCTGCTCACCCACCTTTTCTCTAAGTGCTTCTGGTGCTGTCCACTTGACAGGCAGCTTGCCCGTGTCCTGTGTGGAGGAGGCTTCCTTGGTGAGCCCGAAGTCGCTGACCTTGGCGATGTTGTCCTCCGAGACCAGCACGTTCCTGGCCGCCAGGTCCCGGTGCACGAAGTTGTTGGCTTCCAGGTACTCCATGGCTTCACAGACATCTCTGCGAGGGGTGGGAGGCACAAGGGGGTTGGCAGGGAGCCCCCAAAGCATGGGTGGGGTGGGTCAGGGGGGTGGGCACGGCCTTGGCTGGTACTTACAAGGAGAACTTGAGCAGACAGTCTGCCCCGAGCACCGACCGCCCGCGCGACCGCAGGTAATCTACTAGGCTGCCCTGAGGCAGGATGGACAGAGAGAGGGGTCAGCAGGGCCAGCAGCACACCTGCTGCCCTTCCCTTGTGGGGCAGGACAAGGGGATAACACCCCTCCCTTGTGGGGAAGGACCTGGGGATAATGCCCCTCCCTCATGGGACAGGATCTGGGGATGATGTTCCTTTAAGATAGGGCAGGACCCAGGGATGATGTCCCTTTAGGATGGGGCAGAACCCAGGGATGATGTCCCTTTAGGATGGGGCAGAACCCAGGGATGATGTTGCTCCATCACAGGGCAGGACCCAGGGAGAATGTCCTTTTAAGATGGGGTAGGACCAGGGCAGATGTCCCTTTAAGATAGGGCAGGAGCAGGGATGATGTCCCTTTAAGATGGGGCAGGACCCAGGGATGATGTCCCTCCCTCATGGGGCAGGACCAGGGGAGATGTCCCTTCAGGATGGGGCAGAACCAGGGATGATGTTCCTTTAGGATGGGGCAGGACTGGGCGAGATGTCCCTCCCTCATGGGGAGGACCAAGGGAGATGTCCCTTCAGGATGGGGCAGAACCCAGGGATGACATCCCTTTAGGATGGGGCAGGATCAGGGCAGACGTCCCTCCCTCATGGAGCAGAACCAGGGCAGATGTCCCCTTAGGATGGGGCAGGACTGGGGGAGATGTCTCTCCCTCATGGGCAGGACTAGGGGAGATGTCCCTTTAAGATGGGGTAGGATCAGGACAGGCGTCCCTCCTTTATGGGACAGAACCCAGGGGAGATGTCCTTTAAACGAGGGGCAGAACACAAGGATAATGTCCCTCCCTCAAGGGGCAGATCCGGGGATGCCACCGACCCTGGGAGCCAGCGACGGGACAAGGGACACGCCACCTGCAGCCCCCTCTGTGTCCCCAGCAAGATGCAGCCCAAGCTGGCATGACCCAGCTGTGCCAGGGTGAAGCCCCAGGGGCGTGGGGGGCACAAGGGGACAGAGGGGGAGGGCAGGTGGCCACGTGGGGGGGGGTCTCACCTTGGCCATGTACTCGGTGACGATGTAAAGGCCACTCTTCTCCTCCACAATCACCCCCAGCAGCTGCACCAGGTTGCTGTGTCGGAGCTGCCTGCATGGCACAGGAGGGGCTCAGGGCAGGGGTTTGGGGACAACAGGGGTGTCAGGGGCCACCCAGCGCTGCTGGCAGGGACAGAGGTGCCCCCTCCCTCACGCTGTCCCCGCGGTGAGGGTGACACTCACGTCATGACGGACGCCTCTGCCAGGAAGGCCTGCGCTGTGGCGTCGTTTTTAATGCACTTCACGGCGACTTTGTTCCCCCGGTAATCCCCCAGCATCACGTCTGCAGGCCAGGAGAGATGGGCACAGGAGGCACTGGGAAGCATCTCAGCCTCCTGGGGCCCCACAGGAGCCCCCCCCCCCCCACATTCAGGGCCACCACGGGCTGGGGACAGCGGGCTCACCTCCGAATTCCCCTTTGCCAATGATCTGTAGCAACTTGAGGTCCTTTATGTTGAGGGCCCAGCCGCCTGCATGGGGGGAGAAGGGGGAGTGAGGGGGTGTTGGGGGGTGCCCAGGGGCAGGGGAGGGGGCACCACGGCCACTCACTGCGGGAGAACTCGTCCTGTGCTGCCACCGTGCCCTCCATCAGCTTGGGTTTGATGAGGCGGGTGCAGAGCCCGTCTGCGTCCGTGGTGTAATGCTGGGGGGACACAGCGGGGCGTGGGTGACACCCCGGCACGGTGTGGGGGGTGACACCCAGTGGTGCCGGGCTCTGAGGTCCCACCAGGTGGCAGCACAAGGCCACGGACACGCCTGGTGGCGGCCGAGAGCCCTTGTCCCTCCTCCTCCTCCTCCCTCTGTCCCCAGCATCCTCATCGCCCTCCCAGCCCTGCAACCCCACAAACTCTGATGTCCCCACAGGAGATTCCAGCGGTGGCCTCACCTCCACCAGCTGCATGAGGTTCTCAAAGTAGACCTCCTCGTCGATGCTGAGCTTGCTGGAGGAGTAGATGATGCGGTAGTGCTCCACCTTGCCCTCGCAGCTGACGCACAGCGTGTAGTCCCCGGGGTAGTTGGTGCTCTCCCGCACCAGGAACAGCCCCGTCTCGGGGGGGTACAGCAGCCTCTCCGCCTGCTCCCGCGTGATCTTCCCGTGGAACCACCTGCAGGGCCATGCAGGGCGGGGTGAGGGCTGCCTGCACCCCTGTGGGGCTGTGGCTGGGTGTGCAGCAGCTTTTGGCCCTGCCTGTGTGGGGACGGTGCTCCTCGCTGTCACCGTGCTGCCCCTTGCTGTCCCCACCCACCCCGTGACACAGCCCCCTCCATGGTGTCCTGCTCCCCTCCTCCTGGCCCCAGCTGGGGTTCTGTCCCTCTGCATGCTCCCAGGAGGTTCCTCCTCCAGCCTGGGAGTCACTGGCAGCTCTGGGATGCAGCAGGAACATCAAACCCGCCTGTCTCCCATCGCTCCTCTACAGACCCCATTCCAAGCTTCCTCCTTCCTCCCAGCAGCCTTTACCAAACCCTAGGTTAGGTAAACCTAACCCTAGGTTAGGTAAACCTAGGTAAACCTAACCCTAGGTTAGCCTAACCCTTGGGTACAAAAAAACCCCAATTTAAAACACAAACCAACTATTGAATCACCTTCTCAGCCATGCAGGCAGCTCTCAAAACACGCAGAGCTCTCCCCAGCAGTAAATCCCAATCCCAAACCCACACTGTGCCCTTTGAGGAATGTTCCTCTGCTGGGACACAGCTCTGGCCACAGGGATGCTGCAGCCCCAGAGCCCTGGCTGGGTACTCACGGCATGAGGCTGAGCTTGATGCCAGCTTTGACCCCTTCCCTCTTCTGGACGTAGTTAGCAGGAATGATGCCCTCCCTGCCCACCTTGTTCTTCGCCTTGTACCAGTTGGGATCCTGTGGGGACAGCAGGATGTCACAACGAGCCCATGGCCCCTGCATCCCACCCGAGGAGCCCTCTGGGGGTTCCCCTTGCTGGCTGCAGGAAGGATGGGATGAGCAGGGCACTGGGGTCAGTGCTGGGACCACCAAACCCCAGTGTTGGTGGCCCCACAGGGCTCACTGTGATCCCCCTCCCGACCTGCCAGGCATCCCAGAGCCCCCCAAACCCAGAGCTCCTCTTTTCCTTCCCCGGAGAGGAGCCCAGCACCGCTGCTTCTCCCATCCCTCCTCCACCTCCCGGGAGGCACTCGCCTTTTGGAGAAACCTTAACTAACGAGGCCATGAATTAATTAACCAAGCTCCTGGCCGGATTCACACCCAGCAGCGGGACTGGCAGGACCAGGGGCTGCCACTGGCACGTGTCAGGGGGTGCAGGGACAGGGAAAAGGGACAGCTCACCTTGGTGACAGCGACGATGGTGAGGACGTCTCCTTTGCTGAAGGGCAGGTCCTGCTCGGCGGTACCGTGGAAGTTGTACTTGGCGATACATTCTGTACCAGATGGCCACACGGCCTGGCAGGAGCAGGGAGGGCCATCAGAGCCCTGCCCGAGCGTGCCACCACCCCTGGCACCCCCTGACCCTCAGGGATCCCCCTCACAGGGGGCCTATTTAAACCAAGTCCCTCCCGAGCGCTGGGGCCACCTCTGGATGGCTCCATGGATGGATGAGCCAGCCTCATGGATGGCTCCATGCCCTCCTCTCCTCACCCAGAGCTTACCTGCATCCCTGACATCTTCTCAGGAGGTTGGGGGAGCGACTCTCACAGGGGGGACACCTCACTTGGTACCATGAGACCTGCACGGGGGGAAAGGATGGCTGAGAACGGGGCATGGCAGGAACGAGGCACAGCTGAGAACAGGGCACGGCAGGAACGAGGTGAGAGGAGGATGCAGGTCTCCCCCAAAGGATGCTCTCAGGCCAGGTGAGGGTCTCTTCTCCCTCCAAGAACAGGTCCTGCATCCAAAATATCCCCAAACTGAGGTGGAAGGGGGAGCTCCAGGCCTGCTCAGTCCCTGCAGTCGGGGTGGGAGCAGCTGCTCACCCGGATTAGGAGGCATTTGCATGGATCCAGCTTCTTAAGAACTGAGGTTTTGAGTGCAGCATCTGCACCAAGGAAAAGTCCAGCGCAGCGTGGAGATGCCCAGAGAAGGGAAGGGAACAGAGATGACGTCCAGAAGTCCATCCCACTCCTCTCCCAGGCTACACAGCCAGAGCCCTGCTCACCCTGGTGACCCACACATGGAAACATCCAGCCCTGAGAGCTTCCCAGGCCTGAGATCCAAAAGAAATAAACCAAAACTGCTCCCTGCAGCATGAAAACCACTGGGACTGTGGAACGTGCAGCTCCTGAAGCCCAGGGGGATGTGCTGCCCGGGGGTGCTGTGCTCTGGGACGGCTGTGTGGGAGGGAGGGGAACAAACCCGGCTTTATTCCCGCCGCTCCAGCCCCCGGCACGGGATGAAGTCACTGACCCCACAATCAAACCAGGCTTTCTTGGGCTGGGGCACCGGGGTCGTGCCAGGCTGGGGGGCACAGAGGGGGGGACACAGACAGAGCAACCCCAAAACCCCACCCAAATATTGCTGAATTCATCCCTTCCCCTGGGGTCACCGCCGGCAGCGCTGCCGTGGCGTCAGCCAGGGCTGGGAGTATTTTGGGAAGGAGGAAGTGAAACGAGGGGCAAGGAGGAGGAAGGAGATAAGGGGCAGAGCTGCGGGAGGAAGAGCTCGGTGAGAACACGGCCCTGTTTCCACCACGTGCCCGCAGCCTTCCGGAAAAGGCGTCACGCTGCCCCCCTGCACCTCTGTCACCTTCCCCAGCGCGGGGACGCGGCACACGGCCCTCTGCTTTTGGCAGAAATCAATACTGGGGTGTTCACCCCAAAAACAGAGTCTGGGGACCCGAGAGGCTTCCATCACCACAGTGCTGGAGATGGCACCCAAACCCAGCCTGGTGGCACCTTGGGGACACTGCCCGGAGCGCCAGGATCCAGGGGAGGGCAGAGCATGGCAATTCTGGGCTGGGGAGCACCAGCTGGGATCCACAACTGCAAACCCAGAACATTCCCAGCTCCAAGCCCCTGCTGTTCCAAGCCGACTTTTGGTTAAATTCTGGATTTACACCTGGCACAGAACAAAAATTTCACCCTAAGGTCTGGATCCCACCGGTCTGAAACACAGCACCAGAAATCCAGGGAATAAACTCTGCTCTCTAGGCCGTGGAGGGATTTAGCTGAAGCCTGGAAGGAGGTTTAAGGACGGGATTTCCCATGGCTGGGCCTTTCAGCCCTGTTCCCCATGCAGGGTCCCGTGGGACAGCGAGCACAGGCTGTTGCTCAAGGGGAGCTCCAGCCCAAAGCCCTGAGTCAGCGCTTCCCACCAGCCAGGCCTTGCTTCCAAACAGCCCAAAAGCAGCAGGATGGAGGTTTCCACCAGCTGGAAAACCCTGGAGCCAGTGCAAGGGATGCCCAAAGGTTCACCCCACGTTTCCCACCCCGTGCAGGAGCTGAATCCTCCCAGTCCCAAAGGCCGCTTGTTTGGGCTTTCAGCTCACGGATGTCACCAGCATTTATATTTGATAAACACAGCGAGGATACAAAATTCATAGCCTGCCTTCATAAAAGAGAATTTTTTTTCCCTGTTAAAGAGGAAACTGCCTGAGCAAACCCCACCAAGAACACGCTGCAGCCAGCCCAGGCTTTTTTATCTTCCCAGATCGTGGATATTCATGGCACAGGACTGTGGCATTGTTATAATTACACACAATAAATCTGCCTTTCAGTTTTAAAGAGGGAGGTGGCTCCAACACCAGGGGCTGCCCCTCAGCCCAACACAGGCCTTCCTCCTCTGAGCCTCATTCTCTTTTTAATCGTCACCTAATTTCTGCCTCAAAGCCCAGACTTTCCGAGGAAGAGGAGGAGGAAACCACACGGGGCAGCTGCCAAAGCAGCCCCCCGAAGGCCCCATGTGACAGCCAGCGGTTCCTGCCTGTGTCACCCGGGCCAGCCCCGGCCCCGCGCCCGCATCCGCCCGCCCCGCGCATCCCTCGGGATGCTGGGCTGGGAGAAGGACCTGGAGATGCTGCCCGAGGGGATCCACAGCTTCAAAGCAGCATCCTGTGCCTGCCGGGAAACCACGGGCATCGCCCCTGCTCTCCTCCAGGAGGATGTGCAGCAGCACATGAAAGAAATTAATAATCATTAAAAAAATTAGCCAGGGAGCAGCCAGGCTGATTGGGCAGAGCCCAGTGCTGGGTTTGGCTGTTCCCAGCTCTGCCAGGCCAGGGTTTGTTCCTTTGGAAGCTCCCAAATTGGGGCTCAGGATGTGCTCAGATGAACCAAAACCCAGCTCCCTTGTTTGCTCAGCAAAGCAGCCTGGGTGCAGGAGCCCCAGGGATGGAGCTCATCCCCCAGGGATGGATCTCATACCCCAGGTCCATCCCCACAGCCCTGCTCCTGCATTTCCCCGTGGGAAGGCCGGCCTGGCAGCCAGGAGCTGGGCAGGGCACGTACAGCCAACACCTCTGAGAATCCAAAGGGCACTGGGAAATGAGCTGGGGACAGCATTCTTCTCATGAATCAAAATAAAACCCAGTCGTGCCAGACCCACGGGCGGGTTGGGAGAGGAGTTTGGGACCCCAACAGGAGCACCATCCCCACGGGGTGGGCAGGGTGAAGGATGCTGCATCTCAGTTTCAAACCCAAGCAGGGGAGGGGGCAGCACCTGCCCAGCACCAGGATGACTCTGTTGAAACGAAGTTTGATGGCACAGAAGCCTCATTCCCAACGGGAACAGGTGTGTGGGAGCCACCCACACCCACCCCTTCCCGTGCTTCCACCTCCCAATGAAGTCCTTTAAACTGCAAAAAACAACCAAAGAAAAAAAAAATCCCAAAGCCACCCCAAACCAGACAACATCCTCCCTGCCTCTGAAAGATGTTATCTGCTGTTATTACAACGAACACCTACGATTACTCTAATCGAAAGAAAAATGTTCCTCCTTCATCTCGCCCGCCAGCTCGCAGCGTTTCAGAGCTGCTCCCCCAAACCAGCCCCAGTCGGGTGCCCTGCTGCAAAAAAAGGGGGGGAAAGGAGCTTCTTTTTCAGGGTTTTTTAAATTCTTTTAAAAGAGAAAGAGAGGATGCTGCTGGTCAGAGAGCTGGAGGTACCCGTGGGACAGGTGGAGGCCTGGAGAGAAGCTGCTCCCGGCCCCATATTGCCAAGAGGATTTCCTGGTCCTGCTTTACCCTACAGAAACCTCCCCAGGGTGACTTTCCACCAGAAATCAACCCAATGTCTCCTCTCCCAGGTGCTGTCACTTGGGGACAGGGACAGGACATGAAATGGGGCACAGAAGGGTTTTTTTGGCAAACGCCCGCTCAAAACCGAAAAGCTGGGGGCAGGCAGCATCAAAGGGCAAAGAGGCACCCCAAAACTCCCCAAAACTCCCTGCCTGTGCAGGGGTTACCCCACGGCTCCAGCACTCCCACGAGGGAGGATGGGGATGCTCCCAAAACCTCCCGCATCCCTCTGGGGACCTCTCGGGACACTCCCTGCCTCGCCAGGATGGGGCCGTGCTCCTGCGTGGGGTCCAGTGGGAACAAACCCCTGTCCCGGGAGGAAGGCAGCCATCCTCCTCCTCCTCCCTCTCCCCAGCCCTCACACCTCCCATTCGCCTTTTTTTTTTTTAATTTTTTTTTTTTTTTTGGGACTTTTTGATTTTTCGGGGGGGACTTTTTTGCTTTTTTCCGCCCGATGGCACAAGCCCTTTCGCTCTCACTAAACCAAGAGCAACAGCCGCGGCTATAAATAACCCGCCGCCGCCTTATTGCCCGAAAAAAAAAAAAAAAACAGCCCAAAAAAACAACAAAAAACCCCCCCAAAACCCAACAAAAAACAACAACAAAAAAAAGCGCCCCAAATTTTCAAACATTCAACCCAACAAGGCGCCGCCAGCCCCTGCGAGCAGCCGGGCTGAGCCCGCGGGCCTTTGTACGGGATGGGGATGCAGCGGCAGGGGGAGGTGGTACCCCCGGCGGGCTCGGACCCCCGCAGCATCCCTCGCTGTGCCGGGGGTCGCTCTCCGCTGCCCCGAGGGACGGGAAGGGGGCGCGGGGTCCCCGGGGAGACTGCGGCGGGGCGGGAGCGGCCGTGCGGGGTCACCGGGGGTCAGGCGGGGCCGGACCCGCGCCCCCCCCCGGCCCATTGTCCGCGCCCCGCCGGTTCCCCGCTCCCGGCGCCGCCGTCACTCACTCACCTCCGTGCGGGCAGGGGCTCAGCCCGCCGCCGGCTGCTCCATGCGGCGCCGCCGGGGCCTCCGGGCTCGGCTGGGCCGGCGGGGGGGCGCGGGGGGGGGCGGAAGGGGCGGGGGAAGCCGGAGCCGCCGCCGCCGCCGGAGCGCGGCGGGGCCCAGCGCGGCGGGCGCGGGGGGCGCGGGGGGCGCGGGGCGGGCGGGGCGCGGGGGGTCCCGGGGCGGCGGGGCCGGAGGGACGGACCGAGGGAGGGAGGGAAGGAAGGAGGGACGGAGGGAGCGGCGCCCGGAACCGGAGCGCCCCGAGCGCAGCGCGCATGCGCCGCGAGCACCGCGCCGGCGGCGGGGCGGGGGCAGCGGGAGGCGCGCGGCGCCACCTGGCGGTCACCGCCGGCAGCGCCGCAAAGCGGGGACAGCGGGGACAGAGGCACCGACAGAGGGGACAGAGGGACCGATAGCGGGGACAGCGGGGACAGAGAGACCGACAGAGGGGACAGCGGGACCGATATCGGAACGGCAGGGACAGCGGGGACAGCAGGACCGACAACGGGACCGACAACGGGAACGGCGGGACAGCGGGACAGCGGGGACAGCAGGACCGACAGTGGGAACGACAGCGGGAACGGCGGGGACAGCGGGTGCAGCGGGGACAGCGGGACCCGCACCGCGGATGGGACACGCACCGGGAACGGGAGCCGCGCTGGGAATGGCAGCGGCAGCTGCACTGGGACACGCACCGGTGCTGGCATCCCCACAGGCACCGGGAGCGGCATCGGGTAGTGGGACCTGCACCGGCAACGCGAACGGCCCCCGCACCGGGAACAAAAACAGGAGCGGCAGCGGGAGCCAGACCCGCACCGCGACCGGGAATGGAACGGGCAGCGGCAACGGGAGCCGCGCCGGCAATGGGAGAGGGAACTGCACCGGGAGCAGGACCCGCACCGGGAGCGGGTCTGCCACCGGCGGCCGCTTGCGGACCGGTAAAGGGACCCGCACCTGCACCGCAGCAACACCGGGAACGGGATCCGCACTGGGAACGGGATCCGCACCAGGAGCAGCGCGGGGACCGGGACCGACCCCGCGGTTCCTGCCCGGTGTGTGCTCACATGGGTCCAAAGTAGTACTGAAATGATGCTAAAATGGCAGTAAAGGAATAAAAAGCGTTACAACGTCTACGATAAATAACGTTAAAATGGTCAAATGACAATGAAAAAGAATAGAATAGAATAGAATAGAATAGAATAGAATAGAATAGAATAGAATAGAATAGAACAGAAGAGAATATCTTTAAGGTCCCTTCCAACCTAGCCCATTTCCTGATTCTGTGATCCTAGGGGATATTATATGTGGAATTATTGTCATTAATAGTAGCAATAATGCAATAAAATTGCTCAAATAACTAATCATATATAGCATGACATCACATAAACATACCAGAGAGCATAACATATTATAATGTGATATAACGACGTGATATGACATTATAATACGGAATAAATTAATAGAATGAAGAGGTGATCTTTAAGGTATCTTCCAACCCAACCCATTCTCTGATTCCATGGGGACAAAGGGACAGCAGGAGACAGGGAAAGTCGGGGTGCAGCACCAGGGAGGTCCCAGCAGCCGCGGGAGCAGGATGCAAAACCCAGCTCTTCTTTAGGAAGCACATCCTTGCTCCAACAGCGCGCAGGAAAGATACAGGGACGCTGGGGGAAGCGATCCTGGGATGGACATTTCCGTCTCCAAAGTTACTGGGGTGAGCCCCGAGTTTCCCCCGGCGTCTGGAATGTTCCTCTGGCCTCGGCGAGGTGTGCAAGGGGCTCCATCCTGCCCCCAGGCTCCTTCTGGGAGGAACTGAAAGCAGCTGAAAGTGCACCAGAAATGCACCCGCGGTCACAGAGCCACACACCCCGCCCCGGTGCCTGTCCCGCACCCAGCCGGTTCTGTCCTGCACCCATCCGGTTCTGCACTGTACCCACCCGGTTCTGCCCTGCACCCACCCGGTTCTGCCCTGCCCTGCACGCACCCAGCTCTGCCTGCACGATCTCGGCCTGTTTGGGGTGATTGGGAAGGGGAATTCCACAAAAATTCCTCATCATGGCACCGCTGGAGCCTGGAGACCCCTCTCCGGTGGGGGAAAACCGGGCACGAACCCAGCTCGGTGGGGAACGGTGCCCAGCCCCGCGTGTTCCCGGTCCATCCGACCCAGGAACAGGCAAATAAACACCTTGGCATCGAGGTTTCTTCTTGTCACGCAAGCCCCAAGAGCCTCAGCATCCCCAGGGCTGGTGCGGGGGTCGGGCTGAGGCTGGTCCTTGCAGGGAGACACGGAGGGTGCTGGTCCCACCCAGCTCCTCCACACAGGAGATGCCACCACCGTGGTGGCCGCAGGGGTCCCAGCTGGGTCCTTGTCCCACCTGGCTCCTCCACAGCCCAGATTCCAGGTGCAGACAGTGGATGGAGCAGACAAAGCTCCTCTTCTCCCCCGAGGCTGGGGCCACCTCGGATGGGCTCAGTCCCTTCTGGAGCCCTTCGGGATTGCAGTCCCGGCTGGAATTTTTCCCTGGAAGCGTCTGGGTTTGAGGGTGGGTGATGCCCTGGCTGGAAGGGAAGGATGGATTCACGGGCAGCGAGGCTGGGATGGACATCTCCATCTCCATCATCTCCATCTATCTCCATTTCCATCTCCATCTCATCTCCATCTCCAGGAGAGGGGGCCCTTCAGCCAGCTGGGATCGTCAGGGAAACAAAAATAAAGGAAAGGGGGGAAAATGCAACAAAGGAGGAACTGAGAGTGAAATCCCGGCGGAGCGAAGGATGGAAAATCGCCTGCCCCCGTCGCTCCGCATCCCTGGCTGGTTGGATGGGCTCCTTGCGGAGCTCGGAGCGTCCGAGGGCGGGATGAGAGGGCGGGCAGGGAAAGGGAAGCGATGCTGCCGGGGATGTACGAGACAGCGCAGGCGGTGGCTGCGAACAGCCGAGTAAAGCCAGCGCGACAGCTCCCGGCTCATTCCAGCGCGCAGAATTCACCTTCCAGCCGGAAAAGCCCCGAAGGGAGCCGGGTTTGGTTTGGCCGGTTCTGCGGCTCCCAGCGCTCCGGGGGCTCTGGGGGATGCGGGATGCTCTGCAGGGGGGTCAGTCTACGACAGATCCCCCTCCCCAAATGTCCCACACCGCAAAAAGTGTCCCGTGAGCGGTAAAGGCCGGCGCTCCTCGGTGCCACTGGCGGAGCTGTGTCCCCGGTGCCACCGGAGGGCGTTCGGGGACAGCAATGCTTCAGTGAGTTGGGATCCTGCTCCCTCCATCCCAGTCCTGCCTCTCGGGGCGCTTCTTCTCCCATGCCAAACCCAAACACCCCTGGCTGTGGAGGAAAGCCTCATTTCAGGGCTCTGCCTCGTTCCACTGGCGCCGGGATGTTTTTAATTGAAGGGGAGCAGGGTGAGGATGCTGGTTCTCAACACGGATCCCACCATCTCTGTGTCCCCCTCTGCCTGTGTCCCCCACCCTGACAGCACCAGCCCTGCCCTACCCACCCTGCTGGGGTTCAGGGAGGTGGTTTTAGGGGTGACAGTGGGGCAGACAACTGGGTCCTCTTGTTCTGGGGGGGGACATGAGAGCCTGTCCCTCTGTGTGATCCCACCTCCCACTGTTATGCTGCCACCAGGGCCAGCCTTGGGGACACCCAGGGGACAGCCAGCCCCGAGGGCATCCCAGCTCTCCAGCCCACATCCTGCAGAGCTTGAGGAGCATCCACCATCCCAGAGGCTTTTAGCTCACTCTGCTTGTGGGACCGTGTGGCCCCTGGTGCTCCCATCTCTCAGCTCATGGATAATCCTGCCACGGTGGGTGTACAGCCAGGTTTGAAGGGAATTCCCGGGATCCCAGAGCTTTTCCTGAGCAAGGCTTTGTGTGCAGGGAGGAGCTATCTCTGTATCTCTGCTGTTCCCTTCTCAGCCTGGGAACAAACTCCATGCTTTCCCTCTTTCCTGCCCTCTGATTCACAGGAGCCTTGTGAATCACCCTTGAGAATGGCACGGGAGCATCGATCAGCCTCCCCGGGAGGAGGGAGGGCAGGGTGGCAGCAGGGAAAAGGGTTCAGGCTGATTTGGGAGCACTGCTGGAGCAGAGCCACATGCTGGGTTTAACGTGCCCAGCTCCTTTGGATCCAGCTCTGCTCCACCCACAGGTCCAACCTGGATGGATTGGAGAACCAGCAGCTCCTTCATCCACCAGCTCCAGCACCCCAGAAGCTGCTCAGGGAGGCTGAGCAGAGATTTTTATTCCTCCCAAAAGGCAGAAACCAGCGTGGAGTTCTGTGCCTGTGGAGATGCAAAGAGAAAGATGGTGTTGGGGGGTTTTCCTCTGTCACTCATGCAGGGGACAAACAGCAAAAAAGAGACACAGAATTATTAATCCCTAAGGGGGCATGGCTCCTGATAACAGATCTCAAAGAGCCAAAGGACAGAATTAGAGATGCAGGGTTCACTTTTAATTGGGAGGGCTATTGGGTGTTAGAGCAACCCCTCTCTTTCCCCCAGGAGAGTCACAAGTGGTTGTTCTGGCCCATTTTGAGGCCAGGGACTGATTTCCCCAGAGAGGAGATGCCACCAGCCCGAGTGCTGGCATCAGGCAGGTGCCTCAGGCACAGGGAGAAGCCTGTGTCTGCCCAGAGCTTTTCCTGCAGGAATGAGGGTGCTGGGAGCATTTGGAAGTGGAGCTGGAGCCCTGCTGCCGTGGCTGGACTCATGACTCACTTTAAAACAAACCATAAAAGCAATTTTGCATGGAGTGATCAAAGCTTCCCTGGCTTATCAGCGCCCCGATTCGAGTAAGGAAACCGTGGCACTCACAGACTGCCCGGGCAGTAATTGGAGGGCTTAATTGAGGAAGGTCATTAGGGGCAGGCAAAGATAGGGCAACCTCTCACCCCCTGTGAGCTGCTGAGGCTTTCACAGCAGCCGTGGTGAAAAGGAGAGGCTCAGGTTGGATACCAGAGAAAGGCTCCTCACCCAGAGGGTGGTGGGGCACTGAATGGGCACAGCCCCAAGAGCTCCAGGAGCATTTGGACAGTGCTCTGAGGCATGGGGTGGGATTGTTGGGGTGTCTGTGCAGGGGCTGGACTGATGTTCCTTGGGGTCCCTTCCAGCTGAGGAGATTCCATGCTGTGATTTTGTGGAGCCCAGCAGGAAAGCTGGAGCCTCTCCTGGGGTCTGGCCTGTTGGAAGGGATGTCCAAGGAGTGGTGAACATGCAGGGGTTTCAGACCAAGGTCTCAGGGGTCCCTCCTGCCTTTGCAGAATGCCTGGAAAGCTCTTCCACAGCTCTGTGGGATGGTTCCATCAGCATCAAGAGAGGGAGAGGCACTAAATGTAGGTAGGGAGTTATAAAGTGGCTGCTTTGCCTCACACCCCATGAAGAGAAGGGAAGGATAATTTGCCTGCCCATTCCTCTCCCCTCCAGCCTCTTCCCTTCCCCTGCTCCATTCTGACACAAATCAGCCCTCCAGGAATGGATCCTGGGGAGCCCTCCCACCAGCAAGAGGCTGTTCCACACCACTGTTGTTAATATTAAGCTGCTTATCTGCCCCAGGGCCATAAAACTCTCATCTGCAAAGGGGGGAAAAAAATTTCCCTCTGTTCTTTCTATCTGCTCCTGCTTATTGCAGCCTTATCAGCACACCCAGCCAGCCTTTGGGGCACAGGAGTCACGCAATGTCTGCAGCAAACCAGGCCTGTGGTCCCACAGCAGGGCCAGCATCGCATGTCCCCACAGGGCCAAGTCCACCCCACGGGGACAGCATGGCACCAACGAGTCCCCAGCAATCTCACTGCTCTTCTGAGTCACCAGGTTAGGCACTGAGGTGCACCTCCAGTGGATGACAGCACCTTCTCCTGCAGCAGGGGAATGCTGGCTTTGGGATGTCCCTTGTGGGAAGTGAGTCTGGGATTTTTGGTGCATTGACCTGTGGGATATCCCTTGTGGAAGTGGGTTTGGGACTTTGGTGCATTGACCTGTGGGATGTCCCTTGTGGAAGGGAGTTTGGGATTTTTGGTGCATTGACCTGTGGGATGTCCCTTGTGGAAGTGAGTTTGGGATTTTGGGGCATTGACTGTGGGATGTCTCTTGTGGAAGTGGGTTTGGGACTCTGGTGCCTTGATCTGTGGGATGTCCCCTGTGGGAAGTGGGTTTGGGACTCTGGTGCATTGACCTGGGTCCGTGTCATAGTTGGTGGAGCTGTTATTTGGCTGGTGAACCTCATGGGTTGTCCTAAAGCATCCTTCCACGTTTTTTCCAATGCCTTTTGTAGCCTGCAGCAGGTTTGGACCTCCCCCTCCAATGCTTTTCCTATGGTATTGGGATCATTACGTTAAGTGGGGCAGACAAAGCTGGTGTGATGCCAACAGCTGCTTGTGCTGGCTCAAAGAATTTGGGTGGCTCTGAGGCTCTATCACCTCGGTGTTCCACCACAAACTGGTGACCAAGCAGGGCCTGGACACACAGAGTCACTGCTTTTCCCCCAGGCTGCTTTAGCAGGTCTGGACAAGCCAGGATCTCCCTGAAGCCTTGGGCAATCGGCTTCCCCGTTCTCTTCCTCACCACGCTTTCATCTCTGCCTCTTCTGGGAAGCTTTTGTGCAATGCCTGATGAGTGATTGGCATTTGGACATGGCAGGAGCTCTGGCTGCAGCCCCACTGCCCGGGGTCTGGGGCTGTGGGGGCAGAACCCTCCCCTGGCATGGGTGCAGGACAGAGTGTGCTGCACCGGGGTGGTGCTTGTCCCCGTGTCATCCCTGCTGCCAGGTGCTGGGGTTGGCTGGGGTGGCCTTGCGTGCAAAGCTGGGGAAAAGGAGGCATCTGGCTCTGCTGGGGCTGACTGGCAGCCAATGTAAACTCTTGGGTTTGAGCTGGAGCAATTCCTGGGTGTCATTATTTTCCTGCCGTGAAAACACCTTTGTTCCAGCCCGGAACAGAAGCAGTTTGGCTTTCCCAGCAGCCAGGGCTGAAGGTGTCCTTCCTTGTCTCCTGCCTTTTATCCTGCCTTTTATCCTTCCTTGTGTCCTTGTGTCCTTCCCCGTGTCCTTTCTTATATCTTTCTTTGTGTCCATCCTTGTGTACTCCCTTGTGTCCTTCTTTGTGTCCTCCCTTGTGTCCTCCCTTGTGTCTTTTCTTGTGTCCTCCTTTGTGTCCTCCCCTGTGTCCTCCAGGGCCACCACTGACCGTGGTGGAGGAGGTGGATGAAGGCTCAAGTTGTCCCAGGGGAGGTTTAGATATTGGGAAAATTTCCTCCCCATGAAGGTGGTCAGTGGTGGAGTCACCATCCCTGGGAGTGTCAAAATATGTGGCACACAGGGACATGGGTTAGTGGTGGCCTTGGCATTGCTGGGCTTGATGATAATAAAGCCTTTCCCAACCTAAACAATTCCATAATTCTGTAATTCTGATGGGGGCTGTGGGGCTGTGGCATGGGTTGGCTGCTCTGCATCCATCAGAGAGTGACTCCCAAAGGATACGGTCCAAGACTGGGTGTGGTGGAATAGCCAACATTTAATGGAATATCCAACACTAGAAACACCAGGAAACAAAACAGGCAGCAATTGCTACAAAACAAAGCAGATACAGCAGAAGTCCCGATGATTTCAGTTTATCCCATCACTCCACAAAGTCGTTCCAGACCCAGCTCTGCTGGCAGGACACCCTGGAGATGTCTGCTCCCACCACTCAGCTCCTGCCCTTGGTGGGGAAGCGCTGCCTGACCTGGAAGTGCTCACACCTCTTGTGCTTCAGGGACAGTCCATACAGAGGGGTCATGTCCACTGTGCTGCCCTCACAGACGCTGAACTCCAGCTGCTGCAGCAGCGTGGCCAGGAAGAGGAACACCTGCCAGCGGGCAATGTTCTCCCCGATGCACCTCCTCTTCCCCAGGCCAAACAACAGCACCTTCTCCCCGTCGTCTTTGTTCACTTTGGTCCCGTCAGCGCTGAGGAAACGCTCGGGGTTGAAGGTCTTTGGGTCCTTCCAAAGCTTCCTGGAAGGGAGAACACCGGGTGTTGAGATGGTTTCTCCTGGGCATGGGTGTCTGGGGGGACACTTGAAGGTGGTGTTCCAGATTGCAACGCGAGATGTTTTCTGTTACAATCTGCATGGCAGATTATCTTTTGTCAAGTGGGCAGTTTGCCTCATCTCTCTCTTTGAGTGACCACATTCACACCTCCCTCGGGAGGGGACATTGCTGATAACAGCTATGGAATGTCACTGCATGGCTGATAAGAACTATAACATCCCATGGAGAGATGTGAGCCCAGGGGGAAGAGCCAAGCATTGCTACCCAGATATAATCCAGAGGTTTTTGAGACACCAGCACGGTTTTCTCCACGGGATTCCCCAGAGGAACAGCAGCTGTCTCTGCTTGCACTGGATCTTCAGAGGATGACTACACCCTTCTCTACAGGACCCCCTGCTCCAACAGAACCACACCTAACACTGCAGGAGGGCTGCAGCCACAATTCCAATGGGACTGCTGCCAACACCCTGACCCACAGGGTGTCAGGTTGGGTTCTGACTCTGTCAGCGTTGTTCTAGTGTACTGCATTGTTTTATCTTTTTATATTCTTCCCTATTAAAGAACTGTTATTTCCTGCTCCCATATTTTTGCCTGAGAGTCCCTTAATTTGAAATTTATACCAATTCGGAGGGGTGGGGAGGGTTCACATTTTCCATTTCAGGAGAGGCTCCTGCCTTCCTTAGCAGACTCCTGTCTTTGCAAATCAAGACAGGTGGGAACTGTTGGGAAGAACATCCCTGATGGTTTGCCACCATGGCAGGGGTCCTGTTTGTCACTGCAGGATGAGACTTGTTTGCCAGCACAGGAGGGTTTGTGCCTCACGGTACTCACTCATCGTGGTTCACCTGCCACTGGTTGACGAACACACAGGTGTCCTTGGGGATGTAGTAGCCATTCAACACCGTGTCCTTGGTGGTACTGGGGAGAGAAAAGATGGAGAGCTGGGCAAACCCAAAAGTTCTTCTGCATCCTCAGGGGACTGTCAGGCTGCTCCTGAAGGGTGTGACCCAAAGGGATGGTTTTGTGGGGACAGTTGTGTCCTCCACGAGCTGTAACACGGTGCCGCAAGACCACCTCGTCCCTGGAGCAGCTCTTCCGGCCCACCACCGTTCAGCACCGTCACTTTTGTTGTGCTGAAGGGAACGTGGGTGGAAAGAGAAGTTAGAGGAGACCCACAGCTCCCGACAAGCCAAAGCCCAGCAAGTCCTGCAGGGGTTTCATCTTCAAAGCCCTATTTGTGCCCTTAGGACTGGCTAGGAAATACCCCAGATTGTATTCGGGAGGTTTGAGAGTCTTGGCTTCAATTTCCTCCAGCACAAAAATTCCAGTTTCACTTCACAGCTCATTCCAGATGAGTTGTGATGGCTCCCCCCAAGGCAGGAAAGAAATATAAACCCAGGGGTGTTCTGCCAGCAAAGGTTTGTGGGGTGCAACCACCCTCAAAACAAAGGATCCACCCCCAGAAGGGCAACAAGCTGGAATATTTCCCCCTCACAGGGATCAAAAACCCCAAAGAAGGTGTTGACCACTCCAGCCCGTACCTGTGTGGGATGGTGAAGGGCAGGAAGGAGGAATGCCTGAACATCTCCAGAATGAAGGCTTCCGTGTAGGGCAGCGTGCCCCGGTCCGACAGGCGCGGCCGCCGCTCCCGCCCGATGGTGCGGTCTGGGGAGGGGGGCAGGACAGGGTCAGCGCCAGGGCTGAGCACAGAGAGCCCCAGAGGGATGTGGGGCATGGACTCACCCAGCTCTTCATGGATCTTCTTCTGGATGTTGGGGTTTGTCACAAGGTACATGAGGCTCCAGGACAGGGCTGTGGTTACGGTGTCGAAGCCTGGGCAAAGAGGATGGGGTGTGGGTGAGCTCAGCACGGCACCTGTCAGAACCCAGGACATCCCTCTGGCTGCCCTGGGTGATTCCAGACCCTGGCAGGGGGCTCAGAGACCTTGGCACAGAGTCAAAAACACCTGTGCCTTTGATTTTAGCCCATGGAAACAATTACCAACTTTGTGTGAAGATTTGCAAGCCACAAGAGTTTGAGTAGAATGACAGTGAATTTGTCACAGGGTGAAAAAGTAGAATTTTGGGGTTTTAGAATGGGGGTTCAGGAGGCAAGATGGAGGAATCTGGGCATGTCCTGTCTCTCCTCTTCCTCTTCTTGTCCTCCATCTTCTGCTGTCATGGTGGTACTTTTGGATTGGTTTAGAATAAAGACAGACTGTCTAACATAGGTGATAGGTATTGGAAAATTATTGTAAATAAAGTACACACAGTTTTTTAGTATAAAAAGGTAACACCACCCCAAGGGCAGGCACTGTGCCACAACTCGACCTGCTAGACAGATCTCCGCAAGTCCGAAAAAGAATTTATTAGATAAAAGAAAATGAACAGCCTTGAAAAGCAGAGTTGAGGAATCCTGACTTCTCCAAGAGCTCGGGGCTGGGAAAAAGAGACTTTTAATACCTCGGGAGCCATTCCAGCAACACAAAAACCAAGAAGCACCCACCCTGGCCTGAGGGCTGACCATCACACAGGGCAGTCTGGGCTGGCTGAGGAGGCCAGGGACATCCTGGACACGCAACAGGGATTGGGGCTTTGTTCTGCGATAACAATCTTTGATAAAATATCCTGTTCTCTCAGCCTGTCCCACTCCTGGGTTGTGTCAGGTTTGTACAGCTTCTCCAGAATTGGGGGAATTTCCACAGAAAGTTGAATCAGCCCACAGACATCTCCCTCAGCCAGGAAAGCCCACTCTCCATGGTGAGGTTCAGCTGAGCTATATAACCCCTGCCCTTCACTTTTCCAGAGCTGATATCCCAGACTGGATTCTAGAGGTATCCCTGGAAGGTCCAGTGAGCAGGAGAGTGAGTGCTTAGACCCAAGCCAGCTGCCTGCTGTTGGACAAGGAAGGGTCAGACAGGAGGAGCTGGAGAAGACCTGAGAGCATCTGCCAGAACTGAGAAAAGGTGAGAGGATACCTGCTCCAAAGAGGTCATTCACGAGGTTGACAATCTTCTCCTTGGGGATCTGTGTGGCCGTGTTGGTTCCCAGTTTTTTGTCCAGGCACTGCTCAATGAGGGAGTCCGTGATGTCCCGGATGTTGTTCTGAGAGGAAGAGGAGGCAAGGTCATGGAACAGACCCCTGGGGGAGCCTGGGGTCACATGAGCTCTGGGGAGCATCATCCCTCAGCTCCTGTGGTTCTTGTGGGAACAAAGAGAGGGTTCTCCAAGGAACCCAAGGTTTAACCACCAGGCTGGCCAATGGAGGAGATGCTGAGAGGCTCATGAAGCTGAGTCCAGGAAGGTTTAGGTGGGACATCAGGAAAAGGCATAAAGATACCAGGAAAAAAAACAGGGAATGATTGCTACAAAATGAAGCAGATAAAACAGAAATCCCAACAGTTGCTGTTTATCCCATCACCCCACAGAGGGTGGTGGGGCTCTGCACAGGCTCCCCAGGGAATGGGCATAGCACCAAGGCTGCCAGAGCTCCAGGAGATGCTCAAGGTGGGATTGTTGGGGTATGTGTGCAGGGCCAGGAGCTGGATTGGATGATCCACGTGTGAACCAGCTCAGGATATTCCATGATTCTATGATACTCTATGTTTCTGTGAGGAGGGGGACTGGGGAGAGACATGGGCTGCCAGAACACAAACACTTCACTGACAGAGAGGGGAGGAGAGCAGGTGAGGATCCTGCCAGCTCTCACCTCATCGTAGGTCTCGTAGTGCTCCTTGACCCTCTTCTGCAGGAAGCTGAGGAAGTACCTGTTGAAATCGATGAAGAGCTTCATGCTGCGGCTGGGCAGGTAGCGGAGCAGGGGGATGAAGTCGGCGGGGTTGCCAGCACCAGTGACAGCAGTGAACTCCTCCGCGGAATTCACCAGCCTGAGCAGCTCCTGGTCCTCGTGCTCGTAGCGCCTGCCGAAGCACATGGCGCAGATGACGTTGGCCACCGACACCACCAGGTATCGGTAGGGCTCAAACCTCTTGTGCTCCTCCATGATCTGCAGGAACTTGGTGACCAGGTACTCGGCCTCCTTGGAGACGTGCTCCTCCAGCAGGCAGCTGCAGGACGACGTGGGGCTGGGGGCGATGGAGAAGCTCTTCAGGGCGCTCTGGGCCAGCCTCCTGCGTGCTTTCCACACCTCCCCGGAGTCGGGGCTGAACGTCAGGCTCTGCCCATCCGTGATAAAGCGAAAGCTGTAGAGGTCGGGGCGTCCCATGAAGTCCTCTCCTTGCCTGACCAGCGCTTGGCGGATGGTGTCCAGCCCGCTGAGCACCAGCACGGGCCGTGTTCCGATGCGCACCTCCATCACGTCCCCGTAGCGCCGGCTCAGCCGCGTCAGCGCCAGGTGCGTGTCCGTGCGCAGCTCCAGCACGTTGCCCAGCACGGGAAAGCCCCGCGGGCCCGGCGGCCGCCGCAGCCCCGAGGGCACGGCCGCCCGCAGCCGCTGCAGCAGCAGCAGCAGCACCAGGCACAGCGTGGCGGCCGCCAGCAGCGCCTCGCTGGCCGACACCGCCGCGGGGCTCCCCAGCGGCCACATGGCAGCGTTCGGTGTCTGCACGGGCAGCCCTGAAGGAGGGAGTGGAGTGAGGGCAGAGCCGCGAGCAGCGCGGGCCTGAGCGCTACGGGGGCTCCTGACAATGGGACAGGGAGAGACAGCCCCATAGCAGCTCGGGGGATGCAGCTGCCCCTGCAGCACTGCGGGTTTCCAGCGGCACAGGCTGGAAATCTGTGAAGGCTTCAAACACACCCACCCATCCTTTGAGGGGGTCCTCAACCCATCAGGGACTTTGTAGCACTCCTTTCCCTGCAGCAGACCCTTAGACTGACGTGCAGAGCCCTCACGAGTAAATCAAGGATGGATTAGGAGCTGCTATGGGTCTCTAGGCTGAGACACCTGCAGGTGTTCCTGACAGGGACAGGGAAGGACAGTCCCATAGCAGCTCAGGGGATGGAGCTGCCCCTGCAGCACTGGCGGCACAGGCTGGAGACCTGTGAATGGTCCAAACACACCCACCCATCCCTTAAGGGGGACCTCAACCCATCAGAGACTTTGTGGCACCCCTTTCCACATAGAAAACCCAAATCCCGACTACCACAGCCATGGCTCCTGCCCAAAAAAGCCAGGCTTGTAAAACAAGGCTGAAGAACAGCAGCTCAGCAAATCCCAGGAAAGCAGGACAAGAGGAACAGCAGCTCCTCCATGAATGTGGTTCCAGGACCACCAAACCCATCAGGAGTCACAGGCAGGAGGATGGACCTGCTGGCCACAGTACTGGGGGACTTGGGGATGCCACAGGGCTGCTCTGTGGAAGCATACAGCTCACTGGGTGAGCAGGAGCACCTAAATGTGACCTTCCTGGTCCTATATTCATGTTCAAACCCTCCCAAAACACACAGGCTGTCTCCTACCTGGTTGGTTTTTACTGCCCAAGGCTCCCAGCAGGGATTGGCACCAGGAGCAGGGGAGAATCCTCCTCTGTCTCCTCAAACTTCTTCTCCTGTCACCTCGTTCTCCTCTGCCTGGTCCTTCTCCTCCTGCCACCTGGGAGTCCACAGTTGTCTAAGCCTTACCCTCACTGCATCGCTGGCTATTTATCTCCCTCCTCCCACTGCAAAAGCCCTTGGCAGTAGCTACCCATTAACAAACGGGGCTGACCCTGCCTGGAGCCTGCCCAAGAAGCCAGGGAAGAGCCTTTCTCCCCTCCAACAGGCTCTGGGGCATGAAGGGTGACTTCTCCTCCTGGGCCAGGCCCTGGAGCTTGCTGTGGGGAGGCAGAAGGGGGTCCCTAAGCCCTGCCTTGGGGAGGATGTAGGACCCATTGTCAGCATCTCTTGCTTGTGGAATGTGGGTGCCAGCATTTCCCCAAAAAAGCTTTTCTGGGCTGGCCAGGCTGTTCCCAGCAGCCAGAGAGGGCTGTCACCTCCATGGTCACTCTGGAGGTGCTGGGAGCTGCAGGCTGTGAGCGAGGGGACACATTGGTGACAAGGCACCCACAGCCCACCCCATCCATCCCTGGGGAATGATCCAGCAGGTCCCCTGCTCCGGGAGCTGTGGTGGCAGGATCCTCCGGGCCAGGGGCAGAGCCAGGCTCAGGTTAACGATTGGCCAGGTTTGCGTGAGAAGGCGGCTGGCGCGCTTCCCCTGGCTCCTCCGGGGCAAACAGGCAGCGAGGAGGAGGAGTGGTGGGGCAGAGGGGAGGAGGTGAGCCCTGCAGATAGGAGAGGTGAAGGGGCAGAACGGGGCAAGGCTGGGGCAGCTCATCCCACAAAACATTGGGTGACACCCAAGAGGGAAATGCTCGAGCCAGCGGGGCTGCTTGTCCAGGCGGGGCAAAATTCAGGGGAATTTGGGAAGTGCAGCTGGGATGAGCAGGAATGAGCCAGAGCTTGGGAGTTTGGCCCGAAGTTTCCTTCAATCTTCGAAAATTCCAAGGGGAATTTGGCCCAGGTAAAAGCTGAGCTAATATTTAATAAAGGCTTTCAACATCTGGTCTAATCAGGCTCGTTAATAGCAATGACGCCGTTCATTAATGTTTGGCAAGAACAATTACAAAACTCCGGCTGCTAATATTCCTGCTGATAATTCCCGGGAATGCCGCAGCCCTCCCGGCCCCGGCAGGACCCTTGGGAACGCTTTTGGAGAGGGAGGCTGCAGGAGCGGGGCTCGTCCAGCGGGCTGGATCCTCCCATCCCTATGGATCTACCTGGACCCATTGCATGGGGTGAGGTTGGGGCTGGGGGAGGCTGAGTGACCCCCCGCCCTCCCCAGCAGCATTTCAGACCTTGCGCTGATGCTGAACCCTCTCACTCCTCATCCATCGCATGCCAAAGCTCTGGAAAAGCTGAGGAGGGTCCCGGAGAGGTTTCCCAGGACCCTCTTCCATCCCTTCCCAGCCCTCCCCGGTGGCTGCCAAGCCGTGCGAGGGCAGGGTGCCTCCTGATGAGAGCAGCGTTAAGAATTGGTGCCAGGCAGCCTCACACCCCAAAAACACCCCCAAAACACCCTCAACCCCGGCCGCCGCCAATCGCTGAGCCCGCGGATCCCCGAAGCTGCCCTGGGCAGCCGCGGGGACGCTGCCAGCCCCCTGTCCCTGCTGGGTGTCGCTGTGCCCTCCGTGGGTCACCACCCCGCTGGGCCGGGCTGTGCGTGCGGGGACAGGCGGCAGCGGCAGGGTGACGGTGCCCGCAGGCACGCGTGGCACGGCATGCGTGGCACCAGCACGTGCCCACGCCCGAGGGACACGGAGCCGTGCGGGACGCGGCGGGGTTGGCATGCCCGAGCCTGTCCCCGCAGACGGATGCGGCTCCGCGCGGGTTCACACCTGCGCAGGTGTGCGGGGACACGCTGGGGAGGGACGCGGGGACACTCGGACAGACACACAGAGCGTTGTGCCCGGTGTTGTACGAGGTGCCAGAGCCATCCCCGGCCGGGCTTTATGGACGCCCTGACGACTGTCTCCAGCCTTGGGGCACATTTGTGACACTTGTGGCCAGCAGCTCCGCATCGCTCGGTGTCGCCTGGCGCTAAGAGGGGACATTTCAGGTGGCACTCCCCCATCTCCCTCTCCTCGTGGCTGGAAAGGGCTGGGATGGCCGTGTCCTCTCGAGGGGACACAAATGACAGGGGCAGTGCTGTTCCCCCGCAGGCGATGAAGCCTCCTGGGGCAGAGGGCACCCCTGTTGACACCGACGATTGTCCCCAGTGTTGGGGACTCCCCCCAAGCTCCCCAGCCCGCAGCCAGCCTTGGGGGGAGCTGATCCTGAGCTGCTCCGGCGCCGCCCTGACCCCGGGCCAGGCTCCTGGACGGGAGGCCACCGCCCTGGTCCTTTAAAAACCATTTCCCCCCCCACCCACCCGTAGCGTGACTGCGAGTGACCAGGACGGCCCTCCCGGGTCTGGCCGGAGCCCCTTCGCACGCGATGTCCCTAATGCCACCTCTGGGACCCCCCGGCGGGGCGGGACCCCCTGGCCTATCTCCCATCTCGTGGCGGCTGGGCTGGGAACAAGGATGAGGGCGGAGGGGACAGATTTTGGGAGGGGGCTGGTCCCCCTTGTGCTCGCTGCAGGGCAGGACCTGACCTGCCACCCCGCGGGGAGCGGGGCTGCGGGCTCCAAACTCTGCCCGAGCCCCCCTTCGCACCCCGACCATCCGCCCCGGCGTGGCCGCCTCCCTCTGGCTGCACCCTGTGCCCCATGCCAGCCCCACCTCGCCCCTCTGGTCGCCCTGTCCCCAGGGGACAGAGGTGACACAGGACACTGCCGCTTCTCACGCGAACCTGGACAATCTTTAACCGGGCCGGGACAGCCAGGGCCGTGACCCCCGGGGCTGCCCCGCGGCCCACGTCCCCGCGGGGTCCCCGCGGGGTCCCTGCGGAGCTGTGGGGCGGTCACGCAGCGTGAGGTGCGGGGACACGCACGGAGCCGGTGGCCCCCGCTCTGCTGTACCGGGCACAGCGGCGGCGGGACGGGCACGGTCCCGCGGAGGTGCGCGATGGCTGAGCCCCGCGGCGAGCGGTCCGCGCTCATCCCCGCGTGTTCGCGGAGCCCCGCGGGGGCCGAATCCGACAGTCCCCCCCTCCCGGCCCGCACGGCGCCGCCCGGGGCGCGTTTCCCACTCTGCCGCTGTCCTCGCGGCTCCGGACACCGCGGATGTGCCGGGGCTGCGGGCACCGGGGCGAGGGGCGCGGCCGCGGCCGGACGGAACTTTTTGGGTCTGGGGGTGAGCAGGGCAGCCGAGGCAGCCCCCGGGGGTGTCCTGGGGAGCAGCGGGGCGCGGGACCGGCGCCTTTAAGATCCTGCCGGTAGCGTGACTGGAGTGACCGGGGCGGTGCGGGTTTGCCCAAACATCCCGCCCTCTTCGCACGCGATGCCCGCCCCGGGCTGGAACCCACGGGCGGCACCGACACCCCCCCCACCCCCGCACCCCACGCCACGACTTATCGGGACCCCCCCTCCCTTCCCTGACCCTCCCTCGCCCGCCTCGCAGCCTCCCCCCCAAGGGATGCGCGGGGAGCGGGGTCCCGCACCCCACGGGTGGGGGGAGCCCCGGGGAAGGGGGGGGGACCGGGGATGGGGTGGGGGGGATGTCCAGGGAGTTCTTGGGGAGTTCGGGGTCACGTGACGGGAGGCGGCCTGGCCAATCAACGCGCGGGGCGATGCATATAAAGCAGGAGCGGCGGGCAGCGGGCACCTGCCGCGGGATCGGGCACCTCCCGCCGCTCCGCATCGCTCCCGCTCGAGGTGAGTACCGGAGAGCCCGGACCGCCATGCACAGGGGCTGGGGGGACTTTTCCAGCACCTCTGGGTGATGGACAGCCCCGCTGTGGGCTGTCCTGCCTTTCCGACCCCAGCAGCATCCTCCTCTCACCTGCTGGAAGGTGATTTTGGGGGGTCCTGGGGGTAAGGCTCCCCCTCGCACGTCTTGCCGCTGCTGAGGGCTGGGAAGGGGTCCCGGCTGGGCTGCACCCGCTGCCGTGCACGGTCCCCAGAGCCCCCCCGCAGGTGTCCCGTGGGTGGCTGTGGATCCCTGCCAAACCCGAGGGAAGGGGGGATTTAACAGCCAACCTCCTCCCAGCCCTGCTCGGGGTTTTCAGATGGATTTCGTTCCGTGAGGAGCCGGGAGTTGGGCTCGGTGATCCTTAGGAACCCCGTCAAACTTCAGGGACTCTGTGATTCCATGGTTTGTGGCAGAACTGGGAGCGGGATGCACCCATCCCGCTGGCCCCCGCTGCAGGGAGGGTTATTTGTCACAAATGGATCGATCAGGGACGATCCCTGGCACTGCTGTGCTCCACGGGCTGGGCAGTGCTGGCTCGGTGACTCAAATCAGGATCAGCTCTCCTCTAGCCGAGTGCTCTGGAAAAAACTTTGAGGAGGAAACAAAGGTCCTGTGGTTAAGAGAGCATGTAGACAAAAAGTTGGGGGACCTATTCCTTCCACTCCTGGCTAGCAAAACCCCTGCTTTTTAGTGTGGGGAGTTTCCTGAAGTGTGGCAACTGTCGATCAGAAGGGAAGACCAGCTCTGCTCCTGTCCTGTCCTGTGCTGTCACAGCTCCAAGTGTCTCAGCCCAGCCCCAGCTCCTAAACCATCTTTGGTTTATTCCTGAGGGTCTGCTGTGGGGAAAGGGATGCCACAAAATCTCTGATGTGTTGGGGTCAGCTTGTGTGTTTTGGGAGGGGTTGAATGTGGATATAGGACCAGGAAGGTCATATTTAGGTGCTGCCCCTGCTCACCCAGTGAGTTGTGTGTTCCCACAGAGCAGCCCTGTGGCATCCCCAAGTCCCCCAGTACTGTGGCCAGCAGGTCCATCCTCCTGGCTGTGACTCCTGATGGGTTTGGTGGTCCTGAAACCACATTCATGGAGGAGCTGCTGTTCCTCTTGTCCTGCTTCCCTGGGATTTGCTGAGCTGCAGTTCTCCATGCCTTGTTTTCCAAGATTGGCTTTCCTGGGCAGGAGCCATGGCTGTGGCAGTGGGGATTTGGGTTTTCTGTGTGGAAAGGGGTGCCACAAAGTCTCTGATGCGTTGAGGTCCCCCTTAAAGGATGGGTGGGTGTGTTTGGAGCCTTCACAGGTCTCCAGCAGGTGCCTTTGGAAACTTGCAGTGCTGCAGGGGTAGCTCCATCCCCTGAGCTCCTATGGGGCTGTTGCTCCCTGTCCCTGTCAGGAACACCTGCAGGTGTCTCAGCCTAGAGACCAGCCCCAGCTCCTAATCCATCTTTGGTTTACTCCTGAGGGTTCTGCACGTCAGTCTAAGGGTCTGCTGCAGGGAAAGGAGTGCTGCAAAGTCTCTGATGGGTTGAGGCTCCCCTTACGGGATGGGTGGGTGTGTTTGGAGCCTTCACAGATTTCCAGCACGTGCCACTAGAAACCCGCAGTGCTGCAGGGGCATCCCCTGAGCTGCTGAAGGGCTGTTGCTTCCTGTCCCTGTCCTTGTCCCTGTCAGGAACACCTGCAGGTGTCTCAGCCTAGAGACCAGCCCCAGCTCCTAATCCACCTTTGGTTTACTCCTGAGGGCTCTGCACACCAGTCTAAGGCAAGGGGTGCTACAAAGTCTCTGACGGGTTGAGGACCCCGTTAAGGGATGGGTGGGTGTGTTTGGACCATTCACAGATCTCCAGCGAGTGCCGCCGGTGCTGCAGGGGCAGCTGCATCCCCCGAGATGCTGTGGGGCTGTCTCTCCCTGTCCCATTGTCAGGAGCCCCCGTAGCGCTCAGCCCCGCGCTGCTCGCGGCTCTGCCCTCACTCCGCTCCCTCCTTCAGGGCTGCCCGTGCCGGCGGTGACACCGAACGCTGCCATGTGGCCGCTGGGGAGCCCCGCGGCGGTGTCGGCCAGCGAGGCGCTGCTGGCGGCCGCCACGCTGTGCCTGGTGCTGCTGCTGCTGCTGCAGCGGCTGCGGGCGGCCGTGCCCGCGGGGCTGCGGCGGCCGCCGGGCCCGCGGGGCTTTCCCGTGCTGGGCAACGTGCTGGAGCTGCGCACGGACACGCACCTGGCGCTGACGCGGCTGAGCCGGCGCTACGGGGACGTGATGGAGGTGCGCATCGGGACACGGCCCGTGCTGGTGCTCAGCGGGCTGGACACCATCCGCCAAGCGCTGGTCAGGCAAGGAGAGGACTTCATGGGACGTCCCGACCTTCCCAGCTTCCACTACATCTCCAACGGGCAGAGCCTGGCGTTCAGCCCCGACTCCGGGGAGGTGTGGAAAGCGCGCAGGAGGCTGGCCCAGAGCGCCCTGAAGAGCTTCTCCATCGCCCCCAGCCCCACGTCGTCCTGCAGCTGCCTGCTGGAGGAGCACGTCTCCAAGGAGGCCGAGTACCTGGTCACCAAGTTCCTGCAGGTCATGGAGGAGCACAAGAGGTTTGACCTTAACCAGTACCTGGTGGTGTCGGTGGCCAACGTCATCTGCGCCATGTGCTTCGGCAGGCGCTATGAGCACGAGGACCAGGAGCTGCTCAGCCTGGTGAACCTGGGCAACGAGTTTGGGGAGGTGGCTGGGGGCGGCCACCCCGCCGACTTCATCCCCCTGCTCCGCTACCTGCCCAGCCGCACCTTGGAGGTCTTCAAGGACATCAACCGGCGCTTCAACGCCTTCGTGCAGAAAATTGTGCAGGAGCATTACAGCACCTTTGATAAGGTAAGGGACAGCACCTTTGATAAGGTAAGGGCTCGTGTGCTCTTGGATATGGGTGGAGATGCCTGCAAGTGTCCCCTGCTGCTGGTTTTTGGCTTCCTTTTTCTGCCTCTGTCAAGGTTGGGATTGAAGGTACTTGAGATGATGGTTCACCTTCAGGCTCAGATGTTTGTTATTTATTATCTATGTTATAGTCTCACAGCAGTGAGTTCTGCAGTCTTTCATTAATAAGGCACAAAATTATTAATTATCTCTTGTTACAAGATCTTTTAAGGCTCAACTATCCAATTAAGGAATGACACCTAATTACAAAATTACCAATTACAAAATACCACCCAAACCCATAAAGAAGGAAGAAGAAGGTAAAGAAGAACAACCAGCATCCACCCTAAAACCTCCATCTTGCTCTACATTTATTACTATATTCTAAAACACCAAACTCTAAGTTTTACACCCTGTGACATTACACACTTCTAATCAACTACACACTCATAATCCCAGTGCTATCAATGAATTTTGGAAGCCATCTCCACAGCCTCAGGCCAAACACTGTGCTCTCGTGGGAGTCAGTCTGTCAGCACAAAAAGTCTGAAATTCTCAGCATCCAGAACTCCCTGCCTCACCCAGCAAAGCCCCTTGGAGGCCTCTGAGCTGCAGTGATTCCCCCTCAAGCCATTTGAGGCAGGTTTCCCCATCCCTGTGTGTCCATGTTGTCCCTGAGCCACTTCTCCAGGCAGCACTGACAGAACTAGAGGACACAGTCTCAAGCTGCACCAAGGGAAATTTAGGTTGGATATCAGGAAAAAGTTTTTTACAGGGAGGGTGATAAAATTCTGGAATGGCTGCCCAGGGAGGTGCTGGAGTCCCCATCCCTGGGTGTGTTTAACAAAGCCTGGATGTGGCACTGGGTGCCAGGGTTGAGTTGAGGTGTTGGGGCTGGGTTGGATTGATGGTCTTGAAGGTATCTTCCAACCTGGTCACTCTGTGAATTCTGTGGATTCTTCCCCAGGAGCACATCCGGGACATCACGGACTCGCTGATCGGACACTGCCAGGAGAACAGTGCTGGGGAGGACACCCGTGTCCAGCTCTCCAACGAGAAGATCATCCACATCGTCAACGACCTCTTTGGGGCAGGTGGGAACGTTTCTGAGGGGCAAATATTTGGGACAAATCCCAGAGCTGGAGGCTGGGTGGGGACACGGAGTTGCTGGATGGACACATGGGCACCTTTGGGTGTGTGGATCTGCTGTTGGGTGCCCTCCTGAGCACTTTTTGGGGGCAGCAAACATCTGG
This sequence comes from Setophaga petechia, assembly GCA_024362935.1. Taxonomy (NCBI): domain Eukaryota; kingdom Metazoa; phylum Chordata; class Aves; order Passeriformes; family Parulidae; genus Setophaga; species Setophaga petechia. The sequence continues at coordinate 17,242,064 of JANCRA010000016.1, forward strand.
AGCAGTGGAATCTGAAACACCCACTCACCTGTCCTCTTGTGGTCTCTAAATTCCTCCTCACACCCACCCAGGCTTTGACACTGTGGCCACTGCCCTGTCCTGGAGCCTCATGTACGTTGCCTTGTACCCCGACATCCAGAAGAAGATCCATGAAGAGCTGGGTGAGTCCATGCCCCACATCCCTCTGGGGCTCTCTGTGCTCAGCCCTGGCGCTGACCCTGTCCTGCCCCCCTCCCCAGACCGCACCATCGGGCGGGAGCGGCGGCCGCGCCTGTCGGACCGGGGCACGCTGCCCTACACGGAAGCCTTCATCCTGGAGATGTTCAGGCATTCCTCCTTCCTGCCCTTCACCATCCCTCACAGGTACGGGCTGGAGTGGCCAACACCTTCTTTGGGGTTTTTGGTCTCTGTGAGGGGGAAATATTCCAGCTTGTTGCCCTTCTGGGGGTGGATCCTTTGTTTTGAGGGTGGTTTCACCCCACAAACCTTTGCTGGCAGAACACCCCTGGGTTTATATTTCTTTTCTGCTTTGCGGGGAACCATCACAACTCATCTGGAATGAGCTGTGAAGCGAAACTGGAATTTTTGTGCTGGAGGAAATTGAAGCCAAGACTCTCAAACCTCCCGAATACAATCTGGGGTATTTCCTAGGCAGTCCTAAGGGCACAAATAGGGCTTTGAAGATGAAACCCCTGCAGGACTCGCTGGGCTTTGACTTGTCTGGAGCTGTGGGTCTCCTCTAATTTTTCTGTTCCCTTCAGCACAACAAAAGCAACAGTGCTGAATGGCTACTACATCCCCAAGGACACCTGTGTGTTCATCAACCAGTGGCAAGTGAACCACGATGAGTGAGTATCCCAAACCCCTCCTGCTCATCCAGGCTGCTGTGGCTGCTCTTGGCATTCAGATCACTCTGATCCTCATTCCAAGAAATGACTGGATTGTGTACAAAAGGGCAGATTGGACCAAAAATGGTGTGGGTTTGATGGTGAGCCCAGCCTTGGCTCTGCTGGGCATGGAGCTGGTCCAGCTTGACTTGGCCCCCAGTTCAACAGCTCCCCAGCACGAGGGATTACATAATTTATGTACTGCTCAGGCTGCTGGGTAGTCAGGGATCAGAAAATCCTGCTGCCAAGCAGATCCTGTGATCCGAGCTCTGGATGTGCTCAATGGGAATTGCTCACTGTTCTTTTTAAGGGAGAAATATGTGGTGATGTGACCCTGCTGATTATCAGGTTTAGGAATGATGGGGGGACTGGAAAGCAGAGCTCCATCCTGCTCCTCCACTGCTTCCCAGCAGAGACATTCCAGCAGGGAGTCAGCTAAGGCTTGATAGAGGAGGGGGTTCCCAGATGGGGTGTTTTGGATCAAAGCTCAAGATGTTTGTACCCAAACACCCCAAGAGGTCAGAAACCTTCCAATGTCCCTCCTGCTCCTGCATGAGCATGGGATGGGAGTGCTGTCCTTAGGGCAGAGAGGATTCCACATATCCCAGCAGAAATTCCCAGCTGAGACACTGTTAAATCCCACCTGGCACCTCCCAGCAGCTGCACTGGGACAGATTGGGAAGTTCTGCTGAGAGTACCCAACACAGGAAACCCCCCTGGTCCCCATTTTCCCTGTTTGAAGGGCTGCTGGCTGATCCCAGTGCTGAAGCTGCAGGTTCTCTGGCTGCTGGGATTAAATGGATGGAATGAAATCCATCTCTGGTGTCTGCCCGGGCAAACAGAGCTGATGGAATCTGACACGAGTTGCTGCTGTGGATCAGGGTCAGAGCTTGCCAAGGGTGCTTTTGGGTGCTGGAGTGAGGCAGTGCTGCAAAACTCCTCTCTGCAAGGAGGGGTTTTGGTCACTGACATCATTGTAGGGGTTCAGAACCATCACAGTGCCCAAGGGCTGGAACCCTCTGCTCTGGAGCTGGGATCTGGGACACCTCAGAGCCCCTTGCAGGGCCTGAAGGGGCTCCAGGAGAGCTGGAGGGGGACTGGGAGGACAAGGGATGGAAAGACAGGAAACAGGGAATGGTTTCCCACTGCCACAGGGCAGGGATGGATGGGATATTGGGAAGGAATTCCTCTCTGGGAGGGTGAGCAGGCCCTGGCACAGGAGAAGCTGTGGCTGCCCCTGGATCCCTGGCAGTGTTCAAGCCAGGCTGGATGATGTATGATCTCTACAAGCCAGGTCTCACAAACTCTTGGAGATCTATTTCACACCCAAAATAGCTCAGCTACCTTAGAAGGCATAAAATGAGCAGGATGGCTTCTGTAGTAGTGCTGGAAACAGAAAAGTTTTAATAAAAGGCAAAAATAACAAAACTCTTTACAGAGAAAAAACCAAACCAGGTGCAAGAGGTTCTTGCTCTTGGTAAAACACCCCACAAAAGCCATTAGTTTCTTTGTTCTCTCCTTTTTCTAGTAAATTGTTTAGGTGGGACTTTTTGGCTCCTGGCCAGTTGGCCGTCCTTAAGTTTGAGGTGAAGTCCCCCAGGTCCTGTGAGGTGTCCTCTTTGCTAGGACAGAAACTTCTAGGCTTTTTTCCTTTTTAAGTAGAAAAAAGATAGTTTGGTCACTCTGTCAACAGAGGGCACATTCCTGTAGCTGGACAGGGCTTGGAGCACCCTGGGATGGTGGAAGGTGTCCCTGCCATGGCAGGGGGTGGCACTGGACGAGCTGCTATGTGACCCTGTTATAAATGAATATTTCAATTTAATAATTAAGGAAATTCATTCAATAATCAAAGTATAAATTTGGAAAAAGCTACAAGCAATTTGACTCTGAGGCAGGCAATCAGGGTTGGGGAACCCAGGATTTGGTTTCTATTGCACCAAAGTCCTCATGGGTCTCCAAATGTCATTTCTAAGGGGTTTGTTTTATACAGTCTTTTAGGCTCTGGAAGAGGCCATTCTTTAGCATATTTTAGCATATTATTGTAGTTTTTTCTTTCTTACTGCCACGTTTCCCAGAACTGATGGACAATTGCTGAAATATTGTCAGGAGGAAATCTTCTGGGATAAACTTCTGGCATTGAATATTATCTTATTGATATTATCTATCAAATGCCTCCTGCTGGGGTCTTGTCAGATGAAAAAAATCCCTTGAAATATACATTTCTGGAGACAGTGTCCTCCTGGTGTTGAAATCCTCATCCTTATCACTTGGCCTGTTACTGCTTGTTGCCTGACACTGGCTTTAGTACACAAAATACTGTGGGTTTTAACTTCCTTTAGCACAAATTATTTTATAATATATTATATAAATAATATATTATATATATTATACATGTGTCTTGGTTTGGGAAGACAGGTGTCTGCTAAGGAAGGCAGGAGCCTCCCCTGAAATGGAAAATGTAAACCCTCTCCACCCATCCATATTGCTACAAATTTTAAATTAAGGGGCTCTCAGGGAAAAAAATGGGAGCAGGAAATAACAGTTCTTTAATAGGGAAGAAAATAAAAAGATAAAATGAAACTAAAACAACACTGACAGAGTCAGAACCCAACTTGACACCCTGTGGGTTAGGGTGTTGGCAGCAGTCCCATTGGAATTGTGGCTGCAGCCCTCCTGCAGTGTCAGGTGTGGTTCTGTTGGAGCAAGGGGGTCCTGTAGAAAAGGGTCCTGTAGAGAAGGATGGAGTCTTCCTCTGAAGATCCAGTGGAAGAGGCAGCTGCTGTTCCTCTGGGAAATCCAGTGGAGAAAGCCAAGCTGGTGTTCCAGAATCTCAGATTATATCCAGTTAGCAATGCTTGGCTCTTCCCCCTGGGCTCACATCTCCCACTGGGATGTCATAGTTCTTATCAGCCATGCAGTGACATTCAATAGCTGTTATCAGCAGATGTCTCCCTGGAGGGAGGAGTGGGTGTGGAAGAGATAAGGAAAACTGCCCACTTGACAAAAGACAACTGTCATACAGATGGCAAACAGAACACGTTTCTTTCCATTCTGGAAAAATATATTATATTTATTATATTATATATATATATATAATATGTTATATTATGTTTTATTATAATATAATATATTACATTTTGTATTATTTAAAAATTATTTTTTATCTTTTAAAAATTATTTTATTTTTTATTTTTAATTTTTTAAATTTTATTTTTAATTTTATTTTAAATTTTAATTTAATTTAATTTAATTTTTTATTTTTATTATATTTTTATTTTTATTTTTATTTCATTTTTATATTTCATTTTTATATTTCATTTTTTTATTTCATTTTTATTTCATTTTTATTTCATTTTTATTTCATTTTTAAATTTTAATTCAAAATTTTATTTTTTTTATTTTTAAATTTTATTTTAAAATTTTATTTCTTTTATATTTTTATTTAATTTTTTATAAATAATATATTATAAAATAATATAATATTGCATATAATATTATATAACATAATATATAATATTATATTGTAATGTTATATAGTATAGTATATTATAGTATAGTATAGTATAGTATAGTATATTATAGTATAATATAGTATAGTATATTACAGTATATATTCCAACCCTGTGACTGAGTGTCCCCTGTGTGTCGCAGGGCGCTGTGGAAGGAGCCCTCAGCCTTCAGGCCCGAGCGGTTCCTGAGTGCGGCGGGGACGGAGCTGAACCGCGCCGAGGGCGACAAGGTTCTGTCCTTCGGGCTGGGCCGGCGCCGCTGCCTCGGCGAGACCATCGGCCGCTGGGAGATCTTCCTGTTCCTCACCACGCTGCTGCAGCAGCTGCACTTCAGCCTGCGGCCCGGGGAGCAGGTGGACATCACCCCGCAGTACGGACTGACCATGAAGTACAAGAAGTGCGAGGCCTTCCAGATCCGGCAGCGGTTCCCTGAGGGGAGCTCCCTGTGAGCTGCTGCAGGGGGTTGGAGGCTCAGCCCCTCGCTGTGCTGCTCCTCTGGAGGATGGTTCCTCTCCTGGGGGGGACAGATGGGCTTTGTGGGGCTCTTCCCAGCCTCATCAGCCCTTCCCACATGGATGCTCCTCAGAGGTGTCGTGGAGAGATGCACCCTGTGGTGGGGAGGGGGATGCTCGAGGGTGGGATGTGCTCCACCTGCCATGGGCAGCTCCCTCCATCCAAACAGATACAAACCTGCAGGTTCCTCTCAGGGGATCCTGCCCAGCCTTATTCCACGGGGTGAAATCCTCTTTTCCAGCTCATTGCCCCACTGGGAATGGATCCTTCCTGCTGCTTCAGAAAGGTTCTGGAGCCTTCAGCAGCGCCCACCTCGAGGGGACCCGTCCTGGGTGCACCCACACACCCAAATTCCTTGAATGTAAACTCATGGAGTGAATTCCTGAGCGTTCTTACTGATTTAAAAAAAATCCACCAGCACAGCCACTCACAAATTGAGATTTTAAATCAATCCCTACCATGAAAATCTCAAAGGACTGGGGAAAAGGGACAGGGAACTGCAGGACACTCCTGGCTTTCAGACTAACTCTGCATTTGCTGCCTTTTTTAATATCAGGGGTTTTTTTTCTTTATCAAGCAATAGATTTTTATATCCAGGTTAAAGAGTTTTTCAGGATTGCAAGAGGTGCCTTTTGCTGCATTCAGCTTTAACCAGTGGGAAGGTGAAGCAAATGGAGCAGCAATTCCTGCCTGTTTGTGCCTTTTTGGGGTGGAAACTACACCATATTTCTAACCCAATAAATACTTACATGAGCATCTTCTAAGTCTCTTTCTGATCTTATTCCACTGGGAAGTTTTTTTTTTGGGGGGGAGGAAGCACCGTATGTCCCTCTATCTTCCCTAAAAATGTGAGTTCGTGCATTGGATTGGTGTTTCTCCTGTGGGAAATGAGAGGGCTGTGACTCCAGTGGCACTGGGGGAAGTTTTTAATCTCAAAGGGAGCTGATTCTGTTCTTTCTCCTGTGTAAAGGTAGAAAGGTGGTGCCAAGCTTTGGATCAGTTCAGGGCTTTACTAAAAATAGGGAGTAGCTTTCTATCCCTGAAAAACTGGAATCAATAGGTCAAACCCAGCCTTTCGGGGAGGCATCTGTGGGGAGATGTTTCATCCTCATCTCAGAGCACCACTGAATGCAAAGCTTTGCACAGTTTCCCTTAAAAAACAAACAAAGAAAGGCAATAAACACGAATTTCCAATGGAAATACGAAGGGACTCTATGGAAAGTTGGTGTCTGTTCATCCCCAAGGGGGGTCCCTGCAGGGATCAGCCCTCTGGAGTTCCCAGCCCCACCAGAGCACGGAGCTGTTGGTGATTTGGGTGTGGGGGAGTGGAAAGGTGAGCAGCCTTGGGAGGGGATGGAGGGAATGGAAGGGATGAAAAAGTGACAGAGATGGAGAGGATGGTGTGATGGAAGGGATGGTGAGATGGAGATGATGGAGGGATGGACATGATGGAAAGGATGGTGTGATGGAGGGGATGGAAGGATGGAGATGATGGAAGGGATGGAGATGATGGAGAGGGATGATGTGATGGAGATGATGGAGGGATGGACATGATGGAAAGGATGGTGTGATGGAGGGGATGGAAGGATGGAGATGACGGAAGGGATGGAGATGATGGAGAGGGATGATGTGATGGAGAGGTGGAAGGGAGGGTGTGATGGAGGGATAGAGATGATGGAAGGGATGGAGATGATGGAGGGATGCTGTGATAGAGAGATGGAAGGAATGGAGATGATGGAGGGGACGGAGATGATGGAGAGAATGGTGTGATGGAGATGACGGAGGGAGATGCAGGGATGGAGGGACAGGTGTGTGACAGACAGGTGTGTGACAGACAGGTGTGTGACACAGGTGTGTGACACAGGTGTGTGACAGCCGCCGGAGCGCTCCTGACGCAAGCACTGCGCATGCGCACAGTGCCTCCCCCACGCCGTCTCTATGGCCCCGCCGGCGGCCGGAGCGCCGCGCGGGGGGCGTGGCCGGAAGTGGCGTCACGCCGAGTGTCTGTGAGGCGGAGGGGCCGCGGTGAGGCGCGAGCGGCGGTGGCGGGTTAGGGGCAGCGGGGGCATGGCGGGCACGGCCCGGCCGTTCGGAGGGAGCGGGCTGGGCTGCCGTGGTGCCTTCCCGGCGGGCTGGGGCTCTGCGGGACTGCCGTGAGGCGCGGTGGCGGCGCCAGGCCCTGCACGGCCTGAGTGGGCCGTGGTGGGGAGGTGGGGCCGGGGGAGGCACGGGGCTGGAGGCCTGTGGGGCTGCTGTGGTTAACAAGGGGTTAAACTGTGTTTGAGTCCCATGCCTGCCTGGGGGTTGCTGTGTTTGCTTATGGGGGGGCCGTGTTTGTATATGGGGGGGCTGTGTTTACATATGGGGGGACCCTGTTTACATATGGGGGGACCCTGTTTATATATGAGGCTCCCTGTGTTTATCTGTGTGGGGGGCTGTGTTTGCTTAAGAGGGGTTCTTGTGTTTTAGGGGGCCCTGTGTTTACTTTTGGGGGGTTTCCTGTGTTTATCCATGGGAGGGGTCTGTGTTTATCCATGAGGTATCCCTGTGTTTATTTTTTGGGGGCTCCCTGTGTTTATCCATGGGGTATCCCTGTGTTTATTTCTGGGGTTTCCCTGTGTTTATCCATTGGGGGGTTCCTCGTGTCCTCCTATTTATCCATGGGAGGGGTCTGTGTTTATCCATGAGGGATTCCCTGTATTTATTTTTGGGGGTTCCCTGTGTTTACCCCTGGGGGGTTCCCTGTTTATCCATGAGGGTCCCTTTGTTTATCCATGGGAGGAGTCTGTGTTTATGCTTGGGGTATCTGTGTATTTATTTTTGGGGTTCCCTGTGTTTATCCCTGGGATATCCCTGTATTTATGTGTGGGGGTTCCCTGTGTTCGTCCATGGGATATCCTTGTGTTTATCTTTGGGGATTCCCTGTATTTATCCATGGGGTGTTGTTCCCTGTGTTTATCCATGGGGGATCCCCCTTTCACCTTGGGGGTTCCCCTTTTTACCTTGGGAGCCCCCTATATTTACCTGTGGGGCTGGTTGAATTCACCTTTGGTTGGTCCACTTGTTTACAGTATTTACAATATTTACAATATTTGGGATCCCTGTGTTTTCCTATGGGGTCCCCTCTATTTTCCTACAGGGACACAGCCACCCCAAATCCAGCCCCAGGACAGTTTAATTTATATTTTCACTCAAACATAGATTTATTATTGGATGTTTTTTGCTAAAAGGAGACTCTTGTTTTTCCAAAGGATCTCTGTAAGGTGATGATGTGTGCTGAGCTCCTTCCCATATTCCCTAAGGGAGATTAAAAAGAAAACAGGAAATGGAACGAAGTTTTAGCTTTCCTGTGGATGCCCAGGGATGTGTTATCTGTGTTTTGAGAGTGCTTTTTTATCAGCCATCTCCTTGGAATGCAGACATTCTCATCATGGCTTCATATCAACACACAGCCACAGGAAGGAGAGGAGCCTGCTCCTGAGGAATTTATGGCTTTGTGACCAAATTTAATGTTTTCATCCCCTGTTTTCAGCCTGTGAAACCTGGGGGAAGTGAGATTTTTTTTTTCCTCATCCAGGTTTTTTTTCCTTGCATCTTTTTCCATGCAGAGAATCCAGCTGCCTCTTCCAGCAATGTGATTTTTACATGGAAATTGATCTCCCTGGGCTGTCTCCTGTGTTTCTTTGTGCTGCTCACAGCAAATATCAAACGTTCTCCCTCTTTGATTGCAGCATGAAAGGCAAATCTATACATTTAGGAGCTTGTCATGTCTCTTGTTCTCCATGATGCTTGTGAGCCTGTCACTGGGAAATCTGGGATCAAAGGAGCTTTTTAGCTGCTTCCAGCAGTGTTGGAAACATCTGTCTAAACAAATTGGTGTTTTTTCCTCCCTGCTTCTGACAGAACTCGAGTGCTGGGAAGGAGAGCAACCATTTTTTAATTCATTTATCTAATTGTGGCAGTGATGTGAGGCTGCCTTTGCTGCTTTTGTCCTGCATTCCAGTTTTGGGGATTTTTCCCCCCCTTTTGTGTTTCTCTGTTGGTTGGGGTTCCCCTCCTGCCCTGTATCTCTGTTCCCTGAAAGATTTTGCTTTTCATTTGCACATGCAGAGATCAATCCTGAATATTCACAGGAGCTGTTCTGGCCAATGTCCATCTGCCAAAACCAGGGAAATGAAGAGAAATTCCCAGTTTGAAATCACAGGGAGTGTTGCCTTTTCCCCAGCCTGGAAATGAAACTTAAAATAATTTTAGTTAGGAGGTGATATAAGAGCAGATCTTTATTTGTAGGCCTTCAGGGGCTTTTGTGATAATTTTTTTTTTTACATCATCTCCTTACTAAAATTATCTCAAGTTTCATTTCCAGCCTGGGAAAAGACAACAGGAGAATATTCACAGGCAGGACGAAATTCTGAATATTTCTTTTTGGATTTTGAATTCAGCTGGTCAAACAAAGATCTGCAGATCCTTATTTGAAGGCCTTCAGGTACTTTAATGAACATCTGATATCATTTCCTTACTAAAATTATCTTGAGTTTCATTTCCAGCTTGGGAAGAGAATATCCGCAGGCAGGATGAAACACTGAATATTTCTTTTGGAAGCATCAGCCTTGAATTCAGCTGGTCAGACAGAAATCTGCAGATCTTTATTTGAAGGCCTTCAGGGACTTTTGTGAACATATTTCTTATATAACCTGCTTACTAAAATTATCTGGAGTTTCATTTCCAGGATGGGGAAATGGCAACAGGAGAATATCCACAGGCAGGACGAAACACCGAATATTTTGGATTTTGCATTGAGGTGGTCAAACAAAGATCTGTCATACCATGGGGAAGGCAAAAATATGTGTTTCTATTTTATTGTAAATTATTTTTTATCATCCAAGGATTTAGACTCTGCCTGGGATGGTTGGGCTATCATTTCCTCCCCACCAAGGAGAGAGGAGAAGCAGAGCTGGGAGGGCTCCGGGGCTGTGGATGCTGATTCAAGCTGTGGCTTTGTGCATCTCGTTGCAGCAGCTCTGTGCCACAGCCATGGCCACGGACTGGCTGGGCAGCATCGTGTCCATTAACTGTGGGGAGAGCCTGGGAGTGTACCAGGGCAGGGTGTCTGCTGTGGATCAGGTCAGCCAGACCATCTCCCTCACACGGCCCTTCCACAACGGCGTCAAATGCCTCGTGCCAGAGGTCACCTTCAGGTGAGTGGTCTTGGTGTGAAGAGTCTGCTAAGGAAGGCAGGAACCTCCCCTGGGATGGGAAATATAAACCCTCTCCCTCTGAATTGTTATCATTTTGAAATTAGGGACTCTCAGGTAAAGATATGAAGGTAGGGATAACAGTTCTTTATTAGGGAAGGAAAAAAAAAATAAAAATGCAGTAATACAAACCTGACGAGGTCTCTGGTGTTGAGATGACCCCAAGGTGTTAAAAAGTCTCTTTTTCCCAGCCCTGTGACTGAAGAAGAAGACAGGATTCCTTGGCTCTCATTCTCAAGGTTGTTTATTTGCTCTTATCCAATACATTGTCTGTCTCACCCGCTGAGGTCTGTCCAGCAGGTTGGGTTGTGGCACGCTGGTGTTATCTTTTTATACTAAAAACTATGTGTACTTTATTTACAATCATTTTCCAGTACCTATCACCTATGTTAGACAGTCTGTCTCTATCCTAAACCAATCCAAAAGTGTCACCATCACAGCAGAAGATGGAGGACAACAAGAAGAAGGACAGGACATGCCCAGATTCCTCCATCTTGCCTCTTGAACCCCATTCTAAAACCCCAAAATTCTACATTTTGACCCAGTGACAAATTCACTATCATTCTATTCAAACTCTTGTGGCTTGCAAATCCTCACACAAAGTTGGTAATTGTTTCCATGGGTTAAAATGGAAGGCACAGGTGGTTTTGACTCCATGCCAAGGTCTCTGAGCCCCTGCCAGGGTCTCAAGTCCTCCAGGGCAGCCAGAGGGATGTCCTGGGTTTCAGCACAAACTGCCAGAGTGAGAGCATGCCCTGTCCCCCTGTGTGTCAGGGTGGTGTCCCAGCCCCATCCCAGGGGGGCTCAGCCCTCCTGCAGTGCCAGCTGTGCTTCTGCTGGAGCAGGGATCCTGCACAAGGGGGAGTTTTCCTCTGCAGCTCCAGGGCTGCTGCAGATGGGCCTGGGCTCCCTCTGGCCATGCAGGGCAGCAGAAAGCTGCTCCTCTGGCAATGCAGGGGGCAAAGGCTGCTGGGGTGTCCCAAAGCTCAGATTGGATCCAGGTAGGAATGCTTGGCTCCTCCCCTGGGCAGAGCATCTCCCCATGGGATGGTGGAATTGGATCAGCCATGCAGGGACACTCACTGGCCATGGACAGATGATAATTAATAATTAATGGCCCATTAACAGAAGAGAACTGCACCACAGAGAGGAATAGAATGCACACCCCCATTTCCAACCTAAAACAGCTTGGCTGTTGAATTATACTTATTTTTTTGATTTAGAGATGGGGTAACCGAGAGCTGTTTTAAAAAAATTTAGTTGTATGAGATGGGTGAGATAATATAAATGTTATAATTTATGCTATTACAATTAGAATTTGAACTATTTCCTAATTGTCATAGTTTTGCATGAGAGACATTTAGAGAAGTGATACAAAGCAGCACAAAAAATTAACCCTTTTCTTTTACCTTGGAAAGTTTTGAGGCTGCTTTGCTAGCACTGAACCCAGCACACTCCTTAGGACATTAGCTGGGAAATCCTAAATTGGTGACATCTCAAACTGGTGAACCAAAACCTCTACAGCTGTAAAACACCTGAAGTGGGTTTTGTTTTATTAATTTTTTGTTCAGCTATGTTCCAGATGTTTTAAAGCTCATAATTTAAATTACTCTTTATAAGTTTTACTATAATATATTTTACTATAATATAGTATTTTTATTATATATAAATATAAATACATTTATAAATTTATAATATGATATAAATGTAGATAGTGTATATTTATATTATAGTATAATATAAATGTATATCGATATAAAATGTATTTTTATTATATATATAAATATATATGAATTTTTAATCTAAAATTTTTAGATATATATTTTTATATATTTCTATTTTTATTATTTTTATTTCTATTCTATTTTTATTTTTTTATTTCTATGCTATTCTGCAGAGGGGGCTGAGGTGCTTTTTCAAAGCTTTGCCCTCAGCAGTTATCCCACCAGTTCCTGCTAACACTGTGCTTAAAAATATAATTAGGAGTCACTGCTCAGTGCCCATTTTCCTGTTGCCTGCAATGTTGTACTTAAGGCTCTGAGTCACTCCTTTTTCAATAACACTGACTCCTCAAAGTCAATACTCATGGTTTTTTTTTTTACTCTGAATTTATTTTTTTCCCCTTGGATTTTGAAGAGCGGCGCTGGGGGAAGGCAGCAGGGGATGTGTGGAAGTCTCTCTGCTTTCACATCCCACTTGGACAAATGCTGAGTTAAAGCTGGAAGAGCCTCATTTCTGACTTATTTCTTGCAGTCAGTGCAAATGGAGGGCTTTATAATCACTCCTTTGTTTCATTTTGGCTTCTGCCCAGTGCTAGATTAGTTTTCTTTAGCTTTTTTTTCTTTGGAAATGGGAAGTATCCTCCTTGTCTGAGCGTGAGCTGCTCTGATCTGAGGGTAGCTTTCTGCAGAAATGGATTAAAAGTAATAGTAGCCTCAAGGCTGAGAGCAATTAATTAGCTGGGAACTGTTAAATTAATGCAGATTTCTACAAAGCTCTGGGCCAGTTGCTTCCATTTTTTGCTTGACTGATTCCTGTTTGAACTGCAGAGCCTTTCAAACAAAATCCAGGTGCAGTGCAGGCATTAAGTGGTTATTTTGAAGATTTGCCATTTCAGTTGAACATTTTGATGTCTGTCTATGTTTGAGCATTAAAATCCTTTTATTCCTTCATTCCTATTGACGATGGCATCAGAACAATCCCATTGGACCAGGAGGTTTTTTCCTGCCAGGGTGTTTGCTAAATTCCTGCTTTTCTGGTGCTGTTTTTAGGGCAGGTGACATCACTGAGCTGAAGATCCTGGAGATCCCAGGACCAGGGGACAGCAGGCAATGCGGGGACTCACAGCACATGGACACGGCCATGCCAGGGGTGGGCTGCCAGGTGGGGCCCAGCCAGAATGGCACTGGCAAGGTGCTGAAGAAGCCCATGTCCAGCAGTGCCCCTCAGAACATCCCCAGGAGGACAGACATGAAGAGCCAGGACATTGTCATCTCCCCACAGCAGCAGTGCTCCAAGAGCTACATGGACCGGCACATGGAAACGCTGAGCCAGTCCAAAGGCTTCAGGAGGAGACACAACTCCTGTGAGTGTGGGGCTCTCCTGTCCAGCATCTTCCCTTTGCCACCAGACTTTACTGGGAACTTCCCCTGGCCCACCTGTGGGTTATTGTGAAATATTTCTGACCCCATCTGAGGTGAGGGTTGTCTCAGTTTGGAAAGACAGGTGTCTGCTAAGGAAGGCAGGAGCCTCCCTTGAAATGGAAAATGTAAACCCCCTCCCTCCAAATTGCTATAAATTTTAAATTTAGGGGCTCTCAGGCAAAAATATGGGAGCAGGAATAACAGTTCTTTATTAGGGAAAAAAATAAAAGGATAAAATGAACAATGCAGTACACTAGAACAACACTGACAGAGTCAGAACCCAACCTGACACCCTGTGGGTCAGGGTGCTGGCAGCAGTCCCATTGGAATTGTGGCTGCAGCCCTCCTGCAGTGTCAGGTGTGGTTCTGCTGGAGCAGGGGTCCTGTAGGAAGGTGCAGTCTTCCTCTGAAGATGCAGTGGAAGAGGCAGCTGCTGTTCCTCTGGGAAATCCAGAGGAGAAAAGCTGTGCTGGTGTTCCAGAATCTCCAGATTACATCCAGTTAGCAATGCTTGGCTCTTCCCCCTGGGCTCACATCTCTCAATGGGATGCTGTAGTTCTTATCAGCCATGCAGTGACATTCCATAGCTGTTATCAGCAGGTGTCCCATCAGAGGGAGGAGTGGGTGTGGAAGAGATAAGGAAAACTGCCCACATGACAGAAGCCAGCTGCCAAGCAGATGGCAAATACAATTTGCTTGGCAATCCAGGACAGGGTTGGTCTCTTGTTCCTGACAGAACGAGAGGACACAGTCTCAAATTTAGATTGGATGTTAGGAAAAGGTTTTTTACTGAAAGAGGGATAAAGTACTGGATTTGCCTGCCTGGGGAGGTGCAGTCATTATCCTGGATGTGTTTAAAACAAGACTGGATGTGGCATTCAGTGCTGTAATCTAGTTGAGGTGGTGTTAGGACATGACCTGGCCTCAGTGATCTTCTATCTTAGTGATTCTGTCTATGTAGAAAATGTCTAATGCCAGTTCCAAGGATTTCCTCATTTTGCTCTCTTTCCTGTTTGAAGATTCTCAGCTTCCAGCCTTTCCTCTAAAAGGAGCTGCTACAAACTGCAATGTGATCCTCGAGTGGGAGGAAAACACAGTGGGTTGTAGCAGCTGAGTGTTGTGTTTGCAGGGATCCTGGAGGAAAAGTGAAAGACACATGCAGTGAGACTTTCCCCCACTGTTTTGTCTTTCATGATTTTAAGAATTTCTGAGGCAGCAGTGAGAGTTCAGGATTAATGGCTTTTTTTTTTCCTGCTTAATTTAACTTCTTGCTTTTTAAATCTCCCCGAGCTTTTCTATTTAAGGCTTCTATACCCATAACCTATTACAGCATCACCCCATACATAATTACAAATGGGTTTTGGCTGTGTTGTTAAAAATATAAATTAATGAGGGTGATGTAAAATCAGAGCATCCCAAAGTCACACATCCCTTATTTTTATTTCTCTTGATAAAATCTTCAAAATTGGGCCAAAACTGACTTTGTTCATTTTTTTCCTCAAAGCCTCCTGAGCTGTTTTCCTTTCCAGACCCTCAAAATCCAATTCCTGAGATTTCAGTGTACATCCAGCATATTTCCATGACTTAATTGTTGAAGCCTTGGTATGCATCCAGAATAATTCCATTATTTCATTTTCTTGCAAAATAAACAAACCAAGGTGGGCCAGGCCAGTAAAACAGGTGTAAGGCTGTGTTTTTGGGGAGAAATTCCTAGACCTCTGGGAGTCTTTCTCCCTCACCACCAACTGGGATATTTTTACCCCTTCCAGGATGTCTGGTAGATTTGGAGTGAGCAGAGTTAGGAGTTGTCAACTTCACCTCACAAACAACTCATGTTTGGTTTACATGAGCACAGGTGACTTTCAGGGACTTGGAGGCAGGTTGAGCAAGGTCCTAAGTGTTGCCTTGGGTTCATTTTGGAATACAGGAGGGATTCCAAAGGAGGAATAAGAGATGTTTTACCCTGCAAAATACTTATTTGGAGAGTAGGGTGAGTGATGTATGAGTTTGGAGAGGAGGATGGAATTGGGCCTGTCTTTGTAGGGAAGAATGGGCTGAGATGTCATCCAGAGCTCAGGTCCTGCAGCTGAAAGTTGACCTCTTGTTGGCCTCTAGTGTGCCAAGTGAGGGCCAGAATTGCCCTTTGGAGGATTTCTCCCCCCAGCACCAGCTGGGATATTTTTACCCCTTCCAGGATGTCTGGTAGATTTGAGGTGAGCAGAGTTAGGAGTTGTTAACTTCACCCCACAAAGAACTCATGTTAGGTTTACATGAGCACAACAAGTGACTTTTAGGGACTTGGAGGCAGGTTGAGCAAGGTCCTAGGTGTAGATTATTAGCTTGGGTTGATTTTGGAATACAGCAGGTACAGAAGGGATGTCTTACCATGTAAAATGTGTATTTGGAGAGTAGGATGAGTTATGTGTGAGTATGGGGAGGAGAATGGAGTGAGGCCTGGCTTTGTAGGGAAGAACGGGCTGAGATGTCATCCAGAGCTTGGGTCCTGCAGCTGAAAGTTGACCTCTTGTTGGCCTCTAGCGTGCCAAGTGAGGGCCAGAATTGCCCTTTGGAGCCCTGGTGTGACAGGAATCAATAAACACCAAACACCAGCTCAGGTTTCCCAACAATGGCTCTGCTGCCGTGCTGGCACCGGGCTCGTGGTGCCAGGGCTGGCAGCAAAGCCTCCCACAGGGATCTCTCAGGAAAGCAGCCAGCTTGCTGGAAACTTTGTTTGCTTGTGTGCTGTACATGAAAGGGTTGTTATTCCTCAGAAACAAAAAAAGCCCGGGAAGGACTGTTTATCTTGTGAGGGAGGTGCTTTTGTGTGTGCCAGCTTGGAGTAGAGCTCTCCTCATGCAGGGCAGAGCACTGGGAGCTGTGATCCAGAAGCAGCTGGAATAGGAGATCTGCCTTGCTTCAGCCTGACTTTGCTTTCCCCCCTTGCCCTTTTTTTGCCTCTTTTCTTTTCCCTGAGCAGAGCCAGCTGCCATCTTTTCCTGCCTAGAAGGCAATGCTTGAAGAGGAACAGCTCCTAGCTTTGCTCCCAGCTCCTTGCAGGCCAGTGCCATGTTCTGTGTGCCTTGTTAGGGGGCTGTGGGGCAGCCAGGGCAGAGCTGGGTGGGTCAGCAGCATTGCAGAGCTCAGGATGGCTCAGGGAGCTGCCCACCACGTTTTGATGAGGTGAGCCCCTGGTTCCCATTCTTTGTGGCTGCAGGGAGCTTTGCAGCCATTGTTCTCCAGCTTTATTCCACCAGCATTCCATGCTCACATCAGCTGCTCCTGTCCTACTCTGAGTTTTGGGGCAGCTGAGGGGAGTGTGGAGCTGTTTGCAGGGGAGTGTGACAGGAGCAGCCTGAGCTGGCCAAACTCTTGCCCCTGACAGGAGGAGCAGGCTGGCTTTGCCTTTGTGGCAGTGCAGGCTCCAGCTTGTCCCCCTGAACCCTGAGGGTCCCTTGGCTCCTGCTTGAGCTGCAGTTCCTGAGTGCTGGGAGAGCTTGGGCCTGCTGTGTTTGCATTCCTCATCTTCCTCCTTCAGAGCAGCAGCTGTGGCAGTTCAGTTCCAAACCAAATCCTGTCCAG
Organism: Setophaga petechia; assembly: GCA_024362935.1. Classification (NCBI taxonomy): domain Eukaryota; kingdom Metazoa; phylum Chordata; class Aves; order Passeriformes; family Parulidae; genus Setophaga; species Setophaga petechia. The sequence continues at coordinate 17,258,950 of JANCRA010000016.1, forward strand.
CTTTGTGTCACCTTTGGTTTGGGAACCCTTTGTCTAGGACAGAGTGAAAATTGGTACCAAAAGCTTTCAAAACCATGCACATAAATGAGTGCTTGCAGTGTGCTTACTGCAATTCTCCTTTCCTCTCTCCTAAATCCTGTTTTGTCACCACAGTGCTGGAATTCTGCTGTCTGTCCTTCCAAGACAAAAGTGGATTATCATTTGAGAAGGTTGTTTGATTTTTTTTTTCCTTAATGGGGAGTGGTTATTCTGCAAGACCTGGCAGATTTAGGATCTTGCTGTGGTGACTGGGAAAGCTTTCAGGTTAGTTATTAAGCAGTTCTTGAGAAAAACCAAGCCCCACACTATCTCAAATAAATCCTTGCTGAGGCAATGCGTCTCTGACTGGAAATAAACCAGGTACACATCCTCAGCAAATCACATTTCAGCATGACTGGAGTTAGACATGCTGAAACTGGACTTGAAGGGGACAGGAAGGGTGCTGGTGGAGTTTGTTACTGCTGCAAATCTTTTGAGATGTTTGGAAATCTCCTTGGATGGCTCAAAATTCTTTGTTTCTGTGTTATCAAATTGCTTCTCTCCAACTCATTTGTATAAATCCCTCACAAATGGGATTATCTTAAACAACAGGAAATGGTTTAGTAGAGCAAGAGCTCTGGCTTGATAACTTACTCCATCTGTTGGACACTGTAGGTGATTCCTGGAACTGCAGGAATTGGCCTGAAATATTTTCTAGTAATTGCAAATGTGACACTGGCAAGGACAAACAAAATAATATTGTCTGGACCTGGAGGACAAAGGAAGAAATGAGCAAGTAAAGGATACCTTGAGCTCATAATTGTATATTTACATCAGTTCTTCATCTCCAGTCCTAAGGAAGACACTTTGATCAGTCTCACTCCAGAGAATTTGGGCTTTCCCAATGACTTGTGGTTGGAAAGAAGTGTATTCCAAAACACAAGGGAATGGGTAAGGAGGAGAGTGAAACAGGAATGAGGCAATGGACTGTGTTTCATTTCACAGAAATTATATCAAGGTTGAACAAAAAGAGATCCTTTCTATTCAGGGTTTGAAGTTCTCCATTAAAGATCACTAATAGGGAAGGAAACACCTACAGTAGTTTTTGAAATTTAGGAGAATTCCAGAGAAGGGCTTGGGTCACACGCCTGCCTGAACATGGGAAACCTCCTAGCTGATTACCTTGCCACTGGGATTAAATAAAACCTGGAGAAACTGTGGGCAAGCCTATTTTTCTAACCTGGCTGCTGAAGGAAAGTCCCTGGAAGTCTCTTTGCTGATGCTCTATTTTCTATTGGTGTTCTGGTTTTTATTCGATGTTCTATTTCCTGCTGGCTTAGCTGAGCCTGAGTAGTGCCAGCTCCATGGTGAGCACCCCTGGAGTGAGGGCACTGTAAGCAGGAGCTCCCCTCTGCCCCAAAAATGCCTTTTTCCCTTTCAGGACCCACTCCCACCTTGCTTTTCTTTTGGCTTAGGGTCATCCAGCAGCCGCCACCCCAACCAGGTGACCCCGAAGAAGAGCGGCCTGAAGAACGGGCAGATGAAGAGCAAGGATGACGAATGCTTTGGGGATGACATTGATGAAATCCCAGACACTGATTTCGATTTTGAGGGCAACCTGGCCCTTTTTGACAAGGCAGCTGTGTTTGAAGAGATCGAGACTTACGAGAGGAGGAGCGGCACCCGCTCCCGAGGGACCCCCAACGAGAAACCCGCCCGCTACCGGCACGACGAGAACATCCTGGAGTCAGAGCCCATCGTCTACAGGAGGATTGTGGTACCCCAGAACCCCCACAAGGAGTTCTGCACGGGTATGTTGCTGATCTGGACCCAAAATGCTGCTTTTGGGTGGGTTTGTGCTGCGAGGGTCCAAGCAAGGTTGGATTTGTGTGTACACACACAGCCTTGCTTTGCAGTGTTTCTGGGAGAAATAATCAGAGAGGGCAGCTGTGACTGTGTTCACAGGGGTCTTGGGATGAGGGAAGAGATGAGGATCTGACTCCATGTTTCAGAAGGCTTGATTTATTATTTTACTATATATTTATATTTTATTATATTTAATATATTAATTATTTTATTATATATATTATATTAAAACGATACTAAAAGAATAGAAGAAAGGATTTCCTCAGAGGGCTAGCTAAGACTAGAAAAAGAAAGAATTATTTTATTATATATATTATATTAATTATTATATTATTATTTTAGATGTTTTATTTTATTTATATTGTATTATATATTATATTAATTATTATTTTATTATATATATTATATTAAAACTATACTAAAAGAATAGAAGAAAGGATTTCATCAGAAGGCTGGCTAAGAATAGAAAAAGAAAGAATTATTTTATTATATATATTATATTATTATTTTAGATATTTTATTTTATTTATATTTTATTATATATTATATTTATATATTATTTTAGATATTTTATTTATATTTTATTATATATTATATTAATTTTTATTATATATATTATATTAAAACGATACTAAAGGAATAGAAGAAAGGATTTAATCAGAAGGCTGGCTAAGAATAGAAAAAGAAAGAATCATAACAAAGGCTTGTGGCTCAGACTTTCTGTCCAAGCCAGCTGACTGTGATTGGCCATTAATTAGAAACAAGCACATGAGACCAATCACAGATGCACCTGTTGCATTCCCCAGCAGCAGATAACCATTGTTTACATTTTGTTCTTGAAGTTTCTCAGCTTCTCAAGAGGAAAAACCCTAAGGAAAGGATTTTTCATAAAAGATGTCTGTGACAGGCAGCAGAGTAAGTGTTGCTCCAGCAGGGAGCAAAGCTGATGGTTGGGAATTGATTAAGAGGTGTTTGAATCTTTACTTTGATTTCAGTAGCCTGAGGAGCCCACGTGGACTCTGAGAGGGACAGAGGGATGGGCTCAGGATTTGTGCTTTCATGGTTTCAGGAGATTTCCTGTGCTTCTGGCACTCCTTGGGTTGTAGTTCTCCATTTCTATGTGGGTTTAAATATAGTTCATGTAAAAATGATTTATGGAACATTTAGTCTAAATTTCAGGTAACTTTAGTTTCCTTGGGATATCTTACCTTTGATTTTAAGTAAAATGTGGCAGTGAAGGCAATTTGGCATTTCAGGAGTGTTTCTTTTCCACATCAGAATGAAATCAGATGTCAGCTCTTCTTGCAGGGACTCAAACCAACTGATATTCTGGTAGCCTGAGCAGAAGTGTGAGCAGCTCCTTGGGCTGTCATTCTTCCTCTGCCTGGAAATTCCATCTGGGGTGTGAAACGCTTCAGGGGAGGAAGCTGATGAGTTTGTAATGATTTGCTGCTTTTCAGTTTTGAAGAGGCTCCTTTTTTTTGATGGCTCTGGTGTATAACAATGTCCTAGTTCTCCATTTCTGTCATTCCTCTTCCTAGTGTCCCATTCTGCTCAGGGGTGAGAGGCAAACACAGTGGGTTGTAGCAGCTCAGTGTTGTGTTTGCAAGGCTCCTCCAGGAAAAGTGAAACCAACATGCACTGAGACTTTCCCCCACTGCTTTGTCTTTGATTTTTCATGATTTTAAGACTTCCTGAGGCAGTAGTGAGAGTTCAGGATTAATGGCTTTTTTTCCCCTGCTTAATTTAACCTCTTGCTTTTTAAATCTCCCCAAGCTTTCAGCTTCTCTCTCTGTGGAAAAAGCCACACTGTGCTGTGTGAACAAGCACCTCTTCATTTTCTCTGTGATTTCCTGTCTATCTTGTGGCTTTTTTCAAATTTCATACTTGTCAATCCATCTTCCAGCTGGCTTGTTTGAGAGGAGACAGGGCCTCTGTGGATGTCTAGTCTGAAACAAAAGCTAAGCCACTGTTGGCAGCCAATCTGAGCAGCGTGGCTGACAGGGGATTCTAGCAGCAGAATTCCTGGGAGGAAAACCACCATGCACTGAGCAGCAGTGAGTAAATTCAGGGATGGAAACCCAATCCTGTTTGCTGCACTCCCAGTCCCTTTGTTCAGCAGCTGGAAGGAGGATGCTGAGCTGTAGGCAGCCTTGCTCTCAGTGCCTCAAAGAGCAGCTGGTGTGATTAAATGAGTGCCAAGAGCTCCAGAAGCCTTTTTGGTTTTGGATGTGTCTGTGGCAGGATTGTCCCTGCAGAGATTTTTCTGGTTTCCTAAGGGAAGCTCTCCTTGCAAAAAAAGCACTTCCTAGTTATGACAAAGCACTTCTTTCTCTTGTTGTTTTTTTTTCACCCTGAGCCAGTCTGAGAGATGATTGTGTTAATAGAGACAGTGAGACAGTGATTCTGACTGAGACAGTGATTCTCTGTCTGCTGCAACAGCACAAAAACTGATGCTGGAGATTGGCAGGGAGTTCATATCCAGCTCTTGGCACTGTGGGATCCCTGTGTGTGGATCCCTGCCTGCTTTTTGATGCCGTGGAGGATGGTACAGAGGTAAAACCAAAATGCTGATGTCAGTTTGGAGTCAGGCTTTTGAGTTCCCCAGAAGATTCACCTGCAGGACTTCCAGCCTGGGGTTTTATTGCTGACTGAAAGAACTTGGTGTGTGTGGGATAAACACTTCAGTCCACTGGGATGCTTTTCTGAGAGATGGTTTTGTGGAGCTAGGCAAGTAAAACACGTCTAAAAGTGTCAAGTAAAACACTTCTAAAACAACCCTGGGTTTTAAAAGTGAGCAGGGAAGGAAGAAGGTGGGAATCTGTTCCAAGCAAAAGTGAAAACTTGGAGCTAATAGAACTTAGCAGGTGATTGTGGCTGAGCTAAATCCATCCCTCAGATTCCACACTCGTAAACACATCCTCAGTCTTCACTGGTTTGGGCTGGCTGCTGTTGGTCTGTCTCTTTATTTACTGGGAAATGCAACTGTTTAGCAAAAACTGCCTCCCTGGAAAGGCTGATCCTCGCATAAGGTGTGAGCTGCCTTTTTCTGCTTCCAGAGAATTTAAATGTGGGTTGGCTCAGGCCTGTCTCTGTTTCTGCTGTTGGCACTAAAACTCCTGTGTTTGAACATCTCTGTGTTTTGGGAGCAGGTCCTTCAGCAGAGCCAACATTGTGCAGGAGTGTTGGAGCTCAGAGGAGTTTGCAGGAGGGTTTGTTCTTCAAACAAGGTTTCCTTCACAATGAGGAGGTGCAGGAGCAGGCAGAGCTTTGTGCCAGGATCAGAGGCTGGGTGTGCCCTGAGGGTGATGCCCACAGTGTGGCTTTTCCTTTGGAAAGGCTTTTCCTTTCCCTGTCCTTGACTGACTTTTCTCCTCTTTTAGCTCTTCCATGGCTGGATGTGAATATTGAATGTGTGAAGTGTTCTGGGCTGCTTTGAGGAGAGAGAAAACTTTCAGTTTCCTCAATTTTGCTTCAGGAGCAAACAGTGGGCCTGGGGCAGAGTCCCTTTGTCCCTCTGGCAGTTTTTTTTTTTGCTCAGCTGGAGGGAATTGTGCACTAATGCTGGGAGAGGCTCACACTGGAAGGTCAGCCAGAACTCTGGTGGGATTTGCTGTAATTAAAAACAATGATGATTAACAAAAGCAGCCCTTAAGGTTGTGTTGTTTGGGGGACAGTAAATGTGTTTGGCTGAGTCTGCAGGCAGGTGCTTCCAGCTTTACCACCAGCAGAAGGCAGCAGGGAATGTCTCATGTGCCTGGTGTGGACAGGAGCTCCAGACTGTCACACTGTGAGGCTCTGGAGCTGGAACTGGGACCTGGGATTGTTCATTGCCAAAGGGAAGAGCTGATGATGTCAGGGCAGCTTGCAGGAGGTGCTGAGTCCAGTTCTGCCTGAGCCAGTGCCTGGAGTTATTTTAGCAGAGAACTGGAGCTGGAGAGCTGCTGAAATGGCCAAGGGGAAAGATGGGATCCAACCCTCTCCTTTTTCCCTGCCTCTGCAAGCTTGGGAGGCATTTGGGCATCCCAGCAGCATTACAGGGCTTGTTTGGGGAAAAACTCCTTATTCTTTAACTTCTGGAAGGTTAACTCCCTCTTCTGCTGCCTTGGGATGTTTTTATCCACCCAGTGTCACTCTGCATGTCCCAAAACCATTCAGTCTATATCTGCCTTGTGGGTTGTTTTTTTTTTTCCCAGGCAGCTGTAAAATACATTTATTTAATATTAAAAGGCCTGGGCTAATTTATTTTATTGCCTTCATTAGCAAACAATAAAGATGCCCTGTCCAACCCAAACATAATTAAAGTTGGCAGAGCTTCAGTTTTGTGGCAGTGGTGTTATTGTTAGTGGGTTTACTCTGCCAGAGTTTATTTAACTCCCTGGGCCTGCTTTTGATGAGGCAGTCTGACTGGTTGGACCTTGCGTGAGGGCACAGAGGGGAAGTTCTCCTGGCATTTCAGCTGCTCCTGAGAGGGAGCAATTAGGACAGGCTGGCGTGCTAAATGCCACTCCACCAGTGCCTCACATTAACCCACTGCTGGCAGCCAGCCCGTGGTAAAGGCACTTTCCTGAAGCTGCTGGCTGAGGGAAGGATGTGCAGGGGACACAAGATCTGTGCTGAGCTGGGTGCACACAGAGTGGACATTGTCTGGTTTGTCCTTCTGCTTCAGGGGCTTGGTACAGCATTTAAGCAGGGGGATTCGTGGGTGCTTCAAAATAGAGTTTGGGATCTCCCTTTTTTTGGGGTCAGCAGTGATGCTGGGAGAGACCCCAACCTCGGGTCACTCATTGCAAATCATCCCTGGAGCTTGGAAAACAGCAGTGGTGGCAGAGCTGTGACTGGCAGCGTGGCAGAGCAGGGCTGGTGTGGCATGGGGCAGGTGGGTGACCCACGGGGCAGGTGGTGACCACTGTCGGCATGGGGCAGGTGAGTGACCCACAGGGCTGGTGGTGACCACTGTGGGCATGGGGCGGGTGGGTGACCCACAGGGCTGGTGGTGACCACTGTGGGCACGGGGCAGGTGGGTGACCCACGGGGCAAGTGGTGATTGCTGCAGGCACTGGGCAGGTGGGTGACCATGACTGCTGTGGGCATGGGGCAGGTGGGTGACCTCTGTTGGCACAGGGCAAGTGGGTAACCCATGGGACAGGTGGTCACTGCTGTGGGCATGGGGCAGGGCATGGCATAGGGCAAGTGGGTGACTGCTGTGGGTATGGGGCAGGTGGGTGACTGTGACCTCTGTGGGCATGGGGCAGGTGGGTGACCCACGGGGCAGGTGGGTGACCGTGACTGCTACAGGCACAGGGCAGGTGGATGACCCATGGGACAGGTGGGTGACCCAGAGGGAAGATGGTGACCACTGTGGGCACAGGGCAGGGCATGGCACAGGGCAGGTGGGTGACTGCTGTGGGCATGGGTAAGGTGGGTGACCCATGGGGCGGGTGGTGACCTCTCTGGGCACAGAGCAGGTGGGTGGCGCAGGGCAGGTGAGTGGCCCACAGGGCAGGTGGGTGACTGTGACCACTACGGGCACAGGGCAGGGCATGGCTGCTGGCACAGACCCGGGGCTGTTCCTGCAGCTGCCTCTGGTTGTGTTTGCTGTGTGCAAAGGAGCCCAGCCCATGAGGAATGGCTGGGTTTGCTCCTGGGGTGGATGCAGGAGGGCTGCCTGTGCCCCTCAGAGTGTTTCCAGCTGCCCTGTCATGTTCCCACAGCTCTTTCCCAGCAGCACAGGCAGCCCCAGCCCTGCTGGGCTACCAGGGGGCCACTGTCACCCCCAGAGCAGAGAGGCCAGGGGGAGCCTGAGGGTGACCCAGGGCTGCTGAGCACTGGGGAAGCTGAGGGGAGAGATGCTGCTGGAGGGCCTGAGCTCACACTTCCTGACCTGATGTTTCCTCTAGCAGGCATTGATTCAGTCCTCAGCCTTTCTGCTCCATGGTGCACCCCCTGTGCCTGTCTCAGAGCAGGAGCTGGCTGCTGCTCTCAGCTGGCATTCCTGGGAAGAGAAGGAGCTGGGAGCTGCTCTGTGGCCATCCCATAAGGAGATGGCACAGATTGTCCACAGAAGCTGTGACAGCCCCTGGAAGTCTCCAAAGCCAGGCTGGACAGTTCTCAGCACTTCACAAAACCTCTCTTGTTTCTTTTCTCTTGATCCAAATGCTGGAGCATTTCCCAGCTCGCTAGCCCAGGCTCTCCTGAACACCTGGGAGGTGTTTTTCTGCACAGTTTATCCTTTAGCATTTCCCTGCTGCCTCTGTGTGCTGTGATCCAGCTATTGGGTCTGGAGCAGCCCTTCTGGCATGGGAACACCTCCCAGTAAATGTGGGATGGCTTGTTTTGCTGGGATCTTGGGATTTTGGAGACCAGTGTCAGGAAGCATAAAACATCCAGGCTCTTTTTGGTACTCCACAGCTGCTCTTCTGACTTTCACAGTGCTACTTTATGGTGGGTTAAAGCTCTGTTGGCCTGGAGACCATGAAGAAAAACCTTAATATTCCATCTGCAAGTCCCAGAGGCCTTCTCAGCCCTCGTGTTACTGAAATTTCCCACAGAACTTTTGTGGAAGTGTTATTTTAAGCCAGCACTTGCGTTTAGCTGTTTCTGCTTCGCTGAGAATAATTTGGATTAATTTGGTGGCTGGGGAAGGACCGTGGGTGAACAATTAATGAACCTTTTCACTGCCACTATTTTGAGGTGTCTGACTGTCCCCATTTGTGCCTCCCTGCCCTGTTTGTGCCCCCCAGACTCGGGGCTGGTGGTCCCCAGCGTGTCCTACGAGCTGCACAAGAAGCTGCTGGCAGTGGCCGAGAAGCACGGGCTGACCCTGGAGAGGAGGCTGGAGATGACAGGGGTGTGTGCCAGCCAGATGGCCCTGAGCCTCCTGGGGGGGCCCAACAGGTACAGCTGGGGCCTCTGTGGGGAGGGAAGGGGCTGGCAGGGCTCTCTCAGCTCTTGACTCACACACAAAGCACAGCTGAGGTTTTCCTTCCCCCTCACTGGGAGTAGTTTGGGGTGCTGAGCTTTGCACAGGTGCTGCCTGAGGTGGATGGAGCCTCAGAATGTGTGATGAGCTCCTTTCTGCACAGAAAGGAACCTTCCCTTTGCTGATTTGGCACATTACAATTTCACAGTGTCTATAAAAGCAGAAGGCAGCCCATGAAAACAGCGCTGCGTGGATTTTTGTGAGGCTAACTCAGCTTTTCAGGCATCTGCAGCTCACCTGAGCACATCCTGCTCTTTGCAGCAGCTTTGGAGTGCTCTCAGTGCCTTTTGCTGACTCCTGAAGAGCTCTGCTTCCGTGGCTGTTGCTGTGGGCAGGAACTGCACCTGTGTTTTTGTGCTGTTGATAGCTGCTCCAGATTATTTGCTCTCAAAAAGAAAAGTAACCCTTCAGTCTCCATGTGCTTGTTCAGGAGTGCTTTACCAGGACCTGCTCACTTATTCAGGAACTCTTTACCAGCACCTGATCCCTTATTCAGAAATGCTTTACCAGCACCTGATCCCTTACTCAGGAGCTCTTTACCAGCACCTGATCACTTGATGGAAAGCACTGAGTGATGGCACACAGGCAGCTGAAATTCCTGCTGCAAGCCCCGATGCCTTCCTGGCCAAATTAACTTTATTGTGCAATTAATGAAGCTTAGGGAGTAGAGATAATTTTTCTTCTTTTTTAATTGTGACTCCTCGCATGGGGAAGCTCACCTTAAATTTTTAGCTTTCTTCTACAATCCTTGGGAACTTGTGTGGGTGCAGGAAGGGGAGGAGAAGGCTGAAACAACCTTAAAGTACATGAAGGGGTGTATAAGGAAGCCAAAGAGGGTTCATCAGCAACTTAAAGAGGGGAAATTCAGGTGAAATATGTGGAAGAAATTCTTTCCTGTGAGGATGCTGAGCCCCTGGCACAGCTGTGGCTGCCCCATCCCTGGGAGTATCCAAGTCCAGGCTGGACTGAACTTGGAGCAGCCTGGGCTAGTGGAAGGTGTCCCTGCCCACAAGAATGACCTTTTGGGTCCCTTGCACCCAAACAGGTCTGAGCTCTGAACCTGCAGGCAGAGCAGCATCAGCACCACAAAAGGATGTGGGCTGCTCTGCAGATTTGCAGAACACCTGGCAATTTGCATCTTACCGGGTGGGGTTTTTTTTTTAATTTTTTTTTTTCTCATGCAGGAAGAAGATAAGAGACTGTGGGGTTTGCTGACAGTCCCTTTTTTTTGCCTGTGTTTCAGACTGAACCCCAAGAACGTGCACCAGCGGCCCACGGTGGCGCTGCTCTGCGGCCCCCACGTGAAGGGGGCTCAGGGCATCAGCTGCGGGCGCCACCTCTCCAACCACGACGTGCACGTCATCCTCTTCCTCCCCAACTTTGTCAAGATGCTGGAGTCCATCACCAACGAGCTCAACCTCTTCAGCAAGACACAGGGGCAGCAGGTGTCCAGTGTCAAAGGTCAGTGGGCAAACAGAGCTGGCTTCTCTAGGGCTGGCTTTCCCAGGGGAAGCAGGGCTGGGTTCTGCAGAGAGAGCAAGGCTGGCTTCTCTAGGGCTGGCTGCTGCAGGGGAAGCAGGGCTGGCTTCTCCGGGGGGGGAACAGGGCTGGCTTCTCTAGGGCTGCCTTTTCCAGGGCTGGCTTCTGCAGAGAGATCAGAGCTGGCTTCTCTAGGGGTGGTTTCTGCGGGGGTGGAGCAGGGCCAGCTTCTGCAGGGAGAGCAAACCTGGCTTCTCCAGGGCTGGCTTCTTCAGGGAGAGCAAACCTGGCTTCTCCAGGGCTTCCTTCTGCAGGGAGAACAAACCTGGCTTCTCCAGGGAGAGCAAACCTGGCTTCTCCAGGGCTTCCTTCTGCAGGAAGAGCAAACCTGGCTTCTCCAGGGCTTCCTTCTCCAGGGAGAGCAAACCTGGCTTCTCCAGGGCTGCCTTCTTCAGGGAGAGCAAACCTGGCTTCCCCAGGGCTGGCTTCTGCAGAGAGAGCAAGGCTGGCTTCTCTAGGGCTGGCTTCTCCTGAGGGAGCAGGGCCAGCTTCTCCAGGGAGAGCAAACCTGGCTTCTCCAGGGCTTCCTTCTTCAGGGAGAGCAAACCTGGCTTCTCCAGGGCTGCCTTCTGCAGGGGGAGAGCAAACCTGGCTTCTCCAGGGCTGCCTTCTCCAGGGCTGGCTCCTCCAGGGAGCAGAGCTGGCTCCTGCCCGCTGCCCTGGCACCATCTAGTGGCACTGCCATGCCTGGGTGGCTGCCCAGAGGCTGCAGGGACAGCAGGCACTCAGAGCCTCGACAGAGGAGCACTTGTGCTGCCACAGATGTTTCCGGTGGGAAGAGATCAGGAAGAGCTGCTGTATGGAGCTGTGCTGGCAGGATGAGGGGCTGCCTTGTTCAGCGTGTTGGAGCTGGGAGGGAATGAGTGTCCAGCTGCTGCTACAAAGCAGGAGCCAGCTCTGCTGAGCCACTTGTAGCAGCTGTCAGGATTCCCATCTGGGTATTCCCTAGAATAAACAGCTCCTGGGAGAGTGCTGGCTGCTGCCTGGCACTTCACCAGTTGTTTTCCAAGCTGCTTCATTTGAACTTCTGGGGAGAAACAAAGCTGGGATTTAGGGCTGTGCTGTGCTGACAGATCTACTTGCCTATGTGAAAATATTGTAAAAGGTTGGAACACATTTTTCAGAGCAGCTGTGGCTGCCCCTGGATCCCTGGAGGTGTCCAAAGCCAGGCTGGATGGGGCTTGAAGCACCTTGGGATGGTGGAATGTCCCTGCTTATGGCAGGGGGTGGGATGAGATGAACTCTAAGATCCATTCCAACCCAAACCATTCCATGGTTTTGCATGAAGGACTTTGTGATCCATCAGGTGAGGGAGATGCAGAGCAGGTGAGGGAATGCAGCAGATGTGGGGAATGCAGCAGGAGTGGTGCAGAACAGGTGTGGGGAATGCAGCACAGGTGAGAGAATGCAGCAGGAGTGGAGAATGCAGCAGGTGAGAGTGACAGAGTTCAGTGGAGCAGGCAGCAGTGCAGCACAGCTGGTGTGTTCCAAAAACCAGCCTTATTTTCACCCTGTGGAATAGAAAATGGCCCTTCCTGATGGGCAGAGAGCCCCACTGCTCCCCTGGCTGCCTGCACTGTGAGTCAGGGGTGCTGGGGTTGCTCACGAGCTGGTCACTGGGTATTTATTGTACCTGCCAGAGTGCTGGAGAGCTGTTCAGGATGGGTCTGTGAGGGAAGGCTGGCAGTACCAGCAGCTGAGGCCAGGCCAGAGTGGAAGCCAAACCCCAAACCCGCAGCCGGTGCCGCCGCTTCTCAGCCGTGTCCGTGTTTCTTGCAGACCTCCCAGACACCCCGGTTGACTTAGTGATCAACTGCCTGGATTGTCACGAGAATGCCTTTCTGAGAGACCAGCCTTGGTACAAAGCAGTGGTGGACTGGGCCAACCAGAACCGTGCCCCCGTGCTGAGCATCGACCCCCCCATCAGCGAGATGGAGCTGGGCATCGATGCCAAGTGGTCGCTGGCGCTGGGGCTGCCGCTGCCGCTGGGCGAGCGCGCCGGCCGCGTCTACCTCTGTGACATTGGCATTCCCCAGAAGGTCTTCCAGGAGGTGGGCATCAACTACCACTCCCCCTTTGGCTGCAAATTTGTCATCCCCCTGCACTCCACTTAGAGCCCGTGCAGCCCCCCCTGGCTCTGAAAGGAGAGAGAGAGGAGAGGAGCTCTGTGAAAGCCAAGCTGTGCTGAGCTGGATCCCGGCCGGTCGACTCTGGTGACGCCTTAAAGAAAACAAACAAACAAACAAAAAAAAAAAAGGATGTGAAGTTCTGGAGGGGTTTGCCTTCTGGAAGAAATGCTGTGTATTTAAAAAGAAAAAAAATGGAATAATCGTAAAATGAAATGGAAAAAAAAAACCCCAACAAACAAGAAAAAGAAGGAGGAGGAGAAGGAAGTGAATTGTTCCTGCAAAGCTGTTTTCACTCTTTCCTGCTGTGGGATGAAGGAGTGTGCAGGACCATGGTGTCTGTCCCCTGCTGCTGCCCAGCCCTGGCTGGCACATGGTACAAATAAGGCTGGTTTGGAGATCTGAGATGTGTTTCGGGTCCTTCTGGTTGACTATGCCCAGCAAGGACATCCTGGTGGGAACAGCACCCCTTGATTGTGTAGAAATCCCTTGTGTTGAGGGAAAATCTCGTTTGGTTCCCATGTGGGTTTTGACTGCCCCATCACTGTTTTGTGTTCTGGAAGGCAGTTGTAGCTCCCTCTCCTTCCCAGCCCGTCCAGCCCCTCACAGAGAGGGCTTTTCCCTGTTTGGAGAGCTTGTGTCAGGAGCCAGAGCCTCCCACATGCTCTGGGAGCACTGATGTCCTTCCTCAGCTAGGCCTTACTGCTTCTGTACTCTTGGCTTTTCTTTGTTTGCTTTGTGGCCGAAGCCCAGCTCTGTGGGGTGGAGGCCTGGTGTGGAAAAGAACTTTTCCAGCATCCTCGTGGGGTTTGGGGTTGTTTTCTTTGGTTCTTTCTCCGTGCTGGCCCAGCAAGTGGCTGCTCCAGGGTTGGGGGAGTGGAGCAGGGCAGGGCAGGGTTGCTCTGGGGTTGTTGGGTGCTGCGTGGTGCAGGTGAGGTTGGGAGTAAACTGTCCCATGCCTGGAGCAGGTTGAGTTATCCTTTCCTGTGTTCCTTTTGCTGGCCTGGGTGCAGTGCCTGGAGCAGGGACGAGCTGAGGAGCCACCAGCTGGCTGGCTTTGGCAATCAGCTTGGGCACCCACCCACCCTGTGTGCCCCCAGAGCCGAGCCAGGGAGCTGGGAACGTGGGCAGTGCTGGGAGCTCTGCTGCTCCTCTCACACTTCGCCCATCCCCAGGGCTCCTCCAGGCCCCTCCAGCTCACCCAGCCCTGCTCTGGCACCAGGGAGAGCTCTGGGTGCTCTCCTTGGTGGGAGCTGGATCCCTTGGAGGCTGAAGCACAGGGACCAGCCCAGAGTGGGACCAGCCCAGAGTGGGACCAGCCCAGTGTGGTCCAGTCCCACTGACCAGCCCCACTTGTGCCCTGAGCTGGGGCTTTCGTCAGGCACTCATCTTTCCTTTCCTCTGTTAGAACCCAGCCAGGGCTGCCAGAGGAGGAGGGAAGAGCTTTCCCTGCTTGGAAAGAAGCAATCACTGGGTCTGGCCTGGGAGTGTGGGGGGCCCAGGAGGCTGCTGAGCCCCGGGCTCACCCCGAGGCCTGGCCCCTGCACGTTGCCATATCTACCTCAGCAGGGCCAGGGGCTGTGCCCTGGCTGGGCAGCCCTGGTTCCCTTCAGCTGCTCTGGGGCACTGCTGGCCTGGGGGCTCTGCCCTCCGTCCTGGGCACGGGGCCACGTGTGCCCCACGCTTCAGCCCCAGCTGTGGTGGCACTGACCAGGCTGTGGGACAGGACAGCAGTGTGGTGGGTACTCACAACACAAACACAAGGTTTCCCTCTGCCTTTTTTGGTTTTTTTGGCTGTTTCCTTGGATCTTCACCCAGGAGCAGCAGCAGGTTAAAAAAAGGTTGTTGCTGTAGTCAGTGCTAGCTTTAGTCCCCTTCCTTTCACTCTCTTTGCTCAAGACACTCAGTAGGAGGCTTGCTGTTTCAATTTCTGCTTTCTGCAGGTTTTTCCTGCCCTTTCTGGGTTTGGCTGTTGAACTGTAGCTTGTACACACGGAGCAGGGCTAGTCCAGGGTGCAGCTGCCCTGCCTGGAAGGCCCTGGGGCAGGTGATGGTGGTTTTGCAGGGATGGAGCTCTGGGAAGCACCAAGGCCCTGGTTCTTGCCAGCCGTGGAATGCTTCCCCTCGTTGAACTATAAAAATAAAGTGAACAGTGTTGCACAACAGGGGGGTTCAGCCCCTGGTGTAGGGAATGTGGGGCTGTGCTCACTGCCTGCTAGATTTGGGTATTTGGCTGTACTTCCCCTCACTGCAGCTGTTTGTTGGCTTCACACACCTGGAATGTGAGGTACCAGCTCTTCTGGAGCACTCAGAGACCCAGCACCATCCCCCACGGTGCCAGAGTTAATTCCAAGAAGGGAGCAGTGTTGTAGCTGTGTTTGGGATGGTTCCCAGCCCCAGCAGCTGCCCCTGGTGCTGCTCTGGGCCCGCTCTGGTGACAGGTGACGATCACTGCGCCGTGGCACTGCTTGGTGACCCCATTTGTGACCTGATGTTTGTAACGACCAACTCCTGCCACTGCGGGGGACCATGCCCTGAAATAAAGTGCAACTCTTCATGTGTGCTATTGTGTGCAGATGTTTATTTGTGTGCTCTCCTTCTAGAACCTTCTGCTGCCACGGCAGACACCGGGCCACTCCTCCTCACTGATTCCAGGTGATTTTTCACCATCTCCCTCTCCCTTTGCACAAGAGGCAACACAACCCTACACCCACCTACAAGGGAAGTATCAAACAATAAGAAACACTTTATTTTAACTTTACAACATATAAATAGACAAATCTGTGCTTTCCAACAGAGCTTTCCTTCCCCCTCTCCTCCCAGGGTCCTTGTGGCAGTGCCCCAGCCCCTGTGGACTCGGGGAGGGGAGCAGGGCTGAGCTGCAGAGGCCAGTGGGATCCATCCCATGGGATCCAACTCATGGGATCCACCCAGAGGGATCCATCCTGAGGGATCCATCTCCTCGGATCCATCCCAAGGGATCCACCCCGAGGGATCCCGGCCGTCATCTGCTCAGGTCCCGGCTGGCGCCGCGCCCGCACAGCATCCGCTCCTCTGCCGAGAGCCCGGCAAAGAAAGGGTGCAGGAGGGCCTCGGAGAACGTGATCCTCTGGGAGGGGTCGAACTCCAGCATCCTCCTCATCAGGTCAAAGAGCTGAGCGTGCTCCAGAGAGTCGTGCAGCATGTATGTCTGAAAGGGACAGGGACACGGGCTCAGCCCCTGCCTGGGCAGGGCAGCTTCTCATCCCAAATACAGCATCCCACCCCAAATACAGCATCCCACCCCAAATACACCATCCCACCCCAAATACAGCACCCCACCCCAAATACAGCATCCCACCCCAAATACACCATCCCACCCCAAATACAGCACCCCACCCCAAATACAGCATCCCACCCCAAATACAGCATCCCATCCCAAATACAGCATCTCACCCCAAATACAGCATCCCACCCCAAATACAGCATCCCACCCCAAATACAGCATCCCATCCCAAATACAGCATCTCACCCCAAATACAGCATCCCACCCCAAATACAGCATCCCACCCCAAATACAGCATCCCCCAGGACTTTCCCATCCCAAATACAGCATCCCACCCCAAATACAGCATCCCACCCCAAATACAGCATCCTCCAGGACTGCGTCCCATCCCAAATACAGCATTTGCCACTGCCCTGATACACACAGAGACTGAGGAATCCTGGGCCAGGGCAGCCTCCCACCCCAAATGCAGCATCCCCCAGGGCTGCCTCCCATCCTGAAACCAGGATCCCCCAGGGCAGCTTCTCATCCCAAATACAGCATCCCATCCCAAATACAGCATCCCCCAGGGCTCTTTCCCACCCCAAATGCAGCATCCCTCTGGACTGCTTCCCACCCGAAATACAGCATCTGCCAGGGCAGCCTCCCACCCCAAATACAGCATCCCAAACACTGCCCTGATACCCAGAAGGACTCAGGAACCCTGGGCCAGGGCTGCTTCCCACCCCAAATACAGCATCCCCTAGGGCAGTCTCCCATCCCAAATACAGCATCCCATCCCAAAATCAGCATCCCCCAGGGCAGCTTCCCATCCCAAATCCAGCATCCCCCTGGACTGCTTTCTATCCCAAATCCAGCATCCCCTAGGGCAGCCTCCCATCCCAAATACAGCATCTCATCCCAAACACAGCATCCCCCACTGCCCTGATGCCCACAGGGACTCAGGAACCCTGGGCCAGGGCAGCCTCCCACCCCAAACACATCATTCCCCTTTCCCTAATCCCCTTCCTGCCCGATCCAGAGTGGGATCCCTGCAGATGGGAGCTGGGGCTCCCTACCAAGCAGTCACAAAGGGAATTCCAGCCCTGAGCCCCTGCCCCAGGGAGGGAGGGGAGCAGCACCCACCCGCAGGGGTTTGCAGTTCTCCTGGACGTATCTGCCATCAGACGTGTTCTCATCCCACACCAGGCTGCCATTGTGGAAGTATTTCTGCTTCCTGCACGGGGAAGGTGGGGTCAGGCAGGAGCTCTCCCTCCCTTCCAGCTGGTGGTGCCTGGCTGAGCTCAGGACCAGGCTCTTACCGAGTTTTGTGGACCATGTGAGATGGGAGAGGCCCCAGGATCTTCTCCATCATGACAAGGTGCTCTCGGTTCTCATGGGTCTGCAAAGGAGCACAGCAGTGATGGGTCAGCAGCTCTAAATGTTTGTCACCTCTGCAGGGACAGGGAGAAAGGATTCCACCAGCTCCTATCCAACCTTTCACATTCTGCTTTTCCCTCTCCTCAGAGAACAGACATAACCTAAACCCAGAAGTGATCCCAACTCTGTCCTTCCAGCAATGCACTCCTCAAATCAGCTCTTTTCCAGGCCTCATTTTCACACTCAGCTTCTCATTTTCAGTGCTTGATCTGTGTTTCCCTCCCCTTCACCTAATTCTGAGCCCTTTTGGACACAAAGGGTTCTCAGGGAACAAGAATCCTACCTGGAAGAGCGTGAAGCCACGGTAATACTCAAACAGAATGCAGCCAGTGCTCCAGACATCACAGGGCTGTGCCCAGCCCAGCTCTGCAAAGAAAACCAAATTAATTCTGTGCTCCCAACTGTCATGGACATATTTTATGAAAAATCCTTTCCTTAGGATTTTTTCTCCTGAGAAGTTGAGAGGCCTCAGAAACAAAATGTAAACAATAATTATCTGCTGCTGTGGAATGCAACAGGTGCATCTGTGATTGGTCTCATATAGTTGTTTTTTTTTTAATTAATGGCCAATCACAGTCAGCTGTCTCAGACTCTCTGGTCAGTCACAGGATTTTGGTATCATTCCATTCTTTTCCTTTCCTTTCAAGCCTTCTGATGAAATCCTTTCTTCTTTTAGTATCGTTTTAATATATAACTTTCTCATAATATATATAATAAAATAATAAATCAGCCTTCTGAAACATGGAGTCAAGATTCCCCTCTCTTCCCTCATCCTGGGACCCCTGTGAACACCTCCACACCCAACAACCCCCACCGTGTTCCTCCTTGGTGAAACCACAGGGATTCCACTCAGAAATTATCCACAAGAGCTAGACACTAGAAACTCCACTAGAAATGATCTGCCCAAGAGCTGGAGTGTTCCCAGGCTGGTTTTCCATGCCCAGGAGGTGCAGCTCTCACCCAGGATCACTTCAGGGGGCCGGTAGTGCCGCGTGGCCACGATGGTGGTGTGGTGCTCGTGGTCGAAGGTGGCGCTGCCGAAGTCGGCCACACGGATGCTCGTGTTCCGGATGGACTTCTGCTCACAGCTCTGCAGGAAAAGCACAGGGCTGGGCTGGGAGAGGAGCTCCAGGGGCTGGGCTGTGCCTCCTCACAGGGATGGAGCTGGGAGAGGAGCTCCAGGGGCTGGGCTGTGCCTCCTCACAGGGATGGAGCTGGGAGAGGAGCTCCAGGGGCTGGGTTGTGCCTCCTCACAGGGATGGAGCTGTGAGAGGAGCTCCAGGGGCTGGGCTGTGCCTCCTCACAGGACTGGGCTGGGAGAGGAGCTCCAGGGGCTGGGCTGTGCCTCCTCACAGGGCTGGGCTGGGAGAGGAGCTCCAGGGGCTGGGCTGTGCCTCCTCACAGGGATGGAGCTGGGAGAGGAGCTCCAGGGGCTGGGCTGTGCCTCGTCACAGGGACAGGGTGGGAGAGGAGCTCCAGGGGCTGGGCTGTGCCTCCTCACAGGGATGGAGCGGGGAGAGGAGCTCCAGGAGGGCTGGGCTGTGCCTCCTCACAGGGATGGAGCTGGGAGAGGAGCTCCAGGGGCTGGGCTGTGCCTCCTCACAGGGCTGGGCTGGGAGAGGAGCTCCAGGGGCTGGGCTGTGCCTCCTCACAGGGATGGAGCTGGGAGAGGAGCTCCAGGGGCTGGGCTGTGCCTCCTCACAGGGCTGGAGCTGTGAGAGGAGCTCCAGGAGGGCTGGGCTGTGCCTCCTCACAGGGCTGGGCTGGGAGAGGAGCTCCAGGGGCTGGGCTGTGCCTCCTCACAGGGCTGGAGCTGTGAGAGGAGCTCCAGGGGCTGGGCTGTGCCTCGTCACAGGGACAGGGTGGGAGAGGAGCTCCAGGGGCTGGGCTGTGCCTCCTCACAGGGCTGGGCTGTGAGAGGAGCTCCAGGGGCTGGGTTGTGCCTCCTCACAGGGATGGAGCTGTGAGAGGAGCTCCAGGGGCTGGGCTGTGCCTCCTCACAGGGCTGGGCTGGGAGAGGAGCTCCAGGGGCTGGGCTGTGCCTCCTCACAGGGCTGGGCTGGGAGAGGAGCTCCAGGAGGGCTGGGCTGTGCCTCCTCACAGGGCTGGGCTGGGAGAGGAGCTCCAGGGGCTGGGCTGTGCCTCCTCACAGGGATGGAGCTGTGAGAGGAGCTCCAGGAGGGCTGGGCTGTGCCTCCTCACAGGGCTGGGCTGGGAGAGGAGCTCCAGGGGCTGGGCTGTGCCTCCTCACAGGGATGGAGCTGTGAGAGGAGCTCCAGGGGCTGGGCTGTGCCTCGTCACAGGGACAGGGTGGGAGAGGAGCTCCAGGGGCTGGGCTGTGCCTCCTCACAGGGATGGAGCGGGGAGAGGAGCTCCAGGAGGGCTGGGCTGTGCCTCCTCACAGGGCTGGGCTGGGAGAGGAGCTCCAGGGGCTGGGCTGTGCCTCCTCACAGGGATGGAGCTGGGAGAGGAGCTCCAGGAGGACTGGGCTGTGCCTCCTCACAGGGCTGGAGCTGTGAGGAGCACCTGGAGTGATCCTCTGCAGCTCCTCACAGAGATGGAGGTGTGGAGCTCTGAGGAACCTCAAAGTGCTGCTTTGCACCTCCTCACAGGGATAGAGCTCTGAGGAGCACCCAGAGTGATCCTCTGCAGCTCTTCACAGGGATGGAGCTCTGAGCAGTCCCAAAGTGCTGCTCTGCATTTCCTCCAGAGCTCCTTCCTCACAGGGATAGAGCTCTGAGGAGCCCCAGGAGCTCTGGTTTGCAACTCCTCACAGGGATAGAGCTGTGGAGCTCCAGGAGTGCTGATCTACACCTCCTCACAGGAATGGAGCTCTGAGGAACCCCAGGAGCTCTGGTTTGCAACTCCTCACAGGGATAGTGCTGTGGAGCTCCAGGAGTACTGATCTACACCTCCTCACAGGGATGGAGCTCTGAGGAGCCCCAGGAGCTCTTCTCTGCACCTCCTCACAGGGATGGAGCTGTGGAGCTCTGAGGAACCCCAGGAGCTCTGGTCTGCACCTCCTCACCTGGATGGAGCTGTGGAGCTCCAAGCTCTGAGGAGCCCCAGAGCAGTGTTATGGAAAATCCCTGAACACTCTGGGCAGCCTAAAGGCTTTTGGAAGGCACAGCAGGAAGAAGAGCTCTGCCTTCCACCTCGTTCCCACTTCCCAGGCTCTGAGGGCTGGGACAGAGCAGGGAAGATCCAATTTCTGCAGGGAGGGATAAAGGCAGCCTGTTCCTGCTGCAGCCAGTGCTCCTGGGGACAGAACCCACCTTGTTCTCGTTGTACAGAGTGTCAAAATCCGAGTTGACAAACAGGATGTTTTCTGGCTTGAGGTCAGTGTGAGTCAGCTGGTTGTCGTGTAGAACTGCACAGAGGGAGGAGGAAAACACCTCTCTAAGAACCAGAGAGCAGCAGGGGCACTGCAATGCCCAGCCCAGTGCCAGTGCCCCCAGCCCGCGGGGATCACTTGTCACAGACATATTTTATAAAAATCCTTTTGACAGGATTTTTCTCCTGAGAAGCTGAGAAGCCTCAGAGGAAAATAAAACCAATAATTATCTGCAGCTGTGGAATGCAACAGGTGCATCTCTGATTGGTCTGTGTGAGTTCTTTCTACTTGATGACCAACCACAGGTCTGGCTGTGTTGGGACTCTGGTCAGTCCCAAGATTTTATTATCATTCCATTCCTTTCCTTTCTAGCCTTCTGATGAAATCCTTTCTTCTATTCTTTTAGTATAGTTTTAGTATATAATTTTCTTTTTATATATATATATATATGTATATATACACACACATATATATACACACATATATATATACACACACATATATATATACATATATATATATAAAATATTAAAACATATATATTAAATATATATTACATATTATTAATATACTATACTATAATACACTATACTATACTATAATATACTATACCATAATATACTCTACCATACTATACTATAATATACTATAATATACTATACTATAATATAATATACTATAATATAATATAATATAATATCTAATACAATATAATACAATATGATATGATATATGATATTACATTATATTACATTATATTATATTAATTATATTATATTACATTATATTACATTACATTATATTACATTATATTACATTATATTACATTACATTATATTACATTATATTATATTACATTATATTATATTATATTATATTATATTATATTATATTATATTATATTATATTATATTATATTATATTATATTATATTATATTATATTATATTATATTAATTTCTATAATAAAATAATCCATGAGCCTTCTGAAGCATGGAGTCAAGATTCCCACCTCTTCCCTCCTCCTGCAACCACCACCACCCTCACTCACATCTCAGGGCGTGGCACAGCTGGTAGGCCATGTGCCGGATCTGTGGCAGGGGGTAGGGCTGGAAGTTGTTCTCCTTGAGGAACTCGAAGGTGTTCTTGCCCAGCAGCTCAAAGGCGATGCACATGTGGCCGTGGAAGTTGAACCAGTCCGACATGAGGACGCACAGGCTGTGCAGGGAGAGAGAGGCAGGGCTTCAGCACCTTTAGGGGATGCTCAGGACAGCTCTTCTGGTGTTCCTGGCCACTTCAGGAGTGGCTGGGGAGCAGAGCTGCCTCTGCAGCACAGCAACCCAGCGAGATGCCTCAAGCCACCTTTGGGGAGAGCAGAGGAATGGGGGCAGTTCCCCTCAGCCCATCCTCTGCCCCGTGCTGCTCTGTGTGCCAGGACGTGGCACTGGGAACTCACAACTTGTTGTCCTTGTCCTTCTCTTTGATTTTCTTCAGGACGTTGATTTCCAGCCTGGCAGCCTCTCTGTACTTCCCAACGTTCTTGATGATTTTCAGTGCCACCTGGGACTTGCCTCTGGAAGGGAGGAGACACGAGGATGGAGTCAGAGAGACAGAACCTGTGTGCTCAGCCCACGGGGAGAGGCACATCCAGGCATCACTTGTGCTAACAAAGCTCTGCCAGCCCTCCACGCTGCTTGGGCAGTGGCTAATTGGCACTGCCAATTAGTGAAAGGTCACTGCTGGCCCTCACTCCCAAGGGACACTCCTGACACAGCTCTGTGTGACCCCAGGGCCACCCTGGGAGGCAGCAGAGCCCTGCAGCAAACTGAGCCCAGGGCTCGGGGTCAGACCAGGGGTCAGAAGGGCACAGGGGTCAGATGTAACCACGGGGGAGGTGAAAGGGGACAATGGAGAGGTGCCCTGGCACATTAGGGGGTCACAGGGGCCACCCCTCAGCAGGAACTCGCTGCAGAACAGCCTTCCATGGTGGGGCTGGGAGGGTCAGGCTGGTGTCAGATCAGGGAAAAGCTGGAGATCAGGGAAAAGCTCTTCCCCAGAGGGTGCTGGCACTGCCCAGGCTCCCCAGGGAATGGACATGGCCCCAAGGCTGCCAGAGCCCCAGGACAATGCTCTCAGGTGTGCACAGGGTGGGATTGCAGGGCCAGGAACAGCTCTTGGATGATTGGTGTGGGGCCCTTCCAGGTCAGGATATTCCACTATCCTATTCCTCTATTTTATGTGTGTGTATATATATATATATATATATATATATATAAAAATATATAAAATATATAATATATCCTATGTTCCTCTATTCTATTTTAAGAATAGAATATTCTAGAATATTAGAATATTCTTAGACTATTAGAATATTCTAATATTCAATTCTACTAATGGAATGGAATGGAATGCTTCCCTTAACACACCAGCCTGTAAATTCTGGAGGGGGCTGAGGTTTCAGCCAGGCCCTTTCCCCTCACTCTGAGGACAGCAGTGACACATGGAAGGTGACAAACTCAGTCCCATGGAGCCCAGGGGAAACTGCCACATGTGGGGGTGTGGCATGGAGGGCCAGATGCAGGGAAAGGAGCCCACCTGGCGTGGTCCACAGACTCCACCACTTTACCCTTGGGGTCCCTTCGAGCTCAGGATATTCCTCTATTCTATTCTATTCTATTCTATTCTATTCTATTCTATTCTATTCATAGAACAGAATATTAGCATTTTCAAATATTCTATTTCATTCTAGAATATCAGAATACTCTAATACTCTATTCTAAGAATAGACAAGGAGAAGAGAGAAGAGAGAAAAGAGAATGCTTCCCTTAACACACCAGCCTGTAAATTCTGGAGCATTCCCTTTCCCCTCGCTCTGAGGAGGGCAGTGACACATGGAAGGTGACAAACTCAGTCCCGTGGAGCCCAGGTGGCACTGCCAGACCTGGTGATGCTCAAGGGCCACATGCAGGGAAAGGAGCCCACCTGGCGTGGTCCACACACTCCACCACCTTCCCAAAAGTGCCTTCACCGAGGCTGCCCACGATTTCATCTAGGAGAGAAAACAGGAGCGGGTGTGAGCCCGGGGGGCCGGGGCAGAGCTGGGCTCCTGCCACTTCACACCAACAAAACCTCAGAGCAACCAAAACCACCGTCTGTCACCGCTACACTCTTTACAACTCAAGCCTCTGCCTCAGGCAAGTTATGGTCAGTAAACGAAACCACTAGAGACCCCTCCAGTAGAGGCCAGAGAGATCTGGGCTAACCCGGGGTAAAAGTAGAGGTAAAGTTTTACGAAAGGTGGCTGTACATCGCTCTTGAAGCCAATCGCCGATCCTGCACACCAGGTGACCTTCCTTGTCATCTTCCACGCTCCTGCTGCGCTTACTGCTCTGCTGGCTCCTCTGCACTCACCCCCCCAGAGCGGGCAGTCAAAGGTTGCAGGGACGACGGGGCCGCCGGTGGGTGGATTTTCCAGATGCCAGCATTTCATAAGGCACACGGCATATATATAAACGATAGGGATATTGCAAGGGACACGTCAAGACACAGAACTGACTTCAAAACAGAAAAGTCATCAACAGCTACAGGTACGGCAAGAAAACTCGGCTCATTTTTAGCTACGGCCTCTAGGGCAGGGAAATGCTCTCCTCTTCCAGGGTGGGGAGCTGCAGGAGGAATCCTCTGTTCCCCACGGGGGATGCACGGCGGGAGGAGGCCTTGGCCAGCACAACGTCACCTCGGTTTGGACAGGCCGCCCAGTAGAAGCCACAGTAGCAGGTTTTTTCCCTCTGTGCATCCTGCTCTCAATGCAGCTCCAGCTGCCCAGAGCTGTGTCCTGTCCTGGCTGGGAACCAGCCCTGCCCCTCCTGAGGGGACACTTGGTGCCACGCTGACCCTAAATCCGCGTGGCTGCTCGCAGACCTGCTGGGGCACATCGGCCTTTTTGAAACTGGGAGAGCTTTAGGAACAGGACAGGGAAATCAATCCCCAGGGAACACTTCAGGCAGGCTCTGAGGTGATGTTCACACCCTGCTACTGGCAAGCTTCTACTGGAAAACCAGCCCAAGGTTCCTGCAAGGACCCGGGGTCCACAAAGCGAGCTGTCCTAATTCCTCACCTTGTTCTAGTCTGCTTCCAAAATAGTTACAATCCCTGCAGCCAAAGGAATTCAGGGAAACCTTGATATTTCCATGCCTGAGCTTCTAGCAGGCTTCTCTTCTGTGCCCCTTGCCCCCCCCAGCAGGTCCAAAATAATGAGCTAACATCAAAACTCCCCAAAAAATCAGAGGAGAAGGTGGGAGGAGAGCTGGGAGAGCTGCAAGGTGTTGGAGGGCTGAGCTCCTGCCAGCCCAGACCTGCACAGCGTCACCACCACGCACCCCCTGTGCTTCCAGAACAGCCCTGGCTCCCTCAGCACCCAAATCCCACAGTCAGCTGGACAGGAATCAAAAGGAGGAGCCCTCAAGTTCCCAGCCATGCAGATTACCCAGCTGCCGGGATCAGAGCCCATCCCTCAGCTGTGGTCACATTTCAGGTGGGAGGGGAGTGCTCCTCCTCACGGGAGGGAAGAGCTGAAGGGCCGGGTCTGACACCTCTCAGCACTTCCAGGGCAGGCCTGGGACCAGCCCCCACGCAGCTGCAGACATTCCCAGTTAATCCCGGGAAGGAATGCTGCGTTTCAGGGTCAAGTGTGCAGCAAGCTGAAATCCAAGTGGGAACGGGGAGAGAGGGCACACGTGTACCCTCAGAAGGTGGGACTCTCTGACAACTGACAGGGCATAAAAACAGCTCTGGAGAGCCAGGCTGACCAATCCCACCTGCAAGGGGATCCCAGGCACGAAGCCAAACCGAGGAACGCTGCCCCAAACCCCCCCAGAAGCAGCACCAGCCGCAGGCAGAAGCGAATCCCTGGAGCAGGGCTGGCCCGGGGCCGAGGCACCACGTGAGCGCCACTGGAAGCTCTCCCTGATCCCTTCCCTGGCCCTATAAAGAACACGGCTTAGCTCCCTGACGGATTAATGCAAAAACCCCCACAGCCATGAGCACGACACACATAGGAGGGGACGGCAAGAACTTCACGACAAACACAGCAACGGGGATCGAGGTACTCACCGGAGCGCTCGGGGCTGGAAGGAGGCAAGAACAGTTAAAGCGGAGCTCGCAGCGGATGCTACTCACCGAGGAGGCGCTGCTACAAGACCTGCTCCTGCGGCGGCGGCAGTGCTGCTGCTGCTGGTGCTGCTGCTGGTAGCGCCGGGGCCGCTGCTGGTGCTGCCCCCGGCCGCGGGAGCGCCGCCAGGGCCGCGGCCGCGCCGGGCAATAATCCTGCCCCAGGGACGGGCTGCGCTCCTCCAGCCTGCAGGCATCGCTGTCCCGCCGGCAGCGCCGCTGGTAGGGCATCCTCTCACGGCTGTGGCACAGAAACAGCGCCCTTAAAGCCTGGCTGGGAATGCTGGAACAGTCCCGGGCAGCCACAGGGAAAAGCAAGGCACAGCTTCCCCAAGGGTATTCTGGGATTCATATTCTCTGAACCTCAGAGAAAGGAAAGACAATTCTCATCTCATTCGCTGCTCCTGTGTTTGTGCAAAAAGTAGAATACAATATAAAGGTTGTTTACCCAAAGTGATGGTGTTTTATTTCTGTTTCAGACCATCTTTTGTCAAGTGGGCAGTTTGCCTCATCTCTCTCTTTGAGTGACCACATTCACACCTCCCTCGGAGGGGACACTGCTGATAACAGCTATGGAATGTCACTGCATGGCTGATAAGAACTGCAGCATCCCATTGTGAGATGCTCTGCCCAGAGGGAGGAGCCAAGCATTGCTACCCAGATATAATCCAGAGGTCTTTGAGACACCAGCATGGCTTCTCCACTGGATTCCCCAGAGGAGCAGCAGCTGTCTCTGCTTCCACTGGATCTTCAGAGGATGAATCCATCCTTCTCTACAGGACCCCCTGCTCCAACAGAATCACCCCTGACACTGCAGGAGGGCTGCAGCCACAATTCCAATGGGACTGCCACCAACACCCTGACCCACAGCGTGTCAGGTTGGGTTCTGACTCTGGCAGTGTTGTTCCAGTATACTGCATTGTTTATTTTATCCTTTTATTTTTTTCTTTCCCTATTAAAGAACTGTTATTCCCTGCTCCCATATTTTTGCCTGAGAGCCCCTTAACTTAAAATTTATAGCAATTCGGAGGGTGGGGAGGGTTCACATTTTCCATTTCAGGGGAGGCTCCTGCCCTCCTTAGCAGACTCCTATCTTTCTAAACCAAGACAATTTCCTTGGCCTGTCAGGCCCAACTATGTGTGTGTATGTGTGGAGACTGTCAGCTAACAGCCACGAGATGCTGTGCAAGTGAAGAGCAGTTCAGTTTAGATGTAATGTAACATAGTGTAATATATTATAATAACATAGTATAAAGTAATAATAATAAAATATAATGAAATAAAATAATATAGTATAATAAAGTAATTCATTAGCCTCCTGATAAAATAAAATCCTCCTCATCATTTCTCCCTGCTATGGGGATAATCCTATTCCCATAGTCCTGCTGAGGTTGAGTCATGGAATGGCAGTGTCAGGACTCTGGAACCCCCAGGAACACCCCAACAATCCCACCCCATCTCCTGAGCAGCCTGTTCAGTTCATCCTCTGGAGAAAAGCAGCTTTTCCTACCATCCACCCCTGACACAGCTCCCTGCTGTGCCCCCAGGTCCTGCCACCACAGAGAAATCCTCCTGCTCCCACTCCCCGTGCCAGGAGCTTCAAACCTTTCTGCCCCTCACACTCTGACCACTGGGGAGGAGTTCTGGAGAGAAAACACTGAGGCTGTGCCACATTTTTAAGGAGCTGGGGGAAAACCACACTCTAGAGCTCCAGCTGGGCTGCCTTGCTGTGCACCCCCATCCCAAGGCCAGGCTGGACAGGGCTTGGAGCACCCTGGGACAGTGGCAGGTGTCCCTGCCCGTGGCACTGGATGGGCTTTAAGGTCCCTTCCAACACTCCACAATTCCACGTCACCTGAGCCACTGTGCCACCACACTCAGGTGTTTGTCACTGCTCCTGCTCCCTGGGGACGTGTCTCATTAGCTCTTAACCCAACGAGGAGCAGCAGCAGCAGGGCTCTGCTCTGGTTGTCACCCCAGGGGGACAGCAGGTCCCAGGGCTCCAGGCCCTCAGTGTGCACACACAGAGCAGCTCCACAAATCATCAGCAGGAGCCAGAAGGAAAATCTGCTCCCAAGCTCCTGCTCCTCAAGCAACACAGGACACCATGGGCAAACTCTGCACCAGGAGGGGCCAGGAGAGCTCAGACCCAGCTCATTGTGCAGGCACTGACCCACAGGAGGTTTTGGGCACACTGTGGGCACACCAGTGATGAGAGCAGCTCTCCCTGCTCCTGCCCCCAAAACACAAGTGCCTTCCCACTGGAGGCTTGCTTCACACCCCCTTGAGCAGGGAGCTGTGTTCTAGGTGGAAGATGTTGCAATCTGAAATGAAAGCAGAGCTTTGGCACCCCGGTGATAACCCCGGGGATAACCCCAGGTCGATGCTGTCACCCAGCAACGGCTTCAGCCAAGACCTTCAGCCTGGAAATGGGAATTTCTGCTGTTTGCACCTCCCTGCCCTGCCAACAACCAGCTCTGCTGCTGGCAGCTTCATGGGGCACTGCGGGGGCATCCCAGAGTGGTTAAAATTCCAGACTGTGCCAGGGCAGCCATGGCTCTTGGTCACTGCTGAAGTACCCAAAGACAACACACAGCTCTGTCCAGCACCTGCCCAGACACTCAGTGTGCTCTGGGGGCACACAGGAAACAGAAATAATGACCTGAAGGACTCAGGTCTCCTCAAAGAGGCTGACACCGAAGGGACAAGGCTGTTTTAACCCAACAAAAGCCTGCTTTCATCCAAATCTGCTCCAAATTACCCATCAGATGGAAACAAAAAAGGGGAAAAGTGCGCCAGCTCTATTTCACAATCCACCTCCTTCAAGTAAACAAATGCCAGGCTGGGGAGAGAAATTAATCTGGAGAGCATTTCAGGAATTTAAAGATGAGCTCAGCTCCTGCCTGGCTGCACCTGCCCAGTCCAACCAGTGGAGCCACAGCAGCCCCAGCGGCTCCGGCCGCTGTTCCAGAACCCTCCCCTCATCAGAGGCCCCGTCCGGCTCCCAGCCCCGAACCGTCCCGGTGGAAAGGCCGGACAAAGAGGATCAAAGGTAAAACCCCGAAGCAAAGCAGGAGGGATGGGTTAGCAGCCGGATCCTTCAGCTGGGATCCTTTCTGAGGCGAGGGAGGAGCGCGGCCGCTTTAAACCGGGCTTTAATCCTGTCAGAGAGAAGCGGGCTGTCAGGAAAGCCTTTAATGCCTGCGCAGCATGGAAACGTGATCGCAGGGCAGGCGGCTGCTCCTCAACACCACGGCCACGGCTTCGGGGAGAACTTCGGGGCAGGGAAACCACACACACACACACACACACACACACACACACACACACACAGAGACAAGTAAACCCTTCCCTTGCACCCCCGGGGTTTAGGGGTTTCAATCAGCAGCCGGAGCGGAGCTCAGCACGGTTTTTGGGGCAGCGCTCTCACCTCCTGGAGCGCGATCTGCGGGCGAGCTCCCTGCGGGGCGGGTAGCGCAGCCGGCCCTCGCACTCCCGGCTCCGCGACCGCCGCCGCTTCCAGCGGTGCCCCGGCTCGCCGTCCTGCTCCGGGGACCGCAGCCTCCTGCAGTGATGCATCTGCGGGACGGGAGCACGGCGGGCTCAGGCCGCTGGCCCCGGAGCCCCGGCCCGGCCCGGCGGGGCTGCCCGCGGGCCTGGCGGATGTGGGGCCGTTACCCGCTCCGCGCCCGCCGCCCTCGCGTTCCCTCCCTCCGTGAGTGTGCCCGGTGTGTCCCGGTGTGTGCCCGGTGTGTCCCCGGTGTGTGTCCGGCCTCACCGCCGCCGCTGCGGCCGCGCTCGGCGGGTGCGGCCCGGCCCCTGCGGCCCCGCAGCGCCGCCGCTTCCGCTTCCCGGCCGGGTTAAACCCGCCCCGCCGGGCCGGGCCCGCCTCGGAGCCGCGGCGGGGGCGGCGCCGCGCTGAGGGGGACGGCACGGGGAGAACCGGGGCTGGGAGGAGAGGGGATAGCGGTCTGGGTCCGCGTCGGCCTGTGCTTCATCACCGCCACCATCCTGACCCTCGGCACGGCTTCTCCCCGTGGTGGGACTGCTCACCATGGTCATCCTCATCATGGCCATCCTCACCATGGCCATGCTCATCCTCACCATGGCCATGGTCATCCTCACCTTCAGCACGGCTTTCTCCCCGTGGTGGGACTGCTTACCATGGTCATCTTCACCCTCAGCACTGCTTCCTTACCATGGCCATCCTCACCATGGTCATCCTCACCATGGCCATCCTCACCTTCAGCACTGCTTCCTCCCCGTGGTGGGACTGCTCACTATGGCCATCCTCACCATGGCCATGCTCATCCTCACCATGGCCATGTTCATCCTCACCATGGTCATCCTCACCATGATGCCCTTCACTGTGATGACCCCCAAAGTGGCAACCCTGGCCACAGCCTTCCTCTCCATGGTCATCTCTGTGGCGGCCCATGGGCAGGAGAGAGAGCTCTGCACACACGATCGTTCCCAACCCCTTTTTTTATTTATTTATCAAGCACTAATTAGGGCCAGCAATCAATTAAAAATGCTGATGGACACTTTTATCACCGGGTGGCATTGGTGTGTCATTGTGGTTCCGCTCAGGAGGGGTGGAAAGGGCAGGAGATGAGGTGGAGCCAGGGTGGAAGGGGCAGGAGATGCCACCACCGTGGTGGCTGCAGGGGTCCCAGCTGGGTGCTGGTCCCTCCTGGCTCCTCCACACAGGAGATGCCACCATCGTGGTGGCCACAGGGTCCCAGCTGGGTGCTGGTCCCACCTGGCTCCTCCACAGCCCAGGTTCCAGGTGCAGACAGTGGATGGAGCACGCAAAGCTCCTCTTCTCCCCCGAGGCTGGGCCCACCTCGGATGGGCTCAGTCCCCTCCAGAGCCCTTCAGGATGGGCTTTTGCCGACCTCCAGTGATGTCCAGCCCTGGAGATGGCATGTGGACTTCTCCCCAGTGGCGTGGGAGTGCCACCTGCCCTGTGCCCAGCTCGGGGCCGCCCTTGGCTCGCTGTGAGTCCCGGGCCAGGCTCAGGGTCTGGGCTGGATGTGGTGCCAACACTCCGACTCCAGCGGTGCCCGGCTGCACATGTCCCTCCAGTGTGGCACCCCTGGCCCCACCTGGACACAGCCCAGCACCGAGCCACGGCTGTGGAGCCGAGCCTGGGGCAGCACAGGGCAGGGGACACGGCTGGTGGCCTTCCCCTCTGCCCACAGGAGCTGTCCCAGCCCAGAATCAGCTCCTGCGGGGGCTGAGCAGGGGTGAACCTGGTCACCTCCTCAGCCTGGTCACCTCCTCAGCCTGGTCACCTCACCTGCATGACAACGAACTCCAAGGCCAGCTGCTGCTGCTGGATGTCCCCAGGAGGGAGGGTGAAGAGGAAGGGTGTGTTCCACACGGGGCTGTAGCCGCTGACGGACTTGGTCTCCTTGGTGTCGATGATGTGGCCCTCGTGGTGCAGGTGGACGATGACATAGTGGCCTGGAAATGGGGACAGAGCCCTGGAGGGAGGGGCACACGCCAGGGAGGGAGGCTGGCAGCTCCCAAGTGGTGCCTGGGGGGCTGCAGGACCCCCGTGGGGCTCTGTGGAGCCGTGGGAAGAGCACAGAGCTCCTGAGGTTTCACCTGTCTCTCCGTTCTGGAGAGCAGGGACCTCCCAAAGTCCTCAGCTCACATCCCAGAGAGCAGGGAGAGCCAGAGGTGACAACAGCCAACAGCACAGAAAGCCACATGCTAATTTTGGACCATAAATAAATATATTTCAAGTACTTTGGAGCCATATTGGAGACACCTAGATCTGTATTACACTCCCTGTGCTCATTTTCATCCAGAGACAGAACTCTAGAGTGGTTTGGGGTGGAAGGAGCCCCAAAGATCATCTCATTCCAACCCTCTCAGTGCTTGGGAGAGAGAAGTATGAAAGGGAATGAGAGAATCTGCCAAGCAAAAGGAGGGGAAGCCGTTCCCGGTGCCCCCTGGGCACACCCTGGTGCCCGTGCCCTACCTGGGGTGCCCGGCAGGCGGGAGAGCCGGCCCAGGGCCTGGGCCTTGCGCAGCAGCACCTTGATGCGCCCGGCCAGGGGCTGCAGCTGCAGCAGCAGCAGGAGCTGCCCCAGGGGCCTGGGGGGCGAGGAGAGCACGCTGCAGCTCAGGCTGGGGGCACTGCGGTGCTGGAACGGGACAGAGAGCAGGGAACGCTGTGAAACCTCCTCTGAACTCACCCAGCCCTTCAGTCTCCAACCTCATCGTGTCCTTCCACCTCTGACCTCATCATGTCCTTCTACCTCTGACCCCATCCAGCCTTTCCAGCTCCAACCTTGTCATGTCCTTTCAACTCTGACCTCACCCAGCCCTTCCAGCTCCAACCTCATCCAGACCTTCCAGCTCCGACCTCATCGTGTCCTTCCACCTCTGACCTCATCATGTCCTTCTACCTCTAACCTCATCCAGCCTTTCCAGCTCCAACCTTGTCATGTCCTTCCACCTCTGACCTTACCCAGCCCTTTCACCTCTGACCTCGTCATGTCCTTCAACCTCTCACCTCAACCAGTTCTTCCAGCTCCAACCTCATCCAGCCCTTCCAGCTCCGACCTCCATGTCCTTCCAACTCTGACCTCACCCAGCCCTTCCAGTTCTGACCTCACCATATCCTGCAGTTCCTACTTCGTCATGTCCTTTCACATCCGCCTTCTCCAGCCCTTCAGCCTCCGACCTCATCATGTCCTTCCAACTCCAACCTCACCCAGCCCTTCCAGCTCCAACCTCATCATGTCCTTCCAGCTCCAACCTCACCCAGCCCTTCCAGCTCCAGCCTCATCAGGTCCTTTTCACGTCCAAATCCTTCCACCTCCAGCCCCTCCAGCTCCAGCCCTTCCATCCCGGCGATGCTCCTCCCCCAGTAGGGTCGGGGCCGGGCAGGAACGGGGCAGCCGGGTGGGTTCGGTGCCCACCCGGCTGCAGGGATGCTGCCAGCTCTGTTTGCCCCTTCACCCCAGCACCCCTGAGGATGAGGTGCAAAGTCCCCGGTGAGGAAGGCACCGTGGAGCTCTCGGTGCTGCCTTGAGGAGGCTCTACCTCTGCCCCTGCAGTTCCAGAGCTCTGAGATCAGACAAAACTCATCCCGAGCACCGAAACCGCTGCCGTGCTGACCTTGCTGAGCTTGGTTTTGGTGCTCGCCAGCTCCCAGGAGTAGCTGGAGGGGGCGCGGGGGTCCCAGGAGGCCTCAGCGCAGGGGAACAGGACCTCGCCCACGAAGGACTCCTGGAGGCTCCGTGACCTGGCGTAGACAGCAAAGCGCAGGGTGCAGCTGCCCAGCTCCTGCGGGCCGTACGGGCCGAACCGGCACCGCCGCGGCTCCCGGCGGAGGCTCCTGCGGCGCTCGGACCCGCGGCGGGACGGCGGCGCCAGGGACACCTTGACGCGGGAGCCCCGCTGGCCCCGGGGCAGCTGCGACACGCCGAGGATGGTGACGGTGAGGGTGGCCTCGGGCAGGGAGTAGCGCAGCTCGCAGTGGAGCCGGGGACGCTGCCCGGAGCGCGGTGGGGCGGCGGGGACCAGCGGGCTGCGCTCGCTGCAGAGGGGTTTGGTGCCGGCGATGGTGCAGCGGCGCTGCCACAGCCCCGCCAGCTGCGGGAGGAAAGGGAGGCTGGGCAGGGACGCTCTGCCCTGGGGAGAGCCCCCTCGGGGTGCCGGCGGTGCCGGGGAAATCTCCTCGGCCGGGGCACCCGGAGCCTCTCCCCGCGGCTGGATGGGCACCGGCACCGTGGCCGCGGGCAGGGCCGCCCCCAGCTCCACTCGCTGCCGGCCCAGGGGGCGGCCCGGGCGCCGGCGGTGCCACCAGCACATGGCACAGCCCAGGAGGACGCCGAGGCACGGGAGAGACAGCCCAGCGGCGAGGGAGAGCTGCAGGTGCGCTGGAGAGAGAGAGAGATGGGTCGGTGAGCGGGGCCGAGCCAGCGCGGCTCTCCCGGGGGCTGCAGCAGCTGGGGCCAGCCCGGTGCCCCCTCTCCGGTGCCCCCTGCCCCGTGCCCCCTGCCCAGGGCTCTGTGTCAGCCGGCATTGAGCTGGAACATCCCAAAGGCAGCAGGTGGGACAGGAGCCGCGCTCGGGCAGCCTGACACGGGCCGAGGTGAAACAAAGGCGGCCCCAGCCCGGCCGAGATAAGGGGCTGGAAGCCGGCGGTTATCAGCGCCGTGCCAGGCTGACCCAGCCGGGCGCTGGTGGGGGCTCACAGGGGGCACCTGCAGGGATTTGGGGTGTCCGGGCTGGACTCAAAGCGGCAGCGGCCCCTGAGGGTTGAGACGAGCCAAGCCCGGTCCCAAAGAGGGGGACCTCCCCCCTGAGCGGTGATGAGCTGGATTTTGACCCTCCCTGCAGGGATGCCCGCGGGGTTTGGGCTCCCTGGAAGGAGGGAATCCCTGCACACTGGGCATTTAGGGAGCAGGGAAGCAACTTCTGCACACGAGGCTGAAACTCCTTTGGAATTTAGTTCCTGAGTTTCAGAGGCGACGTCTCTGCGGCTGTGCTGGCAGAAACCCTCCCTGTGCCCAGAGCTGGCTTCGCTTCCAGCACTGGAGCGAGGGATTAAGGAGAACAGGGCCGGGGTAAAGCTGTGCCAGGCCTGAACCGGGTCCATGAAGGGATGGGGATGTTGGAAGGAGAAAAGCGAGCATTGTCTCACCCTGCGGGGCCGGGCCGCCCTGCCCAGGTGCGTTAATCCGCGCTGGGCTCCCCGCAGCCCTTTGTTGTTTGTTCGGAGCCGGGTGCTGGCCGGGATGAGCTGAATGGCGGCGTTTAGGGAGGGATGGAGGGGACGGGGCTGCCTGGAATTTCCCTCCAGGGATTGCATTCCAGCTCAAACAGCGCCTGCCGAGCCTGCGGCCGTGCAGCCCCGGGACAGCGAGTTGGGAGGGCCGGAGCGTGTCCGGCCGGGGCGCACGGACACACGGACAGAGGCAGGGCTGGGGTGCCGATGTGCACCGCACCTTCGGGATTCGGGGCTCCAGGATCCCCTGCAGGGCTCAGCTCCACCGGGCAGGGGCTGCGGGGCTTGGGGTGAGCACCACGGAGCCGCTTCCCGGCTGAGCCCGGTTTAGCTGAGCTGAGGGGCCGGGGGAGATCCAAACCCCGCGGGGACCCCGCCTTACCTGCTCCGGGCATCGCCGGGGCCAGGGGGAGATCCAAACCCTGGGGGACCCCGCCTTACCTGCTCCGGGCATCGCCGGGGCCAGGGGGAGATCCAAACCCTGGGGGACCCCGCCTTACCTGCTCCGGGCATCGGGGGAGTCCTGGAGCCGCGCTGCCGAGGGGAGAAGCCGGGGCTGGGAGAGCCGGAGGCAGGAGGGAGGGGATTGGGGGGCCGAGGCTGGGATAGGCTGGGAGCCCAGCCCGGGGAGCTCACCTGCAGCCGGGCAATGAGGGCAGGGCAGCGGTTCTGGTTCCGCGGGGTGAGGATGAGGATGAGGAAGAGGAAGGTCGAGGGCTCCGTGCCCTCCCCGGCAGCCGGCCAAGGCAAATGCGGGCACGGGGCACGGGCAAGGCTGGCACGGGAGGGACTGGGAAGGGCGCCCTGCCGTGCCCAGCTGGTTCGATGAGTGGAAAAGCAGCGGCGGTGCCGTGCAAACAGCGGGGAGGCGTTCGAGGAACTGTTCGTGGGGAGGAGGCGGTGACAGAGAAGGGATTTGGGAGATGGGTAAGGGGCAGGTGTGGATGCCGTGGGACAGAGAAACAGCGAGAGTTTCTCACAGCGGCTTGGGAGACCTTTCAGGGAATTGTAAGGATGGGATACCTTGTGAAGTACAAACAATCTGCAGGTGGTGTTTTCTACTTCGTCTTTCTGTTCTTCTCAAGGACGGTGTGTGAGGAAGGTTTTTTTGTTAACCAGCCAATCAAACAGAATCTATCGTATCACACTATAAAAACCACGCGGTTTTCTTGAATAAAACCTTCTTTTGCTCTTTCTACAACATTGCCTCCCGCCCGTTCCTGTGACAGGACAGGGCGGGGACAGCTCCGGCGACACCTGGGACAGGAGATCCCGTGCGGCTCCCGTCAGAATCCAGCCTGGAAGCGCCGGCGTTCCAGCCCGGGCCAGCTCCAAACTGGGAGCTCAGAACCCCTGCAAGGACACGGCCCAATTCTCTGGAATAAATGGGAATTCTTTACCCTCACAGCCCAGCCTCTGGGAGTAGCTGGGAATTCTTTATCCTCAGAACCCCTGCAAGAACACAGCCCAGTTCTCTGGGAATAACTGGGAATTTTTTACCCTCAAGATACAGCCCAGCCTTTTGGGAATAACTGGGATTTTTTTACCCTCAAGATACAGCCCAGCCTCTGGGAATAACTGGGAATTTTTTACCCTCAAGATACAGTCCAGCCTCTGGGAATAACTGGGAATTCTTTACCCTCAGGACACAGCCCAGTTCTCTGGGAATAGCTGGGAATTCTTTACCCTCACAGCCCAGCCCCTGGGAATAGCTGGGAATTCTTTACCCCCAGAGCCCCCGCAAGAACACAGCCCAGTTCTTTGGGAATAAATGGGAATTCTTTACCCTCAGGACACAGCCCAACTTTTGGGAATATCAAGGAATTCTTTACCCCCAGGGCTCCTGCAAGGAGACAGCCCAGCCTCTGGGAATAACTGGGAATTTTTTACCATCAGGGCCCTCAGGACACAGTCCAGCCTCTGGGAATAACTGGGAATTCTTTACCCTCAGAACACAGCCCAGTTCTCTGGGAATAGCTGGGAATTCTTTACCCTCACAGCCCAGCCTCTGGGAATAACTGGGAATTCTCTACCCTCAGGGAGCAGCCAGGGGCACAAAGCAGGCGTGGGGGTCACGGTGTGAAGAGGTAGAAGTTTATTGGAATATAAACATTCAGATAACCTGTAAGATAGAAAAAAACCCAACAACAACATATACAGACACTTGTTGGAAGGAGACGCTGAGGTATTTATCCACCGCCTAGGCTATCACATTTGTTTTTATTTACTTATTTTATTATTTTTTTTTTTCTCTCTTTTAAATAGGTAAGAAAACTAGTTATAGCAAGGCTGCTGCAGCTGTTTGGAGAGAACATCTGGCAGGGAGCAGGCACAGCAGCCTCCCCTCAGCCCGCCCACCCTCCTGCCTTCCCCCGCAGCCCCGGGGCAGGCTCGGCTCGCTCTGCCCCCCCTGGAAGCGCCGGGGGAGCGAGCTGGGGGCTGCCCGGGGCTGTTTGGCTGGTGTGAGGAGCTGGGGGAGGATGGAGCACCGCCCATCCATCGGGAACGTCCTGCCGGCAGCATCAAACCCTGAGTACGACACGGGGCCGCCCCGCTCGGCCTCCCCTCCCGGCTCTGCTGCTGCTGCTGCTGGTTTCCAGCACCCCCTGCACCCAAAGCCTGGCAGCTCAGCAGGAGACCCGCAGCTCAGGCTGCCAGGGCCAAAGCCAGGCTGAGGGAAAGGGTTAAACTCTTCACAGTCTGGATGGTCCTTGTCACCCCCGGGCTGGGAAAAGGACCGGTTTATTGTTGCAGCTTATTTAACTGAGGTATCTGTTACGCTTCCCGACCTGATTCTTTCCCTGAATTGGATACAAAAACAATCTGTTAGTCCCTGGCTAGTTCCAGTCTAGGTTGAGTAAAGCTTATAAACATTAATACTCTAGTAGTGTCCAAGCAGTTCAGTGATTCGAGTGCCTTTCTGTGCAAGAAAACACAACGTTAGCAAGTGAGACAAAGCAGCCCCACCCCGGAGCAGCCTCTGCTCCCCCGGGGCCAGGGAGCAGAGCAGAGGGAAAAGCAGAAAGTGCCCCAGTCCCACTCAGAGGAAACAGCCCAACCCCACCCAAGAATAAAATAAAACAACCAAAAGAAAACCCAAAAAAAGGAGGGAAAAGAAAAAAAATCATCATCTGAGTCCCAGAGGCTGGAAAATCCTCTGGGAGTCTGTGAGGATGAAAGGAGCCTGCGGGTCAGGCCGGCTTCCCCTGCTCCCTCTGAGAGCAGCATCCATCCCTCCCTCCCTCCCTCCCTCCCTCCCTCCAGGGCATCCCCACCTCCCGATCCCAGAGAGCCCTGGGGGCTGCGGGGGCAGCACAGCCCTGGCACAGCGCAGGGAGCAGCAGCAGGGCAGAGCCCGGGGCTGGCACAGCGAGGACAACGCACAGATCCAAGGGGCAGCGTCACCCTGCCCTGCTGTCCTGCCCTGCTCTGTCCTGGGATGGGCTCCTGGAGGGTGGGGAAGCCACTGCTGCTCTGCTCAGCCTTGTCTGAACTCCCTGTCTTTGGTGATCCGTTTAAAAGCCAACAGAAATAAAAGCAAACACAAATTCAGCAAACCCACCTATGAAACCCCCCCAAAGCGATAGGATATGCCAGTACTTCCTGAAGAGGTTAAAAAAAAAAAAACAACCCAACACAAACAAAAGCAACCCAACAAAGTACATATCTGAGGTATTTCAACTGCTCAAAAAACCTGACTCGGGCCTGCAGCACGGGGAGGACGTCACCAGGGCAGGAGGGATGGCAGGGATGGCACCAGGGCAGGGCACGGGGACAGGGGGACAGCACCAGGCCACCTGAGCAGCTGATTCACAGGGAGCTCTGCTTCCAGCCAGGGCCAGGATTCCCTGGGCTCTGCCCCTCCCTGCCCTGCTCGGGTACCATGGCAGGGGGTTTGGTCAGAGCCCCAGATCCCCACTTTAACCACCCCACCTGCACCCCAGAGCTGCTCCAGGGAGCCTGCGCCAACCTGAGGGACCCTGCTATGGGGACAGAGAGGGGCACATGGAACCCCAGCACGCCCAGGCCCTGTGTCACTCCCCAGGGACACTCAGCACTCGAGGGGTGAGGTGGCAGCAGCCAGAACTGAGCAGCTGGTGGTGCCAGAACCGTGGAGAGGAGCAGGAGGGAGGCTCAGGAGCCTCCCCTGAGGACATGGGGACACAGCAGGAAGGGACATGAGCAGATTGCCAAGGGAGGACAGGGCCAGGCACCCCCTGGCTCTCAGGATTGTCAAAACACGGAGTTGTGGGTGGGAAGAGCCCTGGTGGCCCCTGGTTCCAGCAGAACCAGGGTTCCAGCAGAACTAGGATTCTAGGAGAACCAGGGTTCCCAGCAGAACCAGGATTCTAGGAGAACCAGGATTCTGGAACCAGGATTCCCAGCAGAACCAGGGTTCAAGCAGAACCAGGATTCCAGGAGAACCAGGGCTCCAGAACCAGGGTTCCCTGGAGAACCCAGGCTCCAGGAGAACCAGGTTTCCAGCAGAACCAGGATTCTAGGAGAACCAGGATTCTTGAACCAGGATTCCCAGCAGAACCAGGGTTCAAGCAAAACCAGGGCTCCAGCAGAACCAGGGTTCCCTGCCCCAGTCCTGGCCCTTTCCCTGCCCTGGTGACGTCCTGGCCAGGAGCTGTGGCCCCAGAGCCATCCCTGATTGAGAAACGCCAGGTGTGCCCCCCCTCCATGGGCACACCACACACCCTGGGAGGAGGAGGAGGAGGAACCAAAGAGCAAAAGGGAGGAAGGAAAGGTGGGGGGGAACAAAGCCAAAAAAAGGCTGGACAAAGAGACGATGAAGGAAAACTCGCTGGCATGGAAAGGTTTCACCACCACCACCACCACCACCACCACCATCATCATCATCATCCTCCAGGTGCTGTGCAGCCACGAGAGCAGGTTCCTTGAGGTGAGGTATGTGTGCACTCCCGGGCAGGGCCCGTCACAGGGACCAGCTGGTGGAGGGCTCTGCGCCGGGCGTGCCCCGCGATGAGGTAGGGCTGGGGGAGCAGTGGGAGCTGCTGGAGCTGCTGCTGGAGCTGCTGGAGCTGCTGCTGCACGAGCTCTGCGTGCCCGAGCCGGCCAGGAGCTGCACCACGGGCTTCTGGGCAAACAGCACCCCTGTGGGCACAGACAGGGTCAGGCTGGCAAAGGGAGGCTTTCCCAGCACCAGGATCCCATTCCAGTCCATCCCATCCCAGTCCATCCCATCCCATCCCATCCCATCCCAGTCCATCCCATCCCATCCTAGAGAGGGTCAGGCTTTCCCAGCCCCTGGATCAGATCCCATCCCAGCACAGACAGGGTTAGGCTGGGCAAAAGAGGGGCTTTCCTAACTCCAGGATCCCACCTCAGCACAGAGAGGGTTAGGATGGGCAAAGGGGAGGCTTTCCCAGGGTCAGGATCCCATCCCAGCACTGATAGGGTTGGGCTGGCAAAAGGGGGGCTTTCCCAGCCCCAGGATCCGATCCCGTCCCATCCCATCCCATCCCATCCCATCCCAGCAGAGACAGGGTTAGGTTGGCAAAAGAGAGGCTTTCCCAGGGCCAGGATCTCATCTCATCCCATCCCATCCCTTCCCAAGGGGGCTGTCCCTGGGCTGTCCCATTCCAAGCAGGGCTGTCCCATTCCCAGGAGGGCTGTCCCTGGGCTGTCCCATTCCCAGCAGGGCAGTCCCTGGGCTGTCCCATTCCCAGCAGGGCAGTCCCATTCCCAGCAGGGCTCTCACCAGCGTAGGTGGTGCCGTTGATCTCCACGGACATGTTGATGCTGCCGATGCCGTTCGGGGACAGGTTCAGCGCCGCCGCCGCCGCCGAGTCGGCCTTGTCTTGTCCCAGGGAAGGAGGGAGGGAGGGAGGGGGGCACAGTCAGAGGGCACCAATCCCACTCCCTGCACCCCCCGAGGTGGGCACAGCCCCCCCTTTGTCCCCTCTTTGGGTGGGAAGTGCCCACAGAATGCCCACAGAATTCCTGGGAGTTGGGGGACACGGCAGTGTCCCTGTCCTTGGCTATGAGGTCCCTTCCAACTCAAACCATTCCAGGACAAGGCTGCAGAGGTGCTGAAGGGCTTTGGTGAGGCTGGGAGCTCGCTGGCATTTGGAAATGTCTCCCCGAGGGCCATTCCTGCTGCAGGGAAGGGCTGGGAGCACAGAGATAAGCCCGGGTTTAACTCCCAACTGGATTTTGCTGTGCTCGGACTGCAGCAGCTCCAGCGGCCACTGGGGGGAGGGAAAAGCCAGGGAAATTCCATGAAAATCAGGATTTTCCCCAGCCTGGGCAGGGATGGGCAGCTGAACATGGAGCTCTTCCAGCTCCACAAAGGTGAGCCTGGATTTTGGGATTGCCCCTCCACAGAGAGCAGCAAGGCAAAAAAAAACCAAAAAAACCTCTAAAAACTCCACATTGAACCTAAATGTTGTTACCAAGCCATGCTGAGCTTATCAAAACCAGCTCTCAGAGCATCTCCACCTGGTTTTTATGGTGCAGTGGGCAAAAGGAGGGCAGGGAAGACAAGAGAGCCCCTGCAAAGTTGGGAATCCCATCCCAGAACCCTCAGCCTGTTCCTGTTTGTAGGGACAGCAATGGTTCCCAGCGTTTGGATTTAGAGTTAGTTCAGAGTGAAAATAAAAGTGAAGTGAGGGAATACAGATTCCTGGATAAAATCTGTATTCCCTATCGCTGGCTCCTGTGGTTTTGATGTGGAATTTGGTTGGATGCAGAGCTGCCAGGAACTGGGAGCACTGACATCACAGAAATCATTGTTAAGATTCAGGATGAATTGCTTAAATACAGGCTGGGGGAGAAGCCCAGAAACAATCACATTTTTTAAAAGCAATACAATCTAAAGCAGAAACAAGTTCTAAAAAAAGAACTGCTGCTTGGGAGGAACCTGCTTTGACCTTTCCCACCCATATTTGTGGCCAGGCACCTCACACCAGCACTGCTGGAGCAAGAACAGCTCTTCCCTTGCTTCCAAGCTGTGCCAAACTTGACCAGCTTGGAGTTTTGGGAAGGTCACAGAGCTGACAGAATCACCAGGATGGAAGAGAACTTCAAGGTCATCAAGCCCAACCCAGTCCCAACACCTCACCTAAACCCTGGCACTCAGTGCCACATCCAGGCTTTGTTAAACACACCCAGGGATGGGGACTCCAGCACCTCCCTGGGCAGCCATTCCAGAACTTTATCACTCTCTCTGTAAAAAACTTCTTCCTGATATCCAACCTAAATTTCCCTTGGTGCAGCTTGAGACTGTGTGCTCTGGTTCTGTCAGTGCTGCCTGGAGAGAGAGACCAGCCCCAGCTGAGCACAGGCACCTTTCAGGGGGTTTAGGGAGTGATAAGATCACCCCTGAGTCTCCTTTTCTCCTGAATCCAGGCTCAATTTGGATGAGCAGGAGAATAAGCTCAGCAGGAAAACCCAACAAAACCTTGCACCTGAACACCTCCATCCCAACAAAGCTGGAACTGAGGTGACCCAGAGGTCACTCAGAAATGACCCAGCTGTGTGTGTGTGACATTCCAGGCTGGGACCTTTCCCTCCCTGCAGCTTTCTGAGGAGCTCAGCCTCACCTTTCCCGTTGATTTTGATCTTCATGGGGAGCTGCCGGGCCATGCTGAACAGGTTGCGCTGCAGGGCCTGCTGCACCAGCCGCTGCTCCTCCTCCGTCATGCGCGGCACCTTCTTCTCCGGGGGCTCTCCTGCCTCCAGCCTCTCCCTCAGCTGCTCCAGCGTGGCCGTCCTGGCTGCCACCGAGGCCTGCTGGCCACCCAGTGTCACCGGCACGGCCACGCGGCTCGGCATGGACACCGTCAGGGGCACGCCGTCACCTGGGCCAGGAGGGGACACTCAGCCAGGGGACATTGCCAGCACCCTGCTCCCACATTCCCAGGCCACATTGTTAGGAGGGGACACTCAGCCAGGGAACACTGCCAGCACCACAGTCCCACATTCCCAGGCCACGCGGTCAGGAGGGAACACTCAGCCAGGGGACATTGCCAGGAGGGGTCACTCAGCCAGGGGACACTGCCCACACCACATTCCCAAGCCACACAGACAGGAGGGGTCACTCAGCCAGGGGACACTGCCCATACCACAGTCCCACATTCCCAGGCCATGTGGCTCGGCATGGACACAGCCAGGAGGGGTCACTCAGCCAGGGGACATTGGCAGGACCACAGTCCCACTTTCTCAGGCCATGCAGTTTGGCATGGACATGGTCAGGAGGGGTCACTCAGCCAGGGGACATTGCCAGCACCACATTCCCACATTCCCAGGCCATGCAGCCTGGCATGGTCAGGAGGGGTCACTCAGCCAGGGGACACTGCCAGAAGGGGTCACTCAGCCACGGGACACTGCCCACACCATAGTCCCACATTCCCAGGCCACATGGACAGGAGGGGTCAACTCAGCCAGGGGACATTGCCCACACCACAGTCCCACATTCCCAGGCCACACAGTCAGGAGGGGTCACTCATCCAGGGGACA
This sequence comes from Setophaga petechia, assembly GCA_024362935.1. Classification (NCBI taxonomy): domain Eukaryota; kingdom Metazoa; phylum Chordata; class Aves; order Passeriformes; family Parulidae; genus Setophaga; species Setophaga petechia. The sequence goes on from JANCRA010000016.1 coordinate 17,301,906, forward strand.
CTGCCAGGAGGGGTCACTCAGCCAGGGGACATTGCCCACACCCTGCTCCCACATTCCCAGGCCACACAGTCAGGAGGGGTCACTCAGCCAGGGGACACTGCCAGAAGGGGTCACTCAGCCAGGGGACACTGCCCACACCCTGCTCCCATATTGCCAGGCCATGCAGTTTGGCACAGACACTGCCAGGAGGAATTACTCAGCCAGGGCACACTGCCCACACCACATTCCCACATTCCCACCGCCGCCATGGCCGTGCTGACCTTTCCTGAGGGCCGGTGAGACGCGGGGGTTGCCGGTGGCGCTGCCTGGTGCCACGCCGATGATGGGGAAGCGGATTTTGGGTGGGGACAGCAGGGAAGGAGGCCCCGGCGGGGACGGGGAGTAGCTGAACAGCGAGGAGCTGTAGCTGGGCCGCCGGCCCTCACGCCGGTTGCCGTCGATGGCGGCCTGCAGCTCGGCCGGGGAGCTCAGGGACTTCTTCTCACACTCGTAGGCGTAGAGGTACTTCATGTACCTGGAGAGGGACACACAGAGAGGGGTAATTCAGGTGGCACGGGGACAGGAGACTCATCCCGAGGTGCTCAGTGGGTTTGGGGTGTTTGGAAGCATGGCTTGGTGTGGATGCGCTCAGTGTTTGTAGGGAAATGTGCCATTGGATATTCCTGATCCCGTAAGGGTGGGGGAATTTCTTCACAACTGGAATATCCTCAAAGGATCATCCAGAATTGCATCACAATTGAAATATCAGCGATAAATCACCCAGAATTCCCTCACAAATGAATTGTCCTCAAAGAATCATCCAGAATTCCCTCACAACTGAAATATCATCTATAAATCAACGAGAACTCCCTCACAGCTGAAATATCATCTATAAATCATCCAGAATTGCCTCAAAACTGAAATATCAACTATAAATCATCCAGAATTCCCTCACAATTGAATTATTATCAATAAATCATCCAGAATTCCCTCAAAACTGAAATACAATCTATAAATCATTTGTAATCCCCTCACAACCGAAATATTCCCTATATATCACCCAGGATTCCCTCATCGCTGAAATATCATCTATAAACCATCCAGAATTCCCTCACAACTGAATTAGTATTTAAAAATAACCCAGAATTCCCTCACGACAGAAATATTGAATATAAATGATCCAGAATTCCCTCACAACTGAAATACTATTTATAAATCACCCAGAATTGCCTCACAACTGAAATATCATCTATAAATGATCCAGAATCTGCCTCACAACTGAATTATTATTTATAAATCATCCAGAATTCCCTCACAACTGAAATATTATTTATAAATCATCCAGAATTCCCTCACAACTGAAAAAAAGAGGCAAAAAGGCCAGGGCTGGAGCGAGGTGAGGGTGAGAATTCCCTTCAGGAGCTCATTAGGCTGAAGCACCATTTCTGCCTTTTATAGGCTTTACCTTGGCCAGTTTTTCTAAATATTTACTAATAATACTACTACTAAATATCATATTATAATATATAAAAGATGTTATATATTATTAGTAACAATAATATTTACAAATAATAATTTACTATTAATAATTGCTAATAATAGGTATTTAGTAAAAGATATATCTAGCAATAATAAAAAACTATCAACACAAACACCTAATAATAACCATCTAACAACAGCTAAATACCCAATAACAAAAACTATCCAACAGCAAATGTCCAATACCGGATAAATATCCAATAATCTTAATTGGATTATTCCCATAATATCCACTGGGATAATTGGATCATTCCAATTGGATTATTCTGATAATATCCAATTATTGATATCACATATTAATATATATATTAAAAATTATAGTGATTATATAATAAAAATTATAAATATATTTATATATCAATAATATATAATTTATATATTATAAATATATAATATACATTAATTATATATTTAAATATAAATTATATATTAATTATATCATATACAAATATATATTACATATCATATAAGTTAAATATGAATTATATAGTTAAATAAATATTTAAATTTATAAAATATTTATATATTTTAAGTAGTAAATATAATTATATTCATAAATATATGAATATGTATAAGTTTAAATATATACATATTTATATCTATATAAATATAGCATGTATTTCTTATATATTTATATAAGAAATATAATATTAAAATTTATGTTTATAAAGTGTTTATATACTTTATAAAAATTATAAATGTAATTATAAATATATAAATATATATCTATTTAAATATAGACATATTTATAGAAATAGACAGTATATATATTTAGTATATATTTATATAATAAACATGAATATATAATTTTATATTTATAAAATGTGAAGATATTTTGTACATAAATATACAAATATTTTATATTTAAATAAATATATAGTATATATTTAGTATGTATTTATATAATAAGTAGATTTAAATTTGGATTTACAAAATGCTTATATATTTTATAAAAATATAATTATATTTATAAATAGAAAATATTTTATATTTAAATATATACATATTTATATTTGTATAAATATGAATATTTTCTATTTCTCCTTCTAAACTCACTGTGTGCGCAGGGTGAAGGCGGCGCTGGTGATGGAGGTGGGCAGGTTAAGGCCTTTGGTGATCTCCCTCCAGATCTTCTTGTTGATGATCTCCACCAGCCCACCCTTCTCTGTCACCAGCTTGTAGAGCATGTAGAGATCCAGGATCTGCTTGGCCATGATGGGGATCCTGTTGATGGGAGTTCCTGGGAAAAGGAGCATGGAGAGATGAGTGCACCACCTCAGGGGGATCCAGCTCTCTCTGCCCTCACAGGAGCAGATCCAGGATCTGCTTGGCCATGATGGGGATCCTGGAAAAAGGAGCATGGACACGATGAGGGCATCACCTCAGGGGAATCCAGCTCTGTGTGTCCTCACAGGAGCAGATCCAGGATCTGCTTGGCCATGATGGGGATCCTAGAAAAAGGAACATGGAGAGGATAAGAGCATCACCTCAGGGGGATCCAGCTCTCTGTGCCCTAACAGGAGCAGATCCAGGATCTGCTTGGCCATGATGGGAATTCCTAAAAAAGGAGTATGGAGAGATGAGGGCACCACCTCAGGGGGATCCAGCTCTCTGTGCCCTAACAGGAGCAGATCCAGGATCTGCTTGGCCATGATGGGAATTCCTAAAAAAGGAACATGGAGAGGATGAGGGCACCACCTCAGGGGGATCCAGCTCTCTCTGCCCTCACAGGAGCAGATCCAGGATCTGCTTGGCCATGATGGGAATTCCTAAAAAAGGAGCATGGAGAGGATGAGGGCACCACCTCAGGGGGATCCAGCTCTCTGTGCCCTCACAGGAGCAGATCCAGGATCTGCTTGGCCATGATGGGAATTCCTAAAAAAGGAACATGGGGAGATGAGGGCACCACCTCAGGGGGATCCAGCTCTCTCTGCCCTAACAGGAAATTCAGGGAATTTGCAGCCTGGCTCGAGGTCTTTCCATGGAAAACCCTTTCCTGTGGGTAAAGGGAATTAGCAGAGCAATAAAAACCTGCAGCTCCTGGAATAGAAAGAGGGGAAGTTGGGACTATTGAATGGGTTTTATGAGCTCAGGGTTAAAATCCTTGGATAAAAGTGCTCCCTTATCCCTCAGGATGTGCTGCTTGCCTGGGAACAGCAGAACCAAGGGAATCAGCACTGGAGAACATCTCTCCCCCACAGAATTCCATCCTCCCTCACATGTTCAACATTTGGAATAACCTGGAGATGTCACTGTCATATTTTCTGAAAAATCCCTTTGCCAGGATTTCTTCTCCTGGGAAGTTGAGAAGCCTCAGAGAAGAATGAAAACAATAATTATCTGATTTGCTTCTCCCTGTTTTGCTGCTTTGGAATGTGGTCTGGAGATTGTTTATCCAACAAGTGGCTGCTTGATTGGTTTCATGTGAACTATTTTGACTTAATGACCAATCACCATCAGCTGTGCCAGACTCTGAGGGGTCAGTCACGAGTTTTTATCATCATTCTTTGTAACCTTCTGTCTGTATCCTTTTTCTTTAGTATAGTTTTAGTACAGCACTCTGTGATGTGATATGATAAAATAATAAATCAGCCTTCTGAGAACATGGAGTCAGACTCATCTCTTCACCTCATCCTGGGGACCTCTCCAAATTCCACATGGAAAGGTAAACAAAGACTGCTCCTTCCACTGAGCTTCCAGCCTCCCACTCCTTTTCCCTCCCAAACAATTCCCTGACAAGGCCACAGCAGCTCTGACCATCCCAAAACCAGGTCCTGCTCCATCCTTCCTGCTTGGTTCTGTGTATTTTGGGTTAATGTGGAAGAAAATCTGATTTTTAACCTCCCCCTTTGGCAGCTCCTGGAAGTGCCAACGCCCAAACTAAGGGGATTTAGGCACGGAGAGGAAGAAGGAATAATAAAAAGCTGAAGTGGCAGAGCTTTTATTTGGCCTGGGAAACTCTGTCCTGGATCAAAGGGCCGCCCAGCCCATCCTGTCCCCACAATGGGCAGCCCCAGCCTGGCAGGAAGGCTGGGAGGGGGGCAGGGGACAATTGTGGAATCCCCAGTCCCCAGGGGAGGCTGGTGCCACTGCTGGCAGCCCCTGATCCCCCCGTTTATGGCCCTATAAATGAGTTTATTCCGTGCCATGAAAGGAGCCCTGCAGATGTCCTTGTCAGACATCCAAGGGGGATTTTTTTTTTTTTCTTTGGGAATCCCATTAGGCATCAGTAGCTTGTGGTGCCAATTCCCACAGGTTGACGAGATGCTGGATAAAACAGCCCAGTTTTGCAGCTCTAAAGGGCTGAAAACCTCACAGATTCAAAGTGTTTCAATTTATATCAATCCCAGCCTCTTCCCTTGTCCAAGGAGCAGATCTCACAACCCCTTCCCACATTTCAGAGGGAAATCCAAACCCTCCAAACTCTCTGTGGCTCCATCCCTGCCTCCCAAAAATCCTCAATTTCCTCTGTTTTTTCCTCAGCATCCATTTTGTCTCGGGGTGACAGCAGCACTGGGAGTCAGGGCACGATCAAGTTACCTCCAGCTGCCACTCATCACCTGAGTCACACCCGCAGGGAAAACAGGGAAATATTTCCTTCCAAAGCCCCCAGGACACCCCAAAATTCCCCTCCTTTCATTAATTAGCCACAGCAGCACAGCCTTTGCTGGGCTGGGGGAGGATGAAGCCCCTCTCACCCCAGTTTTCCCAATCCAATTAAAGGAATGGCATTAATTTGTCCAGCAGGGACTTTGATCCAGATGGAGAGTGAGAGGGTCCCTGTTTAGCTGAGTTTATAAATGTGTGTTTCTATCTAAATCTGGATTTAGCTGAGTTTATAAATGAGATTTTGGGGCACTTTGGTCCTGTTTAAAGCAAAGCTGGGGGTGCTGAGGTGATGGAATTATTGCAGCTCCTGGGAGCTCTTCTGTCCCTGCTGTAAAGTTTCTCAGCTGCACAAAGAAATTTTATCATTTAACCAAACTCGAGGTTTTCTCACAGTGGATAAATTTATATTCTGTGTGTGTAAACACATGCAGCTGAGTGTTTCTGTATAAAGCCCTGTTTAGCTGAATTTATAAATATGTGTTTTGATCTAAATCTTGATGAAATAAATCTCAGCAACTGAGAAAATATTAACAAATATCTGCCTTTTAATACCCCAGCTCAGCAGCTGGGAAAATACCCAAATTATTAATCCAGATACTCCAGTGAGAGGCACAAACATCACCTGCATCAATGGGAATAAAGGCTGAAGCAATTCCAGGGAGCTTCTCACAGTGAGGGGGTCTGACCTCCCTGAATCACCTCAGCACCCCCAGAACACCTTCCCTCCTTCAGCTGTGGAGCAAAATACCCAAAAAATATAAATTTCATTTATAAACCCAGCTAAATCGAGATTTAGATGGAAACACACATTTATAAACTCAGCTAAACAGGGTTTTTATATAGAAACATGCATTTATAAACTCTATTACACACAGAATATAAATTAATCCACTGAGAAATAACCTCAAATTTGGTTTTCCCCCACCAAAATAAAATTTCTTTGTGCAGCTGAGAAACTTTACAGGAGGGACAGAAGAGCTCCCAGGAGCTGCAGTAATTTCAGCACTCCTAGGACAGCTTCTCTCCTTCAGCTGTGCTTTAAACAGGACCAAAATGCCCCAAAATTTCATTTATAAACCCAGCTAAATTGAGATTTAGATCAAAACACACATTTATAAATTCAGCTAAACAGGGCTTTATACAGAAACACTCAGCTGCATGTGTTTACACACACAGAATATAAATTTATCCACTGTGATAAAACCACGAGTTTGGTTAAATGATAAAATTTCTTTGTGCAGCTGAGAAACTTTACAGCAGGGACAGAAGAGCTCCCAGGAGCTGCAATAATTCCATCACCTCAGCACCTCCAGCTTTGCTTTAAACAGGACCAAAGTGCCCCAAAATTTCATTTACAAACCCAGCTAAACAGGGCTTTATAGAGAAACACACATTTATAAACTCTACTACACACAGAATATAAATTAATCCACTGAGATAAAACCTCAAGTTTGGTTTCCCTGCCCCCAAAATAAAATTTCTTTGTGCAGCTGAGAAACTTTACAGCAGGGACAGAAGAGCTCCCAGGAGCTGCAATAATTCCATTTTCCACTGCAATAATTACATTTTTTACTGCAATAATTTCATTTTCCACTGCAGTAATTCCATTTTCCACTGCAATAATTTCATTTTCCACTGCAATAATTCCATTTCCCACTGCAATAATTCCACTTCCCACGTGCTCCCCCAGCACTGCCCCACTGCCCCGCAGTCCCGGTGAATTCCCGGTGTTTTCCAGAGGGATTTGGTGCCCCCTCCTCCCCCGGGCAGGGTTCATTGGAAAGCCCCAGCGCTGCCACAGGAAAGGCTGAAGGGCAGAGCCCGGGCTGGGCAGGGCTGTCAGGGCTGTGATGGATTACTGTCATCTGGCAGCACCAGGATTAATGAGCCCGGGGCCAGGGGGCAGAATTCCAGAGGGAAAGGTCAGAGCCGGGGCCACGGCACAAGACTTGTTGCCTTTTGATGGTAAACTCATTTTACTGTACTTGCAAGGCTGCTGCCCCGAGCCAGAGGAAGATCCTCCTCTGTTTCCTCAGAAAATAACTTCTGCCTCTCAGCAGAACCCCAGCTCCATAATTTGGCTTTCCAACTCCATAACCTGGCTCATCTCAGCTCCATCACTTGGCCCATCCCAGCCCCATCCCTTGGCTCATCCCAGTTCTGTAATTTGGCTCATCCCAGTTCTGTAATTTGGCTCATCCCAGCCCCATAATTTAGCTCATCTCAGCTCCATAACTTGGTTCATCCCAGCTCCATAATCTGGCTCATCTCAACCCTGTCTCTTGGCTCATCCCAGCCCCATCACTTGGCTTCCCAACTCCATAACTTGGCTCACCCTAGCTCCATCCCTTGGCTCATCCCAGCTCCATAATTTGGCTTTCCAACTCCATAACCTGGTTCATCCCAGCCCCATCCCTTGGCTCATCCGAGCTCCATCACTGGGCCCATCCCAGCCCCATAATTTGGCTCATCCCAGCCCCATAACCTGGCTCATCCCAGCCCCATAACCTGGCTCATCCCAGCTCCATAACCTGGCTCATCCCAGCCCCATAACCTGGCTCATCCCAGCCCCATAACCTGGCTCATCCCAGCCCCATAACCTGGCCCATCCCAGCCCCATAACCTGGCTCACCCCAGCCCCATCCCTTGGCTCATCCCAGCCCCATCCCTTGGCTCATCCCAGCCCAAGGAGGGGCACAAGGAGTCTGTTCCCACAGGGAAAGGGAAGCTGCAGAGTCATCCCAAGGGCTCCTGGTTTTCTGAGCAGAAAGGCAGCCACAAGCCAGGTTTCTGGGATAAAGGGTTTCCCAGAGGAAAGCTGATTGGAGCCATAAACATCTCTGGCCTTTGAGGGAATGTCTCCCACAGAATGATCAGGCTGGAAGAGACCTTCAAGGTCATCAAGTCCAACCCAGCCCCAACACCTCACCTAAACCCAGCCACATCCAGGCTTTGTTAAACACACCCAGGGATGGTGACTGTACCACCTCCCTGAGCAGCCATTCCAGAACTTCATCACCCTTTCTATAAAAACTTTTTTCCTAATATCCAACCTATATTTTCCTTGAAAAGCTTTTTCCCCTTCCTAACCCCTTGAGCTGCAGTAGATGTATCTGATTTGGCCCCTACAACTAGCAGAAATTCAGGATGTCCTTAGCAAAACAGTTTTGCATTATCCTAAAAATCACATCTGGAAAGTGATGACAGTTTGTTAATTAGGCCTTATTGATTAGCACCTGCTTAAGAGAGGAACATGGGACAAAGTGTGGGTGTGCCCACAGGTGCCCAGATCACCTCCATGCAATGGGCACCTGCTCCAAAGCTTCTTTAAAATAAAGAATCAACCATCAGAGGGGTTAAACAGCAACTGGGGAATTAAAAAGTCTTGAAGAAAAAGGAGGTGCCTTGAACAAAACTATTAAAAAAGCACAATTGTTGATGAACCAAGCAAGTCAATACAGAACTCTCTGTTCCAGAGGGACCTCAGTGTCCCCTCTGTCCCTGGTTGGAGCTGCTGGAGGGGCTGAGCCCCAGGAAAGCCTGGAATGGCTGGAATTACACCTGGGAATCACCTGGGCGAGGGGATTTGGCACATCCATGGCTGAGGGATTCATTGGGACCATTGGGCTTTGTTCTCCTCCTCTCCACCTTCCCTTGGGCAAACCTGGCAGTCAGACCTCAAGCAGGAGATGCAGACTGAGGAAAACTGCCCCAAAAGGGGGTTTGAGGTGAACTCCAGGGAATTTTATGGCTTTCCTTGGCCTCCATGCCAGAGATTCCCTTCCACACAGGGATTTCCAGCAGCCTAAGCCACGACTTGTCCTGCACAAAGAGCATTTAATCACACCCAGCTCTGCTTTTTAATCACCTCCCACCTACCCTATCCAATTTCCTCACACAAGTGTCCATTTTACAGCAAGGAACAAAGGAGGTGAGAATCCCCAGGGTTTGTTCAGCACAGAGATGTTGAAATCCCACTAAAATGAGATTTTTTTTCACTCCCACTGCAGTGAAAAATAGGCAGGGAAAAGACATTTTTAAGCCACAACCTGTAGCAGGTAAATAAAAAGCTGCTCTTCCCACTCTAAATATGTTCAGGGGAGATTTTGTATCAGGCAGCCAGAAGGAACAGGTTTTCCCCCCCAGGAAATTGGGGAAGCCCACAGAGATTTAAAATAATACTGAGCCAAATCTCAAGAAAAACAGAATTTCGTGTTTCATCTTTGAAGGGAGGCACAGTAATTCTGTGGGGTGTGGGGAATTCCCAGCTGAACAGAGGGAAAATTCATTTTACAGCAGCAAATCAACTCCACCCCTGCAGTGTCTCAGCTCCTGGTTTGCTCAAATCCCTCTCCAAGGAGAAATCCTGGCTGGTTCAGGGGTTCAGCCTGAGATTTATGGGGTTTGGTTCCCCAAAGTTGGCAGAAAAAGGAACAGGGACCTCATGCAATCCCTGGAATGGAGATCCCATGGGGAGCTGCACTCCCTGATCCCATGGGGAGCTGCACTCCCTGATCCCATGGGGAGCTGCAATCCCTGATCCCATGGGGAGCTGCAATCCCTGATCCCATGGGGAGCTGCAATCCCTGATCCATCCCATGGGGGGCTGCACTCCCTGACCCTGCCCTGGACCAGGACCCCACAGAGCTGCAATCTTTGACTGAAGACAGACAAACAAGGATGGGACTTCATAACCTGAAGCTGTAATTGACAATTAACTCCAATATGCAAATGGAGCAGAACTCATACAAGTGAGAGACCTCATGACCAGCTGCCCATTTTTGTGACCATTTTGGGTGCAGCCCTGGCTGGGCTCTTGGCTGCCCAAAGTGAATCCATTGAAGACATCCTTTCAATAAATCCCTGCTTTATTTTTGAGCTCAGACTAGTCTCAGTTCTAGCTCAGCCTTCCCAAGGCACCACCCCCAGCCCTGCTGTCCCACCCTCCCTGTGCCCACCTGTTCCTCCCAGGAACAAAACCCCACAAAGGCAATTCCAGCTTGTCTCTGGTGTCCCCTCCCAGGAAAAATACCCCACAGAGGCCAGTTCCAGATTCCCAGAAAGAAAACCCCACAAAGGCCAGTTCCAGCTTGTCTCTGGTGTCCCTTTCCAGGAACAAAATCCCACAAAAGGCAGTTCCAGCTTCCCAGGAACAAAACCCCACAAAGGCCAGTTCCAGCTTGTCTCTGGTGTCCCTTTCTAGGAACAAAATCCCACAAAAGGCAGTTCCAGACTCCCAGGAACAAAACCCCACAAAGGCCAGTTCCAGCTTGTCTCTGGTCTCCCTTTCTAGGAACAAAACCCCACAAAGGCCAGTTCCAGACTCCCAGGAACAAAACCCCACAGAGGCCAGTGCTAGCTTGTCTCTGGTGTCCCCTCCCAGAAAGAAAACCCCACAAAGGCCAGTTCCAGACTCCCAGGAACAAAACCCCCAAAAGGCCAGTGCCAGCTTGTCTCTGGTGTCCCCTTCTAGGAACAAAACCCCACAAAAGGCAGTTCCAGCTTCCCAGGAACAAAACCCCACAAAGGCCAGTTCCAGACTCCCAGGAACAAAACCCCACAAAGGCCAGTTCCAGACTCCCAGGAACAAAATCCTAAAAAGACCAGTGCCAGCTTGTCTCTGGTGTCCCCTTCTAGGAATAAAACCCCACAAAGGCCAGTGCCAGCTTGTCTCTGGTGTCCCTTTCTAGGAACAAAACCCCACAAAAGGCAGTTCCAGCTTGCCAGGAACAAAACCCCACAAAGGCCAGTTCCAGCCTCCCAGGATCAAAACCCCAAAAAGTCCAGTTTCAGCCTCCTTCTGGTGTCCCCTTCCAGAAAGAAAACCCCACAAAGGTCAGTTCCAGCCTCCCTCTGCTCCCTTTCCATGGTTTCTGCAGCCCTTTTATGGCTTTTGGGAATGGCCCTACACATCTGATCTGTGTTAGAGCTGTTCCACGGCTGCTCCTTCCCAGGGGCATCCCAAAACCATCCCAACCTTTTCATCCCTGCAGCTCCTGTGAAATCCCATTAATCTCTGCAGTTTCTGCTCCCTCAGCTCCTCCTGGACAGCAGCAAATCCCTGGGTTTGGGTTTTTACAGTGGGATTTTTATTGGCAGAGCTGATTCCTGGCCCCACAGACACCAGGGGCAAATTGAGGAGCTCTTCACACTCTGCTCCCAGGAGAGGAGCTGGATTTGGGGTTTTTTTTTGGGAACCAGGCAGCCCTTTAGAATGGGACTGGGATATTAGAAAGACTTTGCATTCAGGAAAGCTGGATTTGGGTTTTTTAGGAATAAGGCAGCTCTTGAGTCTGGGATTGGGTTGTCAGAAACACTTTGCTCAAAGGGGAAGAGCTGGATTTGGGGTTTTTTTTGGGAACCAGGCAGCTCTTTATCCTGGGATTGGGATTTCAGAAACACTTTGCTCTGTGCCACTGACACCTCAGGGCACAATTAATTTAATAAAATTAAATTAATTCAATTTACAGGGCACATCTTCCCTGCTGCTGTCCCCACATGCCAAGGGAAATGCCCCAAACTCCAGAACTTGTTTTTTCCAGCCTCAGGAGGGAAGAATTTCCTCTCCTGCCCTGTTCCACCCCTGGAATGCCAGGAAAGCTCACTCACCCCTCTTCTGCATGAAGATGAAGAGGTCATCCAGGAACTCCTTCCTCTCGGGGTCACTGTCCAGCTCGTACAGCTGGGGGGACAAAGCACAGTGAGGGCACAGCTCCCAGGAGACAGAAAATTCCAGAATTCTGGCTGCTTCTGGGGGAAAGGACAGCACAGGAGACACAGAGAGGGTCCTGGGGGATCCAGGGTTGGGAAAGATCCCCAGGAATGGGAAGGATCCCTGGAATGCAATGGATCCCCAGGGATGGGATGGATCCCCAGGAATGGGATGGATGCCCAGAGATGGAAAAGAAAAATGAAAATGAAATAGATCCCCAGAAAGGAAATGGTTTCCCAGAAATTGAATGGATGCCCCAAAATGGAATGGGTGCCCAGAGCTGGAATGGATCAACAAAAATTGAATGGATCCCCAGAGCTGGAATGGATTCCAGAGCTGGAATGGATCCCTGGAGTGGAATGGATCCCCAGAATGGAATGGATCCCCAGAGATGGAAAAGAAAAATGAAAATGAAATAGATCCCCAGAAAGGGAATGGTTTCCCAGAAATTGAATGGATCCCTCAAAATGGAATGGGTGCCCAGAGCTGGAATGGATCAATAAAAATTGAATGGATCCCCAGAGCTGGAATGGATTCCAGAAATGGGATAGATGCTCAGAAATGGAAAGGATTCGCAGAGCTGGAATGGATCCCAGAGCTGGAAAGGATCCCTGGAATGGAATGGATCCCCAGGGATGGGATGGATCCCCAGAGATGGAAAAGAAAAATGAAAATGAAAAGGATCCCCAGAAAGGGAATGGTTTCCCAGAAATTGAATGGATCCCCCAAAATGGAATGGGTGCCCAGAGCTGGAATGGATTCCCAGAGCTGGAATGGATCAACAATAATTGAATGGATCCCCAGAGCTGGAATGGATTCCAGAAATGGGATAGATGCTCAGAAATGGAAAGGATTCCCAGAGCTGGAATGGATCCCAGAGCTGGAATGGATCCCTGGAATGGAAAGGATCCCCAGGGATGGGATGGATGCCCAGGGATGGAAAAAAAATCCAAAAAAATGAAAAAGATCCCCAGAAAGGAAATGGTTTCCCAGAAATTGAATGGATCCCCCAAAATGGAATGGGTGCCCAGAGCTGGAATGGATCCCTGGAATGGAATGTATCCCCAGGGATGGAAAGGATGCCCAGAGATGGGATGGATGCCCAGAGATGGAAAAAAATGAAAATGAAAAAGATCCCCAGAAAGGAAATGGTTTCCCAGAAATTGAATGGATCCCCCAAAATGGAATGGGTGCCCAAAAATGGGGTGGAGTCCCAGAAATTGAATGGATCCTCAGAGATGGAATGGATTCCAGAAATGGGATAGATGCCCAGAAATTGAAAGGATTCCCAGAGCTGGAATGGATCCCAAGAAATGGAAGGGATTCCCAGAGGTGTAAAAGATCCCCAGAAATGGAATGGATTCACAGAAATGGAAAGAATCCCCTGAAATGGAATGGATTCCCAGGGATGGAAAAAGATTCCCAGGAATGGGATGGATCACCAGAAATGGAATGGATCCCCAGAGCTGGAAAAAAAAAGATGAAATGGAAAAGATCCCCAGAAATGGAATGGATTCCCAGAGGTGGAAAAGATCCCCAGAAATGGAATGGATTCCCAGAAATGGAATGGATCCCCAGAGGTGGAAAAGAAAAATGAAAATGAAAAAGATCCCCAGGAAGGGAATGGTTTCCTAGAAATGGAATGGATCCCCAGGAAAAAGAAAAAAGGATTCTCAGGAATGAAAAGGATCCCCAGAGCTGGAAAAGAACCCCAGAAATTGAACAGATGCCCAGAAATGGAATGGGAATCCCCAGAGACAGAATGAATCCCCAGAGCTGGAATAAACCAAAAGCCTTCAGAAATGCCAGAAACCAGCCCAGAATTGGTTTGCTGTGGGAATAATTTTTAAATTTATTATTTATATTTTATAAATACTTATATTTATATAAAAACACATCTTTATAAAACAAATTTTTATATTTCTATAAATAATCAATATTTATAAAATATAAATATCATATTAATAGACATTTATAGAATAGATAATTTATATTATATTTATATAAATATTTTATAAATATTAATATTTATAAATATACATGATAAAATAAATATTAATATTTATAAACATCTATTAATAAATAGAGCTATTTATTAATATTTATTATTTATAATTTGAGCCTGAAACAGCCAAATCATTAAAATTAATTTCTTTAGGCAGTGTATCCCAAAAGAGAGGAGGATTTTAGGGTTGAATTCCTGGGAAGCTCTGGGACAGCAGAGCTGCCTTAGTGTAAACTGAGTTGCTGCACACTCAAATCCACGAGCACAGCATTCCAGAGGGAGAATATTCTTCTCCCAGCTGGACAAAAACTGGATTAAAACTTTTAAATATCCAAAGTTTGATTGGTAATTCCTATTTCAATAACAATTAAATATTTTAACCCAACACAAGGCAACAAACCAGCCCCAAACTGCAGAACGAAGCCATTTCCCCATAAATTCCCTGCAGGGAGGGATTTGCCACGGATCAGGAGAGGATTCCCCAAATTCCCCAAGCTCCCCAGATTTCCCAAATTCCCCGAATTTCCCAAATTCCCCAAGCTCCCCAGATTTCCCAAATTCCCCGAATTTCCCAAATTCTCCAGGCAGACCTTGGCAAAGTCTCGGGAGATTTCCCTTCCCCGGCCGCCGTCGCCCTCGTCGCTCCAGCTCCCGCCGCCGTTCTGGGGAGGAGAAACAGCACAGGATGGAGGCCCAGGCTCCAGGGATTTGGGGTTTTTGGGGTTTTTATTTAAGGTTTTTGGGGTTTTTAGGCCCAAACACACAGGAAAGCAGCTGCTGGTTCAGCCTGAGGTGGTGATGCAGGTTGTGGTTTTGTTTCAATCTGCTGGTGTTCTCTGTCTGGGCTGAGGTTTGATGCCCAGGAGAACGCTGCTGCTCGTTTTCATTTATGGAGATAAAAATATTTCTAAAAAAAGATTTAAAACTGAAAGCTAAACTAGAGTTTGAAAAATGGAAACGAAAAGCGAAACGAAAATAAAAAAATTAAAATGAAAATTAAAAGCTAAACTCAAATGGAAAAATGCTTCTAAAGCTTTGGGGTGAATTGGAATCTATGAGTGTGTGAAATGAATACATATTTTATTATTTAATAAAATAAACATAGAAATAAATAAATTATTTATATAATAATATACTTATAACATATAAATAATATATTTATTAATAAATGTATAATTAATAAATTATATTATATTGCTATTTAATAATTATTACATATATAATAAATTGTACATCTAATATATATAATTATATATAGTATATAATATATAAAATAATAGGATCTATATTATACATAGTATAATATATAAATATATATTATATATATTATATATGATACACAAAACCATATAATATATATAATATGTTGTATACTTTAATATATACATTATATAATATAAAATATATATAATATGTTGTATACTTTAATATATACATTACATAATATATAATATATATAATATGTTGTATACTTTAATATATTAAAGTATATATTATAATATATTAATACATAATATATTAAAATATATAAATAATATATATTGTTGTATATAAAATACTATCTATTGTTTTATATAAAATATATAAATAACATATATGTTGTATACTTTAATATATACATTATATAATATATATAATATGTTGTATGCTTTAATATATGCATTACATAATATAGAATATATATAATATGTTGTATACTTTAATATATTAAAGTATATATTATAATATATATATAATATATTAAAATATATAAATAATATATATTAAATATATATTATAATATAGATATTATATACATTATAATATATAAGTATTTAATTCTATTATTTTATTATACACCCAGTTTATTACAGGGTGAAAAACTTAAGAGTTTTGGGTTTTTGAGGTAGGTAAGAGACAAGATGGAAGATTTTGGGTGCTGTTTGATCTTATTCTTCATGTTCTCCATTTTCTGCAGTGTTTGATTGGTTAGAAAGAGCTGAAATGTGGATGTTGGGTAAACAGACAAATAATTAGTTATTGGTAAAAAGGTTTAAGAGTTAATTAAACAAAATAGTTTTAAAACTTGTGTGTTTTGTGATTTTTTGGTGTTTTTTGCACACTAAGTCTGGTATATAGAGGGTGTGCTGAATTGTTGACAAGACAAAAAACAAACAACAACCTGAAGACTGAAAAAACTAAAAGTTCTATTTATTTCTTAAATTTTAACACAAAACTTTCTAGGGGTTTTGTGTTAAAATTTCCCCATGAGGGATTTCCAATCCTGGAAATTTCACCTGCCCTCCAGAGGAGCAGGATGTCACCTCCTCAGTGCCTCTGCTGGGGTGACATCCAGCACCTACAGAGCTCATTTTTGCCCTCGTGTCCCTCTTTTTCCAAAAGAGTCCCTGGTGAAAGTGTCACCCTTCCTTCCTGATCTCCAGGCCATTCTCCCTGTGCTTCCCTGGAAAAGCAGGAGCAGAAGGAAAGGAATAATCCCTCTGGTGCCCTGACTCCATGAGGATGTGGATTTTTTGCCCTCATGCCCATCTTTTTCCCAAGGGCACATCCCAGAGCCCCTGGTGAAAGGTGTCACCCTTCCTTCCTGATCTCCAGGCCATTCTCCCTGTCCTTCCCTGGAAGAGCAGGAGCAGGAGGAGAATAATCCCCTGGAAAGCTGCAGGCCAGCCCAGGTGCCCTGACTCCAGGAGGATGAGGATTTTTTGTGGATTTTTTGCCCTCATGCCCATCTTTTTCCCAAGGGCACATCCCAGAGCCCTTGGTGAAAGGTGTCACCCTTTCTAACTGATCTCCAGGCCATTCTCCCTGTGCTTCCCTGGAAAAGCAGGAGAAGAAGAAAAGGAATAATCCCTCTGGTGCCCTGACTCCAGGGGGATGAGGATTTTTTGTGGATTTTTTGCCCTCATGCCCATCTTTTTCCCATGGGCACATCCCAGAGCCCCTGGTGAAAGATGTCACCCTTCCTTCCTGATCTCCAGGCCATTCTCCCTGTCCTTCCCTGGAAAAGCAGGAGCAGAAGGAGGAGAATAATCCCTCTGGTGCCCTGACTCCATGAGGATGTGGATTTTTTGTGGATTTTTTGCCCTCATGCCCATCTTTTTCCCAAGGGCACATCCCAGAGCCCTTGGTGAAAGGTGTCACCCTTTCTAACTGATCTCCAGGCCATTCTCCCTGTGCTTCCCTGGAAAAGCAGGAGAAGAAGAAAAGGAATAATCCCTCTGGTGCCCTGACTCCAGGGGGATGAGGATTTTTTGTGGATTTTTTGCCCTCATGCCCATCTTTTTCCCATGGGCACATCCCAGAGCCCCTGGTGAAAGATGTCACCCTTCCTTCCTGATCTCCAGGCCATTCTCCCTGTCCTTCCCTGGAAAAGCAGGAGCAGAAGGAGGAGAATAATCCCTCTGGTGCCCTGACTCCAGGAGGATGTGGATTTTTTGTTCTCATGCCCATCTTTTTCCCATGGGCACATCCCAGAGCCCCTGGTGAAAGGTGTCACCCTTCCTTCCTGATCTCCAGGCCATTCTCCCTGTGCTTCCCTGGAAAAGCAGGAGCAGAAGGAGGAGAATAATCTCCTGGAAAGCTGCAGGCCAGCCCAGGTGCCCTGACTCCATGAGGATGAGGATTTTTTGTGGATTTTTTGCCCTCATGCCCATCTTTTTCCCATGGGCATATCCCAGAGCCCCTGGTGAAAGGTGTCACCCTTTCTAACTGACCTCCAGGCCATTCTCCCTGTCCTTCCCTGCAAAAGCAGGAGCAGGAGGAGGAGAATAATCTCCTGGAAAGCTGCAGGCCAGCCCAGGTGCCCTGACTCCATGAGGATGTGGATTTTTTGTCCTCATGCCCATCTTTTTCCCAAGGGCACATCCCAGAGCCCCTGGTGAAAGGTGTCACCCTTCCTTCCTGACCTCCAGGCCATTCTCCCTGTCCTTCCCTGGAAAAGCAGGAGGAGAATAATCCCCCTGGAAAGCTGCAGGCCAGCCCAGGTGCCCTGACTCCAGGAGGATGAGGATTTTTTGTGGATTTTTTGTCCTCATGCCCATCTTTTTCCCAAGGGCACATCCCAGAGCCCCTGGTGAAAGGTGTCACCCTTCCTTCCTGATCTCCAGGCCATTCTCCCTGTCTTTCCCTGGAAAGCAGGAGCAGAAGGAAAGGAATAATCCCCCTGGTGCCCTGACTCCAGGGGGATGAGGATTTTTTGTGGGTTTTTTGCCCTTGTGTCCCTTTTTTCCAAAGGGCACATCCCAGAGTCCCTGGTGAAAGATGTCACCCTTCCTTCCTGATCTCCAGGCCATTCTCCCTGTGCTTCCCTGGAAAAGCAGGAGCAGAAGGAAAGGAATAATCCCTCTGGTGCCCTGACTCCAGGAGGATGAGGATTTTTTGTGGATTTTTTGCCCTCATGCCCATCTTTTTCCCAAGGGCATATCCCAGAGCCCCTGGTGAAAGGGTCACCCTTCCTTCCTCATCTCCAGGCCATTCTCCCTGTGCTTCCCTGGAAAAGCAGGAGAAGGAGGAAAGGAATAATCCCTCTGGTGCCCTGACTCCAGGAGGATGTGGGTTTTCCACCAGAGAAATTTTAAGCTCAGCTTTGCTGGATTAAGGCTCCTTAAAAGGATTAATCAGGTTAGGGCCTATTCCATTTGGGAATCACCATGCTGGAGTGGTCTCCAAAGGATGGAAACCAGCAGGTCCAGCTGGATGGAAAGGCAGGATAACCCTGAAATAAATCCAGGCATCCTGAAAATACCAACTCCATTAAGTCCTGATCTAGCACATGGTGGAAAAGGGAAGAGCCAAATCCACCTGGGACAAACCCATGGGGAGAAAAGGTGCAAAATCCTCAAAAGCACCCCCTGGGAATTCTGGAGAAATAAATTCTGAAATAAACCAGCAGCTCCAGCTGGATGGAAAGCCAGGATAACCCTGAAATAAATCCAGGCATCCTGAAAACACCAACTCCATAAAGTCCTGGTCCAGCACATGCTGGAAAAGGGAAGAGCCAAATCCACCTGGACAAAAATGGTTCCCAAAAGCACCCCCTGGGAATTCTGGAGAAATAAATTCTGAATTCTAAAATAAACCAGCAGCTCCAGCTGGATGGAAAGCCAGGATAACCCTGAAATAAATCCAGGCACCCTGAGAACAACAACTCACTCTCTGAAGTTGTGTGCTGGGAAAGGGAAGAGCCAAATCCACCTGGGACAAACACATGGGTAGAAAAGGTCCCAGCACCCCAAAAGCTTTCCTTTTGGAATTCTGGATTTTCAGAATTTTTTCAGAATTTCCTTTGGGAATTGTGGATTTTGCAGCACCCCAAACTCCCAGCACCATCTGGCTGTGAGGCTCCCACTGAATGAGGAAGATGAAGAGCTCGTGCACAGCTCCCTAATGCCTGCTGATTGGGTTTGAGCCACTAATTGCTGCTGGAAAGTCAATTAGCCCGTGAGCCCCATCAACAGAGAGATATTTAATGGGGGATTATTGGCACTTGTGTTGTGTCAGCTGCTTGTGGCACAGGATCAATTGCCAGCCCTCTCCAGGCTGGGTTTGCTCACAGGAGGATCCATCCCAATGTCCTTTCTCCCTCAGCCTCTCTCTCTCTCTCTCTGCAGCTGAGATTAAACCCACAGATTTTTGGCTAATTATGGAAGCATCCAGCTGCTCCTAAAACTGTTCACTGGGATCAAATCCATGGAGCAGCCAGGATGAGACAGAGGGGCAGGAAAAGGAGGCAGCAGGGATTTCCCAGCCTGGACCTTGCACACTCTCTCCAAGGCTCAGGGATTTGTGCAGGTTCAGCTTTCTGACCCTTCCCTGGATATAAATCCAGCAAATTCTGCTTCCAGAGGGAATTCTGGTCATGCTGAGAGCTTATTCCACTCCATTTGAGAGCAGGGATGAGAAAGAAGAGGGATTAAAGGAGGCAATTCCCTCCCACCAGTGGGTTTGAACTTGGGATAATTCCCAGGAAGAAAACTTTTAAAAGTTAAACAGAACATATTTGAGTTGTTTTCTAGGAAATTAAAAAAAAAAAAAAAAAGGTGATTAGACCAGAATGGCAGAGGATAAGCAGAATAAATCCATCCCAATTTCCACAGCTCCACCCTGGGATCTGGGGGGCACCTCCAGGGAAAAGGAGCTTAGGGCAGCTGAGGGCACCAGGCTTTGGCCATATGGCCACCAAAGCTGTCACCTGCTGTCACCTGGTGTGACCTGAGCTGGGGCAGCTGCTGCACCTCCTCCTGCTGCTCTGGGCAGGGTTTGGGGACAATTCCCACTGCCAGGGGACAAGGAGAGAGCTCCTTGGGGAGCCACCAGAGCCCTCCCTGGGCCACCAGAGGCCAACCTGGGCCACCTCAGGGAGCCTTCCCTGGGCCACCAGAGCCATCCCTGTGCTATTGACACCTCATGGGCCACCACAGCCCCTCCCTGGGCCACCAGAGCCTTCCCTGTGCCACCACAGCCCCTCTGTGCCACCAGAGCCATCCCCGTGCCACTGACACCTCAGAGAGCCTTCCCTGGGCCACCATGGCCCTTCCTGTGCCACCAGAGCCATCCCTGGGTCACCAACACCTTATGGGCCATCAGAGCCATCCCTGTGCCACCAAAGCCATCCCTGTGCCACCTTGAGGGTCACCACAGCCTTCCTTGGGCCACCAGAGCCTCTCCCTGTGCCACTGACACCTCAGGGGCCACCAGAGCCATCCCTGTGCCACCACAGCTCTCCCTGTGCCACCGACACCTTGAGGGCCACCAGAGCATTCTCTGTGCCACCAAAGCCATCCCTGTGCCACTGACACCTCAGGGAGCCCTCCCTGGGCCACCAGAGCCCCTCCTGTGCCACCACCACCTCAGGGGCCATCACAGCCTTCCTTGGGCCACCAGGGCCCCTCCCTGTGCCACCAACACCTCATGGGCCACCAACGCCATCCCTGTGCCACTGACACCTCAGGGAGCCTTCTCTGGGCCACCAGAGCCATCCCTGGGCCACCAACACCTTATGGGTCATCAGAGCATTCCCTGTGCCACCAAAGCCATCCCTGTGCCACCTTGAGGGCCACCACAGCCTTCCTTGGGCCACCAGAGCCCCCTCATGCCACCACAGCTCTCCCTGTGCCACCGACACCTTGAGGGCCACCAGAGCATTCCCTGTGTCACCAAAGCCATCCCTGTGCCACTGACACCTCAGGGAGCCTTCCTTGGGCCACCATGGCCCTTCCTGTGCCACCACCACCTCAGGGGCCACCAGAGCCATCCCTGTGCCACCAGAGCCTCTCCCTGTGCCACCGACACCTTGAGGGCCACCAAAGCCCAGCCTGTGCCACCAGAGCCATCCCTGTGCCACCAACACCTTGAGGGCAACCAGAGCCATCCCTGTGCCACTGACACCTCAGGGAGCCCTCCCTGGGCCACCAGAGCCCCCCCTGTGCCACTGACACCTCAGGGGCCACCAGAGCTCTCCCTGTGCCACCATGGCCCTCCCTGTGCCACCAGAGCCCCTCCCTGTGCCACTGACACCTCAAGTGCCACCACAGCCCCCTCTGTGCCACCACAGCCCTGCCTGGTGCCCAGCCCAGCCCAGAGTTACCAAGGTGACCAACACTTCCCATCCTCTGCAGGACAAAAACCTTCCAGAGCAGAGGAATAAAAACTCCTGCTGAGAAACCCGGGCTCAGCTGCACCTCCTCACTTTGCACAAGGGTTTTACAGAGGTTTTGCAGAGGTTTTTAGGTTTTTTAGTCCAGGAATCTGCTGAAATACCCACCTGGGGACGAGCCCTCCCCTGCCCTGTGGGTTGAGTCAATGAAAAGGAACTGGGGGCAGCAATTTCAGGATTATCAGGGAATCCACAGAAATTCCTTTTGTGGGCAGAGTTAAGCCTTAGGAAGTGAAACAGATGCTCTGAGAAAGAAAACTGTTGTAGAACAAACACTGATAAGATCAGGGCTGCTGCCCTGAGCTGCAAGTTCTCAGGCAGGGAGAGCCAAGGGGTAATTACTGCCCACAGCAGCTCCTGCAATGGGAACCTTGCTAATAACAGAGCTCAATTCAGCAGCCCCCAGCTTCAAAGGCAGCCCCTGAAAACATCTGAGTGATTTCAGGAATGGCAGGGAGGATGGGGAAGGGAAGGGCTGAGCTTTAACCATTAATTGGTTTTTGGTTTTTTTTTGGATGAAGTTCCTTCCACGTGTTCCCAGGAGCAAACAGGAACCTGCTGCCTCATCCTTGAGGAAAAGCTGGGCTCTCTGAGTTCCTCCTGCTCCCAGAGACTCAGAGGGATCAGGATTGATAGAAAAGGGATCCTCAGAGCCAGCCCAGAGTCACTGATTCTCCCCAGAGTGAGGAAATCACAGGAGCAAGGGAATAAAAGATTCCAGCTGCTGGCAGCTCCTGAGGGAATCCTCTGAATTTCCTTTCTTTTCCTTTTTCCTTTCCTTTCCTTGGGGAATCCTCTGAATCTCCATTTTCCTCTCCTTTCCTTTTCCCTTTCCTTGGGGAATCCTCTGAATCTCCTTTTTCCTCTCCTTTCCTTTTCCCTTTCCTTGGGGAATCCTCTGAATCTCCTTTTTCCTCTCCTTTCCTTTTCCCTTTTCTTGGGGAATCCTCTGAATTTCCTTTCTTTTCCTTTTTCCTTTCCTCTTTCCTTTCCTTTGGAAATCCTCTGAATTTCCATTTTCCTCTCCTTTCCTTTACCCGGGGAATCCTCTAAATTTCCTTTCTTTTCCTTTTTCCTTTTCTTTCCTTGGGGAATCCTCTGAATCTCCATTTTCCTCTCCTTTCCTTTTCCCTGGGGAATCCTCTGAATTTCCTTTCCTTTCCTTTCCTTTCCTTTCCTTTCCTTTCCTTTCCTTTCCTTTCCTTTCCTTTCCTTTCCTTTCCTTTCCTTTCCTTTCCTTTCCTTTCCTTTCCTTTTCCCTTTCCCTTTTCCCCTTTTCTTTTTTCCCTTCTCCACAGGGAATATAAAGTGCTCTGGCTCCCAGGATCAGTTCACATCCCCCTACACCCAAAAATTCCACAAATCCAAGATCCCTGAGCTCTGACAAGAAGTAACTCCAGTGAGGCATCAGCAGGGAGCTGCCTGCATCTAAAATGACCAAACCACCAGGTTTTCCCCAAAATCCCACCCTACAAAGGCTTTCACAGAGCAGGGAAACCCCTAAAAGTTGTGGTGGGATCTCCTCACAGAACTCCTGAGGAAGGGAAATGGAAGTTTTGGTCATCCCACATCCAGTTTGGGGGGTTTCAAAACACACCCAAGCTTGGGGGAACAAAGCAAAACCAACCCCAAACACATCCTGAGCTCCTGGCATCTCCCTCATGGCATTTTGGGGCAAAAAAATGGGATTATTTTGGTACAAAATAGTAGGAAACAGGAGAGTTTCTGCTCTGAAGTAACAGAATTCTGAGTGAAATTCATATTTTTCCTTTGATTTTTGATTCAGGACAGGAAGGATTTGCTGGGCTGGCACTACATTCAACTTTCAGCAGGGGATGGAGGTGAGAGCAGCAATGGGGATAAATCCTGGAAATAAACACAAAATTTGCACTTTTTCCCCCAAGAAGGACAATCTAGGGGGACACAAAGTGACCAAATTCGGGTCATCCCACTCTCATTTGGGGTTTGGGGGGTTTCAACACACCCAGCTTGGGGAAACAAAGTAAAACCCAACCCCAAACACCCCCTGAGCTCCTGGCACCTTCCTCCTGACACTTTGGGGCAAAAATGGGATTATTTTGGTACAAAACGGTTGGAAAAACAGGGGAGATCCCGCAGGCACCTCCAGCACTGACCTGTTTGAGCGGCTCGTCCAGGCGCCAGCCGGGGCGCCCCGCGGGGGCCGCGCAGCGCTGGGCGGGGTCTGTGCCCGGCTCCTCCCTGCCCGGCTGAGTGCCCGCCGCGGGGCTGGCACCGCATCCCGCTCTGCCCTTGCCGTGGGCGCCTTTGGGAGCGCGGAAACACGGCAGGGCAGAGCGGCTCTCCTGGCCGGGCACCGCGGGGCCATCCTCCAGCTCAGCGCCGTCTTCTTCATCCTCCTCCTCTTCATCCTCGTCCTCTTCATCCTCCTCCTCCTCCTCGGAGTTGCCGCTGCTTTGCTCCAAGGGCCGGCCGGCTGCAGCGGGGGCTCTGCCCGCGGTGGGCACAGCGCTGGGGACAGCGGGCGGCACTCCCCGAGCTCGGGGCTGCCCGGGGAAGGGCGGCGGTGTCGGGAACGGCACCTGCGGCTCCCGGCGGCGCTCCCGGCAATCCATGGACACCGCCGGCTGCTGCTGCTGCTGCTGCTGTTGCTGTTGTTGTTGTTGCTGCTGCTGCTGCTTCTGCAGCTGCTCCAGCACCGCCTGCAGCTTCATCCCGCCGTGCGCATGGCTGGCGGCCCCGGCGGGAGCCGCGCAGGATCTGCCGGGGACACAAACGCTGCTGAGGCAGAGCGGCCGGGGCTGCTGCTTTCATCTCTTCCCCAGGAAAGGGAGGGGATGGACGGAGCAGAGCCGGGGCTCTTTCCTGTGCAGGAGACCGTGAAACAATCGGCGAGGCTGGAACAGCCCCGGGGGGCAGCGGCTGCGGTGGGTGCGCGGCTCTGCGCCGGGCCAAAGGTGCCCGAGGGGTTGGTGCGGGACGGGGCCCGTAAAGGAGCTCCGAGTGCGCTGGGACTGGGGCTGCACCAGGAGGAGACAGCCAGGAGCAGCCTGGATGTATTTATATATTAAAAAAAAAAAAGTAAAATATATATACATATAGATATACATATATATATATATACACACATATATATATATATACGTATACATATATATATATATATGTATAAAATATATATATATAAATATACATACATATATATACATATACATATATATATATATACAAAAAATATATATATATATATTCATATATATAAAAATATATATAACAAACCGTGCCAGGCTATCCCTAAATTCTTCTGTGCTTTCACTCCGTGGCTAAATCCCTGCCACTTCACAGGAAAAACCAGAAATAAATAATAAAAATTAAATCATATATATATATATATATATTTATATCCATATATATAATTTATTTATTTATATATAAATATAAATATATATATATGCACACCTGTGCCAGGCTATCCCTAAATTCTTCTGTGCTTTCACTCCGTGGCTAAATCCCTGCCACTTCACAGGAAAAACCAGAAATAAATAATAAAAATTAAATCTCATATATATTTATATCCATATATATAATTTGTTTATTTATAAAGAAATATAAATATAAATTATGTATATAAATATAAATATAAATATATATATATATATATGTATATATATATGCACACCTGTGCCAGGCTATCCCTAAATTCTTCTGTCGTCTCAATCTGTGACTAAATCCCTGCCACTTCATAGAAAGAACCAGAAACAAATAATAAAAAAATAAATAATATATATACTTACATATATATATATATCAAATTTATATATATTTTCATATATATATATAATTTATTTATATATATATATATATGTATATATATATGCACACCTGTGCCAGGCTATCCCTAAATTCTTCTGTCGTCTCAATCTGTGGCTAAATCCCTGCCACTTCATAGAAAAAACCAGAAACAAATAATAAAAAATAAATAATATATATACTTACATATATATATTTATATACATATATATATATATAAAATTTACGTATATATCCATATATATATATATATATAATTTATTTATATATATATGTATATATATGCACACCTGTGCCAGGCTATCCCTAAATTCTTCCGTGCCCTCACTTTGTGGCTAAATCCCTGCCACTTCATAGGAAAAACCAGAAATAAATAATAAAAAACTTAAAAATAAATATATATATATATATTTATATCCATATCCATATGTATATATATGCACACCCGTACCAGGCTATGCCTAAATTCTTCCATGCTCTCACTCTCTGGCTAAATCCCTGCCACTTCATAGGAAAAAATAGAAATAAAAATAAAAATAATTTAAAAAATATATGTATATGTATGTGTATATATATATACCCCAGGCTATCCCTAAATTCTTCTCTGCTTTCACGATGTGGCTGAACTGCTGCCACTTCTTAGAAATAAATAAATTAATAAATAAATGTAAATAAAAATGAAAAAATTAAAAAATTAAATCATATATATATACACACACACATATATACAGCCATGCTAGGCAGGGATTTCTCATGTGGGGCTATTCCTAAATTTTTCTGTGCTCTCACTCTATGGCTAAACCCCTGCACTTCATAGAAATAACTAAATAACTAACTAAATAGCTAAATAACTAATTAACTAGCTAAATAAAAATATGAATGAATAAATAAATAATAAAATTAAATAATAGATTATAAATAAAAAGAAATTAAAATAAATTTAAAAGATATAAATTAAAAAATAAAAATAAATGTGAAATAAAAATAAATGTGAAATAAAAATAAATGTGAAATAAAAATAAATGTGAAATAAAAATGAATTTAAAATAAAAAATGAATTTAATATAAAAAATAAATTTTAAAATAAATAAAAGTGAATAAAATTAAAATAAACCAAATTTTAAAATAAATAAATTCAATAAAAATGAATTTAATATAAAAATAAGGAAATAAAAAATTAAAATAAAATTTAAAATAAATAAACATTCTTCAAAACAAAATAAGTAAATAAATTTATCAGATAAATAAAATTTTAAATAAATAAAAAAACGAATAAATAAATACAGCTGCCATGTGGGACCTGCTGAGGCAGCACTGGAGAGAGCCCCAGGCTGGGAGCAGAGCTGGGTACAAACCCTGCAAAAAGTCACAAAATCTGCACTTTGTGTCCCCCAGATTGTTCTTCTTGGGGGAAAATGACAAATTTGACCAAATTCTGGGATTGGTCATCCCACTCCCTTTTGGGGTTTGGGGATTTCACCCCACACCCAGCTTGGGGGAACAAAGCAAAACCCAACCCCAAACACCCCCTGAGCTCCTGGCACCTCCATCCTGGCACTTTGGGGGAAAAAATTGGATTATTTTGGTAAAAAGTAGTTGGAAACAGGAGAGTTTCTGCTCTACAATAACAGAACTCTGAGTGAAATTCATATTATTTCCTTTAAGTTTTGATTTAGGGCAGGAAGGATTTGCTGGGCTGGCCCTAAATCCAACTTCAAGCAGGGGCTGGAGGTGAGAGCAGCAATGGGGATAAATCCTGGAAATAAACACAAAATTTGCACTTTTTCCCCCAAGGACAATCTGAGGGGACACAAAGTGACCAAATTCGGGTCATCCTGCTCCCATTTGGGATTTGGGGGGTTTCACAAAACACCCAGTTTTGGGGAACAAAGCAAAACCCAACCCCAAACACACCCTGAGCTCCTGGCACGTCCCTCCTGGCACTTTGGGGGAAAAATGGGATTATTTTGGTAAAAAAGAGTAGGAAACAGGAGTGATTCTACTCCAAAATAACAGATGAGCGAAAGTAATATTATTTCCTTTAAGTTTTGATTCAGGGCAGGAAGGATTTGCTGGGCTGGCCCTAAATCCAACTTCAAGCAGGGGCTGGAGGTGAGAGCAGCAATGGGGAGAAATCCTGGAAATAAACACAAAATTTGCATTTTTCCCCCCAAGGACAATCTGAGGGGACACAAAGTGACCAAATTCGGGTCATCCTGCTCTCATTTGGGATTTGGGGGGTTTCACAAAACACCCAGTTTTGGGGAACAAAGCAAAACCCAACCCCAAACACCCTCTGAGCTCCTGGCATCTCCCTCCTGGCACTCTGGGGGAAAAAATTGGATTATTTTGGTAAAAAGTGGTTGGGACCAGGAGAGATTCTACTCTAAAATAACAGATGAGTGAAATTCATATTATTTCCTTTGATTTTTGATTTAGGGCAGGAAGGATTTGCTGGGCTGGCCCTAAATCCAACTTCCAGCAGGGGCTGGAGGTGAGAGCAGCAATGGGGACAAATCCTGGAAATAAACACAAAATTTGCACTTTTTCCCCCAAGGACAATCTGAGGGGACACAAAGTGACCAAATTCGGGTCATCCTGCTCCCATTTGGGGTTTGGGGGGTTTCACAACACACCCAGCAAACCCAACCCCAAACACCCCCTGAGCTCCTGGCACTTTGGGGGAAAAAAAAAGGATTTTTTGGGGGAAAAAAGGATTGGACCTTTCATGCCACCTTTCATGGCCCTGCCTCACTTTCAGGGTCACTTTTGGTGTCCCTGCCTCACTTCCAAGGTCTCTCCCTGTCATTTTTGGCTTCTCTCCCCCACTTTTTCTGTCCCTGCCCCACTTTTTATTCCCCTCCCTCACTTTTAGGGTCTCCCCCGTCACTTTCTGTGTCCCTCTCTCACTTTCAGGGTCATTTTTGGTGTCCCTCCCTCACTTTTTGTGTCCCTGCCTCACTTTTCAGGGTCATTTTTTATGTCTTTCCCCAGTTTTTTGCATCCCTGCTTCACTTTTAGGGTCTGCCCCCATCACTTTTTGTCCCCCTGCCTCACTTCCAGAGTTACTTTTGGTGTCTCTCCTGATTTTGTGTCCCTCCTTCACTTTTAGGGTCATTTTTGGTGTCTCTCCCTCACTTTTAGGGTCTCCCCCTATCACTTTTTGCGTCCCTCCCTCACTTTGAGGGGCTCTACCCCGATTTTTATGTCCCTCCTTCACTTTTAAGGTCATTTTTTGATGTCTCTCCCTGGCTTTTTGTGTCCCTCCCTCACTTTCAGCATCTCCCCCATCACTTTTTTTGCCCCTCCCTCGCTTTCAGGGTCGCTTTTTGTATTTCTCCCCCAATTTTCGTGTCCCTCCCTCACTTTCAGAGTAATTTTTGGTGTCACTCCCTCCCTTTCAAGGTCCCTTTTGGTGCCTCTCCCCTGTTTATTGTGCCTCTCCCTCACCTTTTATGTCCTTCCCTCACTTTCAGGATCTTTCCCCCATTTTTTATGTCCCTCTTTCACTTTTAGGGTCATTTTTTGGCGTCTCTCCCCCACTTTTTCTGTCCCTGTCTCACTTTTAGGGTTTTCCTTCTGTCACTTTTTGTGTCCCCCCCCTCATTTTTTGTGCCCCTCCTTCACTTTCAGGCTCATTTTTGTGTCCCCCCGGTCACTTTCAGGGTCTCCCCCCGTTTTCTGAGTTTATTCCCGCATTCCGAAGGGCGCGGGCCGAGTTTCCCCACCCACGGCGGGGTTTTAATGCCCCGTGCGAGCCCTCCCAGCCCCTTTAAATCCCCATTTTAAGCGGCAAACAGCGCTCGGGAACCGCCTGCGAGAGTTAAACCCGCACCGAGGCCCGCTAAGTAATTAATTAATTAACTAACTAACTAATTAACGAACCCCCGTTTTACCGCGAGATTCACCGAGGGCTCCGACCCTCCCCTCTAGGCGGAAATACCGAGGGTCCCCCCCCACCCGCCCACCACCTCAGCACCGCGGTTTCCCCCGTTACCTCCCGTGGCGGGTCCCGCCGGTCCGTGCGCGGCCGCCTCAGCTCCTCCTTCCTTCCTTCCGTCCTCCCCTCCTTCCTTTCCCTTCCTTTCCCTTCCTTTCCCTTCCCTTCCTCCTTCCCCCCTCCCGCCCCTTCCTCGCCCGGCCGGAAGCACCGGAAGCGCCCGCACCGCTTCCGGGAACGGCCCGCGGGGAGGGGGGGGAGGGAAAGCTGCAGCCAATCAGAGAGCGCGATGCCGGCCGTCTTCCGGTTCCGGGTGGTATAAAAAGCGCGCGCGGCGCGCGGGCCTGGCAGTCGCGGAGAAGGCGCCACCGGGGTCTGAGGGAGCGCGTGAGGGTGAGCGGGGCCCTGCGAACGCCCGGAGCCGAGCGGGACATCGGGGATGGCGTTTAGGGGTCACCCCGTGTCTGTTCGGGCTTTGAGGCGTGGCTTAGGGGTCTCTTGGAGGGAGAGTTAAGGTCTCATTCTGTCTGTTCGAACTCTGAGGATGGGTTTAGAGGGGTTCTCTGTGTCCCTTTAAGTCTTCAGCGTGGGGTTAAGGGTCTCTCGGGGGGATTTAGAGGCTTCTCTGTGTGTGTTTGGGCTTTCGGGGGGGATTTTAGGGATGTCTCTCTCGGGGAAGGGATTAGGGTCCCTTCACGTCACCTTAGGCCCTCAGATGGGGCTAAGGGACCCCTCCATGTCTATTTGGGCCCTTAGGGCAGGGTTAAGGGTTCCCCAATGTCTGTTTCGCCCCTTAAGGCGGGGTTAGGGGTCCCCCGATATATATTTGGCTTCATAGGACAGGGTTAGGGGTCCCCCAATGTCTGTTGGGGCCCTAGAGAGGGTTAGGGGGTCCCCTGATGTATATTTGGCTTCTTAGGGCAGGGTTAGGAGTCCCTCAGTGTGTGTTTGGCCTCTTAGGACAGGGTTAGGGCTCCCCCTCATGCCTGTTTGGGCCTTAGACAAAGTTGGGGGTTCCCCGATGTTTGTTCAGGCTCTGAGTGTGGGATTTGGGATTCCCCTGTGTCTGTCTGGTCCCTCAGGGAAGGTTGGGATCCCCTGCTGCAGCCATTGG